>OU015530.1:55140220-56471977 GCA_907165065.1 Caprimulgus europaeus | reverse complement strand
AAGTGCTCATTTCAAATTATGCAGGTAAGGTCAGAGGTCTGGGAACTGAATGAAGTCCTTGAAACCCAGACCTTGCCTACAAAATAAGCCCTGATCAAATGTGATTCCTGGGAAATCTACTGCACTCTTGTCTGAGAACCAAACACTTCAAAAATTTGGCTATGAGGGGAGAAAAACCAGATACTGACAACCTGTATTGCCTGTTTTAACATGTATACTCAAAGGCAGGAAGATTTCCTGGACTCTTAAGTAAGTTGAGTGCCTGGGGCCTCCAACCAGCTAAAAAGAGCTTTACTTATCATAAGGACGTCTCTCTCCTTCAGCCAAAACTGACAAAACTATGAAGTTTGCATGCCTCTCCAGTACTCTGCACTTCCTGGTCCATCTGGAGTTGTAAAGGGACTGTCCACTGAAAAGCAGTTCTCTCTTTGTTAAACATCTCTGCTTTCTGTCCCAGCTGGATGTCAAGGGGCTGTACAGACATTAATCAAGCAAAAGAAAGAGAAACCAACAATCTGACCAGGATAGGCCTTAACCTAAAAGGTTCTTAGTCTAAAAGGCTCAAATAGATGTTTGTCAAACAGAAATAACAAAGAAGCAGTACATCCAACAGTACATTGCAAATTCCCCCAGGACTCAGTCTGACCACTGGTCCCTGCCCTGTCCATCTCACTCGAATCATGTCACTGTGGCATTACTTTTGTGTAATTTATCACATGAAACTACCTGCCATCCCCAACTGGAACCTTGGTACAATAAAGCAGAATGAACAAAGAGCAGTCAAAACTCACTTTGTAGATGAAGAATTGCACCAGTGAAACTCAAGAGCTTTGCAAACATTTCCAACAAAGGGTTCTTTGCACTTAGGAATAATAAAATTTCTGCAAACAGGAGCAAATCAATTATGCAGCTATGAGTCATGAAAATATTCAAGCATCACCTCCAGGAATTTCTGACAATTGAGTCAGCCGAACATCTTCCTAACCAGAGACCTGTCTTGCACTGAAATCAGCAGCAGCCTGTCCCCTGGCTTAATTTTCTTCTTGAAACCTTGGGACAGGTGGGTTTTGACACTAAAACTTGTCCTTGTAATTTGTCTTTATAACAGCTCTAACAGTTGTCCATGAAGGCTTTGGTGCCTTTGTTCATTTCAAGAGCTGGTCCAAAGGATGTTGACTTCAGCACAGTTTGGTGGGTTCCTGTTCCCCAGACCTTTTCTGCATGGTCATTTTTTGTATTTCTTTTTTACCAGAGTTCATATCAGGATCATAGGAGATCTTGGGCAAACTCATCAAGGACATGACTTTTTTCTTTGGAAGTGTTATGTAATTTCTGTTATTTCTTCTTCATTACAATAGATCCTATTATCTCAACTTTTCTGCTTCCTATTTCCTGCTCCAAACTCCTCCTCTCTGTTTGAGGATGCCTTTAGCTTTCACGCTGGTTTTGATTCTTTACTTCTTATTCTCAGTGAACCAAGGGGTGCTTCTTTCAGTTGAATTTTCTCAAATTTCTCCTATTTCTTCTTTCTAAGTGCACTTCCTCACAATTGTTTGATTCTTTTGTAATTGTTCTCATTGCTCTCAAGAATACTTTCAAAAGTTGTCTTAATGCTTCAGCAGATGTGGAAACTAAGGTAGAGGGAATCACAATGATACAGCATCACTGGGATTAAAAAATAGTAATAAAAATTTCCCTGATTTTAGGGAAACTCACTGCCCAGAGAAGTTTTTCTACCACACTTTGCTGCTCATGTAACTTTTTGATGGGCAAATTCACACACATTGTGTGATACAACAAACCTTTCTAACAACTCTCATGTTCCACACCAGATCCTTTGGAGGTGCGAAAAGTACCAGGTTAGAAGATATAGATTTTACCACCCCACAGTTTTGGCTCAAGTGATGGATGATGTCTCCCTTCAGAGCAAACAACAATTCTAATTAATACTACTTATTGGATTACTTTCTGAAAACAAACACAGAATTTGGGAAACTGCAGAGCTTTTGGATTTGGAAATGGTCTCTCCAGCCTTTGAAAGTTCACAAGGTTTCTGAAACTTTCCCATTTCCTATCAGACTGAAGCTAAATCTTTTCAAACTCTATTCCTGGAGAATTAATAGAAAGGAGACCAGGGGTTTATAACCCAGTAACACATAAGAAGCAATGCACAGTGGAGAAGATTCACTGTGAGAGCTGGAAAGCACCCTACTTCTACTAGGTTTGTTCTCCAGGCTCTCCTCTATGTTTTGGAAAAAGAAGGTTCAAGTACCTGGTGTGAAGAGAGTCCCCTTGGTAGGGTGGTGTTAGTTAACAGCCATGAAATAATCTGCCTTTTGTGGAGTTTGCATTTAATTTTGATCAGAAATGTTACAACTGTCAAACTGGTGCATCTACCCCTAAAACCACATCCATTTTGATGAGATTAAGTATTCCATTAAATATATATATATATATATGTATATATAAAATATATTTTACTTGAAAAAGCCACAACTAACTCTCATTTATGATAACAATAACCTCAAAACATCTTACCAGAACTCAGCTTCCTGCTTTCACAGAATGGTTGAGGTTAGAAAGGAACTCTGTAGGTCATCTGATCCAATCTGCCTGCTCAAGTAGGGCCACCTAGAGCTGGTTGCTCTGGAGCATGTCCAGATAACTTTTGGATATCCTTGTAAACCTCCAAAGATGGAGACTCCACAACTCTTTTGGGCAACCTGCTCCAGTGCTTGGTCACCCTCACAGTAAAAAAAGTGTTTCTTTATGTTCAGGTGGAGCCTCCTGTGTTTCAATTTGGACATGGTTACAAAATGCAAAGACAATTAGAAAGTATAAGAGGGTCTCATCACTTCAGAAGTACATTTGCAAATGGAAGCCTTGTGTGTAACAGAAATCCTCTTCTGGGTGCTGTCAGGAGCACAAAGCAAAATCCCTGATTCCCATTTCAGGTGTGCACAACCTCTGGAGAAGCACCAGGTGTATGGTCCCATGAGGATGCGATATTGTTTATGAGATGTTAGAGTGATATATTGTTCAGTTCATCCACAGCAACTCTGTGTGTGGTGAAGAGGAGGTAAGGTAAATAGGCTAAACTGCTTTCATTGTAGTGTGAAGCAAGTGAAATCTCTCCACAGCTGCCCAAGGTGTAAACCAGGCATGGTGGGATCCTGATTTACAGGCTGGGCAGATGCTCAATAATTGCTAAGATGCAATAACTCACCTGTGGGTCTGAGATCTGAGTAAAGCACCACAGGGAGACAATTAAGAGGGATCTCAGCACTCCAGCTCTTTCACTGCTGTCTTCTCTCTTCACAGATATCAGGACAAAAGAGTTTAAAGATGAAGTTTGAAAAGGAACAAGGTGATGACCTTTTCATTAAGCTCCCTGCCAGGTAGGAGGGGATGAATGTACAAAGGGAGTGAAATAACAGTGCAGAAATTAAAGAAGGGTGTGTGTGGGGGAAGTTAGATCTCTAGAGTTGACAAACACAACGTGCAGAGGTAATCCTTACACAAGCTGAAGGAACTCTAGCTACTGCTGGAGAACCAGGATGGGAAATTAACCAGTGTGCTGTGGTATAAAAGCCACTGCTTACAGAAGTGAATTACAAGTGCAAATATGAGGCTAGGCCTTTGGTTCATTTATGTCAGTGTTTATGACAGTCAAGGCATAAAACATTCCTGGAAGGCAAGGGGTGAAGCCACAGGCCTGAATAACCAGTTTTCACTAAGTTTTACTGCAACACTGCCTTAAAAGCTCACGTGTAGCATGACGAGCCATAATTCTTTCATCAAATCCCCACATTTTTTGATCATAGAGTCATTTAGTTGGAAAAGACCTTTGAGATCATCGAGTCCAACTGTACCTGTCCACTATTAAACCAGACCTCTGAGCACCTCATCTACCCAGCCCAAGATATGACCTCTGCTTTTTTGCAGATGTATTGATCACAAAAAGTGTAAATGTGTTTGTTATGGGCTTCAGGTCAAGCCCCAGTGAGATTGGCAGGGTCTTTCTTGAGCTCAACAGCAGCTGGTCTGCAGCACGCTAAACACTACCCAACTGTGAAGGTAACCAGACAGGATGAGACATCCAAGTCAGTGTAAGCTTCTATATGTACAATATGTCACACAATCACATAATAGTAGGGATTGGAAGGACATCTGAAGATCACCTAGTCCAACCCCTCTGCCAAAGCAGGTTCACCTCAAGCAGGCTGCACAGGACTATGTATGTATAATAAAACATGACTTCCTCTGCCTGTACTCCTTGAAAACCTGCTTGTAGTGTGCTACAGTGATTAATGATCATGTACACGAAGCACGAGGAGAGATTGCCCTTCCTCCACACACTTCAGCATCTTTCTAGTATCATGTCTGCTGTGGGACAGGACTTTGCCATCTGGCCCAGCAGCTGTTCCTGGTTGAAGCAAATGCTTCTTTAGAGTTCACAAAACCCTCTCTAATTTCCTAATCGGCATGGTTTGATGGCATGCCTATTATGGGAATGGAATTGATGGTTGTAAGCAATTATCTGAATGCTCCCATCTTTCCTTCTGATTAGCTCACGTGGTTGCACAAAATCTGGTACATGGCTCACACCTACCCTATTTTTTTCTCATGTGCATGGTGATTCAGAAACACTCTGCCCTGGGTAGCAAAGACAGAGGGAAGGAAATTCCTCTCAATGCCAACAAGCAGGACTGGCAAAATTCTGAGACAAGTTTTGGTTAAAAACCTCCAAATGTTTTTTTTTTTTAGCATTAAAAACTCCCTGTAAAATAAAATAAAACAAAACAAAATAAAATTAAAAAACCAAACCAAAATAAAATAAAACCAAAACAAAATAAAATAAACCAAAACAAAATAAAATAAATAAAATTAAAATAAAAACAACTAACACTTGTAAACTTGTGATGGAAATGTGCAAGTATCCCTGATTTTAATTAAGTTTTTGGATATTCATATTTTACTATTTGTTTAATTCTATTTCTTCTGATGAAAGAAGCATTCTCCTCTTCCTATCCCACACTACTCATCTTTTTTATTTGGATTGACAAATAAGAATGAATAGACACTACTGATACTGACAAGGAAGACATTTTTGTCTTTACCCCCTGCCTTTTTTTCCCCCTGATTGGGTGAGGAATGGTTGAATCTTCCTAGGAAGCAGAGCAGGTTAAGCAGCTAAATTACTTTATGGCTTTGCATCTTGCATATCCTGGTGGAAATATCTTCTAATCTCCCTCAAATGGAGGTTCATATGAGATAATAATTGAATTTACTGATTTTTTTTCTTACCTCTTTCCAATAATTCTGATAACTCTTTATACTTTTGCCATTCATTTGTACCTTCCAGGTCTATCAGCCCTACCATTTCTTTATGTGCTTTGTGAAAACATACTTCCATATGCTTATTTTAGACCTGCTGATGGACAATTTCATTTAATACCCCTTCTCTCACACACCATGAAACAAACATTCCCCACCTACTTTCTCCATAACATTAATGACTGTATTCACCTCTAACTTATACCCTTTCAATCCACATTTTTCTCGAAGGAAGAGCATTAATCTACCTACTCTACTTGTACATTGTCTGTTTGTATGTTTATTCATACACTGTTCCACTGATAGTGGCCCTGGTCTCCTTTGGACATGAAACTCTCACTATCACTTGATGGACCTGCTCAGCTGCACTTCCATGAGGTCTTCTGGCCTTGACCTTGGTCTGCCTTGATCTGCTGCCCACACAAACAGCCCAGAGGGTTAACTCTGTATCTTCTTCCTCTGCCTCCAAGATCCTCATAGTCCCATACAAGGGGTCTAACTCTGCTCTGCAGTGAATATTTATTTTCATCACTCTCCCCTGGGAAAAATGGAGAGATGTTCTACAGCAAAACACTGCTCATGCAATCTATTAATTGGGATAGACTTCCTGGAATAGGAACAAACACATAAAAAACTTCTAATTCAATTTCCTGATCTAGAAATGTATTTGGGAACGATGTGGAAGAAATATAAATCAAAATGACTTTGCAGATTGGGTTATAACAACCAGTAAAGGGCCTGGTAGAGAAATGACATGATTTATTCATGACATATCAGGAAAGAAGTGAGGAGTTAGTGGAACCAAGTTAAAACCAGAACATCTTCTTTGTAAAAGGTCTTTGATCTGAATAGGAGTTAAACACTGAACAGGTGAAGTGAATAACTGCAGAGAGCTAACACGATTCCGAGCAATTTGTTGCCTATGTCTAGCTCTGAAGGTTCTTTCTTAAATTCTTTTTGCCTCTCATCAGTTTCAAATACACCCTTCAGACTCAGAAACATGTCTGAAAGTTTGTGTCATAGATGAGGTTTTATCTTTTTGATCTCAGTGGAAGAAAACCTCTTATTGGCTTTTAATGGAAGCCTGAATTAATACAAAGAGAGGTCAGGCACTGCTAAGGGTTGTTCGCTTCTGTCTCCCTCTTGCTTCTCTTGCCCTTTTCTGTAATAGCTTCTAAAGGAGAGAGGAAGGTCTGCTCTGAGCACCAGTCTGTCCTGCTTCTCTGTCATCATATTCCACAGTCAGACATTGATTTTTTCAAGCAGAAGCTATTAAAGCAGTAGCAGTTCTTATCATTTACTCTTCTTGAGATGCTGCTGAGCCCACTGGAACATCTCTAGTTCCATTTTTATTATTGATCTGTCCTACTGGTACTGGGAAACACCTGAGACTTTCAGACAGCTATAGCTTACACTAAACTGGATGCTGAAGTGGTAAGATCTGGTAGAAACTTGTGGGGTAAGTCATGACAAGATATTTTCCAAACCTGCTTTATCTGCTTCAGTCATGATCTCACAAGATCATTCTTTCAGTATGATTTCTGCTTAGTATTTAATGCTGCTTCATAATTTCACGCCATAGTACAGACTAGGGCATGGTATCAGCATGGCACACGACAGACACAGCCTTTAGTTTCTTATTTTGTCCTTTTTCTCAGCACTTAGCCTGCAGTTATTGCTACCACACCTCCAGTGCCCTGAAGCTTCCTGAATCCTGGATTTTGGGAAATCCTCCATTTTCCTTTCTCTTCCTTTCCTTTTCCTGCATGTTACATTTCTAAGTGTGAAGATCTTGATCCTTAATAAATACAGATAATTCCTCCCTTCTTAACATCATATGTTCCCCTTAATTAGACACATTTTGTAAACTCTGTTTGTTTACTCAGAGCTGTCACTCTAGGACAAATTTCTCATTAGATCTTTTGATATTACAGTCATAGTATACTGAGAATTATTTTGAAGATGTACATTTCTGTGTGGCTGGAGGTATTGAAACTCTACAAGACATGGGCTGGCAGTGGGCTTTCAACCTAAGGACCTCAACACAGCATGCACTGCTATCACTGGACATACATGACTTGGGGTAATCTGTAGGATGGAGGAGAAGTTCAGATACTGCTCACAAAACCTTCTCAGCATCAGTCCTTCAGAAGAGGGAGGGACAAGCATTGTGACACCTCAGCTGCAAACAAATCTCAAAGGTCTAAAGCAAAACTAAGCTTCAAACAAGCTGTTTAGGCAGAAAGTCACCTGTTTCTTTATTTCCACCCAGGCACATCGCTGGAGCTGGCTAACACAAAAGGTGTACTCTTAAATGGGAATATAAAATCAACACTGATGTGTGGAAATGGGGTCACCCAGCACTGTTTTCTGCCCTGGACCTTCTGTTGTCCATGACAAATGAGAAAAATGAATAACAAACAGAGCTGGAGGCTGCCCTGATGGACACAGGGAGCAGGAGTGTTGGCTCACTTATCCCCTTTTCTGTGACTTCATGGTGGGCTATGCAAATAATTGTCACAATTCCATGTAAATAAAGAGGTTTCCTGGCAATTCTGCCTTTGTGATATGAAGGCACATCTGGACAGCAGAGCACCTGAGCAGGTCGAGGGCTCTCAGTGACCAAACCTCCATAACAGATGCACTCAACTGCTTGCTTACTTTTAAATAAGCATTGTAGTAAATAAATAGCAGGTCTGGTTCATTTTTGGGTTCTTGATGGTAGTGATAAGGTCTGCTGCTTATCTACTGCCATTTGCTTTTCCCTCTCATCATATTATTCAGTTTTCATTCTAGATGCAAAAGCAATATAGAATAAAGGAAAAAACAAATTGAGGAAAAGATTACTGGTTTAAGAGAGAGAAATTAAGATGTTTTGCAAGTAAATGAGAATAATTTTTGGAGTGGGGAAAATTAAATATAATTCTGCATTTTTGTTTCTTTTCATCTATCATTACAGATCTCTTCTGCGTGACCAAAAGCTTGGGATTTATCTCACCTAAGTCTTCCCATGGAAATGTAGGGAGTTTAGTCTAAACTAGACTGTCAGGTTCCCTGTAGAGGCCAAGTTCACCATCCAAAGGTCATCTCATCCCTTCCTAAGAAATGTCATGGGATACCCTATGTCCTGAAAGTGCTGGAGGGAGAAATTAGGCAAGGAGTTTAGATTAGATATTTAATGTTAGATGCCCACAGTTCAGTGGAAGGAGTCTCATCTGTATTTTTAACGAACCAAAAGGAAAGGCAGGAGAACACCAGCTCCCTGGAGTCCCTGTCCATGGCCTACTTACTTACTTACAAATTTCATTTGACTATCCCAGGACATGGCTATAGTCTGCTCCAAAACTCATTCTGAGACAAGAGGGACTCAAATGTGTTTGGAGGGCTTCACATGAGGACCCTGCAAGGTTGTAGATGGCATCAGTGGAGCTACCTGCAGTAGTCTATTTAGCCACTTGTTTCAATGAGGGGCTCACTCTCATTATATTTAATGGGGAGCTTTTCCTTTTGCTCTGTGCAGTTGTGTAGAGTTGTGTGCACGTGTGGTGGTTTCACTTGGCTAGCACTGGGCTAGTAGCCAAACACAGCCATTCACCAGGGGACAGGGGAGAGAATTGGGGGCAAGGGTAAAGAGACTCGTAAGTTGAGATAAGATCAACTAAGAATTTAATAATTAAAATGAAATAAAATAAAACAACAACAAAAAAAATTAAAATAGCAATAATAAGAGTAGTAAAATATGCAAATGAGTGACACACAGTGCAACTGCTCACCACTCGCTGACCAAGCCTGGCCTGTTCCCAGATCACGATCCCAAAGGAGAGACAATCCCGAACTGAAACCGCAATCCCAGGAGAGTGAGAGCCCGAGTGAAAGCCAGAGAGAGCAAGAGAGGAAGAGAAGCAAGCAGGAACCACCTGCAGAGAGGCAGGATCTGGACATCTCTACTTGAGATGGCTTGAAAATAAGAATATACCTGAATTAATGCTGAATTGAAGTCCTTGCAGTCAGTAGCCCCACAAAGAGGGGAACTGGAGCAGGAAAGAGAAGCAAAACGTGCTCATGAGGGAAGGGAAAGGAGAGTGGAAGTAAATTTAGAGCCCCAGAGGGGAAAAAGGAATTTGGCAAACCCGACACTCAGAAGGATCTCATCTCGTTGAGTGGGATTCCAGAGCTTGGTTATTCCCATCCCCGCCCCTTTAAATCAATTAATCTCATAGCTGAAGCTTAAAAACTGTCAGTGTTAATTTTTATCATTTAACTCGTGCACGGTGGACAATTTGCTCCTGAAGAAACTGTAGGGAACAAATCCTATTACAAATGTCATCTTCCATATATTGAAAGCAAGCTGGAAGGATCTGGTCAAGGGATAGTAAGTAATGCATTTTAATAACAAAAGGTGCCAAAAGTATTTTAATCTGTCTCCTTCACATGGTACTGACGAACGCCAGGAAATAATGAAAATCTTCTGTATTTGTGAATGGCATAAAAATTTAATGTCAAATGACATCAGGACTATGCTAGGCATTTTAAGGTTTCTAAATGCCAGGAGATATTTTATCCTTTATTTACCATAAGATAGGATATTAGTCATTTGAAGAGCATATTCCCCATTAGGCAGGAAAAACACATTAACTCTTTGTTTCCCAGCATTTCACCCTTTTCCTGCTATAAATATAACAACATTTTTCTAGCTCACAACTTGGTATAAGCTTTTATGTTCCTGCAAAGGGATCAAAGAGTAAGATGTAAACATTAACTAAATGATTGATTTCCTTGAAAGCTTTTCAATGATACTCCCTACTACAAAGGAAGAACTGCTTCACAAACTTTAATGGCATTCATTTTGCAGTAAGCCCTATAAAACAAGAGACAACCTTACCCTGCCTTTCTTTAAGACCATATCTGCTTTCCACATTTTGTATATGATTGCACAAAGTGTCCAGCTCAGAGAAAAATCAAAGCTGTTGTTTCTGCTTTGGAAAGGGCATCTGTTCTTCTGTTCACAGAAGGAAATACCAGCATGTAAGCTCTGCAAAGGTGGGATTCACCTGTATGGTAAGGTATTCACCTCTGCCAGAGCTGCTTTAGAATAATTTTGATTGTAAATGGAGAGAATATGTGGTTTATTGATGTTATTCAACTCATCCTGAAGCTGAAGTCTAAAAGTCAGCTGAACCACATCTCTTAAGAGCCTGTTTCTCACCACTGACTAAAACAGGCTCAGAGATAGGTTCACATATGGAAAACTCTAAATTCAGTTGATTTGAATGCCATTCCATGTTAAAAATCAGTTCCCTTAATACAGATATTAGTGACAGCTGAGGCATCCTCATGGATTTCTCAGATCCCCCAGGGTATCTCAAATGACACCAGATGCTTTTGTTTAGGAAACTGAATGGAGCCCTCAGTATCTACAGCGCAGGTGCTCACCTACGAGCTTAGTGTCTGCATTTCTACCACATTCAACAGAACATTTACCAATAGAGCAAATGATCATAGAATGGTTTGGCTTGGAAGGGACCTTTCAAGGTCATCTAGTCCAACCTCCCTGCAGGAAGCCAGGACATCTTCAACTAGATCAGGTTGCTCAGAGCCTTGTCTAATCTGACCTTCAGGGGTTTCCAGCGATGGGGCTTCTACCACCTCTCTGGGCAACCTGGGACAGTTTTTCACCACCCTCATTGTAAAAAAATTCCTCCTTATATTAAGTCTAAATCTCCCCTCTTTTAACTTAAAACCATCACCCCTTGTCCTATCACTACAGGATCTATTAGAAAGTTTGCCTCCATCATTCTTATAGGCCAAACCAGCTCTCCAGTGAGTGGAATCCCTGGATAACAAGTCAGATGCAAGAAACTACATTTAAACTGAGGAAACTCATCTGAAGCAATGTGAAATCCCCCTAGAAGGCTGCAGACATTGCCAGCTGCAAGGCTAGGTGACATTTGCTGAGCTCACTGCTCAGAGAACAGCACAAATGCCAGCAGCCATGCTACAACATGGGTATGCAGGTAAGGGTCATGGGTTGGCTTGTGTTTGAGGCTATTTCTTGGCCTGGCACATTGAGATAAGGGCACAGAGAGCCCAAGAGATTCCCTGACTGCTCTCAGTGGAGTCTGGGTTTCTCCCAGAATAGGGGCCATTCACTTGCCCATGCATAGGTCTTTTGAGACATGCAATGACACATGAACGAAGGAAGAACTGCATCTTTCTGCAGGTGAACCTGGAGACCAGCCAAGATGTTCTAGGACATCCCAGAGAGAAGTAGATACAAATTTATTGTGTCTCATAAGCCTATCTTAATGCACAATTAAAAGCATCCCACTTTCATTAGCTTCAGTTCAGCACAGCCACAATGATACACAGAATCATAGAACTCTTTTGGTTGGAAAAGGCCTTTAAGAAAGTCCAACCACTAATGCAACATTGCCAAGTCTACTACTACACCATGTCCCTAAGCACTGCATCTACACATCTTTTATACATATATATATATATGATCATATTTACTATACATATTATATATGATCATATATATATAATTTGTGGGTGGGTGTATATATATATATATATATATATATATATATATATATATATATATATATAAATACTTTCCTCATTGCTCTGCTCTGGTGGGATGAAGTATTAGAAAAACTTTTCTTCCTACTTTTTTCTTCCTATTATAACTAACTCTGCTGGGTCTCTAAATCCCAATGAGTGAATGTTGAGCTCAGGAGAGGAGGCAGCACAAAACATCAACAGCAGGCAATTATTCCACATGGCTGCGTCAGTGCACAGGGGTCTTGTCCTGCAAGATGTGATATTACAGCAGCTTCTGCTTGCTTCCCCTGGGTGTTGACACAGCAGTGATGAACTACTTGGACTTGAACTACTTCATCACTGATGAAGTTTTGGAAAGTGGGAGGTTACAGCACTAGGACAGGACTCTGGAGATTTTGAAATTCTCTTCTGGGTTTGCAAAGATTTTTGGTGTGGCCTTGGGTAAATCATGTAATCAGCGTGTGCTGGTTAATCAGTGTAGTGTCCTGGTCTGTTAAACAGGGATGGTATTGTATCCTTACTTCCATTCATCATCTATCATGTGTGTTTGGACTGTCAAGCTGTAAAAGTGGAGACTTATCAGCTTGGTGCATAATCTCTAGTGCAAAAGAGTTTAATTCTCTGTGGAGGTCTGCAGGGCTACTATAATAAAAATGGTAAATAATGACTATAAACCACCAGGAGATGGAAAGTCCTGTTGCTGTATAGCCCTTGAGACGTTAAGTTCTAAATTAAAGCTTCCCAGAACACCCTGAACAGTGAGTTAAGCTACTTTCTCCATTAACCTTCCCTGCCCATTATTTGTCAGGTTAATTTATTGGCTTGTGGCCAAATTTGTCATTTCAGCAGAAAAAATCCTTTCTTACGCTAACAGTTTCAGCTTGTTTATTTTACGTCAGAGCCTTAATTAATCACACTGCTAAACTGTTCATTTTGTACAACAAACATACTATTATTACAGAAGTTGATTCCATTTTCACTGCACAACATCCATATTATTGGATTTCACCAGAAGTCATTTGTGCATCCCTATGATCCAGAGTAGTACGTGGTGCTGCAAGGATAGGAAGGATGCTCTAAGGGTTTGAGGTATCAGGTGTGGCTTTGAAACCAGCTTTATCTTGTGCAAAGAGCTTGTTTCTCCCTCTGATTATACCAAGAACCACAGAATCACAGTGTGGTGGGGTTGGAAGGGACCTCAGGAGATCATCCAGTCCAACCCCCCTGCCAAAGCAGGTTCCCTACACCAGGTTGCACAGGATCACATCCAGGTGGGTTTGAACATCTCCAGAGATGGAAACTCCACAACCTCTCCCTGTTCCATTGCTCC
This sequence comes from Caprimulgus europaeus, assembly GCA_907165065.1. Next base: position 56,458,746 of record OU015530.1, on the reverse strand, counting down.
AACACCTTTACAGCTTCCACTGTGATATGAAGTGAAATCTCACAGGCAATGAAGTCATAAAACCATTTCAGTGAGATGAGCTGTGTGGTTCTGCTTACCGAGAAACGTGGTGAGGAATCTGAAGTACTTTGGGCACGGTCGTACCACAACTTCTCCCACCTCCGCTTCAGGCCAGCACGTGATGTTATCCCACTGCCTTCTGCAACCTGGGGGAAAGAGAAAAGCAGATGGTAGGACAAGCATAAGTGGTACCTGCTGGATGGAGCAGAGGAACCAGGGCAGAGCAGAGTAGCTGTGCAAAGGTGTTGGAAGGAAAGGCACAAAAATATTGTCTTTAAACATGTAGCTTTCAGCTACTCCAGTCTCTGAAATTCAGCACTGGTGGTGTCTAATATTCCAGAAATTAGTACAGAAAGAAGAGTAGGTTGGTGCAGGAACAGGGCAAATCAGAGTTAATAGAGAACACTGCCTGTTTTTAGACTAAAAAGGCAGAAATGCCTAATTAAACGTCTCTCTTCCTTGCCCTTATCTCTCCCTGTTGCATTAAAATACCTGGTCTGAACGTGTCAGACATGCTCCTCTTCCTTCTCTGCTTCTCCCAAACTTCTACCACCAGCTTTTTTTGAGATGACTGAGCAAGGGATGTGCTCAGCAGGAAGGGGACAGTGATGAAAATCAAGGGATCAGGAACCAAATCCGTTCCCCAGAAGCGATTTTTCTCCCTAAAAAGGGAGAAGGCATAAACCACTCCAGGAGGCTGAGGAGGGACAGTGCTGTCACCAGGAGATGCTCTCTATGGAAGGGTGGTGTAGGGTGGTATTGTCATAGTTATCCATGTTAGGAATTAGGGTATAAACAATGGAGTTTTTTGGGGAAAAAAAACACATAGGATTTTGTTAAAATTAAGCATTTCTGAAGATTTTCTTGACAGAACCAAACTTTATGTGATAAAAAATTTGCATGTCCTTCCTACAGAGTCAGTATGCTCTGATTTTGCCCTCTTATTTCTGCTTTCTCCAAAGATCCTGAAAGATCCTGTCATGAAATAATTTATTTTCCACGGGCAGAATATCTAATATCTTAATATTTTTGGAGCTGCTGGCTGTTTGGTGGCAGATAAGTGTGACACTGTGGATATCACACACACGCTGCGCTGTTGAATAATGTAACGTGAGGTCTGAAGCCCAAAGGAGTTGGCAGACCAGAATTAAAAATAAATAAATAAATAAAAATAATCAGGCATGTTTTGGCCTCAACATGTTACATATTTTAGAGTTCTTACTAGAATTCTGAAAATGTCTTTTTTTTTTATCATTACATTTCCAACAGACAGGCACTGGGTGAGATAGATGGGTTGTCAACAGACCTCACTTTTTTTCTAGCACCTCTGCTCTCAGTTATTTGTCATGCCCCATTAGATTGCAACACTTCCCCAAATGTGACTAAAGTGTTGCTGTTAAGGTCAACAGCTTAACAAGAGAAACTAGAACATAAAGAAGAAAGCTTTGAGAAAATCCTTTTCACATGACAGCAAAGGGAACTATGAAAAACCACCATCAAGCTGCATTTCTTGGTAATTATATCCCGATCTGAAATTCCTCCTTTAAAACATCTTTTAGTACTTGAGTTAAGAAAAAAAGCTGGTGTCATCATCAGTCTGTTCAGACCCAGGCAGTGTGCTGTCTCAGATCAATAAAGAGAGCACACAAAAATGCTTTGAAGCTGAAAAAAAGAACCCTCAGCTCTCTTTCCAAGTTATTTTACAGGTTTCTCCCTCCTTCTTTCAGGAGCAAACACAACTTTTTAAATGAAGTCCTGAGGTGAGTTTATTGGAGCCTGAAAAACAGAATAACTGATGGTATCTGCTTCATGTATACTCTTCTGTAGCGATCATTAAAATTCAGTTTTCAGGTTTCTAATCTCAGGTGCAGTGCTCAGTTTCCACAGTGTCATCTTTATCTGCCACCAAACAGCCAGCAGCTCCGAAAGTATTAATATATTAGATATTTTGCCCATGGAAAATAGATGATTTCATTACAGGATCTTTCATGTTCTACAATCTTTTCCTCCATCAACTTCAATAAATTATAGTGCAGCCATTACCTCAGGACAGGTTATAATGCAAAATAAAATACAAGGTGATAGTATTAGATGGCTTTTTAAATGTCCTGAATTACACACTTTGAGAATTTTTGTGATCTGTCCCTTTTTCTGGTAGCATTTTTCACCATCACCTGTGATGCATGGAAAAAAAAAAAAGCTTTTAGGTGCTCACTTTTGTAACAAAAGCTCTCTTTGATTAAAATAAAGTGAAAACACACAAGAGTGGCCTTGCAAGACACATGAAATGGATCTTTAAAAATTATTACCTCTGTGAAGACCTCTCATATCTGCCTATTAGCTCTTCCAAAACCATTCTACCTTATTGTCCCCCCCCCCCCCCGAGATGTGTTGACAATATTTGTGGCAGCTGCCTGGGAGGGTCCAAGTTTTAAAGGTGGGATTCATATCTCTAAATTTATATATCTAAAAATCAGATGTGTAAACCTAAAGAAGCCCATGGAAAGCAGACCTCTGCCTGGCAGTTCATGTCACTGTAGGATGGTTATCGTCTAAAGTTCAGAAAATGAATCATTCTTTGGAGGTGTCTTCTTCTCTGCAATGACTAGATGAGGGCCTGCATGAGTAACTCAAGTTTAATGAATTGGAACAAGACAAAGATTGATATTTGCAAGATATTTTGCATCTGCAACCCAACACTTGCCGCTCACCCTGTAGTCATCTCATTACAACATCAGGCAAAAGTTTGTGCCTGTCCATCCAAACCAGGACACAGACAACCTTTATCAAATAGTCTTCCAGAAAATGGTTTTCTTTCTCCAAAAGTGATAGACCTTACCCTGCCAAATTGCTGGGATCAGTGGGTTCACAGAATCACAGAATATTAGGGATTGGAAGGGACCTCGAAAGCTCATCCAGTCCAATCCCCCTGCCGGAGCAGGAACACCTAGATGAGTTCACACAGGAAGGCGTCCAGGCGGGTCTTGAATGTCTCCAGAGAAGGAGACTCCACACCCTCCCTGGGCAGCCTGTTCCAGTGCTCTGTCACCCTCACAGTAAAGAAGTTCCTTCTCAAATTTAAGCGGAACCTCCTGTGTTCCAGCTCACACCCATTACCCCTTGTCCTATCATCGGTCGTTACTGTGAAGAGCCTGGCCCCATCCTCCTGACACTCACCCTTCATATATTTATAAACATTAATCAGGTCCCCCCTCAGTCTCCTCTTCTCCAAGCTAAAGAGCCCCAGCTCCCTCGGCCTTTCCTCATCAGGGAGATGCTCCACTCCCTTCATCATCTTGGTGGCTCTGTGCTGGACTCTCTCAAGCAGCTCCCTGTCCTTCTTGAACTGTGGGGCCCAGAACTGGACACAATATTCCAGATGTGGCCTCACCAGGGCAGAGTAAATTGCCCTGGGGTTGACTGACAATATCCAGTCGTGTCAGCGTGACACATCAAAACCTCAGAAAATTATTTGAGCACAGAAATAGCTGCAATGTGCCTTGGAAAAGGAAATCCCTCTCTTCCCTGTGGCATCACTTATCCATCATGGATGTAATGAAGATGATAATTTGTTTTGCCTTATCAAATCATGTTTGGTGATTGCTAAGTGCTTCTCCATTAATTAATTGTAAATGTTGTCTTCTCCCTTGCACTCAGGATCTGCAGGAAGGATGCAAAGGTATTTAGCAATCCTTACCCAAGGCAGCAGGTGCAAATGAGCCATGAATACACCTACCCTTCAACATCTATTTCAATCACAAGAACTGCTCTGCTCACTTGCTTGTTACCAAAAGCCAAGGAATACACACTGCCAAGGGCTCACAAGTGAGTCTGGAGAAGCAGTGGAAAAATGAGTGTCTTTTTCAAGACAGTAGCATTTACCACTCCCCTGGGCAATCAGGTACACTCTTTCAACTCTTGTCAGTATAAATCTCTCTATGTATAAATAAAAGAGAGTCTTTTCCCTCTCACTTATTTTAACTGTGACTTCCAGACACTCAGTTTTGTCCTTCTGTTGCCTGGTAGATTGTGAAGTGCTCTCTGGAGCCAAATATCTTCTGGACATCTGAAAGGAGAAATCCTTCAGGACCCTAACCAAGCTGCCTTTTAACTTTCATTGAGATAAGCAGATCAAACTGCTCGTCATTACACTGCAAGCCATGCAATTAGTGTAATTACTAGCAGACACCTCTCTTCCTCTTGAAGCAGGCTTCTGAAGTCTTGTTCAAGGAATGGGCTGGGGGCTGTGGGCCATACACTGGAGATCAGATCTTTACATACAGCAGCTCAGTCTCCCTCTTTTCAAGTCAAATACCCCAAGTGCAAGCCAAGGGCTGCATCAGCTTCAGCTGGGCTTTGGAGAGCCTTCCTCTAAGAGGTTCTGACTCAGAAGGAGTGGCTGAAGAGCACTGACACAGTCCTGGCTGCAGTGCATTAGGAAACCCCACCACAGGTGCAAAGGGTGGTAACCTTTTCCATTGTCTACATTAAATGTGAATTAAAGTTCAGGCCTTCATTTCCTCCCCCTTTAAAAGGTTAATAAACAGAAAACAAGTCAGTTATCACGAGGCACAGGTACACAGTAGTTTGCAGAACTGTGAGACTACAGCACAAAAAACCATTTATTTGAGTCATATCTACACTTACAGCAAATATATGGTCAAAGCTTATCTAGCAAGCAGCACAGAATAACTTTCCTTCATGAATAAACATGACTTCCAGAGCTCTGGCAGGGCTCTGAGCTGTGAGGAGGTTTGGCTGAGGAATGGCTGTAGGCTGGTGCCAAGCACTCTCTTCACACCGGTGAACTCTCAATTCAGAAAAAAAAACCCCTTTCAGAACATCTCCCATTAGCACCAAACCCTCCCTAATGAATGTGGTCACCCCTGTCTCTTCTAAAGGACATTCACACACAAGACTGTTGCTCTTTGAATCCCTGTTCAGATGCAAAATACCCATTTGATCCCTACATGCCTCTCACTACTCACAGGTAGATAACAGCAAGGCAAAGGCACAACTTGATTAAGCTGAGTTGAGATATCCCTGGGTGCCATCATAGGCTGGTGTGCTTGCAATGGAAACTTATTTTCACCCCAATTTGATATCAGCAGGTAGTTTCCAACCTTTCTGGAGTTAGGACTGTAAACAGCTATTGGGTGACATTTATTCTCCCAATGATAAGCTCATGCAAAAGTGCAGCCCAGGTGCTCACACGTGGCTTGCCCAGTTTGGTCTCATTACAAGCAATTATCATTGCATTAGTCTTCTTGTCCCAGTTCAGCACTAAGCTTTTGCCTGACTGAATAAAACAGACCCCAAAAGATGGTCCCTGCAACAATCTACTAACTTGGTTCTAGGCAGGCAGCTTGAATTCAGTCACAGTAGAGGATAAGAAAACCCATCATGACCCTTGGGTTACTATTGCTACCCCAGACTCCAGCCATAGAATCATAGATCATTTGGTTGGAAAAGACCTTGAGATCATAGAGTCCAACTGTACCTGTCCACTACTAAACCATATCTCTGAGCACCTCATCTACCTGTCTTTTAAATACCTCCAGGGATGGGGACTCAACCACTTCCCTGGGCAGCCTATTCCAGTGCCTGAGAACCCTTTCAGTGAAGAAATTTTGCCAGATATCCAATCTGAACCTCCCCTGGTGCAACTTGAGGCCATTTCCTCTTGTCCTGTCACTTGTTCCTTGGTTGAGCAGACCCACCCCCACCCCTCTCCACCCTCCTTTCACGGAGTTGGACAGACCCTGAAGATCTCCCCTCAGCCTCCTTTTCTCCAGCCTCAACAACCCTAGTTCCCTCAGCTGTGAACTCATAAAATGATGAGAGGCCTCTTGAATCACGGACAATCTTCTATTTAAATCTTAAAAGTTATAGGTAATAATAAAAAATACCTTAGATGGATTATTTTTCTTCCATAAATCTTTTAAATTAAATGCAATTTGATTTTGCTTCTGAATCCATGGAAAATTTTAAAATTTACAACCTCCTGGTCCAAGGAGTTGCACAGTTTAAATGTCCACTGGAAGAAAAAATACATCCTTTTCCAAATTCACTTTGAACCTGCTCATTGCTGGTCTCATTAGGAATTGCCTAGTTCCTTTACAAAGAAATATTCATTGCCTAACCACAATATCTCTTTCCCTGGGGAAAATAAACCCATAAAATCCTCTTTCACATCCCTCCTTGGGCATCTCTCTTTCAAGCTGAAGTGTCCTAGGCTCTTTAGTTGCCTCTAGTATGGAAGCAGTTCCTCACCACTTCTCCTTTGTATCTTTTGTGTTTTTAATTCTACCCCATCCTGCCCTGCCCTGGACTTGCAGAATAGGGTTTTACTTTATTTTTTTGTGACAGACTGGGTTTGACTGGGGCTAACTTGACTCCAAATGAATCCTCCCACCCTCCCCTGTAGAAGTCAACCCTTTCCCTCCTATATTCACTGCTGGGCCCTCCTCCTCACCAGCCCACTCATACATTCAAGCATCCTGCGGGCATCTCTCCTCCTCCAGCTCCATCTCACCACCTTTTTACTTTTCTCAATGCTGTCAGTCTGTTCTGAAGCAAACCCATCCCCTCAGAGCTCCCCTTTTTAACTTTCCATGCCTTTGCATGTAATTTGGCTATTTTTTGCCTGTCATGCTGCCTGCTATCACTCCAGCACTGTAGGCAGGATGTGACAGAGAAACCACTTAGCTGGAGGAAAACCACAGTCCTGCCAGGGCATGCAAAACCCAGACACGGTAGCATTTCCTTCCCAGCACTGATGTGCTCTTCGTGGTGCACTGATGCTGCTTTATTCATCCCTCAGTGAGGGATTTGCAGTCTCAATTCAGCAGACAATGGACCTGGGCAATTATAGAAAGCAAAAAGGATCCCCAGATTGAGGGTAAGTGCACAGAGTTTATCTTGGATTTTGCCTCAATATCTGTGGCAAGACAGAGATAATTGATTTCATTTTCCCACTCTGTGTCCAAGTTGGAGAGTAACACCACCACTGCTACTTGCTATAAAAACTGGTTTGCACTTCCATAGTGGCTTCCAGTAGAAGCTGTCCAAGCACTCAACAGGAAATGGGAAAAGAGATCTTTCTTCTTAAATGTTTGCAGAAGTTTGACGCAAAGACATACGAAGGAAACCTCACCTTATGCTCCCAGACTGAGTCATTCTACACAGCGTGAAAGAAATCACCAGAGACTATTTCTGGAGGATTACTTTTAAGCATGAAAATCCTATGAGCCCCGCAGTTCAAGAAGGACAGGGAACTGCTTGAGAGAGTCCAGCACAGAGCCACCAAGATGATGAAGGGAGTGGAGCATCTCCCTGATGAGGAAAGGCTGAGGGAGCTGGGGCTCTTTAGCTTGGAGAAGAGGAGGCTGAGGGGGGACCTCATTAATGTTTATAAATATATGAAGGGTGAGTGTCAGGAGGATGGGGCCAGGCTCTTCACAGTGATGTCCAATGGTAGGACAAGGGGCAATGGGTGTAAGCTGGAACACAGGAGGTTCTGCTTAAATTTGAGAAGAAACTTCTTTACTGTGAGGGTGACAGAGCCCTGGGACAGGCTGCCCAGGGAGGGTGTGGAGTCTCCTTCTCTGGAGACATTCAAGACCCGCCTGGACGCCTTCCTGTGTGATCTCATCTCGGTGTTCCTGCTCTGGCAGGGGGATTGGACTGGATGATCTTTTGGGGTCCCTTCCAATCCCTGACACTCTGTGATTCTGTGATCTACTAGGAAACAAGTTGGAAAAAAAAAAAAAAGTTTCTAATCTTTCACCCTTTTCTTAACCAACAAACTAAATAAACACTTGACTTTTTCATCCCTCCAGAACACTCTTTTTATAAATCAAATTTGTGAGCTAAGCCCTTCTGCCTAATTCCACAACATGTAAACTGAAACAAAAGATCCAAGTTTTAAGACAAAGATTTACAAAGTGCATTGCCAAAAACAACTTCTCTCCTCACCAGCATCTAAACAAGGGATAGATCTCTAGGGCTCTGCCATGGAGCGTGCTTAAAGGATTATTTCAAGGCTTCCTCATTCCTTGCTCAAATCCCCTGCTCTTCCAGAAGTGGTAGAGGACTGGATTTATAGAGAACCAGAATTTGAATTTAGGTACCTGCTCTTCCCATGTGGCTTTTCCCATGTTGGCACCTCCAGACAGCAATTCATAGTGAAGATGACTAGGCTCAACTTCTAGCAATGCTTTTTTGACTGTTGGGGAGGAGAGAGTGACTACCCTGATAATGTAAGATGTAAAATGGGACTCACCCAGGCTGCAGCTCCTCTGTACCTCACTGTTGTGCCTACCAGAAGGAGTCAGGGATGTTGCAAGGAGGAAAGAATTAGAAATTTTGTGGGTCTTCCTAATAAAACGGGTCAAAAAAGGACAGGACATGGTGCAGCAGCTTTCAGTGATGGTTCAAGTGCTGTGAGCATCAGGAGACTTTCTCTCAACTTTCCAACATTTAGTCCAACCTGCAGGAATTCCTTTCCTTGCTTATTCCTTGCATATGGTAACTTGAATGGCAGCATCAAGATGATAGCTCAGGTGACCTGGCCACTCCAATGGAGAGCAAACCCTCTCACTGACCAACTTGACTTGCTCATTGAAGGCAAACAGGCAACTGACAGTCCCCCTTGGCAATGTGCTCACGGCTTACCCATCCTGAATAAGATGTGGAGAGGTCTCTCCTATAGCAATTGTGGTGTGATTAAGAGGAAATTTACCCTGTTGCTACTTTAAAGGATCATCCTGTGTCTTCAAGACCAAATGATGGGCTTTGTAATGGAGGAGGTTTTCAGCCAATGCTGTGTTACTCTTCTCCACAGTAAATACTGGAATAAGATATGACACCCCACTGAAAAATGGAAGGGTAAAATGCAAGTTCTCTCTACAAACTGTAAGCCAGAGGCTGCTTGTCCAGCTTCTAGAAAGTTATTGCAGTCCTTACACAAAGCTGGAAAGAAGTTCACCACATATAATCTGCATGATCTGACTCTTGCTTATTAAATGTGCTGGAGTTTGTGCTGCAAATATGCTTCTCACTTATAAATGAAGAGGGGCATCTACAGAAGCAGGAAGGGTTGTGTGGAAGCCCTGTAGGGCTCTATAGGAAGGGACAAAAGGGACCAGAAAGCTTTGGTCTCACATGGAGGCATATTTAACAGATAGAAGACAAGAAAAAAGAAAAGCTTAATTGTGAGACACTGGTAATTTAAAAGCTTTCCATAATAGAATCCTACTTTGGCCTGATGGATGTAAAGCATGGTACCTCTGACCTCAGCTTCTCAAGTTCTCCACAATTTCAGTTTCCTATGTTAAAAGGTCTGGATATCAAGAAATAAAAGCACCTACACTACAGAAAATCAAGTGCAGAGTAAAATCAGCAGGAAAAACTCCATCAGCTGCAGCAGGGTTTGGATCTCAGACATATAGTATAATGGGAGTTTGACATAACTATGGCATATACAAAGTTTCCCAGTGTACTTATCCTACATAAAAAGGGTGGATACCATCATGAAAGTCAGCAGGAAAAGAAAAATGAAAAAGATGAGGAAGGAGAGATTTCTTAAACAGAAATCTGATGAGATTTGAGAGGTACAAATACAAACTATTGTCAGAAACAAAAGCTCTGCAGAGATGGATTTCATCTGAGCAATTATCCAGAGCTTTGAAAATGCTTTGAATTTGCTTTCCATTGGTCTAGAGCAATGTCATTTTCTCCTTATTTTTATAACCTTTGCATAACTAAGGCTGTGTGCATTTATATATTATCCCATGCTAAAAAAGAAAAATAAAATCCAAAAACTCTGATGGCATTTAAAAATATTACATATTCTCCAAACTAAAATGCTTTTTTCAGTACAAGACTCATGTCCACTAAATGGCTGCTAATCCCGACAAGCCACAAGACAGTTGTTTCCAAGTCAAATAAATCCTGTTTGTTAGACAGCTTGCAGCCAGGACATGTCAGCAATGAACAAAACAAAAGCAAAACCTCCACCCTTAGAGTGTATTAAGGCAGAAAACAGATGGCACAACCTATCTTGTGATTGTGGCTGTAGAAAGTTGAGGTCAAGGCAAAAATCAGCTGTTAAGTCTACAGAGAAGAATGAAGAGGTGCTATGTAGTTCTGTGTCTCAGTTTCATCCTGTTGCTGGTAGGTGTCTGGGCTTCAGGTGACAGGGTAGACTCAGACAGTGACAAGCAACTGGGGAGGTATGGCTATTCAACTGGTTTAGCAGTCCTCAGTGGAGAGGTGCACCCTCCTTGAGCAGTGGATTACCAAGCAAGGATGGACAATCAGATAACAGCTTTGTAAGGAAAAGGTCTTTGGGTACTATGTCCTCAGATAGAGACTCGTGGCCTGGAAGAATGACCATCAGCTTTGGAGTGGATCAGAGCAGCCAACACACAAGTCTGAGGGCTGCTCGCATCTAGGGGTTGAAGCTGGGTTTACCACCATGGCAACACGTGCTTTCTTCTCATGCTTCAGATGCCAACTTTCCTAGTGTGGCCAAGGGAAGGTTACCCTTTGAAAATTACAGGGCAGATGTCTTTCTTTGGAATCTCCAGAGAGCAGGCTCCACCTCTGTAAGAGCTGCTGCATGAAGTGTTGGTGGTTGGGAAGAGTCCCAGAGCAGATGGGGAAAGCGTTAAAGAAGGAAGATCATTTGGAGGTACCACATAGTGGCCTGTCTCAAGTATCATGGCCACTGTCCAATAACTGGAAGAAAACTTCCTGTTAAATAAAAGGCACCTTGACTCTGGTACTGATCCTTTAAGAGAGATAAATGAGAGCCTGGGGTTTAAGGTCTTGATGTTCCCATGGCTGAATTTTCTGCTGTTGTAGGAGAGGCCACATTGCCCAGGAATAGGGAGGACTGATGTCATATCTTCTGATGCTGTTGGTCACTTCAAGACTGAAACCAAGAGACCCTTTGTATTGCCTACACCAGAGTAATAAAGTACAGTAAATGAAAAACTAAGGAAAGTCAACATGGAAAGAAATCCTGCAGGTTCTTTTCCCATTAAAGTGATCATTAAGATTAAATGTAGGTATTTATTTTAGACTGAATTAAATTATTCTCTAGGATTCATTGGATATGTTGACTAGATCCTCAGGGCTTGACTCAGCTGACCAGTAGTAGTTATTTAATGCCATTCCTGATGGCCCAGGAGATATGAGATTTTTGGAGGGGCTGTTGGATATGGTACAAGACTTATGAGAGCCCTGCAAAATTCTGAAATGACAACTACCTTACATTACTAACTGGTGTCTCCCTCAGATGTCTGCCAAGATGCATATTTCCCCTAGAAGTTACCACTCTTCACATCTGCCAGTTCAGTGGTTCATCTCAATGCTCCCTCTGCTAATGAGATTAAAAAAGTCACTTTTTGCTAACAAAACCATCCATCTTCATGTATATGAAGGTGTAAGGAGCATCCACATGAGCACTTGGCAGGTCTCAGGGATGTACCACCACCCTGACACAGCTGGAAGACACAGCAACTCCCCAGCATGGGGTGGGGGGTCCATCCATCCCCTTCTCCACCCCACTGTGTGCACGACCTCAAGCACTTGGTGTTACCATCAGCCATGTAGTGCCTGCTGTAGCGATGGAGCACCTGGAGAGCTGCTGGTAACTCGATTGTCATACAAATCTGACCAACACATCATCTATCCCAGGAGGTATTACGCAACTGGAAGGTGAGAATTCAACTGAACTTTTGCAAGCAAGGAACTATTAATTATTTCTTATCTTACTGCACTATAAACAGATGGTGATGAATAAACAGACTCCTCATTTAAACTTCATTAACGTTTTTTCCAGCTTGACTTTTAATTTCCATATGTTCACTGCTTCTTCTCCCATCAAACACGCCTTGACTTCTTCAAGGGAGACTGACAAAGAAATCCAAGCTCAAAATTTGGCTTTTCAAGACAGCTTCTGCTCTGGGCCTGTGGAACAGCAAGAGCAGTTTACAGAGAATAAACAACATGGGCCATTTCCCACCTGGGTTGGTTTGCACGTGACAATGGTGGTGATGAGCTTGCAGGACTCAGCTCCACAGCCCACAAGTCAAGCAGATATGAACAGGCATTGGTAGAGGGATTGGTATGATTTTTTTTTTCATCCTTTCCATTTTTTCTGACTTTTTGATCAGGTTTCAAGTCCTGCCTGCAAGACAGACAAGTCTAGGTTGAAAATATAAAGTCCAGTGCTAAAGTACTTCTAATTACCAGAAGCAGCTCGACTGTAGTGGCTCCTTGGTGGCTATTGCCAGTTTTCACTGACACTGAGAAAATAATCTCAGCTACCTCCATGCTACTGAACTGTGGAGAACAAACAGACTGAACGCTGGTTTGACTCTGTGAGATGCTGACAGCTTCCAGCTGTGAAGTTCTGAGCTCGTTTCACTTACACTTAACTTCTGCAGGAATTTAGGATCCAAATCAAGCCAAAGGTCGTCGCTTTTGGAGAAAAAAAAAATGTCCTGAAAAACCATCAAGTGATGGAAGTTCAACAAAGGGAAATACAAAGTCCTACACTTGGGAAGCAATTATGCACCCTTATGGGCTTTGTAGAGAAGGACCTGGAGGTTCTGGTGGACACCAAGTTGAACATGAAGGCCAGCAATGTGGCCTTGCCACATAAAAGGTGAATGGTATCTTGGGCTGAATCAGGAGGAGTGTTGCCAATAGGTCAAAGGAGGTGATCCTTCCCCTCTGCTCAGTGCTGGTGAGACTCATTTGGGGTGCTAGGTCCAGGTCTGGGATCCCTAGTATATGAGAGACATGAACACACTGGAGAGAGAGCCCAGCAAAGGGCTGCAAAGAAGATTAAGTGGAGCATCTTGGATAGGAGGAAGGGCTGAGAGAGCTGGGTCTGTTTGGCCTAGAGAAGAGAAGGCTCAGGAAGGGAACTTATCAATGTGTGTAAATATCTGATGGTGTTCTGGGGAAAGCAAAGAAAACAGAGAGGCAATGGGCACAAACTGAAAAACAGGAAATTCCATTTAAACAAAAGATTTTTTTCCCCCCTGTTAACAGACTTACAAACACTGGAACAAGTTGTCTAGAGAGACTGTGGAGTGTCTACCCCTGGAGATATTCAAAACCCAACTGAATATGGCCTTGAGCAATCTGATTTGGTTGACCATGCTTTAATCAAGGGTTTGGACTAGATGACATCAGGAGGTCCCTGCCAACCTCAGTGATTTTGTGATACTAAGCCAAGGAACTATGTTAATGCAGAAAACTGCATCCCATCTGCACAGATCATCAGGCTCTGTGGTTTAAAGTCTCCTCTCTGTTCTTGAATATTTTCCCTCATACTCAAACTTCCATGCCATTAAAACAAAATCCAAACCTGGGCCAGGATTCCTGTGCCCAAGTGCTGCCTGATATTCCCACCACTCTCCATGAAAGCTGTTGATCACACGATGCCATGTTTCCTGCACAGTGCTATGGTCTCCAGAGCTGCTCATCCCACCCAAACATGAGTCACTGCCATCCCTAAATTACTCTCCTGCTTCTGAAAGAATGTCCAATTGCAGAGTGAATTGATTAGCAATAATGGGGTAAACAGATAATGAGCTGAGACAACTGACCTAGACCTGATGGTGCTTTTTTTGGACTTTTTAACAAAAAGAGAGGGTTACTTTTATAAAATCTTATTTGGGTGCTGCAGGTTAAGCTGAATTATTTGTAAACTACAGACAAGAAGAGGTGAAAGTAAAAGTAAAAACCAAAAAAAAACCCCTCTGTGCTCTGAGATTATTTATATCATAAAAAAAAGCAAGTGGAAGTCAGCAAGAAGGAAGGCACTGGTGAGACCTGCCTTGCAGCAAGCCTTTAGGAGCTCAGTCCTACTTCACATTGAGAGAGATTTGCCACCATCTGTGGGCCTGGAAAGCAAAACCCCCTTCAGCCATCCTTTCTTCTTAACCCTTGGGAGAGCTTCTCTACTGCTGCTAACTGTATTATCAGCTAAGGACTCATTGTATTGCATACAGATGTCCTGGCTGAAGTATCTGGAGTAAAAGCTTGGTTTTCAGTGGGGCTGGGATTGCATCCTTCACTTTTGAAATATGTTTGTAAGCACTTTCAAAATCATGGAAAGGACTGACAAACTCATAAATAATTAGACACTCCAAAACTTCCTAAGTGCTTTGGAGAACCTCAGGCTGTTTAATTGCCTTATTTATTTGTTTTACATTGCAGTGGTGGGAGATGCTACTAGAGAAGTAACCCTGTACAACCAGAGAACAAAGAGAAAGGGAAAGAAGACAGCCCAAGCAGTGATCTGGCAGCTCACAGCCTGCTGTCGCAGCAGCTTCTGGCAGAGTGCAAACTCCTGTCTCCAAAGCAATTCCCAAAAACTTCTCATCACTTAAGAGAGCTCTCATAGAATCATAGAATGGTTTGGGTTGGAAGGGACCTTAAAGCTCACACAGTTCCAACACCCCTGCCAGCAGCAGGGACACCTTCCACTAGACCAGGTTGCTCAAAGCCTCATCCAGCCTGGCCAAGAACACTTCCAGGGAGGAGCAGCCACAGCTTCTCTGGGCAACCTGGGCCAGTGTCTCAGCACCCTCACAGCAAAGAATTTCTTTCTAATATCTAATCTAAACCTACCTTCTTTCAGTTTAAAGCCATTTCCCCTTGTCCTGTCATTAACTGCCCTTATGAAAAGTCCTTCCCCAGCTTTCTTGTAGTCCCCCTTCAGGTACTGGAAGGCCACTATAAGATCTTCCCAGAGCCTTCTCTTTTCCAGGCTGAACAGCCCCAACTCTGTCAGCAGTGCTACAGGGTCACTGGTGGTGTAACCATTCCCTTACTACAAGAAGGACCTGGAGGTGCTGGAGCATGTCCAGAGAAGGGCAGCGGAGCTGGGGAAGGGTCTGGAGCACAAGTGTGCTGAGTTCCCGGCTGAGGGAACTGGGGGTGTTGAGCCTGGAGAAAAGGAGGCTGAGGGGAGACCTTCTGGCTCTGTCCAGCTCCCTGAAAGGAGGGTGGAGAGAGGTGGGTGTTGGCCTCTTCTCCCAGGCAACCAGCAATAGGACAAGAGGAAATGGTCTCAAATTGCGCCAGGGGAGGTTCAGGTTGGATATGAGGAAAAAAATCTTCTCCAGAAGAGTGGTCAGACATTTGAACAGGCTTCCCAAGAAAGTGGTGGAGTCACCATCCCTGGAGGTGCTTAAGAAATGTGTAGACGTAGCACTCGGAGACATGGTTTAGTGGGCATGGTGATGATGAGTTGATGGTTGGACTGGATGATCTTAGAGGTCTTTTCCAACCTTAATGACTCTGTGATTCTGTGAAGATGCTGCTGAGCTAAATATCCCAGCTATTCTGGACACTGGACCACTGTCAGGACTTCACCTCCTGCCTCTGCATACCCATTGCAGCACTGCATTGCTTGGAGCTGGCATACAGGGCAATGTGGCTTTAAACAGAACTTCAGCATTCCCAAGGAACTCCCTAAGCAGCTGCTGGGAAAACATCATCCACAAAAACCTGAACCTGCAGACTGATGTACAACACTACATACAGATTTATTTGGTAGAAGAGAGGTGGAGAAAAAGAAGAGGTTACCCAGCCTGGATGATATGAATTTTCTCTTTGGAGGTGTTATTTCTCCCAAGATATATAGTAGCTTTCTCAGAATTTAAATTGTGGGTGCTGCCAAAATACTGCATTTCCTATTCCTCTGTTTACCCACAGTACTTTTATAAGTCCTATTTGTAAAACAGCTGGACACTTTTCAATTTATTTGTCCTTACTTTACCCTTGCTAGAGAGGAAAATGTTAATATTTCTATTTTAAAGGAGGAAAACTAAGGCCAAGAGACCCAGGAATCACCTTATCTGCAGCAACAATGCTGCTGTAGTTGCAATAATCTATGGATATCAAGTAAAATAAAGTTTGCAGGGAGACCAACTGTGAGATTAACATGAAGTGGGATTAAAACATGCTTAGAGTGAGAAATTAAGGCACCCACAATTGCATGACATCATTACCAGCAGATGTGATCTGTGTCATTCATGGTATTTTATCTGCTGCATCCCAGCCAAGCCTACCATGAGAATGGCCCATTTCTGGCAAGGAAAGACAGACACCTCACACATTAAAAACCTACACATTTCACTAGTTCAACACCCAAGTACGTCTGTGTGTGATGCAGTCCAGCAACGCTTCCTCTAAAGCTGTGTGATAAAGTGAAGAATAATCAAAACTCCTTTTCCAACATGTCAAAACCCAGCAAAAAAGTCTTCGATATCACTTCACAGAAATGCTGCAGGCAACATCACCGAGGTGAGTTTTAGGTCCTTTAGGAACACAGTCTGCACTGAGATTGAGAAGAGGCATTTCCTACATTGTCTCCTGCACTGAGCAGGGAAGGATCCTGCCACTTGCACAGTAATAGGTTTTTCAAAAGATTTCTTTTTTAATGCCTCAAATTATATTGTGAGCACTCTTTGGGGGCCAAAGGGCTGAAAAGATCATCTAACAAATACCCAAGTGAAAGTTCAGCTGCCTGAAATGCAATTCTATATGTGAACAAACAGATTCATCACTCCTAATGATGGAATTGGGACTTCACTTCATTTGGTCAAATCCCCTCCAAGCCAGTAAACACCAGGACAGGCATCATCTGCAAAGTGTGGTTATTTCAAACACAGCTGAGCTGCTCACTAAGAATCCCCTCATGATAAATTAAGATACCTTCAACAGGAAAGACAATCTGACCATGATTCATCACATCCTAAAAGAGATGTCTATGCTTGGCCAGAATACACTAGAGCTACCTAAAATCAAGTGAAAGAAATCTTCACCAAAAGTCATTCCCATGCAATGACTATCTGCCCACGTGAAACAAACCAGTCCCAGTCTACTCAGTCTTGATTTTAATGGTGAAGAATCCACTTCTGCATTGAATCACAATTTTCACTTTACTTCTTTCCCAGTTATCTCAACATGGGAGGTAAAAGGATAACAAGGCAGAGAAGTGCAAGGGCAACCCTGCTCATGAAACCCAATCCGGTGCTGCAATACACAACTGCACCCTACACATCCTTTCATAAACTGGGCAAGCTCTGCCATGAAGTCAATAAAACACTCCTTCCTGCAGACCTCCAAAAAGGCTCTTCACTATCCTCTCTGATGGTTACAAATTTCCTTTAAAGTCCAGACTTTGGTCTCAGCTGTTTTCTTCTCCTGTGTACACACTGCCAGCTTAAACTGGGCTTTCCTGCTGTTTTCATAGAATCATAGAATGGTCTAGGTTGAAAGGGACCTTAAAGCTCATCTAGTTCACCCTCACAGCCAAGAATCTCTTCTCACATCTTATCTCAACCTCCCCTCTTCCAGTTTCAAGCCATCACTGTCCTTGTCAAAAGTCCCTCCCCAGCCTTCCTGGAACCCCTTCAGGTCTCCCTGGAGCCTCCTCTTCTCCAGGCTTAACAGTCCAAACTTTCTCACCCTGTCCTCATAGCAGAGGTGTTCCAGCCCTCGGATCACCTTCGTGGCCTCCTCTGGACTGGCTCCAGTAGGTCCATGTCCTTCTTGTGTTTGGGGCCCCAGAACTGGACACAGTACTCCAGGTGGAGTCTCACAAGAGCAGAGTAGAGGGGCAGAATCCCTTCCCTTGGCCTGTTTGCCACCTTGACCTGCTGGCCACTTTTCCTCCCTAGCTGCACTTTCTGCAGCCCTTTCTGTGCTGAAAAGCTAGCCTCTTCTCATCAGAGGTGCTCACACTTTTGTGTCTCCTGTGTTTCTCCTGCATCCCTGCTAAAGCCTCTTCAAATGTGGGCAACTTCACAGATACAGAATCACACTCCTAATAGGGGAATAGAGAGACTCTCACCCTGCTCATCACAAACAGCAGTTCTGTGGTCCAGGACTACTGACACCAGGAACAGCAATTGGCACCTCCTACCAGCACTGAAAACACAGAGGTTTAATTTGAAAACATTGGTTTCACCCATACATATATCCCTGCTATAAGGAATGGGTGTTTGAAGACAAAATAGCTTTAAGACAGACGTTTTTGTTTATCAGTGGAAATCTACCTGCTTATCCTGAGCCAGTGATCAATCTCAGCACTACCATCAGGTGTTCTTCATAAGTGACTAATCTATCTGACACATCAAATTACAGCTGTGATTAAGCCCCTCTGATCAATACCATTCATAATGGCTTCGAAACAAAGCTTTATTTCCAGGCTGTACCCAAACAGTGTGTTTTCTTATTTCCACTCATTTAATTAGAAAGGGTAACAAATAGGTTGTTAAACCTCAAGTGATTTTCTTTTTGCTGAAAGGATGTGGAATGCTCAGAAGGCAATACACCTACTTGGCCATAAATCAAGGTATTACACTCTGGATGGCAGGGAATCTCAACTGCTTTCCATTCTCCTTCTCTGAGGGACTGAACTCTGGTAAAATTACACGTTTTCTGGGAGTTTTACTGGGATTTTTTTCTTTCCAGCATCACTCAGATTAAACAGTCATCACCTTCATATGATCTCATATCATCACCTTCATAAGATTGCTCCCCAACAAACTTCCCCCTCACCTTTAATGGTCAAAGTTCAAAGTTTTATTTTGCAGCTGTGCTCAGCTACATTCATTGAGTTGTGGTGGTCTATTCCAGAAAAAAAACAGCTTTTTCTACCTACATCTGCTCAGACATGGGGGACTCCACTCCAAGGAGAAAACACATGCCACTCAGACACTTGGAAATTACCCATCCACACCACTTTCAGAACAGAATTCTCCACAAGATGATTCACCCATAGTCACCCATTTGAAAGCCAACACTTCAAAGATGCTGGTTTCTTCCTGTTGATTGCAAGAGCAGCCATGAGTGTCTAGCTAAGAGTCAGACATTAAGCTCTTCAATACCTGCTGATGTTTTGGGGAAAATAGATGTCAACTACTTTCCACAGTTGTCACTGTAAAATTTGGTTGGACACACGCTGTGTCCCTACATGGGTTTGTTCTACACTGATGCCATCAATGACCATTTCTACCCAGGACATGCAGACATACACAAATGACATCTGACATTAACTCAGGAGTAGCAGATATTGTCTCCATGGACAGAAAACACTTTATAATGTTCAAAACTGCAACTTCTGAATCAATCCCATTTAATCATAGAATGATAGAATGGTTTGGGTTGGAAGGGACCTTAAAGCTCATCCAGTTCCAACCCCCCTGCCAGCAGCAGGGACACCTTCCACTAGACCAGGTTGCTCAAAGCCTCATCCAACCTGGCCTTCAACACTTCCAGGGAGGAGCAGCCACAGCTTCTCTGGGCAACCTGGGCCAGTGTTTCACCACCCTCACACCAAAGAATTTCTTCCTCACATCTCAGCTCCATCTCCCCTCTTCCAGTTTCAAGCCATCACCCCTTGTTCTGTCACTCCCTGCCCTTGGCCAAAGTCCCTCCCCAGCCTTCCTGGAGCCCCTTCAGGTACTGGAAGGCCACTATAAGATCTCCCTGGAGCCTTCTCTTCTCCAGGCTGAACAGCCCCAACTCTCTCAGCCTGTCCTCACAGCAGAGCTGCTCCAGCCCTGGCATCATCCTCGTGGCCTCCTCTGGACTTGTTCTAACTGGTCCATGACTATGGGTAGCGACTGGTGGAAATGTAGAATCATCCCAGTGCAATATTTCAGCATTCCATTATGTAAAAAAAAATTCTCCAAAGGATTTTTATGCACTTGCTAGTGCTTGGGCATGAAGAGCTTGCAACATGATTGAGTGTGGTTTTACATGAGAATTGGCAAAAATATTTTCAGTGGTTTAATTCAGTGGAAAGAAGGAAAAAAAAAAAAAGCTGGTTTGGATTAAACTTTCCAGTAAAAAAAGACCATTTTGAAAAAAACCCAGAAAATAATGCTTACACTTCAAGTATTTATTCTTCTATTTTGAATGTACTGCATGCATTTAATTGAATTTCTTTAAATGTCCATGAAAAGGAAAGGAAGCACAGTTCACTTTCAGATGAATGCTTTTAACTACCCTGACTTTTCCCTTTACTGGATTCCAGGAGAATTTTTCTTCAAACAGCTCCATTTAACTCTACAGGGACACTTGAAATAGTTGCTGAATCAAAGAAAACCATATCTTAGTAGACAAAATCAGGGCCAAAAGCCATCCTTGCATTCAGTAAAGCTCCTCCAGGGATCAGCTTGTCCCCAGGATGCTATTCTATCATGAAGTAGCATCGTGCAGAGCAGTTCTTCAGTCTGTAGCCTAACTGCAAGCAATGTCAAGGGAGAGAGGACAAGATGACATAGAATCATAGAATGGTTTGGGTTGGAAGGAACCTTAAAGATCATCCAGTTCCAACCCCCCTGCCAGCAGCAGGAACACCTTCCACTAGATCAGGTTGCTCAAAGCCTCATCCAACCTGGCCTTGAACACTTCCAGGGAGGGGGCATCCACAACTTCCTTGGGCAACCTGGGCCAGTGTCTCACCACCTTCACAGTGAAGAATTTCTTCCTCAATCTCTCCTCTTTCAGTTTAAAGCCATTATCCCTTGTCCTGTCATTAACTGCCCTTATGAAAAGTCCCTCCCCAGCCTTCCTGGAGCCCCTTCAGGTACTGGAAGGCCACTAGAAGATCTCCCTGGAGCCTTCTCTTCTCCAGGCTGAACAGCCCCAACTCTCTCAGCCTGTCTTCATAGCAGAGGTGCTCCAGCCCTCCTCTTCCACTCTTTCAGGAGATGGGATGCCAATATTAAGCGTGATATGCCTCTTCACACTCCTTCCCCCAGCAATGTGATCCCTTGTTTTTGGAGCCTGACAGCCCAACCCCTGGTCTCTACACCTTCTTTACTCACAAAACCAGGACCTGCAACTTGAAAGAAGGAAGAGAGGGAGACATCCAACTCAATGGCTCACTCTTGGGACTTTGATAGCACTGCTGTGGGATGGGACAGTACCAAAACCAAAAGCTTTTCCTCTCCACCACACTAATCTCTACAATTTAAGACTGAGCAGGAGTAGTTGTGTCAACATTTCCCAAGCTCTCTGCAGGCTGGGGAATTGTTTTAGCACAGACCCTTTCAGCATCATCCACCCATGTTCCATCTCACAGGTTGGTCTGCAGCTCCTCTGCGACCAACACCATCCCTCAGCCTCTCTCCTGCTCCGAAACCCCACGTGCCTGAAACGTGGTGTGCCATGTCTTCTCCTCGAGGGAGGCACAGCTCCATAGCTGCTGCCTGATGTTGGGACGGAGGAACTTTGGGAGGCTGGAGAGGCAAGGTGGCATCATTGACCTGGCCCTCCTCTCCAGATCACTGAATTAGGGAGTGGGTTAGGGGATCAGAGAGCCTTTCAGGAGGACTGCCCAATGTGTTCTGTTCTCCTTCTCACATGAACAAGGAGAAGATCTCAGATGCCTGGCCTAACTCCATAGTTACCTTCCAACCTTGGAGCACACCCTTCCTTCCTCTGCTTTGCCACTAGGATGGGAGGAATTTTGGCATGGGGATGGGAGGGCAGTTGAATAGAAGAAGGTTGCCATGACTTCCTTCAATGCAAACTGAAGTCTATGAGAACTTCAGGATTTCAGATTCCAGGGAACAATTAGTTAAGGCACTTCCAGTGCAGAGAGATGGATGACTGCCTGTGATTACACATGCTGAGACACCTAAGCTAGGCTTGCCTAGTTGGGAGGCAGTGAGAGATCTCCAGAAAGCTATTCAAAATCTTGGTTGATTGAACTGTACTTTGGAAGTACCTTTTTCTCTCCCTCCTAATGTAGGAACTCAACATCAGCTGGAGCCACTGCCCTGCTCTAGCAACAGAAGGGGTGAGAAATGGCATGGGCAAGGCAGATGTTGGCTTAAAGGCCAAAGAGAGAACAGAGTGTCCCCATACCTGAAGTCTGGTTATCCCCAATAAGCTCTGCCAAGCACTGGCTGTGTTCCTCTTCGATCTCCTGCATGATGCTGCACTCTGGACGTGTGCTGGATGCCTGCAGAAATGGCAGAAAAGAAGAAAGTGAGCAAAACCCATCTATCCTCAGAAATGCCTTCCTGGGGATTCATGGCCATCTGAGCTCTCCTGGACCACTGCACAATGGGGATATACATCCAGCCTGATTTTATGTTTGCTGGAGAGAAGGGAAAGCAACCCATAGACTCCTGAAAAAAAACAGCATTTCCCTCCATGCCTTCCTTAAAAAAAACCCCAACCTATTTTTTTTTCTGATGATCAGGAACAATTCTGCTTCTTTAAGCTCCAGGAACCCTGCCTAACTAAGCTAACACCAAGAGCTATCTAGGGCAGGGAGATGGCAATTTTAATATTCATGTCAAGAGTGGTGGGATCTGTGTTTACAGGGTTTATTCTCCCCATTCTCACATGGCCTGCCTCCTGGCTCATGCTAATTCAAAGCAAAACAAAACCCAAATCAAATAAGAACGAAACCTCTGATGCAGATTAGGAGATCAAGGAGCTAAAAAGAAGGAAATTCCCAACAAGACTTTTTTTCCCCCAGTGATTTCTCCTCAGTCAGACCTAATTATATTGTGTTTGTAATACAACAGTGGCTATAAATGTTCAGGTAATTAATTATGGACTCCTTACAACATGTAATTCACGAACTACCTCAATTACAAAATCTACAAATGACAATTTGCACTCCAAAAAAGGGTCCAGGAGTTGGACAACTGGTCACATAACACAGTGTCCCCTTGTCACCAACACGTTCTCAACTTGGAGGGAACACCTTGCTTTCTTGCTATGGCAAGAAGAAATACAAAAACCACAAAAACACAAAACCCCCATCGTTTTCAAAGAGATTAGAAATGGAATTTAACAGGGAGAAACCTACTCAGAAACTCAGCTGCAAAGAGACAGCAAGAGGGGAATGATGTGAAGAGAGCAGAAGTCTTGCCTTGAGTTTCTACAGTCACTCTTAAAACCATGAGTTGTGTGAGATTCAGGGGCAGATTTTGAGGACCAGGGATGAGCTTTTGCCTGCACAATGTCATTGATTCCGTGTTCACTCTCACTGAATTTTGGAAAAAGCAGAGATTTTCATCAGAAATAAGGAGAGAAAGTAAGAAAAAAAGATCTTTTCACGACTTGTTTCACAATGTGAAAGTTATCTCTCTATCCATATATTTGCCAGAGAAGTTTGGAAGACAGAAGGCCCAGAAATCCTTGGAAGGAACTATTGTTTGATGTAAACCACCCTATGGATTAAAAATATAAAATAATTTAGCATATTAAATTTATTCTCACCATTTTTTATTAACCCAGCGTGCTCTCTTCCCTGTTTCACCTCATGTCTTGCTCAGACAGTAATTTCCTTTACGTTGGGAATGGGCCTTGATTAGTAGTGTATAAATAATTAATTATGAGGTTTTCTAGTCAAATTAAAAATAATTAAAAAAACCCCCCAAATATGAGAAAGGGGGAATTATATCTTGGTACTCAATTGTTCCTTTTTCCCTAAGCAAACCAGGAAATTTTATCTTGGCTCATCTAAAATACCATAGATTCATTTTGTTTTGATTTACAGCACTCCTTGCCTTTTTATTTTAACATTAAAAAAAAGTATGAGGGGAAGTGTGAGAGATTTGCAGCACACTCGCTGTAAAAATAAATGTTTTCAAAACATTCTGATTTTTTTTCAAAGGAAAGTTTTAACTCTCTGGACTTAAACTATTGCCAAATTCATCTCACATCTATAAATAACTCAAGTTTTCACTTTATAAATTAATTCACAGAGCTCTAACTTTGATCAGGGTTCACAAAGCACTGTGTACTTCTACAACTTATCCTAATTTTTTTGTGTTTATGCAGTAAATTTCCTACCAAGCCCATTAGCAAGTACTTCACTGCCACCTCTTTCCTTCACTAAAAACACATGCTTACATTGTTTGATTGCATATTTACCTCAATGGCCCAATATTTATTTTTAAGTAAATGTTTTATCAGCTTTCAAAAACAACCCCAAAGGAGACCTATTCATCATAAATATTCTGAAAAGCGGGCTCATGGTAGGTTCAGGTAAACTTGATTACAAATGTAATTTTTAAAATATAACATTATTATTATTATTATTATTATTATTATTATTATTATTATTATTATTATTATTATTATTATTATTATTATTATTATTATTATTATTTTCATTCAGTCCAAAAGGAAAGACAACCATGTTAGGCAAACCACTGGAAAAAAGTGTGTTCAATACCTAAACCACCAAAATACAGGTGTGATCTTAGCTTTTGCAGTGCTAGTGCTGACTTGCTGTGAGCTTTAAGCAAGGTGGGTGGCTCCACTGACTGAAGGAGTATTTAGGTGCCCAATCTCCACTGATTTCAAGCAGAGCCAGACACTGTGGTGGGATTTAGTTTCCCACAGGTATCTAGGCTCAGTTGAGATGTCCTAGGGTGTCAAGTTGGGTGGGAGTGTTGATCTGCTGGAGGGTGGGGAGGCTCTGCAGAGGGATCTGGGCAGGCTGGGTCCATGGGCCAGGACCAATTGTATGGTATGGTCCTGGGTCCTGCCCTTGGGTCACAACAACCCCACACAACATTATAAGCTTAGGGAGGGGTGGCTGGAGAGCTGCCAGGCAGAAAAGGACCTAGAGGTATTGGTGAACAGCTGGCTGAATATGAGCCAGCAGAGTGCCCAGGTGGCCAAGAAGGCCAATGGAATCCTGGCTTTTATCAGAAATAGTGAAACCAGCAGGACCAGGGAAGTAACTGTGAGCATGTCCAGAGAAGGACAACAGAGCTGGGGAAGGGTCTGGAGCACAAGTGTGCTGAGTGCATGGCTGAGGGAACTGGGGGTGTTGAGCCTGGAGAAAAGTAGGCTGAGGAGAGACCTTCTCGCTCTCCACAGCTACCTGAAAGAAAGTTGCAGAGAGGTGGGTGTTGGTCACTTCTCCCAAGTAACAAGCAATAGAGCAAGAGGAAATGGCCCAAATTTGTGCCAGGGGAGGTCTGGATTGGTTATTAGGAAAAAAAATCTTCAGTGAAAGGGTTGTCAAGCATTGCAACAGGCTGCTCAGGGCAGTGGTGGAGTCACCATCCCCAGAGGTATTTAAAAGACGTGTAGATGTGGTGCTTAAGGACATGGTTTAGAGGTGAACTTGGCAGTGTTAGGTTTAAAGTTGGACTCAATGATCTTAAAAGTCTTTTCCAACCTAAATAATTCTATAAACAAACAGAGTGGGATGTATTTCACCTTCTCTCTGGGAGGGACACATCTTCCTTCATTTTGGCTGTTTAGTCTGAACTGATTTTTACAATTCCTTTTAGTCCACAGAGAGTTAGTAAGCATCGGCCCTGAAGGCTTTCATCCCACTTCACTGACTGTAGTTGGACCAGTTCAAACTAAAATACCTACTACTTAGCTGGAGAAGGTCAGTGATGTGTGAATTTAATGTCAAAAGACCTTTAACTGAATCATCAAGGTCAACAAACAGACTCACATTGGAGGCCTTCTAGTTTATGGCTCATTTTCCACATTAACTAAACAAGTAAATAAATAACCCAAATAATCACAGCAACCCTCCTTCTACCTCCCTGGTGATTACACTAATAACCCTCACATATGACAGCTGTCATTGCTATAGGCTAGCAAAGGAACTGGAATAAAAGAAATAAAATAAATCACAGTTTTGGGCATCATTAGGAAACAGAAAATTGTGGCTTTTTTTTTTTTGTTGAAAGGTCATCAGTTCAGCTGGCATCATGGTGAGCAGGACAAATTCAGCTGCCTTAATGCACCTTCCAGTCTACAAAATGCTTGTGATTGAAAAGACCCCTCAAGACCTGTGAGTCTTGCTTGCCACGAGGGATCTTCCCTGGGATGAGAAGCTAAATAACTGGCTTGCTTTAGTGTGTTCCTCTCCTAGAAAAGCTTGAAGTAGACTTTATATACAGCTTGGCACAAACTCACTTTACTTCTTCCCCAGCTCTGTTCTTTTGTTTTTTTGTTTGTTTATTTTTTTTTCCTGTGGAAAAGGTAGAGATTTGGGGCTTTGGCATCTTTCACTGGAGTGGGCAACTAGCCACACAGACATGGGCCTGAGGATTACACTAATTCACATTTCCCATCCAAAAACTGTAGTTAAAGGAAAAACATGATTAGCTTTGGTTAGCTTGCCTTGACATCAGCTAGTGAAGAGTAATCCAGTTTCCTGGGCAGATCCATTGTGGGTGAAGCTGAGACTCAGTATTCCTTCCTTTGCTAAGCTCTCCTGGCATGCCCAAGATATCATGTGAAAAAATGTGGTGAGTTGGTCAGGGGTTGTTTTACCTGCACACACTCTGAAGCCCTGAGCAGAAAGATGAATGGAATGTTGTTCTGCATGTGATTTCCTGAATTCTACAGCAACTCTTGTGGAATTATCCCCAAAGTCTTTATTAATGAGAGTTTTCCTTCCTGCTGGATCCCAACAATTGTTTGAGGATTACTGCACAGCCTGCTACTGCAAAGAAAGCCGTTGTGTACACTCTTTAATTAAACACAATTCAAAGGATAGTCACAGATTGAAGGAGCTGCTGAAATATTGAGTCTCATCTATGCTGTCTGCCCTTAGCAAGGCCAGGCTAACCATGGGCCAACTCCTTTGCTCATGTGGCAGCTCCTCAAAGGCAGGTGGGATTCACAGTGAAGCCACAGCTGCAGGAATATGGGCCCACAAGAAGTGACAGGAGGCTCAGCATCTCCCTTTTTCCTGATCTCAGAGGGTTCCTTGGCTCACCTGGAGCTCACTGTATGGACACTCCAGAACAAAAGGCAACTAGGGTGACCACAGTGATAACAGTATTTGGAGTTAAACACGGATAGAGTAGAACTGAAAAACCTACAGAAGATTAAATCATGTCCCTCACCCAATTCCATTGAGCTCCCACAGCTCCCATGTCAGACAACATGGGTACACTTCTAACTGTCTGAACAAAGATGCCTTGTACCATCACTACCTTCCCATAGCTTCTGTGAAGGCTGTAATGGTATTCTGACTGTTTCTATAATGTCACTTCAGTCATTGGTCTACACAGAGATGGTTTCTCAACCCTTTTTCATGGGGACAGCAAAGGAAATGAAAGATTTTAGCAGGTAGGTCTTATTTCAAGCCTCAGTAGCATAACCCAAAGGACCTACTTCTGGCTCATTGACAGAAGAGCTCACCATTAATTTCAGTCTAGGGGCTTTCATTTATGCTCATTATTTGGAGGAACACAGGACATAAAATTCTTATGCAACAGTCTTGGCTTTGATTTCTTCCATAATTCATTCAGCTCCAAATTAAAATGAGATTTTCAGTTCCTTTTTAGTTTCTTCTTTTTGAATAACCTCAGGTAAATGCAGATTTATTTCTAAAAACCCTCTGAGTGAGGCAAAAAAATACTGTGTACAAGTGCAAGAATGAGCAAAGAGGGTGGACCAAAGGAAGATAATGTTACAGGATTTTTATCTATACTGATGGGTAAAATAATTCCCACCAACAATACTCTCAAACTTCGAAGGTGCAAAAGCTCTGGTGGTCTTGAGAAAAAAGAAAAAAAAAAGTGTAGCATTATAATGATTTGCTTTTCTAAAGGATCTTTGTCTAAGCATCCAAAAGCACATTACAAATATGTCATGACAGCATGGGGAAGGAAATGTGAGATACCAGTAAAACAGACATAAACTGAGAGGTAAGACTAAGTTCAAAACATACTAAATACCCTGTGTGGCCTTTGTAGGATCAATACAGAACTTGCAAAACCAATGTTTTTAAGCAGAGGGAAGCTATATTCTGCTATGACCTCTACTCATGTGGTAAACACACTACTCTGCAACCAGCCATCAGTAAGAGCCTTTCAGAGTACGGGTAGCAGCATGTGTCCCTAGGAGACTTTTCCAAAGAAAAGAGGTCCAGGCAAATATCCAAGTATCCTGACTCTCACTTTGCTGTTCAAACCATTCCATTTTATGCTCCTGCCAAATATAATCATGCCAATAACAGATCTATCATTTGACAAGGAAAGCAGTTGTATTTTTCCAGCTCATCTAAGCAGGCTCTGTTAAACAAAGGCAACTTGGCCAAATCAATCCAACAGCTTGGAGGCACGGAGACTTCATTTAGCCTGATTGTCCCCTTTCTGTGTGAGGGGTTGGAAGATCAAGGAAACATGTGCAGAGTGTTTTGCAAAGAGCTCGAAGAACCAGAAGGAAAGGGAAGCTGAGCAGCTGTGTTGCTTAACTCCCTAGTGACAAGTTTGTATATGCCTCTTCTAAGGTCTCCTAAGTTAAATTATGGTCTTAAGGAAGAAGAGATGCCCTGGCACTGGAGTAATGACACACAGTGATTAAAAGAGAGGTAGCACTTGAGTAAATTCCCATAACTGAGTAGGAGACAGCTCTGATGGCTGGGTAAGCACATTTAGCTCCTTATTGTAAATTATCATCTGGTGTAGGTAATTATGAATTCCCTTTCCAGGAGGCTCAGATGAAGGATTCGAATTCAGGCTATTGCAGAAATAGAGGAATGCTGCAACACTGAGATCAGTGGCATTCAGGCCTACAATTCAGAGCAAAGAGCAAAGTGTTTTAATGTCTCTGTTATGGTTGAGAAAAAATAAGCAAGGAACAACAGCAGTAAAACCCACAGACCTAGGCTCATTCCCAAGCTGAATGATTCTCCTTCAGACATCCCTATCCTTCCCCACTGTACTCCAAGAGCAGATGAAAGATGGTATCTGGCAGGATCCCTATTGAGAAGTTGAGTGAAAAACTAGTAAGTGCACTAATATGTTTAGAGGCTGTGTTGTTTTGAAGATATATTGATTTTGAAATTCTGTTGTTCAAAAAAGGTACTTGGCTTCAGGAGAACATGCAGGTAACCTGTTAATCCTGTCCTGAATTGCTGTCCATCCAGCACTGAGTCATCTCCTGAATAGCCACCTCTTGACTGCTGTGCATAGAACAAATGGTCCCTAATTCAACTGCAGGCTCAGAAGGGACTAGAAAGCCCTAAGTGGATGTCTCAGCAAAACCTATGAGATGTTTGTGCTCATTCCTGTCTCCAGGATCCTAACTCCTGACAAAGCCTCCATCCATCCGTCTCTGATTCCTGCCCTCAGCAACTACAGACGGCCCCCATCCAGTCTTGCCCACTCTTTACAGCATCTCCTGTTGCTCCAGCTCACTCCAACTGTGGCACCAAACTCTTGTTTTCCTCCTAAAACCAACCCAGGTGTTACTACCCACCAAGTCCACCTGCCACAACACTGAAGATTTAGACTCAACTCAGATCTGCTCAGATTGCCCCAGAAAGTTGTAAGACTTTAGGTGGGTTGTAGAGCAGAAGGGGTTCCCAAATACAGAGCAATGGAGACTGGCAGTTTGAGCAACATCCTGGAGAGTCCATGGTGGTTGAGTCACCATCCCTGGAGGTATTTAAAAGATGGGTAGATGGAGTGCTCAGAGATATAGTTTAGCAGTAGATTAGTACGGTTGGACTTGATGATCTCAAAGGTCTTTTCCAACCAAATGATCCTATGATCCTATGAAGCAGGGCAGTTCAGTGCAGAGGCTGTGACAAAATAAGAGCTTGATCAAAAACACAGTGAAGTCCCTGTGGTTTCTTCCCTGTCCTTCTCATTGTCATCAGCCCATAGACCACTCCCACTCCCTGGGAGCTGCATACACACATCATGTACACAAAACCTTTGGCAAACAGGACCTAGAAGCCTCCTGCAAGGCTGGCTATTGGATATTATTTATAACCAGGGAGCTGAATAAAGAAAGCTGGATGTTCTCTAGTTCTCAGAAACACCACAGTGGTGTGATTTGAGGAACAATAGTTTTGGTCAGGAACATGGGCAGCTCCTTTTAACTTTTAGGGGAACTGAAAGCTCTGATAATGTCCAGAAATCCAGTGTTAATCCAGTATTACTGCACCATCAATAAAGCAAGGGCTGGAGTGACCAACCATTCATGCTGGAAACTCTCACAGCTTCCATAAGCAGCAGATTCACCTGAACCCCTTGCATAGCTTCTCATTGCAAACTCTAGGGTTTTGCTTTTTATTACCCTCCATGCACTCAGGGAAGGACTGTGAACAGCCAAGTGGCGATGTTACAGAGCAGTCCAGCAGCCACTGTCCCAGGCATGGCTTTTCCTATGCAGAGCAGGTACTCTGAAGCTCAGTAGTAGCAAGCAATATGGAGAAAAGAGGGTGTTTGGCCCTCTTTGTGCCCTCTCCTTGCTTTAGCATAGCAGCCTTGGCATCTCCAGCTGAACAGTCAAAATTGGACACATTCAGGATTTGGAGCACCCAGTGCTTGAAATTTTCCAGAGCTCACAAACAGTAAATGACATGAGGACATGGATCTTCTGATCTTGTGATTCAGCAGCCATGAGGAAAAACAAATTGGGTCAGAGCACAGGTTTATCAAGGTTGGTAGTACTTCTCCAAGAGAAACCAGGAGGAGATAAAAGACAAGAAAGGGAAAACATAAGAAAGAAGACATGCATATAATAATCATGGTGTATGTCTTCCAGAAGTCACCACAGAGCATTTCTCTAATACAGTTAGTGATAACTTTTTAAACTTCTTGCCTATCAGTACCTTCAACATCTGTTATTAAACCAACATTAGGACCAATTCCAGGATGATTTTACTATTCATACATCACTTCTATCCTGAAAAAGTGTCCCTAACAGGGCTTGTTCGTGTCACTGTTCAAAGCTTTCTATTAAAATCCATGTACGAGTCTGGAACAATTTATAAATGCCTCTCATTTCAAAGAGTTCACTTCAAAAGAGTGTTTACCTACAAGGGTAAGTACAAAGATGTTGGCAAAAGATGAGTTTGGTTCATTCAGAGATCAGGAAAAAAAATAATCTTCCCTCTTTCAAATGAAGTAGAAGTGATTCAGTCAACACGGCTCTGGGTGAGGATGTTACAGATTTATAAAACATCCTTTATAAAGCATCAGAGCTCTCTGTAGAAAGATTCTTCACAGACAGTCTGAAGCACCCAGGTGTGTATTCCAGGAAGAAGAGCCTAACAGGACAAGCTCCTTGCCCAGGCTGTGTTTCAGGACAAAGGATCACCATTGCTCTTCATAATGAAGGAATCAAGAGTACCACGGTGACATGGAGCCACCCCAGGCACAAGAGCTGCCATCGTTGAAAATTCAGGACAGGGCCACCTTTCCTTCTTTAGCTGAGGATGGAAGGAAGCAAAAGGTCAAGGCACTTGCTAAAATCTGTGAGGGAGAGCAAGGTTAGGACAACCACAGGGAGCGTTGCTGCAGTGAAGAACAAAGATTCACAAGAATGGAGAAAACCACGCAGGGAGCAACTGGAGAGATCCTTACCTATGAGAATGCAGGATGGACACATGGACACAGCTTTGATATAGAAGACCAGAACATGCTGGAGATCACTGGTTGCTCAGAGATCTCCTAGAGAAAAGCTGCTAATTACATATATGGGAGCTTTGGATTCAGATGTTGTTTTTGATACTCCTCACTGTGCTCATTGACTAGTCTACATAGAGAACATATAGTATACCTGAATAACTGATAAAGAGGAATATATTCTCATCAGGACTTAGTGGACTGACTAAAGACAGAGATTTTAGGAGGAACTTACGTTCCTGGATGATACTGCAAACAAGAGCTGAAGCTATCAACACTCACTGCACAGTTTTAAGTGGTCTGTGTGAAGAATGAGTATGAAAACATGGGAATAATTCAAAACATGGTTCCACTCTTCTTGGCTGAAAAGAGGGACTGAAAGCTACAGGTTAATCTGGTTGTAACATGAGCCTATATGCTTTAGACACACATGAATATTCAACATATATGACATGATACACACGTACACACGCTGTCTAAACCAGGAATGCATGCAACGCTTCCACCTGAAGAGAGCATTGATGTCTTCCCAGGAGCCTGAGGACCACATCTAATATCTCTGACAGCCTCAAACACTTTATTTTTAATAACACTCAGAAAAGACTCAAGATCCCAGAAAGCAAGGATGCTGTGACAGGGCTGCACAACTGCACAACTATCATCACTCCTGCTGAGTACACAGCTGAGTGTCAAGTGAAACAGATGAACAAAGGGAAGTGTCAGGTGATAGAAACATCTGCCTTACAAATCAAAGGCATAGCTTAGCCAGGAAAGAGTGTACCAATGGCTTTATGGAAGCAAGGATCTCATCCTCACTTCCTGCATGGCCTCAACGTCCCACCTTGGCTGTTAGCTACAGCTTTGCTTCCCTTCGGTCCCTGAAGCAAAGTCAACTTGCAGCTGCTTTTGACTGTGCAACTAGATTGTGATGAACCAGCTACTCAGGCAGATAATTAAGTCTACTTTATTGTGCTGGGCATTTTCTTTTGTCATTTTTTACCTGTTAGCAACATGGATGGGGGAAAAAGTTCCCAGGGAAGCTGTTTTTGCTTTATCTATTTAAAAGGGAAAATACACAAGGGCATAAATAACACAGAAAATAAATGTTTTGATAGCAAAACTGAATCTTAGGGGCACAGTATCACCAGACCTCTCTAAGGTGGTGACACTGGCTGTAGATCTCTAAATGTTTTACAAAGGTACTACATCTACTCTCTTTTGACAGATGGAGAAACCAAGGCAGAAAGCTCAAAATCATCCAGCAAGTTAGTAGCTAAAAAAAAACCAACAACAACAAAAAACCCAACCCCCCACAAAACCTCCAACCCACCAAAAAAAAAAACAAAAAACCAAAACCCAAAACAAAAACCAACCCACAAAAAAACACCCACAATGAAAATGTCAGGTTGGTCTGGCTGCCACCCAAAACTCCTTCCTTACACCCAAGAGAGACAAAAGTAATCATAAAAAAACCTTACATGCTTCACACTCTGTGTTACTAATATTTGCACATCTCTATAAGACCCGTCCATATGCCAGGGTACGCTGATGTCCACCTCGGTCAGACATATCCTGCTTTCCATGAAATATTTACATGTTCTCCTCAAAATAACCCGGTCAGCCAAAGAGCCAACCAAGAAAAAGAGAATTTAGATGGAAAAAAAGAGTGGGAAAGGAGTCACCCCTTGTTCCACAGGAATAAGAGAAAGACTTCAAATCTCACTTTAGGAATATTGGATATAAGGAAATTAAATAGATTAGATAATTAGGAAGATAAAACCTGAGGTGGACATTAGGAATTATCAGAACACCTGATGGCTCTGGAAAGAAAATGATGCTTAGAGCAGTACAAGGAGCAGCAAACCTCTGAGCACTGCTAGAAGTCTAGCCTTTGCTGCCAGGACCAACATAATTGAGCAGAAAATGTCTTTCAGTGATATGAATAAAAAAAAGAACAACAGCAGGGGGGAAAAAAAAAGTGAGATTGTTTTGCAAAGTGCCGAAATTCAAGGCAAAACTAAACATAGCCTCCAAAAAAGAGAAGTCACATGCAGCCCCACCCCACAGTTCTGTTCATTGGCTTCTCCAACGATTCAGAGCTAAAAATATAATTTTACTAATACAAAGTGGAATAGTTCCATATGGTGAAAACGCCGTCGCTTGAATAACTGAGAACAACCACAGGGCTGACTGTGAAGGCAAACAAGGGTATGGAAACTGTTGGATATGAGGTGAAAGCCACTCAAAAGAGAACAATGTGCTCAGATTGGATGGTGGGAGTGGTACCATCTGGCTGAAAGTTAACAAATGTCTTTTCATATGTAGGAAAGAGGAGGGGAGGGGGGAAGATCCAGACAGCTATCAGCAAGTTAATCTGAGCACAAAAGTACACAAGACTTTTGAACACCACTTGAAGGAAAGAGTAATTGAAAGCATGGCAGCAAATGGAGATTTGGATAAGATACAAAATGTGGGTTATCAAAAGTAAACCATAGCAATGTAACTGATAGCTTTTTTTTAATATATATAAGGTTCCTGGGATTTTATTTTATTTATTTGAATTTCTTTTAATTTTTTTTTAGAGAGGAAAATCAGTGGATCTAATCTTTCCTAACTTCAGTAAATAGTCTGATGACATGGCAAAAGGAAATGACTGCCTTAATGATAGATAAGGGGATTAATACAACTGGAAGGAAACTACAGAAGTGGCCAAGTGTGAAGTCTGTGGGCTAGATGAAGGCAAAAATACAGAGGCACAGTGATCAATAATATCTGCAGTGATATTAGTTAAGTTTTATTAAGGATGGAATGAAATGCATTGATAGAAAAAGATGAGGAAAAAGGGAACTACCACCAAAAATGTCCATGAGAATCTAAAACCTCTGTGGAAACGAGAGAGCAGAAGGACCTGTTAGTTGATTGAACTTGAGGGATGCAGGACCACGTACAACAAAGCTGACCAACTGCAACATTATAGGCAACATAGACTTCAACACATGGTCTCTGGCTCCAGCAAACATCTCTTGGGGCATTTTCTAAACATCCCCATAGAAGGCAAAGCTCCTTGGTGGTCTCAGTGAGCAGGGTGGTGAAGAATCCGTCACACGTGCACTCATGCCTGCAAATGGCCAATGGAGATCTGTCTGCAACTGGAGATGGGGGCAAGGACCCTTAAAAAGGGACAAAGGGATAATTTAAAGGATGATGATGTTGTCTTTGGATTAATCAGGATTAATTAGCCCTTCACAGTCACCTCCATGCTTTAGCAGCCCCTACCTGCCCTGTAACTTCTCATCCAGAGCCTGATCTTTCCTGGCTCCTTTCCAGCAACCCTTTATGCTGAATGCTTGGTCACATCAAATCACAAAACAGCAATGATACTAGATGGCTGCCCCAGAAACTGCAGTCCTGCAGGTTACCTACATGAATGCTGGAAAGCCAAGAGGAAAAAAAAAAAAAAAAAAAAAGAAAAGAAGAGGGCAGAGGGGGGGGAAAGGAGAGAGAAAAAGACAGCAACTAAACCCAGCTTTGGTTCTGGGGAAGAAAGTATGAAACCAAAGCAAAAAAAAACATTTTACTGATTCCCCAAAACTCCATCAAGCATGTAAACTGAATTAGTTGAGACAAGCAGTAGCATGCTGAGCAGCAAGAATATCAGTGAGGAGCACAGGGAACATCTGCTTCACCTGCATTCACCTCCAGAAGGATGAAAGTGGGAAGAAAAGGAAAGCTGTTAAGAAATCAACCCTGCTTGTTGATTATTCCTCCTTTGTCTTGTACGCATTTCAAACACTGAATATAACACAGGATAACAGAACAGGAGGTTTTCAGGTGTCTCTTTGATTTCACTGGGATTTCAGTTCTCAAATGACCTTATGAGGTGGGGTGATTTCAGACTGACACTCAACCCTTCTGTACATGCATAAAGAAACACGGCTCTGCACAAAGCCAGTAACAAGAGTGGTCAATTTTGCTAATGTCGTCTAGAAATCTACTGATACTCTCTCAGTGGGACTGAGCAGTGATTTCTGGTTTTGACAAAACCAACCTGAGACAGTCAGATGCTCTGTCGAGCTGAATACAAGAGCCTGAGCCCCAGAAAAAGCTCAATCCTGTATTAATGACACTGATATCATGGCCTGATTGACCAACTCTCTCCACCTGTAAGCTGGCAGAAGTTCATCCAATATTATAGCAAAGTAACATAGGTGTGAGTTATGCCTTATAATAATTGTTTTAACAACATGCCTTATAATAATTGTTTTAACAACCTGTTCAGTCATAAATTTGGCTAAAGGAATATCCCAATATTACTCAATGTAAGAATTCAGCAGAGGCATCCTGGTAATTACAGGGAATCAGGTAGTTCCTAGTGTTATGACATTAAATTACAGATTTGTTGGCTGGAAGGACCTTTGGAGTGGACTGGTCCAGCCTTCAGCTTTAAGCCAGACTAGCACCAATGTTACTTTTGCTCAGCCACAAATTTCTCTAGCCAGGTCTTAAAAACCTCCAAGCATGGAGGCTGCACAACTTTTCTACATGACTGTTTTATTGCTGCACAACTCCTGTAGTGTGGAAAAATTGTCTTATTTGCAAGTGCTCTTCAAGTACCTTTTGAATACAACCTTGGGGACAATGTTACACGAGATCAAAGAGCCACATCACCACCTCTTATACAGCAAAAGGTCATCTACATAGTTAGGTGTCCACTTTTTCATCTTTAAAAAAAATAACCATTAAATTTGCACTGGGATGTGGTAGCCTTTTTGCAAAGTAAATTGTAAGACACAAACTTCAGTCAAAGAGAATTCTATTGACTTGGAAACAGTCAGGATTTCACCTAGTTTCCAGGTAACTGGCACAATATACACCCTGGCTAACTGACTCAGCAAACATTGAGAATGGCATTAAAAGAATGATTAAAGGTCTGGAAAACCTGCTTGTGTCAAAAGAAAATATCCCAGCTAAACTTGGGGGAGAGACAGAGAGAGAGCTGGGGAGAGAGAGAGAAAGTCTAATCAATCACAACCAGCAAGTGCCTAAACCTTAAGATTTCCTACAAGGATAACTACTTAGTGTGGAAAAAAAACCAAAAACAAAACCAAAACTTATGTCAATGTCCAAGTTCAAAGGAAAGAGATGGACAATTTAGAGAAAACTCTGTGCTTATCAACACACACATACAGATTTATCTCAAGTAGGTTCTCTTCATACAAGCTTCATTGCCTGCTTCAAAAGTAAAATCTCTTAACTCAAGTCCTGGCTTTCATACAACACATGAGAGCTGAAGATTTGTGGAGTTTCACTTGGAAACTCTGGCTACAAAACCACAGCCTGTACATGGTCCTGGGCAACTGGCTTTAGGTGGCCCTGCTTGAGTAGGGTGGTTGGACCAGATGATCTCCAGAGGTTCCTTCCAACCTCAACCAGTCTGTGATTCTGTGTGAAAAAGTTTTCAAGTTGTTCTAGAGAAAAGGGAGCAGGTGCAATTCTTGAGATTCTTTTTTTTTTAACAATCTAGTTATCATGTTCACAGATTGGGAGCAAAGAAAAACCAACAAAGATTAGGACGGTCCATAAGGGACCAACTACTCTACCCTCATTTGTTATATAAGAAGTCTCAGTAGTGTTTTCTGACAAGCTTTTGTCTCACCCTTTCTGAAGTGCCCCTAGTGAGAGACTCCATAGTGACTTTATTGTCCCTAATCGATCCCAAGGCTTCTCTGTGGTGATCATCTGAAAGATTTTGTCTGTTTTGTGAAACACTAAATTTCTGGGGCAGTAATTTATGGCCTAAATTTCTAATTCTACCCAGACTGGTTATAGAGAACAGATTTTTTTTCCCCTGTTTCTCACTTGCAGTAGTCTTTTTACATACTTAAAGACAAGTTGTGATTGTTCCCTTCAGTGTTTTGTATTTTTTTTCAGAATAAACACCCCCAATTATTTCAATTTCCCCCCCTACAGCATTTTTCTGTCCTTTCATCATTCTTCTGACCCTGTCTGGACTCTCTTCAGATTCTTCAAGGGCTTTTACCCCAAACCAGACACATCTGCTCCAGTTAAAAGTCTATTAGGGATCACTTGCCTCTTTTCCCTTAACTAAAACAAAAATTTAGTTCCAGTTTATTGTTTATGTTACTTTCAGCCTAACATAATCAGCAGCCAAATGTGAGAGGGTTTGTCTATGTGTCCAGCCCTTCTTCTGAACCCTGAACACAGAAAATAGATTAAAACAGGCACAGAAGTCTGAGAAAATCTGATTTTGCAGGAAGAGAAGAGAAGAGAAGAGAAGAGAAGAGAAGAGAAGAGAAGAGAAGAGAAGAGAAGAGAAGAGAAGAGAAGAGAAGAGAAGAGAAGAGAAGAGAAGAGAAGAGAAGAGAAGAGAAGAGAAGAGAAGAGAAGAGAAGAGAAGAGAAGAGAAGAGAAGAGAAGAGAAGAGAAGAGAAGAGAAGAGAAGAGAAGAGAAGAGAAGAGAAACTCACAAAGTTGAGGAGGACAAGATATTTCATCAAGAGCAGAAACCAAGAGTGACTCTTCCAGATCCCTTATCTGAATTTTAGTAACAAAATCACTTTTCAGCACATTCCACTAATATCGGTGCAGCAGGTGAACACCACACTCCAAGGAACTTTGTGTTGCAGAGTCACTCACAGCTGAACAGGAAAAACAAACTGCAAGGAACAACATCATCCTGGAGGAGAAGCAGAAAAGCTATCCGGAAAGAGCATTCCCCTTCGTACCTTCCATCTCCCTAACTGCCACAACAGGTTCCAATATCTCCTGGACACATACTTTCACTTTGAAATAGATGGGTAAAAATAGAGCTTTACTCTACAAAAAAATTGGCAATTGATTAAAAAAAGCTTCTTAAAAAACCCAGAATTTCCTCATTTTAGTTCCTCTCTACTTATAAAGCCCAGGAGCTGACACACACATACATGAACTTCACTGAGAGGTCCTCAGACAGGAAGGCTCCACAGCATACCTGGGATTTTCACAGAATCACAGAATGGTGGGGTTGGAAGGGATCTCAGGAGATCATCCAGTCCAATCCCCTGACAAAGCAGGTTCCCTACAGCAGGTTGCACAAGAAAGTGTCCAGGTGGGTTTTGAACATCTCCAGAGATGGAGACTCCACACCCTCTCTGGGCAGCCTGTCCCAGGACTCCGGCACCCTCACAGTAAAGAAGTTTTTCCTCATGTTTAAGTGCAACCTCCTGTGTTCCAGCTTGTGCTGGACACCACTGAGAAGAGTCTGACCCCATCCTCTTGACACTCACCCTTTAGATATTTATAAACATTGATAAGGTCCCCTCTCAGTCTGCTCTTCTCCAAGCTAAATAGACCCAGCTCTCTCAGTCTTTCTTCATAAGAAAGATGCTCCCGTCCCTTAATCATCCCTGTGGCTTCCGCTGGACTCTCTCCAGAAGATCCCTGTCTCTCTTGAACTGAGGAGCCCAGAACTGGACACAATACTCCAGATGTGGCCTCACCAGGCAGAGTAGAGGGGGAGGAGAACCTCCCTTGACCTGCTGGTCACAGTCTTCTTAACGCACCCCAGGAGATCATTGGCCTTCTTGGCGCAAGGACACATTGTTGGCTCATGGTCAAATGGTCATCCACCAGTACTCCCAAGGCCTTCTCTGCAGGGCTGTTTTCCCTATTAAAAATAAGGATTTAATTGCCTTCAAACATCAGGAAGCTTAAATTAACATTGAAGGAATGGAGGTAACCAGGGAAATTATCCTGCAGAGGAAGCATTTCTGTCTGCTGTGGTTTCACTTTTTTCCCAGGGTT
Source organism: Caprimulgus europaeus (assembly GCA_907165065.1). The sequence continues at coordinate 56,419,456 of OU015530.1, read as the reverse complement.
TGTACAGCTGACCAGGACCAGTCAGCCAATGGACCTTGACATCATCTCCTAAACAGTCACCCTCAACATCTGAACCTTGAGGTGAGTAGACCTGAACACAGCATCTCTCCGAGGGGGACACTTAACAGAGTACATTACTGCTCTTGAAAATGCTGTTTTCAGGACACCCTGCTTGTCTCTGAGATTCCAACATCACTGAGCATTGACATGAGCAGTGCAGGTCTCCAGGGAGCCATGAGTGAAGCTGAGTGAGATCTCCTTGGAGGGACTATGATGCATCTGCTGCCCCAAGACATTGTACCCCTTGTTCAACACAGGTGCTTGATGAGTAGATGTTGGCTCTGGCCAACATTCAAACAGCTGCCACACTTGCTCTTCTTCCCAGATTGCCAATAGCTTCTCTGTAAGCATCTGACTCCACCTGAGATGGCTGTGGCTCCTCATGCTGTTTCGCTCCTGCCCAGCTCCCTGGGCTCTTCTAGTTCATTTGTGACCCATGATACTCCTTCACTGTTTGCCTACAGCAACTTCACGTGTCAACATGGTATTTTAATAGCAATTGGTGTAAGACCTTCACCTGCAAGCCCCAGCCAAAACCACTGTCTTGTTAAGGCATTAATTCAAGAAGCAACAGGAAATAAGATGTCACCTGCTAAGCCATCCCTATGCACTTTCTGTTTCTTTAACACCAAGTCCAGCCAAGTGTATCCATCCAAGGATAAACCTCACGGCTTCAAGAAGCTCTGGATGTATGTAGAGTTGAAACTATATAAGCAGATTTAAAACCCTGCTAAAAATCCCTCTGCAATAGCTCAAGCTGCTGTCAAAGCTCCTAGACACAAAATGCTTCAGGGGAAAGAATAACCACAAAACCCAAGGCATCTTAAAGCAATTAAGGTGCAGCATTAAAAATAAAAATGAAAAAAAATAAAAAATCCAGTGCCTCTTCACTCCAAAGTTTTCTCTTCAACAGATGTTCCTCGGACACATTAAAACTCCTGGAAGTCACAGGTTTCCTGCAGAAGGCATTCACCACAGTAACAATTCAAGCCTGGACACATAACAAATGTATTCCAAGAATTTTCTAAAAAACATTAACTGACAAAAGCCAGCCAAGTTGTTAAACTTGCCATCCCAGTCACATGAACAAGAATATATTCTATAAACACAGACACATCTCTAGAAGCAATGAGACCAAACAGGAGATTCCCATTTGCATGTATTCTACTTACTGAAAGCTGAGTTTAATATAAGGCACGTTTCTTTTTCTTCTCTGATATTATTAATTGTAGTAACCATAAAATTGTTAATGAAACAGCAATTGAATTGTTCATAACCACATTAAAACTATCTCCCCGTGACATGAATGAAGTTCCCCTCTCAGATCCTCTCTGTGAACTGTGGGAAATGTCACTTCACTGATTATAATGTTTATTGAAAGTTGATTTTTGAGTAAACAATTGTAGCAAATGGATCCCTGCACTCATGTGCTCTTCTCTGTTGATCTTTCATACCTTTTCTGGAGACACATGCCTACACTTTCAGAAGGATGTCATTAAGATGATGTTAATTTTTTCCCACCTCCGACTTCTGGTCTACATGTTCCAAAAAGCAACTCCAGCATGTCGTTGTAGCCTATTAAAACATCCCCACTGTCCCCTAAATTATGCTTCTGGAATAAAACCTGTCTTCACTCCTCTTGTGAACTGTGTGTCCTATCTGCCACATAACCTTCTCCTCATGGCTGGGCACCAGCCCAATGCTGGAGTACCTCCTTCACCACCTGCCCCTGGTTGTCCTATTTGCACATAGTGCTGTGAGACAGGTCATGGTTCTTCTGGAAGGATAGGCCAGATGGCCAAACAGATAACAAACCAAGCCAAGCATGATTTCCCAATCCAAATGATTAGCTATGATTAACACTTAATTTCACTTAATTAACACTTAAATTCAACTATGAATTAAAACACAGAATCAAATGTGAAAATAAATAAGTAACCAACAGCCCAGCACTCCTTACTAAATGGAAGAGAAATACAGATTAAGAAATATAAATGATGTATCATGAAGCTTAGAAGCATTGGATGGGAATCTCTAGACATCAGGAACAATCTGCAGCTGGTAAGAATAAGAGATTAATGAGAAGTGATTATTTTCAGGGGTTTTATTGGTTTTGTTGGTTGGCTTTGTTGGTTGCTTTTTTTTTTAAACAAAAGCATTACAACAAACAAATTCTTACAAACAGTTCAGTCCAGTAGAGGAAAGTTCAACGTGTGATTTTAATCTGTATTTGGAAAGCAGCAGAGCAACGTGCGTGCCTTTGATGATGAAGAAGAAGTTTTTTCCAGTCCATTAGTAACACAGGCAGATGTTAAACAACATCTACGAGAGATAAACATTGAACATCAGCAGGCCTGGATAACTTGCACCTAAGAGCACTTACAATAGCTGGCTGAGAAGGTTTGTTTGAATACAGCCAAATGCAAGAGCTGCACTCAAGAAAGAACAGATTCAGCACAGACCTCTGGTATGGCAGCCTGAATTCTGGAAAAGAAATAATGTGGCAGAGGATTTGGGGATTAAAAGAGGTAAATAACCCAGTGAGAAAAGGCTAGCACAACTGATTGCTGTATAAACTGAACAGCAAGGAAGAACAAGAAGATAATACTCCTTTTCTACATGGTATTGGGAAGACCTGTGCTGTGACACTAACATCAGACATTTTAAAAGGATATTAAAGACCAAGGGAGGGTGTGGAAAGGAATCATGAAAGCAATTAGAGGAGCTCCACATCCTTCTGGAGCAAGACTTGGATGCCCTCACTATAAGGCTCTCAAAGTAGACACTGGGCACCTATGTTTAGGCAATTGAATCAAGTGTCTTCAGAAGTATTCTGCTATACAGTAATTCAATCTAGCAAAGAAAGCCACAATGGGATGAAAAGTGGAGACCTATTCACATTCATAATTCCCTCCAGGGTGTCTAGATTAATAGTTAGGTCAAGGGGAAATAGATATGCTGAGTTGTCCATCTCAGCTGCTAAAAGGAAGAGTTCATTAAAGTGTGAGCTATGCTTTATCAAAAACAGGTTGTTGGACTCAATTTACTGGAGGTAACTGGTGAAAATTAGTTGCTTTCAATAACCAGCCAAATAAAATAATCTACCCTTCCCATCAGGGATTACTCTAATCTTAATATAGATACAACTGCACAGACTTTCTGGGTTTCTGATGTCAGATCTTGGCCCAGGCACTGAGATGTTACATTCCACTTGGATTTTCTCAAATAGCTGCTGGCTTCTAATCATGGAAGCCCACTTGTTCTTGCTGATATATGTTTGGAAACAAACACATTCAAATAATGGAGTTTCAATAACATTCTGAACTTCAAGAGGGGGAAATGCTGCACAGAAGTCCTTAAAAGCTCCACTTTAGGGGTGTTCCTGTTCTATTACTGCCTTTTTGTTAGAAAAAGCCTGATCAGGGTCTAAACATCCACGTCATGAAGGAAGAAGAGACAAAGCAAAGTCATATTGATACTGCTGGAGCCACTGGGTGCTACCAATCCCCAAGGTTTCATCAGGACACTCTCCTGTGAGGACAGGATGAAAGAGTTGGGGCTGTTCAACCTCGAGAAGAGACGGCTCCGGGGAGATCTTATAGCAGCTTTCCAATACCTGAAGGAGGCCTACAGGAAAGCTGGGGAAGGACTTTTCACAAGGGCAGTTAATGACAGGACAAGGGGAAATGGCTTGAAACTGAAAGAGGGGAGGTTTAGATTAGATATTAGAAAGAAATTATTCACTGTGAGGGTGGTGAGACACTGGCCCACATTGCCCAAGGAAGTTGTGGATGCCCCCTCCCTCGAAGCATTGAAGGCCAGGTTGGATGAGGCTTTGAACAACCTGGTCTAGTGGAAGGTGTCCCTGCTGATGGCAGGGGGGTTGGAACTGGATGATCTTTAAGGTCCTTTCCAACCCAAACCATTCTATGATTCTATTATCCTGGCATGGTTAGTGCATCCCAGCCAACAGATGAGCAGCAGCAGTAGGTTTCTAGTCCTCTTGATTGCACAGACTAGAAAGATACCAACCATCTGTAATCCAGGAGACAAATAAATGAGAAATTCAAGGTTTTGGGAACCATTTCATGATTTTTGCTTCTTTAGCTTTTGGAGTTGTCAGAAGTGACTAGCAGCTATTGATATTTCACCAGTGCAGACTGGTGACATCAAGCTGGTCTCTGTACACAAACAAACAGACACAGACACATCCCAACTCAAGGCAGAATTAATTTATCTGAAGTTTGTTGCCCAGTCCCACATTAAATACTTGAGTAGAGCTGTGACAACATGTAGGCTAGCTGGTACAAGAAAGGGCATATGGGAGACCTGTGCCCTCTGCACAAACACCCAGGAGCCCTAAGCTATCCAAAATGGTGCAAGGCCCTACCCATGGGCAGCTAAATCAAACCTCAAAGCTCCAGTGACCATAATGAAATGATTAGAGTTAGACATCTTAATCTGCAAACCAGTCTTAACTTGGGGACATTTTTACAGGACAAAAGGAGGATTTGCATCCAGATCTTACTAATGGATGAAAGATGTTGGGAATCTAGCTGTCCTTTGCATAACATCTTCCTCTGTTCTTGTGTATGGGAGAAAGAAATCCATCTTGAACGAAGGAGCTGTCCTGATGTTCCAGAAAAGTGACACCATTCTTACTCTTCTGATCTTCTAAGCAAGAACATTCATGTCATCAGTTCTGGGTTTGCTGGACCCTATGAGCCCAAGCTTGGAGTACTGAGCTGGGGACACAGTGAACTCTGGCTGCATTTGCCAATTATGAACTATTTGGATGGACTTCACCTAATGAAAACAAATGGATTGTGCAATTCCTGGGGCTGCAGATGTGCCGTGGGACAGGGTTTCAACTCACTTGCTACCTTAGGTGCCCCATCTGTATAAAAGAGGGTTGCACTGTACGTGGCTTATCAGACTCATCTGGGTGTTAATCTGGGAACACAGACCCAGAACACATCTGCAGTGCTGGGATTTCACAACCCAGTTGCTTTTCTCTTCCTATGAAGAGTGTAGCCTTTTCCCTGAGGCTTACCTATGGTTGGAGCCAAAAATGCATCTCAGTGCCACAAGGTCATACTGCCATGGTAGAGGTTGCTCCAGCTAGGGAAGATCTTTCAGACAAGGTAGTGCAGGCTATTGGCAATAGGCATCATGTTTGAGAAGGACAGGAGTCCTTATGAAGCTCTTTCCACAGCTTACCAGCTAAACAAATGAAAAATGAGGATATTCTGTGTAGCAGCCCGTGCCTGCCAAGCATAATGTAAAATGGTGTTCACCATCATCTGGTTCTGGCATTTAACTTCCCTTAACTGGGTTTCCTGCCTCAAGGGGTTGCTTCCTGCCCAGAACATCCCATTCCCAGCCCTGCACAGATTACTGAAGACTTCTATTTGTAGATGAGGATTTATGGATTTATGGCACTTTGACATAACACAAAGCTGGAGTCCTTTTAAACCACAGCAAAACCAGCACTGTGATACAGCTGTGCCTTGTGCATCCCTCATAGGTTTATCAAGGTCTGAGTATTTCTGAGAGAAAGTGGCTTCTCTAAGTGTGAAAATGTGGCTTTGTCTCTTCATTTCACTCCTAAATTCCCACGTTGAGGATTGACACAGAAGACACAGCAGTGGCACAGGGTGAGGAAGCAACAAAGAGAAAGAGAAGAAGCAACAAAGCCTAAAATCAAATCTTAGCACCTTATTACAATGCATATATTTTAATATAAAACCTAATATTTCAATAACCACAGCTGCATTCACTGTCACTTGAAATTGATGTGTTTTATATGCTCACAAGACAGCAGGTGAGGAGGGAGCACTCTTCCTCCACTGCTTCCCCAACCTGGGCAAGAAGCCATCCACTGCTGCACGCTTCCAGCACGCTTGTCCAGCTACACATACAAAACTAAGCCTTGCAAAGTGCTTCAGGAAAATGAAACTCAACAATCCTGCCCCATTTATTTATAGTGATGCTCCAGACTATAACTGTGATTATACGGACCAGAACCACTCTTGTGGGTGAATGAATGAAATAAATAAATTTTTAAAAAACCCAAAACAAAAAACACTTGAAAAAATAAATCTGCAAGACCTTTGAGAGTTCTGGATGGCATTTATCACCTTGTTGCATTTCTGGTCCAGCTGCTCATTTTGTACATCAGCCTTTGAGAGAGAGATGTGTCATTCATATCCTTGGTGATACAAGTTGCTATCAGACAGACAGCTGTTACTAGAGTTGTTTGACAGCAGCATCTTATGCCACAGCTAAAACAGCATGACCAGATAAGATCAAACAGTGTAAGTGAACAGAAGAACATCTTTATTTTCTTCTAAGTAAGTGTACACCCATTTTCTATAAGCATGGCTAAATGTTTCCTAGATGTAGCCCAGCATCAGTTCCAGTCTTTGCCCCACAAAATTAAATGCAGTGTGTGAAAGAGATAGAAAACTTACAGCTCTTCTCTGAAAAGCCCCTGTTTAAAAGAATTATTAGGAATAATAATGTATTTACTGAAAGGGTTCAGAATCACAGAGTCATAATTGGAAAAGACCTCTAAGATCATTGAGTCCAACCATGAACCTCACACTCCCATTTCCACCTCTAAACCATGTCCCAGGGTTCTGAACATTGGAAGGGGTTGCCCAGGGCAGTGGTGGAGTCCCCATCCCTGAAGGGATTGAAGAATCGTGTAGACACAGTGCTGAGGGACATGGGTCAGTCATAGGGCACTGGTCAGTGTTGGGTTCATGGTTGGACTTGATGATCTTAAAGGTCTTTTTCCAATCTAGGCAATTCTGTGATTCTGTGAAAAGGCAAGAAAAGTCAAGGTTGGCTCCCTGAGTGCAGCAGACCCTTGGGATGGCAAAATTAACTTAACTCCTGAACTTAAAAATATGTGAAGTCAAAGCAGGGATATTTCATTAGTCATTCTGCCAAGGAGATGCGAGAAAAATCCCAACACTTCTTCTGAGGAATAGGGAAATTACCCCTGACCTGGGATCCAAGCCACTGTGGATTAAAAATCTTTGGAACAAGAAGACCTTTTTTTCTTTTCTTTTTTTTTTCTCTTCTCTTTATATCCAGAGTAATTTGCCTCTTCAATGGCATAAAAATTAAATCCAGCTGGAATGGCTTTTTAATTAAAATCATACTTTGCTTATCAGAGTGAGAACACTTAACTGATTACAAAAGAAACATGGAAACCTCTGGCACCCTGTTCTCCATTCTCCAGCCAGGCTGTGCAGCAAGCTCATTCTGCTAAATCATGTGTAACTCTTTGGAGACCAACCCACATGAGCTCTCCTCATCCCATTTATGGACCAGAAAAAGTCAAACAGGACATACAGAGTCTATACAAAAGCATATATACAAAATCTCCACCTGTCTGAACCTGCTGGAGTTCACTCTTTTAATTTGCTGACTCCTAGAAATTCCCTATGGAAGCAAAGAATCCAAGGCCAATTCAAGGCCAGGTTGGATGGGGCCCTGGGCAGCCTGATCTAGTGGTTGGCAACCTTGTCCACAGCAGCGGGGTTGGAACTGGATGATCTTTAAGGTCCTTTCCAACCCAAACCATTCTATGATTCTATGAATCTCTACATGTTTAATTTCAACTCCTTCTCCGTGCTGTTATTTATCTTCATAGACAACTCAAAGGTTTCCCCACTGTCTCAAAAGTGCCTTCAGGCCAAAGGCTGAAACCATACACATGACCCATTCCCAGCAGATACACCTCACTATCCCACTCCAATGGTTAAGGACCAATTTTTGCTCCAAGGGCTATCATCCAGGCTTGTTGCCAGACTCAGGTGTTTTTACTGGAGGCCTCTACACATGGCCATAACAAAATTCACAGGTCATGACATGGGCAAAGATGGGTCACACAAGCTATGCCACCCACCCACCTTGAGGTGTTCCCGGAGGAACATCTCATGTGCCACAGCCACTGGGCCGTGGAGAAGACTGCTGTTGCCTGTGCTACATTTGGGTTTCAGCCTTCCAGCTGTTGCTCCCATAACAATTTTCACAAGCATTAAACTCAGAGTGAGGTCCTCAGACGACACAGCACAGCAATGTTAACGTCAGTGAAGCTAAGCTGATTTAGTCTGGCTGGGGATGGTAACTGCAGGGTAGGATTTTCCCAAACACAGCTATTAGTTAAATTCCTAGGGCCAAATGAATTTGTGACCGAGCGCCTGCATGCTTTTATCTTTCTGTTTTCAGTGCCAGCTCCCGCTAGGGAAAGGGATGTTGAGGCAGATGCTAGAACTGAGGTCTTGAACCCATGCTGTTTGCAACCATCCTATGGGACTTTTCATCAGAATAGCACTGTTACAGGAACTCAGCTGCATTTTCCTTACAGACAGAAAGGAGATCAGATACTACTTCCATTGGGAAAGTAACTCTATTTTTAGCTTTAGGAAGACCATTGAGACCACAAGGTGCTGGATTCCAGAGGCTGAAACAACCACCTCCTGGATAAACTCAAGAACAGACATGTTGATCTCCAAGTGTCACCCACATAATGAAAAAAAAAGTAGTTTTACCCTTGAAGACACTCCTGCCCTCTCCTTCCTGATGCCCAGATGTGCTGCTTTCAGTCACAACATTTAAATGCCACCCTTTTGCAGGAAAACATAACTTGAGAGTAGCCCACTGATATACTCCACAGGAGACACCAAAACCCTGATCTCATTGGTCATGACTTTCCTAGGTTCTGAAATACCTTTAAACTCTAGATTTAGTGCAATATTCTATTTCCAGGACTGGAAATTTTTTTTTTCCCAATTAAATCTGCTGCTGTTGAAGTGTGGTGGAGATCCCCCAGCCTCTAAGACTGAATATGCTTTAAATTAATAGTTGTGACCAAACAGCTTTCAAAACTGAAACTCTTCCACTATCTGATCTCCAATCTAAGATAGAGGTCATTATCCCTTCTCCAAGTGTGTCAGTCTTCCAACATGCAAATCAGAAAGGTCCTATTTCCATCCTTCCCAGAAATGGCTGTGCTGCCATTTAAAGGTGTGGCACAATCTGGCTATTTTCTGGGCTGAAAAAGAAAGTTTAAAAGCAATCCATACAAAGCCTTGTTTTTTTTTATTTATTCACTCTTCCATCAAGAAAAATAACTCAGAACTTGCAAACTTGTCCAGTTTCTTGATGAGAAGAAAAAAGGGAAAAGCTAGTCTATTTTTTCTCCCCCATCAGTCAAGAATTAAAGTCCCCAAGAATAAAGATCTCCCTCACTCCCTGCAACTTTGCAAGCAACAAACCCCACCTTTCTGAAAATATTCCTCTAGTAAAAGGTTAAGTTTTTTGTTAAGGAAAATACATTTGGAAGATAAATGATCAGCAAGATCTAATGTGAAGAGACCAGTCAAGGTTCTTTATATGTTGGCCTTAAGATTAATTAAATTTAATTTCACAGTAACTACACACCCCACGATCTGAGGTCAGCTGCAGCCACTACTGGGGTGAGCTACACAGGAGTAGAATGGTTTCTCCACTGTAGACTTCACTGTTGATGTACAATATCAGTTTTAAACTTCTCTCCCTCTCAGGCAATTGCTCACCCTTCATGAGCAGCTCGTGTCCATGTGCACGTGCAGTTGGAGATGGTTGACCTCATCTTTTTGCACCTTTTTTAAACTTGCTGTTGTTATTTTAGTATGGTGTGGGATCTGGGAGCTCCCTGTTGCTTGTGTGAGAGCAATCAAAAAATATTAATCCCCCTCTCCTTTGAAACAAAAGATTTACAAGACACCGACTGCATCTGCTCTGTGAAACACTGTGCTGGGACTGCCAACCCAGCCCCTGGTTGAACACTGACAATATGGCCAAGGTCACCCTGATGAAAACCTTTCCCTGTTTCTGCTCCATAACAATACACTTCTTTCCCTTGATGGCCATGATCTCCATGACAGCCTGAATGATAGCACTGTTGGCTGGCAGAGGAAGGCCCGAGTCCACTGTGGATGGATGACTCAAAACAAGAGGTAACAGCAGGAGAGCACAGTGACCCATTACACACAGAGCAAAGCCCTCCAGTTGGCTTTGAGTTTCCTGCAACAGGAACATGTCCTGCAGTATTGCCTAAATGCACTCATAAACACATACCTGCAAAAACCAGAGATCAAGGAGAAGATTGCCAAGAGAGGCATCATTGGTAGGACCCTCCCAGTGGAGAACTGGAAAAGCTGCAATACTGGGGGACTATATGAAACCTTAGAGACATCTTGCCCAACTCTCAACAAACCAGTAGCTTTCCAAGAAGATCTGTCTCCATTTCCTACTCTCATCAGTCTCAAAGCCAAACATGGATGTGTCTCCAAGCCCAACCAGCCTCCCATTCCTGCATTAGCAGTTAGATCCATGCTGTGATAATGCCTTGCTCCTGATAAACATGGTTTTGCCTTGCTAAGGTTTCCCTTAAGCAGGATGACCAGCACTGTACTGTGAACACTATCACACCAACTGCTCTCCCTGCAGAGCAGCTGAATAATGTACACATCATATAGAAAGGCTCCTGCTAAGGAAGTTTCTGTGACAGACAACACATCCCTTTCAGAAATGAGCCAACCTCCATCACAACAGAAGTTGTATTTCTGGCTCTCAGTGTTGTTCTTGGCAGGCAATTCTCACATCTCATTCCCCTCGCTGCTACAAACCTTCCCACACCCAGCCCAATTCAATCTCATCAAGCCTACAACCACTTCTGCACCAGCACTGGCCCTTTACTTTATAAAGTGCTTCTATTTCCTGATGTTAGCATGAGTGCACGTGTAGGAAGCAACTGCATCATCCCCATGACACCAATCTGCAAGGCTAATCTAGCCAAACACTAACTATGAAGTCTTTATAACGTAGGAAGACAACAGTGGAAATAAATAAGCGAAGGGAGATTCTCCTGCCCCTCTACTCTGCCCTGCTGAGGCCACATCTGGAATACTGTGTTGAGTTCTGAGCTCCCCAGTTCAAGAGGGACAGGGATCTTCTGGAGAGAGTCCAGTGGAGGCCACAGAGATGCTGAGGGGCCTGGAGTATCTCCTGTATGAGGAGAGGCTGAGAGAGCTGGGACTGTTCAGCCTGGAGAAGAGCAGCCTGAGAGGGGACCTGATCAATGTCTATAAATATCTGAAATGCAGGGGACAAATGGATGGGGCCGGGCTCTTCTCAGTGGTGCCCAGTGACAGGACAAGGGGCAACGGGCACAAACTGAAACACCAAAAGTTCCACAGAAACTTAAGGAAAAACTTCTTTACTGTGAGGGTGCTGGAGCCCTGGGCCAGGCTGCCCAGAGAGGGTGTGGAGTCTCCATCTCTGGAGATGTTCAAACCCACCTGGACACTTTCCTGTGCAATCTGGTGTAGGGAACCTGCTTTGGCAGGGGGGTTGGACTGGATGATCTCCTGAGGTCCATTCCATCCCCTACCATTCTGTGGTTCTGTGAAGGGCAAGCAAAGGCAGTATAATTTTCTCATTTCCAGATTTGGTTTTAGGCATTTAGCTGCAACACCACCTCTAGCAGAAAGTTAATGTACAGATCCTGGAACTAAGAACATCTCAGCTTCATCCTGTGCCTGATCCACTGTCCCTTCCCAGCTGCACTTGAATTTATGGGTTCATCTCCTGCTACTCATGGTTACCCCAATGGATGCTGTTCCTTGCCTGTATTTCTCCTCAGGCTACTCTGCAAGGGAAATAAGCATTTATTTTTAGGTGCATTGTACTCTGACTAGTTGGGCTCTCCTCCCAGAACTGCAATATATATTTAATAGTTGTTTCCAGAGCTGGCTGCCTGGGAGGCTTGAGAGGTGCACTGGTAGAGAAGAAGTAAATACAAAGTAGAGGGGCACCAGCCTGCCAAGTGTTTCTATACCCTTTCTAGAAACACAGTGTAGACTTTTCAGCAGTCCTGTAGCTGGGAAGAAAGCAAGTCCAAATCAAAGACACAGTTGCTGTTTTATTTTGATGATGATTTCAACTGTGCAATAACAAATCCTGTCAGATCTGCAGGAGAGAGGAACAGGAGGAGAAGTACACTATTAGTGCAATAGGCAGAGAATAAGTGTACTGGGAAAAGGCAGTTGGAGAGAGACAACTGCACCTAGGCTGCTCAGCATTCCCATTCTGAGGAGACCTCCCAGTACCTGAAGGGGCTCCACGAAGGCTGGGGAGGGACTTTGGCCAAGGGCAGGGAGTGACAGAACAAGGAGTGATGGCTTGAAACTGGAAGAGGGGAGATGGAGATGAGATGTGAGGAAGAAATTATTTGCTGTGAGGGTGGTGAGACACTGGCCCAAGTTGCCCAGAGAAGTTGCAGATGCCCCCCTCCCTGGAAGTGTTCTCGGCCAGGTTGGATGAGGCTTTGAGCAACCTGTTCTAGTGGAAGGTGTCCCTGATGATGGCAGGGGGGTTGGAACTGGATGAGCTTTAAGGTCCCTTCCAAACCAAACCATTCTATCATTCTGGACAGTGGTGATCCAAGTGGGTTCAGCAGATGTGGTGATCAACCTGCACAAGAGGTTCAGCTCAAATGTGGGATTGTTCCACAACTGATCTACCTGATGGCTGTGATTCCTAACCCCTTTGCAGTTGAAGTTCATGACTGCTGCCTTGATATTTCTCTTGCCCATTGCTCCCAACTTCCCTTACACATGGTACTATAACCTCCTCCTCTCCCTCATCCCAGCCCTCACCATATCCCCAGGTAAATACCATGCTGGGATCACAGGTGCTGGCCGGTCCCTGAGGCCTCCGTCACATCTTGCAACAGCCACTTGGACTCTTTTCCCTTCTGCATCTCTTTTTCCAGAGTAAATACAGTGCTGTTGAGCACATTAGGTGTCTTTCCTTTTGAGAGCCACAACCATTACTCAGCTCTTTACTGAGCTATTCTTCCACAAATGAACTTAATGTTTCTGGAGGATGTCTCTTCACTAAATCCCAGCTTTGTTTTATCTTCCCTTAACAGCAACATGTAGCAAACAAATCTGAACAACCAACCAAAGCTTCAGCTTTACAGCTAGGTTTAAAAATATTTCCAGGTGCTTATTGGTCCCTTAAAGATATTTTTGAGGCTCAGGTCAAGTAGACCCATGGCAATAAGCAGCAATTTTTAATTTCCTTTCCATGTACAAAAGCATCAGGGTTTGGCTAACAGAGTTTAACCATCAGAACTGTCTGGCCCTGGGAACAGCTTCCCAGTCAAAGGAGCACAGTAAAAAGGTGAACTTTAAGAAGTGGAAGTTAAATAACTGAATAGAATAGGAGCCCTATGTTGGCAGAGATCTCAAGGGCACAAAAAGGTTCTTCCTGCCTTTTAGCCCCAAGCTTACAAGATCCAAATGACAACAACAGCCAAGGTGGAAGACACAAATACACACACCAACATTATAAGTCTCTTCCTCATGGCATGTAAATTTAATTACAGTGTTAATCACACACTTCTAGCACAACTTCAGCCACTGACAGACATCCAAACTGGCATCTCCAAATGAACTAGGTACCAAGACAAATGGATCTCTAAAAGTAACATCTCACACCACACTTTTATTAAGTGCTATTATAGCCATGACTGACTACTGATATATGGGACATAATTTTTTCTTTTTTAATTAGACCAACTAGTACAGCTAGAGAAAAAAAAAAAAAAAAAGAGATTTTGAAGCTCTTTTACTCTGAAACACACTCAGGAAACTTCAGGATACTATAGGTCTGAAATAACTGTTCTGAGTTTAGTCAAGTTAATTCATTACAGGTAAAAAAGAATAATTAGCACCTGCAGAGCAGACAAATCACTTAGCCAAGGAGGAGCTGGTAGAACCATCAGCTCTTGCAGGACTGCAAAGCTGGGCAAGAGTTACCTCTGTGACAGCAAGAAACTAGCAGGTGGTGTGACATGAAGAAAACTGTGGCATGTCATAAAAATCAATGTCTCCACTGAGTTCGAGGTTTTCAATGCCCAGCAGAACCTTCAATGTTAATTTGTGGGTTTGGCTTTCAGAGATACATTGTAGGTCTGTCACACGGAGGGATGGTAGCGATGGTTTTTACATCTCTTCAACCACCACATTTTCCTTTCACGTTGTCTCACTGATAAACATCTTCAGGCTAAACCCAGAGCAATTACTACTCAGTTCTGTTTCTCTTTCAGACCTCAGGAAGCACTGCCATGCCTGAAAGTATTTTTACTTTCTATTTATACATTTATAAATAAATATATATTATTAATTATATATATATTATATATAAAGATATATTTTTATTAAAATATAAATATATAAATATGATTTTTCAGTTGTTCCAATATAAGCTGTTATTTCTCCTGACAAACCCTGCCTCATCTTCATCACACACAAACACCCTGAAGATAAGCCTTTGACATACTGTTTGCTGAAACTTGTATGACTTCCCAGGAGAGGAAGGAGACAGCAAGGCAAGGAAGAACAAAGTTTAATTTTGCCAAAAATGATGTTGCAAAAGAAATTGTGTGTATGCAAAAGCAAGAATTCTTATGCCCAAAACCACAACCCAGGACCCAACTGCAAAGCACAGGCTCCATAAGGCTAAAAAAAAAGCCTTTGCACAGAGAAACTGCAAAAAGAAAACTGTACAATAAGAGTTAGAGCAGAGCAAAACCAGAAGGGGTGGGAAAATTCTTTTAAGAGGAATCATTGCAGCATTGGAATTAAGTGCATGGCAGAGCTGAGACCCACATGGCTCTGCAGCCGTGTTTAACGTTATTCCTTAAAAAAATTAAATAAATAATGATGAAAAAATATGCAAGCAGCCTAGCAGTTGACACTTGAGCACGTCAGTAATTCTTCACATAGTGTTTGGCCTCCTTTCGGTGCCCTGTGAAGCTGGGAACCGTCTTTTTTTCTCTGCCTTTGAGTACATCAAGCAAAAAGAAAACCTGGTTCTACTGTGAATCATGCTGGAAAAGCCTAATTATGCTTAAAAATTCAGGGTGAAAATAATAATAATAAGAAAAAGCAAAGAGCTGGATGCAGGTATTGCAGGAAACAAGTGGCTTGTCTCAGTGTTGGCTCTTTTGCATGTACTGCTTTGAAATGACACCCAGGCAATGGGACACCCTTGTCACCTCCCCAGGGAGGGAGTCCCAAAGGGGTGCCCACCCAGCCTGAGGTGCCAGAAGGGCTCTGTCACCTCTCCATGTAGCTCCCAGCACATGGTGGGACTCAGCAAAGGGGGGAAAAAAAGCAGCTACATCCTTTTGCATTCCTTGCTGAGTCGTCCCAAATTACCCAGCCCCAAACTACAGGGGAAAAAGCAGCCAAGAAATACCAGGCACAGCTCAGGATTGAGCCCAGTCTCTGATGACAAGGACAATGGAGTGGCTTTAGCAGCAGGACATGTGCTGCTGCAGCTCCATGGCTGAGAGGTTTTGCTTCCAGCAAGAGCTGAATGATCCTGGGGAGGATTTCATTTACTCCTTCCCTCTGCAAGAAAGCACATCTGCCAGAGCAGTGAAGTTTAATCTCTGCTCAGCAAATTCCTGAGGGATGCAAAAGGTGACTTTAAAATAAAATAAAATAACATAAAATAATAAAATGACATAAAATAAAATGTCAAAAAATAAAATTACATAAAATAGCATAAAATAAAACAACATAACAAAAACAATATTAGGAAAAACTTCTTCACCTTGAAAGGGCAGTCAAGCACTGGAACAGGCTGCCCAGGGAGGTGGTGGAGTCACCTTCCCTGGTGGGATTTAAAAGATGGGTAGATGAGGTGCTTGGGGACATGGTTTAGAGGTGGAATTGGCAGTGTTTGGTTTATGGTTGGACTTGCTGATCTTAAAGGTCTTTTCCAACCACTGTGATTCTGTGATAAAATAAAATAAAAAGCAATACATATGTCCCACATAGCCAGGAATGGGATGAACTTTCTAAAAGGGTTCACCCCTCCTCTGATAAATGGCTAAGGGAATGGGAAAGGGGCTATAAAAAATATTCACTACATTAATGTAAAATAGCAGTTGAATTTGGCTACAGCAAAATAAAAGCAGAAAAGCTATAACCTCCAGCAGGATTTGAATTCTGGCTGTTTTCAAGCCGAGTGCATAAAAATGCTGAGTGTCAGTGTTGAAACTGCTTTTAATTTTGTTGCAACTGTAGAGAGTTGTTACTGATTTTTTTATGGGGTGGGTATCCCAGTCAGTGTATTTAATTTTGTTTCCTTTTTGCCTTGGAAAGGGATATCATCCTTAAAGGTTGAACTGCAGCAGTCTGGCCATTTAGGAAAGATGAAATAAAAGCTGCTTTTCAGTAATTAATAAAGCAGGCTGCAGGGAAAAGCATAGCATGAGCAGGTTTTCTTCTTTTTTCATTCTTACATAACACAAGAAAGACCTCAGGAGGAATTCAGCTTGGAGCTGAAGATCTCTCAATGTAGGTATCTACCTGAGGGTGACCAAACTGTCCCTGTAGTCAATGAGGCTTCAAAAACGTACATAACGCAGACATGTGGTGCTATCCAAAATAACTTTGTTTTCTGTGTTCACAGCATCCATGTGGGGCTGGCAAATAACATCTATGGGGGCTTTGCTCTCCAGAACGGGATGAAGTTGGAGCTAGATGATCTTTAAGGTCATTTCCAACCCAAGCCATTCTATGACTCAGTCATGGAATCATCGAATGTTGTGAGTTGGAAGGGACCCACCAGGATGATGGAGTCCAACTCCTGTCCCTGCACAGGACAATCCCAACATTCACACCATGTCCCTGAGGGCCTTGGCCAAATGCTGCTGGAATCTTGTCAGCCTTGGGGCCATCAGCACCTCCCTGGGGAGCCTGTGCCAGTGCTCCACCACCCTCTGCCTCAAGAACCTTTTCCTCACGGCCAACCTCACCCTCCCCTGCCACATCTTCCTGCCATGGCCTCTGCTCCTGGCATTGGTTACCAGAGAGAAGAGATCAGTGCCTGCCCCCTTGGGAGGAAGTTCTAGACCATGATGAGATCTCCTCTCAGTCTCCTCTTCTCCAGGCTGAACAATCCAAGCGACTTAAGCTTCTCTTCATATGACTTCCCCTCTGAACCCTTCCCCAATGTTGTGTCCCTCCTCTGGACACTCTCCAGCAGCTTTAGATCCTTTTTCTCCTGTGGTGCCCAAGCTGCCCCCAGTGCTGGAGGTGAGGCCGCCCCAGTGCAGAGCAGAGCGGGACGATCCCCTCCCTGGCCCGGCTCGCAGTGCAGGGCTGGGTGCCCCCAGGACACGGGGGTCCCTCTTGGCTGCCAGGACACACTGTTGGCTCATGTGATGTGGGACAACAGGATCTTTTCCTTCATGTCAATGGTCTGAGAGCAGGTAGCTGACATGAACATGACAACACTGCTGACCACGATGGGAGCTCATACCCCCTGGGTCACACGGAGACACCTACACAGAAATGCCGAAACGTAGGTGTCCTAATCTGCAAGGTGAATCCCACCCCAATGTCACCTGCAAGGAAGCTTGCAGACTGATTAGCTGTGATAGACAGTGACATTTATAAGTGCCCTGGAGACACTCACTGCTCAGATGTTGGTTGTGATGTTACAGATCATGAGGCATTAATTGAAACATCTGTTAAACACAGCATCAAGGTTGGAACCCCAAATAAATATATTTTTAAAAGACACCCAATAGATTTCAGCTTTACAAAGCAGACACAAAGTATTGATATCTTCCCCTCCAGACAAGAATTGTATTTAAATAGATTTTTTTTTTCCCTTTCCTCTTGATGACATGCAATTTCACAGGGATGAAGATTAAAAAACATGGAGATCCTACTTAGCTTCCCAACTGTCAGGGGTAGGAACAACCCTGAGCCTGCTGCTAAAGCAAGAAGGGGATTGTGGGGATGGTGGCTCAGGAAACAGAGTTGGGGTCTCCATATTCAATTCCTTTGGTGTCTTCTGGACTTTAAATCAATGTAAATCCATGAAGCCAAATCATGATGCTCAAAAGAGTTTATCAAAACAACATCACCAGGTCTGTTGTCCAGCCTACTAGTGAAATGCAGCAGAAAATAATCCTGATTTGGTTCTGAATTAGAAAACAATCCCAATTCAGTTCTCACAGTTGAATTTAAATACAAATCACAGGAGTGTAAATCTCCATCTCCCAGCAGTGCAAACACTGAAATGGATGGTTAGTAACTGCCCTGGGGCTCAGAAATCTACCTAAGGTGACTAATGGAGGAGTTCAAGGCTGTTAACATCCACTGTTTCAGTTGACTGGAAAAGTGACTTTGTTAATGCAAAGCACACCAAGGGTCTCTAAAATTACCATACAGTTCAGAAGCTAAAATAAATCTTTATGTCCTGGAAATACTATATATAAAGTTAGTGCTGTAGATAAAATCTGGCACAATAGACTGCCAGTAAAGCAGCACTAATATGTATTTCCAGCCTTAAGCAACCCACATCGCATATCCCTGTGCACAAAAATGTCCCTAAATTCACTTTATAAACCAACCATCTGAAAATTACTGAGTTCTGATGATGTCACCTACGCTCACTTCATACCAGAACTCTACTGACTTCAGGGCACCACACCTGCCTTGCATCTGCACCACTGATGGATGAGTCAGGGACAGAGTATTGGAAGCAAAGACCATAAGAGCAAAGAAATAACACACCTGCTTCCACCTCTTCACCTTACTCACTCGCTTCAGGCAGGTCAAGCCCTGCTCACATAGGCTATTTATATTTGTGCAGATTGGCAATTATTAAACATAAGTGCTCTTGCTATTATAGCTCTTCCCTCATTAGGGTTTTCTGCATGAGGCTAAGCAGTTTAGAAGTGATTTGTGACAAAGCCAATAGCCAGTAGATAAATAAATAAAGCTGAAATATCAGGACAGAAAATCTTGGTGCTTAACTAACAACATGCTTATCACAAGGAAACTTTGCACTTTTATTTACATCTCTAGAAGCCTTTAGGTTTTCTAAATACCCAGTGCTGAAGAAGTCTACTATTGCCCCATTCAGCAAATAAAAGGTTTTATTTGATGAAGAGCATCTCAGTGGCTTCAAGGAGTCTATTGTCTTCTCAAACCTTCCCCGAGGCACTTCTGAGTACTAATCAATGAACTCTCCCTGCATTACAGGTCTTGTAATGTGAAAGGTGGAGCTTGTGCCCAGAGAGATGAATCATCCCAGAGAAATCCCTGATGGTCAGGCAGGAAGCCAAACATGCTGCAGGTTGCTCCAAAAGGGAACTGTGACAAGAAGACAGCTCAGCTAGTGAACAGCCTTCCCCAGCCATGCACAGGACCTCTCTGCCATGGTGTTAGCTGTGTTAGCTCTGGACAGAGGCCAGGCTGATGGCTGGCATCACTTCCCTGCCCCTCTTGTACTTTGAAATGAAGGGTCCCATTTTTTTTTTTCCACTGCAGTCCTCTGGGATCTCATTTTCAGATGCAAAGACATCTCCCCTCTTGGCTTGGTTCCCACCCAAATGAAGCTGTGAGAGCTCATAACTTCTGAAAAACATCTGGGAGCGTGGAAGGGAAGGAGCAGTGAAACAGCAAGTGCCCAGCACTCATTGAGGGAAACCCTGCCCAGCTGCATGGGGCTGGAGGACAAATCAATGCTATGGCATGGGCATGCTTGGCAAGAGTCACAGAAGGAGCACGAGCTTCTGACCTGCCTGTCTGTCCATCTGTGCTCTCCATCCCACCTGTTGGGCCAGAACTCCAGCCCCCTCCTGATCTGGGCATCTCCAGGCATCTCCAAACCATTTTGTCTATGTTTTTAGCCCAAAACTGAGGATTCTTCTTTGCATTTCCTAGATTTTGCTTCTTACAAATGACTTTCCAATATGGAAGAGGGAAAGTTGAGGAGACCAGAGAATGGGACTATATTTAATCACACAACCTTTCCCAGGCATTGGAAAACCATGTATCCATTTCCACTGAGCCAGCGTGATGCAGCAGTGACCCCATTCACAGCAGTGAAATGACACTGCCACATTTGTGCTGACTCGGTCTGAGGGCAGGACATGACCCACAGTGTTCATAAAACCAAGCCAAGTCCTGCTCCTCATCAGAACTTGAGTAACAGTTTTTATTTTGCACAGATAATTTGACCCCTTTTCCTGAATTTGAGCTGCAGGTGTCATGAAGTGTGTGACAAATCTCCTCCAAGTGTGTTCAGCTTTGACTTAAGAAAACAAAAGAAGAAATCTCATCTTGGGTCTCATTGATCTACAGTGTCTGGTGCCATTCCTCAGACTGCCAGTAAATGGGACACTTGTTGCCTAACAGGAAGATATCCTTCCTGTCCCTCTTCCCTCTCTTCTCCATCTCCAACAAAGATTTGTGTCTACAAGCTAGCCCAAATACCAAATAACTTCCCAGTCCTACCAGACTAGGTCAGCATGTGATGTGGCAAGTGGAGGAATTTATTTTCACCAAGATATCAGTCTTTCCAGTTGTTTTTGCTGGACATCATCTGGTAAAGGGGAAAAGTTTTTGGTTGATTGGTTGTTGGTTTTTTTTTCCACCCCCAAAAATGATAGAAACTCTTTGTGTTTGCCATTTCCAAGGCAGCCTTGCAGTCAGTGCCTTGGGAGAGCTGAAACACCGCTTTCATGACATAGGTCCCATCACTTACTCATGCCCCAGTTGCCCATTTGCAGAACACACAGAGAACCTCTCTGCTTTGCACCCACCAACTACCATGACCCCTCCTTGGCTATTTGGGTGAGAAGAGACAAATACCACTCAGCCAAGTCACACCACTATGAAACAATGAAAAGAAGAAGAACAAAATGTCACAGCAGCCTCACAAATCAGCACTGGATGCATTTAGCATAAAACCCAGCACACCCTACTTTGCATTTGTATCTGGTGCAGCTCTCTGGCTGTCACACCACTGCTGATATTACAACAGGAAGGAGTTTGAACCAGAGTGTTTTTAAAATGCTATAAAAAAGGAGAAAATACACAAACACACCCAAATTCACAAGCTAAGGCAGCTTTCTCTGTCCATGGTCCCATCTGCTTCCTGATGTGGAATATTTGGTGACTATCCTTTTTAAAAAACACCCTGGTGGACTCATCTCTTTTTATGATACATCACAATTTCTCTCCTGTCTGGTTATCCCAAGTTTTCCTGCTGGATAGAAACCTGATAATTATGGTGTGAATCCCCTGCTGACATGCTGGTCAACTGGAGCAACACACTGTTGGAAACAGCCTTAAATATTCCATTTTTTTTCTCAGATATTGTGTTTTTGCCTGTTTTTCCTCTTTTGTCATATTATAAATAAGAGCTTCTAAAATATCCATACTGCTGAAAATATGTACTCTGAAAACTTTCAGAGGCAATGAGACTTTCAGAGCTACCCAGATATAGGGTTGGGCAACTGGTTCTCCCAGATGGCTTTAAATAAAGGCAGTCATGCATTTATACATGTATACATTTAATAAATCGTAAAGCCAGTAATAGGCTGAGGTTTTGTGGCAAGGCCTTTGTTAAACACAAGTTGTCACTGCTAAGGGATCTTTGTGTTGGATGCAGGAATTAGCCAAGAGGATTCTAGCGAGTACCTTGCCAAAAAAATATTGATTATTTTGGTTTACATGGATTTATTTAACTTCTCGGTCAATGACAGGATGAAAGAGATGCAGATATGGTTGAAGTGTTTGTCCCATGAGCTTAAATTTAACTGGTTTTTTTCCAATGATCTTGTTTTCAGCAGTTATACTCAGACTGCTAAAGGATCAGATCTGATGTTTTTTTTATTTCTTTCCATTGTGCATCTACATTATGGCTGGGGTAGAAAAAAACTGAAGAAAAGTACAAATTACACCAGCTGCATAGATGTGGCCAATTCAACGAGCCTGAAATCTGAAGGAATGAGGAATTCATCAACCACTTTGAACTCTCCACATCTCATCTACTAGACAAACACCAAAAAAAAAAATAGTCCAACTTGTAGCTCTCTGGGCCAGATTATTTTAGTTACACCCCTAAAAAGATAAACCAACCCACTAGAATGTAATAGAGATTATTCTGGATATACACCATACCCCTGCCACCACCACCTTTAACACTTTTCTTCCAATTATTTGCAGGAATTTGCAGGAAGGAGATCTCTGGTGAGTATGGCCTGATGAACTACAGCAAATGACATTTGTCTAATTTCCTTTTTTCCACATTTGTAAATCATGTGAAAGCCAAGGTGAAAGTTCATCACAGCAATTAGAAACCACGTGGCTGCAACAGTTTTATAACACTGAACTTCTTGATCAGCCAATCCTTCTTGTTCAGAGTTTTTCCAAGGACATACCAATAAAAATTATCACAATAAATTATAAGAAAAAAACCAAACAACCTCTGCTGAGCCATCGTAGGTCCCAGGTTCCAATTGCAGAGTTACTTTTGCTTTAAAAATGAGCACCAAATCCCAGGTTTAAACTGAGAAACCAAAACAACAGGGATTTTCTTCAACATTGAAGCACTTCAGTATTAGTCACCTTGCAGATCAGGGCTGATAAGGAGCATGTGAATCTCTTTAACCCACCAGTATGAACCAGGTCTCAGGAACATTAATATAATGAAAGAACAGGAAAGCAACTGATGGTTCCACTAAACCAAGGGTAAGGAAGTGAGAGAAAGTATGAAACAATAAAAGGGTTGAAAAGGAACCAGGACAGGATTGCACCTAGGCTGTGCCTTGTCATTGTCCCAAAGCTTTAGGGCTTTGTGCTTATTGATGGCAACAATCAACCCAAGAGCACCAGCGTAAGAGCTTGATCCTGCCACCACTTGCATGTTGAACTTCAGCAGCCTACATGACTAAACTCTCTGCAGGATCTGGCCCCAGAGGACCTCTTCATGCCAACAGTGTTTAAAGAAATGGGATTTTTGCCATGGGCTTCATTGGAAGTGGGAGTTGGAGCAGCTCCAGCAGCTGATGAGAGTGCTGCCCCCTTCTCATTTCCCCAGCTCCAGTCCTGGACATGAACTATTTTGGATCTTTGCTAAAGCAAAGTCTGTAGAATTCCAGGAACTAATGTCCTGGTCATTATTTTTTTGTTGTTGTTTTTAAATACTTTAATCCATTTTCCCAGCCTGTCCTCCTCAAAGAAAGTCTTTGGCGATGAAGATGGCTGAGTGGCTCACAGTGACAGCCAAAAAAATTGAAATAAATCCAAATCACAGAATTACAGAATCCTAGTGGTTGGAAAAGACCTTTAAGATCATTTAGTCGAACCATAAACCAAACACTACCAGTTCCACCTCTAAACCATGTCCCTAAGCACCACATCTACCTGTCTTTTAAATACCACCAGGGAAGGTGACTCCACCACCTCCCTGGGCAGCCTGTTCCAATGTTTCACTACCCTTTTGGTGAAGGAGTTTTAAATTGTCTCATTACTTAAGGGACAAGGGGAGAGGAAAGGACAGGTGAGTGCTGCTGTGCCAAATCTGGGTTTACCTTCCACTCTCTGAGGCTTGGCTTGCTTGGTCTGACTCTGCTTGCTGGGGACCAGAGCAGCTTTGAGTGAACAAACCACTGTCACCAGCCAAGCAGAGCAAACAGAAGCAACTTGCAGCCAAGTACCGATGGCACAACTAAGCTCCTGTGGGCAACCTCACCCAACCCAACAGGATGCTGGTGAAGCAACCTCACCTTCTAAAGAGACAAAATAAGTGTGGGAGAAGATTAGAAGATGGAAATTAAGCCACAGCCAGCACCTAATCTCCCCCCCCCCCCCCCCCCCCCACCCTGCTGAATAAAAATTAATGGTCTCAATAGAAATCATACGGGGTGAGGAAACAAACCTCCAAGAACAAAGCTCCAGTGAAACATGCAGAACTCCGGGTCTGCCCTGTTTGCACCGAGAATGAGCTTTTGCGTGCACGTGTGTGTGTGCACACACAGACCCATCGCCAGGAGAAACAATCCCGTTTGCTAATTCCACGCTGTGCTCCGAGTCATCTGCGATAAGGGAGGGAAACAACATTGCCCCAAGGGGGGACCTGCGAGCGTGGAAATTCCAAGCAGAAGGGACATAGCATCTGGAAAACGCATCCTTCCCTCCCAGCTTCTGCTCTTCCCTCAAACCGTACATCCACGTGAGGTTTTAGTGTCAAGAGAGCAGCACTTTGCTCAACTTCTCATGGGTGGAGAAGGACCAAAGGAAGGTCCCACCGCACTGAATCGCCTCTGGGAGATTTCATCCCGTTGTCTCCAGAGGGTTGGTTTTTTTTTGGGGGGGGGAGGGAGCTTTGCACGAAACGATCAAGCTCGTGAACAGAAACCAAAGCGAAAGCCAGGCTGTGAACCTGCATGACAATGAAACCAAGAGCCAGCCCTGAAATTAAAACGCTAAAACCCTGAAGTGGATTCCTCCAGCTCCAGAGATCCTCACGCTCTTGGAGAGGAAACATATTTTGAAGGAAAAGAAGATGAAGTGGTTGTTATTTCTGGATTATTGAGGGGAAAGGAAAGCCGACAGAGATACACCTGCAGCAGACCAGCACCTCGTACAAAGTTACCCAAAGTTTGCCCGAGGTGGAAGCGATAAATGCTGGGAAACGCGGCTCCGCGGCCGTGGGGCTCAGCCCCGCAGCATCCCGCACCCCTTCACCCACCCGGGATCACTCACCGCCGAGAGGAGCCAGCCGAGCACCGCCACACGCAGGACCGCGGGTTCCATCCTGCCCACGCCGGACCAGAGAACACCCCGTACCGCAACCTCCCGCCACTGCTGCTGCTGCAGCGGTTCCTCCGCTCCCGCCGCCGGGCTGAGTGCATCCAGGGACGGAGGGTGGGAACGGAAGGGACACCGCTACCCCCTGCGCCCCTTCCGCGCTGCTCCGCGCCCGGACCGGCCGCGCCTCCACCCCCCCCCACCCCGGCCACCTCCCTGCGCGGGGCGGGGCGGCACCGCCTCCTGCCCGCCCCAGGTGCTATGTCCCCTCCCTCCCTCCCTCCCTCTCCTTCCCCCCTCTCCTTCCCCCCATCTTCTCTCTTCTGTTCCCCTGCTTTCTCCTCCCCCTTCCTTTTACCTCTTCGTCTTTTCCCCTTTAATATTTTCCCTTCTTTTGCCTCTTCCTCCTCTTTTCTCCTCCTCTTTTTTCTCCTATTTGTCCTTCTTCCCCCTTCCTTTTCTCCTTTCCTCCTTCTGTTTCTCCTTTTCCCCCCTTCCTTTTCTCCTTTTTTCTTCCTTCCTTTTCCCCTTCTTTCCCCTCTCTTTTCCCTCCCCCTCTTTTCTCCCTCTTATTTTTTCCTTTCTTGGTTTTGCTATTCTTTCCTTTTTTTCCTTTGCTTTTCCTCTTTTTCCTCTCTCCCCCCTTTCTTCCACCTTTCTTTCCTATTTCCCATTTTTCCTTTTCACTGTTTTCCTCTTTTCCTCCCCCTTCCCTTTTTTCTGTTTCCCTTTTCCCATCTTTTTTCTTTTCCTCTTCTATCCCTCCCCCCACCTTTTTTTTTCCCTGTCATCTCCTTATTTTTCACTATTTTCAACATTTTCCTCTTTTTACCCCTTGCCCACTTTTTACACCTTTTCACCCTTCTCCTCCCTTTTCTGCTTCTCTCTTCTCCCTTCCCTTCCCTTCCCTTCCCTTCCCTTCCCTTCCCTTCCCTTCCCTTCCCTTCCCTTCCCTTCCCTTCCCTTCCCTTCCCTTCCCTTCCCTTCCCTTCCCTTCCCTTCCCTTCCCTTCCCTTCCCTTTTTATTCCCTTCATTATTTTCTCTCCTTTTAACTTTTTTTTTTTTTTTTTTAATAATATTATTAAAATCATTGCAATGGGCTGGAAAGAAACCAAGGCTGAGGAAAGCATCAAAGCTTGATTTTCAGTTTTTACCCACCAGCTGATGCAATCACTATGGGGTTCCTCCACCTCCAGAGTGAGAAGGTTGCAGAGCCACAGCCTGCAGTGCAAAAACATCTCACCTCTTTGCAGAGCCTGGGGCTCCCTGTTGAGTTCAGACCAGAGAGACACTGAGGATAGTGATGAGAAATGGTCTTATTAGTAGAGGTAGTAGTTAGAGGCACAGGAGATGGCCCAGACATTGCCATGAGCTCTACAAGTGGGTTGAGTTGTGCTGGGGAGGTGACCCAGCACTGCTGGGAAAGGAGAGAGATGGCTGGTTGGAGCATTTGGCTTCCTCTGATATAGCTGCTTGGTTGGATGGGGTTAGGTGGACCAAAGTCTGTAAATCTCAGCCCAATTCAGTGAATTTGTATGTCCTCTCTGTCCTCCCAGAAAAAGAGAGAAGATTTCCAAGGTGCAGGTCAGTGACATGATATTTTCTGGGTTTCTCATTTTGGAAGAACAACTCAAGACCAGACTGAGCTGCATTTTTGATGCAATTGTGGAAATCCATCCCCTTTCCAGGATGATGTGGAGCATTTCATTTCATATCAAGAGCAAACACTCTTTTCAGCTCAAGAAGAACCACAGGTACAGGCTTGCTTCAACGTGAAAAACCAAACAGGGTTATTTCTATAAATAAAGGTAGAAACTAGAAAAAATAATATACTCCTGGCTGTTCATTTCTCCCCAATACTGCTAGATTTTGAAGCTCAAACAGATGGATGGATTTGTTGTCTTTTAAACCACCTGCTGAGCAGAGAAAACAAAATCCTCATCTTTGGGTGGCCCTGGAGAGGGCTCCCTAAATCCAGGTTGTTCAATTTACTGACACAACCAGGAAACTTGCTATTTTTAAGGAAAAGGCTTAACAGGTTAAAATACTAAAGTTATATTCAGTCTGTAGCTCTTGTTAACAAATCACCAAAACATTCACTTTTGAAAAATAATATGCAAAGGATGAGAAAAAACACAATTTAGTGTCTTTTCTCTCCCTTCATGTTTTATGGAAAGGATTTTTGCAAGTGTCTGAAGGACTTATTTTCCCCTTTTCTTTTTGCATTTGATATGAAAAATCCCTGTCCTATCTCTTATTTCTCATTGTAGGCCTAATGGTGGCTTCTAATTGCCAGTGTAAAAAGAGGGACAAGATGTTAATTACATCAATTAGCTGTACAACGATTTGAGCACGAAGCAAAGCTATATAAAGCTCAGTAAGGATCGTAAAATGACAAGGGAATGGCCGATTAGGAGGTCACTGCCTCTCACAGCTAATAATAGCCACTTTATGTTTGCTTATTTCATTTATTCATGCAGCCTGAACACTTTCAAGTAGCCTGTTAAAGACAGATTTCCCTGGAGGGGAGAAGCAAAGGTACTGGCAGATGTCACTCTTTAGTTTCTTGGCAGAGCATGAACCTGAAGGTTTTGTGTCTCATGAGAGTGATTTTACAGGGGAAGTCTCAACCCCATTTTTAATGGTACATTTTGGCTCACTGAGCACATTTGTTGCTCAGAGATATGGTTTAGTCTGGACAGGTACATTTGGTCTCGATGATCCCAAAGGTTTTTTCCAACCAAATGATTCTCTGATTCTATGATTTTGCCCCATGGACTGTGCTGGATGGAGGTCCAGTTAGCCTGATGTCCTGTAGACATCAAGTGAACTCCATGACACCAGGAGCAGCTTTCATGTTTGATTTGAACCCATCTCCTGCTCATCTCATCCCATGCCTCTAAATCTTGCACTGCCTGTGAACACACATTCCCTTATCCATGTGGTTTAAGATTTTCTACCTGTTCCTCTTTAGCAGGCTGAGAAGTCCCACATTCCCTGGCCTGGAGTCTGTGTCATACCTTTGGCACCATTTTTGCCCTCTTCTGTACCTGTTCTCGTCCCTGTGCATCCCTTCTGGGACAAGAATGTGAGCCAGAAAGATTCAAAGTGTTGGTGCACTGCCTTTTTATGGAGTGCCATAGTGATGGTCATGGTTTAAACCTTTATTTTTTGCCTTGGATGGGTGGGGACAGGAGCATTTGTAAGTTTTAAGCTGACTTACTGATGTATTATAATACCATGTTGTATTTTCTCTAAAGGATGGTTCTATTTTGAACTTATCTCTGCATATGTTGTGGAGGATTTTGCTCATTTGCTTCAATTTCCATTAAACTATGCCAAAGCTCAGCTTCCATTTGACTGTGCTCTTGGGAGGTTGGTACTTGCCTCACTGTGTCTCCATTTGATATATCTCTGCAAAAGGTTTTACTAGGCTTGGGGATTGTGATGTGAGGTTGGGAGGGTAATAGCTGCTTGGTGCTGAACAGGCTTTCTGCTAATTTATGTAGCCAACTAGAAGGTTTTTTGTTTGTTTGTTTTTTTATCTGTCATGAACAATTCAAGAAATTCTCGATCTAGTTCCTCTTCACATCAGTAGCAGCACAGTTACTTTAGTGACCACTGTCTTGGGCTAGCACATCTTCTCTGTGGTTGCTTTACCTCATTACCATTATTTAACCCTCTTCCTTAAAGATAATTAGCATCTGAGCTGAGCTATCCATCATAAAATGGCTAATTATCTGGATATTGCTTGGGAAAATATCAGGTGAATGCAAGAAATTTTGATGAAGAGTAATAACAGAACTAAATAAAAGCAACCAGGTTGTTTCCTGTTTGTTTTTACTCTCTGCCCCTGACAATCAGAAATACAAAGACTATTAACAGTAGTGTCTAGAAGGACAATATTTGAGAGCTGATTCATGCCCTAAAGGCTGGATTTACTGTTCTGTGCCCCTGGGGTTATGTTCCCCATTTAGCTTTCTCTCCAAACCCAACACATTGCGTCTGTTCTGCTTTCCACTTTGTGACTTTATTTAAATAAAGCAATAACATCTCATTCTGTAAGCAAACTGTGAAATATATTTCTATGTATTATTTGCATTGGGATTAAAGGCAAGAAAACATTCCCTGTGTTGTTTTGCAAACACAACGGTTACATTCACCTACAGGACTTCATTATTTGCAAAATGAAGTGTAAACAGTTGGTGGTTTCCTGTGTTTTAAGTCTCCTTGTTTACCAGTCAGTAGAGGAAGACTTTCAGGTTTGGTGGATTTTTTTTATTTCAACTCTCCCATTGAGTTTTTTTTTTTTGTAGATCTTCCCTGATTTATTATCAATACATTGGACCAGACCTTAGTTAGTTTAACCATCATCATTCCACTGCTATACAGAGTGATCTCTCAATTTACTTCAAAAATTTATCCAGTCCAGTCTCCTACTCCAATGCCATAATGAATATGTGAATTTAGAATTTTCAAGATTAAGTTCTGTTTATCTGTGTACCCATTTCTGCCATGAAGTAGAAGTATCCACAGATATGCGTGACTGATCAGATCCAGTTGTCTGTAAGCCTGCTGGGACACTTAGCCAAAGTTACTTTCCAAATCTTTAATTGCAACAAGAGAGATCTTAATACCTTTCTCACATCACTGCAAAATCCAGTCCATAGAGCAACATCAGGAATGGAGAATGTGAAATATTTCATTCTCCAATTTACTAATGAAATTTAGCAGCTGACTTGTTTAAATTTAAGCAGCTTCAGGAGAAGATGGTGGGTACTAAATGACACTTTCATAGTTAAAAAAAAATGGGATAGTATAAGGCAATGGC
Source organism: Caprimulgus europaeus (assembly GCA_907165065.1). Next base: position 56,389,863 of record OU015530.1, on the reverse strand, counting down.
TATTAGTTGAAAGCAGGAAAATTTTAAAGAGTCATAAGACCTGCAACCCCCTCAAGTTAATGGAGGTGATTAATGGTCCTAGAAAAAAACACTCTGTTGTTCTCCATCTCTCTGTGTTTTTGCATAATGACTGAAAGAAGAGCTCAGAACAGGGCAGCTGAACAAAATGTGATGACCTGAGAGGTGCACAAGTATGGGCTTTATCAATCCCTTCTAAGCTTAGCAAACAGAGGCAGTTTATTTAGTTGTGGATGTTTAGAAATTAAATATTGTCACCTGAGCACATTTTATCTAATCTATTTTGCATCCTTTGGGATGAAGTGACTTGTGTTCTGGACTCTATTGACTAGATCTCTACTGACTAAAGGAATTTTTTATGATAAGCATGAAATGTAGGTGTTTGTAGGTAGATAACTACTTGAAATCATCCCATATTCCTAAAACCTGTTTGGAGAATGCTTTTCTTGGCAGATGGAAACAGCTGATGAGGTGTCACTCAGTGTAGAGAGGGCTTCAAACATCCAACAGGACCTGAAGTATCTCTCTTCTCACCGTTCACAATTCAGATTATTCTGTACAAAGTCCAGCAAAAAGAGTTAAGAATCAAGGCCATAGCACTTCAATAAAATAATATTTCATGTGTGTACAGGGAGATATGTTATAGTGGAAAAGCTTTCAAAAGTGAAGGAAGATAAACAAGGTGCTAAAACTGGAACGAGCTGTCTAATGTATTTGTATACAGATGTCAGCTTTATGAACAGTCCATAAAATATATATTGGGAACCCCTTCTATAGCTTACATATAACTATCAAAACCAGGGAAGTTAAAACAACTGAAACACTAACCAGTTGTTTCAGGGAATGAATTATGAGACTGAAGATAGAAAAAACACATTTGATTTGATGGTTCCACAAGAGCAATTGCATAAGCTAAAAACTACCGGGATGGGCCAGATTTTCAGCTGGTGTAAATCACTCATATCACATATCACATCCATGGGATTTTCTTGGGTTTTTTACCCTCTGGACATCTAATCCTCTGAATGTAAATCATACTTACCTTTTACTTAAGCAGTATTGCACTCTGAGGTTATTAACAATCATTATTAATTTTGATATCTCTATTTTTTTTAGTGTCTGTGGCCTCCAGTTGTGGGTCAGGATCATACTGTGCTGTACTAACATTGGAAAAAAAAAGAGTTTGTTCTGTCAAGCTTATAGTATTATTAAAATACAAGATACAGAAGATAGATTCAGTCTCAGCAAGGCAGTGTTGTCAGTGTGATAGGTTGTAGGTTACAACACTTCCCAAACACTGAGGTTCAGGTGTGTGGATCTGGAGTTGGATCCCACTAAAGGAGTTCAGTGACTTTGGTTATTCTGAGGTTCAGAGGAGCAACTCTTGATGGTCCCTGTTCATCTCCTAGCTATGTCTCTGCTGTTCCATGATGCACAGAAACCTCTGAGCTAGCTACCCCATTGACACAGCAGCGCAGTTCAGTGTGGTGTGGTCTTAGGAGAAATCTGAATCAATTTGACCACCATCCTGCAGTGCTAAAAGCTCAGACTTTCTTCCCTTTCTGGCCCCAGCTGTGCCCAACAGTTACCTAGAGGAGAAGTTCTCCTGGAAATCCCTCCCTGTTCAACAACATATCCACACAAAGCTATGAGAGCAGCAGAGGTGGATGTGTCAGAGCAGAAAGTTAAACATCTGAAGAGTATGAGTGGAATATTTCAATTAAAAGGATCTACTTGATACATGCAGACTACAATCTTGTCCTTGGTCTCTGGGGCAAGGGCAAATTATCCAGCTCCTGTTGCTCACCTCACTCTCTAAACTAAAGATAGTAATAATTACCTATCAAACTCCCAGGAGAGTTAAGGATTAATTGCTTCATAGTACTCAACATTTATTTTCACACAATCAATGCTACTGGGAGCAGAAAAATAAGCTTTGCAATTACTATTACATATCCACAGGGGACAATTCCCTCATGAAGTACTCGGATAAAACAGTTCCCTTAAAAATATATTTTTAAAAAATCTTATTTATTTTTGGGCAGAAAAAGAGAAAGTCTTCAGGCTCAGGAAGAACAAACCAAAAAAACCCTATGCCAACAAACAAACAAGCCAACAAACAAGCAAGAACTTTATCTGAACTCAAGATGGCAGTCTGCTGAAACTAGAATGAGTTGAGTAGAAAACCATGCATTATTAAAACAGCCCTATTTACACTGGGAACATGGTAAAACTGCTCCAGGGTACAGCATGTGCTGAAGACACAGAGGAAACAGGGTCCTTGCTTCTCCCTCCCTACTTTGATCTTGCAGCTTTGCAGAGCAAAGGGAGAGAGGAGGCAGTAAGGGCAGTGCAGAAAGCTGATAAGCAGAGTACCTAGCATCACTACAACCATATTTCTTAAGATAAACTGTGTCCAGGGAAGGTAGGTTTCCACCCAGGTTGTAGCTACCCTGAAGAACCATTTTGCCCTTGCAAAGAAGAGTCTGGCAGCAGAAGTCACATGAAACAGGGCAACCTATTTATTGATTGACAGCAGAGATTACACAAACTAAAAGCTTGGGCTAAACCACAACATTCTAGAGACTGAGATAAAGGCTTCACCCTATCATTAGAGGATGAGACACAGTTGATGTCTTTGTGGAGGAGGCAGGAAATGGAACATTTTACACAGCCTTGTCCAATGCATCACAGAGCTGCTCTGTACAGAGAGTATTTGCTGCTGGTGTTCATAGATCAAGCCCCAAACAGTTTCTGACTGGGTGATGAGAACCTCTGTGGTTAATATAATGAACTATGTTTAAGATCCTACCAGCTAAAACCAGGAATCTCTCCAGTGTAACTGATTTCTATGATAAATGCTGTTTTATGTTGTAAATAAATGTTGTAAGTTGTGCTGTAAACTGACAAGTGCAATACAAAGTGAGTAATAGATTCAGGGCTCTTCCCAAGCTTTCTGCTTGTACTGGTTCTCCAAGATCCTAACTTTCATCCACCTCTGGCTTTATCAGCTGTGGACAAAATCTCCAAAACCTCTGTGACTGGATGTGCCTGAGTTTACTGGGAGCCTGAAACCAGTTTTGAGAACTCTGAACCGCCACATTTTTCTCAGCAAGAATTAAAGTGGAAAAAAAACCCCATTTCCAAAGTCAACATTGTTCATTCCCTTCATGGTATTAATGAAGATCTACGTACTCCATTCACTGTGAGGGGTCTGGAAAGCCCTGAGGGGCAATGGGCTCTGATCTATGGCTAGCCAGGCCTAGGGGAAGAGGTGGAGTGTGGGAGTTGGTGCCCAGAAGAGCATTTTTGGCCACACTGCAGAGCACTATCCCATTTTCTTACACCTGCTGGGCTGAGTTACCTTTTTCTCTTTCCTAAGTCCAATGCCCTAGGATAAGGAAAGCTCCAGCTGACATCCAAAGCACTGAACACACACCAGGACACTCTTTGGGATTTATCTATCACAAGAACTCCTGTGATTTTTTAAAAGAATTATTTATTTTCCACTCCATTTCCAGAATGAACAGCAAACTCAGCCTGCCTTCATTCTCCTCTTTTGCATGCAAAGAGGGAACTCTTTCATCTCAGCAGACAACAGCCTTGTTCTTTTCAGCTGTGTTCAAGTCAATTGCTTGCAGAAGAGCGGTAGGTTGGGTTGGCGACTGGCCAGCCGTGCGGTGTGCCCAGACCATGTAGATATTTCCTCAGCAGAGCTGCGTTCCTGCAGCCATCAGTTGGGCAAATGATGCAGAGATCACATTGTCTTGCTGAATCCTGAGGCTCAGGCATGGCAATAGAGAATAAGGAGAGGGAATACAGCCCCCTTCTTCCCCCCCAAACTGAAGAATTCCTTTGCAGCTCGGTAGGAAACTGGCTGAGTCTGAAACTTGCTGACTTTCTATTGTACATCTCAAAAATCTGGTTGCTTACAAAGAAAAAATATTAAATCAGAGACTCTTTGAGTGGTTAATTGAAGGTGTTTGCCTGCTTGGAGGAGTGTCCCATGAACTCACTGTCTCACACCCCAAACAAACCAATGCCACTGTCATACCAGTGAAGAAAGAATTTCTACAGCCCCTTTGGTGTTTTGTTTGATTGTTTGTTTGTTTGTGGTTTTTGTTTGGTTTTTTGTTTGTTTGTTTGTTGTTTTGTTTTGTTTTGTGGGTTTTTTGCAGTCAATGAGCACTCTTTGTAAGACCATTGATTTTTCTTCTGCTTGTTTAGCTAGGATAACTCTTGTTTCCAACTCAAACCTGCTATTCAAAATCCTTCTTGCAACAAAGAAATGAGAACAGCTCTGCTTGTCCCTTTTTGCTCAGAGTTATAATCACTTGGAGAGGAAGAGTCTGACCAGGTATTATGGCTGAGAGCTCTTTCTTCAGCCCTTCTTACTATGAATCAGATCTTAAAGACTTTTTGTCTGCTGCAGTTCTGATCTCTTGGTTGAGCTGCTGAATATCACAGTTAAGGGTTTATGTCACTTGTTTGATTCCTTTGCCTGATGAATTTTGAATTATCTGCTGCCTCCAGAATATATTTGTGCAAGCAAATTAAGCATTGTTACTATGTGTTAGAAAAACATTACTTCTATTAATGAAGTTTTATATTCCAAGTCCCTTCAATGTATATGAAAAAACAGTTTATGAGGGGAATAAGAAATGACAGTTCATTCTCTTGAATGAATGCTATCTGGAAAGAATTTGTCTGACATAAATGCAATTTTCCAGGCCATTTTGGTGTTCGTTTTTTTTTTTCCAGACAGCTCTTTTTTCCCTATAAGCAGAAAATAGTTTCATGCCCAAAACCTGCCAGACTGACTACACAAAACAGGGAAACCCTATTCTAATCCAGGGGTATTTGCAGACTAAATCGTGTTAGATTTAACTGGATTGACAACAACAGATTTTCCACAGTTTCTGTCATTTTTTTTGACAGTGTAAATGCCAATGACATAATGATATTCCAGAAGCAATCATTTTCCCAGAGAGGACCCATTCTCATTTTCTTTGTCAAGAGATGAATGATAGTGAAGGAGTTAAAGTGTGTGACATTAACTTTGTCACCTCTGAATTACAACCATCTCCAGGAGGTTTGGCATTGACTTTTTCAGGGAAAAAAAGATTTTATACTGTTGATGCTACTGTAGCCATCTAGAAAATATCAGGCATATAAAGAGATGCTTCCCATGGAGAGCTAAACATTATCTAAGAAGATGATATAATATATGTTGATGGAAATGAAATATCAGGCTCCAGTGCTTTTGAGTTAAGATAATGCCATTGAATTATTATGCTTTCCTGATGTGTAGGCTCTGTGCTTATGTCTCCTGTATTACCTGCTGATTCTGAAAGGGATTTCACAGAGAAGTGACTGGCCTTTTTCAAGGGCAGAAGAGTTTGGTACTGGATTTTGCCTCCAGGTTACTACATTGCTGTGCCTTGGACTTGCTGCCCATGTATGAAAGGCTTGGCATAGCCCTGGTGAGGTTCACTAGGGTTCAACACAGTTTTATTTATTTCCTTCAACAAAATATATGACCCTTGGCATTTATAACATCAATCTTGCCCCTAAATGTTACCCTACCTCTATATTTACACTCAGTCTTCTGTGTGTTTACAGTACCTTCTCTTCTGTGTCCACCTCTTGGGTTGTAAACCCTTCAGAGCAGAGCAATAGTTCACATTTGTGTTGAATGCTGCATCATGCACATTTTGGTCAGCAAACAAGTACTTTGGCTAGAAATAACAAAGAGCAATCACTCATGCTCCACAATTTCATGCAGGGTGGGAAAGGCATCTGTGTCCTGGTTCATCCCAGGCTGGAGATAGCCTGAAAACTGGGATGTATGGAATTGTCAAAGGAAAAACCATTCTAATTGAGGACAGCATCAAGCATTTGTGGATATACTTATGGGAAATTTTGTTCTCAAGTACCCAGATTTTTGATCACAGGTAAGACAAGGGACTGACCTTTTAAAACAAATCCCTCTGCTGATCCCATTGATATCCTGCTATCTTCAGGCATTCACAGCAGGCAAGATTCCCAGGAGAAGCTAAGGATGATGGAATAGCTTTGCACATAAACCAACCCATTGAGAAGAGCAGCTGGGCTTGAAAACGTAGAATATCTTTTCCCTCTTTAATGCCACTAGTTCTCTGAGGGTGAATTCAAAGGCAGCTGTGCCATATCTCACACTGTTCGGGGAGGTGAGTGGGTTGTACTCACTCTGCAGTGAGTCATCTCCATCTTGTTTAACTGCAGCTTACCAATTTCTGTTTGTTTATGTGTGTTTCGGGCATATCTGATTGATGATGCATGCAGCTCTGGAAACTTACTGCATCAAGTCTTCACACTTTCCATCAAAGTTTTTCAGCAGTATGGGTGGAGACCACAGGACACAACATCAGATATGAAGGTGCAATTTGCAGATCTAAAGATGTTCTGATTTACCCTTTTATCCACGTCTAGGTTGAACTGAGCTTCTCTGCTACCCTCTGAACCAAGGATGATTATAAAATGTGAGACTGTAATCAACTCCAAAATGAAATCCAGTCTTATAGCTTTCTTGCAAGTGAGAAAATAATAATTTTAAACAATCTAAAGCTAACAAGGAATCTCTTAATTGAGGGTTATAATCAGCTAAGTCTTCATTTTAAGAAATTGTCCATCATCAGGGAAAAAAAAGTGGGCTTGTTCAAAATTTCAGTTACTCAGATCACATTGAAGCTGGTGGAGTTTTAGTAAGTGCTTAAAGCTAAATGGCTATTCAAACTTCTTCCTCTTCAAGGACTTACTCAGGGCTTTCCTGAGCTGGGTCAGAAGTGTCCCAGATCAGATGAATAGCACTACATATCAGAGCAACCAGGCCCAGACAAGAGTCAAACATCATACAAAGAGTTAGGTATCAACAGTGGCTGTCTCTGCCAAGGATATGGCTGGTTTTAACTCTTCAGTGCAAGCAAGGTGAAATCTGTTTCACCTTGTGGTGGTTTAATCAGAGGTAGACCATGCAGTCCTGCACTCATCTCCCCACCTGGTGAGATGGGAAGGGAATCACAACAATGGGACCACGGATTAGGAATGAAGGACAGGGAGGACTCATGCAGCAGTTATGGTCATGGGCAAACCAAACTCACCCTGGGGAAGAAAAGTCAATTTAAGTCATTGCCATTCATCTGAGTAGCAGAGTGAGACATAACAACCACATCTTACAACACCTTCCCCCACCCCTCCCTTCTTCCTGGGCTCAAATCACTTTGCTCCCGATTTCTCTACCTTCTCCCCAAAGTAACACAGGGGACAGGGAATGGGGGTTCAGTCAGTTCACCTCTGCTGCTCTTCCCAGCATGGAAGTCCAGGAACAAGGTGTTCCAACACGAGCTTCCCATGGAGTCATGGACCTCTTCGGGCTCAGCTCCTGGTTCTGGCATGGGGACACCCACGGGCTGCAGATGGGGCTCCGGTCCAGCACACATCCTCATCCCCGGCTCTGAGGTCCCCCCCCAACTCTGATGAGCATCTCTGGGGTCTCAATTCAGTCACATCTGCCCTCAGGCTCAGCTTTTCTGCTCCAGCATGGAGTCCTCCATGGCCTACACGTGGGCACCTGCTCCGCTGTTGAACTTCCATGGGCTGCAGGGGACTTCCTTTGCCTTCTCCTACTCCACACAGTTGAGCTGGGTGTCTGAGGTTCTCTGACCTCCCCCTCCTTCCTTCTGGCAATGAAACTCTCTCTTTGTTTAGGCCAATGCTTGTCTTTTGTTCAGGTCAATGGCTTCTCCTTAAGGTTCTCTCCACCTTCTTTTCAAGACCAACCTTCCCCTCACAAATAAGGATTTGCAGATGCATTTATCTATTACTAATTGGCCCAGCCTCGGCTGGGGGGGTTCATCTTGGAGCCAGGGGAGCTTGGGAGCTTTTGCTGTGAAGTGTTGTCACAGCGTCCCACAGTCTGCACCTATAAAATTCCAGCTTTACTGGAGCCATTGTGTCTTTTGTACATAAAAAAGACCATTGCATTGTTATACAACCTCTTTGTTAGGCTTTCTGGGTGGAATTTGTTTGCTTAAACAGAGGCTGACAATGTCATTTGAGATGCTCCATCATAGGCATGTGAGTGTGGTAAACACTGTAAAGGATCTACAGGATTTGAAATATGTCTCTATTTTTCTGGACAGGCAACGAAGGTTGGGTAAGATGCAAGTACTGTGTTGGAAGAAGGGTTGCTCTTACAGTCCTTGTGGTTCTTGAGCTATGGGCCATCATGTTACAGGTGTTTATATGTCTTTCCAGGGTTTTAAAAATCATTGGGAGTTTAATCACTTGAATCCAGTGGATGATGTAGCTCATCCTGATGTAAACATCTGAAACAGGTCAGATAATCCCCTCAGAAAAAGTCTATGCAGCTCAGGGTACACAAGTTCACCTGTAGAAGCCTAGACTGTAAATGTCTAGACCTGGGAGTCATATATTTCACTGGGATTCAGGGTTTTGTAACTAACTGTAACTAGCTTAACAGAAAGTACATATGGGACTCTTGACCACAGTCTAGACCTTTGTTCCTGGCAAGAGTCTCATCTAGGAGTGGTTGGTCATGGCTAGTGATATCTCCTCCAGATGTGCCCTGTGCTCTGGTTTTGGCCATGTAGTAAGACACTTCAGGCATTAAAATTGTGGACTCAATGGAAATCTTGATGTTGAAATGCTCCCAGGCACTGTGTTGTTGAGGATTTAATTCAGAGGGACAACACAGCCTGTGAACAGGGACCCTCGATTCAAACCTAGTCCGCTTCTTCGCTCCAGCTATTTCAGCAAGCTGACACTTCTCCTTTTTATCCCTTCAATTTCCTTAGATTTCAGGCTTATTTGCCCAATCCATAAAGCTGATAAGTTCAACGGTTATACAAACAATAATAATCTGAGCTGAAATTATTTGCTTGAACTGACTCCTGCTTTGAGTTAGGAAACAGGGAAACATTTACCTGTGGGCTCTTTCAAAGGATGATCATCAGCTTGACATCCACTTCTACAAGCATGATACTTTGGTTTTGGTATATAATTAAACATGATGAATTATCTTAAAAACTGTAGATACATTAGTGTAACCCTTTATATGCCATTCATTTCCAAAGCTTAGCAAGACTTTTCCATTTCTCTGTTATTTAAAGAGAGGGAAAAATAGAGGCAGGTAGCGAAAAGATCCACGATTGTCATTTGAAGGATTTAAAGAAATTCCTTTTCTTACCTAGCCACAGCTGGATTAATAATCACCTTGTGGAACCAATCTAAAGGATATTTATAGAGGTTGAGCCATAAAACCTTGACATACTATGTACTTTTGATCCTTTTTCACATGTATGTCATAACAGTGATAATATTAGCATAAATATGCCGTGGAGATCTGGAGACAGCTTTTCTTTTCAGGCATATGAACTTTGCATGCACCGCAGTGTGCTCTGTGTAGCAAAATACTCGTGTCTGTGCCTGTGTGACTTCCAGATCTGCTGCTCAACATTGTCACAAGGTGTGTCTGCTCAGGGCTTGATTTCTGGCTACTGGGCTGATCCACGTGGCATGGCAGGGAGTGCCAGGACTCTGCTCTCCCATGTTGGCCAGGCAATCCTACTGGGCTGGGCTCCAGTACTGCAGAACAGTTTCAAGTCCTTCATATTTGCACAGAAGGTGGTTTAGAGAAAGTACTATCTGGAGTTCAAGAGGTGGTGAGGCTGTCATGCAGACATAGCCAGCATTTAAATGCTGGCTCTAATCAGCACGCTATTTATATCTGCAGGAAATTATTCATGAGTATGCCACATTGATAAACTAGATCAACAGACAAAGAGATTTATTACAGTAGAAGTACCAGGGAAACCTCACACCAGCATGATGAGAAATGAATCCAAAGTAAAACCCAACTTTCTGGCCAGACTTAAGGGAGCACAGATTGTATTTTTCCACAGTGAGCTGAATCAGCTCCTGGAGGATGATCCTGTTTTGATCTGGGCAAGGTATACCATGATGTCCCTCGACTGACAAATACCCACAGTGTGAGTCTCTCCTAGGAGGTGCAGTATCCAAAGCTACTTTGAGAGGTGGTAAGTAATGTCTTTAGAGCGAAATGAAAACATGAGGGAAGCATGATGCTCCTGATAACTAATTAATTAATAAACTAATTGGCTGATTAACTTGGCCATGTCACCACAATGATGTGATCAGTTTACTTCTTATACCATACCTGGCTGGTCTGCCAACATTTTGAATATCACTGTTCAAGTTTGAGGTGTGCTTTGTTGCCATTTCAAAAGAGCCATGATATTAGCTTGGAGAAGAGGAGGCTGAGGGGGGACCCTATTAATGTTTATAAATATTTGAAGGGTGAGTGTCAGGAGGATAGGGCCAGGCTCTTCACAGTAACCACCGATGATAGGACAAGGGGTAATGGGTGTAAGCTGGAACACAGGAGGTTCTGCTTAAATTTGAGAAGGAACTTCTTTACAGTGAGGGTGACAGAGCACTGGGACAGGCTGCCCAGGGAGGGTGTGGAGTCTCCTTCTCTGGAGACATTCAAGACCCGCCTGGACGCCTTCCTGTGCGAACTCATCTAGGTGTTCCTGCTCTGGCAGGGGGATTGGACTAGATGATCTTTCGAGGTCCCTTCCAATCCCTAATATTCTGTGATTCTGTGATTCTGTGATCTGTCTCATAGTTGTGAGCAGAGGAGGCCATCTGCAAACTCAGCACTCTAATAGTATATCACTGATGATACCATCTAGTAGCAATCTGGCATGCTCCAATATCTTTAGTTGTAGATAAATCCAAAGCCGCGGGTCCTAAAACCATGCAGAACCATTACCATATGTGTATCTGGGAATTTATGAAGCACTACCAGTCATATTTAATTCACATCAATCTCCAGTGAAGTTATTAGAGGCACAAGGGAGATAGATCTCACTCAGACGTGCTACAGAAATGGAATCAATTTCAAAAATGTAGCCAGTTTTTCATCAAAAAAACTCTCTAAAATCAATCTTCCACTTCAGATTGTAGCCCAAAGGCTTGAATCTCACTGAAACTACTCAAATGCAAAAAGAATGTTTAATTACATGCTCATTTGGGAGGAAAAATGCAAGACTCTGTTCCTAGATTCATTTTTCAGGCTAATTTAATAGTCTTTGTATTGAACATTCTCTTTTGATTCTGGACTTTAAAAAATATCCAACATGGAAATTTACCTTGTGAAGAAGTCTCCATTTCAATTATAGTTGTCTAAGTAAAATTTACATAAGATGCTACTATACTGGATCAAATCATGGTCTATCTGGTCCTGTAGGTTGTCTTTGACAGTGACAAGAATGTGGCAAACCTTTCATGTTGCTGGAAATCTGATGCAAGATATACAATGGGCTGTATCATGGAGAAAATCTGCTGTTCATGTCTTGACTATGCACTTGATGGAGCTGCATGATGGTCTCAGATCACCCCGTAAGGATAAAACCCATAATAGTAGGGTACTAATGGGGAACGTGAACCTTTTAATGTCACATTCATTGCCATGTAGAAAATAATCGTGGTGTCTTTCTTCCATTGAGACCTTAAATGCAAGGAACAGTTGGCTGATCTGCTGATAGCAGTGCCTGAGGATCCTCCAGTGGGAGCAGAGCAGCATTATTGCACCACAAACCCAAGACAACCTGGGACAAGGTGAGTGGGTCAAACACAGGATATTTAAAAGCTGTGTCTTATGATTACAGTATAAAATGGGACAGGTCTGGTTTGGTTGCAGGTAGGAAGGAATCATCAAGAGGTCAACTATGATATAACTTAGCCATGAGTAGTTTCTTCCTAATCCCTATTTCTTGAGTTTATCTCTGAGATGGAGAATGTAAATCCTTCTCCCAAAACTCTCTGGTATTTTTAAATAATAATATTTAGCTCTGCATATGCTTTTTAAAAATCTTGTCTGGCTTCAGTTCTATCTTGCAGAAACTGGTTACGTTGGCTGGCTGTGTGGGAAAGTAGTCCCTTGAATCAGGTCGTATTTCAGAGATTTTTCACGGATTTAAAGGCCAGATGGGATCATTTGCTCATCCACCCTGGTCTTTTACATAGTATGTGGGATGGGATTCACCTCATCATTATTTAAACAGTGAAGTTAGGAATAGACTACATGCTCTAAAGTCAGCTGGTTTCCCTCTACTCCTTTTACAGTCAATGGAAAAGGATTATTCTCTGCATAGGGTAATTCCTTCTTCTCTCTAACAGATTTTGAGTCTAGGATGTAGAAATTCCTGGGATTGTGGACTTCTTATAGTGAGTTGACTAAATAGACTTTGACTGAGGCAGAGCTTCAAGGAAAGTGTACAGTTTGTGCCCAAAAGTATCAAGAGATGATGAATCCTCCATCTTCCTTTCTTGTGCTACTGATTTCTTACCCTTGTTACTAAAAACCAAACTCAAAAGGTATTATTGACTGGATTGACTTTGATTATAAAAGGAACTTTGTGTGAGCAGCTCAAGGGGAGATATGTGCCTTCTAGTGTGATGAATCCATCCCCATTGCCTGTTTCTGGCTTCCTCATCTCCCAACAGATTGAGTAGACAGTGAAAGTTCTTCAGAGATAGGTGATAGCAGTGAATGTTATCAGGGAAAGATTTCCACAAGAGGCAGAGGGCAGGCAGGGAATGAGGAGGTGAATGTGAAGGGATGTGATAGAAGAATGAGTCCAAATACAAAACGAGTGCGTTGAGAAAAATTAGGCACATTCTGATATTAAAACAAGAAGATTGATAAAAGTCAATGGTGACTAATTTAAAATTAGTAAAAGGAAGCTTTTTTAATGACAGAAACAATAAATAACCCAAGGAAATAATTGCCACCAGATAAATTTAAAGCCAACTGCAAGGTTAAGAGGGGGAGCACATATCTGTATGTGGCATTTATGGATGACCATGTTCCACTGAAAATCAGGGGGTACTAGGATATATCTGCAGCAATGTTCAATAGAACAACTCACACTTTGGAGTACAAACTAATAGCTATGACAGGATACAAACCAACAAAAAGGCAGCAGGATCTGTTCTTTCATTGGTAGCTTCCTCTGAAATATGTTGTATTGGTTGGTGTTTGAGGCAGACCTGCCTGTGAAAATACTCTTCTCTGTCACATTACCTGAGTATAGTACAGCATGAGTTAATGTTTTTTTATAGCACCTATTTGGAGTAGGAGACAACTACATGGACAGGGAAAAGCCATGGAAAACATAAAGACTACACACACATGTCCTGATCTAGATTAATTCAGATACTATGTCTAACTCTTTTTGTTGGCTATGCATTTAGATGGAAATAGGAACCCTAAACTTTGAGTCATTTGTTTTACTCTCTTGAACGAAAAGGCCATGGGATTTGTAATTAGGATGTTGAGTAACTGTAACAGATGATCTGATTAGAGCCTTTAGAACTTGTCTGTAATAATCCAAGCAGTTTGTAAAGAACAGTGCATTTAAAGTCAGGTTCCTAGTCCTAACCTCTGGTCCAACCTTCCTTTTTGAATATGGAATGGATATAATACCCAGTCCAGCCTGGTAACTCCTATGTGTATAGAATCATAGAATGGTTTGGGTTGGAAAGGACCTTAAAGATTATCCGGTTCCAACCCCCCTGCCAGCAGCAGGGACACCTTCCACTAGACCAGATTGCTCAAAACCTCATTCAGCCTGACCTTGAACACTTCGAGGAAGGAGCAGCCACAGCTTCTCTGGGCAACCTGGGCCAGTGTCTCACCACCCTCACACCAAATAATTTCTTCCTCAAATCTCATCTCAATCTCCCCTCTTCCAGTTTAAAACTATCACCCCTTGTTCTGTCACTCCCTGCCCTTGGCCAAAGTCCCTCCTCAGCCTTCCAGGAGCCCCTTCAGGTACTGGGAGGCCAATATAAGGGACAATCAGAGAGTTCACTGCCTGTACTGATCCATGGGATTTTCCCATTCCCACCCACAGACCTTTGTACTTCCCAGTGTTGACACACCATCTATGGAGGGTGGAGGTAAAAAGGGAAAGAGGTTATAGTTATATTCTCAATCTGCTTGAATTGGTTATGTGTTTATATTCAGTTATATGAGTCACATTAAGTATCCTTAGAGTGTGGAATGATAATCTCTACACAGGTAAAAGAAATATTTCTGAAGCCTGCTCTTGGTTTGCATGGAGAGGGAACAGATTAAATCACTCCTTGAAGTCCCTTCTAGACTTGTTTGTGTGATTCTATGTCCTGAGTTCTTGTCTTGACATTTTTGATTTAGCTTGAGTATATAGGCAGCAATCCTCCAGCTGTCACAGCATGCACTATTGATTTATTACACTAAAGTAAATACAATTGGAACATGAAGATTCATTAAGAGCGACTATTTCTGCCTCTGGACTCAATATGTTTTCAAAATGATGTTCTACAACCCTCATTAGGGTCTTGTTCGTATTCATGGATTCACCTGTTGAGTGGCAAGAGAAGAAACGATGAGTACACAAAATCAATCCTCAGCACTGATGTCTGATTCCTTGGGAATTCAACATTTGCTTCATCATTCTGGGATGCCAAGTTGACACAGGTGAATTCAGTGACTATAGTGAAGCTCTAAATAGAAGTATTGATGGGTCAAACACCAAGGAAAGAGGTTAAAAGATATAGTATTCCCTCAGTCTCCTTCTTAGAAGTATAGCTGCTAACTTTGGGTCATCCCTTATATGCTCTGACTCAGATTAAAGAAAAAAAAATCTCATTATTTGTAATAGTGTTCTCATCTCTTATGAACCCTTGAATAACATCCCAGGAATGTTCTAGAAGGTAGTCACAAAGAGATGTTTTTATTCCTTTTCAAGGAATGTATTTGCTTCTGGATACATGACTAATCCTCTCTGATGTTGTCTGCCTCAGATCTCTTTTAGCACTGCAACATGACAAAGAGGTAAATTAAATGTATCCATTTGAATGCTTTTAATTGGCAGCCAACGTCAGTGGTTCCAGTGCAAAACTTTGGACTGAATTTAGCCAAAGTGAATTGCTAAAAGGTTTATGGAGAGAACTGGTCTTTATTTAAGTGCCTCTTTCTGCTCTTTTCCTGGGCAGTGGTTGGAAGAGGTTGGTAAGTCATTCCCATGTCCACAGCTGCTCTCGCAGTGATGAATCTTCTCTCTCTCTTCCTTGTTTTGTGCACTGGGATCTGCCTGTGATCTCCCTCTAATGTGCTTTAACTACACTCTCCCTGGGACTGAGGTTTTAATCCTTCTGGGGAAAAAATGTCCAAATATGATTAAAGGTGTTAGGAGCACAAAGCCATATAGGGGTTATGCTCCTAAACCATCAGGTGCACATGGGAATTGACTCCTCTGCATAGTTGGCACATAGATGCACACACTATCAAGATGGAAACAAGCATTTTTATGCTCCTCAGAGTGAGAATGGAGAGTGGGTGAAACAACAGTGGTGCCACAGAGAAGATAAAATGTGCAAATAGTCAGTACAAAGATGAGATTCATTCCACATAGCTCTAGACACCAACGTCTGACTTGGTTTCCCTAGGGACCTCTTAGGCTGTGGTCCAATTAATCCTGAAATATGCTGGATGAGTCACACTCCAGTAGCATCACACCTTATCTGGCATGAAGGATTACTCCTCATGACAGTTTTGGATAAGAAATGAAGGGAGATGTAGTCTAAATGATTTACTAGTTAGGGCCACAGTAAAAAACCTGAGCTGGTTCCCTTTGAGTGACCTGTGAAGTTTTCACCAGTGTCCACCACACTGTATGTTTTGGAACACAGAGTACGGTGCTCTATTTACATAGCAAGGTCCTGTGTATGGTGAAGAGATAGTTGCAGGATAGATATGGAACAGGTTTGATGCAATAGTTGTGGGATAGATGCAACAGGTGCAGGATGTGGCCTTGTTTGGTCCATGTGGCTTTCCAGGACAGCAAGCAGCAGCTCTTCAATCTCTCTTGACTACTTCACATCCAGAGCCACGTCTGTCCCTGCTTCCTTGATAACACTTATGGACTGCACAGCAGAACAGTCTGTGTGCACATGCTCAAGGTGCTCAGGTATCAGAAAGGGCTTGAGCTCAGCTCCTGAACTTCACCCTGAATTGATTTATGAGAGCTCAGCTCCTGAACTTCACCTTGAAGTGATTTATGAGAGCTCATACACTCGTTGCTACCAGCTCTGCTTTGAAGATAATCCCCAGCAGAGTGACAGAGCAGGCAGTCTGGCTGGTAACTGCTTGGACCTCAGGTTAGACCTTGGCTGAGCTAGCAACTCAAGTTTTTCCATCTACAAATCAGTGCTGATAGTCTTCTTCCTTTTTTGAAGGATTTTGTGCTCTCCAGGGGAAAGCACAAAGTAGGAGCTAATGGTGATGATGACCTGAGCGAGATGTTTTGCAGACACCTATTGATATCAGTGGTGAGGGCTGGCTTGTTGCAAAATGCAGTTAGAAATGTTGTTTGAAGTCTGTGCCAGCTCCTCTCTGGGAAGAAGAAGGAGGACAATGCACATCAGTGAGTGACATCTTTACAGAGAAATGACCCCAAAAAGAGAAGTCCACAAGGTGGAAAGAGGCACTACCCTCAGAAGAAATTCACATTCTCAACTAGTTGGAAGGGAAATCAATCTGCTTAATAAACATTTGGAGAGACATATATAGCGACAAACACAACTAGGACACCAGTAAGCTGTGACAGAGAGCCACCTGTGCTTTATTAGCTTCACTGTGTTCTCATCTTGACTGAGAATTTAACCCCCTCCAAAAAAACCAAGGCAATGTAACTCCAGAGACTCAGTATCAGTGAGCTTTAATGAGCTGATCCCTCCTACCCTGGAGGTGGAAGCGCAGGTCTCAGCTGAAGATATTTAGCAGATGGGCAGGATTATTGTAATCCTTATCCAAAATAGCATATATTTTATTTTGTTATAACCAGGGGCCCAAGTAGAGTGGTCAGCCTGAAAGTGTGGAATATAAATGGAATATTATGATTATGGAAGAGAGAATTGGTGAGAAAAGAGCTGCTGGGTTAGAGGTTTTGAGTGACAGGAGAGAAACATTGCTCTAGTGGCTGGAACAAACCAGAACCAGGAAGGACTGGATGGCAAAAGGATGATAGTTTTTGAGATATATTTTGGAAATAATAACTACTTATGCTACAGAGAGTGACATTCACCTGATGTCTGCCACTGAGTTGACAATCCTTAGCTTCCTTTCAGGACAAGAGAGATCTAGGGAGTACAGCCTGTGGAGTTCACTGAATGATCTGTTTCTCTTTAAAGTAGCTATTTAAATCTAGGCAGATGGAGAATACCTCAAAATGTCTATTTCTCTCCATGAACTGTAAAGGGAAGCAGGATAACTCTTGCAGAAAGTGCCCTTGTAGGGGATTTAGAACCTTAGGTGAGCTGCATCCTGAACAAAAGGCTTCTTCTGTGTCTTTAGGGTGAGCAGATCTGCCTTGGGATTGTAATGGAGCTCTTTTAGAAGTCAGCTGTATCGACTCATAAAATCTAAAGATGCATGTCCAGGCTAGTGTTTCTAAAGGGCTATAAAAAACATCATTCTCATTAAATTAGTTGCTTAAGTACCCTTAACATACTTACCTTCTGGGATGAGATTCTTGGGGTTTAGGAAGTCAGAGAAATCCCACTTAGAGTCTACTGGGAGCTTTACAGGATGTTGACTAGGTGAAACAAGAAGTCTCTTGTTTATACTCTTACTCCTCCCTCATTCTGAGAGCTGTAGCTTTTTTGGCTGGAATGCTACTTCAAGCTATAAATTTTTTTTTAATACCTTTGGCTTTGCATACGTTGAAATATATTGACTTTGGCCACGAGCCAGTTTACCTAACACTGGGCATAACCCAGAGTAGACCATTATACCATCCAGTAGAAGGATGGCAACAAATTTTGAGGCAGAGGGATTTTTTTATGTGCCTCCTAAAACCAACTGGGTGAAATAAATCATTTACTAAGCAGCTATGGAAACTCTGAAAGGGAATGTAGATACCGTGGATGAAGAATTGTAGTTTTTCCAGCTCAAACTAAAGTAATATACTTAATCCAGCAAGCTTAACTATGGTTGTTAGCATGCAACACACATTTGCTTCTTAATTATGAGAGTGATATTTTTGGATTATCATGCCCAGCTATGAAAATTCTGCATATGTTGCAGAGAAATCTGAGGAGGACATCAACCCTGGTGAAGAGTAAAGGGAAAAATGGAGCATAAGCTGCGTGAAAGCTTTGCTATTATACAGCTGCTTTTCCCATCAAATTACAGTTGTTTAAGGAAGTTTGCAATCTCAAAACACACAAGGACTGGAGCAAACATATAAACATAAAACCAGGATAGCAGGAAAAAAATGGTTTAGTGCTCTGAGGGCAGAAATTCTGGAGAACAAAAAGGGAACTTTGGTTAATGGTTATCCTCTGTGTAAAGATCAGCAGTGTGAGGTTAAAAGGCTGAATGTTTTTCCCTGCTTTTTAATGTCCAGAGTGTGAGATCCAGGTTTTTGGATTGAGCTCAAATCTGATAGAAATAAATGATTTTTGGAAAGTGAGCTGTGAAATCTCAGCTTATTCAAGCCAGCTTCTTTCAGCTGTGCTATTTCAAAAGTCTTACCCTGGGTTAGAATCCAGCCCATGAAGGACGTCAAAATACTCTGCTGGAGCTTAGTCCATTCCACCTTCAATTTCTTGTGTTTTCTGTACTTTCTAAGTCTGGCACCAGCTGTTGGAGCAAGCAGAAAAATGTGAAAAGATGGGTAGGTTTAAGTTATTTTTATCACCGCAGCTGTTGAATCAAAATCTCATTTAGCATCTCGTTTCTGTGGATAATCTCAGTGTAATTAGAAGGTTTATGTAAAACTCAGATATGCACTTAAAATTTTGGTTATTATTCTAGAATTAGCACTGCATACAAGCTCACAATTATGTTAGGTGTTGCACAAACTCCTTATGGGAGATAATCCTCATTTTCATTGTTTGCAATAGAGCTGAAAAATTTCCTTTTTGCACAAATCCTGTTTCAGAATTATTATTTTTTTTTAAAATTCTCTCAATTAAAGCACTGAACAGTGTTCATATCCAGTTAACAATTACAATTAAAAAAAGCTGATATATTTGAATAGCTTTTTCTTATGACTATTTAATTTGGAATTTTGAACATGATGTAATTAAAAAAAATATTATCCATAAGAGGAGATAAGGATCATTTGGAATTAATGGTTTGGTTGCCACAAAATAATTTTTCCCCTTTTATTTCATTAAGAAATTAAAGTTTTTGAGGCTGACCTAAAATATTTTGTCTCTATCTTTTTGTTATTACTTTTGGCACTGAAAAAACTAAAGATTCAGTTACTCAGCTGTGAACAACGGAGATTGTATCAACATAGGAACTGACAGGAAACCCCTCAGTAGCTAGAGGGAGAAGACAAGATCCTACTGGCTTCCAGCCCTCTGGTCCACCCAGTAGCTCAACCTGCCTCCATGAAACTTCTTACACACCCTAGTAAATATGTCTGTGGCTTGAAAAACAGCTATCTTTCAATCAATAGATTTTTATTTTATTTCTTTAGGTAATTGTCCTGATTTTTTGCTAGGATAGGGTTAATTTTCTTCTTACTAGCCAGAAAGCACCATGTTTTGGTTTCAGTGAGGATTGTTATGAGAACAGTGTTGATAACTACAAGGACACTGTGCTTGGGCAGCTTCCAAGAAGGGAGGACTGGAAGAGGGGAGTGGAGAAGAAAAGTGCAGTAGTTAATAAAACCCAGAACTGACAGTTGGATATGCCAGTAAGATATTCCATAGCATATTATGTCATGTTCAGTATATTAACTGGGGCTGACTGGAAAGGGGGGGATTCTCTTGGGAATCGCATGGGCTCGCTTTTCTGGGATTGTGATTTCAGATTTGGGTTCCTTTTTGCTCCTCTGGGATCGTTATCAGTGGGTGGTGAGGGGTTGTACTGTGCATCACTCATATATATTTATATTTATATTTATATTTATATTTATATTTATATTTATATTTATATTTATATTTATATTTATATTTATATTTATATTTATATTTAATTATTTATTTATATTTATATTTATATTATTTATTTATATAGATATAGATATAGATATAGATATAGATATAGATATAGATATAGATATAGATATAGATATAGATAGATATAATATTTATCATTATTACTCTTACTATTCTTATTATTTTAATTTTAATTTACTCTAATTATTAAATTGTTCCTGTCTTAACCTACAAGTCTCTTCACCTTTATCCCTCTAGTTCTCCCCTCAATTCCCTGGGTCGGGGGGAAGGATGCACGGGCTGCAAGTGGCTGTGTCTTGTTTGGGTGCCAGTTAAGTTAAACTATCACAGTAATACAACCATTCCTGCAAAAACTTTGCAGCTCACCGAGTGTGTTATGCTGTTTCCTGTGAATATGAAGGGGTTTATATTTTTCATTCCAGTTTCCAATCTGAAGGAGAGTATAATTGCAAACCACCTCTGGTAGTTTTTCCCCTGTCCTTATTTGTGTGGAATGACATAGCTCTTAGGTAATGTTCTCACAAACCATATATGGTCAGTTAACACATCCTCATTCAAGGAATATTAATAAGCTGTTTTTTCCCCACACTTCAATCATATATTTAATCTACCAAACACGTTCGTGTACTCACTTCCCACTCTAGTGCTGCTCTGTGCAGCAAACAAACATTAAAAATAGGTGCACTGAGAAGGTAAAACCTGTAAAAATATCTTTATGAGATCAGTCCCTAAATCCATCTCTCTCCCTATTATTTCTTCCATATGTCCAAGAAGTTTCCCGGTGATGGATATAGGAATAGGACAAGTTTTCCTGTTATATTTTCTCAGCCTCCCACAGTATGAGACTTGGATGTGAAGGTGGAGGCTTGGAAAACCTCCTGAGGTTAGGTGATGTGTTTGTCTGTTTTTTCTTTTCTGAATATGCCCAATAGCTTTTTAAACTCAGGCAACTTTTAGGTGAAACCTATTTAAGAGAGTTTGAGAGTTGAACATCCATTTTTTTGGCATCTCCTTTTGTTTGTTTCTAGCTGGCCACTTGCTTATTTGTTTTGATGCAGAATAATTACTAAGCAAGAAAAGGAAGGAACATTTGCTGCCTTTACATCTACTCTGCCACTGTTCATGTTGCTCTTGATTTTGGAGCTGTCCATCATTCTCTTTTCTGTCATCCCACTACCAGGATAACTACCAGCCTATGTAGTTGCTCCTTGTTCCAGTGCCATCCATCAGTGATGGATCATCCCTTCACAGAATCACAGAATCCCAGAAAAGACCTTTAAGATCATCAAGTCCAATCATTAACCTCACACTGACCAGTCCCCGACTAACCCATGTCCCTCAGCACTGTGTCTACACGACTCTTCAATCCCTCCAGGGATGGGGACTCCACCACTGCCCTGGGCAACCCCTTCCAATGCCTCAGAACCCTTTCAGCAAAGAAATTCTTCCTCACATCCCATCTCAACTGCCCTGGGCACAACTTGAGGCCATTTCCTCTTGTCCTGTCCCTTGTTCCTTGGTTGAACAGACCCACCCCCACCTCTCTCCACCCTCCTTGCAGGGACTTGGACAGAGCCAGAAGGTCTCCCCTCAGCCTCCTTTTCTTCAGGCTCAACACCCCCAGTTCCCTCAGCCAGGAACTCAGCACACTTGTGCTCCAGACCCTTCCCCAGCTCCGTTGCCCTTCTCTGGACATGCTCCAGCACCTCCATGTCCTTCTTGGAGTGAGGGACCCAAAACTGAACCCAGCACCTGAGGTGCATTCTCACCAGTACAGGGGGACCAGCACTGCCCTCGTCCTACTGGCCACACTAGTGCTGATCGAGGCCAGGATGCTCTTGGCCTTCTTGGCCACCTGGGCACTCTGCTGGCTCATCAGCTGGCTATCAATCTGATGGATCTTCCCAGTAGCTTTTCCAGAGTTACTGTAAGGTGACCAGAACCACACACCATTTTCAAGATGCAAGCACATTACCCACAGTGTCACAACAATGTCTTCCATTTTTTCCTTTATTTCTTTCATCTGAATTCCTAAAATTTTTGACAGTTTTTTTGACTGCTACTTGCTACAGAAATGAGAGTTTCATAAGAGAACTGCTACTCCAAGACCTCATTCTTGTGTGATAATAGCCTGCCATCATGCAAGAAAGACCTCTCAGTCTTCAAACTGCAGTCTGACCCTTCCTACTGAGGACTGGAAATAGGTGAAAATCACTGCGACTTTCATCATGCCTATTTAACCGGGGACGTAGGAGGTTGGGAGAGACAAACAACCTTTCATATGTGACAGAGATAGGGAGGAACATTATTTTCTGAGTTAGAGATTGCCTTTGCATCCACCAGTACCATTCAGATAGTGTGGAAGTTCAAAGCCATCCTTGTAATCTCCAGCTGTGATTAACCCTATCAACGTGTTTGTGTCAATGCAGGTCTCGGGAGCCCCCAAACTTATATTGAGACACAGAGCAAAGAGACCAGTTCTCATCAAAGTCTTTTACAACATAAATCACAGTTTCTACAGCTCTCTGTGTGTCTGGTATTTGATGGTGTGTGGGGCATGTGTGGTACAACCCTGCAAAGTGCACAAGGTGGATGAGAATATTTCTTTGGAGGTGGAGGATGCTTATTTAGGAGACCAAAGTTGCTGAAATGGTAAATAGTATTGCAGCATGGAATTCTTTCTCCCTTTTGACTTTTTTATACATTTGTCACAGTATTGGATAAGGTGAGGGTAGAGGAAGGCTGCCATGGGTTTTGAAAGGAAAAATCTTCTTTTAAACTAACAGCAAAGTAAGCAGACCTTCAGTATAAAAAATAGACATCTCACCCACTCACCTTAAAAAATATAACTCTATTATTCAGTAAAGTCAATAACAGTTAAATATTTTTATGTGTAATCTACTGTTGTTTGAAGAACATAAGGATTTCAAAATATGTTCTCATTAAAAAGAAGATATATTTTGATAAAGTCCTTTAAATTGTCCTTAGACTTTTAGTTTTATAAGTAAGCTTCATTCATCTTGTATACACTGGAAGAAAATGAAGTTAAGAAGGAAACCTCAAATTTCCTGAGATTTCAAAACTTGTACTGACTAATGAAAAGACATAAAAGCAGAATTCAGTGGAAATCTCCTTTCTTCCTTCAATTTACACCATAGATGTTACACGAGACCTCTCTGTTGCCTGTCAATGCCTCAGATTTAGGAGGACCAGTTGTGTAGCGATATTGACAGTGGTGCTGTTGTAGAAGACAGACAGTCCATATGGGCATGGTACCAGCATTTTTAACAAGTTCCTGGGATGGATGAGGACTCAGAAGAGCTCCAATTTCTGATTAGTTCAGATACATTTGCAAAAACAGCTGGAGCACAAGCACAGACAGAAGGGGTGAAACTATGAAGTCCAGCAGTAAATACTCAGCTTTTAATTCCAGGAGTCCTAAGTTTAATCTCAAGTTCTGGAAATTCAGTGTTTTGTGTTTCATAAACTAAACACTTATATCCTAATTGCAACACCAAACCAAAACAAAGAAAACCTGGCATACGCTAAAAATCACCACCACCCTCCGACTTGTGCAATGCAGTTACTAAATTCCTGTCCACGCAATCAGCATTGTTTATATCACTAAATCACATAAACAATACCTCAACAATAAATACCAAGCCAAACACAAATCATGGGCTTGTTGGCAAGAGGCTGGAATGCAGGCGGTGCCTTTGTTGAACACAGAGGCTACTGAATGACTCCATGCTGGGAAAAAAACCCCAATCTTATTGTGAAATAGAATTGAGGCTGTATTAACAAAATGAACATCATAAACACTCTGCTGTAGAGACCTATTCAATAGTGATGTTGTAGGGGGAATTATTTTTCTCCTGTGTAACACCGAATTAATGCTCCACTGAGTTGATGGTCAGTTAAAATACTTAAATCATCACAGGAGTCAATGGAGGAATGTTGATTACTTCCAGTCATGGGTCTGGCCTCAGTAATTTTCATTACAGGTCCATTTGTTTTTATTAAATAGATGGATAGTTTAGTGATTTGGTAGGCATTAGGGGTTTACCCTCAGAGGACAGGCTTCAAAGCCTCCAGTATATCACAGAGAATATGACCTGAATCCCAGCCCATGGTAATGGGCACTCTCACTGTAGTGTAGGCTTTGAACCTTGGTGATTTCAGTCGTGATTTCAGCTCCCTAATTCATTAATCTGATCAAATGACAACAGTACTGAAGAGTTCAACACATACACAGGAGAGGAGAAATACTTGGTTTAGGATGGATGAGCATTGGCAAGGCTATTAGGCACCTGAAAATAGAATAAGAGACATTGAAGTTCACAACTCAGGTGAATTCATTGTCTCATTTGGGAATCAGGGCTAGAAGAGCAGAACAGACACATTTCTAAGGACTAAGGACTTAAATGACGCAGGGCAGGTGAAAAAGAGGTACAATATCCATTTTAACCCTGCCAGGATCAATTTCATCCAATATGAAACATGTTAGTAACAGCCTGTCCTTTCCTCAGCAATGCTACCAAATTTGAGATTACAATGCAGTTCTTAAATCTATCACCTAATCTGTCGAGTTTAGCATGAAGACATTAACAGCATTTTCATACCTCCTCTTTATCCCTCCACCATTAATAGCTGTAGTTTTGAGTCTGAGATAGAATAAATATGGGGATTGAGAAACAAGATGAATAGAGTTTTGAGCAGCAATACCTATCTGCCAGCTTGAGAGATGAGAGAAGGAAAAAAAAAAATAAATTGATGCTTTAAGGGAGTCAAAACCATTTTGCACTGTAGTTTAAATCAGATGGATTAGCTGGAGTAAGAAGATGTAGCAATTGGATTCCTGTTGTGATGGTTAATTGTATTACACTGATATTGACCACAACTGAGTGTTGCATGTTCCCTCCCTTCTTGGTTCCTGATCAATAGAAAATAGGAGTAGGGGATTATAAATGGGATTTCAGTTTATGTACAGATATGCCCTGGATGTCCCTCTATGAAGTGAATCCCACCCTAATGTGTTCTTCTCTGAAGAGGCATCAGCCTAACTGGAAGAACACCAACATTATTTTATCTACTTTGGAGAAAATCAATGGAACTGACAAGTAAAAAGGGATGATCTTGCAGATCTGGGATTAGAAAGAAGTGGTAGGGATCTGCCTTCAGTTCCTTGTTTCACTACAAATTTCCAGTAATGTTTTGGGGAAGCTGTGTCAGACCACATCACCAGAGGTGTATAGATTCTTCTGACATCCTCTAAATTGCCACTTAGGCACTCCTCTTCACCCCTAAGTTCCTCCTCTGCCAGGGAACCTCCAAATCCTCTGGAAATATGTTCATAGAATGTGTGACCATAAAAAATCCTGGCAAAAAAATTCTGGTGGTTCCAGGCTCACTTGTCTCAGACTGTTTCCAGACTTAATCCGTGGTCCTTACAGGTAGAACTCAAAAATCTACCACTGGAAAAGTGTCACACCCTGACCATTACATGATTGAGGCAGGCAGTGGAGGGAGGTGGCACCAACCTTCAGTTGCACCAAAGTCTATTGAAGTCTTTATGAAAACTTTTGTTACTACAGGTGATACAGATTAGTGAAAAATAGAGAAAAAAAAATCAGTATTAACAGTGTGAACTATTAAACTGCAAAAGGGTTTAAGAGGGGTTATCCAGATCTTCTATTCACAGATCTCACATGATTTGTCAGGCCAAGATTAAAATCTCAGTCCTGTTGTGAGAGTTACTGAATTTCCACAGTGCTCAAGCTACATTATTCTGAATGTCATACATAATTCTAAATAGTATGTTAAAGAAAACAAAGGGATTTTCAAGGTTTTCCTGGATGTGAGGTTGAATCTGGTGAAATTTTCCTTTACGTAGAAGAAAGCAGAGGCTTCAAACAATCAATGTTCTAGTTTTGTTTGAAGTTAATTTTTATAATATGTTCTCCTATGGTAGAACAACGATTGTTTGCAACAGATAGGTATACAATATTTGAGTGTAATTTCACTGGACAGCTTAAGATAAGATGTATTATTGACATAGAGATCTAGGAAAAATAAATGAAAAACAAAGCAAAGGAACAAAGGAATTGAGGACAATTCAAATATGCATTCTTGTTTTTGAAAGAAATCATAGAATCATAGATTGTTGTGAGTTGGGAGGGACCCACAAGGATCATGGAGTCCAACTCCTGTCCCTGCCCAGGACAATCCCAACATTCATCCCATGTCCCTGAGGGTCCTGGCCAAATGCTGCTGGAATCTTGTCAGGCTTGGTGCCATGAGCACCTCCCTGGGGAGCCTGTTCCAGTGCTCCACCACCCTCTGGCTCAAGAACCTTTTCCTCATGGCCAACCTCACCCTCCCCTGCCACATCTTCCTACGATTTCCTCTGGTCCTAAAAGAAGCCAGTGCTGTCACCAATGACAGAAAATATGAAATATCTAAGCAGAATCCATGAGCTGTTAAGATGGAGCAGAACAATGAAGGATTTATGACATTCAGAAGCTGCAAAGTTTGCTTTCACAAAGCGCAGGGGATCATATTAATTCCCCAGATTCTGATTGACTACTGATTTTGATTCCTGATTTGGAAAATCTTCTGAATATAAAAAAAAATGCAAGGAAAGCCATCCATGAATATGAGCCTGTGTTCATTTCAAGTTGTGAAATCCACAAATAATGTAGAATCATTTTCAGAGATTATGACAAACCTACAACCAAGCAAATGAAACTAATTGAGCGCCACAGGATAGAAAATTATACATTCCCATTCTACAATTATCAGAGTAATTTGTAGTTGGAAGACTCACAGGGTTAATGAGAAGTGAACAGCAATTATGCAGGAAGAAAAAAAAAAGGATTTATAAGAACATCACCAGGTTCACAGGAAAAGATCAGGATTGACAAGATCTGAAATAGCATTTTGAGAGGCAAGACAATCTATGGCACCCACTTTAAACAGCAAGTTCAAGAAATAAACTTAGTGCATAAATAGTTGCATGAAAATAGTCTGTAAAAAGAATGAAGTGCAATTCCAGCCAGAGACAGGTTCTTTAGTGGTGAAATGTAAGACTTCACAGAAGACAGTGACACAAATGTGTGAAGGAACATGAAGGAACACAGCCATATACTTTTATTCAAACACCTATTGAAAATATTATCTCTCCAAAGCCAGTTGACTTCATTTAACTAATGTTTTTTTTTTTTTCATTTGTACCTTCAAATTTAATGGGAGGTCCCAAAATAACCTAAAAATTGTGGTTATTTTCTTGAGCATTGAACAGTGAATTGCTGTGACACTAAGACTTGTAAAATTCATTACTGAGGAGCCTTCAATGACTTTGCAATGAAGTGAGTTCCCTTTTCAAAGAGATCAAATTAAAGGGGAAAAGAAACACTCAGAACCAGTCATCTTTAAACAAATCCACATGTATCCCATGACCAGAGGCAACCCCTTGTCACTCACAAGCTGTGTTTTAGGTCAAACTTTTTGACCATATTATACTGAAAAAAAAGCATGAAGTTGAACTGGGAGAAGTGTTTGAAAATGGTTGTGAAGTAGCAGCTGATTTAATTGTTGCAGATTTCATTTTGAAAAATAAATTTAAATTAATACAAAAGCCTTGGATAAATGTTAAATGAAACAAAGTGTTTGATTATGGTTTGATCAAAATAATTTGAGGTGGCCGAGGACCATGTGGAAGAAAAAGGGTTACTCCCTCATTACTCTTTTTAATTCAACATTTATTCTCTTGCTCTTTTCCTTTTAGGGGTGAGGAGAGTTATTGATTATTAAATTAAAAAAACAAACAACAAAGAACAGCTATGGCCATCTCTAATTATATTAATTCCATCACTCAACTGGCATAGCACTTTTTAGGTACAACCCAAAACACCTTATGCAGAAGTAAACAACAAACCTGCCTTCCCTACAATGTCACTAAATCATTATTTCAATAATTTTTGATTTTTGTTGTATGCTTCAATCCTTATGAGCTCTATCATATATCCACTTCACCCTTTATATACTTGACTCTGGTCATTTGGCAGTTGACTTCCATCTGCTGTATTTGTCAGGATATGTGCACACATAAGAATTAATTATCCCGGAAGAGCTAAAAGATCATCAACTGGAATAAGGTGACTACGTGAGATCCCACGAAGAACTGAGATGGCTATAGAATCATAGAATCATAGAATGATTTGGGCTGGAAGGGACCTTAAAGATCATCCAGTTCCAACCCCCCTGCCATCAGCAGGGACACCTTCCACTAGACCAGGTTGCTCAAAGCCTCATCCAACCTGGCCGAGAACACTTCCAGGGAGGGGGAATCCACAACTTCCTTGGGCAACCTGTTCCAGTGTCTCAACACCCTCACAGTGAATAATTTCTTGCTAATAACTAATCTAAACCTCCCCTCTTTCAGCTTAAAGCCATTTCCCCTTGTCCTGTCATTAACTGCCCTTGTAAAAAGTCCTTCCCCAGCTTTCTTGTAGCTCCTTCAGGTACTGGGAAGCTGCTATAAGATCTCCCCTGAGCCTTCTCTTCTCCAGGCTGAACAGCCCCAACTCTTTCAGTCTTTCCTTGTAGGAGAGGTGCTCCAGCCCTCAGATCATCCTCGTGGCATCCTCTGGACTCGTTCCAACTGGTCAATGTCTCTCTTGTGTTGGGGGCTCCAGAACTGGACACAGTACTCCAGGTATCTTTTTTTCAGAACTGACATTTGGTGCTTGTAGACAAGCATGAGCTAGAACAACGATGCAAAAATGTATTTACTGCAGAAATTTATTTATTACACAAATTTCATAAACCTGGGACCACTTTCATCTTAAGTAACAGTACATGAGATCTGGGAAATAGATGGCATACACACAGACATCTTTGAGTTATGTTTAATACTAGTTTTGAATATGATCAGCCTTACATTTACCTTTACACTTACACATTTATTATGTGCTCATTTGGTCCTAATGATCTCCTCTGGTAGAACCAATGCATGCACTCAAGCAAGAGATTATCAGGCAGCTAAACTGAGGTGTCTAAAATAATCCAATCAAACAAAAGGATCATAAATAGAGCCAAAGCCAAAGGAGAAGGAAAGGAAGGGAGTGAGTTATTTTAGACATCAGCTTTCTATGTATGTTTAATTTTAGTAATTAACATTACTAGTTATCCAACTTCTAATATCATCGTAGAGGGCTATGCACAGTTTGTAGGAAGATGCTGTCCAACTGAGTCCCAGTGAGGCACTAGGTGCTTAAGATACCCAGGGAAAAGCAGAGAAGAATGTTAATTAGAAGAGAGGTTATTGAAATAAGATTTTTTTCTATTTATTAACAGTCTAGAGGCTTAGGAGAGGGATATGCAGCAGACCTTTAATTAATCTGTATACTTTTAGAGGGGATTTGCTAGAATTCATCATGGTCAGGTATGTGTTTCTGAGACAATAAAGTAGCAAGTGTGGCAAATGTCTGCTTTGTTGAAAGTCAGAGGAGAAAAAAAACGTAATCATGGTTGTAATATGAGTTTGGGATTTTCATTTGACAACACAATATCTGGAAAATTACTTCAGGGTCGTTAGAGAGCAACAAGTGCATTCTTGTAGAGATAGAAGAAGCTAAGCAAATGTACGTTTAAAAAGAAAATACAAGCAAGACCAAGCTTGGCACATGGGTAATTTACATGGTGTCCTGCTTTCACTGTGATTGAATCATAGAATTAATTCTTTGCCTGAAAACCTGCATTTTAAGAACACTGTAGCACCCATTTTGATGAGAATAAAGTTGATAAGACACTATGTTTTAGTCTGTGGACAGTCATGGTGTGCAGATTTCCATAGTGATCAGGGTCTTTAGCACTTTAGAGTTAGCCAGGTGGTAAGGCCAGGAGGAGCAAAAGCCAGGATAGCTGACCCAAGCTGGCCAACAGAAGTATTCCATACCATAAACATCACACTCACTACAAACTGGAAAGTTTGCCAGGGATGATACTTCTTCCTCAATGACCACCATCCCTGGAGGGTCTTGCCCATCATTCTGCCTCTGAGGCCTGTTGTCCCACTCTTTGTGACTGCTGTGCTTTTGTTGGCTGAGTATAACTTTGTGTATTTTATATTAGTATTAATATTAGTTCTTATTATTCTTTCATTAAATCTGTTTTCATTCCAACCCATGGGTCTCCTTTTCTTTCCCCACTTCCCTTTCCCAGGTGGGGAGGGGTCACTGCGTGATAGAACAACTGACTAAAACAACACATGGGTATGTGGGCCACTGGCAAAGTCATTCAGAGACATCCACTGAAGACATATTTGGCAAGCAACAGGAATGTTAAAAACAGCAGCCTTCTCCCTTGTTGCTTAGCTAATTGTCTTCATCTTTTTTATAAGGGTGGAGGTGGTTCATCTCACCTGTATTAGGCAACTATTTTAGGATCACCCTATAAATATGCCCATCTCTCTTCACTGACTTCAGAAGGACCCTGAATTAATGCAGGTCTGAATAGGTATCTGCCCTACAGTTACAGTACTGGAGAAGATGAACCCCATCTTGAGTGACAGAGGTTATTGTAATTTGGATTGTTTCAATGTGGGCTGATTTGGAGTGAAATTATCTTCATGTAACTCTAGATAACTTCAGTATAAACAGCTGCACCAATGCACGACAATTGTTTTATGAACAAAAGGGCAATGAAGGGCAACGGAGCTGGGGAAGGGTCTGGAGCACAAGTGTGCTGAGTTCCCGGCTGAGGGAACTGGGGGTGTTGAGCCTGGAGAAAAGGAGGCTGAGGGGAGACCTTCTGGCTCTGTCCAAGTCTCTGAAAGGAGGGTGGAGAGAGGTGGGGGTGGGTCTGTTCAACCAAGGAGCAAGTGACAGGACAAGAGGAAATGGCCTCAAGTTGCACCAAGGGCAGTTGAGATTGGATGTGAGGAAGAATTTCTTTGCTGAAAGGGTTCTGAGACATTGGAAGGGGTTGTCCAGGGCAGTGGTGGAGTCCCCATCACTGGGGGGATTTAAAAGCTTTGTAGACATAGTGCTTAGGGACGTCGTTTAGTCAGGGACTTGTCAGTGTTGGGTTAGTGATTTGACTCGATGATCTTAAAGGTCTTTTCCAATTTAGGCAGTTGTGTGATTCTGTAAAAAGAAAGAAACTGTTGTTTCACATTCACTGTCTATCTGACCTATTCAGACATCTTGTTTAGCACTGAATTAATTTTAGTCCACTAGCTAAAGGTCTACTGGCTGTAAAGTCATCACTCTAGAAATTCAGGTTAGATCAGAAAAATTCCTTCCTGGGCTGACTACAGTGACTCTCACACAGCCACAGAGGATGGTCAGGATGCTGATGTATAAAGGCCCTTTAGAGATGAATGCTTGCCAAAGAAAATGCAATTAATGATCACTTGTCTTGGCAGTGATGGTAATAAAAATCATCAGAAATCTGATGAAAACCTTTTTGTCGGTAGATGGAAGAGAAGGAGCCAGAGGTCCCGAGGAGAGTAGGGCAGGTCTCTATGTTGGAACTAGCACCATGGACAGAGGCAACTGCTGGGCTCCTGCCCGTCCGTCCCAGTTTCCACCTCCAATTAAGATGTCTGACTTTAGATTCAAGGGGTCCTTTGTACTTATTTCACTTTTTATTTTCCCATTGAAAGCTATGAACAACAATCAGATATATTGGCTGTGACGTGTACTTTTTCACCAGGAAAAACAATATAATCCCTGTTTTGCACAAGAAGGAAAAGGAGTACAAAGACTGTCTTTTTCAAAAATTATTTGATAACAGGGCCTAATTAGTCAGTGTCACATGGAAAATTTTTTTAAAAAAGATCATTAATATATTTTGTCTTTTAAGGTATATCATTCTTGCCTTAACTTGTTGCTCTTATATGAGTAATAGCAGGAAATAGCATTTTGGGGACAGTTCATAGAGTCATAGAATGGTTTGGGTTGGAAGGGAACTTAAAGCTCATCCAGTCCCAACCCCCTGCCATCAGCAGGGACACCTTCCACTAGACCAGGTTGCTCAAAGCCTCATCCAACCTGGCCCAGAACACTTCCAGGGAGGAGCAGCCACAGCTTCTCTAGGCAACTTGGGCCAGTGCCTCACCATCCTCACAGGAAATAATTTCTTCAAATGTTTCATCTAAATCTACTCTTGTCCAGTTTAAAGCCATCACCCCTTGTTCTGTCACTCCCTGCCCTTGTAAAAAGTCCCTCCTCAGCCTTCCTGTAGGTCCCCTTCAGGAAATGGAAGGCCACTAGAAGATCTCCCCAGAGCTTTCTCTTCTTCAGTTCTTTGGCTGCTGTTCACATCATGCCTGTTAAGTTAAAAGGTCATAGCAGGAGACCAGAGCTGATCTGGTGAGTAAGCTCAGGTGACTTGTCAACTGCTAACTGAATTTTTCATTATTTTGATTAACAAATACCTCAGGAGACAGAGAAAATGAGAACATGCCATTGTCACATGCTTATTGCCAGAACTGCTTGTCCTCATCTGGATTGCTATATTATTATGATTTTTTCCCTTCCTTATCCTGTTAACCATCAATTTGCTCAACTTTAGTTTCTACATAAGAGCAACCATATTTTGCTAAGAAGCAATGACAAGTAAAGGAGATGTCTGCACACTTTTATTTTCTGAACAGAGGAAATAATTTCTGTACCTCTGTATACACATCTCAGCACTACCAGGACAAGTCCCTTATCTCCAGCCCATTGCTGATTTTTTATCCCAATGCTGTTTTTGTATCTCATAGTACATCCAAATTCCTTGCAATGATCTGCAGGTACGGATTCACTTCTCTCAGTGCTAATGACATTCATTATGTGGTGAATAGTCCAAATAACTTTAGGCTATTTATGATGATGTAGGCTTCATCTGTCTACTAGACAATAAATTTTCCTTATTACTGCAAAGTTTATTGCCTCCGCATTTTCTCCTGACATTTTAAAATAAAAGGGGTAAATTTTAGAGGGTACTTTGAGAGCTTCCACAGGTCATTACATTCCACAAGGTTGAGGGAGCTGGGCTTGTTTAGCTTGGAGAAGGCTCCAAGGAGACCTCATTACAGCCTTCCAATACCTGAAGGGAGCTTATAAACAGGAGGAAGAGTGACTTTCGAATTGAGCAGATAGTGATAGGACAAAGGGAAATGGTTTTAAACCAAGAGAGGGGAGATTTAGGTGAGATATTAGGAGGAAATTTTTCACCCAGAGAGTGGTGAGGCACTGGCACAGGTTGCCCAGAGAAGTTGTGGTTGCCCTATCCCTGGAGGCATTCAAGGCCAGGTTGGATGGAGCCCTGGGCAGCCTGATCTGGTGGCTGGCAACCCTGTCCACAGAAGGGGGATTGGAACTAGATGATCTTTAAGGTCTTTTCCAACCCAAACCATTCTATGATTCAATGATTTTCAAGACTTCATGAATCACCATTGCTCGCCTTTTAGATTATGGCAAACACAGTAACATATTGGATCTGCAGATCTTCACAACCTCTGCAGGGCCAGAAGGGAGCCATTTCCCCAGAGTAATAGGGCAATCAGTGCTGCTTTCACCCAGTACTGTGTTGAACACCCCAGTACTGTGTTGAACATCACTGGCCAAAGGTCAGTTGGTGAAAACAGACATGTCTACCCACCTGGTAGGATCATATGCTGCATAGATATGTCCAGATGCCTCAACCTCCACTGCACCTTTCCACCGTACTCAGGCTGTGATGGATGTAGTGCATCTTTTTTTTGTGGGGACAGAGAGAATAGCTGTTGAGGTTGTGCTCTCACTTTCTGAATCCTGAGGTTATGGATCTATTTCCATGAGAAATACCTGTGATATAAGTAACACCACTTAAACAAATGTTGGTTTATTAAGCCAATAGAGGCCTGGCAGTCCTTTTCATAGTGAATTATGGGGTTATGTGTTGCTCCCCAGCCCAGAGTCAGCATATGGGGCATGACGGTAGTTTAATGACCACCTTATATCCAAGGAAGTACAGGACCATCAGGATCACCTACCTCATGAGAGAAACCTTTCAACACATAATCAGGTGGGGCTCCAGAAGACATGGTGACAGAAGAGCTACTTAGCAGCCCAGTGTCTAGCAGGTCTTGTGGTGAAAGAGTGAGATGTGGCAATACAGACAGGAAGATAACAGGCCACAGCTGGAGACAACAGTGGACTTTCAGGATGAGGCCAGCCACCTTCCGTGGTGCTCTTGGGGGGCTAGCAGTGAATCAGTTTAGGTTCATACTGGCAGAGCTAATATAACTGTACAGATTCTGCACAGAGAAATCAACAGACATGTCTAATAAAAAGATAGTTAGTTAGTACCTGCAAGTTAGTGCCTTTATACTTAGATCCTGGTGTTTTGTGATGCAGGTTCATGGACTGCTGGATTGCTGTTGACCCATTGAGATGTCTAGACTCCTCTCCTCTAGCCTTATGAATGTGGCATCACTATTGTGGAAAGATAGCTTCTTCAGCCCCTTATTTTTTCCCTCTTCTTCCTCAGCTGTGCTTTGGTTGTTGGAACAATCTCTTGTCAGATGGGTGCTACAGGCTTAAAATGTCTTAGACTGTTTTCTGAACAACAGAGTATTACCTCAAAAACGGGTCTAACACCCTTACTGTGGTCAAAAGGAAAGTAATTACCTCTGCTTGTTACAGGGCACCAGTCAGGGGTCTACACAGGGTGGCTTGGCTCTGAACTAACCTGACAGATTGGGCTCAACCTGCTGCTTCATCTAGTGTTAGGTCTCCAGTGGTGTATGAATACGTGTGTTTGACTGTTAATTAATCAAACCAGTCCAGCTGAAGGCCTGAAAGGCACTGCAGGTGTCTAGAAAACTTTCAGGGAAAAAAGGATGGGACTGTGGCATTTTAAGTGTCTTTGGGTTTAGATGTCTCCTGAGAGAGTTATGCTGGCTGTCGCTACTGGCACCTCTTTTGATTTCCATTTTAGGTGTAAATTAGTTCATGTAGAAGGGCTTGGTTTCTCTTTATGCCAATAGCAGTTATGAAAGAAAGAACACCATGAGGGAAGTGTTTGGTACAATATAATTTATTTTACCTGTTTTGTTGTGGTTTTGGGTGCTTTTTTGTGTTTTTGGTGGGTTTTTTGTTGTTTGTTTGTTTGTTTGCTTGGGGTTTTTTTTTTAAATGGAACAGTGAGCAGCTTGTCATTGCCTTGTCTGCCTATTGGCTTCCAAAATGTGGAGACTTTACTTCATATTCTGTGTGAGATGCTCAGACACATATTCAAATATTATTATCCTTTTTTCTGAGTGCCTTAAGGGTCTTCACAATGCTCTCACTTTACACAATGGCATATATAAAGCTTCCAGCTGCTAACACAAAGCATTTAAATATCCCTTCAGG
This sequence comes from Caprimulgus europaeus, assembly GCA_907165065.1. Next base: position 56,354,350 of record OU015530.1, on the reverse strand, counting down.
ACACATGTGAACCTTTAGAACTGAGGTCAGCTGTGATATTAATTGCTAATAACAACACATTTGTCTCCTTGCAGAATGCAGCTGTGACATTAATTACCAGGGAGGTCACAGGTCAGACTCAGAATCAAGCTGCAAACCTAAAGTAACTGATATCCTTCTTTTGATAAAGCTCAAAGTCTTCTTGTTGATTCAGTTAAATTCAACTTTTCAACTTTTTAACTGGACTCTTTTTTCCTCTGCATAATAAAGGGAAACAAAATAAAGCTCAGTAGTATAGGAAGAAAACAAGGCGTACTTTAAATTAGAGTTGGCAGGTAGGAAGATAATGAAGTAGAAACATTAAAAAAACCCAAAAAACCAAACCAAACCAAAATATCAAAACGAAAGTCCTACACCAAAAAAACTCTCAGATATAGCCAAAGAAACCTATCAATTTTTCCAAGAACCAAGAACTCTGAGATCCTTGCACAGTCAATTTTTTTTCACTGTGGATTTGCTCAAAATAGGCAATCATAGCTTGGAGACGTGCTGGGCACACATCACTGTTGGGTAAATATCTCTGTACCTGAAGGAATGTATGAGAAAAGGAGATTGTTTGTTGGAGTATATTTCTCCAAATCACCACATTTTCAAATATCTCTATCAATTAAAAGACCTTTCACCTTTCCAGATTCAAACATACAGAAATACCTGGTGCTCTCACTGTATCTTTCATCCCATTTTTCCCTAGCAGCATGGAGCATGAGGGAGGAAGAGGGAAAGGAAGAGAGAATTTACAGACAGCTGAACAGATACTATACCACACTGCCTTTGGAGCACATACATGTGTGTATAAATATAACTATATATTTATATACATGTATATATTTTTATATATATATATTTAATGCTTTGTTGTAACTATAAAAAACCCTTTTGCTCTGCTAAGATGCTGCCTAACTCACTTAGACCACGTCCTCTAAAAGTCAGCTGCAAATCCAACACTGAAGACTAACAGTAAACAGCAGAACAGATGACCCATAGCCTGGTCTAATTTCTTCTGAAGAGGATGGAAAGAATGTGGTGGGCTTTGTCTTGAACCTCTGATGGCCTAAGTTTATTATTTGTGCTACAGGGTCAGTTAGAACATGGCTTCTTTTTGTGTGTACCAGCATAATTGTTACATGCACAAGCCTGTAATTTTTTTCACAATTTTTACAGGTTTTTATATAAACAAGTCAATGTAGCAATCACTTTTTAAGAAGAACCCATTGAAGATGAAGCCTGTGTCTCATTCTATCCTAACTCCTTAAGCTGCTGAAAGATTGATTACACATTGCTGGCATGAGTTTTCATTTCCCAATGGTGTCATTTTCTGCTGTAACACCTGCAGTATATATTAGAGTGTCTAGATTAAACAGGACCATTTTACCTCTGCCATAGGTTCCATTCAGTATTTTGGTTTTTTTCTTCTCTTCCTGCTTCACAAATACATCTTCAAAATGCTCAGAGAGTCAGCTGGGTTATAGCTGCTAACAGGAGCACCCTTATTGCTGTTTTATAGTAGCAACACAAAGGCTGTCAAAGGAGAAAGAGTTTCTTTGGCATCACATAATGTGTCATGGTTTTTTGACACACTCTCTGACTGCAAAGCTTCTAAATTGCATTGATGTTGTGTTTCACAAGCAGCTGAAGCTAGGTGAGGCACGAAGCTTTGGATGTTGTAGCCTTCACAGGGAGGAGACCCCTCCCTCTCTCAAGTTTACTTATGCTTTTACTATCAGGTGCAGACATAAACTGTGGTAATGGGGTTGGGGCAGTTTTCAGATGTGGGATGTAGACAATATTCAGGAGGAAGGATGCAAAGATGTTTTCAAAATACTTCATACTTGCAGTTACAGAAAATTGTAAGAGCTGGAAAAATAAATACTTATACAAACTTTTTCCATAACAAGAAGCAAACAGTCACTCTGAGCTCAGTCCTTGCTCTTAATACATAATCCCTGAACATTTTTAGTGTCATTAAGAGTTGCAATAAAATGATGTTCCTTCTTAATAGTTGGGCATGTTAATTCAGTTAGAGAAAAAACAACAAACTAACAAAAAAAAAACAACAAAAAAGGTACAAAAAATACAAAGCCAGTAAACAGTTATACTTATGTGGCTAAAATCCCAAATACGGAAAGGGCTGTAGGCACTAGGTGATTCACTATTGAGTGGTAGATATGTATATCTTTATGACCAAGAGATTTTTTGCAGGCTTTTGGATGTTAAAGTCCAGGAAATTTTACATGCTCATTCTTGAAGAAAAACTAAATCAATATGTTCACCAAACTCCTTAGTAAAACTGAATTACTTCTTTCCCTCACCTTTTTCTTTTCTATTTCAAGATTTCTCAACTTGAAACAAAAGAAGAGAAGGTAGGGACTAAGTACAGTCTTAGTTATTCTCACCCCAGGGTAAATTTCATGTCAAATTCCATTATCACCATCCTGTCACACAAGGCTCTCTCTGCTTTTATTTCATTGTGCTGTTACTGTCCAACTGTTACATCTCTTGTTTTCCCATGTGCTGTGAACAAGTCTGATACCTCTACAAAGATGTTCTGAACTTCCTTTTAAAATTACAAATGTAAAAGCCTAGGATAGGATTTGATTCCCTAAAGAGTCATTTAATGTTATGTGAGATGCTATGGGATATTCCACACACACCAGGTGCTAAACCAGATGAACACTGGTCTTTTGTGGGTCCCATAGAACATCTGTGAACCTGGTTCAGGAGTCTTGGATACCATGTGACCACAAAAGGCAGTAGGCAGCTATGATTAGACAACTTCATTGTGTCCTTTCTCAAGGTGGATTTGAGTTTGTCAGTTAAGATATGTACATTTAGGTATCTACATGGAACTCTTGAATAATGGGGGGAAAAAGAGATGTAAGATTAAAAGACTCATGGATCAAGATAATGACATTTAATAAGGAAAGCAAAAGCTGCACACATAAGGAGAACACAAATAGGAAGTTGTTCACTTCCCACTGGCAGGTAGATTCCAACTTCTTCCTGAGGAGCAGGGCCTCAGCATATGCAATGGCTCCTTGAGAAGTGCCATAACCACAAATATCCCTCTTCCTTCTCCTTCCTCTGTGTTGCTGTGTACAATGTCATATAACATGTGAATGACAGAAAAGGACAGAAAAGTAGCAGTGGAAAATGTAGAAGTTGGAAAAAAGGAAAATTCCCAGATGCAAATGTACTTTGGAGATAGACTCTTGTGTTCAGGGGCATTAACGTAGATTTATTATAACCATACTGACAACTTCTGATTTAACTTCAGTGAGTAATTTTGCTATAAAGATGGTACGTGCTCAGAGGACCAGGAGGTCAGAGCTGCCCCTCTATTCGTTTCTATTCCTTTTACAAATTGCTTGACCCATTACTCTGGGGGTGTGCACCAAATTATATCCAGAGGTCCCTTCCAACCAAAATTATTCAGTGATTCAAATTACCCTCTAAGGCATGCCAGTTTGCATTTAAAACAGAAACTCATGCCTTGACAAGACATGGCTTCGAGGCAGATTGCATCTCTAGTTAACACTAGTGAAGAAGTTTCCTGGAAACTAGGTAATGTAGCTGGATTTTTTATCCAAGATTCCCATTATGTTGACTTTCATTAAAATTCACCTGGATGACCAAATTCTGCAAATGATAATCTGGCAATTTGAGGGAATTTCTGTTGAGGGACATTGGGCCTGAAGTTTTTGATGAGCTGAGGAAGGAGCAGTCAGTGGATCTGGCTGGGAATACCCCATGTGCCAGGTATAGGAGGCACATGAGCAGTTGTTATCAGTTACCAACAGCAAAGTGTGTTTCTCTCCTAGTTCCTGTTTAGTCATAGCTCTTGCTTCCTACTAATCATCACTCCATATGTCCCATCCTAAACTTGACTCCTGAATTTCATCTTGACCTCTTCTCTTCTCTTCTCTTCTCTTCTCTTCTCTTCTCTTCTCTTCTCTTCTCTTCTCTTCTCTTCTCTTCTCTTCTCTTCTCTTCTCTTCTCTTCTCTTCTCTTCTCTTCTCTTCTCTTCTCTTCTCTTCTCTTCTCTTCTCTTCTCTTCTCTTCTCTTCTCTTCTCTTCTCTCCTTTTCATTTTGCTTTGCTTGACTGGAGCCTAGCTCCTGACCTTTGCATGCCTTGCCCACAGTGCCTTGCCCCTTGCTCATGAGTCCATTCCACTGATAACTATTGCACATGGCTACTCACAGGTTCACAATGTCCTTGTCTTCCTGACAGACTAAGTAGGTTAAAATATACCAGCAGTTTTGTTCCTTCACCTTACCATTAATAAGCAGTTCTTTTCCACTCTTGGTTATTTTTTTTTCTTTATTTTTCCTAAATCTTTAGTGGATATGTGCGATCGGCTACATCAATGACAACAATTAAAATAGGGTATAAAGAGAAGCTCATTAGTTTCTTCAAGAACTGTATTATTTTCTTCATTAATTTTGCTAAACATTTTAGAAACTATTATCTGCAAAGTCTTTTCAATATATGGATGAGATGCAATGAATTACAATAACTTCTCTTCAAATGAAAATCTTGCAAACAGAAGATCCAGCTCACCAGCATTCAACACAAACCCTCTTATTCCAGTGGAAAGCTGCCTTCCTAGCTAGTTAAAATTCTGTTTCTGTACTTGGTGGGTTAGTATGGGGTGTGAGAAGCTGCATACAGGCATAGTCTGCATTCTGAAACCATATTCAAATATCGTGTAGATGCCTGTCTCTGTTCATTTCATTATTTATTGAAAGTCTTGTGAAGTTGTCTCTTAAAGCAACATGGGGAAGCAGCAGCCTGGATTATCTCTTGTGATTAACTTGGGATATTTCGACAGTTTCAACATATCCATCCCTAAACTCAGCCTTAGATCAGATTTAGAATGATTTTTCTTTTTCATTTCATAAGGGCAGAGATCTAAATTTAAAATCCATTAAAACCTTATACAAGCAAAAACAAAAGGAAAAAAATTGATTATTTTGTTTTTCATCTTTCAAATAACAGTAAATGTTTAAGACACATTTGGACAATCTCCTTAACAGCATGCTTTAACTTTTGGTCAGCCCTGAATTGGTCAGGCAAGTGGATGAGATGATTGTTGTAGGTCCCTTCCACCTGAAATAATCTGTTCTTCTCTTCTCTTCTCTTCTCTTCTCTTCTCTTCTCTTCTCTTCTCTTCTCTTCTCTTCTCTTCTCTTCTCTTCTCTTCTCTTCTCTTCTCTTCTCTTCTCTTCTCTTCTCTTCTCTCCTCTCCTCTCCTCTCCTCTCCTCTCCTCTCCTCTCCTCTCCTCTCCTCTCCTCTCTTCTCCTCTCCTTTCCTCTCCTCTCCTCTTATTCCTATCTGTTTAGAGTTGACCTCTAGTAATGTAACCTATAAAATAAAGGCAGATGTTGGCTGACCCAATATGTGTGTGTGCATAGTGTGTAGTAGAGAGGTGGGATGTAGGGTAGACACAACTGTAAAGGAGTTATGCCATTCACAACATTTTGCCCCCAGTTTGCATTCTGTTCTGAACAATTAGATAAGAGATGTGCTGAAAATAAATACATTTTTGTGCTTTTTTGCTCACATCTCAATGAAAGGTATGGAGTCATCGTAATGGGACAAAACTCTCCTGGGAGTTCTCCAGAGTGGAGAACAAAGGAGAAACATGGGAGCTGTATACACAAGGGTAATGTCTTTCCAAAGACAATAAAACAGCCCTTTCTATGCATAAGTAATGGGCTCAGACTTCTATATGCCCTGAAATACAGAGAATTTCAAGCTTTCAGAGAATGAAATATTCCAGCAAACACATAATGTCCCCAAGTGTGTTGCAGGAGAGAAGTGGAAATGTAAAAGGAACTGATCAAGTAGATGGGAACAAGGCTAGTGCTGGTCAAGCCTTGACTGAATGACATTGGGGTCCATCCAACCACCTGTACACCTGCTGATGGTTCTGCAGGAGGAATAAGCAGGCTTCTGTGTAAAGCGAGATGAGAAGAGAAGAGAAGAGAAGAGAAGAGAAGAGAAGAGAAGAGAAGAGAAGAGAAGAGAAGAGAAGAGAAGAGAGAAGAGAAGAGAAGAGAAGAGAAGAGAAGAGAAGAGAAGAGAAGAGAAGAGAAGAGAAGAGAAGAGAAGAGAAGAGAAGAGAAGAGAAGAGAAGAGAAGAGAAGAGAAGAGAAGAGAAGAGAAAGAAGAGAAGGAAATGTTGGAGACCTGTTCAAACAACAATTCAAATTTCCCATTATCACACACAACCACAGCCTTTTCATAAGCCAATCAAGCTCCATCCTGAAAGAAGTTTACTTTCCCCTGAAACTTTGCTACTTTTATCAAAGTGCTGTCTCTGAAGTTCATCACTTCCAGATGCTTAAGATCAGTTTGACCTGAAATAAATAAAATAAATAAATAAATAAATAAAATTTAAAAAATAGAAAAAACCTGTAAAGTTAATTCTTGTTGGAGGAACAGTGGTTCTGAAGCAGCAACCTAAATGCATGTGGTAGTGGTTACTCATAGTTTGGAGTAGGGACTGTCCTTTACATCAAGAGATTGAGAAGGGTGCATTGAAATCCATCTTATATCCTAAGAATTTAAATGTGTAGGAGTTGTTTCTCTCCTTTTGTAGGAAAGCACTGCTTATATGTCACAGCTTTCTGTTTTGCTCTTCATTTTCTTAATGAAGAGGGAAATGATGGAACCGACTGTGTATTTTAGCTTTGACTCTGCCATGCAGAGTACATTGATTTAAGTGTGGGGAACTGTAATGCAAAAGCCCATTAAAAATCACAGCACTTCCTTGTTTTAACTTGCTGATGTATCCTATAGGTCATCGTGCTTAATTTTGTTTCTCAGGATGTTGAACTTTAAAAATGAAATGTTTCACAATCTCACCTCAGTGTTTTTATTGTAATATGAAAGTTGTGAATACATCCTAAGTCATGTTCATGCCTTTGATACTCTAGTGCACCTGGCATATTAAAACTGAAGGCTGAAGTTATCTTTGCTGAGTGCCAAGCATACAACTCAGACAATGACTAGAAAAAGGAACATAACAACTTTTAGTAATTTTCAGCATCCAGTTAAAACTCAGAGGTACGCAAAGGAAATTAATTTGATGGGTTATAGTTCAGTCTTTACGAAAGTATTATTTCCAAAGTCTGTAATTTTGAGGAATGCAAGGCTCACAGGGCTCCTCCAGTTTGAATGTAGCCTTGTTTTCTAGTTGCATATCCATGGATATACACAACAACTTTTTCCAGTTGCCCTCATTATATTTTATTTTCTTCTCTTCCACTTTCGAAGTGCTGTTGACAGTGCAGTTTTTTTTCTATTTCCTTTCCTCTTTCTCTGAATAAAATACAGTGAATATAAAATTAAGTTATAAAAGACAGGTTGGAGTCTTCCCTAAGCTTTTGTGAAGAGTTTGTTTCCTGTTGGATCTCATTTATTGCTCAGGCTTCAGCTCATAGAGCTGAAGCTACTAAGTATAGCTGGGATTTGCCATTGACTTACAGTTCCCTGGTGATTTTGATCAGGATGTCAGAAGACAATGGAAGAGGAAAAATGATCTAGAAGTTATAGGAAACAAATCTGAGATCATGTTTGCACCTATATTCTTAGTACCCCTTCAGCTGAAATCAAAGAAGCAATATTTAACTCCCTTTTACAGAAATACAACAAAGAGTGAGCAGCTTTGGAGTTGAAGGATCTGAATTCTTCTTTCTACCTCTGCAGCTTTCTTCCCAAATGGCATTTGGAACATCACTATGCCACAATGTCATTGAGCATCTAGGTCCATACCACCTAGACCACAAATGTCTTGGAACATCAAGTTCCCAGCAGATGTTGAACTCAGCAAGATATGATTTAATTAGCTAAAAATTGGAACTGGGTGTCCAGTTTGATATACCCAAGCATGTGGTGAAAACAATTCACAAAGAGCTGTCATGGACTGTGAATTGCAAAGAAAAAGGAAAGAAGAAGAAAAGATAATAATGTTTCCTGATGTTCAACTTCAGGAAGCTGTGTTCCAGTTTGTGCCCATTGTCTCTGATTTTGTCAAAGGTCACCACTGGAAAGAGCCTGGCTCCATCCCATTTGCACCCCCCATTTAGGTATTTACATACATTGATGAGTTCCCCTCAGAATCTTCTCTTTCTAGGGAGTCCCAGCTCTCTCAGCCTTTCCTCATAGAGGAGATGTTCCAGTCCCTTAATCATCTTCATGGTTCTTCACTGGACTCTGTGCAGTATGTCTATGTCTCTCTTGTACTAAGGAGCCCTGAACTGGACACAGTACTCCAGATGTGGCCTCATCAGGGTTGAATAAAGAGGCGAGATCACCTCCTTTGACCTGCTGGCAATACTTTGTCTTATGCAGACCAGGATACCATTCACCTTCTTTGCAGCAAGGGCACACTGCTGGATCATACTCAACCTGGTGTCCACCAGGACCCCCAGGTCTTTTCTGCCAAGTGGTTTTCCAGCTGAGTGGTCCCATTTTATTACCTCCTTTTTATGTTATTTTTCTCTCATTTTTATTACATCTTTATTATCTTCTTGCTTGCCTCAGCTGGATCTAAGTCATCAACTCTCACTATGGAAAAGGAAGTTTTAAATCTAGGGATGTCCACATGGTAACATATTTCACAAGAACTCTGACCACAAATGTCTTCCTGAATGTCAGGATGAAAATCAGCTAAAACTGCTTTTCTGTCAAACTTCTTTTCTCTGTATTACTGCTCATTATCTGGATGTAGCTACAGTTGGTAAATATTAGGATGTGGACAAACATAGCCAAGGGAGATGTATTGTCCTGCTGTCTTTCCAGTTGCTCTGTGACATCTGGTGTGAACCTGAACACAGTCCAGGAAGAAACTGCTTTTCAGGGTCAGCATCAATGTTGGCTGTATAACTCAGATGTAATCCCTTGAATAATATCTGAATCAGCTTAGAAATTTGAGTATGGAAAGCCTGGGCAACCTGTGGCCATATTTCTGCTGCAGATCCCTGGGCTGAGGATGGAATGATTTCCATACACTAATGGCCTCTTCCTGCATGACCACAAATGCTCCTGGAGATGCTTAATGACGTTAAGCATCTTCAATTAGAAGAGGATTTCTGAGGAGATACACAAAACTCTTGACACAATACTCTGAAGAAGGGATGGAGAACAACTGACTTTAAAGAAAACAAATCTCTAAAACAAGAACAATCTTCTTGTGTTATACAATTGGTCTCCTTTGTTATGATATATGTCCCTGTTCCGTTCAGCCCTGTTTCATGAGCAACTGTGACTTTATTCTTTCCTCTGTGCCTCAGACAGAGCTTCAATCTGTCCAGAAGGAACTACAGATTAGTCTCTTCTGGATGCATTTGACAGTACTGGTTACTCTGTCCTGAAAAGGATTTGCAGAACATAAGTGAATCAAAGAAGTATACAACTAAAACTCAATATTGGTGGGAGGGAGTGTGAGGACAATCTAATCAAAAAAAGCAAAATTCTAGGAAAAGACTGGTGGCTTCACAAAGAGAAAGAGAATAATGTTAAAGTAGTAAAGACAAAGTGACAAGACAGAAAATGCAACTAATATTTTCTTTCTTATAAAGCCATGGAACAAAAATAAAGGGCTTTTTTTGTTTTTTAATTCAACACATTATTAATTAGACTATTGACCTCATTAGCTACATCATGCTGATAGATTAAAACCTTTGGTTGGTGGCACTGGAATACAATCTTCTGTACTGTTAAATTTTGATGCAGCTAACCCTCTCTAGCGCAGTTGAGAACCTATTACAGGCCAGGGACCATTTCAACAGGCATTTCAGAGGAGGTCACATTATTTTGGTGGCTGAGAGAGTACATTATTACCACCCATATGTAAACAGAATCTTGGAACATTCTTGAGCATATTCAGCATCCTCATATAGATGTAGTTATGGTGGCAGGGAGTTTTCAAGGTTAAATGTTTAACTAGTTTGCTGAAAGGAATTAACATTTATACAGTGTCAGGAATCAGAGAAAAATGACATTAGTTTAATGACAGAAGTTTCCTGCTTTTAAGTTTACAACTGTTCCTAATGATCAGACATGAGGAGGAAATCTCAAGTTGGAACAAATTGCAGCCACACAGTGACAGTTTTTAACATCTTTGCTTAGCATCTGGCTAAGCTTGATTTCTCAGTGAAGTAAATATTTGATACTGTCTGGCAAGTGGGATGACCAAGTGCTCCTCCATGAAGTATTAAAATACTGCGATGAGAAAGAATATGGTTAAGAATGAATAATAAAGAGGATAAAAACAACCAAACCCTTTTAGCACAAATGATTTGATTTTCCTTTACATTGGCATAAGTTCTCCTTGAAGAAGGAAGAGACAGGAACATTCAATAGTGATATGTCTCCCTGGAAGACCCATCCATTATGCTTTGAATGAAAATCAGCTTAACGCTAACAAGATTTGAGGCTTTTATTTATTCCAATCTCACAGACACGTGGATCAGACTTGAAGGCCTGTGATGGTTTTATTTGTAGATGATTTTGCCTAATGCTAGTTATCTTTGACAGCATTTACTTTGATTGAGTTTATTCCCCTTGATGTGATTACACATATGATCTGTGCATCGGGCGAAAGGACACTGCTAATGCCGCTGCTGTTAAATCTTGTTGCCCTTGCATCATGCTAAATCCCTGTCCCATCTCCAAGTCATAGAAATCTATTGGGTTTAATCAATCAAGACCACATTTTAAGCAGTCACATTAGTGTCTTTGCTGTTCTAGTCATTGAAAAATAATGCAAACAGACTGCTTCCAAGCATGACTGAGGCAGCCCTGCAGCTCAAAGTCTGCAAAGAGCTTCTAGGCAACTCTATTGGCTTCTATCCATTCACCTCAGATTAGCACCTGTGCAGTGGAGACCTTGAATCCATGTGAGACTTTTGTTCCACTGGAGACAACAGATTAGAAAGCCCTTCTTGTTTTTCTATTCCATGATTAGTGCATAAAAGCCTTTCTAAAGAAAATCATTAGTAAATTTAGTTTTCTTCGATGGTTCAGCTGCTGATTTCCAAGGGATGTAGGGCCCATGCAGACCTCTGGAGATAGTGAGAGCTTTCTTGTGCTCTCCTGTTCCTGCTGTGACTCACAACCCTTAGATTAGAGTTTGGCTCCATGTCTCTAAGCTAAGCCTGTTGAATTGTTCTCCAAGATGCTTATAGATGACTTTAACTTCAAAAAATCATATTATAAAAAGACTCAGAGTTAGACTCGTATACAGGGGCTAGAGCTCATGTGTGCTTGGGGTTTGTGAGCTCAGCAAGATAAATACACTTTCTTCACCTGCAAATTCTCCTAGGTCCAGATTGATTGATGTGTTTAACTTAATTCCCACTTGAAGAAAGCTTCTATTAATTTGTCTATGCAGGGCATAATTTATTTCTTCTTAAAATGAAGCAAGTTACCTTGCACTTTCTTTTACTGTGAATTAAAAGTATGCTTCCAGGAACTGCTCCAAAATGACAAGTGTACATGAGTTTTCAGTTTCCTTTACACCAAATCCCTAATAGGAAAAGACATTAAGCTCTTAACAATGTTTCCTTAGCTTCCAAGCTCACTTTTCAGGAAATATTGACATGCCTGAGATCTCTGCTGAGCTGTCAACTAGCTCTACCAGTGCCTAAAGATCCCAATGGTAAACAACCTTAAGTATTTCTACTGGTGCCTATTGCAGATACCTGACCCTCCAAGACTCAGACTGAAATGTGGTGTCACTGGAGCATCCTGATTCAGACAGTTTTGCTAATTAGCTGGGTAATTGCTAAATGAAAGGTGGAAATGAAAGGTATTCTGGTCTTCTTGCCTTTTTTGTTCCCTGGCCTGTTCCCTTGTATAGCTGTTAGCTTACCTGTGAAGCTAAGCTAATTATAAGGCTCTATACTGTTTCCATGTGAAAGATGACAAATAATAGACTATTTATCACAGAATCACAGCATGGTAGGGGTTGGAAGGGACCTCTGGAGATCATCTAGTCCAACTCCCCTGCTAAAGCAGGTATATCTAGAACAAGTTGCACCGGATCACATGCAGGTGGGTTTTTGAGTATCTCCAGAGAAGGAAATTCCACAACCTCTCTGGGTGGCCTGTTCCAGTGCTCTGACTCACTTCAAGTAAAGAAGTTTTTCCTCATCTTCAGATGGAACTTCCGGTGTTTCAGTTTGTGCCCATTGCTCCTTGTCCTGTTGTTGGGCACCATTGAAAAGAGTCTGTCCCCATCCTCTCAACACCCACCCTTTAGGTATTCATAAGTACTGATAAGATCCCTCTCTACCCCCTCAAGACTACAAGAAGCTCCTTACACTGTTACAGCCCTAAGCCCTGTAAAAAAAGATTAAAAGTCAAAACTTGAATGAGCAACACAAAGAGAGCAGAAGAGATCCTAGTATTGTAAGGCTCTGCTCTAACAGGGAATTTATTTGAGGTGAATGGTTATTAACTCTTATTAACATTTATTTTTTAGTGGCTATTAACATTTATTAACTCTTTCAGAATTCCTTTGCAAGAATCTAAATCTCTCCAGACCTTGTGTAGGAAATCCTGGGCTCAGACAGAAGTTATCTTACCCCTGTACTTGGTCCTGGTGAGGCTGCACCTCGAGTGCTGGGTTCAGTGTTGGGCCCCTCACTACAAGAAGGACATGGAGGTGCTGGAGCGTGTCCAGAGAAGGGAACGGAGCTGGGGAAGGGTCTGGAGCACAAGTGTGCTGAGTTCCCGGCTGAGGGAACTGGGGGTGTTGAGCCTGGAGAAAAGGAGGCTGAGGGGAGACCTTCTGGCTCTGTCCAAGTCCCTGCAAGGAGGGTGGAGAGAGGTGGGGGTGGGTCTGTTCAGCCAAGGAACTGGTGACAGAACAAGAGGAAATGGGTTCAAGTTGCACCAAGGGCAGTTGAGATGGGATGTGAGGAAGAATTTCTTTGCTGAAAGGGTTCTGAGGCATTGGAAGGGGTTGTCCAGGGCAGTGGTGGAGTCCCCATCCCTGGAGGGATTGAAGACTCGTGTAGACACAGTGCTGAGGGACATGGGTCAGTCGGGGACTTGTCAGTGTTGGGTTCATGATTGGACTCGATGATCTTAAAGGTCTTTTCCAATCGAGGCAATTCTGGGAATCTGTGGTAAATATCCAGCAGAATGTTTGAATGATTAGGAGCTATGATGACTAGATGTTTCTTATGAAGCAGCTCTTCATAGGTACTATCTAAGCAATCTGTACAGTTCTGGGGTGTTTTTCTTACCAGAACCTTTATTTCTGCTCTTTTGTTGTTTGGATTGTTCATTGTTTATAAAACCTTATTGACTCTACTGTGTTGTATGACATGCAACCATGCATGGACACTGAGCAGTGTGTTATGACAGCTCTTATAGCTTGTCAGAAAAAATGGCAATGTGTGGCAAGAATTTATGAAGCCACTTTGACTGGAAGATCTGTGCCATTTATAGATCATTGCTCACTTTTGAGATGGTGAATTGAGGCATACAGAAGAAATCATTCTCCAAATGACTGTGATCCTTTGTCACTCAGCCCACTGAAGTTCTCAACACACTGCTGCCTGTGCTGCTGTCTGCCTTACAGAGCTCCCATATCATAGAATCATAGAATGGTTTGGGTTGGAAGGGACCTTTAAAGGTCATCTAGTCCAACCCCTCAGCCCCCCTGTCAAGTTAGCTTGACAGGATATATTTTGCATGTACCCATTCTGACTGGCATATTGTCCTTCAAATATTTGATTGGGAATTATATTAGATTGACAAAATGAAGTACTGAGGTTATCTCACAGAACATTTAAAGTTGTGATAAAACCCCAGCTTTTCAGCTCAACTTATTGAAAAACAAAGCTTTGACTTTTTATCCCACTGCTTAAAAACTTAAGTTTTTTTCCAACTGCAATTGGAGTGCAGGTTTTCTTGAATTGGCTGTTGTAATACACTATTCTTTTTCCTCTTTTGAATTAAAATGAATTTTGTACTAGCCAGGTTTCATTACCTTGTTTATCCTTTCAAAATAGCTGTGTATCTCAAACTCACAAAACATATCTGATTTTGTTTGCAGACGATTTTTACCTCCCACAAAATAGCTAAGAGAACCTTCAATTTGATTGCATTCATTTATTTGCTTATTAGTCTGTTTGTAGCTATAATAAGAAAGCAAACGATTCCACTGTATATTTTATTTATGCGATTTGTCTGAATAGTAAACTGCAGAGCCTGACTCAAATGCTAAAAATTATGGAGTTATGGCATCCAAAGTCTTAATTGGAAGCATTATACAGAGGATTTGCAAGCTGCAAAGTTTGTATGCAGACTCAGAAGCACCATCTAAACTTCCTTCTCCTCCTCTCACTGCATTTCAAGTTTGGGGTTGTTGAAAATCATGCAGAATGCCTTTATCCTCCCTAACACCTTAGCAACAGCAAAGTGGTTAGGATTCATTGGAAAGAAACTATCTTTATGATGTTCACCAGTGTCTCTGAATGAATGCTCCATTTTGCTGTCTCCAGTGGGGTGATGTCCCCAGTTCATTGGTTTGTGACCATCCTTGTTGGACACAATCTAAAGCAGGAGATACCTCCAGCTTAAAAATCCTTTGAAGACAACCAGGATTGTCCTATATCATGTTGCAGCCTTTAACACGGAATTACTTTCAGTCTATTTCTCCTTGGAGGTTTTCAGATCTGCTAGCAAAAACTGTAATTAAATTTCTCCATGTGCTGTGATTAATGGCATTTAAAAAAATTGCAGTTATTTTACTTCCAGTATTTCTGAAGCAGGAAAGGACAGGTTTCTCCTCCTGTGCTAAGGCACATGGCTGTTTCATTTGTTGCCTACATCCTGGGAATACATTATGGAGGAGTTTTTAGGAGCAGGTTATATCCTACCAGAAATGAAAAAAAACAAAACTAAATGAGCTTGGGTTGTTATTTTTGAAGCAGTGTTCTTTTTATAAGTGTTCCTAAGGATGTGGACATCAGATCCATTTCATAATTGTTTCTGTGTCCTGCTGCGTGCAAGGCACTTTAAAATGTACTTTATTAGTAGGAATGAGGGAAAAATCCTGGCTCATAGTTCACTAAAGCTCCTGTCTTGATGAGTCAGTATATTTCTACTTCTTTCCACCTCCAAACAATTATTCTGATCTATGGAACAGCATTGGTGAATCAGATGGCTTCTATTAGTTATATAGACATCATTTGCAAAGTTTTAATGGAAACAAATTACTTAGATTTGAATTTCTTATTAAATGAGGGAAAAGAATCAGAAACACAGCATGATTGCTGGGAAGGTGAATCCAAACAAAGTAGAAATAAGACAGTCACCAGTCCTTAAAGTGAGGGAGAAACAGGTTATTAAAAAGTCTGGTAAACAGTGCATGGCATGAGGTGCTCAGGCCTAAATGAGATATTTTTATTTCACTCTCTAAACCTATTGCCTGCCCTCACATAAAGTTAAACCAAAGTCAATGCAAGTGAAAATTTAAGTTAAACTACAGACCTAGATAGCTGATGACACAGTGAAAGAAATACTTAATCTGAATATTAAAAAGTAATCAGTGAAATTAAACTGTTTCCTGGGAGGATTTGTCAAGATCTCAGCTTTGGGTTAAAGTGTTAGAATTAGTACTAAGTTTGGGAACAGGTCATCCTCATCTTAACCATAAGCATTACTAGCTTGTATAGGAATTTGAGTGTAGATATTTTGGTGCTTGTTTAAGGTGGAAATGACTTTTTTTTCACAGATTTTTTTTTCAGGGCCAGCCTTTTGTTTCTGCTTCTCTTGGTGGGAGACCTCTGACTGTAGACGCCTCCTGCACAGATGTCTCTTTCTGAGATGAAGGGCTCCTTCTACAATAAAAGGATTGTAAAAATCCAACCTTCCAAATGGAGTGAAAAAACCCAACCTTCCATGGCACAATTCATTCAGTCTATTTTAGACATTTTTTTGTCCCCCAACAAAAGAAAGACATGGGCCTGTTAGAACAAGTCCAGAGGAGGCCATGAGGATGATGCGAGGGCTGGAGCAGCTCTGCTGTGAGGACAGGCTGAGAGAGTTGGGGCTGTTCAGCCTGGAGAAGAGAAGGCTCCAGGGAGACCTTCTAGTGGCCTCCCAGTACCTGAAGGGGCTCCAGGAAGGGTGGAAAGGGACTTTTTATAAGGGCAGTTAGTGATAGAACAAGGGATGATGGCTTTAAACTGCAAGAGGACAGGTTTAGATTAGATATTAGGAAGAAATTCTTGACTGTGAGGGTGGTGAGACACTGGCCCAGGTTGCCCAGAGAAGCTGTGGCTGCTCCTCCCTGGAAGTGTTCTCGGCCAGGTTGGATGAGGCTTTGAGCAACCTGGTCTAGTGGAAGGTGTCCCTGCTGATGGCAGGGGGTTGGAACTGGATGATCTCTAAGGTCCCTTCCAACCCAAACCATTGTGTGATTCTATGATTCTATGAGTTTAGGACCTGTAATGTCCTGCACTCCTCTGAATATCCTGATTAGATTTCCTCTACCTGAAAGGCAGCCTAGGAGACAATCTACATTTATTTTTTAACCAGATCAATCCCAAGCTGGTTTTGCTTCTTTTCTTTTTGTACTCTTTTATTTGTTATTATTTGTTACATAATTCTATTTTTTAATAAGTTGTGAGGTGGAAACAAAACTTTTGGTTTTGGGTTTGCACAATGCTTCAGTACTGAAATAAGAATCACAACAAAGCTCTGAGTCTGGAATCCCTAGTTTGGGGGCAGTTGTGTCTCTTTGGATTCAGACTGGTTAATCAAGGGTAAAGTTTCATCCTGCTTAATTTTGGTAATGCCTCAGTGAAAGATTTAACTAAAGATCACATGGACTCCTATGCTGAGCTCCATGTTGCTGAGGTTGTGCCATCAGTGGTATCTTCTTATGTCTTGGACTGCTATATAGATAAATCTTTCAACATGTGGCACTTTCTGGTGGAGTCACTGGTCTCTTGGCATTCAAGTGGAAGTGAAGAGAGGAACCTGCACTGAGCATCATTCACCCATAACACATTTCATTAAGCTCCTGCCTTTTGCACAGTGTAAACTGTGTGCTTTCACAGTCAGAAGAGCAGATTGCAAAATGAACAGGCAAGGCTGTACCTGCTCACTTACAATTTCTTTCTTCCCCAGAATAGCCACAAAAGTGTGTCAGAGGAGAAAATTGCTGCATCATTTTCCAGACAGATGCTTGTCTGAAAATTTTCTCTCCTAGGTGCATTGTGTTGCTGACAAAGCAATAAATAAAAATAATAATAAAAGAAAAATCTTGAAGCTCAGGGTCTTTTTGGCTCTGTGTTTGCAGTTGCTTCTTGCACAATCAGAACATAATTAGCTGTTTTATTTGCTGTCAGCTCGTCTTCTGGACAGTCTGCTGTGTGTGTCTCATAGCCCAGTGCTCCACCAGTGACATCTACTGGCTGTCACCACTTGAGGCATCCCACGCAGTGGTGGGACTGGATGATGAGACTGGACATGGCCCAAGATCAGGGTGGCATGGAAAAGCAAAGGCTGGAGAACTACCACTGCTGAAAAGATGACCCATGTGAAAGGTTTGCTGATTTATGAAATCGTCAAAATTATTTTGACCAGCACCATCCCTGGATCATGGCCCCGCTAAGAGTCTTTGTGTCATTGATCAATATCCAAAAGGACATGATGCCCTTGCCTGTGGGTGCAACTGGTTTGATGAATGTCCAATATGTCTGGTTTCATGCTGTTGTGCCTCTCAAGTAAGTGAAGTTTTGGAATCTGTCCCACCTTTATCTCCATTGTCTTGCTTTTATCTATTCTCTGAGTAAAAATTATTGTGGAAGTTGGTATTATTTGACTCATGCAAAAGGGAAAACTTTTGGCCACTGGTTTCAGCCAATGATAAGCATGTGACCACAGAATGAGAAAAGATCCAGCTATTCAATCAGCTCTAAAGCTGTTTCCAAAAAAGATTCCAATTGCCTAAGCTCCAGGAAGTGAGATTTGAACCATAGCTATGGGATTGGTAAACACCTACAGAAAACACAAAGAAAGACCTTGAAAAGGGGAATTTCTGAGTGTTTGTGTACAATTATGTTCTATACTTGGTCTCTGGTACATCCATCTGTGAGTTCAAGTTGTCATTCTTGAATTTCAGTACATAATCAATCATTATTAGTGTTTGATTGAAGCTCTCCTCCAAAACAAATACAAAATAAATGACAAATACCAAGCCAAGTTCTAAAGTTCAACCATGTTTGTGCCCTTTAGTATTCACTATTTGCAAACAATACTCAAGATCCAGACCCTGTTAGAGATGAACTGCCTGTTGTTTATTAGAAGCCATTGAACCATGTAAGGAAGGCAACAGTTTGTAGCCTAGCAGCAAGCCAAAAATAAACCATGCTGTGTGAAACACTGACAAGCAATGGTGTCTCTACCTTTTTATTTTTAAACATCCTATGTCTTGGCCAAATAGAAGTGGTATTTAAGCAATTGGTAGAAGACACCTTTTTTGCAAAACACCTTTTGCAGAACTATTCCACTGCCAAAATCCTAAAGTGAGGCTTCTGTTGGTAGAGAAGAGAATTTTTTGTTTTGTTTTAAATAAGAATTATTAGCTTTCTAAATGAGGTTAATATCTTTCCACCTGCACTGAAAAGACACAGTTCTGCATCCTTTTTGCTATTAAAAAACAAAGGAATGGACTTCAGCTGTTCCCACTGTGGGAGACCTTCTTTCTATTGCCAGTGCACCTCAGTGATTTCATTGGCACAAAGTCACAGTGAAAAGCTAATAGATAAGATCTATTTCTGCTAAACAGCAGCTGTCACTGTGGCCATTACGATGACCACATATCCCCTGGCTCGATATTGGGCATGCAATGCATTTCCTTGGTTTCATGCTATAAAAACCTTTGCTTTGAGGGCTGTAATACAGCTTTAACATTACATCAGACACTTTTAATTGAAAAAAAAAAATCAAATTCTTTAAAAAATGCTAATTATTTCTAGGGCCACAGGAGCACTTTACAGAGCCTGGAGAAAACATGAATTAAATATTATGTCAGGTGGATACAGCACCGTGCTTTAGAGCTGGCTAATCTTAAACAGGATGGACGTGAGCTGTGCTTTGTCATCTGGGCTGGGACCAGAGAAACCTCCCTGCCATGAATGCATCCAGCAGAGCAGATATGGCTTAAGGCATTCTAGACTGTATCCTAAGGCACTTGCAGTGAGAACTGTGGGAGTTCACCAGATGGTCATGTCTAACAGTTGTTTCGATAGTCTGGTGTGCTACAGACCTGCTTCAAATCCAAATATGTTCACAGGTGAAATTCTTTTGCTACCATTTGGAGTTCCTATAATTCCATAGTTGGCAGGCAACTCATGTCTATAATTTGGGTTGATTTGGAGAATGAGAGAATTGCTCATTTGCTTTCCTAAGCAGAGAGTGGAATAGAAAAATGACTATCAAGTGATGATAATATCACTGAACTTTAGGTGCCTACAACAGTCAGTCACAGTGCAGACCCTTGCAATAATCAGTGGAGAGAAAAAGGAAAAATTAGGCCAGGATTTATCTGAGATACTCTGATGTCTACTTAAGGAGGAATTGTCTTGGAAAGAGCTTGTTTCTTTCCAATGACTGAAGGCAAATAGTTCAGATTTGGATGTCTCTAACACAAATATCTATAATTTGTCTACATACCATGAGTTCCCCTTTCCACATTGTAAGATTCTTGGGAAGAGGTTAATCCACTCTGAACAACATGAACAGCCAGTTCCTCTAAATAATGATGAACTTTCTGTCTTACTCTTATATACACATATTTATATTGCAAATATCCTGATAACATGCTTCTTTGTTTGCTTCATTTGGATTTGTTGGATTTGAATCAGGTTTAACCAAAATACTGTTTCCCTGTTATGGTGGATCCTGCAAAATGTGTTATTCACAGGAATGTAGAACACAAAGTAAAACTGTGCCTTTGCAAATCCCAGTATAATTAAAACAAATAAGCTGGATACTATTTAATGTGCTATATTAGAAAGAGGTTTCAAGGTTTAGATTTACAGTTCATCTGGAAGAGGAGCCAATATTGCCCTTTGTATTTGGTTGAGTTACAAACATCTTGCCTAATAGTTTTTCTACAGAACCTAAAACAAAAAAAAAAAAAGAAAAAAACCTTCTTTGGATTAGTGGAAAATTTAGTTGAATTAGGAGCTATTAGAAATGGAGATAAATCTGACATGGGTTAATGTGAAATCTTTGAAAATCTCTATCAAATCTTCAAAATCTTTGAACTATCATGCAAAGGTCAGTGTTTGGTTGTACATAATTAAAACAGGTTATTTCTCCAGTTTATGGTTTCCATTCCCATTTAATTTCTCTAAAATAAGGATGATTTAAGGACTGAATGCTTTCCCTGTTCCCCTCGAGGACACTGAGGGTAGATTTTGGCAATATTATAACCAGGGTCCAGTTAATCTAGCTTCCCTTTACAATGGGCCAGAAACATCCTTAGGCTTTTCCTTAAAACACTCTTCCATTGTCCTCAAAATGTTGCAAATTTACTACAGAAACAGGCTGACATCTGAAAAATAAATTGCATTCCTGATGTGAACAGGGTAACTATCACATTATCTAATGTATTAGAGTTGGAGAAAAAAAGGTTCATGTCTCTCTAGGGTGGAAATAATATTTATGAGAAAAAAATAAAAGATGAAACTTAGAAATACAGGCTCTGCTAAAGAGCTCTATAAATAAAGAAGAAAGCATCAGGAGAACTAAACAGATGTGGAAACGACTATAAATTATATCTTGGAGAAGGTGGTGACTTATAATGATAGAATATTAAGATCATCATTCAAATGGACTCTGAGAGGTGTTTCTTGTTGTCTCCTTTACTGAATGCTAACATTCTGCTTGATGAATGATTAAAGAAAAAAAAAAATCCTTTAAAGGAGGATTTTCTGCTTATGAGATGTAACATTTAGAACAACATTACTAGCTGATGACAGCATATTTAGAACTTGTGCACAGCCTCACACTTCACAAAACCACAAGAGTGGGGTTTGAGCAACTCAAGTGGTGATTCACATCTCATCATTTTAGATATCTAAATGTTAAGTGTGCAACTCTGAGTTTGTCTAAGCTTAAGAAAACTTTCTTTATAGGAAATAGAGAGAAAATAGAGAGAAAAAGTAGCCTCCAGAAATTGATTCATTTGGTGACCATTTTATGACTGTGTTAGATGGAGATTAATTGCCCTCTGGAAGTGTTGATATCTCTCCATTTTTGCTAGAGGGCATCCATACTGACAAGTTGAGATTTAGGCATTTGAAAATTAGAGTTTGAAGTCAGGTTGTATGCATCATATTGAAGTGATGTTATGTTCCAAATTTATTTAATTAAAATAGGAAGGAAAAGGAGGCCAGAGAATTGGTAAACTATAGAAAAGCTCCAAGTATCAAATTTATCAAACAGAAGTTAGATCACCACTATTAAAATCAAATTCAACTTTAAGTCATTGAATGTGTACATGGAAATAGGAAGATAATTTCTTAAACTAGGGGTTCTCAAAGTTTTATTTTCATAGCTAACCATTTCTGGGCTTATAACTCAAGCAATCCTTAATTTGAGAACTAAGACCCTTTTTTTTTGCTTATTGCATTCTTCCTCTGTCATCTGTGATCAGCCTACTGTCATTGAGATCTCCAGGGCTGCTCTTAGCTACTTCTGTCTATATGTTAACACTTCTGTATATATGTTATTGGCAATTTACTGATTCTTGAAGCCACCAAGACTGATGTGAGTCTGAAAAAATGGCTGATTTATCTCCAGATTTATCTCCATTTATCTCCAGATATCTCCAAAAAATCCCATACAGTCTGCTGGATCTCAATCACTTCCAGCTGTCATTTAAACCTCACTGATCAAGCATTTCTATCCCAATGAAGTGGTTGAAGTTTTACTTTTCTCCCATGTTTTCTGAAACTGGTTCTGCTATGAAGCACTCTAATTATAAAGAAAAAACATAAATTCTCAAGGAGGTCCAGTGTTTTGTCTTTAGCAGGTTTCTAAGCCACAATATATTTAAATTCCAAGTAGAAAACTGTATCTACCTTCTTGCACATTTCTACCTTCAGGAAAGTTTTCTTTCAGCTTAATTTGCTTTATCAAAGTGAAACACACACACAAAATTATACAGGTAACTCATATGGAAGTGCATCAGAATTTTTTCTTCCAAGGGTATTTGCATTGAAATGGTGCTTCTGCTTTGAAAGTCAGTGAACAATGAACAAATTCCTCTTGTGGATATTCTCCACATGCATCTATTCAAGTTGCATTTGTTTACAACAAAAATAACCTAAAGTCTTTCATGATTATATTGATGCTAGAGAATCACAGAAAAGTAGTCTGAATTATTTGGTTGTCATGATTAATGCATTTTAAAACAAAATCAGAATGATTTGCTTAAAATAACTGGAAATCAACTAATATATATATTCATTTTTTCCATATTTTTAAGAGAAATGATTCATCAGAGACTAAGAAAATTAATGAGGACAGCAGTTGTTATTCTGTATTTTCCATATATGAAAAATACAGTAAACCAGGCTATAGAATAACAAAAGTAAACTCTAATGTGCATCTAAATCTTGTCTGGCTGAACACAGGATAATTGGCTCTTCTTCTCCTGTCCATTAGAGATATAGAGAAGACTATTCACTTTCTCCCTGCAAGAGACTTTCAGACTCTCTAGCATATTCCTTCCCAGTTTCCTCTTCCTTAGGTGAAAAAACCCACAATTCCTGCCATTTCTTTCCACTGAATTTTCCTGAGTCCTGACTGTTTAAAGTCATGTCCACTCCACCAAGTGGCTCTTCCTTCTTCCTGGACATCACACTCTTGCCAAGTTCTTAGCATTGGTGAATAGTTTGGCAAGATAATTCAGGGTATTTTTCCTACACCCAGGCCTGGTCCCGAGTACCATTTGGCAGGCCCATCTCTGCATTACCAACACAATCTTCTCCTTGATGAGCATCTCTGGGCCATGGTGATGCCACTGAAGGCAGCTCACTATTTAGCTTGATGGCATATAAGCATATATTTATGTTTACATGAGTATATTCACATTAACATCATATCCCTGGATTGCAGATTACACATAGAATAGCAGAATAGTTTGGGTTGGAAAAGACCTTTAAAGATCCCCTAGTTCTAACCCCTGAGTTAGGAAGGGACATCTTCCACTAGATTAGGTTGCTCAAAGTCCCATCCAACCTGGTGTTGAACATTTCCAGGGAAGGGGCATCCCCAGCTTGTCTGGGCAACCTGTTCCAGTGTCTCAACACCCTCACAGTACACATGCACATAACCTGACCAACGGTGTCTCCAATCTTGAGACCATACATCTCCTTATGGTAACTATATCTTTAGCAAACACAAGCCATCAGTGACTCTTGTTCATAAATTTTAACTCATTTTCCTGAAAAGTTATTGTCTCACGTGCTAATTCTCATCCTGTCCATGTAAAGTCAGTTCTTACTGATAAAGACAAGTGTATTACACTTGTGCCTATTCCATTTTTCCCTTCTTTTGGGTGATTTTTTTTCTGTGTTGTGATATTTAAGAGTGTGAATTCTATCCTCTGTTGTTCTTGCAGTCCCTCCCTACTTTATGTTTGCCATACTCTTTTTTTGATCATACAGGTCATTGAGAAAGCATTAAATGCACAACTCTATAGAATCAATGGGAAGTATATTTGCATTTTGACATTACACTCCTGATAACTACTCATTGGGAATGGTATAGCGTGGCATTATTTTCAGTCTGTAATAATTTCACCAAGGCCAGCTTTCCCTTGATTTCTCATGAAACTATTATGAGGAATAGTTTCAAAAGCCCTGCCAATGCCATCGTATATCTCATCATTTTTTTTTCTTTCTTGTTCATAAAGTGCACAAGAAAAAATAGACTTTGTTAACATGATTTCCACTTGACAGATCCACTTGTCTGTTACTCATCTTTTTGCAATTATGATAAGAGAATTTTAATTGTCGTGTTTTATTCTGAAGGGATCCAAGACCCGAAGGAGAACACATTGTATTTTCAAAAGCTACTTAGTCACTAAAGAATGGGAATCCTTTTGACTTTCAGTGAGACATGGGCCCCATGATCAAAGTGCCATGTGGATTAACTCTGAACACACATCAGGAGTGGGAAGATGTGGGAAGTATATGGGAGTGGGGGGCAACTTTAAGCCTTGGTATCCAGCAGACATTTCACCCTTAGAAAAGTTATTGCATGAAGTCACAGAGGTCTTGTTGTTTAATTTCCTGGCCATTAATAATTTTAAATGCCCAGCTTTTTTTTTGGAAAACAAGAGTAAAGCTATGTTGGCAGTGCAATTCAAAGGTAATCTTGCAGTGAGTGTATGTATTTTCAAGGCAGCATTAAAAGAGCTGGCAGAGGTACCAGTGCAGGAGCTGATATCTTTATTATTCAGGACTTTTGGAAAGATTTTTCAAGTTTTAATGAAAACTATTGACCTTGACTCATGAGAGAGGCTACTGTTGAAGAAAATTACTTTAATGTTACACTGGATATGTTTACAGGAGGTATCATGCCTTTGGACTACAGTGTGGAAATAACCTAAGTCATGACTCTTTGCTTGTGTCCTTCTTACTTTACAGAGAAAGACTAAAGGTTTTCCCTCTGTACTTTCTCAGATACACAATAGAAATGTGCAGTTACATCCCAATTTCCTTGGCCTGCTCCAAAGATGGCATTGGCTGTCTAGCCTGAAGGATATTTAATCCCAAACCATCTATAGCAAAACTAACCTCCAGTCTTTGCCTTTACTCTAGTTGAATTTTCAGCTTTCATAGCTCTGTGCATCATCTCCAAGACCAGTTTCACATTGACTTCTTGGCTTAGGAATGTCTTGACTCTGTTGTCCTGCCTAATTTCAGCACTTGAAGGCATTACTCCAGTCCTGTCTAGATATTTCTGTTCTAACTATAGGTCATGACAACACTGATAACCCAACTTGCTAAATCAGCCAAAGGAAGAATGGGTAGAGGACTAAGCATGTAGAGAGATATCCTTGATGGCCACTCCTTCATTACCTTGGACAAAGGGATCAGGAGCTTCAGTATAAGTGTACAATAGAGTTCTGGTTCTACTTTCATCCTTTTTGTCAGGGTTGTAGGTTATCTAGCCTGCAGATTTTGTCGGGTTCTCACTTATGGACACTACTGTTATTTGGTCTTTTTACTTATTTGTCTTACCAGTAAATAGTCTGTACTAAGGAAAGACAGTGTCAGGCAACTTTCACTGTAGTCAGACAAAGTGATCCCTTGCAGGTAAATACAGCTAGAGAAAGGACACTCAACCTTGGATAAAATGTCTACAGGTCTCCAGAGGAGCTGGGTTTATCTTCTCTTTCAATAAAATATTGTATACTTGTCTGTTTTCTATTTTTTTTAGAAGAGATTGGTTGTTTGAGTATTTTTCTTCTGATTTTGTTTGTGTCTCTAGAGCCTGAAAATGAAAGTTTGAATTGGGAACAAAGCAGTTTACCTCAATCAATCTTGTGCAAAATCCCTAAACACACTCATGATGGACCAGGTACCCAATGAGAGTTAGAAGGGCCAGCTGAATTTCCCTTCCAGGACTCAGTGACCATTTCCCATCCAGAACTCAGCGACCAAGGTGAAGTTGGACACCAGGTCCCAACCAGTCATGGGACTGAAGATCTATTGGGACATCAATGTTGTCACATGCCAACTTTTAGCTATCCACAAGTTTAATGTCTAGCTGAAGACAGCCTTTTCTAGTTCATGTGAAATAAGAGAAATGGGCACATATGAAGAGCACTTCACACCATCCAATACAGGATCTAAGGTATTTCTCTCTCCTGATTATTGAGAGAATCTCATCCAGTCTCTTGCTACTGAAAAAAAATCTATTTATCAGTTAGTCAAACTCTACATTAAAATTAACTACACTAGCTTGCCTCTGCAACCTACTAAAAAGTTGGTCTGGAATCTGTTCAGGAGTTAAAAATACTTAACAAAGTGTAGCCTAAATTTGTTTGAGACCAGTTTAAATTCATTTGTTCTTGTACCAGAAATGTCATTCTTGTCTTTTCCCAATAATTAGGAGAAATTACCAACCCAGTCAATCATTCTCAAGTCGAGAAATGGGACAACATAAAAGCACAAAGAAATAACTGAATGGAGTGTGTATGTGCTAGGAAAGTCGATTTTTTGCCTTGAGATTGACTTTTATTATGCTGAAGTCAATAATAAAATCATGAAAGGCAGAGCTAATCCTCCCTACTCCTTTGAAACTGTATCTTTAGGTTAGGTTTTAGTTTCTCTAGGGGAAGCTTTTCAGAGACTAAGGCTTTGTTTTACTCTGTTAGCTCATATTTGAATGTTTGTCATTCCACACATGGAATAGTTTCTTCTCACAATTACACAGATTCATAGTGGTTACCTTAACAGCACTTGCAGAAATCTGTTAGAAGCATTAAAAAAAGAGCAAATACCTTGTTCTTTCCTTATTCTGATGCTTCCCCATTAATGCAGTGACAGAGAAAGTTAATTAAAGCTGAGGAATGGCAGTGTATCTTACATCTTGCTGCAGTGAACAATTTATGGGACTAGATTTTCAGCTGATTTAAATTGTTGTAACTCTCCTGAATAAGGAGATATGATAATGCAGGTCAGCAAGACTCTAGGGATAGAATCTGCTTTTTCAACTTGTTACAGAATGTACATTAATTAATGTCAATGAGAAAAAGAATAAAGTATATGTGCAAAGAATGATAACACTTTGTATCAGTCTTGAGGAGTAATAGAAAAGTTCCTTCTCTGTTCTTTTTCATTTTCAGAGTAATGTACTGAGATTATACTGAAACATCCTAATTCCTTATATATTTTAGGGTGTAGAGGAGAAGAAAACACTATAGAAAAGAAAAACTTTAAGACTTGATTTTCACATAAGTCACATTTATTCTGAAGTAAGATATATTCCAAGTTTGGCATATTTAATAATTTACAGAGACCTAGTGTAAGCTGACCATTATGGGGAAAAAAAAAAGCAAAGTATATAAGAGAGGGAAAAAATTATCCAGTCATTTTAGATTATTTAATTTAACCTGAAATATAACCTGTTAAACTTTGTCTTTCTTTGGAACTTGTTATTTTCAAAGTTTCCATCAAACACTAATTAGGGATTGTCAATCATTTAGATTCCTGAAAGAATCCAAAGGCGACAAAAGAAATTTCAGAGTCTTTAAAGAAGAAACGTGCGTGGTTTGAACTCTCAAAGTAAATCTTGTGCTGTGGTGCAACAGGACTTGACTTTGCCTGTCAGCACTCCTTCCAAAAGGTTTGTCTTTTTCTTTTCCTTTCTTTTTCTTTTTCTTTTTCTTTTTCTTTTTCTTTTTCTTTTTCTTTTTCTTTTTCTTTTTCTTTTTCTTTTTCTTTTTCTTTTTCTTTTTCTTTTTCTTTTTCTTTTCCTTTCTTTTTCTTTTTATAACTTTTGGCATCTTTTTTTTTACTGAATCGTGCAGTGGATACTTATCTGACAACAAAACATCTGCAATTTTGCCCAAAAAAGGCATAATTTAGAAAGCATCAGAACTTTTGTAAATTACATTTAAGTTGAAGTCAAATGATTTAGCAGCTGATGAACAGGAAAAAAAAAAAAAAAGAAAAAAAAAGAAAAAAAGAGAAAGGAATTAGCACAAGAACCAGGTAATGAATTTATAGAAATAAATTTTATTCTTCTATGAAATGAAATACAAACAGGCCACCTGACTGGAAGGGAAGGTCATTTTAAAAGGCTTAAATATGAAATCAAGCCATTGTTAGACTGAAGTATTCTCAACCTGTTTTTCTAGCATTAGTCGGATTTTTTAAGTCATATTAAAAAATTTTAAAAATAAAAAAAATAAAATTGAAGCCTCCCAATAACAATTTTCATATAATATTTCTGTTATTGCTGCCTTGGAAACACCATAACAGATACGCTAATCTTGTAAGATTTTTTTTTTCCTTATTTTCCATTGTGGAACCAGAAAGATCTAGAAAAGATGTTAAAGTTACAGCAAATAATCAAAGGTGCCAAAAAGTACTTTTATAAGGTAAATTTAATTTGCTATAATATGTGAGCATACCCCAAAGGTGTATTTATTACACTGAAATATGTCAATCTTCTAAAATTAGGTCATTCTGAATAATGAGTCTCTGATTCTCTTTTCCCTCCAAGATAATGAAATGTTACCAGTTAGTGAAAAGAATCTTTTCTACCTAGACCCTGAGGACAATATTATCCTCCACACACTGGGATATATATCATAATAAGTGTCAAAACCAATAATGCTGCACTTTCCAAGCACGTGGTGAGGGGTGAAGAGAAGCTTTTATCCCCACTGCTCAGCTCCTATCTGGTTTGTCTCTCATAGCCTTGGTTGCTGCGTTATCTCAATGCCAATGACAGCAGAGTAACCAAAGTATGTAAAATATGTCCAGGTAAAGTCAGGTAAAACCCTCTGTTGTGTTACAGGGGAAGGATGGGTGAGCCTCTCAATTACATCTATCAGCTGAGTGACTACAGCTGAATGCATTCAATTTGAAATGTTACATCTTTCAGATGCCTTCTCCATACAGTTGGTGAAGAACACCAATCTTGTGAAGCATCATCAAACCAGAACGCTTCGTCTGCTCCAGCTCAAGGTCTGATAACAGCTTTTTTGTTAACTTTGACCAGTTTACATGTTTCTCAACTGCTCTGAAGCAGTGATGGCCTCTGGCAGAAGTGGAGCAACACCTGGAAATGTTCCAACCGTTGGCTCAAGTCACACGAGTCAACACCCAAGGAGCTCTCATGCTGTGAGTTAATACACTTCACCTGGCAGATGGTAACTCACTAGACTGCTGGCACTTGCTCGTGGGTTTTGCATTGAAGCAAAAACCTGTGATGATGGGGGCAGATGGATCCCATGCAGATATAAAACATACACAAATCCTACACATGAGGAGGTCTGAAGTTTGAAATAGTGAAGGGCATAAGACTCTTGTATGCAGAGATGTTAGCTGGGATTGCTGTCAAGTGTTAAAACTAAAGCAGAATAAAAATTTGTGATGAATATTGTACAAAAATGTATCTATCAGGGAAAGGCTTGGAAAAAAAGCCCTTGTGTAAAAGTATTTCGTGTTTTCTATATTTTCACATAATAAAAATGCAAAGAACACTCACTTCTTAATTTAAGCTCAAACAAAACTTGAGTATCAATGTGACTTGCTCAAACCACACCACCTTTTCTGCTCTTTACACCACTCCACGAGTGAGAAGGCTGGGGATGCACAAGAAGTTGGGAGAGGACACAGCTGGGACAGCTGACCCCAAATGACCAAAGGAATGTTCCAGACTATATGACATCATGCTTGGTATACAAAGGTGGGGGAAGAGGAAGGAAGAGGAGATGTTCAGAGTTGGTCTTCCCAAGTAACCGTTGCACATGATGGAGCTCTGCTTTCCTGGAGATGGCTGCACACCTCCCTGTCAGTGGGAAGTAGTGACTTAATCCTTTATTTTGTTTTGCTTGTGTGTGTGGCTTTCTCTTCACCTATTAAACTGTCTTTATCTCAACCCATGAGTTTTCTCACTTTAACCCTTCTGATTCTCTCCTCCATCTTACTGGAAGAGAGTGGGAGGGCAGCTGTGAAGGGGTTAGATTCTGACTGGGGTTAAACCATGGCAGTGCTTAGAAGTGTTATTTGAATTAAATTCTAGTTGTTTATTGCAACAGCTCCATAAAATTATATCCAATATTACTCAAAATGAGGCCTTAAAAAAACCCATAAACCAGTTCTTCTATTTCTTGATTGCTGATTTTGTTTGCAGGGCTTCCCCAAAGGCCTATTTTTAGAGAGATTTACCTCCATTTCTGCTTTTCATCTATAAACAGGAGACAGTGGTGGTTTATCTCACTATGTCACTGTTCTCACAATTCTTTCCTCTCCCTATAATAGTTACACAGAAAGATCCTTCAGGTTTCACCATGGAGCCAATAAGAGGATTAAAAAAGTATCTCTGTCAAACTCCATACCAAGATCTGAAACACACTAGAAAAGGTGCCAGTGTCTTCTCAAATATCTTCTGCTGTTTCTCTTTGTTCTCTTGCTTTTTCTCACATAAATTTTTCAAAGCTGTCTCAAAAAACAATTTCATTCTTTCCCTCCCCCTGCATTTCCTTGGTCCTTTCTGTCCCTTTCCTTCTTTACCACTCTTTCAGAGGGCTAGATTAAGCTGTAATTTTATTTACAGTCTTATTTATGCCTGATAATTTCCTTATTTTATTGTCTGCCACAAGGATTGCAAGGGAGCATTTGCCTTTGTTTAATGGCAGTTAATTTGAACAAATCCTTTCACCTTTAGGCACAGAATTTTCAATATTTGCCACAGCTACAAGAATTCATTCTTGGGAAACATGGAGGAAAAAGTAATTAACACAAAAAGAAAATTATAACAATACCAAGAAGGAAATGGAACACAATGACATGTCCAAAAAAGAGTATCATTGATGTAAAAATTGATATTGCATATAAAAAAAGACAATTAAATTACTATCATAAAGATTTCCAAAACCCTTCATGGCACATGCTATAGAAATATTCTACGTCCCTGAATTTGTTTCCCCAATTTTTATACCTCTTTCATCCCAGATTTTCTCCACTTATGACTTTTCTTAAAAGAAGTTTCAAAACCACTTTCTTAAAAGGAAATACATTTTTGTCACACTTGGATTAATAATTAGCTTCTGTTGTAATTGGTACAAGCTGCCTTTCACTAAAAATAAATACGATCAGCACATCATTGTTTTGGTCCAGCAAAATTGGGTTTGTTGTACACTCCTCAGTATAACAATCTGTGAGTTGGCCATTTTTTATTTGAAACATGCAATCTATGTTAGAAATGAAGACTCAAGATCAATTAAATTACAAAGCTTGCAATCTGGAGAGAATAGCCCTTATTTTTATTTTATTTCCTCACAAAGCCTTCAGCTGGCTTTGGACTAAGGTAAATGATTATCTGTCTATGCTATTAGCAAGGATTGGAAATTGTGTTTATTCTACTAGCACACATCATGTGCTAGTAGAATAAACCCAAATGGACTAATGAAAAGAATATAAAAAATAATATTTGATTAATATGTCATAAAAGGAGAGAAAAAAAGAGACAGTTTTGGTTTTTGCCTCCTGTGGCTTTTTAGAGTCACAGCCAGTCCCCAACAATTGTGTTAGATTTTTGCTGATGTTGCATGTTCTTAATATTTGATTGTTTTATAAAATATCTTAGCTGCTGAAAATGAATAAAGCTCAGCAGATTTTCTGTTTCATGGTTCCGAGTTTACAGTAGAAAGAGTGAAAGAATGCAAAAGAAAAGAAAAAAACCCTATTTTTAGCTCTCCTAGCTACAATGAAAAGCTTGAAAATGTGATTTTTAAAAGAAAAAAAATGGTAAAAAGATATGACTTGTTTATTGTAACAAAGGAAAGCAAGGGGGTGACAAGTTGCAGTCCTGAACATCTCAAGGAAGAAGACTGCTCTAGCCAGAGAGAATAAAGGGAGAGAAACACATGAAAATTAACTGCACCTTAGAAGAAAATTGCTAGTCATCAAACCAGTGATTTCCTAAAAAGACTCATATGGGAATCTGAAAAGTAAAATAAAGTTGTGTTGCTTTGAGAAATGAAGATATGTGAGAACAATTACACTGCAAGGTGGGTCCTAATGCTGAACATTGAGAAGCCAGAGTGCCCTTGCCTATGCTCCAAGATGGTGCTCCTAAGGCAAAATAAAGTAATTCCTTTTCCCCTCTCCTTTTTATCTCTGGATACTTAAATCAGTACCATAGATTTTTCCTTTTTTTTAAAAAAAACAAACACAAACCAACAAAAATTGGCAAAACTGAATGGATGTTTAGTCATAGAATTAATGTTGTTTTTACTCTATTTCTTAGCTGAAGAAAGAAACTGTTCAGGTATGGAAATTCAGAAGAGTGAGCTCTTGCAGTGGGAACCACTTGTGCTTCTAGGGATGCAAGCTCTCTGTCCTCATCTGTGTCACCTTCTACTGACTCCAGGAAATGATGAGGAGTATGAAGAAGATTGAGGTAGGATCTACTCAGAGAACCACAGTGACAAGACAAAAGGCAGCACAAACAAGTTGTGATGAAAGAAAACCATTTATATTTTTGGGAAGAAGTTTTTACTATGAAGATGGAGAGAGCTGGGAAACAGTGGGGCTATGAAGTCTCTGTCACTGGAGGTATTTGAAAATGAGCTGGACAGGGCCTTGACGAGTCTGAACTAAGTTGGCCCTGCTTGGAGCAGAGCATTGGACCAGGTCATCTCCAGAGGTCCATTCCAAACTGTTATTCTGTCAATATAGATTATTTGTATAAATTTTATGAGCTACTTAAATTCTTAACTGGCATTTAAAGAATATTTGGGCCTCTTTTTGAAGCTTAAACACATGTCTTAAAAAGAGGTTATGCAGTGACACTCTCACACTGATGTTGCAAGACCATCCATTAACTCTACCCACCTTACTAATTGCTTTAATTTCTGGTACTAAGGTAAGGTCACTCGTCAAGCCACACAAGTACAAATAAAAGGCCAGGGAGACTGTTTCCTCTAGAAAACATTACCAACAAATATTTGTTTGACTAATCTTTGTACCATTTTGTCAACATCTCAGATCGTGTAGCTTAGGAGCCTATGACGTAGATGAATCTCCTTAGAGATCCCATATAATTCCTCCCTATCGCATCTGACAGACAAGTAGGTGGGAGCAGAGCAGCTATTTGGGCTAATGGCCCATAATTTGGCAGACTTCCACACTATGAAGAAGAAAATAAAAGAACAACTAAAACCTGGTTTTCCTCACAGAAGCAAAAATTATTGTTGCTAGTCTCAGTCCCTAAATCTTAACTTTTTTCTTTTTTTTTTCTTTTTTTTTAAACTTTTTTTTTACCTTTTTTACCATTTTTTTAACTTTTTTTTTCTTTTTTTTTTTTCCTAATTTCTTTTTCAAACCATTTGGGGGAAAATTTGGTAGTAGTCTAAGTAGCAGCATAAGGAACATGGAAGATTATGTCTGTGTAACCAAGCATATGGGTAATTTGCTACTACCAGGAACTATGTTGTGCCCCTGCTCCCTAGCTCCTGGCAAATTTATCCAACAGGGTCTATAATTAACCACTTTGTACAACAGCAGCCTGAGGAATGGAACTGCAGGGCTTGTTTTAGGCTTAGACTTTAACAAAAACAGAATTAATTAAGCCCTTTCCAGTTGTTGTATGTGCTACTAAATATAACAATAATAAATACCACCTGCCAGTTATCTAAAGCAGGAATATGTTGGATAATATTAGATTTATTTCTAATTAAGGTACCTATGCAACTCTTGAATATGTTAAAGTTTTGGAGACATTCACAGTTTTTGAGATACCTGTCCTCAGATGGAGAATCTAGAGGACTTGTCACAAATTTCAAAGGAAGTCTGAAGCAGTGACTTCAACATCAGATCTTTGAGGGCATTGAATACACATATTAATTTTCCTGCAAATGTCTATATGCTGTCCAGGTTTCAGTATTGGTTGTCTAATTCAAATTTGGCATGCACTTATTTTCAGGAGACCTTATTAATCAGTAGAACTTGCCTACAACTTAGGCAACAGAGCATGTTTGGTCCATGAGAAGTTGGGATGATCCACGTGGTGTGTGCTCCAACTACTGTTGTCTCCTTGGCATTAATACAAGAAAACAGTGGTTGGTTGTACTAAGTAATTTGGAACAGTTTTAATTAGAACCATGTGAAAGTTATCCAACACAGTCAGTTTGTTTTAAAACAACGTGGATTTGCCAAAAGGGAAATTGTTCTGAACAAAGTGTCAAGACTGGCAAAGCTCCACCCTAACAAGAGTTTCACACTTCTGAAATTCTTCAAATGCACTGCCTGAAATTTTTCAACAGGAAAACAAAAAAGTCTTTATTTGATTTGAAATTATTTTTTCCTTATAGTTATAAAGTTCAAAGCACTTTAAAAGTTAGAACTTCTGATACCAAAAAATATTAAAAAGATAATTATTTGTACAGAATCAATGATTTTTGTGGTAGGCAGGAGGTGCTGGTGGCAATATGACATTTAAATTAAGACAACTAAGAGACAAGAAAAACATGAAAATCTGAACCCATGATTTTTCTTTTTTTTTTCCCCCCCAAAGGCCCCCAAAAAGGGTTTTGTTCTGAAACTCATACAATAAATCACATCTCTTTCTGGGAAACACACTGTGGCAGCCAATCCAGAGGAGGGCCACAAAAATGATCACCTCTCCTGTGAAGGCTGAGAGAGTTGGAGTTGTTCAGCCTGGAGAAGAGAAGGTTCTGGGAAAGCCTTATTGCACCTTTCTGTACTTAGAAGGGGCCTATAAGAAAGATGGGGACAAACTTTTTAGCAGGGCCATAGCAATAGAACAAGGGGAAATGGTTTGAGACTAAAAGAGTGGAGATTTCAATTAGAGTAAATCAAGAGTAATTTTTTTTGCAGTGAGGGTGGTGAAACACTGGCCCAGGCTGCCCAGAGTGGTGGTAGAAGGTCCAACCCTGGAAACTTTCAAGATCAGGTTGGATGGGGCTCTGTCAACCTGATCTGGTTGAAGACGTCCCTGCTCACTGCAGGGGGGTTGGACTAGATTACCTTTTAAGGTCTATTCTATAATTCTATGATTTTCTTCCTCCCTATTTCCCTTCCTACTTTGTCTGTTTAAACTATAAGCTTTTAAGGAGAAAATTGTCTCTTACCACCTGCTTCAACACTAATGAGTCTCTTACTTCTGTAGGGACCTCATATTATGTCACTAGCAGCAGTGTATCATCATGTTATTCACTTATCACAAAGTTTGATTAAATATTCTGTTACGTGGCAAGATTTTACTCACAACTATGAATGAGCTACCCATTAGGATCAAAGTGCTCACATATGAATGCTGGTTTGGAAAAAAATCCTTAACAACAACAACAACAAAAAAACCACTGGATGTTTTTGAGCAGTCTCCCAAACCACTTCCCAGTAACATGTGCTTTCAAGGGATTTTGCACATAATTTTTATGATTAAAAAAATATAAAATTCTTTCTTTACTGTCAGATTTTTAATCCCCAAAATGAACAATAGTCTCTAAACATGATATTTTGTGCCAAGACCCCAAGGGCTTTAATTTCAATAGGCTGCCTCATTTTTTAATTTTCTACTCAGCTCCATGTCTTTATCTTCACCTAGATCCCCAAAGATCATAATTTTTAATTTTTCTGTTACTGTGTATTACGCTCCTGTAATTATAGTAGGATAAAATCTGGAAAATATCTCACATTTTTATTTAAGTATTTCAAAATCATTATAAGAACTGAAAAAAAAAAAAAAAAAGAGTAACATTCATGAAGTAAATTTTAACAGGATTTACACAGAAAGAGCATCATGCCAAAATAGCTTTAAACTGATTTCAGGAATTTCTATAATGTGTTTGGAACATGATGATTTCTCAGTTAATGAAGAAATTAAGAACAGTTGGCCCAGAACACAGAAGTTCCATGAAGAGACTGACATTAACTCACAAAACTTAGCAATTAATGGATAAGGGCTGCTTTTGCAGCTACTCAACATATACAACTGATGATTGTGGAGTTTTCAGACGTGGGTACTTCTGTGAGTCTTGGAGAAAAAATTGTTACTAGTACACAGTTTGCCTTTCAAGAGAGATGCACACTCATCACCTTACCTAAGCTTTTGGAGTGGGATTCATCTGAAGAATTGAAGAGCTCTACCTTCTGGCTCATCATCTTAGTCTTTCTTTCCAGTCAATAGACACCTACTCAAGGCTTCCAGGCCATTAAAAGGTAAATTAATCTTCTCCTGAAGGCATGTGTTCAATATATGTTAGATAATTGCAATGGAAAGAGGCAATTTCTTTGAGTAACAGCTAATGTGGCTTCAGTGGTTCTACTCGTGTGTTTTATATACACTTATAGAGAGGATAAATTGTTCATGAAAGCTATGGGGAAACAACATTATGTGCTCCCAGGAGGAGCATGTGAGGAAAAAAGAATGAATCTGGACAGTCTTCACCTTCCTGTTGAAATGGTCCCAAGTTTCCAGCCCTGCTCACACAATATGCAAGGTGTATGTTGGAGAGGAACAGATTCCTGTGGGGATGACCCTTAACTGTAAAGAGAAAGAATCATCCTGCTGCCTGAATTACCCTTAGTATTCCATTGTCGGCCTTTTAAGAGCCAAAGCTACAGGCGGCTTCAGCCTTGAGCAATTAATTCCTGACTTTGAGTGAAAAATAAAACAAAGTAGAATAACAAGCAAAAGAATGTGAGATAAGATAAGAGATTATGTGTGTGCTGTAATTAGTAACCAGTCAGAAGTAAATAATGGCTCATGGACAGGTGGAATTATCCAATCAAGTATTGTGACTAGGTGTGTGAACAGTAGCTTTTAGCCAATGAAGAGTTGTGTGTGTGTGTGTGTGTGTGTGTGTGTGTGTGTGTGTGTGTGTGTGTGTTAGCAGAGTATATGAGTGATCGTGTAACCAATAATAAATGTCTCCAGTGGGATTCACATTGAATTGTGTGGAGTCCATGTGTCGTCCTTCTTGTAGTCCATCAATTTTTTTGATATTTCTCCCCAAAAGGCACAACCTCAGCAAAATAGATCAAGGATGGTTCTTCATGTTGAGCAGCTAGTGCTCCAGCTTGAGCTCACCAACCAGAAGGCCTCAGGAGTGTGTCTTTTTTGAGAGACTGAGCTTGTCTTAATTTGCAAGACTTCATTCTCACCTGAGAATGTGTGAGATCAAGGCTAAACAATGGACTAAGAACTGGAATGAGAAGTGGATTACTGCATCCAGTTCTGAGCTCCTAGGTATGAAAGAAACATGGACATACCGGAGAAAGACCAGCAAAGGGCCATGAAGGTGATTAAGAGACTGGAATATCTCTCCTATGAGGAAAGAATGAGAGCTGGAACTGTTTAGCCTGGAGAAAAGGCTCAGGAAGGATCTTATTGATGTATTTAAATACCTGAAGGGAGGGTGCAAAGAGGATGGAGCCAGGTTCTTGTCAGTGGTGCCTGGTGACAGGACCAGAGGCCATGGGCACAAACTGATTTACAAAAGGTTCTGTCTGAACATCAGGAAATGTTTTTTCACTGTGGGAGTGACTGAGCACTGGAACAGGTTGCCCAGAGAACTTGTGGAGTCTCACTCCTTGAGATCTTCAAAAGCTAGCTGGACATGGTTCTGGGCAACTGGCTTTAGGTGACCCTCTTTGAGCAGTGGGGTTGGAATGGGTGATCTCTTCCAAACTCAACCATTCTGCAATTCTGTGAACAATATCCTGTTACTCACTTACTGTGCAAAAGGAGTAGAAGAAGTAAGAAAAATAAAAAGAACATAAAGATAGGGACCCACCACAGATTTTTTCTCAGCATTCAAGAGTTGCTAAAGAATAAACAGTACAAAGTTATTCAGAGGTGAGAACCATGCATGTTTATGTAAAGAATGAGAGTTTATAAAGTATATAAACAGCCTTTACAGCTTGTATTCACTTTCACTACAAAAGTAATGTCCCTTCATCCCTACCACAGGGGCTAATTGTGGCCTGCAGTTGAATAATTTTCGCATCAGGGAAATGAATTCGTAAAGTTTATCATAAATCTCCAAATTTCAGTCTATTGCCACGGAAGAAGTTCTTGACATTTAACAGCAGTCTCTTCTTTAGTTGCAAGAGGAGAGTTTGATGGAATGATTCAGACTGACAATTACTTTACTATTGCTTAACTAATTCTCCTTGGTCAGATGAGCTGTAGTAAGAGACTAGGTACAGGCTTGTAGGTGCAGGAAAGACTTAGCACTCCTGTTAAGGCTTAACAAACTCATGCTTTTATGCCTTCTGACAATCCAAATTTGCTACTTTTCATTTGATAAAATAGCCTTTAAATTCTCAAAGCCTTTCAGAAGAGCATAACTGTGGTGGAGGAAGGGGATCTGTCCATGTCTACAGTCCCTACCACATGCCCAACCAACTGAAGTCCAGGATTTACTTTCCTCCCCATATTATGAATCACAATTGTATAGCATTAGCTTCTAAATGCAAAGGGTTAACAAATACAAACAACAAGAGGGTTGTCTATCAAACCTCTGCTGGACTGGCGTTTACATAGATTTCTTTCCCTCTTGGTCACAGATCCTCTTCTTTCACCATGTCCTCATTGATACAAAAGGAACTTGTTTGGTGAGAACCTTAAAGATGCTCTCATGCATATTTACAACAGCTTTTAAAACTTTGTGTGACACTGAAAAAGACTGGAGATAGAGTTATCTGTTGGAGACAGAAGACAACAAAAAACATTCTATCTTGAGGCATCTGGGTGAGAAGTGAATAGATAATTTTATTTTGGTTTTCACTGGTTGGTAGTTAAACCAGAAAAAACCACCTCAATACTTGAAAACACAGATCTTTCTTTTTTCCTTCAAAACCAATTTCTCCCACTTGTTTCTGCTTTGTTTTCCAGATGACTTCAAGTTTTACACTGAATGGACAACACCTACTGTCATTCATCATTTTAATCCTATACATTTAATTGCTTTGCAATGGTGTAGGGCAAATGGGGATGCAGTTTGCAGGGAAGACAAGTACAACTTTGGATTATTTCAATAGTAATCCCAAAAGAGGTCCAAACAAAATAATTAGGGGTGGTAGGATTTTGCAGAACAAACAGAAATAACATAGATGAGTGAGTTTTATTACTGCTAGTGAAAGTAGTTCTCTCTTTTTCCAGAATGTTTGCCCAAACATAAAATGAATTTACCTAAATATGGATATCACTGGAGAATTAATTCAATGTTAGGAATATAGTGAGAGTATCAGATGGCCAATATAGAGGCAATAGAAAAATTCTTATTACTGGGAGAAAAAAGTAAAGTTATTACTTGGAATGGTCCAAATTCATTATTCCAGAAGCTAGCAGTAATTTTCATTAATATCTACAGCTCATCAGGGTCTAATTTTGCTCCAAGCATGAGCAAAGTCTAGCTATCTAGTTGGCCAAGCTTTCCAGTGTTTGCTGTTCTTCATTAACTATGTGCTGGTAGCAGTGATGTTATAGAAAGTTCAGCTTTCCTCCTCTCCCCATTTAATCTTCTCTTGAGGACATTATGGTGGCTGTAAGAGTGGAGTAGTTGCAGGCAGAAGCTGGTGAAACTCTTTGTAGCAGTTATTCCAACTTTGCCACCAGCTTATCTCCTCCAAAAATATGGTCAGGTGGTCCAAGAAGTATTGTGACTTGCTTTTCACATTTACTGAATTCATTGGGGAAAAAAGAAGAAAAAAACTCCTGAAACCTACAGAATGTGAAGTGTTTGTATAAAACAAAGCAATATTCACTTCTCAGCACAAAATGGCTTTTCATTTTGGAATATAATGTACTTTTATAAAACCATAAAAGACTTGAAAAATTGAATATTTTGTTTCTAGTTCGAACAAAATGTTTTATTTGGTTTCAAAAGCTTTTTCAGGTTTTTAGTTGGTTTGGAATCGTGAAGACAATTTTTATTCCAAATGGACTGGAAAAAGTTATTTAATCACATAACACTGGTTTTGGCACACAAATGGATCAATTATTTCCTAGTGATTTGTAGGTTTTATGTACAGGTAGGTCTTCAAATAGGTCTGAAAGAAAACAATGCTGTTTCTAGCTGCAGATCTTTATAGGTAAAGAAAATGCATGGATAATTTATTTATTTTGTGTACTCCTTTACACAGTGGTTTACAACTCCTGACTCATCATGAGAGATCTTAATATTATTCTCACAGCACTAAACCACCTAGTGAATATTATGGGCCTGATACAGACTGTTCCCCTTTGGGATACAAGGGAGATGTGAGGCCACGGTGAACTCTACGGGATCTAATTTAAAGTGTCTTTGGAAGTTACCATTCTCATATGTAAATTCCTGCAGCAGAGTCAGCAAAGTGAAAACACGAACACTCTGAATGCAAGGCAGTTCAAAGTCCTGTAGCTTAGCTCCAGTTCTCCTTCGTCAGCAGCTTTAAAACTAATCTCCAGATTTTCAGCTATCTACTGATATAGAAGCTGTGAGCTTGGTTACAGTTCCCACGTCACAAACCTTTGGGCAAAGGAGGGCAGAGACATCCTGAACAGTTGTAACTATTTCTGTTCTGAATCCGTGTTCACAACTGTATTGTAAAGCCACACAATGGGTGTAGGAGTGGACCACAAAAAGGACTTCCATTACTTCCAGAACATCAAAGGTAGTGTTT
The DNA here is from genome assembly GCA_907165065.1 of Caprimulgus europaeus. The sequence continues at coordinate 56,313,880 of OU015530.1, read as the reverse complement.
CATGATGACTTAGGTAGTGGTTCAAGACCTATGCAGACCCTTAACATGTTAAAGCCTTAGTTAAACTCACCTATAAGCCTAAATGACTATGTAGACTTGACCTTGGGTATGTCAAAATGCAGAGAAGGAAGACTTCAGACAGTTAAGAGACCTGGGCATCACACTTCTAATTGACCCTGGGACTCTCTCTACTCCATATGTAAGCATCATTAAACCTGAGCCTGAGTAGATTTGTGTCCCATGTGGTATAAATGTCACCTAGTGATATGCTTTGGATTCTTCTATAAGAAGGAGCAACTCTACTCTGGCTTCTAAAGTGTCAATAGACAGCTTGAGATAAATTAGTTGCTCATTTATATGTGACTAGTGTTATTTGTTCTTAGGTATTCAAGATGGATATGTGAGGATGGCAAGTGTCATACAGGACCTACAGGAGATCCATTCTCTTTTGGGGAGGAATCTGTAAATCAGGTAAAATTCACCATTATTCCCAGAATAAAACTTTGTGTCTATATTTAAGCAAACTTGTCCCAGACCTCCAGTGGCAAAAACAAGACTTTAAACATCTCCAAGACCTATCTTAACCTAACTTCAGGCATCTCAGATAACTGGAGCTGAAGGTACCCTAGAGCAGTTCTGAAGTATGACCTTCAATCTCATTTTCAGTTCTTTAGAACATAAAAAATACATTGTTTTTAGTGTATCAGCAGTTTCAGTTATAGCTGTGAGGTTTCTTTCATCATAAATTATTAAACATGCTATATACATCAGGATTTAATGTGATGTGCCTTAGATTTTGAATTACATTTAATATTATCACAATTGTTTTCATTTCACTCCTTGGTTTCAAGCATTCATCACCTTCTTTAGAGTAGTAGGGGCTTTGGGTAAAGTTTTTCCTGAGTATGTTTTAGAGCTGGGAAAGGGAATTAAGTGCTACTACCTTTCTTGTCTCCATGCTCAAGACTGAAAACATCACTTAAACGTCATGTAAGGTCTAGCCAAGGACTTTGGAAACAGATTTACATGCTGATTTATGTGAATTTCATTTACAGTAGCATAGAAATGATATGAGCTAGAAAGAAGCAATTGCCCAGAAGAACTTCAAACTTAAACACCATATCTCCTGCAGAGCAACACTTCAGAAATAGGGTGAAAAGATTATTTTAATAGGAAAATGATAAAGAAATTTATTACATGTGGATCATCTTGCCCCTCCAACCTGACACACATTTATGGTGATGAATGGTGGTTGTCTGCCTTCACAGGTAGAAGATATTGGGTACCAAAAGCCTTTTTATAGAAGTGGGGAGACACGTAGCAGGAACAAATGACTGTGGGTGAAAAAAAACCAAACCAAAAGCCAAAGACTTACCATTCCCCTAAGTAATTGTACGTGAAGATTATTAGAACAAACTGTTGGAGCATAAGCTGCATTTACTACCCTGTGATGTTTATAAAAGCAAGATAAGGAACACTCCTAGAAGTTATGATTTAGTCAAACACAAAGTAGACTTTAATCAGACGAGTGTTACTGCCTCATTTCAGTATCTGAGAAGCAGCTGGACTTCTGCCTTTAAAGGCAATGCAGCTCCTGCTCTTGTCGTGAGGGTCAGAGCACTTCAACCCATGTAGGAACATAACCATGCATTGGTGGCATTTGATGATGAGCTGGAAGGTGGTTTTCAACCCACAAATATTTCTTAGCATCTTTAGAGAAACAGATTGAGGCATTTTAAAGATTTCTACCTCTGCATTGGTGTGTTCCCAGCTGGATGCCCACTGCCAGGTTTTCTTGAGCAGTGATCTGTTCTGGTTTCACAGTCTCAGGGAATTGCAAACACCAGGCGACGGTTATAGCTGAGATTGAGCACTAGTATTCAAAGTTTACCTTACATAATATTCAAATAGTACAAATCAATCTTCTCAGAAAGTAAATTTTGTGGTTTGGAGCAGAGTTAGCCCAGTGGTGTATTTTCTATTCTGCAACCGTGTCTCCTGTCCACAGCTGGGTACAAATGAGGAGAGTGCACTCTGCTAGGATTAGAAGGAGCTGAGGGAGATGGGAAAGATGCTAAACCCTGCAGCCCACACACTGAAAACTTGCAAGGTCAGTGCTCAGAAAATACAGTTCTCCCTGTCCTTAAAATTCAAGTGAAAAGGTTTCTATCATTAAAGCTTCTTAAATCATGAAGCCTGGAAAACCTTGAGCAGGTAGGAGAGGTGTGGAGCCTGATCTCCATGGAGCAACAGCTGACAGCAACTGAAGCATGGTCCAATATGAATGCAGTTGTTTTATCATGTTGTGCTTGAACTTCTCCTTTCTTAAGCTCTGAAATGAGCTGAATGAGGCTTACTTCATTTTTTTCAAAGATCAAGGACACCAACTACAAAACCTTTGTGGGAACACAGTAATTCACACTTGGTGCAGACACAACCAGCAATTGCTAAACTTTTTTCTCCCACTCTGCAGTCCTCCTACCAAAAGAACAGGACTCCCCTGTAACCTTCACACCCCATGGGTGTGGTGCCCCTCAGGACTGCTTTCCCCAGGACTAACTTCTGGTTGTGTGACCACCATGACACATTGCTGTGCATGAAGAAAAGAATTGGATGCATGCCCACCCTATGAGGGCATACATCCTGATTTTTAGCTGGGACAGAGCTGGGTTTCTTTTTAGTAGCTACAACAGTGCTGTGTTTTGGTTTCAGCTGGGATTTGTTATGAGAGATACACTGAGAACATCCTGATGTTTTCATTTTTGTCACTGGAAGTTGAAGGACTTTGTGTTTTGCCAGTCTACAAGTGCAAGATCCAGGAGAGGTGAGGAATATTTAAATTAATAAGCTAAATTAGCATTTGAACATACCAATGGGATATTCCATCTCCTATCCCATCATGGACAGGATATTAATGAGGGGCTCTTCCTCTCTTGCTCTCTCTGACTTTTTGGGCTCTCGCTCTTCCAGGGTTGCGGTTTCGGTTCAGGATTGTCGCTCCTTTGGGATCATTATCTGCGAACGGGCCGGTCTTGGTCAGTGGGTATTGAGCAATGGCACTGGATATCACTCATTTGCATATTTTATTATTATTATTATTATTATTATTATTATTATTATTATTATTATTATTATTATTATTATTATTATTATTATTATTATTATTATTATTATTATTATTATTATTATTATTATTATTATTTTAATAACAGTATTAATTTAAAATTTATTTTATTTCAATTATTAAATTGTTCTTACCTCAGTCTATGAGTCTGCTTATCCTTGTCCCCCAGTGGGGGGGGATTGAGTGAATGGCTGTGTTCGGCTCCTAGCCAAGTGAAACCATCACAGGGTGCAATATAATCAGTGAATTTAGGCTATAGTGAACAGTGAGATGCAAGTTTTACTTCATCTACAGCTTGTAACCCTTTACAAAAAGCCCAGGATAGCTGCTCTCAGTATGGTTTTGGTATGGAATGAATTCACTTTTGTGCACAAAACTCTTTTCCTTAGGTGTGCTCTCTGAGATTACAGGGGAAGGCTGGGGGCTCCTGAGAAGCACTTACAAGCAGCCCTGAATTATGCTTTAGGCTGTTCTGCAAATAAAATGCTACAAAAAGCAAGTGATTGTGAACAGCAGGAAAATCTCAAAATCAGCTAGTTTAATCAAGTCAGAATCTGTTTCCATTGGAACTTGGGGTATGTTTCACCAGAGCTATTAATAAACCAGAATTTTGAGCTTTCATCATCTAATTGTGCTAGAATTTGGGTCTCCAAAAGGACACAATGAACACTATTTGGGTTTAGTTTTTCTGCTCTACAAAAAAGCAGAAAAAAGCTGACAAAAGAAAGGAAAAGACCTAATTTTGTTCAAACCTACATGAAACAAACAAATGAAAAGAAGAGAATAAGAAAGCAACAAAAAGTAAAATCAGGTTTGAGTCGAGTCTAAATCAGGAGCAAATTTTAACAAAGTTAGGAATAACTAAAAATTGGAAGTTATAATCGAATTTTTCTTCAAAATTCTGTAAGAGCCTATCTGCCCTGAATGGAGTCTGAGTTTATTAAACAATAAAGTGGGTGAAATGTAGCTCTGTAGGGAAAAGCTGTAATGTTTTCAGATTTATACTATAAAAATAAGTTAGCTGTTTGATTTTTATTCCTTTTTTCCTTCTGTCTTGTTCAGAATATGTATTTAAATGTTAATCTCAATCTACTGGAAGTTTTTGAATGATCTTCAGTGCATTTTGGTACAATTTCGTGAAGGTGACATAACCTCATTCAGGGATTTACTTATTTTCAAAGTCTTTAAATCTCTCCAGTTTTAAAAAGGATTCTGCTCCCACATCACACAAGTAATTAAATAAAATTAAGTTCTGCTATATTTAAGAAAAACATGGGAGCAGCCTCATAACATTTCACCCTCTTGTTTAAAAAACAGCTTCAGGAATTAAAAAAAAAAATGAAAACTGGGTTAATCTCCCATCTCCCAAAGAGAGGGAGTATTAGATGTGTAATCACATCAAATGTAAATGTTCATGTATGCAGCCATCCTTATTCCAGAACCTCAGCTGGAATAAATCAGCACAGTTCTTAGTGAATTTAGCTACTTTAGATCACTTTTAGAGGGAGTGGTTTGAGATAGGTCCTACCTGGGTAACAGGAACGAATAATTCCATGTATAACCTGTTATCCTCTATGAAAATAATCCCAAATAGCAGTTCTCAGTGTAGTTCTGCTATGTAAGAAATTCATTTTTGCAAGACATTTTTTTGCAGGTAGTATGGTAACATTATTTATTCCCTGTCTGGGAATCCAGCAATAATTTTTTCTCAGTGAATATTGATGTGAGGAGGTGTCAAGGGTACTTATAGCTGATTCTTCAAGTGAAACTGCATAGTAAAGTACCTGGCACTTGAAAGACCGTCTGTGCCTCACTGCTCATGGAAACAAGGCAGTTCCAGGGGAAACTGAGGCAGAAGAGCAAAGACATTTATAAAATGTTGAGCTTTCTTGGAGAGATCTTGAAAACAATTTGAGGATTACAAGGAAAGGATCAGAAGTGCAGATGAAAAACTCACATTGTAGAAAAGTAGTAAACCTGTTTAAATAACTGAGATTCTTTTCCTCCTTTACATTGCTTAGATACACTGGAAAAATGACCTTTTAAACTTAGAAATAACTACTGGCATACAACTGATAGCATGTATTCCAGGAATTTGTTGCTGGTTTTTATAATGCTCTGTCTGAGTTTCTTTTTCTGTAACTGTAAATGGAAAATGTGTCTGGTAGGGAAACACACAGCTGATGCACCTAAATATGCTAAACATTTTCTACAGAACATCCTAAAATGACTGTTTTCTCCATTTTCTGGACCCCACACATCAAGTTGTCTTCAGCTGTAATTATATTTTTGCTCAGTGTAGACATACACTGCCTCCCTGGGGCTCAGCCTCACCTTGGGTACTGGGTGCAGTTTTGGGTGCCACAGTATAAAAAACATACAAAGCTACTAGAGAGGGTCCAGAGGAGGCCACAAAATTGGGGAAGGGTTTAGAGGGGAAGCTGTGTGAGGAGAGGCTGAATTAGCTTGGGTTGTTCAACCTGGAGAAGAGGAGACTGAGAAGAGAGCTCATCCCAGTCTAGAACTTCCTCCCAAGGGGAAGAGGAGGGGCAGGTGCAGATCTCTTCTCTCTGTCCACCAATGATAGGACCAGGGGAAATGGCAGCAAGATGTGCCAGGGCAAGTTTAATTTGGACACTAGGAAGAGGTTCTTCTCTCAGATGGTGGTAGAACACTGGAACAGGCTCCCCAGGGAGGTGCTCATGGTACCAAGCCTGACAAGATTCCAGCAGCACTTGGCCAAGGCCCTCAGACACATGGTCTGAATCTTGGCATTGTCCTGTGCAGGGACAGGAATTGATGATCCTTGTGGATCCCTTCCAGCTCACAATGTTCTATGATTCTATGATCTCAGTGGAGGTAGGGAATGAAGAGTCATGTGACAGTAAAGATGCAGGAGTTACTGATGTGTTAGGAACACAGAAGAGCCAGAGAATGGTCATGCAGGAATTAGGGCTTCTTCCCCCAAAAAAGTGTTGGGATCAATAGCCCAACTGAAGTGCATCTATACCAATGCACACAGTAAGGGCAAGAAATAGGAGGAGCTGGGAGCCACTGTGCAGCAGGAAAACTATAGTTGCCATCATGGAAACACGGTGGGATGATTCACACAACTAGAGTGCTGCCATGGACAGCTATAAACTCTACAGAAGGGACAGGCAAGGAAGGAGAGGCAGCCCTGTATGTTAGGGAGTGTTTTCATCATCAAGAGCTTAATGATGGTGATGATAGGGTTGAGTGTTTATGGGTAGGAATGAGGGGGAACCCACAGATATCATGTGGGTGTCTGAACCTAAGTGATTCTATAAAGAGCAGAGTTCAGATTACTCTGGTGATTGTCACTTCCATAAACTAATTGGATTTTTTCTTAGAAATTATTTTCTACACTAAGATTTAATTTTTGTTTTACAGGAGAAATTGAAATAAGTCTGAGTACTGGAAGTAACCATCATTCTAGGTTTGTACTGTGCAAATATTTTGATTGAGACTAACCTGATTTTTATTTTGGGAAAATGAATCCAGATCCATGCCAGGTAAAACTGGCAGCATAACTGAAATGGCGAAGCTAGCAGCCTGCCCAATTAAATGGACAATTAAATGCTTCTTTTAGGTGGATATAGGTTAGTGCAAGAGCACTAGGTGTGAAGCTCTGTGTACACACAATATGAAAAATTGTCCCTGGATCAATTTTAGGCACTCTTTGTAAGAGTACAATTTATCTACCATACCTTGAAAAGTGGTACCATGAAATATCAGTGCCATGAAATTCCAAGGGAAGGGATTAAAAAATATAACATTCATGCATGGTGCAACTATACAAGATGTGTTTCAAGTCACAGATTTGACTCAAATGTAGATGTCTACTGGTGAGGCTCTGCCTGCAAACTGGATGTCTCAGATCTCATGACATCTAGTTTTGATTTATTCCTTCAGTATTCAGGTCTGACACCAGATCTCCATAAATTGGTGGAGCACAATGGTCAAGATCAGGCTTTAGTCAATGCTCTACACGTCATGGCAGTAAGTGGATGCCTGTTTCTAAGGAATTAATATGTGCTGCAAATATCTAACCCACATTTCATGGTTTATTAACCATTATTTGTACTCACAAAATGAATTAAGCTAAGAAACAAAATTTATTCATTTCCAGAACCCCTTCCTTCCAAAAAACAAGGAACCAAGCAAAAAACCCACAGATGCAATCTAAATAAGAAGAGCAGAATCTGCTACAGTCCTCTATGCAGACAAACAGCACTTGGTTTTAGTCAGGCTCAAATCTGCCTGTGTTTGTGTGTATCAGCATTTCAGCCTGTTTGTTTTATTTCTCATTGAAATGGTCCTTGAGTGCTCTCATGGTCAGTTCCTTCATCTCTTCCAGAAGGTGCTGAACTTCTAAGTCTTTAACTATATCCCATCCTGGTTTTTTTTTTTTCTTTTTATTTATTTATTTATCTATCTATTTATTTATTTATCTATTTATTTATTTATTTTGCATAACTACAACATGTGTAGTGTACTGCTGAACTGTTGCAATTAAAAAACTTCTCTGGATTTGGATGGAAGCCACCACAAATGAATGCAGTTGGGTTTTTTCACTTTCTCAGCATTTTTTGATTTCATGTTTATGTCCTGCTTACGTGGTGAGGAGGCAGAGACACTTTGTCTTGTTTAAACTGCATCCTTTCCTAATGCCTGAAGACATTTTCAGGGCAGCACTCAGAACACATTCAGAGACTCAGGAGGGTGAGGATAACAAATTTCACCTTCTGAGGAACAACTACCAGCCCATTCCAGACAAATGGCAGCCTGATAGCCCTGAAACAGGGAATTTATATGGATGGAAATTACATCTCTGAGGACTAAGATGCAAAAAAATAATTCACTATTCAAAAAATAATTTTATGTCTAGACTACTACTTGTTTAGACAGGTAAAACAGTTGGATTGTTCAGATGGGCAAAACTGTTGGCTGGCAACAAAAATCTGTTCCTAGACTCCTGTTTGAAGGCAGATTACTTTTGCACTGGTAAACAAATTATTTTATCTCTCTGCTTTCTTTGAACTCCCTTCCAATTATTTCAGGGCAGTATTTTGAAACTCCTTTGCTTGGTTCTGTGTAGTCATCGACTGCAATTCACCACCATGACTTCACTCCAGGGAAACATTGGCCTTTTGTTTCCAGCACTCTAGGAACCTTGCTCAAAATGTTTCAAAATACTAAATAAATAATGAATCCCCCATCTAAATTAGCAGAAAACTGATCATCCAGTAGATCATTCTACTTTTATCTGAGAGAGCTCATGTTGAAAAATGTGTCATATCAGTATTTATTATGACCTGTGCAAAAGTAACTCAAGTCAGAAACTTTGGAAAATTCATAAGCAACAAATGAAATTAAGTAGGTTTAGGTTTATTACAAAAATTATGTTGTTACAGTGATAGTACTGATAGTTTTTTTTATGTAAAATGTTGTATATTTTATGGAAAACCCCAATTTTCACCTTGCTAAGCCCTACAAAACAGATTTAGAGAGATTATGGGACAGCAAAAGAAATAGTTTCATTATCAGGGAGAGAAAAATTGCTCACTCTGTCAGTAATATTCCTCTTTTCTTTCCTTTGCTGTCAGGAATTCAAATATAATTGGGATGAGCCAAGGCAGACTAAAGTATAGTTTTCTCAGTGCATACAGGAACCCAAACATTTATATTTTTTAGGGTGCTGAAAGACAGTTTTCTTGCATTTCTGGAACCCAAAACTGATTTTTTAATGTTTAATTTTCCTAGTTTTGCCAACAGTCAGATGGTGTGCCACACCTGAATGGAGTATCAAATCAATGTCTATTTAAAAACTCTACACTACTAGAATCATCCTAAAGCATAGTCAAGCCAACCTCAATGAAAAGTATGTCCAATATGAATGTCTGAGACCAAAAGAATTGTTGGAGTTGGCATGGGACAAACTAAGCCACCTAATTTTACTTGCATGTCCTCTTTGTTTCATTGGAATGTCACCTAACACATATCAGTAATGATTACTAAATAGGAACACTGAGGTCTGCAGTGCTCACAAAACAGATATCTCATGGGAAAAGTAGTTTTTTTTTACTTTTTGATGCAGAAATCAATTATGAGTGAGTCCAGATGAGTGTGATTTTTGGATCATACTTTCACCAATAGTTGATCTAATCACAGCAGCTGGAGACTTTAATTTGCTCCTGCATCAACAAGGATGACACATAATATTCAGGGGTCCATGTGATGCCACATTTTCAGAGGGATTTTGGTGACCTCCTTCAAGAGGCTGTGTTTTCCATGTCTGCATTTTTAATCACTCAAAGGGAAAATATTCCATATAATGCCACTGTTGGAAGAGCTGCAGTAATTTATGCTAGGTAAGGAGCTAGTCTGGAATCTGCTGCCTCTATTCTGCTACACTACTGTTTTACTTCAAAGTGACTAAGTGTGAATGGGGTGATGGCTTTTACTCACAAGGTCATGCATAGCACCTGAGGAAATGTATTTTTAATCAGTAAGCCTCATGTTCCCACCAATAAGTAATTCTCTGCTTACTTTATATATTGGTCATAGATTGTTTGGAAATCTTGATTATCTTCAAACCTCAGTTAAGTAAGTTTGAAGAACAACTGCAGGATGTTCAAGGAAAATGGCTGTAGCCCACTGAGTTTCAGAATGGTGTGGTCACCTCTGAATTGCTGGCAAAGCATTAAACTCAGTGATAACGTGATTAAAAATGTATTGTGCCAGAGATCTGGGTATATATTGTGATCCTTCTGTTATGGTAACCCATCATCAAGGTTATCTTTCATAACCTCTCTTTATTCTACTAACAGAAGGATATTCATGTCACAGGTGAGAAAAATCTATGGTCTTTTTTGGTTTTTACCTCCTAGACACCTGCTTCTTATTTTTAATGTTGTTATATGGATGGAAAAAACAATGCAATTGTTTTGTGACAAGCCTGTTAGGACCAACACAACATTATGGCTGAAGAACTGTGTAAGGCCAACTGAATTTGACCTGTGATACTTCTGCTGATTTAATCAGGGTTTTTGTTTTGTGCTTTTCAGTTTATTATCTGCTATGTAATATTCCTTCAGAAGTCTGAGAGGAGCTTGTTCTCAAAGTCCAGTAGTAAGCATGATGGGCAATGACAAAAACACCTAGAAATTCTTTCCTTCCTAAATTTGTTTCCACCCTTGTCTCCAGGTTTATTTCTTTTAGAGGAATAACTTCTTCATAAGAAGTAGCATGAATATGAAGAAGGGCAGCAAGGCAAAGATTTTTCATAGTTCAATCTGAAGTTGCAGTTAACGGAGATCCTAAGAAATAAGTAGAAGGTATTTTATTTTGGATCTTTTTGTTTACAATACTTGTAGGTCAAACTGGTAACCCCAGAAGTATCTGGGCTACCAGATCTTCTGATGAGAGACACCAAAGACATTTTTTTGTCTCCAGAAGAAAGACTTATTTTCTATTAAAAATGCTTATATTTATCACCTGCAACCTGAGGAGTTAGCACTTCTCTATCTGTGACATGGTACTGGTACGGCACAGTCCAGGCTCCTTTAAGTTAAATCAAAGTACACACAGTTTCTCACTCCTTTTTTTATACAGATGTCAAAACAACTCTGTGTTAGATTACACTTATGTCCTCATCCAGATGTTCATACCCCATCTCTGTCACAGGATGCTGGACAACCTCTGGGCAGTAACTATCTCTTTTATTTCCCAGCAAGGTCTACAACAGGTTTTTAGTGACCACAATAGTGCAAACACTAAAGCCCTAGGTGGATTTAGGAGTCCAAAGATGGTCAAGGTTTGGCATATCAGGCCAACTGGTCACTAGTTAAAGGCCTGATATTATTCTTCAAACACACCTCAAATTAATATAATTCAAATGTAAAGCATCATTTTAAATGCTGAGTTCCTGTAAGTCTTAAAAACCTGTTTTGAGCATATGAGTTATTCAAATTACCTTAAAAAATGAGATCTAGATAACCTCTTTGTGCACTGTCAATGGCAATAAAAAGAGATTACACTTCTAGGCTTTTGCTCTAGCCTTTCCTGTTTATACTGTAAAATACATATTACCCATTAGCAGGTCTGTGTTTTATTCCTGTTTCCTTTATGAACTTCAGTAATAATTGGAAGCTATAAATATATCAATGTAATCTAAACATTCAGCTCCACAGACCAATCAATGATCAGCTCTTCATGTATTGTTATTGACAAATACTTTTAAGAACTGAAAGCTTTGAACTTTTGAACTCATGCAAATCTGTGCAACTCAAGTCTGCCTCTCACATTAAAGCTTTCAACAAGAAATATTAGTTCCACTGCAAGTGAATAAAAGATCTTTGAGGTGTCTCCAGGTAGGATTTTTTTTTTTTTTACTTAAAGATTTTTATAGTTAAAGATAGTAGAAAATCACTTGCATTAGAATCAGTGTTCATATTTACTTTAGAAAGTGGAACATAAAACTAAAGGTTTTAATCCAGAACATAGTGAAAAAGTCTCTGCAAAAGTACTCTATTCTTCTGACTCTCCTCATAGATTTCAAACCTGCTAAAGCAAGTATCCTTCTCTTAGATGTCTCCAAAAGGTTAGCAATCTGAAGAAGGTACTGAGACTTCTGTGCATTAGTATGTTTAGAGTGGGCTCTTCTTTTTTCTCTCTCTTGTATCTCCTGGAAGAGTTGTTTCCAAAAGAAGTGTTTGTCTTTTGTTCTTTGTTCATGTCATATTTAGCACAAAAGGCTCATATGTACTTCAGCAGTGGCTCCTTCCCAATAAGCTTTGAAAAAATTACCTAAAGGAAAGTGCAATTAGAGCGATAGAAGGACATCATGACTTGGAACACATTGTTTTGAGGTGGCAGGAAAAGGATGCTGGCATGAAATTGTGAGATGAATCAGCAGTGGTAGGAGCAGTGAAGTGAGTGAAGAGGCAGACTTCCCAAAGAAATATCCCTCTTGTCCTCCAGAAATGCCTGGGTTTCTCTTTAGGTCATTTCATTTTCATGTGTCCTCTGCAGATTCCTAGTGCTCACCCATATTAAAATAACACTTCATTTCTATTTTTTAACAAAGGAATTCTCCCTTACTTTACACCCAAATCAAGTCTATTGACATTGACTGTCACAAAGTACCTGAACACTGAACTGTATTAAAAAGAGTGAGAAGCAGTATTGATGTGGAACTCTGAAGCTGCAGGAAGGGTTTTAAAAATGAGGATCTCAAGCCTCATTGGAGCACTGTGGCCATCCTAATGTTCAAGTGGAAAGCTGGTGTTCCCAAAGATCTACACTATTCTACAGGTGGCTTTTTAAAGAGGTTACTAACAGATCTTCTGGGAAGTGAGAAAGGGAAAGAAAACTGTTACTCACTCCTTTGTTTTCTCTGCTGTTTCCAGAACTGTTTGATAGCCTTGAAAATAGTCAAATCCTCCCAGATCCTGGGCCCATGCTGGGAGCTGCCTGGGCAGTAAATCCCGATGGTTGGATGGATGTAGAAGCCATCACACCTGACTGACTGCTCTGAAAGGACAAATCTAGGACTTTGTCTTTTGCTTGTTAATAGATTTTTGATTCAGTTCTTCCCAGGATTCTCTCTAACTGAACAATTCAGAAGCAAGTATTGAAAGATATAGCAGAGAGAGATAAAATGGCAGTTTATAGCTAATCATAAACACACGGCAGCTGTGTAGGATGCAGGAAAAAGAGCAGATGAGTCACTTTGTTGAGGAGGAGCTTTTTGACTTTTGGTGTTGCTTTATCATCTAGAAAGTGTGGCTACTTTTGAAAAGATAGATGAGATCATAGGCTTTTCCCTCATTAAGCCTGTTACACTGCTGACTCTCCTTCTGCTCTGGTCTTGGTTATATTTCTATTTATACACTGTGCCAGTAGTTGGTAGCCATTGCCTACCAGAGACAGCAGCCTACCAGGGCTTGGCGTATCCATGCACATCCCGGCCAACAAACTCATAATGTTTCAAAATACCTATTAATAATCTTGTCTCCCACACAGTAAAACTTTGATTTATTAATCTTCTTGTAATTATTTTAGTTTCAGTAATGTTTCCCTATTGAGATGTTCCTAAAGGGGGTGCCATTCTTGTGTTCTTACCTTGTAAAGCAATTTCAGAAAGACAGAGACAAGCAGTTCTGCAACTAGAGAAACCATGCAGTACTTGAGCCTTTGCTTAAGCAGTCAGTGAAAGACCATGGCATGATGGGAAGGGAGAAAAAATGTTTAAAGTGCACTTCTTAATCTTATTTTTTTTCCATTGGCGATATAAATACAAAACACTGTGAACTATGGAATCTTCAATATCCCACAGTGACCTCTACCTGTCCTTTGATTTAAACAATATTTAATTACCCCATTTCAGGTCGTCATTTTCTGTAGAACATGAAACACAGAGCTCCTAGGTGACCCTGGAAACCTTTCTTGAGCAGAGCCGCAGTAAAGGATAAAGGGCTTAAAAACATCAGGGGTACATGAATAAAGAAAAGGAGGATAATCACAGGCAAGCATCTGAAATATTTAATTGCATGCTGGACTTCCATTTATTTGGAGAGAATGTAGATATGTCTCTCTGAGCTTTGTGCAAATTGCCATGGTGTCTTTCTAATGCCCGTTGGGCCTGAGTTCAGCAACATGATGGATAGTTCAATTTACTGAGTAAGCAAAGAGCTCTCCTTGAATGTTAGACACTAATCTTCTGATTGGACTCAATTGCCAGGGAGACCTGCCCTACAAAGTTTACTAATAAGAATTGATCCAGCAATTGATGAGGATTTAAAAGGTTGGTGCATGGGATGTTAACAAAATATTGGATTTAACTGCTCTCCAGCTATTGTTACAGAAAAAGTCTAAGGCTGTTTCATACCTATTGAAAAAATAATAGGTTAATAATTTAATTATTAATAAATTATTAAATTTATAAACATTATCTGTATATGGAGGGACATTCGTAACATGTCATTAAGGTTAGGACACACCATCTTCATGTTAAGAAGTCATCACAAAAAATTGAGATGTGGCAGAAGAATAAAAAGTACAAACTATTGACATACATGTGGAATCACACATTCAATCCCATTATCCTTCTGAAGGTTTTAAAAATGAAGATTAGTTTTGAAAAATTTGAAGGAATAGCTTGAAGGTACAGCACCTAAGGGGCTTAGAGAGGCCAAAATTACTGTAGGTGGGCCTGGTACCCTCAATACCATAACTAGTTTTTTATTATATTGGACCTCACATGTACAGAAAGCTCAAGATCCTTCCTTCCTGAGCCTTTGCAAAAAGAAAAATCCAACGCGATTTCCTTGGCACTGTGGCAAGTCAGACACGGGCATTAGTACTTGGTTTTTCATCATAGAATCACAGAATGGTTTGGGTTGGAAGGGACCTTAAAGCTCATCCAGTTCCAACCCCCCTGCCATCAGCAGGGACACCTTCCACTAGACCAGGTTGCTCAAAGCCCCGTCCAACCTGGCCGAGAACACTTCCAGGGAGGAGCAGCCACAGCTTCTCTGGCCAACCTGGGCCAGTGTCTGACCACCCTCACAGTGAAGAATTTCTTTCTAATACCTAATCTCAATCTCCCCTCTTTCAGCTTAAAGCCATTTTCCCTTGTCCTGTCATTAACTGCCCTTGTGAAAAGTCCTTCCCCAGCTTTCCTGTAGGCCTCCTTCAGGCACTGGAAGGCCACTATAAGATCTCTCCAGAGCCATCTCTTCTCCAGGCTGAACAGCCCCAACTCTCCCAGCCTGTCCTCACAGCAGAGCTGCTCCAGCCCTCGCATCATCCTCGTGGCCCTTCTCTGGACTCATTCAAACTGGTCGATGTCTCTCTTGTGTTGAGGGCTCCAGAACTGGATGCAGTTGGAGCCTTACTAGAGCAGAGTACACGGGGACAGTCACCTCCCTCGACCTGCTGGCCACACTTCTCTTGGTGCAGCCCAGGATACAATTTGCCTTCTGGGCTGCAAGTGCACATTACCAGTTCAAAATGCCAAGAGATGTATTGTGGCAAATTGTGGACAGAGCTTTTGTTCTCAGCAGCCTCTCCAAGGGGTCTGCAGGGAGCTGGAATATTTTCTTTGCACCTTTAAATCCCTTATTAGCAAGCAAAATATCCTAGTTTCCAAAAACTTAAACAATTTCATGTCCCTTCTGGGTGTTCAGTCTGTTATAACGCCTCTGGATTTGTCAGAAGCTGGTTTGTGGAGTATGAGTCAGTATTCCCTTTGCCTGACTGCTCACTAAAAATCTTCAGTGAGTGAAGAAAACCCCTTTTACTCCTAATATCAAAAATTCAGTACTAGCCAATAGAAATAGTGTTTTTCTACAGGTAGTTACTTGTATGTTGACCTATGTTACCAGATCCTCCTGAAAGCAAGTCTAGCGTCTTCTAATAATAAACTAATTTTAAGAATCCAGGGGATTTAGTCATTAGGTTTTTTGAACAGTGGCAAAAAATGCTGCTAATAATTAATTAAGCAGATAATATTAGTCAACCTCTTTAGAATCTATCACCTCAGTTTTTATAAGCTTTCTCCTGGCAATACTAAAGCATTGAAGGTGACAGAGGACAAAAAAAATTGATTTGTTACAGAAGTGGACCATATGAGAAGAATATCAACATACAAGTTGACTGTTGGACTGGTAGTTGTCAGCTGAGAGGATCCTGCTTTGTTCCTGTGTCTGACAAACACCCTTTTGTTGTTGTATATTGGAATAATTCTGGTTCTCAGCACTACTCGATACAAAGAGGAGTTGAAAGAAGGACATTTGGAGAAGCAATTATTGCAATAGAAAGACATTAGAGAAAGCCATGGTGTTTCTTACAGTCCTTAACAAAATTTACACATAAGGTCTAAGTTAGACTGAAAAAATTTCCAGGCTGAGATCCTTTCAGTTTCTTTATCTCGTTCCTCCCTGTGTCCCATAATTCATCTGCTCCTTCAGAAGAGCAGGTCCCAATAGTTTCCATATATTATATTGATCTCAGTGTCATAGATACAGGCTTTTATTTTAGATGGTATCATCCTGGTCCTACTTTCACAAGCCCTGGTCCTCATGGGGCACTTCAACCACCCTGACATCTGTTGGAGGGACAACACAGCAGGCCACAAACAATCCAGGCGGTTCCTGGAATGCTTGAAGGACAACTTCCTTCTCCAGGTGGTCGAGGAACCAACAAGGAGGGGTGCCATGCTGGACCTTGTTCTCACCAACAAGGTTGCCCAAGGAAGTTGTGGATGCCCCCTCCCTGGAAGTGTTCAAGGCCAAGTTGGATGAGGCTTTGAGCAACCTGGTCTAGGTGAAGGTGTTCCTGCTGATGGTAGGGGGGTTGGAACTGGATGATCTTCCAGCCCAAACCATTCTATGATTCTATGATCAAGTAATTATCATAAAATAATTGGCTATGTGCAAGCTCTTCACTTTGCACCAAATGCTGTAACTCAGCAGAAGATGAGAGTTGGACAGATACTGTCACTAATGTTTGAGGAGAAGAGACCCTGTTTTAGTATATGATTCATAGATTAAGATATTGAAATTTTGGTGTTGCCATGTGAGAAAGATGCCTAAACCCAACTATAATCAATCTAGCCAATAAATGTCTCCAGATGAGCAGAGGTGTAATCTCCCATTATAGTCTACTGAAAGCCAGTCAGTGCAATTAGTGGAGCTCAAAGTGTAATTTGGCTCACCCTGAGTAGATTCCTAGGGCTCGATTGAATTGCCTGAAGATAAACTTTTGGTGATGCTTTGGGACCTTGAAGCTATTTTTACTTTGCCTCCAGCTGCTCCAGAAGAGGGGTACAACCTTAAATCTTGGATCACCTCTGCCAACCTTGTGCAGATGTCTTGGATATCCTAGAGATTTCAGGTGGTACCATAAATCTATGTTTGGCAAATGAATCCCATCCCTGCATTTTGTCAACAAAATGGGTCTCTGTGCTGCACTGCCTAGATCTTTACTGAGCATGCAACCTTAAACACTCAACTCACTAAAATATCTATATCAAATATAGCTTCACCTTGAACTGAAATACAAGCAAGATGTCTTGCAACCTAGGAGAACTCAGCAGCACTTACTTTTTCTCATTTGCTTATTACTCTTAAAACAGTTGGGGAAGGGCAACTGAAGAAGAGACACGGGAAAATCCAAAGCACCTGTTTCTTCTTGAAAATTAAGACAATTCAGATGTCAGGTTAGTATTAATGAATTTTAAGAGCTTGCTTAATT
Source organism: Caprimulgus europaeus (assembly GCA_907165065.1). Next base: position 56,296,476 of record OU015530.1, on the reverse strand, counting down.
ATTCTTGCAGTAGAAGGCAGCAATTAACATGTGTGTGCAGGTGAATACTTGTCATTTCATCAAAAATCTGTTTGGTTTAAATTAGATTTACACATAAACCATTTTCCTAAATCCAAAAATATTTTGGAGCTGTGAGTGGGCCTTTGTATTCTTAAATTACAAGCTGAGAAGCTGACACATAGACCTATAGCAAGATTTGCTAAATCTGGTGGAGTGCTGCAGAGGCACAGCCAACACACATATTCCAGAGCTCCTTGATACTTGTTCCACATAAGTCTAACATTCATCCAGTAATTCTGGATCTAGCCAAAACAAAGCTGGTCTGAGCACCCAAAAGATCTCAAGGGACATGGGCCTCTTTAGCTTGGAGAAGAGGAGACTGAGGGGTGACCTCATTGTTTATAAATATAGGAAGGGTGAGTGTCAGGAGGATGGAGCCAGGCTCTTCACAGTAACGACCGATGATAGGACAAGGGGCAATGGGTGTGAGCTGGAACACAGGAGGTTCTGCTTAAACTTGAGAAGGAACTTCTTTACTGTGAGGGTGACAGAGCACTGGGACAGGCTGCCCAGGGAGGGTGTGGAGTCTCCTTCTCTGGAGATATTCAAGACCCACCTGGACACCTTCCTGTGTGAACTCATCTAGGTTCCTGTTCCGGCAGGGGGATTGGACTGGATGATCTTTTGGAGTCCCTTCCAATCCCTGACATTCTGTGATTCTGTGATGTACACCAGTTTCTGTAACAGGTCCACTGTCTTTTACTGACTGTCCATTTATAGTGCACTTGCCTTACCCTTTTCTCTGGTTCATTGACTACCATCATCCTTGCAAATGCAAATAAACCTCATCTAAAGATCTCCAGGGGTGTGCAGGGGGGAATAAATCCAATCCCTTTCACATATATGCTAGATTATTGTTTATATTTGGACAGTGCCAACAGCTCCAGTCAAAAGCTCAGGTCTCCCTTGGGCTAAGAGAGGGTAACAAGATGATGCTGCAGATGCTATGGAACTTAAAAGCAGAAGATCAGCTAACACATTGGGGAACAACTGAGCAAGCTTCCAAGATTTATTTGCATTGTGAGAATCAAAGTGGCTTCAAAAAATCATTGTTTAAGAAAATATCAACCTGTAGCAAACCTCTGTTTGTCATATGAATCACATTCAGAGTATGACATTTGTTCTTATCCTATAAAGGCCAGTTTTCTGGAAGAGTCACAGCAAACAATATTTACTTTGGCAAGTATTGAATTGCATGCACTGAAAGGAAAAAATAATCAATTAAGGCTCACAAATAATATCAGTCAATGCAATACAATGAAATAAGAGCACTGAAGAATGTGCCTTATCATCACGGAGATTTATAGATAATGTAGGAATAGATTTCCCCCTAAAACTCAAATTATGGCATGAACTGATATACAGAGGAGTAATAAAAACAAGCAAGATAATACCAAGAAACACTAAATGAAACTAATAATTACAAGCATTTTTTTTTCCATAGTACATTGCTCCATTTTTGGTTCAAGAAATGTTTCTGAGGGCTCATTTTGCAACAAACCCAAGGGAACAAGTTACCAGGACCAGTTTGACCTCTCAGTCATTATGGCCCATGATACCTGTAAAACTTTGCAAGTACCTAAAGAAGTTCAGCTCAGGTTGTATTCTGAGTTATTTCATAGCAAGCAGGATGAGCCATTGCTTCTGTAGAGTCTTGTTGCTTTTGCTTATCAGAGTGAAAAACTGGTCAGAGGAGAAGAGATCAAGATCTTCCTAGCTTTCTCAATAAATCCATGAAGGTTTCTTAACAAAGAAGGTCAAAGGGGAATAACAGCTCACAGACATTTGCTTATGGGCTCTTCAGTCTCTACCAAAACAGAACTACAAAATTAAAGATTTGTGATACAGTTTCTTTCACATGGAAATCAGTGTTTCTACAATTGGTTTACTTGTCTAAGATAAAATTGGTTTACTTGTCTTGAGCTAGTTGCATCAAAATCTGTCACACATCCCCATAAGCAAGAGTGAAATCATTGAGTAGACACACCCTAAAGCTGTTGTTATCTGAACACTTTCCATCAGGAAGGGTCCCCAGCTCTATCCCTGCCAACAAAAGTCTTTGCAAGTAGATGTATTTGTATATAATGACCTGGACTAGGGAATTGACCTACCTAAAAAATCACCTCACCAAAAGAGATAGGGGAAAAAATTATTTTCAGCCAGATCAGTACCCTGATGTGGTTCACAGCACAATTGCAATTAACATCAGTACAAAGAGAGGTCAAGGCACAGGACCTGGCTGAGATCAGGAGGTGATAGGTTTGGTCCTACTTGCCCAAAGGTAATATTTAAGTGAGTGTGGTTAGCATATCATTGGTAAAGCAGTAAGTGAGAAATCTTCTGAGAACTTTGCTGGGGTCTGTAATAAAACATCTGTCAAGTTGTGTACATTTATCCAAGCAAGTTATTTATCCCATGAAAATTACCCACAAATTAGCTGTATTACATACAGTGACTGACACAAAGCATCTTGGTTTTCTAGATTCTCTAATTCCAGACATGAAGGACTGGTCAACACTGGGCAGAACCCTTTTCTCCTGTCTAGATAGGATAACTGGACTAGACATGGATGAGGAGTAATGATAAATGCTGGAAAGAGCATCCCAGGATAGACAAGTCACTGAAGGCACTGTGAATGGGAAATATTTTTCTTTAAATGTTATTTGATTTGGTAAAGAAATAGAAGTTTTGTGTTCAAAGTCTGTCCTAACAATCATTGAAAATTTAAAAAAGCTGTAGTGAGCATAGCTTGTCTAGCCATAATTTTCATTTTGGGTAGCCTTGACATAGCAGGTAGCATCATGAGATGGCCAAGCTTTGAATGGTAATTTGAGTCATTGCTCCATTTTGATTGAAAACCTACAGACTTAAGAGACAAAAAGCCCTTATGCAGTTGTAAAATCTGCTTTGATGCACCTGGTATCACCTTACTGGCCATCTGGGTAGTAACTCCTTTGCCCTCTTACACCCTGTACCACAATCAAATTGGAAGTGATGTTGTGATGGAGACTTTAACCCAATGAACTGCCAATACTCAAAAAAAAAAATTAGTTATGGTAGAAGTTCTTAATCTCAGATCACAAAAAGCCAGACCCTGTCCTGTGTTTTTATAACTTTCAGAGAGAAAGGGGGAAAAAAAAAAATCAAAACAACTATGTAACTTTCATTCCTTAGCAGCAAAGTAAGATTTCAAGGTTAATGCTGCGCTTCAAAACCGTCCTGAGCAGGAAAAATGGCATTTGCCACACATCTCTGACATAACATTCACTTCTGTTGCTTTACATCTTTTGGTTTTTGTTCTTTCCCATTTTTTTGCTCCCTTCATTGATGATTTCTACTGACCCCTTGGTCTGAAAGGCAGGTCAGATATGATTAAGAGGAAGGGAGCAGCAAAAGAAGCTGGGATACAATTTTTTCACATCTGCATTACATAAAAATGTGCCCTTTAGGTGACACGGGAGAGTATTACACAAGCTGTCACATTTCTTAGCACTGTCACACAGTTTCTTCCCATGAAGCAATGGCACTGCTCTGCTACCACAATATTCTCAAGTAAAAGATCACCACAATGGTTTTTATTTATGTTTGTATTTAAAACAGTTTCAGAAAAAAAATCCAAACCAAAACAAAATAAAGCAAACTATTGCAGATCTACAATAATCAGGCATTTTTATGTTCCCCCTTTGAGTGACTCACATTAAAAAAGAGTGATTAAGGTGTTTGGAAAAGACTAAAGTGGAGGAAAAAATTCAAAAGATGGCTGAGATAATTTTTTTCTGAAAAACCTTATGTTCTTGATCACTTGCAAGATTTCCAAACCCTCTTCTTTGAAACACTAAATCACTGGAAAAAAAATAATTTGCTTTCTTATACATTGTCACACCTACTTACGAGTATGACAGCATCTTTCCTCAGAAGTAAGAAGATAACTGGGTAAGGGGTTGAATTTATTTGACCATTCCAGCCAGGTTTCAGCAGCAGAGTTAAGAGCATAAGGTTGGGACTCAACACTTAAGCCTTGTTTATGCAACACACTAACTATGTGCCATTGAAAAATGCACTTGAAGATTCATTACCCGAAGTGTTTTGTAGATTTGACTGTGCACAGCACCTGACATGAAGGTGCCCTGAGTTTTGAAAGGAACAATCAGACCCACATATTAGTTTTCATCAAGTCCTTGCCATTACTCTATCAGTCTTGAAAACAAAAAGGAAGGAGTAGACAGAAGATTCATTTTTCAAAAATTCCTGAGATCTGTTGTGGCAAAAACCTTATATTGCACAATTTTACATGTAAGCTGAGCTACTGCTTCTGCAGGTACATCTGTCTCACCTTGCTCTGGGGCAAAAAGCTTCTGCTTTCCCTTAGCCTAACATTTCTCTGCTCTGTATTTGTAACTAGCTAAGAGCATGCTTGCCCCAGGCTTTCATAAGGATGTTCATGTTAATCTATAAAATCAGAAAAAATAAGATAATGGTACAAATCATTTGGAAACCATGAGATGCTGAAGAGCTTTGTGTGGGTTGCAAGTGTGTAGGAAAGAGGGGAGGTGGGCAGGAAGACTACGCTCCCAACCAGGTGCAACATCTCCTGTTCACCTTCAACAAGGGCACCTCTGGGAGTGATCATCATTTGATCTGATTTTGTGTTCTAGAGAACAAGTCTGATGAGGAGCAGCTGAGGAAACTGGGGTTGTTGACCCTGAAGAAAAGGAAGCTAAAGGAAGACCTTATTGCTCTCTACAACTCCCTGAAAGGAGGTTGTAGCAAGGTGGGTGTTGGTCTCTTCTCCCAAGTAACAAATGATAGGACAAGAGGAAATGCCCTCAAGTTGTTCCAGGAGAGGTTTAGATTGGATATTAGGAAGAATTTATTTACTGAAAGGGTTATCAAACATTGGAACAGGCTACCTAGCAAAGTGGTTGAGTCACCATCCCTGAAGGTATTTAAAAGATGTGTGGATGTGTGTAGGGAATGTTTTAGTGGGGATGATGGTGTTGGGTTGAGGATTGGACTTGATGATCTTAGAAGTCTTTTCTAACCTTACTGATTCTATGATTCTATGTCACCATCAAAGGCTGCTCCACTGAATTCCTTCCAGACAACAACAAATCTAAAGCATTAAAAGAGTGGTCAACTATAAGGTGGCAGGCGATGGTTCCCTTAACAAAATAGTGAAATGAGAGGGGAATAATGCTTTTAATTAGTTCTTTTTTAGAATTTACTTCTGTAGCTGCAATGACCTGAGCAGGAGTCAGCACAGCCCTGATGCTTGTAAAAAAAAAACAAAAACAAAAACAAAATCACAAGGTCACTACATTTTGCTTTGTCTGAGTTTTCACTGCCCTCTTCCTGAGCAATTAAAACTGTTGCTGCTCTAGTCCATGCCTGTTGCCAGGGAAGGTTTCAATGCACCAGGCAGATACCAGAATGGGAAATAACTTTTAATGTAATGTCACCAATCAACTGCTCTCCACTGGGACGTTTCTATTTTGAGGTTGTAAATCAAGCTGAACCTGTTGGGTGAATGTTTACTTAATCCAGCTGCTACCAGAACAGTGAACAGGGACAAGGACCTGTTGGATGGGGTCCAGAATAGGCCACAAAAAATGATCAGAGGGATGGAACACCTCTCCTGTGTAGGAAGGCTGAGAGAGTTTGACTTGTTCAGCCTGGAGGAGAGAAGGCTCCAGGGGGACCTTACTGTGGCCTTTCAGTATTTAAAGAAGGTCTATAAGAAAGATGATGACAGACTTTTTAGTAGGACCTGTAGTGATAGGACAAGAGGTGATGGTTTTAAACTAAAGGGGAGTGATTTAGACTGGATATGAGGAAGAAATTTTTTACAATGAGGGTGGTGAAATACTGGCCCAGGTTGCCCAGAGAGCTGGTAGAAGTCCCATCACTGGAAACATTCAAGGTCAGGTTGAATGGGGCTGTGAGTAACCTGATCTGGTTGAAGATGTCTCTGCTCATTGCCTGGAGGGGAATTGGACTACATGACCTTTAAATGTCCTTTCCAACATAAACTATTCTGCAAATTTATGAGTCTATGATTTTATGACAAAGCAGGAGATGACTAGCTAATGAGGTTCAGAGGATGGTGAAATGGAGATGAGGCTGCTGTGCCAAGGAATGGTTTCTCAGAACAGAGATATAACAGGCTGCATGTTCACCTGAAGAAATGGGAAAAGTGCTTCCTTTTGAGATCTCCAGAAACATGGTACAGATGAGACCCACTCATGGGCTTATTTTAAGGAACTAGCTGCCCTGGATTTCTTAGAAGGTGGATTGTCTGTGTGAGGCAACATGTTTCACATTAGGCTGAATCTCTGGTTTTGCTGAAGTTTAGTTGTGATTTTACAGCTTTCAGTAACGACAGGCACTAGTAATTTTAATTCCAAGTTGGTTACATGCAGCCCTTCTAACATGGTGTGTCAAATACAATTAGGTACTACTGGAGTCTGTGAAATTAAGAGAGGGATGAATAATTGAAATGTCTGGGGTATGGTTCAACTGCAAAAGCATAGATATCTGTGATAGAAATGGTATATCTCAGCTGTTTCTCTGGGGTTCCCCTTGGGGCTCCCTAGTGTTGTGAATGAAGTCTAGAGCACAGTTGATCCCATCCTTAAAATGGATAACCAACTGAGTTGCATCCTAGAGGTTTATATTCCTTTCCACTGACTGACTACAGAAGAGATGGTGATGACTGCTTCATGGTTAAAATGAAGTCACTATTATGACTAGTGAATGATACATGAGTTGGATCTAACCACTGTAATCATCTGGATAAGACCTCTACTCCTCTCTATTCAGTTTGCATGGAAGCCAGTCTCTGACAAGCAAACAGCTTAAACCACTTGTTGTCTTGATCTTTGATGTCACTACCAGTGCGTGAATACCTCTTGGGTATGACAGTAAGAAGTGTGATCACAGATTGCTGATCTGACAAGAGCAAGCAGAAAGTTTGCTTTGGTTCAGATTGGGGAAAATGAGTCTTGCAAAGAATGTTGTCATGAGCTATGGCTCTCTAACTGAAGTTCATGAGAAGTTTCCAAAGGTATGTGATTTTATGATCCTGAAAACAGGTTTATACTGTGGAACATCATAAAAATACATACCTTTGGTAACTTCTTGCTAATGAGAATGACTGATCAATCTGACTGGACAGTCATGTCATCAGTCAAAGGTCATGAACATCCTGTGCCTCTCTTGATAGTCAAGAACAAAAAAAGATTGATACAAAATTTAAGTAAGATCCTTCCTAATTCAGAATAAATATTAGGTTGAGGAATGGGCACTCCTTAGAGATTGCTTTTAATTAAACAGCCTGCTTTCTCTCTCTCTATCTTGCCTTTTTTTGTTGTTTTTAATTACCAAACATCTTGAATAAATCTGGTTTGACAGGAAGGCAACCTATTGAAATGACAGAGGCACGATGTGTGGTGATGAAAGGGAAAAAAATAGAATCCCTCAACCTGGTTTTAATGAAACAAAACATTCCTTTAATGCCAGCTGGCTAATTAGTAACAGGGACAATTTCTCTCGTGCAGCATAATTATCAGAAACAAGGCCAGAGGGCATCTCACACATTCCATAAAAATAAATATTCTCTCCATATCACGAAAAAGGTTGTTAGGTAGAGAAACTGGAAGGTTAATCCTGATTGTCAGCTCTTGTGTGCAGAGTGACTCTATGTCAAATAACACATTTCCCACACTTGGAGGGGAATATCTCCCAGGATGGGACTTGAATAGCAGCAACTCATTTGGCAGGAGGTGCCTGAAAGTGATCCTGGACCTGGACATCCATGAGCATCCTGAGATGAATTAGATATTTGGTTTCCAAATTACCTGCTACCTCTGCCAACACCAATTGCTCAGATAGACTGAGCTGGCTGCAGACTGGGGTTGCATCCCATAAACTGTCAATGAAACATGTATCTGCTACATGTCATAGTTAACTCCCTGCCATCACCACCCATTAAGGTCTTGCTTTGACCTTTAAAATAACACCTTCCAAAATAAATATTTTATGTGGTAAATGTGCACCAAAAGTACAAAAATCTGACAAAATTCTGAGTTTTTTTGTCAAGATTTAGTGTGGCAGATGGGGCTCAAAATCACTGTACAAAATCTTTCTCTCCTGTTACGATTCAGCTGTACTTTCACTGCTGGCTATACCCTATCAACAATATATATTGTGTAGTATTTATACATTATCATGTGCTCAGTCAACAAAAAAACTTTTAGCAATATGATGCAAAGCCTATCTGGGAATATATATCCCAAACATGTTGGGATATATTTTGATCCAACTTAATCAACAAGTATTTTTCCATGCCTTCAAAGAGATATTAAAAGAGATGATAAAAAAATGTACTTCATTACTAAATGAAGATTAACGTCAGTGACACTGAAAAGATATTTGTTAGGTTTTTTCCAGTATTTATCTTTGAGGAATAAGAAAATCTAATGAGAAGTTGGTTTTGCTTCTTCTCTTCTCTTCTCTTCTCTTCTCTTCTCTTCTCTTCTCTTCTCTTCTCTTCTCTTCTCTTCTCTTCTCTTCTCTTCTCTTCTCTTCTCTTCTCTTCTCTTCTCTTCTCTTCTCTTCTCTTCTCTTCTCTTCTCTTCTCTTCTCTTCTCTTCTCTTCTCTTCTCTTCTCTTCTCTTCTCTTCTCTTCTCTTCTCTTCTCTTCTCTTCTCTTCTCTTCTCTTCTCTCCTTATTAACTAGAGTTATAGGTATCTTTTTTTCCACAAAATTCTATTTCATTTCAAAAGAGCTAATTTTAATTTTTATTTTTTAAGAAGCTAGAGTTAAAACTATATACTTGAATGCTGAAACAGAGCTGTTTTTCACAATTTCTGATTCACTGCAGATGGTGAAAAATTGGGTTCTAACTTGAAATCAGAAAACAATTTTCAAAATCTTCAGTGTAGCAAAAAAATATGGTTTTCATCTGGTAACATGGAAATGCCTTTGTTTGAAATGTATGGTGCTAAATATACTGTTGTGCAGGTTGCATCTGGAGAAAAATATTTAAAGTAACATTGAAGCTGTCTTGTCTCCTCTTCCAAATCTGCCATGGTGAGTTGTAGATGGACTGGAAGTCAGGAACGGGCTGAGAATGTTTTGCAGTAGAGTCCCTGAGGCTCAGATATGGCCATGGGTGGCTACCAGAAATGAGTGATAGGCAATTACAGTGTAAATGGTGTGTAAATTCAGGCTTGAGACTATGTTTAGGTTTATTTGAGCTGTTTGTATAAATTCAGCATATTTGTATAAATAACTGCATAAATTCATTACCATTACCATTGCTATACCACCAACTCATTATTGGTATAGCAACCTTCTTGTTAATGAATTCTGGTTACATCTCTCCCCTGGAAGAGGGAGATTAGCTCCAGTAACTCCTTTATAGTGTATGCTAAAAATCCATATGAAAACACATATTAATTTATTGTCTTCAAGAGCTTCTGTTTTCACTGCTTGATACAGAACAAAACTCTTTCTCAAATAGTGTCTCTCTGGGCTCCTGAAACTTGCATTCGTGTCTGCATGGGGTCTTGTCTCTGTCCAGATCATACTCAAAAGACAGTGGTTCCAGAAACGCTGCCCTGAACTCCTCTGGGACAATGGGTCTTCAAATTCAGTGTGGAGACCACCAAGCCTAGGCTATTTCACAGACATTAGCCACCATGATGTTTCCAATAAAAACCTTTCTATGGTTATGTGAATCCCTTTTTTATGATGTTTGACCACATAAAAATCACTGTTGTGCTTTGTCACTGTCATGCCTGAGACTCATTCCCCCATGAACCAGTTAATGCCATTTCCTTGACCTCTGACATCTTCTTGATAGCACTGTGTTATGCCATCAATTGGTCTCTCTGGTTCATCAGTTGATGGAGCCAGCAAATTAATCACGCTCATTTTCTGTGCTTGAGGTCAGATGAATCCTTATAATTACATGATATTTACCTGATAAACATTTACAGTCCCAAACATTAGTTACTAACACAGGAGGTGGTTGGTATTTGTACCAGAGCACTAATTAAATGCTCATTTTCAGTACATTCATGTGTATTACCCAGAGCACAGAATGAATTATGGAAGTGACACTTTTCAGAGAGCAAAAGTATTTGCTGGAGGAATATTTCTTCTGAGACTTCTTCTTCCTATTCCCTTTATGGCAAAATATCCCTGTTTTTTAATAGAGAATCATCTTATTTATTGTGCTATGTTTAAAAGCAGAAAGAATATTTGTTTCTCAAATGTAATTACTTGGAACACTAACACAAAAGCCATTTCAAGGCAGAATGGTTTTGTTGGAGGTGTGATCTATTTGTTTTTTCATAATGTATATGGGAGCTAAAAATGTGCCAAGGAAAAAAAAAAAAAAAGGGAAGAAGGGCAGAAAACCCATAAAAAAATGGAAACACGAGCACATGTGATTTTTTTTTCTCTAACAGAAGCTGTGAAGAAGCAAATATTTAGCACAGCAGGGCAGAATAAGTCACCAGATCTGTTCTTTGGCTAGTTACCCAGACATGTGTTTTTACAGGATGATTACTCATGGAGTAAATCTGCATCATGCTTGCAATTTGTTATTTGATATCTCTCCTCACTTTTGATTGAAGCATTATGAGTGTGTGTATTTATCCAGCTATGCTGACTCTTGGGGATATTGCTCTGAAAAGGCTTTAATGATGTTTCTCCGTGCAGATATCTGGAGGATGGTCTATGCTGGGCACACATCTGGACCAAACAGCAGGGACTACAAACTTATAGTTTTCATGGACAGTCACAGCATCTTAAGAAGTAATGTGATGTGGTTAGTCACCTTGGAAAAGTACTGTATGATGTCAAAAAGTCTAACTCACCTCTGTCCTGAGAGTGGAATCAATCCTCACAAGCTGATTAAATCTTGTTGAAGCACTGCAATATGAACTGCTGGTTCTGGTGAGCTCTGCTCTGTTTGCATTGTCAACATCTTTTTTGGCAACACTACAATGCACGTTTCCATTGATTTCCTATTTCTAAGCAAAAGGCATTGCTTAACCCACGCCTCCTGTAGAGCACACCTTGCAAATTAGAAACTGATGAAGCTTTCCATATGCTAGAAACAAGCATTAAAATTTACAACACCAAGTGTAAAGGGGTGAAAACCTTTGGAGGTAAAAACAATCACTATGTTGGACATTCAAAACCCCAGAAGTAGGCAACAGCTTTTAACTTTTCTTGGGAAGAATGCTGCAAGTATCCTAATTATTTCATTTCTACATAGCAAAGTGAAAAATGCAATATCAGTTTGAAAAAAACCTAATGATTTATGAAAGCAACTTATAATCATCTATTTAAGAGTCAAAACAGAGCCTTCATTTCCTGCTCTTATTCGTGTAAAAAGTGTCCTGAAAATTTTTGTTCTCAGAAGTGTGGAAGCTCTCAATATTATTTCATTGTACAGATAGAGGTATTTCAAACAGATATTATTCCCAGGATGAGATTCAAATCTAAATTCTTTTTTTTCCCTCTTTTTTCCTGAGAGAATTAATTCACATTTCACACTGCTTATGTGGGTTAAACTTTTCCCCACATCAGTGGTTAATAATTACCCAAGAAGCAGAGAAAAAGATTTTCAGTACATGGGCAATAGAAGGAAACACAATGGTACCTAGCTGTGAATTCTGACCTGCTCCTGAAATGCCTATTCAAGAAGAGCCATTGTGGCTGATGAAGGTCTGTGGGAATGTGAAAGTCTGCTCAAAGGTTTCCAGAGGGACTTATTTAAATGAATCAGTTGGTACCAACTGTGCATAAAAATATTCCTTCTGCATATGATACCAGAGAAACCTCCATGTATGAACTCCCCCCTGCCACTATGTCTCAGTGCAGTTAAGTGCAGCCTATCTTGTAAAACAAAGAGATTAATTACTGACCTTCAACACTTAATTATAATCCAGAAAAGGAATAGTTTATGCATTGACTGTAGTGAAACAAAAAATGTTATTTCAATAAGCATTGTCAAATAAAGACATACCATTTCCTTAGGAGAATGTTATGATAGCAGATTGCATTTCTTAATTAAATCTAGTTGAAAGAACACTTAACCTCTGACCAAAGGACAATTTTCTATGTCTTGATGGTTCAATGTGCTTGAGCAAGGAAAGTGAAAGTGGGGGAGGTGAACTTAATATTAGCATGGGTAAATAAACTGTTCCTGGTTTATATACCTCATTTTATTTTATAATCAGGACTAAAATTAGGCACTGAAAGCTTGTAGACAAGTCTATACTTTCCCTTGCTTGAAAACTGTGTGGGAATGAGTCTGTTATTCTGATTTTGCATTTACATTTCTTTTGAAAGAAATTCACAGGTCCCTCCCTGGGTCCTAAAACAGGTTGTTGTTCTATACAGAGGAAGACAGACCATGATGATGAGATTTAAAGGTCTTGTTAAGAAGTAACATTTTTTCCTCAAAATGGAGAAAGCTAGGAGAAAGGCATTTGGTTTTATAGAGGTTGGTTGAAGATGGGGCTGTAACAGTGTAATTATGACAGACATTCTTACCCATTAAGTATCTCAGGGTTGCTCTGCTTCATTGAGGCACCTTCATCCTTTTTCTTGCAACGTTCATGATGGTTTTTCAATTTAGTTCCTTGTACTTTTTTCTTTTTTTCTTTTTCACCTCTGCTTCTTTTAGCTAGATTAGGGTATCTCCCCATCTGTGCTGACTCAGCAACACGGCAGCCTTTCTGAAATGCTGAACTGGACTGAAATCATTATCAAAACTAAGATTTTTTAAGACTGGGGAATTGCCTGCTGAGTCATTCCATTGCAAGCACTGATCCGTGGAACAATAGCTGGTTGGAAATTAGTGAGCCCATAATAACATCATGGACTATTCATCAGACTGCAGGGACCAGAAGGAAATAGGCCCAGAGGACTGGGCAATAATCATTATTATAAGCAAATGCCAGCTGCTGGGAAGGGAGGAACCAGCACCACTGTGGAAAATGCTGAAATTACAAATGTCTTTTTAAGAACTGCAAACCTGAGAGAAGGACAAATCATGCCAAAAGAGTAATAAAATTTAGGCAATCCATTATTTATGTAGACTGGAAGGGAATATTCTGAATGTCCTTAAAGAAATACAAAAACCTGCTTGTTTTCAGTATGTTATTTTTATAGTAAACAGCCCCCCAGGGCTCTGTGCAGCCATATTTTTATGAAGCAATTAATAAAATTTCTTCTTCTTTCTTATTCTTATTTCTCTTACTTGTTAAGTTTGCTGTAATAATTAACACCTTGAACAATCCAAAGTTGTTTCTTCCTGTTTCCACTAAGGTAAGAGAAATTATTTCCCATCATTCCACCAGACAATTTGTACCATTTAAGATTTCTCCAGTTGTATCAGTTAATGGGAAAAATCACATTAACCTTTAAGGCAACTGAATTCACGTCTTCAACAGATAAGCTCCTTTTCCCCTCTGCTCATCATGGAAGAAATTTGCACTGAGCTCACCACTCAGCACTTAACTTACCCAAAGACAATGATTTGTTTTGTGATAGCATGAGATTTGTTGAGCATGGTCCTTACTATCCCTTAAGTCCTTCTCTGACAAACTTGGCTTGAGTTGCTGTAGGTTGGTAGCTTTTAAAGAAATTCTTTCAGGTTTTCTTAGCTTTTCTAAACATTTTCATCTTCTGCAAAAATGCCTGGGTACATAAGCTAATACTGAAAATGAGATAAAGCGATTTAAATTGCTTATAATAATTACCATGTTAATTAATATATGGTTTTTAATATAATAATCATTAGGTTTGAAAGTTGGTATTGCCACAGAGGGAATCTTGGCTCTATATTCCAAGCTGCAATGAACTTCTCTTGAACATGATAGGTGAATTTAATGATTGCATCTCAATCAACTACAGCAACAGCCTGATGAGCTCAGACCATTGGTGATGTGTATTGAATATCTCATCATCTGGCAGTCACTCACAGTAAGACAAATACCTAATCATCCCCATCACAGCTCACACTGCTAAAGAAAATGTGTAGGCTTATGAAAGAGTCACTTTCTAGTAAAATGTTCCTTAGCATTTTCATTTCCAGTCTTGGCAATATCAGCTTTTATTCTTGTTATTTGCCTTCTGAATGAGCTGTAAATAAAAATTGCTCAATCAGTCAAAGTCAAAAAAATTGAAGACATTGAAGCCTTTGAACTCTTACATTTTAATGCTAATCTTGCAAGGATCTTTAGTTGCAGTCACACAAATATGTGAAAAACTCCTTTTGTGGTCTCACTTGCTTGTTTTTATCGAAGGAAAGTCCCTGTGATCTCTTAGTCACAGCCAAAAAGGTAACAGAGATTCACTGTGAGTCCTGAACATCAGAAGGTAAATAAAATAGATTAAAATACTCCTAAAATCTCTTTAGACTTAATCCATCTTTCTGGTTTTGAACACCTGACTTCAGTGCTTAGATCTAACAATAACACACAATGTAAAATTGAGGATTAGAGCCAAATAAAGGGATCCTGACCCACAGCCTGCAGAGTTTTTTCCCTGTTGAGAGAGACTTTCAACAGGCCTAAATGTACACAACTGAGTATTTGCTCACTTGTTCTCCAGGGAAGTATAAAGTTTTTCTTATGTAAATTCAAAATAAAAAGCCAGATATGATAAACCTGAGGGAAATGGAGAATTTTCTGCCTCTCCCCTTTACTTTCCTCTAATTTGTTTTTTTATTTTTCTGTCCTTGTTCCTTTCCCCCTCCATCCTCCCATATTTCCACTCAAATTTTATCACTTGTTATTTTCCTTTACACTACATCTCATAATTCTTATATGCTAGGTTTCATATTTCTTAATGCTAAAGTGAAATGAATGAATGAATAAATAAATAAATACTAAATAAAGATCCTCCAAGAGAGGAAAAAACTCTGCAAGAACCTCATTCTCATTTAAATTAAATTTGACTCATGGAAAAAAAAAAAGTCCCCAAAAGTTTTAATGTACTTTATATTTGAAGGGTTAAAAATTAAGCACAACATGCATCTGCTAGGTTAGATTACTCTGTCAAAAGGAGCAGGAGGAAACACCTAGAGTTATCTGTGCAGAGAGTGCTTTCAATACTTCTAATTGTGGCCACTGAAGAAGAAAATTGTGCTTGCAGCTTTATTCTTAACTGATTGTTACATGATCTGGAGTGTGAAGTAGATTGAAGTGATTTAATTTGGCACCGGCCTTTGCAGATGTGAACTGAAAAAACTCTAATTGAGCATTATTGCTGCAATGTTAAATAGCATGAACTTAATCTCCTCTGAGCTGACATTGTGAGTCTTGGCAAAAAAAAGAGAAGGAAGGAAATTCAGGCTTGAATTATGGAATAATAGTTCTAAGACAAAGAAATATGTTTTGTGGTTACCAGCAGATCTCCCCAACCTAAATGCAGCCCTGTGAAAGCCAGGTATTTAGTGTAAACCAGTTTTTAAGGTAGAGTTCAGTCTGAGATTAAGACTCCTGTAGTTGGCCAACTCCATGTAGATGTCTAGATGTGAACTGGGTGACTGTTCTCCCACTATAGGAAATCTAAGCTAACACATCTGCATGGGGCCAGCAAATATTACACAAGATAGATGAGATATTCATCCACTGGTCCTTTACAGCAAGCCCACATCTCTGTGCAGCACAGAATGGTGCTTTTCAGAAATCCTTTGTGTTTCAGAAGCAATAAATCTTTGTGAGAGTGGTACACAAGGACTGAATATGTATCTGCATTTTCTCCTATGTCCACTGCCATGATGCACAGATAACTTTGACCAAGAGGTAAAAATTGTCTCATCAGGACTATGTGCATTGAATTCAAAGTCCCTTTCTCTCTTCTCCACTCTGCTTCCCTGTCTTTCTGACACATATTTTGGAGGAAAAGAGAAAGGCACTGAAGATGAGGTAAAAATCTTCAGAAAATGTGGAAAAAACAAACAAATTGAAGTTGAAGTCAGTGGAAACTCATGGCAGAATAAATTTAACAGAACAACAGCTTTTGGACAATGCCCTCTGAAATGTGGTTTGAATGTTGGGATTGTCCTGTGCAGGGACAAGAGTTAGACTCGATGATCCTTGTGGGTCCTTTCCAACTCACAACATTCAATGATTCCATGATTCTATACATTCGAGGTACTGTAAAGCTCAGCAAAGGAGGAGAGAGATGGAGGGAATGAGACTGCATGAAAAACAAACAAACAAAACCCACAACATTCAGAGCAAACCTCTAGACTATCAATAAAAGCAGCTCTTGCAGGAGACTAGATTGCTAATTACTTTTGGAAGAACAGGTCACAAGCAGGAAACAAGAGAATGAGTTGAAAAATCATTAGACAATAAAAAATAGATAACTACACCTTTCTGGGAAACAAGGAAATGAACAACATAAAATCCCCTTCCATTTATTAAAAACTATCTTCTGAACTCTTGGAAGTCTTCAAGTTTTCTTGCAGATGCCAAAATAATTCAACTTCATCTTGTATAATGATCTAGGAGGAAGAAATAAAGTCTCAGGCAAGCAATTAAGAACATTATAGAGGCTGGCTAATGCTGTGAATAGGCAGTGTTACAGGCAGAGATCTGTCTGGATGTATTGCAGGCATAAATGATCATCAGATGAGACTCAACCAGAACAGCAAAACTCCAGCATAAAAATGACAGAGCCATGAGTATCAAGTGGACTGGACATATTTGCTGTAGTTGTAGAGTAAGTGGTTTCTTGTCACAACAGACGTGTCCATCTTCTTACCAGGATAGTTATGGTTTTATAATTTAAATCATTGCTTAAAAAAAATATATACATGTCTTGGAGGAAACTTCATTTTACATAATAATGAGGCTCATCTTAATATTATTTAAGATTCATGCCTGTAGCAGATGGTTTTGTCCCCAGGGTGGAGGCAGCAAGATAGGATCTATAGTTAGCATTGATTTGGGTTTCTTTTTATGAGCTGGACTATGAAATGTAGTGGCTAAAAGAAGAGACCTACCTACCACTCTGGCATATCTCTCTGAAGGCTTAGGAGGAAGGGCAGGGTGGACATGGACATCTTGGGCTTACTTCTCCTCATGGAAATCAAGAGCCAGAACACATTGTTAACAATAAGGATATACTGGTTTGCTTCTTCCCGTATTCTTGTGTGCAATTCCATTGCCAGGGGTACCATACAACATCAGATCTACCTCTAGTCTTTTCTGATAATCCCTCTCTTTCTAATATCTTATAGTTTATCCCTTTATTTGGATTCCCCCCCCTAACCCCCCTTAGACTTTCTTTTATTTTTAAACAGTCAAGCTCACAATTTTTAAGATAAACTTTTCATACCACTGTTAATATCTCAAGTCCAAGCATGGTGAATATTTCTACTTTTTCCAGTTAAATATGCTTACAGTGTTGCCCATGACCAGCATTGTTGTTTAGATTCATCCCTCAAGGTCATTCTTTTAGGGACTATTTTTCCCATGAAGTACATTTCATGGTTAAGGCACAAACTCTCTTATCAGAAGCTGGAATTTATCTCAGACAGTATCTGCTGTCTAAGAATTGATATTTCATATAAATTGGTTGCTGAGTTTCTCCTACAGTCAATGATAGATATGGGTCCTTCCAGAAGGTCATTCTCCATCCAAAAAGCAGATATACAATGAATGCTATAAATCACACTCATCAGTTCTCTCTCTCCCCAACCTTTCCTCCAATCATTGATTTACCAGGTGAGATTTATCTGATTAGATATCTGAAATATGTACCCCAATAGAATAGATTAGTTCAATTGGAAAGGATCGACAGTGATCATCTAGTCCAACTGCCTGACTGTTAATCTTCACTTTTCAGAGAGAAATGGGTAATTTTAGATGGCTAGTCTAAGTTTTATGCCTAAACTTTTAATGGACTAAAATCCAGAAAGACTAATTCTTCTTTAGTTGGCCCGGTTCATGTTTGTTTGAATGAATATAAACTAAAACATTTCCATTATTCTCAGTTAAACCATCTCTGAAATCTGAAGACCTAAGGAGACAGGAACAGCGCAGTCAGGGTTAAGAAACACAAAGTTTATTTTGCTAATATATAGCTTATTTTGTTCACATTTTAGTTTAAAGCACAAATCTATTCTGAAGTTATTTTAAAGTTCACTTGCTTAGACTCTCAAGAACAGTAGTGAAATGAAGTAATTAAAAAGCTGATATAACTGACAGGTCCTTGTTAACTCAGCCCTCCCAAACCTATGCAAAAACAATTACAGTATGCAAATGCTGATGATCCACCTTAATGCTATTCCCTATTAAATGTCAGAAAAATGAAAAATGCATTGGATTATCATAGTTTCCTTATTTGTATGACGATGATGCTCTAAAGATATAGCAAAATGTCACTTTTCTGAGCTAGATAATGGATAAGCAATTGACCCACTTCATCAGTGCACGTAAAACAGAGTTTGTCAGCTGTGGACAAGGAAAACAGTTAATTAATTATATTATTGTGTATTTCAGAATTTTTCTGAAATCTGCTTGTCTCTCCTTGCATTGCTGAGAAAGGGATATAAAAATTTCAGGCCATTGAAAGGTGCAAAAGCTGAGCATTTTTCATTTCACTGTGAACTGAGATTTGCCTTAGTTTTGCAAAAGACAAAATGCATGAATATTATCATACTGTATCAGTACAAATTGCTTTTCCAGGCAATTAGCATGTTAGAGGGGAGACAATAGGTAGGTACTGTCAGTATCCTGCTGTCATGAAGAGGGAGATACAAATATTCTGTTATGTATTTATAACTAAAAAGAAAAAAAACAGAAAATACTGTACAAATATGATGCTCTGGTGTCCACAGAAATGGCAAAAATTAAATCCCAACCCCAAAAGTTGGCATAAGAGAAAATTGACTAATAATCATATAATTTGTTTGTAGTTTGTGAGCATAACAAACTCTAAGAAAAACAAGAAAACCAAAACCAACTTGTTGGATTTTTTACTCCTTAAGCTTTATAAAATTTTCTCAAAGAGCAAATGTCCTTCCAGAAATCTGAAACTGTGAGCTCCTATCAGACAGCTCTGATCTCCCTTTTTTTTTGTTTAAAAAATAAATCTAGATAAATGGAATTTCTTGTGCCTCTCCTAAAAGCTTAAAACCATGTCAAATAAAAAAACCCAAGAATATATTTTTTCATTTTTAAAGGTTATTCCTCTGTCTTATTATTTGTTATTTGACACAGATGGTTCTAAACAAAGATCTAAAGAGAATTTCAACTCCTAATAGGGGAAAAAAAAAAAGTCCCCTGATCCTGTAAGGTTTGGGGTTTTTTTGAAGTTAATGGATACTGTCTTAGTGTTTCTAACACAGTAAGGTTTCTAATTAAGTTACAGCAAGGATTTGGAGCTGGAGAGCTTGAGGGAGAGAAATGGAGGTAGAGAAATGAATGAGAGATGAAAGAGAGAATTGCATATGTCCCAAATTTGTTGTGTTCCAGTCTTGAGGATTGGGAAGAAAGAGCAAAGCTCATAACATCAATGCCTGAATTAGAAGATTAACATTAGATTTATCCAGTCTAGCTTACAGATTTGTCCCTGACAGTGTTGCAATCTTTTTTTTTTTTTCTTTTCTTCAGACAAGTGCTGCTCAATCAGTTCTTATCCTGAGGGACTTGAAAATAAATATTATTGTATTACTGCCCTGATGTGTTCTCTACAGCTATACAGCTCTAAAATGTGAGATAGCTCTTGGAAAAGAATAAGATGTTTGTACATATTTATTTTTGGGGATGATTACCTTGGTACCTCTGGTGACCAAGTACATGGAATGTGTGAAGCACGAAGATATCAATCATACAATTAATTCCAGGGCAACAGCTCTTCTTCCAAGAAGGAGGTAGCAATCAGAAAAAGGAAGAGGCTAAACTAGAAAGAATCAATGGAGCTATTGAGCTCACACCTTGAAATTTCACATTACCTTTTAGCCCTGGCCTAGGTGATGCCTCCAGAGTCAGGAGCAACCACATCTCCAGGTAGGTTCCCATCTCTAAGTGCACAATCACAGCAACCCAGATGGACAAGAGGTGTAGATCACATATGCCAGACCTAACACTTAGAAATGGTTGTCTCCAGAGGTAAAACATGGAAACCCTTGTCTACTACGTACACATGCAGTGATCAATGCTGTTACTTAACTCAGCTTTGTTTTTCCCAAATTCCCCTTTCATGTCTTTAAACTTTTATTGACAACACTGTGTCCTGGTTTTGCTAGAATAATTTTCTTCTTAGTGAGTGAAACCACCACACCCTGTTGATCCCTTTGAACCAAATTCTGTATTTATAAATCTGTACATTCTTTAAAATATTACCTGAATATATTTACAGTGCACAGATATGTCCAGATCACATATGAACCATTTGGGAAACACAAGAGAAAGAAATATTAACTGAAGGGAGGAAAGCAGTATATTTCCAAACAGCCATTTCCAGCTCTTTCCTTCATCTACCATGAGAATAAGAGATGCAATTTTAGGGCTGTTGACATCTTTTCTTTACTGTCTTTTTACTTAATGAACCTCAAACATGTCAACTGGAAAAGCTGACATATGAGATCTTTCAAAATGACAATGGAGTCAGAACAATCTTGAGAAATTGTGGAATCAGTCAAGGAACATCTTTCAAAGGGATTCTTTTTTCTGTTTGTTTATTTGTTTTAAACACATACAACATTGCCAAATCCCAAGGTGAGTCCCAAGGGAAATGGTGAAATAAATAAACAAGCAAGCAAATAAAAAGAATTAATTTTCCTAAAGAAAGAATCAACAAAAACTTTGTTCCACCAACCCCTAAATGCAATAGTCTAATGGGGAAAAATATGAATAGAAAAAGGTAATTTTGACACAAATAATAGGCTAGAAAGACAGGGAGATAGATCAGATATGGTGGCCTGGACAATACTAATACTGCATGAAGATTTATTAAGTGCTAAGGGATGTCAGTAGTCTGTCAATGTGGAGAACAACTGTACTTCAACATATGGCATCTCCCAGAAAGAAATAACTTGCAACTGGTTGTGTGCACAACAAAAATAAGAGTAGGTAAGAATTAAGTTCTGTCCAAAAAGAACAGGGACAGAACACCTGCCAGTTTTCCTGTGCTGATTTAATAATGAGCTTTTCCCAGCTCTAAAAAGTAACTTTTAGAGGAAATGCCTATGCAAGATGCCAGAATAAATTGAAAACTATATAAAATAAGTGGAGGCTTTGAAAAGGGTAACTTTAGAGCTTCTCTTTGCCAGGAAGATGGATGAAAAAGAGAGAGAGAAGAGAAAAAAAACAGAGGCAGTAGATATCTTTGAAAAATTGATATTTTGAATGCTCATTTTGGGAAAATAGTAAAATCTGTTGCTTTGGGGTTGCTTATTCCACTTTTATTATTGTCTTTTTATTATCTTTTTAGCAGCCTGATATATATTAGCCATCAATCTTTGTAGGGGTTCACATTTCTGTGTTATTTGTGCTTCATTTGTAGTTACACACTCCAGGAGGTGGCTGTGTGTCCACAGAGGCTCTTCCCCACAGGCAAGATACATAACGTGAGACTAGTGGATTGCCCCCAAATCCAAGGAGATTTGTGTCCTGATGTACCTGTTCTCTGCACCCTGCTTTCCTCAAGCTTCAATTAAGCACACATGGGGCAAGTTCAGGTTCTTGCTAAACTCTTGCCCAAGGGTGAGATTTACCTCAGATAACTCTGACCACCAGATAGTTGTTAAACAGTCTGAGATTCTCCTCTAGTCAGAGGTTAGGACGTGAGTCATCTCTATCAGCTGAGATGAAGTATCTTCTTCAGGCTGATATACTTTTCTCCTGGGAAGGAGATCTCAAATACCAACTTTTAGATTGTTAGATTTAAATAAGTGGCATGAATCATAGAACCATAGAATTATTTGGTTGGAAAAGACCTTTGAGATCAAGTCCAACCATACCTGTCCACTACTAAACCATATCTCTGAGCACCATGCAGATTCAATTTGTCCAAAATCCAAAGAGGGCTGATACCAGTGTGACACCTTAAATACAGTCTCTTACTAAGTGATATTGTTCTTGAATGGCCTTCACTTCCACATCAGTACCCTAACTCAAAAGCAGAGCAATGCACTGCGGTCTCAGACACTTAAAGATCTTTAAGTCCAGAAGATTCATTGTATTTGAAGTAGTGAAGGAAAAGTGCTCTGATATTTTATTTTATTTTATTTTATTTTATTTTATTTTATTTTATTTTATTTTATTTTATTTATTTTATTTTATTTTATTTTATTTTATTTTATTTTATTTTATTTTATTTTATTTTATTTTATTTTATTTTATTTTATTTTATTATTTTTTTATTTTTTATTTTTTTTAAACATGAGAATGGTAAACTTCTATCTGTTTGTCACTTCCTCTCAGCTTCAGAGGTTTGAAGAGATTTTTGCTCAAGATAAAAACAAAGTTGAGTCTCCTTCAGACAGATACCATGTGGAAGTAATTTCAGTTCCAAAAATGACTGGTTTGGGAATCTCTGAGATTAATAAAAATATGGATAATCTGCTTTGAAATCTTGACTGTAGCACCATGTGCTAGCACTTTTTCTGTGGAAAACACTGATTTTAACTGGCTTATCTGATCTGTGGGCACTGGCTCTGGGCATTTCCTGTCATCTAACATTAAACTTCTAACAGTTATCTCTGTAATCAGTGGAGAGCAATTCAACCTGCTGCAAGAGAGATGTCCTGCAGATGTCCTAGAGTTGCCTGCCCATGCATATTTGAATGAGGGTAGAAGCATACTGGTGATCATTAGTGGTATCTTTTGAAATTTTACAACAAAAACCACAGTATGAATAGCTTGTTTAAAGAAAAAGAGTGAAACATTTCCTGTAAGTCCATGGACTTTAATAATAATAAATATTTTTTTAGGGAAAAGATGCATTTCAGAAAAAAAAATTATTATTATCATCATCACAATAATAATAATAATAATAATAATAATAATAATAATAATAATAATAATAATAATAATAATAATAATAATAATAATAATAATAATTAGCAGATAAAGAAATGTAGTGTAGTCAGCATTTTTATTTGGAGAGAAATTTCATTTTCCATATCTTCCAGTCATAACATTTACATAAGATTTACAGAATGTCATATCCAGCTGGTGAAGAATGGAACTCTTGACTGTTTTCACAGCCAAGACAGGATAAAGTTATTTTACCACTGCCTTTGTCTAAGTTGAATTGATTAACCAAAACTAAAACTCTTCTCATTTGAACAGACTAACAAATTAAGCAAAATAAAGCATTCCACTTTTTGTACATTTTATAAAGATAAGAAAAAAAAATCCATAAACCCACCCAACTATCTGCAGGACACTTCTTGCTGATTAGGAAATTTTATCAATTTTCTTGGACATAACAACTGTCCACAGAGACTCTTCAAGATAAAATTATTTTTTGCTTTGGGGATTCAAAGTAAATAATTAAAGCCTGTAAGTATGTTTTCAATTAAAATGATTAGCATCCAGCCAAAATTCACAGAAGGCACCAGACTAAACACTACAGCCTACTATTTAAGTTACTAATTCAAAGCCCAGAGAAGATACTAAAAGCTTCCCAGTTGTCTCAGTAACACACATACTGGGTGTAAAGTGTTTATTAGCAGGGTGGCAGGATTGCAGACCAAGGTGAATCAACACACTGAGCTAAAGTGCTTGCTGGATTAGTTGAAGCTTTCTCAAATGTCAGAAAGCTTGAGGATGTCAATCATTTCAGCTGATGGTCTTCTCTTTTAAGGTATAGATGTCCTCACAGAATCACAGAATTGCCTCGAGTGGAAAAGACCTTCAAGATCACTGAATCCAATCATGAACCCAACACTGACAAGTCCCTGACCGACCCATGTCCCTCAGCACTGTGTCTACACGACTCTTCAATCCCTCCAGGGATGGGGACTCCACCACTGCCCTGGGCAACCCCTTCCAATGCCTGAGAACACTTTCAGGAAATAAATTCTTTCTCACATCCAATCTAAACTGCTCTTGGCACAATTTGAGGCCATTTCCTCTCGTCCAAACTACTTGAAAGGTGGTTGTAGTGAGGTGGGTCTCAGTTTCATCTCCCAAGTAACAAGCGACAGGATGAGAGGAAATGGCCTCAAGTTGCACCAGGGGAGGTTTAGATTGGATATTAGAAAGAATTTCTTCACCAAAAGGGTTGTCAAGCATTGGAGCAGGCTGCCCAGGGAAGTGGTGGTCACCATCCCTGGTGGTATTTAAAAGATGTGTAGATGTAGTGCTTAATATGTCTTAACATGTTGTGGCCAGTTTCCAAAGAGGCGTGGTGAAGCATGAAAAGTTTCAATTTAATCATCAGGTATATTTGTAGGATGAAGTCCATCAAAGTAAGGTACATTTTCCTCATGTGACTTGTAGACAGCAGTTGCTTGCAATGGGACAATTGTCCTGCTTTCCCAGGACATTGACGGTAAGGAAAGAGTTAATTCTGGACCATGCTTCACTTAATGGACTTTAGACATCTGCTTCAGGGTAAATGTAATCACACTCCAAAACTCAGTGACTGGATTTATATGGACAACACAGAGAGGTGAAGTCCAGCTCAGATGGGGAAGTCTATATTGTAGATGTCATGCCAGTGATACCATCTTTCTCCTTTCTAATTTCAGCAAAAACTCAGCTGAGCTTTTCTGAGCTGAAACATGGACATTTGGGATGGATTTTATCTATCTAAATGCATCATCTGTTCTCCAGTCACTATTAAAGGTGCATGGGTGACTAGCTCAGGAACAAACATCAGATTTTTAAGTCTTTGAAGGTAAAACTGCTGAATGCTGTCATAAATAATGCAGTAGTTAGAAAAAATTCCATAAGAAAAAAACTCCTAAAATTTTCTTACTCCATAATTTGAACTTTTCTTGTCTTTTTGTTCTGTTTTCTATACCAGAGCTCTCTTTCTAAATATGTATGGTTGCCCTATATTATTTTCTATTTATATTTAGATTCTGTATTCTATCTATGTTCCATAACTGTATTTCAATTTCTTATTTTGTATTTAATTTTCTAAAATTCTGTACTATGGATATAAGAAAAAAACCTTAAACTTATAGGAAATATTTAGTCAATTTCCAGAGTAAACCTAGTTTTTCCAGCTAATTTGCCTTTAAAAAAATGAAGAAAAAGAAGAAAAAAACCTAAAAAGCCATGTTCTCCTTAACTAGCCTTATGGGTGTTTCTTTAGAGGACGTACTAAGAAAAAAGAAAAATAAATAGATTACCATATAGCTTTAGCTCTGAGAAATTCAGCCTTCTGAAAAGTGCATGGTGTCTCAGTGACTAATTTTCTATCCAGCCTCCTCTGACTAACATGGGCTTGGTTGTCTACTGTGATGACACAAAGTCTTTTCCCCTAAATATCGATCTGGCATGAATAGCAACTGTAATGTGGACTCTGTTCATCCATGCAGTCACAGGCTGTATAAAACTTTCCTG
This sequence comes from Caprimulgus europaeus, assembly GCA_907165065.1. Next base: position 56,270,847 of record OU015530.1, on the reverse strand, counting down.
TGCTACTTGTGTAATGTTTTTGTTGTTCCTTTTTTTCCAGAAATATGAGGGTAGTGTAGAAGGAATAAGATCAGTGTGCTCTGGCATGCTTGTCTGATTAGATCTGCTTGCTTTTTTGTTTTCTTCTGCAATAAGGTCTGCTTTTCTGATTTACTCTCTCTACTGGAAAAGGCAAACATAATGTACATCAGTTTTTTATAGCTTAAAAAATTGTTGGCATTACACTATGAAACTTCTGGGCTGCATTAGTTAACTTTAGTAATTATAATATCTCTAAATTGCCTCCTTTCCAATCAGGAAAAAAACACTTAAGAAGAGTCAATATTTTCCTTACCCTGATAATCATATTTCTTCTAACCTTATTGTATCATTGTTATTCCATTTTTAATGGACTGGATATAATAGGAATAAGTTTAGCCAGAGGTTGGTTCTTTATTCTGCTTGATTGATTTTATGTACCTGATTATATTTTGCTTCGAATCAGTTCTACACCATTGTAACTCACTGACCCAATGAAGATAAATCTTGATTTTTCCCTTTCACCAATAGAAAGAAAATTGATTTAAAGGCTTCTGGGAAATAACTCAAAACCCTGAGTATTTATATGCTGACATCTGTGCTGTTCTAGTGATTGATTCAATGTCATAATCTAATTACAAATTTGTGTAGAGCATTGAAAATACAGGGAAAAATTCAGATCATTTTAAACAAGAGTCACAGAGGATGATAACTGGCATTTTTATTTCCACTTGTAAACTGCTTTATGAATGTTTGGCTTTTGTAGCATTGTTTACATTTGAGAATTGCTTGGATTTAATAGTAAAATAGTGAAACTGGGAAACAAGAGCACTGATGTTATTTTTAAATCCCCAAAGGCCATTTCATGCTTCTTTGAGTCTTTGTTATCATAGCAATGACATTATCTGATTGCAAAGATTCAATGGGATTATGAAAAGTGCCACCAGCCAAGCCCAAATAAAGCCCATTGCTACACATTGCAGGTTAAAATGACCGCTGTAAATCCATGATTGAGAAAGTTCCTCTTGCAAAAGAAAGCTGGGGAAAAAAGTTAAAAGGAATTAAAAAAAAAAAAAAAGGTTTGACACTTTGTTTTAAAATAAAAACAATTAAAAAAATCTGATTTTTGCAAGAAAAAGAGATAAATCTCTAAGTTTGAGACTTATTTTTATCTCTTTTCTCTGTTTATACATTTGCATACATCTACTTTTTTAATATATATTATTTGTATATAACTACATATTGATAAATAGTTCTCTCTGTATATATCAGTTATTCATGTAGTTGGATAAAAATATGAATAACTTGTTCTTCAAATTTATTCTTGTTTTTCAAAATTTGCAATTATGCCCCTGAAAAAAAGGGAGAATGTATTCAATGTTTTAAACACTATTTAAATATCCATTTTTATATTATTTATTAACATTATAAATACAAATATATTTTTTTTTTAAATGTATCTGATGTTATTTAGCTTCAGGAAGTATCCCTGAGTCAGGTGTGGGGTTGTGTGTTTGTTTACTAACATTTTATTTTTTATTTTATTAATTATACAAAGAAATAATGAAAATCTTAAGTGATTTTACCCATAGGAATGCAAACTGATAAAAATTGTATTAGATACAGGTCCAGAACTGTCTCAGAGATGGAGACATCTGAGTTCAGTCCTTACATTTGCTTATCACTTGTTGAGCCACCTTTAGGAAAAGAATTAATTGCATTGTGCCTTTTCATCTTCACACACTTTTTCTCAGAACATCTGATTTTTAGACAACTCATCCTCTGGGACAAGAACTGTCTCTTAATTTATTGTTTTACAGCTCTTAGCACAAGTGACTTCAGTCTGGAGTTTCAAGGTGTTTCTGTAGAGCTAATAAATAATAATGACACAGACTCAATATAGGGAAAATGCACTTTGGCTCTGAGGTGACTGCATGTGGATGAAAAAGAGAATTGTTTCCAGGTTGCTAATTTGGATATTGATCAGAATACATTTTTGAGCTTCTTCTATAAACAATTCATCCAATCATTTAGGTGTCTGCCCTTCAAATGAGCTGCAACATAAATACAGGTTGTTAATGTCAACCAAAATTTTCTGTATCATGTTGAATTATGGAATATCTCACTTCAAGAGTGCTGTAAGGTGCTACTTAAGACATCTCAATTACAAAGTCACTCTTGGCCTAAGTTCTGTCCCTGTTCTGAGGTTCTCCACATGATGAATAGATGAAGGAGCATTGCATGCCAGTTGTGTTAATAAAACACCCATTGTCAAAAAATTATCTAAGTTCTTGCAAATAATTCCACCAACCTCTTCAATCCTCTTCATTTGTAAGAGATACAAGTTACTCCTCATTACAGTGTGACTCCCTTTTGCAAAAAAATGTTCTTTTCTTAATCTGAGATCAATTTCAAGGAAATTCCACGTTTCCTTGAATGAGGAAAATGAGGAAAATATCACTAGGTATTTATTTTTCTTAAAAATTGGTAGCACCTGAAGAGCCTAGGCAGAGCTGGTGACCTTGGCCCCAAACAAGGTCTTCAACAATATTTATATTAAGGAAATGATTACTCAGTCAAAAAATAATAAATATTATAAACATTGTTGAACATAGCAGTGTTTTGAGTGAGCTTTGTATGCAGGAATGCAGGATGACACCATAATTTTTTTTTAATTTTTTTTTTCTGTCCATATTACAAGGAAGAAATAAATTTCTAGCTGTGACACATCCTTCTGTGCAATGCTGCTTTGGATTTAATCCCATCAAACCTTCATGTATTTTGACAGTTCTGACATAGTTAAGCACAAGTATGGGTTTGAAGACTTTCACACTAAAAAGAAATTTAATTAGAAGCTATTACAGGGTAAGAATACTCTTCCATGATGGATCGCAGTAGTAGAACTGCTGACAAGTTGACAGGTAAAGATATCACTTCTATTATAAAAATAAATGTGTTAACTTCTAAATATCATTTCTTAATCATTTTAAATACACAGCCCTTTGTATGCTTAATAGCTTGTAAAACACAATAGAAATGCCACCTAGAGAGATCAGATGCCTCTCAGCACATTTTAATGACAGCGTCAGCTGTTTATAGCCCATGAGTCTTCTGTGGCCAAGTAGCAAAAGATTATTTCTTTGAAATTCTGAAGAAGGTTCAATTAAGATCTAATTAAACCTATTAGGTTCTCCCTTTGGGGGATATAGTTTCAAACTTACACTTGAGGCAAAGCAGACATCATACCTCCCTTTGTTCTCCCTCACTTGCTAATTTATATACAATAAAATATTGTAGCATTGACACTTCTGATACTTTTATTCCATTAACATCTCTTGTATGCTTCTGGGATACAGTGGTTCTCAAATGTGACAATAACCACTTCTGCATGAAATGCAGGATATTTGGGTTTGTCACATAAGTTTGGGGTTTTTTGTTTGTTCGTTTGTTTGTTGTTGTTTTTTGTTGTTTTTTTGTCTGTAATATACCTCTGAGCATTTGGGTTTGAATAACCCCAGAGGTAAAATACCTCTTGAGTATTTGGGTTTGAGTAATCCTCTTTGCCTCCAAGCAAAATTCAGGAAAAAATGATACAGCTTGTCTGTCTTGGGTCAACATCCAGTTGCAAGTTATTTCAAGTCAGGGATTTGTAACTCATTGTAAAAGCTCCTGGGTTTCACCTGACTCTCTTGCTTCCCTTCCCATCTCTCTTAGGATTACAATCTTGTGTAAATTAAATCAATAGAAAAAGAAGCACTAGGTAATTTCATTGTCTGGTACTTTTTTATCTTCAATGGTTCTAGACTTTCCTGACCATTTACTCTTTAGTAGGAAGAAAAAGTATTCCCTTGTGTTTACTTCCAAGACATCTGTCAAGTCGACATGGATTGACTATCATCTTCTTATTCCTTCACAATCTTCTACCAGCTGCAAAGCTATGAAAGACTTAGTCATCTTCCTGGATAGTGTATGGTCTTCAAAGCAGCCTGTAGAAGACATGTTCTTGTTCAGAGGAACTTGCATGAAAATGATGGACATATGAGGCATATGAGAAAAAGCAAAAGTAGAGAAATATCTTGAGCTAAGTCTACTGTTCTGAGCTTAGGTTCTTCAGAAAAAAAATATATATATATCTTGGAAATTTAGATGTGTGTTTCTGCTTCTTTTCTCAAGGGGCACAATAATGACTGGGAAAGCAGAAATTTTTGAAATAATTTGGAAAATTGAAACGTTAAGAATAAGGGTGAAGCCAGGCAAAAGAAGGGTTTTATTTAGAGGCAGTTGGAAAGCAGTTCTCTTCTTTCCTTCCTCTCCTCATTGTCTCTCAGTTTAGCAGTTATAAAATGCACTCTTCAAACTTAGATAGTTTCTAGGGTCTCTAGTTCACTGAAGGTGGGATTTGTTTGTCCTAATTTAGGCATCTGAAAACTACATATGTAAATAGAAGTAGGCACCAAAGATACCCTCTCTAACCTGGATAACAAGAATAATGGGTTTCTATACTGATGAATCACTAGAGATTCATCTTTTTATGAGTTAGTAAGACCATGAGAAGAATAGCTGCAACTACCTGGAGTATCCATACCTAAGGTTAGGTGAGAGGAATCCCACCCTTACTGTTCAGACACAGCTCTCTACTCCTTGAGTCCTACATTCTTCTGTAGACTGTTATGCATGAACAAGACACATCCAGGATGGTGTCTGTAGACACCCCTTAGGTACTTAGCTTTCAAAACCAGACCTGAGCAGGTACTTGCAACCCAATATAACTGAGGAATTGAGGTCAGGTGAAAAAGAGATTGAATGTATGGAAAAACAACCAAAAAAACCCCAAACAAAAACCCCAACAATTTGTTCACATGATGACTTATTTAATCTCTTTTAGGAAGTGTAAAGAAGTGCCATAGCATCCATGGTAAGATTAAATTCTATGATTTTAAACATCACCATAGGAAATTCATTCCATGGATTAGCCATTCAATGGCTACACCTATAACCAGCCATTATATATATAGAGAGAAACAGAGAGCTGCAAAAGCTCTGCATGGAAATCTCCATTTATTTAAAGGATTTGTTGATGTTAAGGCCAGAAAAATATCATCACAATCATCCCTTTTGATCTAGAGCAGACTGCATTCACTCACTTAGGGCTGAAGAGGAGTTTGGATTTTTTAAGAGAAACCTGAGCCTGTTTGAAATATGACAAGCAGTACAGGAATCCTCCATTTTACTCTTTCCTTTCAATTTCTACCTTTAACTTTATGTGATTTATGTTCTTTGAAACTTTGTGAAGTGCAAGCTTTGCAGTTTTACCTTTGCTTGGCATAAAATCTAGCATCAGTCTGGCGCTGCTCAAAATTCTGTTCTTCATCAAAGTCATCTGCTGCTGTGGCTTAATATTTGTGTATGTAAACTAGCATATGCCTGCAAAATATTTGCCATTAATCTTGATTTTTTTTCCATTTTATCTTGATTTTTTCTGATAAAAAAGCAAGAACTATCTAAATTACATATTAATGGATCAAAAAGCCTGGGGTCTGTAATACTTACACCATGTATCAAGTAACACAGTTTTGCAAGAAATGCCTTCTTATGCAGTTATTTCTATATTAATGAATTAAACACACTCAAGGAATATTGCAAGGAACTGCAACTTTGTTGACATATTTGTAAACTTTTAAGATTGTCCCCAGGGTGAGCAACAGCCTCGAGCAACACTCCCCAAAAACAACTGTTGATGGTTCAGAAGTTACAGCACTACAGGAGTCATTCCCAACAGGCAGAACCATAGAACACCAGGTGGGAAGGGACCTCAAGGATCATATAGTCCAGCTTTTCTTGGCAAAAGCATGCTCTAGACAAGATGACCTAGCACCCTGTCCAGATGGATCTTAAAAGGGTTCAGTGCTGGGGAGTCCACCACTTCCCTGGGGAGATTATTCCAACAGCTGATTGTTCTCATTGTGAAAAGTTTTCCTCTTGTGTCCAATCAGAATCTCACCAGGAGCAACTTGTACCCATTAACCCTTGTCTTTTCCATGTTACTCCTTGTAAAAAGGGAGTTTCCATCTTCTTTGTAGCCACTCTTTAGGTACTGGAACAGTTTGTATTTGATATGGTTATTTTGATTGTTGAAAGAGTTCAGTTGTAAAAGCAACAACTTCTGCATGATTCTTGACCTGAGAACCAGAAAATGGTCCCTGGTCCAGCTTGATTTACTAGGACAGATGTAGCCATAATACACCAGAAGAGGTGTAACCAGATAGCACTGTTTTCCAGGATTTGGGGTAATTATACAACCAGAGTGTATTTAAGTCACAAATTTCCTGCCAGGGACCTTCTTAAATGCATATGTTGGTAAAGACTTCTCTACATTCTGCTAAATCATAAACCTAATTCTTATTATTTGCATTCCTGGCACAAGGCTTAACAAATCAATGAAACAAATGGAATAAATCTGGCCATCAGGAAAATATGTAATCCAGCTTTGCAGGGGCTATCACCTCTACAGACACCATCATAAGTAAAGCTTCTTTATGTATGCTGCAGCAGTAGTTAGAAAACTGAATTGATGGCCAGGTCCCTGTTGTGTCAAGTGCCATATATCTGTTCCCTGAAGAGCTGACCATTCATAGAAATCAGAAACAAAATATATTGTAGAAAGATACTCTTCTATTTCCAGTTTAAGGAGAAATGAGGCCAATAGGGATTAATTATTTGCCCAGTGGAGCCTGGAACAATAGTTTGTTAGTTTGATTCATTATTGATAATAATCAAGTAATTTTAGTGTAATTTATTGCTTCCTCATGTCGCTGGCAAGGCACAATCGCTATAGGGAAGCAGACAAGAATCTGTAAAGTGAGTTAATGGTTAGTCCTGGGTCTCATATAAATCTAGATTTTATTGTTCTTTCATCGCCATTCTCACAACAGCTGTTCTATGCAAGCACATGAAATGGACCAGTGCCCTCTCTGCATACCTATGGGGAGCTGCAATGGTCCAGTTTGCTTCCCCATAGTTTCCCCCTGCATCTGCCCAGCTCATTCCTACTGTCTGTGGGCTCCAAACTATGTGTGAGAGCAGGACAGAAAGCAAGGATCAAATCTGTACCAAAGCCATTGTATCATATTAGTGACATGGGTAGTTTGGAGGCACTATTCAAACCTGAGCACTGATCCTTGATCTTTTCTGGAGCTGATAAAACCAAGCCCATTTGCCCTCCTCTAATACAAGTGTCTATAATCATAGAATCATAGAATCACAAAATAGTGTGGGCTGGAAGCAACCTTAAAAGGTCATCTAGTCCATCTTCAATTAGATGAGGTTGCTCAGAGCCCAGTCCAACCTGACCTTGAATGTTTCCAGGGGTGGGGTTTCGATCACCTCGCTGGGTAACCTGGGCCAGTGTTTCCTGACCCACAACGTAAAAAAAATTCTTCCTTACATCTACTCTAAATCTCCTCTCTTTTAGTTTAAAACCATTACTCCTTATCCTATTACTACAGGCCCTGCTAAAATATTTGTCCCCATCTTTCTTACAGGTTCCCTTTAGGTCTTGAAATGCCACAATAAGGTCTCAATAACAGGGGAGATGACTCCTCCTTTGGAGATGCCATCTGTCTATGCTGACTGTATGCTGCACCTAGACATCCAGCTTACATTAAACATGATAAGTTTAAATGGTTTCAGTTCAGGTACTTGAAACCTATCCAATGTGCATGGGTTTACAGTTTGTGTTCCACCCTCTTTCATCCTCTCAGCACATCTAGATCTTCCAATTTTTTTTTATACCAATAATCTAGTCCTCCTGTGGAGTGACAGCTGGGAAATTTCATCCCACCTATCTTTGTGGCCCAAGGCAGTTGGCTAAACTGCCTGTCCTGTGCAGAAAAAGAGAAGGTCCCTCAGATATCAAATGAGAAGAGACACCTAATCTAATTCTCTATCACCTAGAGGAGCCTCTGTCTCTGTTGATGTGACTAGAGAGGCCAGGAAAAAACCTGTGCTTAAACCCTGATGTTCAGGAGTGTAAAAACTGATTAAATGAATAGGAATTGTGTTGTATTAGAAAGCTGTATAAATGTCTTTTAATTATTTAATCCAAGATCATAAATTAACCACCAGACAGTCCTATTTTTTTTCTATATGAGAACATGTATAAAAAATTTAACTTGTACTGATTTAGTTTTGCTCTCCTTTTTTTTTTTTGGTCACTGTTCTTTTGAGTTTTAGATGGAACAGTATTAAAATACTACTTGTCATGCATATATATCACTATAATAATAATAGATTAAGCAGGGCTTCTTAAAAGAACACTGAGAAGTAGGAAGGCTGATGCTTTGTTTCCAATAACATATATAATAACCCCTCTGTAAATTTTTAGCTAGAGATATAATAAGATTAATTGTGAAAAATAAAGTTTTTCAGAAAAGTCCAAACTTAAGTGCATATTTTTTCCTGGCAGCAGACTATGCTACAACTCTGATTATCCTCTCTTTAACCTAGCTCTAGTACAATACTCTCTGAGTTGCAGCACATGAGCTCTGCCATCTTAGATAGCTGCTAGGTTACTGATTGTTCAGTGTCAGTGGATGGATCCTTGCCCAAAACTGAAAGAAAAACATGGTCTGCTTCCAAAACAAATACATTCTCACTTTGAGAAGACATATAAAAGGAGACAATTTTCAGCTTTCATAAGCTAAATCAGGTCAGGAACTGACAGAGATGGTGAAAAGAAATGCACCTGTGTTGGAAGAGGATGCTGACAATGTTCTGCTCAAAGAAATTAAGATCTAAGAAGACAAAAGAGGATTGTCCACAGCATATCTCTGTGGAAAAGTTCAGCCAAACACCCTGCACTGAGCATGAAGAGTCATTGGCTTCTCAGTTGGATTTAATATGGAGCTAAGCCGCCCCAGGGCCATGGCCAGAAGGTAGAGTGAAGCTGAAGCTCTGAAAGATGTTCATATTGTCTAATTTTGTGCAACCAACTGATAAGGACATCTTGTTAATTAAAGAGGCATTATAGACCTTTCCAGAAGGCAGTTCACAGAATCTGAGTGGATTTTCTGCTCTAAATCAATTCCATAAACTCTTTACTTTTTCCATATCCAGCACAAGGGGTTCAGGCTTCTGCCCTAAATTGAGGACAAACATGACCTCATTCCGTGTCTCTCATGAGTTTCAGTCTTCCAACCATAACCATTCTATGATTCTTCTTTCTAGGGTTTCTGTTGGTGCCTCCTGGAAAGTGGCATTCAGAGAATGGAAGTGTTTCCAGCACTGAGGAGATGGAACCACCATTTTCTGTAGGAATTGCTTATGAATTTTGCAAATTCTAACGAAATAATGAAGGTACCAGGAACTGCAGCCCCATAACTGTCCCCTAGCCAAGGAGCATAATGACTAGGACATAGGCTTAAGTTCACTCCTGGATACTCTCTTCAGATCCTTGATTAGCTTGTGACTGCTCAACAGAGCTGGGACATACACTCACCTATAGCTGTCCCTGAAACCTGCTCCTTGGATGTGCATTCAAATCCTGCATGCTGAGGTTGAACTTTTGCTGAGACCTAGCTCATAGACTTGGAAACAAAAAGGAGAAAAGCTCAAGACAGATGAAGCTGGAGAAGAGCTTCCTCCTCCTTTGGTGTCTGAAGCGCCTTGGATGCTAAATCAGTTTGGGTGAACATTCACTGAACTGACTTCATGCACTTAGGGTCTGTAGATCCCTTGCTGTAGCATTTAAGATATCCAAGCAGATTGTTGTGTGCTTTCTTCTGTCTGTGTGCAGATGGTGATATTTCAGAGCTTTTTATCTTACTCAAACTGGGGCATTATTCAGAAGAAAGACAAAAATCCATGTCTGATTGATAGAAAAGTTTGTCTTTGCCCTTTCATGCCCTCCAGTTTTCAATACCTTCTTTTGCAGCAGAGGGGCAAAAGAATAAAGGTGAAAGACTAATTTTTTTTTTAAACAGAAAAAACAGTAAAGCAACTAATTTTCTCTTACTGTTGTTCTCAAGATTATTTTATCTATCTATCTATCTATCTATCTATCTATCTATCATCTATCTATCTGTCTATTTATTTATTATTCATTTATTTTAAAATCCTTTTAAAAAGACAGAAGTCATCATGAGGCAGAAACTTGGACTGGACCTTTTCAGCTCACAATGGTTAATCTTACAAAGCTATAAGCTATGAAATTTGGGCTTATATAAATGGAAGTATTAGGCAGTTTTAATTATGAACACTGTGATCAACCCAACCTATGGTAATAATACAAACAATCAAACAAAAATATTCTCCTCTTCAACTCCACTAAGAGTTAACCCTCAAGATTGTTCAGTGTTTCAAAATACTGAGCTAAAAATAGCACAGTTCCTGTAAGTTGTTTCAACTGCTGGAAAACATAAGGCTGTAAGACAAGGGAAAAGTTTCTCACACATGCATGGACTCACAGATGTACAGCTGTTTCTTGGAATTTTTTTAAAAATAAATAAATAAAAAAGGAAAAAGAAAACCACTGCTACAATACTGTTTGCTTAGTTGGGTTTATGTTGATAGTGACTGTTTGGATTAATCCCTATGGGTTCCAAGTTGAATAAAAGCAATGTTTATCACAGTGTTAGTAAAACTATTTTTTAAAAAAGCTTCTTTTTGTCACTTCACTTGCAAAAATATTTTCTTGGGTCCTAGCTAAAGAAGCCTGCCAGCAGGCAGTATTATCTCTCTTTTCCAAAATGTTATCTCTTTTTGTTTGAGGAATAATAGGAGAGCTGTGCAGGCTGAATGACTGTTGGAGATCGAGGGTTTAACATCTGGAATTTTTTCCTACTTTTTCAACAATTATTTTCCATATAAGGAAGAAACCTTTAATATTACTCTCAGAAAGCAGACAAGCAAGTAAACAAAAAGAAATGCAATTAAAAACCTAGAAAGACAAACAGAACAAACCCCAAAGGCATTAGCAGAGTCATAAAACAAAAGGAACTAAGTTCTTTAAAATAATAAAAGTTACACTGCCACAACAAATGGCCCTTTGGCTGCAATAGAAAAAGATTAAATCATAAAGGTGAAATTCACCACATATAATTTAAACTGTCCAGTTTTTAGCATCAGCCATGAGGGACAACCTGTGCCTTTCCAGCACCTGTCTATGTCGCACTAATTCCCTTTTAGGAAATGCTTATGTTTCCACAGTGAGCACAGGGTCAGAATAAATACAGAATCACAGAATGGTGGGGTTGGAAGGGACCTCAGGAGATCATCCAGTCCAACCCCCCTGCTAAAGCAGGTTCCCTACAGCAGATTGCACAGGAAAGTGTCCAGGCAGGTTTTGAACATCTCCAGAGATGGAGACTCCACACCCTCTCTGGGCAGCCTGTCCCAGGGCTCCATCACCCTCATAATAAATTTTTTCCTTAAGTTTGTCTGGAACTTCTGGTGTTTTAGTTTTTGCCCATTGCCCTTTTTCCTGTTACAGGGTACTACTGAGAAGACCCTGGCCCCATCCATTTGGCCTCCACACTTCAAGTATTTATAAACATTGATAAAATCCCCTCTCAGTCTTCTCCAGGCTGAAGAGTACCAGTTCTCTCAGCCTTTTCTCAAAATACTAATAGTTAGGTAAGTGAAGTGAACTAAATTTTGGCTTGAATAAAACCATACAAATGATATATGATATCTTTTACCTTTCTTTCCATAATTAAATATGTGGGTCTCTCTCTGAGATACCACACATCAACTGAAGACAGGGAGCAGCATGATAAATATGACTTCAAAATCTGTAATACAGACATAGAGAGCTCAGGCACAAGAATCAATGCTATTGACTTCAGTGCATGTGGGAAAGGAAGGGCTGGAAATGGTGATCAATGCCTTTAAAGTGTATCATTCAGGGTCAAGGTCTCACTCTTTAGCCTAAGGCCATCTTTCTACACTGATTGAGTGGAAATAAACTGAAAAATTATTTTGTTCTGGACTGCTGAACATGCATAAAAGCACGTCAGTCAAGATGAATGGTGATCCAACTCAGGTGCCAAGAGACTTCTTACAAATAGTGTAATGACACTTAAGATGAGGTCTCAGTTTATCAGTACAAATGATTTTGTGTCTCTATGCTGTGAGCATATTTATACAGCATCACAAGTCTCTGTTGGGATAAGGATAATTATTCAACTTGCTGTGCCAGTCTCACAGGTGTTGATAACTCTGCAAAAGGGCTACTGCTTACTAAAACTTTACTTTTGCTTTGTAGGAGATCATTAAAACTTTTGGCATGGTGGGAGATATCAGAAAGATATTGAACCTGGCTCTTTATGCTCAGACTCTCAGGATATGTTTTCCTTGCTATATGAAAACAAAATGAGTGATAAATTCTCAGCAAAGGATTTTACCCAAAGAATGTTTCCTGGAGTTGGGTGTCTAGATGTTAGGTGACTGGTTAAGCACCCAGTGTACCACCTGAGAGTAAACATCCTGCTTTGGCTGCTGACACAAAGATGCCTAATGTCATCTGAAATGCCTTAAATATAGGTGTCCTCAGCTATGGCATTCAAGGAATGAAGGTCTTTCAAATGTCTGACCTCATATCTACCAGCTCCCTGCAGATACCTTTAGCAGTCTTGTCTCTGTTAGTTCTAGATGCCCTTGTTTGAGCAAAGAACTAAAACTGTAAATATCCACTGATTAATAGTGGTCTAGAGAGTTCATGTGTGCAGCTTACAAAAAATTGTCATAATCTGGCACCTGAACTCCAGCTCTCTCCTGTACTTAATCCACAAGCATTGTGCAACATGCTAAAAATGATGGTTTTTAAAAAAAATTGGAAAAATGGGTTGAAGTCACTACATGGGTATGAAAAATTGGTACAGAGCCCATGTACTTGAATTCAAATGCTCCCTGGAACATCAGATTTACTGGATCTGTTGCTGCCTGCACATACAAACCATGATCCCTCACTGTTTTGTAAATATACTTGAGATCTGATACACTCCAGACAGGATACTTTCCTTTCAAGTCCACAGCTTCTAACTGTCCCACACAGTGCCCTCCAACAAGATCTCTTTTCTTCTAGATTCCTCAGGCAATCCCTCCCTTCCTCCCTTCCTCCTTCCCAGGTAATTTTTGACCTGTCCTATTTCTATCCTCCTGTATCCTCCTTGAAGAAGAGGAGTATTCATTGAAAAAATTCCTCTCTGCCTGTGTCCTAATTTTCTTTGGTGACACACATTTGAATTTCTAAATGAACTTCCACAATTTTTGGTCTATTAATCTAAATGTTTTGTGATTTTAATTTTTATTTATTTACCTACTTTACACACAGTTGTGAGAGTTTGACATACTGCTGTTAGTCAAAGTCAAGCTGGTGTTGCCATGAAAAATAAGAAAGATACAAGTAAGGGCTGCAGAGGTAGAATAGACAACAGTAGGAAACAAGGCTTGAATTAAAAAACCAGAAGGGCAGTTCATCCTTCTATAAGCAAAAAAATATTGCAGAATTTTTTGAAGTATACATTCAAAGTATTTAACATTTGGATTCATTTTAGGTTTGCCTGATTTGATGAACTTGCTTTTTCATATTTTGGTAGTACAAGGGCAAATATCAATATTCACTTCTATTAGTTCTTGAATTCTGGAGAAAGAAATCAAGAGTAGATGTGACATGCTCTGGAAGGTCCCTGATCTGTCCAGTATCAGGTTATATCTAAGGCAAGAGTCAGGTGAGAAAATGAACTTATTAGTTTAGGCTCCTTCCTTGCCTGGTCTGAAATCTTTCTGTGGCACTTTTAACCAGAAAACACATCTCTTGTTGCCAGTCTCAGCTCTGTGCTTGATGAGCCTTTACTCAGCTTTTGGCATTCAATTAAGCTTTCCACATAAAATATTAGAAAACTCCTAGAAAATACATCTACGTGTTTGGTTCCTAATTAAAGTTTGAGGACACTTGAATCTGGGAAGGTGTCAAGTGAATGAAGTATAGGAGGGCTGTGATCAAAAGTAAGGCACAAATTCATCTCCCCCAGATAGTCCAAGCTAATCACCTTTAGATGTCTTTATATGAAGGAAGGATGCTTCCATGTTTAATTAAAAATTCTATAGCTTTTGTATAAAACATGGAAGCATCCTTCCTTCATTCATAAACTGTTTGTAGAGTTATCACATGTGAAACTGGAGGCACTGAAATGTCTGGACTAGTCCTTTGAGTAACGCAGGCAAGGAAATTCCACTAATTTCTCTTCTATTTGGCCAGCTGATATGTGTGTGGCTACAATGTAATTTCTACAGTCATAAAATTTCAAGTCATATATCTCCAAGAGAAACAGAATCCATCACTTGGTAATTAATAGAAGTGATTAAGCAGTTTTACTAGCTATTCTCTCATTTTTAATTTTAATTCTATATGAGTTTGTCTCTCAGGATAAGCTTGCAAGTAAAATAATAACCAGGCTATCTAGTAATCGTTACACTATTTTATAAAGGGTTGAAGTTTTCAACAGTTATAACTGTGGACAGCAGATGACAATGCTGCATGTCAGGAGGTCTAGAAAATGCTTTAAAATAGATTTCTCATGAGATAGTGGAAATGTTTTGACTTTAAGATTTGCAATGAGTTTTGTATGGATGTATTAGCCCAAAAGAAGATATATGTATAAAAGACAGAAGGTTACTACAAATTATTTGTCTATGTTGTCTGTGTAGATAAGAGAGTGAAGCATCTCTAGAAGGTGATTTTTGGCTGTCCTTGATGCCATGTTAGGAGAAGTTCAATTTCTGTCTGAAAATGTTAGTAACACTCTATTGGTTATACAAGGAATTTAGAAAAACAGATCAAATAAATGCTTAGCTTTTGGATATGTGAGTCAGGGGATGGGCCTTTGAGTCTGAGAACAAAGTTCCTGATGTGTGTCTCTCAGGGCTATTTATGATATTTGGAGAATTCCAAGACTTAATATCTCAATCTGGCAAACAGTTGAGTTCTATTTCTGTTCAGTATATACATATATTTTCATTCTTGAAGAGGAAATAAAGTCAGTCATGCAGATAGTTCTTTTTTTTTCTAATATCCCTCTGATCTGCAGATACAGTGGTAAAACACTTCAGTTTCTTTTTATTTGCCATGAGTAGAAAGAAGATCAGGTAAATGACTTTAAAACTGGAAGTGTGCATCTGTTATTGCATCATGGAAATAGTAATCCACATTGAATGTTATCTTTAGCAATCCAGGTGTCACATCAAATCCTTTCCTCAGTTTGGAAACAAAATATTGCAAGTGAGATGATGAACTATCTGAAGTTGACCTTGCTCGTCATTAGGATGTGTTCACTGTAGTGTCTATGGCAACTTCTGCTGGCATATTGGTGGGCTCTGATCATCAAAATATCATATGCTCTCAAATCACAGAATCACAGAATGTCAGGGATTGGAAGGGACCTCGAAAGATCATCCAGTCCAATCCCCCTGCCGGAGCAGGAACACCTAGATGAGATCACACAGGAAGGCTGAAACTAAATTGATAAGATTGTTCTGATTCACGTACCTGTTCCTGTGTGACTTCCATCATAGTTTTCTGCCTGTCAAAATTCTGGTAGAGAGGCAATCTCCAGTCATTTAAGCCATATTTGTAGGATCTTTCATTTGTGTGCTGAAGGAAGGCTGCTTGGGTGAATACTCATCAATTGCTGTTTGCATATGAAAAACCTACTGCTGGGAAATGCACCAGTTCTCGATTGCATCACAAGTGCAAGCAGTGATGCCACAGCATCTCTGAAAATGCAGCCTATGCTAGGAAATCTGAGAACTTGAGAAAGCTTAAGTAGTATTTGATGGCAACTGGCTTCTTCTGTCAATCACATAGGAAACCCCTTGCTCAGTTATTCATATTTCCCTTAATATTTCAAAGAAAGTTAAGACCCACCAAATCAAGCACCCTTCTTCTGGTTTCATGTTTTGTTGGAAAAATTGTTTTCTATTGCTTCTCTTTGAAACAGCATATAAGAGAAAGATTTTAAAATATTAAAAAAAAATAACATTTCAGCAAAAACATTTAAAATGTTTTTGGGAAAAGAACCTTTTTTGCTATGTGGTGTAGTAATTTCACTTTAATTATAAATGCAGTGATTCTCAGTGACTGAAAACTAGTGGTTGGGGTGTAAAATAAAATTAAAAAAGGAAGAAATCACCTTTTAAAACAAAATTCAGAACATTTTAATCTTTTATTACAATGACACCTTAGTTCTGAGCCTCTTTGTTTCTGTTTTTAATTGTGATAAATGGGTAACCTAAGAGATCAGGATGAAACCTAATGAGATATCTGCCCAGTCTCAGGCAGGATGTTTGTCCTTATTGTGAAAATGCCCCGTGATGCTAACGGGAGTGAGGGCACACAGGGTCACCAACAACTTTTTCTTAAAACAGAATTAATTCAGGCCACACCAGTTTTATCTCCACTGGAGTTTCACATTGTTTTTTTGGCTCCACTGAAATCTGAAACAACTTGTGTGTGAATTCAATTGAATGTCTAGTGTTGCAGAGAAACTTGTGACCTTCCAAGGTTTGTGCAACTATTAAAGTCTTTTTTAAAACTACTTTTCCTCCCCAACATTAAGACAGGAGTCACTGAGCCACAGAGGCATAACATTATGATCAGTCATAAAGCAACAGAACAGCTTTGCAGTTTGTAATTAATGAAATATGCCATCATGGGAGATGGTTTATTAACCTAGAGGAATATTTACCTATATCTTTGTGAAATATTCTGTTGGTTCAGGTGAAATACACATAACCATCAAGCAATTTAACTGAGTAAATATTATTCAATAAATCCCCATGATATAGAAATATAATGTGTTAATATAATAGGTGTAACTGTAATACAAATAGTGACAAGAATTGTAAGGGAAAAATTTGAATTATTTGGAAAAGATTACTCCACTCTCTCATATATTAAATATTCTGTTCACATTTTCCATTGTTTATTATCTACACTATTCAATGACTACAACAGGAATTATTAAAAACATAAAAGGTTCAAAAATCAGCTGTTCTTCAGAGCAATCACTCTTATCAGGAATTTATATTCTGTTGTACAGTGTATTTTACATAAGTGACAGTACAAAACTAAATAATAATAAAACCTCATCTACCATTTGCTCACAAATTGTAAGAATTAAGTGAAGCAAATATTTGGGACAAAGTGACCCTTTTACATCAGTGTTAATCTTTACCTGTTGGTAAGATTGACTGTGTTGCCTAGATGTGTCTTGAGTGCAAAGAGATGATGAAAGGATGACAAATGGATTATTTTCTCCAGTGCTTCATGTCCTGAGTTTTGTTGGCTGCTGTCAAAATCAGGATATACATAGACACAACGTCATTTGGACTGAGAAGAAGAATCCAGCTACCCACAGCACGTGGGCAGTTGGGCTTGGGCCCAATATCTGGTCATGATAGACCATGGTGGGGAGAGAAGATGCACTTGAGAAGCTTCTTGCTAGTATGGGCTAAAAGAGAAAGGGTGTCATATTGGGCATGTCCAAGAGCATTTTGAAGACCTGAAATTGGTAATTGTCTAGGATTTCATCTGGAAGCCTGTATGGCTTGACGAGAGGCACAGACTACCCAAAATGCACCTCTCCAGACACAGAAAACAAACTGATATTCTAGCATTTCAACTAAATGCAGATTTCTTCTCTGGAAGGCTTTTCAGTGCTAATGACAAAAATAGTAAAAACATATTTGAATACATAAAATTCTTATAAAAAAAGGGGATCAGGTACATTTTATGGAAATATTCAAATCAATGCAGGAATTTTCTTGAATGGAAAGAAATGAGGATTTACTGACCTGTACAGCACTCAGATCATTAGATGTTATTCCTGTGGATGTATACACACAAGCTGAACTTCATTAACTGTCCAATGGAGATCCAGGGGAATTTCTTGTGGAATAGCATTACCTGCAAAATAGGTCTATATAGATTAGAATTATAAAATAAAAATAAAATAAAATTTTATTTAAGTTGAGGGATATACAATCAGAATTCCAGATTTAAGACTGAACAGAAATGCAATTTTCAGATGCTTAAAAGTGAGGGTGACATCATCTCTGCTAAATTTGAGTGGGAGATGAATTCGTAGTTGGTCCAGACAACTTTGAAATACTAGCCATGGTGGAAGAAATATATCTAGATGTGATTAAGTAACTTGGAAATCTCATTCCTTTTTTTCTTTTTAATAATTTCTCATATGAAATACACATTAGCACAGAAGTGCATTAATTTATTGCAGTTTTAAAATATTGAAAGGATTTCTGTAGCAATTCATTTAAGTAGTTTAAAAAAAAGGAAGTTAATACATTTTAAAACTTTAACATAAATATGTATAGTGTCCAATAATAGAGTCCAATAATATACACACTGCTCAGAAAGAGAATGTAATTAATATTTAATTATTAGGACTTACCATCTATTATTAATCATGAGTCTATTTCCCCATCTGAGGCATTTAAGGACCAACTTTTAGTAAAGACTAAGAAATACCAAATGTTTCTAAAAGTTCCTGTCTGTCCAAACTAATGTCTTCAGCATGAGTCATTCTAACATATTTAGCCCATAAAATATCAGCATGCAAACAGTTCCTGAAAATACATTTATATCACAGGGAATCAAAGTTTTTTCTTTAAACTCACACTGAACTCTAACACATGTCTTATAAAAACAGTTCAGTTGAGCATTACACAATCTTTCACAGAGGAAGATGGAAGATTTCTTGTAAAATGTATTTATTTCCCCATAAATTAGGGGGATTGTTCTTTTCCTAAATGAAGCATTTCTACACTTTCCCATATAATTTTGCAAGGCACATCTGATACAGCCAAGGGAATCAGATAGTAAAGCAGAGAAAAGACACAATCTGTTTCTCAGCACTTTTGAATTTCCAAAGATTAGTTACCCTCCCCCTTACTGTTTCTTGATACAATGCTGTGTTTATGAGCTTATGTCTCATTTCAGTCCTTATTTCTGCATCCTTAAAAAGAATAACTATCCTACTCCTGCCGACTGGGATTCAGCTTGGTATTCCTCATCAGCTGGTGGTGTCTCATGACATGGGTGATGAAGAGACACATCATTCTCTAGAAAGCACTATTTATAATTCTCTGACCTCTGTTGACTCTAAAGGGAGATCAGGGTGACTATTTCAGTAAACATCCACACTGTAGATTTTATATATAGTCTCAGTTTTAGTTCACTGTTCTAGCTCCTAAATTTCTTCAAAATCATTACAGTATTTTTTTTCCCAGCCCTGGATCTGTCTTGTCTGCAGAGGAGAGAAGGAACAGTCTTACTTTATGCTTTGTTGTGAAACAAACAAAATATAAATAAAGCCATGAAACTGCAGCTGAAGTTCATCCAAAATGAAACATTCAGCTTAAAATGGAATGTTAAAAAGATACCATTTAACCCTTTTATTAAAGATGTGTTTTTAAACAGATGGTGGCTCTAATGTCAAAGTTAATTGTTTTGTTTTCAAAAAGTCAAAATAAATTATTTTACTTTTAACAAATATTTTACATTTCCTTCACTTTTTTAGACAATTAGGGAAATTGTCTGAGTCTTATCTTTCTTTTCCCAACTATGTTTTTCACTCATTTTACTCTCTGCCAAAAATAAACTTGCCTATTTCTAACTGTAACACAACTAATATAGAAGTGAATGTCTGTAGTCCATCAACATGACAGAGACAATTCTCAGTAACAAGGAAGAACCCTAAAATCTTTCTTAGGATCTTTATCAGGTCTGAAAATTCATTTGTCTATTTTGGGTCAACAAATTGGTACCAGATAGGGTTCAGTCTGTGTTACTGTCTTGCTTTCTTCCTTGGCCAGCTCATCTGTTTGCTGGGAATGAGGAGCTAGGTCAACCAGCAAATTGAACATGCTGCTGGATGTGTCTACAAGTGCTCATCCTTTTCTACATTGCCCAATACATTTCCAAATTACAGAAAACAGCTGTAACTAAAGAAGACAAATCAGAGAATCAAAGCCACACTGACAGAAATGGTATGCAGAAGCAGATTCCTAGGTTTGGAAGAACAAAAGATTGATGTATGCTAACTAAAACTGGATGGGGTAATGAGGACAAGTTGGATGGTTAACAAGACTGATACTGGTAAACACCCCATTCTGTACTCAATCTGCAGTTGCAGACTACAGAGGCAAAAATAAGCATTCTTTCAAGAAAATGAGGTTTTGATGCAACATCACTAAGAACACTGTGGTCCCAAACCACAAAGAAAACAGTGGAAGCACTTGAAATACTTCTAAAGTAGCTGTTATCTGTTTAATCATCAATTGAATTATCCAATATCCTTGTAGGGAGATCCTTACCCTCTGTTTTTAGAAGCTACATGAAGACAAAAATAATGTGTTGGCTATAAAAGCTGTGTCATGTAAATATATACCAGCAATTACAGTGACTATAATCAATAAGTAGGGAAGACCTGTATGCTAAAAATAATTACAAGCCAAGAAACACGAAACTCTAGGGAACAGCAACAGTCCCTTTTTAGCATTTTTCTTCAGAACACAAATTCTTGGAGAAAGTTTTCTGGAGTCATTTCTGGATAAAAATATCGAGAAACTTGAAAACATAACAAAACATATACTTTAACTGCAGACTTGTAAGGGGGTAAAGGAAGGAAATGCAGCACTCTGCATTTAGGAATATTACTCAATAATTTATATATAAAATAATGTGAGACTTGATGTGCTTGGAAATACAGTAGGGATATAGATGGCATGGAATGATGTCCTTTCTTTTCTCCTTTCTTTTCCCCACCTTCAATTTTGCGCAGATGAATTAAGATCATTATGATCCCTCTATCAACAATTGATGTGTGGTCAGAGATCTCCTTTTCTGGAGGTTTTTCTTGCTCTCAGATCTGCTAATAGGTCTAATTCTCTGAGTGCTCCTTAACCTGTTTCAATCAAGAAAAGATGATTCAGAAAAAAGATCAGCATTTTGCTCTTCTCATTCTTGCTCCAGTGGATGAGGGAACAGCCTCGTGCAGAGCTCCACTGGCAGACTTGAGGAAACAGCAAGGTCACCGTGGAGGCAAACGCTGCTGTCAGAGTGGCTGCTTGTGAATTTCGAGTCTGTTTAAAGAAAAGGGTTCAGGTTACCCTGCCCCTTGATTTAAATACAAGATTGAATTATCTTAAAACAGAGAACATTTGGAGTGTTTATAGGTGTTAAGCACCAGAATCAGAGTGCCTAAACAGGACAGACCTGCAGCACTGTCACAGAAAAAAACACAAATACCAAACAAACAAAAAAGAAAAAAATGTCAGTGGAAAAAATAAAAGCTCTCATATACCCATAGAACTACCACTTCTGCACATGGGTCAGTGTCCTTTAAAAGTAGGGGAGAATTTGACTGCAGGTTTTCAATAAACATAGCAGAATGCCAAGGTATTACTCCTTGAGAATTCATGCTGATATCTCATTCTCAATGTCTAGATCCCTGTGATGATAAGATTCAGGACTAATCGCACACAGAATCACAAAATCACAGAATGGTTGGGGTTGGAAGGGACCTCTGAAGATCATTTAGACCAATCCCCCTGCTAAAGCAGGTTCACCTTGAGTAGAGTTGTTCCCACAGGAACATGCCCAGGTGGGTTTTGAACATCTCCAGAGATAGAAACTCCACATCCTCACTTGGCAGCCTGTTCCAGTGCTCTGTTACCCTCACTGTATAGAAGTATTTCCTTATGTTTAGGTTGAACTTCCTGCTTTCCATTTTGTACCCATTGCCCCTTGTCCCCTGAACACCACTGAGAAGAGTCTGGCCCCATTCTCCTGACACCCTCCATTTAGATATTTCTAAGCATTGATGAGAGCCCCCCTCAGCCTCTTCTTCTCCAAGCTAAACAGGCCTAGCTCTCTCAGCCTTTCCTTATAGGGTAGATGTTCCAGTCCCCTCATCATCTTAGTGGCCCTATGCTGGATTCTCTCCCATAGTTCATTGCCCTTCTTGAACTGGTGAGCCCAGTACTGGGCACAGTACTCATACTTCTTGGAAATACAGTAGTGATATAGATGGCATGGATTGATGTCCTGTCTTGTCTCCTTCTAATAAATGTCCTTCACTACTAAAATCATGCTTAAATATACCATTAAATGTTCTGCTATGAGAATGTGTTTCTTAAAAGTCCTCATTTGAGTTGATCTGAAGATTGTCAGAAGATTAGTCATTTACTTTCCCAAACACATGGTTATCCATTGGTTACAGCCCATGGGATCACAAGAACTGGAATATTTTAAACGTTACTCAAAAAAAATCTGCCAACAACCAAACAAAAAAAAAAATAGCCCGGCACTTCTACAAGTTGATCTCAATTTCAATCTTCTTCTTACAAGCAGTTGTGATTTTGTTTTTTTAACTAACAGATGCTTTTTGCCTTATTCACCTTATTCTTACCTTCATGCAAAGAATTACCAAAGAACACAAGAATGCTTTGGTGTTTTTTTTTAACATTCCTTGCCTTACTGAAACCCCCACATATTTTAAAAAGATCTTTGTACATAGGCAATGCCCTTGCTGATCAGTTAGAAGAGTATGAACTATGTCCTTATTCCTAAAGTCTAAGTGGATTAAAACTATTCCCTGCAGGGCTTTGTGGTTAAAAGACATAATCAGAAAAGATTTGATGAATAGGAATATGATGAGTGGTATCTCTATTGTTAAATCTGTGCTTAGATGATCTTTTGACATGGTTTAAAAGCACAATCCTTATATAAAGGACTGCTTCTGTGAGACTTTGCAATTCATACTGTCTTTGAAGACAAATTATCTTCCAGTGTGGGTTTTAAAAGGAAGGCTGTATTATGTCTAGGTGGATGGATGGTCTAACTGAAAATAGCAGCTATTTTTTTAATGTTACTTATATTGAGAAAATATGAACACTTAGACTAAACATTGGTCAAAATTTTCTTCAGAGTGGTTGAGTGTTTCAAATTTTCCATTTCTTATCCTCATCTTTACATCTTGCAGTGGCAAACTTGAATTCAGGCTAAAGAATGTCCCCAGGGACTTGGCCAGGTTATTCTAGTAGCAAGGGAACCACTATGAAGACTTTAGCATGCCATTACTCTATTTTTCTCTTTCATCCAGAGGATTGCCCCTTCAGCAGCCTGATGCCTTTCCCACCAGAGAAAAGCCAACTCCACATGTAACATAGGTGTTACCCTTCACCCAGTTGCCATTTGTTCCTCCAAATAGCCAACCTGAGTTAAGTTGAGCTTTGCTCTCAGGCTGGGTAATCCATCATGATGAAGGCAGAAATTTGAATGCTGAAGATGTTTAAGCTATTGGTCAAATTTCAGTGAAGTGTACTCAACGTGTTCATTACTCACTATATGTTCTCACAATTCCTCCCTGGGTTCCTACATGCAAGTTCCTATTCCTTCACAGTTTTCAAGTTTCTATAGCTGGTATAACCTGTTTTCTCCATATTTCATCTCATACTCTATCAAGACTGCACCATTTGTCAGATTTGTAGCAAGTTGCTGAAGTTATTATAAAATAACTTGTGGCTCTGTGGTGGATATGAGGGAGGGCTAGGTGAGAACAAAAGCTCAACATGACAAGTGCAAGGGAACTTAAATATATCCAGAGGTGCTGTGTGTTACTTAAAAACGTGTAGGTACAGAATGACGTAGTGGATGAAGAAGTGCAGGACAAGGACTCAGGAGAACTGATTTCTATATTTGGTTGTTCTGATAGTCCAGAGGATGAACTTGTGCAATCATTTTACCCTTACATTCTGTTGTAAACATCCTGACAAGATGAGTACATAAGGGTATACTATTATTATCATTGTCCTTTTGAAGTTTGTCTTTCCAGGCTAAACATCCTTTTTAGGTGAGTAAGCAAAATTGAATAAACTATGTTTTTTTCCAACTTTCAGCCTTAAAAAGTTATTTCAATTGCAAACAGTTAAAGAGAGGCAATACAATAGATCTGATTGGACACAATAATCAACCATGAAAATAATAGTAATAAAAAGCTAATCTCTGCTTGTCTAGATTTACTGCAGCTGCATGTGCACTTCAGGAGGGAGAGAGGATTTGTGTTACAACAGATCAGTCATTGACCCTCTCTTTGTTACAAGCACTTGCATTTAACGAGGTTTTAATGGTCCATTCATCTCTATTCAGCCAAGGGGATTATGTGCTACTCTGTACACTTATATTATCTATGTAGTTATTTAAAAGCAGCATGCTGCATTTGTGTACCATCATTCCCACACCTCTCATTTTTCTTCTGCTTCAGCACAAGGAGGAAGTATAAAGTGGGAAGAGAGAACTGAATCATCTCTTGGAGGAAAAATTCTCCTGTGTAGGAGGCATCTCCTGCCCACCTGAACTACACCTGAGCTCGTTACTGTAATATTAATTATCTTTCCTGAAGGTCTACTTAATATATTCAATAGAGTCCAAGATGAAAATCCTCTCATCCTAAAGCAGATATCTGGAACAGGACAGATGACTCACAGTTTAAAATGTCTATGTCTCTTTAATGAGTAGGAAGATTGCATAAGGTTATTTGCTCAGTTGTTGACATCTAAACCATAGGCATCTAAATTCGTGTGAGATGAAGTCTACAGGGCAGAATGCTATTGTTGAGGCACCCTCTGAAATGCTCAGCTGCCTTTGCTACCAAGAGAAGCCCAGTGTGGAGGTGATGCATGTGCCTGGTGCATTACAAGGCCTGTTATCTGCTGCAAATCACTTGAAAGGTCATGAAACAGCATTGAGATCATAATAAAACCTCAGTAAATAAGTAAAGGCACATGAATTGTATCTTGTGGGTCATTATTTCTGGATCAATGTGTATTGTTGCTGTGTCCTAAGTCAGTTGTGGGGTGCTCAGAAATTCTGCATGTCTATCCAGCACATGACACTCTACATCTTGTCCTCTTTATTAATGAAAAACACCTGCCAATTTTAAAATGGGAAGAGTATAATTATGTTCTGTGTACTAGAAAAGGGAATAAGAAGCACAACATATGAACCAGGTTGTTGGCAGTTGTTGGACTTCACAGTTATGCAGTAAAAAAAAGGTGTAACTGGTAGCAGGATCAGGACTCCTCCTGGAGCAAGATACAAAAAATAAATGTCATATTCTGGGCAATGGATATGAATATTAATACTATATCCTCAAGATTTAGCTACAGAGGGATGTGATAAACCTTGATGGTATGTTTAGAAGGTGGGAATTTGTATAACATTTATGGCAAAAATACTTTACACACTATTTTTTGTTGATATCAAAATACAAGAAAGAACTATTGAAAGAAAAATACTCATTACCTTTAAAATTAATTCAGAGATGCTATGCCATGTATAAAGAGACATATAAAAGAAAAAGAAACAAAGAGCAAGGTGAAAGATGGTAGAAAAAAAAAGAAGAATCTGTCATCAATTATTTGCATTTATGTTTATTAAACCACCTTTGAAAAGGCATAACTTTGAGAGCTAAGGATGAAATTCATCTGACCAAATACAGATGTCTGCAACATAGACAACTCTCATGGGACTGTTACTTGGATGTCCTTATTGGGAGCAGAAAGAAAAGAGAGCTTGAAGAGCAGAGTTCATCTCATAGAAAAGTAGATGGTCAATGTACATTAGCTGAGTTGCACCCTAATGATAAGTAAGGGGAACTCAATGTGGCTGGTTCAGCTGCAAAGATCATCACTGAAGATCTCTGAATTCAGTTATGATTAATCCCACCTTTTGTAATTTATCTGAAGCCAAATAACAAAAATATCTGAGATCTACAAGAGCACTGAGGTGTCTAAATGCCTTCTTTAAGCCTTAGGAAACCGATTCCATTTCTTCAATTTTAAATAGAAATAGTTTTTAATAATTTAGCATAGAAAGTAAATCTTCTGAAGCCAATCCTTCTGTCCATATTTCACTATGACAGTTGTTGTTGATCTGATTAGATTATTTATGCTCTAGGTGAATAGCAAAACAAGATGAGTAGCTCCACATGGAGGCATTGGTTTGTCTTTAATTCTATTAAACACCACATTTAATGATTATCTGTGTGGAAGCCCTGTGAGATGTGAGAGGAATGAACAAGCAAATTCCTGACTGCTAATTAATAAAGTGCAACCTCTGAAATCATGATGTGATATAATTTAAAGAGCATCTTCAAGTCCTTCTTTTTGCTGAGATTCCTTTTCACCTTCTCTTCAGACAGCCTTCTGTATGACAGACTGCTCTGAGCTTCCTAATATGTATGTAGGACTAAAAAGGCTTTTTTCTAACTCAGGAAAGTATTCTTCTCTATTTACAAATGAAATAACTTATTTCTCTGCTGGTCTGGTTATGGTACCTGTGAAAGCTAAAAAATGGTTTTGGAATATATTTCCCTTCTGCCCTTGACTATAGAGTTCATGATGAAGCATGCCTCCAGCCCTTCCTAAATCACTTGATATGGGAGTGGTAGTAGTGGCAGCTGCAACATCCCTCTGTGCCAGGCGTGAGAGGAGAAATTCAGCTTTCTGGACTGCTTTTCCTTTATTGAAAGTTGTTTCCTGTGTTCTGCAGGGGCGGGGTGGGGGGTTGGAAGAAAAAGAAAAAAAGGAAAAATTAAAAAGAAGCATTTGAGTAGAAGCAGGTCATGGGCCACCTGGAGTCCTCAAAAGACTTGGATCTGTTGGAATGGGTCCAGAAGAAGGCCACAAAAATACTCAGAGGGCTGGAACACCTCTCCTATGAAGAGAGGCTGAGAGAGTTGGGGTTGTTCAGCCTGGAGAAAGGAAGGCTCCAGGGAGACCTTATTACGGCTTTTCAAAACTTAAACGTGGCCTATAAGAAAGATTGGAACAAACTTTTTAGCAGGGCTTGTAGCACTAGGACAAGGGGAAATGGTTTTAAACTAAAAGAGGGGAGATTTAGAGTAGATGTAAGGAAGAATTTTTTTTACAATGAGGGTGGTAAAACACCGTCCCAGGTTGCCCAGGGAGGCGGTAGAAGCCCGATCCCTGGAAACATTCAAGGTCAGGTTGTACGGGGCTCTGAGCAACCTGGTCTGGTTGAAGATGTCCATGCTCATTGCAGGAGGGTTGGACTAGATGGCCTTCAAAGGTCCCTTCCAGCCCAAACCATTCTATGATTCTACAATCCCGTGATTCTATGTAGATGACAATAGACTTTCTGCAGGTAAGAAGACCTTTTTCAGCCTGCTGGTTGTGCAGCTGTACACTGCCTGTTCTGTGCAGCAGGCTGTACAGTTTCCCTCTAGTGAATGAACAGATAAGTGTCAAAGATATTTGTGTGTATGGCATGGAAATGAAATACAGAAATACTGTTAAACTTCCCATTCCCTTTAGCAACATCTAAAACTTTCTGAAGATAACCACTCTGATGTCATTTCATTTCCTAGGAGAGGACTATTAGCCATTATCTTCTGATTAAAATGTCATCTAAAACCCACCAGAACCATAAAATGATAGGATAGTGTGTATATGTAACGTTATACAATGAAAATTAAATACATGCACACACAATGATTGTGATTTTTATGTAATCAGAAATTGTTATCTCTTGATTCCTCCAATTCCAAAAAAGCATTTTGTGTAAAAGGAACACCTCTAGCTAGCAACAGGATTGAGCTTTATCTTACTGTGCCTCAGCTGCTGAAGAGCTAACATACACTTTGCTCCATAAAGTTTGCATGAGTTGTAAGTGCTATTATAGAAAACCAACACAACAAATAGCTACTCTGTTGAACTCCTGGAAAATGATGAAGTTATCAAGCTAAAGTCTACAGAGCTCTCCTTGTCAGCATTTCAAACAAATCTGTTATGCTTTAATATCCGGAGTGCAGACGGAGTGTAATTAGTACCTAACAAACTACCTGTTAGAAATATTAATGTCTACAACAGAATACTGTGAGAAAAGCCAATGAATCTGAATAGTAAAAATGACTCTTTTATACCAAAATTAAAGTATGCAACTTGCAGTCAAGTTACAGAAAAAAAACCCTGCTAAAATGTTTGGTTCCTAAAGAATTCCCTTAGAAAATGACAGGTAAAATGTGATGATCTGTGCCAGCAGAGACATTTATTTGTCTATTATTTATTTATCTATATATCTATCTATTTATTTATTTAATGGAGTGTATAAAGGGCGAATATATTACATGGATATGTAGAGAGAGATGACATGAATGTGGACATCTACTATGAAACATGAGGCATAACAGTCTAGAAGTATATGCAAGTCCCCGTGCTCCCAACTGAAAGTTTTTAAATCCATGTTTTCACTGTATAAATAATATCTTCTTTTCTCACCCACTGAGTTTTCTGAAATGATCCCCTCTGTAAATATTTAATGTCCACTTAGGTTTCTCAAGCAGTTTTCCTGAGGTCTGCAATCCACCATACTCACCTGTGTAACACTTGATTATGTGGACTATTCATATCATCTAAGTTTACTCTCATTTAATACTTAATTTAGGAGAATAATCCTCTGCTTTCTCTACCCAGCCAGCAGTTCAGGTTCTGTGTGAACTGCTTTCCAGAGATTATGGTTTTACCCATAAGAAAACATCTACGAAGTCATCCAGTACTGTTCCCCACCCAAAAGGGTAAAATAAGCACCATTAATTTAAATCATTCTTATCTACAAATTGCTATATGACATGCTATGGCATGTGAATTTATTGTCGTGATAACAGCAAACACCATAAACTATGTAACATACCTTTGCTATTCATATCTTCAAAATACTGCCTGGCATACACAATTTAGTAGCTATAGCAACCCTGATAAATTTAAAATTAATAGTCCTTATTTTGTTAGTATAAAAAGGTCAAGGACTGAACACTGTGGAGCACAAACAGGAAGAGCTGATTTGGAGGGTTGACTACTAACCGATGTTAAAATAGGTGCTGGAGTTGGTGGTCTTAACATTCCCCATCCTGATAGCATTCATCTCTGGGCAGAAGGGAGACACTAAGGACTCAAAAGAAGAAATATTTCTCTTGAGTATCTATGACAAGGCATAAAATTTCCAATTTCCATGAAATGCCCAATTTCTTCTTATTTTTCTCTCAACATCTGAATGATTTTCTTAAAATCATCCTAATGACCTTAAAACTGTCCCAGAACTGGGCTAATAGTCTATGGCAGTGACTTATTTGTCTCTACACATGAACAAATATTGACAGAGAACATACACATAAGAACTTGCTATGACCCGTGCTCTGCCTCCACCCTGATTGTTATGACCAGTACATGTGGTAGGCTTTTTATCAGAGAATTAAATACTCTAATATTGCCTCATGCTGAACAAACAGTCACTGAAAGACCAGGAAAACATATTTGAATGGTTTTGGTTTGGACATTATATGGCTGTTCTGAAGTCTCTCAAATCAGTATTTAATCTGGCTTTGAATCAGAAGTGCTGAGCAGGAGTGGGTGAGGGGGTCTACAGTAGTGTAGCTAGGAAAGACTGCAGGTATATGTGGTTTTTCCTACTTATACAATATGTCAGGAATAATTTGCCATCAGCAATATTTGTCTGTGTGTGGGAGGATTGCTCAGGGTGCTGAGTAGGAGCAGGAGTGGCCTGAGTTTCAGGAGAACTTCAGCTGGTGGAACAGAACAAAGGGGTAAAGCCCTGAGACAAATCGACTTTGCCAGGCTTTTCCATAATGATAAACCAAGAGGAACAAGGTACTGCCCACTGGCAAACAAGTGTGGGATGGGAATGCAACCAGTGCTTCACCTGGACTCGGTCCCAGCAGAAACGTTTTTCACTAAGCAGAAGCTGTTAGCCCTTCAGAGTCAGGATGTGTTAGGGTGTTCATACAGAAATTCAGACTAACACAGGCAATACAAAGAGTTTATCACTTTCTGCTGAAAATACCTGCTAGATGATTTGAGCACAGTATGGGCAAGGAGGTCAGCATCTTGGATTGCTCGTTGTGGATCCGTCCTCCCTGGAAGTGTTCAAGGCCAGGTTGGATGAGGCTTTGAGCAACCTGGTCTAGTGGAAGGTGTCCCTGCTGCTGGCAGGGGGATTGGAACTGGATGAGCTTTAAGGTCCCTTCCAACCAAACCACTCTATGATTCTATGATCTTCTCCAGACACATTGGTCAAGATGCATGCGTCATAATTGATCCATAGAATATTTTGGTAGGATATGTAGGTGCTGTGAAAATCTGCAGTGGGAGAAAATAAATGAGAGTGTTCTCAGCTGCCTTCTAGGGAAGGAATGATTAATGCAACTGAGGTTTTATTTAATATATATATTTTTTTTAATTGTAGGATCTGCAGGGTGGGTCTCCTCTCTGTGTTTTATTGCATCTGAATATTCTTTTTAGTGGCAGTCTAAGCAGAGCTGGGCAATAACTCCAGCTGTTTCCCACTTCCTTCACAGCATACATACTTTGTATGACCACGTGTGCATCCGAGGAAGAGAAGCAGCTTGTAAATCTCTGACACATTAGACTTTTTTCCTCTGCTAACCAAACACACGCATACTGGATCATCTGATGGGTGGAGGAATCTGACATGACAGATATCGTGACAGATAACATATGTTATTGTGAGCTCTCATTTCCCAGCCTCAGGAAGTGCTGGAACATTTCTTTGAATTGCTGTTATCTCATATGCTCGATGATTTCAAACGCTGTGTGTACATAGCACAATCTTTTCACAAACCAACAAATCCAAAAGAGCATTTAAGTCACCTCATCTTATTTCCTACATGGCATATACCATTGCTATTTCCTAAATTAACTCCTGTCTAATTAGTACTTATTTATGAGTGGAAAAAGCCCCCCAAAATAATGACAAAAAATAATCTTTTTTTTGTATGCCTGAAGCCTCTCACATAACAAAATTAGTTGTTGCAATTGGCATCTAGATCTACTTTGTGCAAAAAAGGTAACTTCATCCAAAAAGGTGGACTTCAGAAAGTAATTTTAAAACAATTTCTATCCTCTTGCTGGTTTAACCTTGATATCCTTGTTAGTTATAGCTCTTTTTTCCCTCCTTTACTTATTCTGATAAAATGACTGCCCATAAAGGTATTTTTTGCATGACTGAGAATGAAAAGGGATTGTTGATCTTACAGCATTTTGCTTTCAAATAAATACACTTAAGGAATGGTCATTTAAAAATTTTATTTTTTACCTGTGCTTAGAGGTTCACTTTTTACTATATAATCTCTGAATATTATTATTATACATGTTTGATCAAATTGTGTTATGTTGGTTATTACATTGATTATATCTTAATGTCAGGGTAACTCACCCCAAATTAAATTGCTATATTACAGGCTGTTAACTGAGAACTGATCCTTAGCTTGCTGGAAGAACAACCTGTTATCTGCTTGGCCAACTGAATTTTTTTAAAAAATTATTTTTATTTTTTTTTCATGTATCCAGAGGAATAAGGCTTTTGGACAAGATTTGTAAACCTGTAAAAAATTTAGGATAAAAATAAAAAAAAGATTTTCAAATCCCTCTTTTGACTGGATTCACAAAAGCAAGTAGGTTTTTTACAGTGGCATATAGGTGCGATTTTTATTTGTAAAAGTATAAATAACCCTTAAAAAATCCCATTCAGGCTCTTACCATCCCACTTAATTGTTTAAGTCCAAAGGAGCCAAGCTTTTTAGTGTTGCTTTTTCATAGATCTTTTCTATTTGGTGGGCTTGCAAGCATCCTACTCTTGTGAGACCCAAGCAGATTTGTTTTTCTCACTCCTGTAACCAGCACAGAGCTGCAGGATGGGCTTTCCTCCAAACATGTCTCTTGAATGATTCATCCTCTGCAAGGAACTCAGCACAAAATGTAGCAAAACAATCTTCCTCTTCTATTTAATAATTCAATGAAAAGAGGTCTGTTAATGCACAATTTCAGTAAGAGATCTCAGTCTGAGAAGAAAGGAGATATTTTGGCCAGGACACTGGTGTGAGGTGTTGATTTGATTTTCATTAGTCACAGGAGGTGGGAGATTAAGTTGGTTTCTTTCCTCTGCCTGTAGGTTTATGAATCCTCACCTTCCATATAAATACTCGTAATACTTGATAACTGAGGAAGGGAGGTAACACTCAAGTCTTGATAGTGATATAATTCCTTCTTGTGAAAAATCATGACAGATTAGTTTGATGAATGAACAAGTGAAAGTGAAAACTATGCTCTAGGTTAATAATTTTCAGTTTGTGGTCTACAAGGGGATCTATCTACAGTACTCTGTAGGGGATCTATCCCCTACAGTACTCCAGGGATCTGAAAAAATCAACTGGGAAATCCAAGCCTACTGAAATTCCCCAGGCACCACTTTGTTCTTCCACAGGGTTATTTTTTAAGGATTTACAAACTGTAAAACACTGACAACTTTTACTCTAGTCTAAGGATTAGGAAACTCATCTGATGGGTGAATCCTGTGTTCTAGCTCTTCTTTCATGACTGCTTTGCATCCTTGCAAAACGCTTTTTTATTGAGCTTTTATGCAGTCCTTGAAGCAGGGAAAATAGGATCCTTCCTCTCTTACATGTAGCTCCTAAGATCAAGGATGAAGAGTATGGTTCCCATTCACATGTTGTCAATAAAAACTAGCAAAAAAGGGAACCCAGACCCACCAAAAACCCATATGCTGATTGCTATAAATATCTATATAGTCCTCACTAAGTGAAGAAAGTAGTGAAAGCATGTTGACTGCAGCAAGTAGAAAACGTTTTGCCTTATGGATACCCTACAGCCTGGGGCAAAACTGGTTTGAGGCACTAGATGGGAAAGGGGTAGAGGATTTCCAAGGCAAAATAAGATGGTCCTTCTGCTAGTTTGCTTACTGTAGGGTTGTAGAAAGGCAACGGACTGTGGCTTCTTTTGCTCAAGGAAGGATTAGTGGTGGCTACTCCAAAAGGAGTCTACCCAAAGCCAGTCACTGCCACTGCTCTTCCTATACATCTGCCTTTCTATCTCATCTCCTTCCCTTCTATAGGAAGAATAGCCAGGAATGAATGAAATCAGAGCCGACAAAATTCCCTGTGGAAAATGATTTTTTGGGGTTTAGCTGGAAGGTTTAACACCTGAGAGATACAGATTGAGAACAAGACAGAACACAGAAGTAACAAATAATTTTTCTTTTACTTTTTTCTGAGATGATGGATAAAGGACTCTTTCTTGAGTAGTGACTTAGATTTTGGGGGAAAAATCTGGGAAAGCACAGGCTTAGGAGATCAGAGACAGAAACACAGAGTAGGGCACCCAGCTCCTCAGAGTTACTAAATCACTTCAAAAATATTGTTCCTCTAGAGTCACATTTATCTCCTTGGACAAAAGGAGAAGTAGCATCCTATCATCCTGCTTCCATAAAAAGCTACCAGCACATAAGAAGGTTTTGTGAAAGGAGCTGTGCACATCAACAGCTGTGATTTCTCCCTTTTGCTGCTTGAACACATCTGTTACCTCTTGGCTGTTTGTTGTGTATCTCATTCCTTAAAAGCCAAGAACTTTTCATTGATTTAGGTGGCCTTTAAATGTAGCCTATTCTCATTATTTTAAATACTTCATGTGAATGACTTGGGATCTCTGTGCCAGCATTGAAAAGCTGTCTTAAGAGTACACAAAGAAACTCTTCAGCAGTACCTTAGCAGTGAAATAATGAGAAAAATGTCTTTGCTTTTGTTACTGTTAGAGGAGTTTATTTATTTAAAATATTTGTAATAAAGACTTAAGTTCTATTATGAAATAGCAGTCTCTGAACTAACACAAATACACACTTCCATCCAAAATAAAAGATCATCTTCTGTTACTCAGAAATTTGATAGATGTTAGGAGAAAGGATTTATTAGGTATTAGTTGGACAGACATTAATATCATCTATCAAAAGAATATCAGAGAAAATCAACCACGGAATGGCTTGGTAAGAGCTCCATTCATGTTTAGTTTGCAAAGAAATCTATCGTCAGCTTTCCTGTATCTGGTGGAATACATTTGCTACATAATGTACATACATTTGCTATAGTCAAAGACCTCAAAATTCAGTCTGTGCAAAGGCAGCTTGAGTTTATTACATGTCTTATCCTAAAAGAGATATCTAAACTATGGCAGGTGAAGCACAATGAATATATTTTGTTTGTTGGAACAGAAAGGATTTTGTTCATTGACTTGGACTTAATAACAAGTGGACTAATTCAGAGATGCATGCCTGCATGCACCTATGGATAGATTCATTTGCTTAAAACAGTCATCTTGTTCCATCTGAGGTAATCTAGTACATCACTCTGGGCCCCTCACCTGCTTGCTGAAAGGCTCCAAGTCTCCTCTAGGTCTTGTCTCCTACCTGTCAGCTTCATGTAGATGCTGAATTTATCCTTGGGTTTTTCAGTAATGTTTAGATACCTGTTATAAGCAACTGAATAACAACTTCAGAGTGAATTGAGATTAATTCTATGACTGATCCAATATATTTTGATAGGATTTTCCTAACTTTTTAAAACTGGAGAAATATGTCAAAATGGTTCTCACCTCCTCTCTGAGTGGCCCTGTATGTTCCCAACCCATTGATTGGCATTCATTTTTTGAGGCTTTATGTCTAACCATTTCATTTAAATTTCCACAGTGAAATCTCTTGCCTTCACTACAAGTTGGTCCTCATCATGATGGTCATCATGACTTTATATCCTTGAAGGTACTGGGCTTCTGTATACTTCCTCATCCTTGCTGGGCTAGAAGACCTCTTGCTTAAAGTCCCTGGGGTGTGGGAGGAGAAATATGAATTGCAGCCATAGAGTGTGATTCTCAGGCACAAAGAGTCTCTGTGATGATACTCTGTGTAACTAAAGAGGCCTTAACCTTGTTGTAGAAGTGATTCACATTTTCTCAAGATCCTTTGACTGTGTAAGAGTGATATTGAGTGGTGTCCCTTCAAATGAGATATGAAATAACTTACAAGCCTTTTTTAAAAAAAAATATTTTCTGGGAAGGGGAGAGAGCTCCCAGTATAACATACTCCCTGCTACTTAGGCTGTGAAATCCTGTTTCAGTGACTCACTGTTTAGCTGTTTCTAATAGTTTCAGGAAGCATTAATGCTTTTCAAGCTGCTGAAGATGAGAGAATGATGTCAGACCATGCAACGCTCTTCCACCTCTCATCAGGTTCTTACTGATATAAGATCTACATTAAGTTCTGAATTTTGGAGTGGGTTTTCTGGGGTTAATTTTGAAGAATATGCATCTTGTTTAGAATTGACATTTATCACATCATAAATGTCATTCTAATTTTTAAATTAATGATCTTCTGATTTTGAATGCTACATTAATAAGCTTGTTTTCCTCTAGCTTCCCCAAAAAACCCTTGATAAAGAGTGGTGTTAGGACCAACTGAAATTCAGTGGAGATGTACTTAATTCCCTGCTGAAAAGAGGGCTGTGAATCCATATTCCTCTGCTAACAGCTGAAATAGATTTGCCATTTGCAGGTATGAACTGTGCAAATAGATGTGCAAGTGGAAGAGGTAACTTTGCACTTTTGCCCACTTACCTCTGCTGCAGGTGGAAGATTTTAAACTGCTTCAGGAAAGATAATTGGTGCTGGTGATCCTGTTAGTGTCTTCTGCAGCAGCACATGCATATTGGCTCATTCATTGTGCAAGGCAAGCACCCTTTTGCAGGCACCCTGGGTATACTATACCCCTTTGCACCAGATCTTTTGGAAAACTCTACAAACAGGTCTTTTGATTGCCTTTGTAGAAGTTTAAGCCTTGAAGCAAGTAGTTTATCATTATTCTTAAATCTATTCTTCATTATTAATACATTATTACTCAACATGAACTATGAGAATCCTGAATATTTCTGAAATACATGTATACTTCTAGCTTATTTTTGATTCTTTAAAACTTCCATTTCCCAGTTTCCTGGGGCAATGAGAGCTGCTATCTGCTTCATTATGGCATAACAAAATATTCCTACCTTTCAGAATCTCGCTTGAAGATGAGGCACTGATGATTAAACTGTCTGAACGTGCAAAAAATGCAAGTGGAAGCCAAGTTTGCACCATTGATTTAGGGCAAAGGCTACTTCAGTCAGCTGAACTATGAGTGCATACTTGGTCATTTAAAGTGGGGTGGTGAGCAAAGGTGACTAAGTGTAGTACAAGAAACCTCGCTCCATCAGAGTACTACTGGCTACTGAAACTGGAAAGCCTTCTTTTGAACAAACAGTGCTGAGGAGGACTTTTGACCTGTTGATCTCTTGTTATGTTTCTCACATAACATTGCTTCAGGCCTTACCTATGTCTGTTCATTTTTTTTCTTCTTGACAGTTGGCCTGATAGAGCCTTTGATTCTTAACAGCAGAGGAGCAATATATATTTCTGTATGTTTTCTCTTTTTAAAATTTATTTTAAAGTACTTCAGGGTACCTGAAGTATTACTGTAAAATCAGTTTTAATAGTACCTCTGAAATCCCATGGATTGAAATCAGTTGAAGGAGAATATATGTGATATTTTATCAGGATGATAAAGAGTCTCTCCCAGGTTAAGCAGTTTATTTCACTACTGTGCTCCTTCTGAAATATAATTCTTTGCTGACTCTGATGCAGTTTAACAAGATGTTTCAATCTGTCGTTGGATTTTTCCGAGATCCTCTCCTTCTTTCCATTTTGACATCTAAATGACAATGAACTTTCTGGTGGAATTTGAATAAGATTCTGATCAAATTTTAGGATTAGGATTTCAGAAGCTCAAATATCATCTAGAATTCGTTGTCTATGTTATTGCATGTCCACTAGTAACTAAGCAGAAATCTTCATCTCATTTTATACAGACCACATTGTCACATTGACCAGGTTGGGAGCTGAGAACTGCTAACCTAATTTTGGGCTGGATATATCCTAGCTGGAGTCAAGACACTGTATTAAGATGTTAATGCATGCCTTGTAGCATCTTTCAGTCTGTTTCCATTGGCACATAACAGGATTTGGGGAAGTATTATGATAGCTGAGCTTCTGAAACTTCATGGATGACCATCTCACATTCATAGTAACCAGGCTAAGTGGTCTGGTTCAGAACAGAGGTCTGCATCCAGACATCCATACCAGCACTTCTTATGATCTGTCCTTGCCCTTACGCTGCTGGAGTCAATGTTCATAGTGAACCTTGTGTCTTGATTTTTCCAAGGTGCATTTCTATAACACTGTTCTTCCTTGAGCTGCTCTGTGGCTTGGTTAGCTAATGGTTTTAAACCACTCAGAATGTGTTTCAATCTTTTGGGATTCTGTTAAAATACAAATGAATCTACTATTGACAGCATCCAGTGGGATGAACACTCAAGTATCACAATAGGTAAAGCTCTTATTTAGTACTAGAACACATTGTACCATCTACTAGTGCAGGTAAAAACACTTGCCATGGTTGGCTCATTCTCCTGAACTATAACAGGAAAGCAGTTGAATCAATACATTTGACATATTTTCCATTACCACAGTAAGGGCAAAGTAATTGTCCATCCTCATGAATTCCTATGTTGCCAGACTGATGTAGCAGCAAGATATGTTGAAGAGACATGGTAGGTCTTCAGCTCACCAAAAGAATGTCATCAAAAGGGCATCAGCTAGTGGCTAAAAATGAGCTAAACAAGAAAATAATCAGTATAACCCTAACTTTGGATTCTGGTCCACAGAAATTCCATTCCCAATCTATATGATTAATATTCTGCTTGAGTGTCTGCATCATTTTGAATATTCCTGAGCTGCTTGCACACTCTGAAGCCAATATTTTTTGGCTTGAGAAACCTTAAGTACCCACCAGCTCTTTTCATTTTTTATGATGGAAGGCAGAAAATCACTAATGTTTATGCTATGGAACATTATTTCTATCAATTTATTTGAACTCTTGTTCTCAGTATCTCTCAGTGCAATTTTCTTTTTTTTTTTTTTCTGAAAATTTTATTTTAGCACATATGCAAAAGGGAAAAAAAAAGTAAGTAATATTTTAAGGAAATATTTAAATTCAAATCACTGTTTTAGAGTAAAGCAGTTTTTATCATGATAGTGAAATACAGTTTTTTTAAGTCTAAGAGATGTTGTGCCCATGATCAACACTTAGAAGTCCTGTCTCCTTGAGCGATGGGCTCACTGTGAGATGTTCATTTTTTCAAGCAAGTTTTCAGCTCAACTTTTTTTTGATGACTTCTCAGTGATATGCCTTGACAGTTATGATTTTTTAAGAGACTTGGAGAGAAGTATTGCATCAAGGATGGGTAGCTTTAGGTACCTCAGCCTACAGCAATAGGATCAAATCTTCTCTTCAAACCTTTGAACATCCACTACTTTTACTTTTTCCTTGTGTCCCAACATGACTGAACCTGACAAATGCTGATTGCTCTTTGGTTTAAAAGAGAAAAAAATGAAAGACTTCATTTTCAATATTATACCCATAAAATACTACTGTCAATCTGTGATGTTCAGCTACCTACATCATCCACACCACCATTTCTGTGTGATCTTTATATTGTTACCATTTCAGGACTGAAGACCTACACAACATCAGCCAACTTCCTTTTGGGCCTGTTTAGAAGTCTTTAAAGGTAATATATAGCTGAGTAACTACCTTGTTTGCATCAGTCTGATATGCTTATACTGCCACAGGTGTCTAGGCTGCTATTAGAGTAAGCAGACATCTAGTCAGCATCATCAACAGAGTCTAAGGAACAGTTCAACTGATCACATGTAGGTTCAGTTGCCTTCATATATAAAACATCAGTGGAAGGCTGGTAGATGTGACACAGGAAACCTTAATTTTTTTAACAGCATTGGGATACCCTAAAGCAACTGATGTCTATATTTAAGCAAGTGAATCCTGCTACAGTTGTCCAATTGTCTAGTTTTTAGGTGAGGTGAGTTGCTTTCTAAACTTCACCAACTCTACTGACTAGATATCTATTAATTATAATGAGAAGTCAGACAACCAGCTCTCATCTGGACACCTGCATGAAGACACCTACTTTTGTTAATCTGTAAACCAAATCTAACCTCTAAGCACTTGGGATCTACAGTAGGGCAGATGGTTCTCACCCTAAATATCTTTTTGAATCTGATTGTTTCATAACAACCCAAGTGTCTCCTGCCAAGAAGTTCACTTATTTTTCATCTTGTCTGTTTTCCAGAAAGAAAAAGATGTTTTAACTGAAACCAATATTGTCATAAAGAAAATATCACAATAAGCAAGCCAATATGAAGTTCATCTTGTTGCACACAAAGTTATTTCTTCCAAATGACTCACGTTAGATTAATGTCAAATTCTGTAAAGGAGGAAGATGCATTACATACCCAATATTCCCTCAAAATGTTGTCACCCAGTTGCCTTCCTTCAAGGTTGGCTGCATCACTCTGGGCATGTTTGGTATGCAGAGAGGCTAATCTGAAGGATGTTCTTTCTTGTTTCAGAGGATGATTCAGTTCATTACTAACTTTTTTTTTTTTCTTGCTTGTTTGTTTTTGGAAGCAACATAAAGAAAACAATGGCAGTTTGTGGGGAAGACTGTTCTTCCAATACATATTCTCATTCCAAATTTTTTTGTTGGAATGTTCATGAAAGATTAGAACTTTGTAATTCAACTGGTAGGAAGATTTATCTGGTCCTAAGGTAGACATCTAAAACACATTCAAAGATTTTCATCTTTAAGGTGTTTATTCCTTCCTACTGATTCCAGAAAGACTGACCTTGCAGTTTTGGCTACTGAAAGTATCTCTACTGCATACATCTACAAGGTGTATGTGAGATGAGACAACTCCAACTCTGAAGTATCTCAGAATGACTTTATTCTGAAATATCTTTTCCTTTTTTTTTTTTTTTAACATGACTTTTGTGTTTTAATTAAAAAGTATAATTTCACATTTTTTTCCTTTTTAAAAAAATTTTCTACTTTTTCCTTGCTTTGACAAATATTGAATCTTGTGAGTCACAGGCACTGACCTTGCTTTTGTGCTATTTCTTCTACACTCTGCTAGGAGCACTGGAAAGACACTAAGCACAATTTTTCCACATAAGTTTCTACTTTGAATTGAGCACTCCAGCAGCTGTGCAGAAATGAACAGTTCAACATACTTTCCTCAAAGATAACATTGATTCTGGAGCCATTGAACTAAATCATGCTTTTGTGTGTTTGGGTTGAGCTTCTCATGGGTCCTACAAGGCTGCAGCAGACTGAGGAAGCAGGAATCTCAATCAGACCAAATGAAAGTGTTCACAATTGAGAAGGGAAATGCAGTTTCCTTTTTCTTTCCAGGTAGCATGAAATGCCCTGCTGTGATTGCCTTATCTTTTACCTTAGACTGTCTCAGTCTAGTTCTTAAAGATAATCAGGATTTTGTAGGTACACCAATCATGAATCTGAATTTGTGATGATGCTGTTAGGAAGGCAAAAATATAATAAGAGGAAGGATAAAATCAGAGTATAAAGTTATTTAAATCATTAATTCTTAGTGAGGAGGAGAAAGGGTTCCCTTCCCAGCAGAAACATTGGTTAACGTCACTGGGCATAGCAGATTGCTGTGGTGTTGCTGGTGGTGATACTCCTGTCCAACTCTCTGCTGAGTATGCACCAGGCAGATGTCCAGGGCTTGCATAACAGATCAGAGCCATTCAGGGTACATTTTTATTAGACCTTTATTAGGTTTGATATTGTAGCTCATCTTCAGCTTGCTATAAGCAGAATATCTGCTGCTTTGTAGTGAAAGCTATGCTATTTACAAGGACATTCAGGTACACCTTGTTGCAGATGAAAGTGGAAGGGCTTCAGATTGCTTAAAGAATCACTATCAAAGATATCAGAAAAAAGTAATTTTAATATGAATTCATAGAGAAATGTGACTTAGAATTTGATGGCAAGGTTCACTATTATTTATTACATGGAAAAAACATACAAAGAGGGACGTATGATTGTATGTTTTGCATGACTTTGAGGTAGCAGTTATTTAAGTAAATAGAGGTTAAAATAGGAGCAATTTGAGGTTCACTAGTATAATAAACCACCAGATTGGATTATATGATTTTTTAACAAACTTGATTCATCAATAATCAAAAATAAATTGATTCATATAGTTTCTTAAATCAAATCACATACACACACACACACATATATATATATATATGTATATATATATATATTTTTAAAGGGATACCTATTACAAATTTCCCTTGAGTTCAGTGGAATTCTCACATCAATGCTTTAGCATTCCTGAGTGGGTGAAGGGTTGAGCCTTGACTATAGAATACAGCCCAGGTCCTGTCATTGGTGATGATCCTCCAGTTTCACAAGCTTATATTCGCAAGCTCTGAGAGGTGTCCAGCTCGGAGATGTTGATCACAACCCACTGTGGTCCAGGAGAGGTCAAAGTGTCCCACTTAGAACTGCTATTTATAGATTTGTGAGACGATTGGCTTTATTCACCACCCTCTCTCTTTTTTTTGGCCACAACTTGCATTAGGTAATTTCAATACCTCAGCAACTGCACAATTCCAGTATTTCCCAATTTGCACAGTTCTGGTACCTATCAGACCAGGCTACGATCCAAGCAGCTCAGGGAGTGCCTAACTGTCCCAACTCACTGCACCTATGACTGAAGCAGGAACACAATGTTCACCTTTCTCATGATTGTAACCTTGCTCAGAGGGGCTGCACCACCACACCCCTATACTCATCTCAGCCCTATATTCCAGCAGCTCTGGGTTAGGTCCTGTTTCCTTAAAATTGTTTGTATAATGAGGAATGAACAGAAATCACTGCTCTTGAAAAGGGAGAAAAATAGCTTCATCTGAAGGACTTCAGAGTACATAGCTTGGATGGGTTTTTTTCTTGCACTTACTTTCTTGTCCTAATTTTGAAAAGAATTTGAGGCAAAATCAAATGGAATCAACGTAGTAAATAAATCATGCTTTGTCTTTATATAGCTTTTTCTATACCACAGTTTCATGGAGTGCTTGTGCTAGTGCTATTTCAGGCATTTTACACCTTATGTAACATAGCTGTCCTACCACTGACTTTGAAATTGATTGATTTTGACCTCTAAATAATCTACTAACGGTGTACACCGCAGATCCTCAGCTGTTTCTTCCTGTAAGATTTAGTGTTTACTTGTCTATTTTTAAATGTGCAAAGGAAAAAGCAGAGTCCTGCTTCTTCCAGGTGAGTATTCAGCTGACAGATGCATCTTAATAACAGAAAAATGCTGGTAATATAGACTTCCCCTCCCCCCCCCATATTATTTTGCTCTCACATCATCAATTATTTTTGTGTGAAACACCCTGTATGACATAAAGGAAGAGAAATTATTAAATTCACAGCTTCGTGCATGGACAGGTTTCTATTTCTTCCTCAGAGGTTGGATTCATAAGACAGGTGTCTAAAATCAGCTGTCTGACTTACCTAGTCACCCCAGCCACCCTTTGCTGTTGAAGGAGAGATTAAGGAACCTCCAAAGTAATTTATATTACCCTAAAAGAGGCCTTCAAGAGAGGATGAGTGGAAAACCTTTCAGAGATTACTAGTTCTATAGGTAATGTGTTTATTGCATTCCTAAAGTGAAACATCCTTAAGCTTAATTCTATGGAAAATAAAATTTTTCCTTCTGAATTAAAAAAAAATAAGTTTTAGACATAAAGAGATTTCTTAGCCCAAATCTGACCCAAAAGGTTACATTTTCCTGGTTCTCATTTATGAAATCTTAAATAAAGCATTCATACTAAACTGAATATTTTTCTTTGATCATTTCAGTGTTGTACTTCAACTTTTTCTTTTTTTTTTTTTCTTTTTAATAAAATAGTTCAGTT
Organism: Caprimulgus europaeus; assembly: GCA_907165065.1. The sequence continues at coordinate 56,227,955 of OU015530.1, read as the reverse complement.
TAGTTCTAAATGTAGAACTGACCATAAGTAGTCCAGAAATCTCGAAAGTGCTTGCTTAAGGAGAGATTTTCTTCTATCACTTCATTTTTTTACATTATGAGGTTTTTTTTTCACATGCCTCAGGAAAGAACATAGTGTTCATCTAAAACTACGATAGCCTGTGTCTGATTAAGTCAAGCTATTTAAATAGTAGTTCTTATTATAGTGCAAAACATTGCATGCATTTATTAATTTCTTCTTATTATTCTTCCAAGCAGAGATAATCTACTGTACTTACTGATGATGTGTTATAAATCATTCTGCTCTACATCCTAATACGTCAAAAGAAAACATACTAAGTGATCATAAACAAGTATCCATTTAACTCAAGGACATTTTTACTGATGTTCTTCAAAAATACTATATTGTAAATATATAATTACAAAGGAAATCTATCCTAAAAAAAAAAAAAAGCAAAAAAGCTGCACAGTCATTTCAAAGGATATTTCAAGATGATTTTTTGTATTTGCAAGCCCACGAGGGACCATTATAATCACATAGTTTAAACATTGTCTGAACCCAAACCAAAGTATTTCATGCAGGAACTCCTGGGGTGGGCAAAATTAGTCTTCTCTGTCATGTGAAAACAAGTATGACTGAAAACACAGCACAAAAACATTTGTGAGCTGGCATAGACTAATTAGGAAATGAATTATAAATAACATGATTGATGGAGGCAAGACAGAAATGTGTATGACACTGGAAAAGATTGGTCTGATCATATTTACACATGGAGGGAAGGGTGGACACTGATGGAAATGCATGTGTTTATTTATTTATTGCACAAATGCAAAACTAGCAAACCAAACAAGGCTGGGTTTTTGAGTTAGGCTTCAGGGTTAGGCTTGAGCTTGGCCATTTGATAGTCAATGCTATAAATTGCTTATCCCTCTTCCTGGGATGGCTCTGTCCTGTATCAACCAGTTTATTCCCAGACTATAACCAGTCATGATTTAAGGAGCAGAACAGTCCTGGAGCTGTTCCCAGCAGGCAGGATGGGTGATGTGACCACATTCATTTGGGAGGAAGAACTGAATTATCTTATCTCTATATAAGCCATGATATGTCACTTCTCAAGGCCAGAGAAAGGTCGCTGGCTTATTTTATTATTTACTTCTGTAGTTATAGTCTATGGATCTTTCTCTCACACCCAGCTGTGAGTGATTTGGTGTGTTATTGCATTTGCATTTGTTCTTGCAGTGTCATGGCATTGCTGACCAAATCTCACAAAATTTAGTCACTCTACTTCTACCCCTTCCTCTAAATGCATTAACTTCAGTTCAAGCTGTGGGGTGTTTGGCATTTATAACTACACAGGATATTTGTCGTGTCCCTTAAGCTGTCCAGGAGGTATGTGTTCAAGAAGGCTGCCCCTGTCATGATACATGGACTGAAGATGTGGATTTGTATGACACTGAATGGTGGAACAGCTTATTTACTGCAGGCATCTGAGACCACAAACAGAAGCAAAGAAAAATACAACCTCCCACAGCGTTCACAGCCATGGTCTGTTGCTTTTGCCAGCGTCACGAAGAGCATCTCCTATAATCTGTAAGAAAAATGTAGCAGAATGAAGCAGTTGGCAATGACAGTGGGAGAGGCTTTGCATTTGTGATTTGGTGTTTCTTAGTGAAAGCCAGGTCTTTCTCAAAAGCTCTCCCCAGTAAAATGACTGCCAGGAGCTCTACTTGGAGAAATGTTCTCTCTACATTGTTACCTCTTTTAAATAGCTAAAAATGTGTTCTCCATCCCTCAGAAGTTTTCCCCAGAGCAGCAACTGCTCTGATCACCCCTGTAGCTTCATCCCTGTCTGCAAAGAGCCAGTTAGGGGAAAAAAAGTCACATTTACTCACACACTTTGAAGTTTTGAAAAAGTGTCACTGCTGTGTGAGCCATCCAAGAAGCATTGCATCCAGGTAGTCTGACCTGCTTACCACAAACAGTCTCACTCTCAGTCTCTCACTTCTTTGGGATGCATTATGTTTATAGAGTTAGAATATAGAGTACAACACTGAAACCTTTTATGAATGCTTTATCAGTTCCTTGCAGCCAGGATTCAAACTACTCCTCTCTGTCTTCCTTTGCTGTGTGTAAAATTGCATTTTCTTTCCCTTTCTGGATAGAGAAGGTAAAGTGATTTGCAACTGGGTCCAAATTTGTTGGGGCTAAAGAGAAGTCCTGAAGAGAGGCTAGCTGATAAACACAGGGAAATGTATGGATTTAATTGCTTTTCTTGTCTTTTAGTCATAGCTTTGATGAAGAGAGGGTAGCCACCTGAGAACAATCATGGTTCATTACTCCAAAGGTGACTTTAAAAGTGTTAACATTGAATGGGCTAGGAGAGTGGTGGAGTCCTCATCCCTGGAGGTATTTAAAAGACAGGTAGAAGAGGTGCTAAGAGATATTGTTTAGTAGTGGACAGGTAAAGTTGGACTCAAAGGTCGTTTCCAACCAAACGATTCTATGTTTCTATGATTCATTGTGCATCACAGTCATACCCTTGAATTGTTGTAAACTGCTCAACCCTTTCCCCACCAGTTTTCCTTTCCAGCCCCATCTCACTCTGTGCCTTGAGAGGTGTGTGGGCACAGAGTCGCAGAAAGAGGAGAAAAGGTGAGCATATAGTTGAAGAAAGGCTGCAAGGCTAGAGGGTGCAGGTGGTTTGCTTTACATTCCAACCAATATGTTAAAAGAAAAAAAATAAATGAAAGAATTGGTATTGCTGCATGTGGATGCTGTTCCCTGTCACACACTCATGTTTTTGTCTTGCTGTTCACAGTGCAAATCCATCACACTGGTGCTTGATCGATCACCTTCATGGGTGGCTCCTCAAGCCAGAAGATGAGAAATGATACTGCAATGTTTTATTAGAAGTGAAGTTCTCTGAAAGTGCTATGAGAGCTAATGAAATTAAAGAACATTAAAGCTTGAGACAGCAGTGATGAGGGCAACAAGCATCTACATCTGGTCTTAGCTGAGCTGTAAGGATGGATGGAATTTAGATATTTTTGAGGCAGGAAAAAGCAATGGGATTTGGCAAGTGTCCTTGTGAAATGGCAGATTAATGGAGAGGTTGATTTTGGCAGAGTCTGTGTGACAGTCGAGGACAAAACCAGAAGTGCTTAGACAAGATTATGTTTGACTGTGACAGTCCTCCTAAACCACGAAGGAGTAGAGCTTGTCTGTGTTAGATGAATTCTGAATCCTGATAAACCCATGTGCATACTTCAAGCAGCTTGAAAACCAGCGTAACTAAAACCATACTGGATTGCAAATTGATGCAATATTATTCTAGTTAGACCACAGAATTCAGAGATGAAACACTAATGCATTAACAAAATGAGTCAGAAACAAGAGAAGCTGCCATAGATGGGCATATTGTGAATGCCAAATCAGCCTCATAAAATCGTTGCCAGGAGGGTGAAGATTGATTTCATTGCTGTTCAGATAGGAAAGCTGGAGCACAGTCAAATAACTCTAAGAAAACACTGGTAGAAATCAGAAAGTCTAGCTGAATGTTTTGTTCTTGCCACTACACCCATTTCTTCCTTTTACTCAACAGTGAACTGGGATTGTAAAATATTCCTGGTTTTATTTTCACTTTGTACATTGTGTCTGTGTAATTTTTTTTTTAATTATTTTTTTTTTTTCTGCAGGTGGATTGAAACGAACAAGAAGAAATTGTTAACGTGTTTATTGATATGTTCTTCAGGTCAGCTAAGGACCTACTTTTTCCCTCTCAAAAGTATTTTTATTGCCCTTTACAATGAGCTTAATTACATGGCAGGATACCAAATATTATTCTCATGCATTATGTGTCTGTGGTTCTCTTGAGAAGGTCAAGTTGTTAATAGAGAATGTCATATAACTAACAGGAATGGTAAATGGAGAACATTCACCCTGTTTCTTCCCTGCTAGAAAGTTGTGCATAATTACTTTCCTTAAATGGAAACAGAATTTGAAAACTCTGCCAAAAGTCCAATCTTAATGGTAAATATTAGTGTCAGAGTATGAGTAAGTATAATACTTTTTAGTTTTATAGCACCTTTCATCCAAGTCATTGAGAACATCTCATAGATATTGATCAAGGATTTCTAAGATATTTTTTATAGGTAAAGTATGTCAGTACAATTTTCCTATCATAATGTGAATGATTAGAATGGAAAGAATATTTTTTGCATTTTGTTTATAACTGCTGAAAAAGATAGATCCAAATAAAATAGTTTAGTTAACTATTTCTTTAAATAATATGTTCTTTTATGTTTATGTGTGTGTTTAAGGGCATATTTGGTTAGAGATACTTGAAGAAAGTGCTCCTGGAATGAGAATGAACACTTTTGATGTGTTCTCTTTGAAATAAAATTGTTGGTGTTTGACTCCTATTAATTTAAAGTCTATTTTATAGACCTTTGGGTTAGCAGTAGATTAAATGATGATAAAATCAAATATGCTGAATCTCATTCATATTTTGTCCCCCATCCTGATTCCAGCTGTTAATCAAGCCCTGTGGACAAAAGTTTTTGCCCTTTCTACTGCTTGTGCAAATTATTCCTTAACCATTTTTGTTCAGATTGTTGCCATTAGCATTAACATTTTCTATAGGAGATCTCTTCCAACCTGATTGCTTTTCACTGTGGAGGGCTGAATATGATTGTACAAATAGTTACACTGATGGGTGTGTAAGTACAATACTCCTCTGGAGTAAGTGACGAGTAGGTATGTTTGCAAGTCACTCAACCAAAACCAACTGGAAATTTACAAGATGACCTAATGCCACTTGCATATCCTGGTAATTATTTTGTTGTATGAGCTCAGTAGCCAAAGGAATTTTTCCAGAAGTTAGATTTAAGGACAGCTCTATAGATGCAGAGAGCTTTAAAGCAGAAAGATTTCTTTCCACTCCAAATCTTAAAACAAAACAAAATGTAGTAAGAGAGAAAGTAATCTTTATTATCCAGGAATGTAATATAGCTAGTGTTATTACTCCTACAATTGGAAGCAAAGTTCCAATAAAGCTTTGAGAATTAAGGCATTTTCTTGCTGTATTTCAATTGAATTCTTGGAGAACAAGTTATCTTATGGGAATCATATGCAAATGACACTTGAAAAAATGTCTTTTTTTTTTTTTTTTTTTTCCCCCAACAACAGTTTATAGCTATAAAAGTGACACAAGTGTTGTTTAAAAAACCTAAGATATAATTATCCGAGATTTGGAGAGTTACTAATGATTCTCAGAGAGAACGAGAAGCAATTTAGTTGTGCTATGTTAATATGTAAAGTGATTTATCAGGGGAGCAGTAATGAATGTTGTCACTTCTAAACAAAACAAAGCACTTGTAAAAAACATTGATCATTTTTCCTTTTTTTTTGCTTTTTTTCTCTCCCTCCAGGACTTAGATGGATGTAGATTGCAATATCAGCAAGTCTAACTACGTTGAGTTAACACTGTCAGTTGCAAACTCTTCTTCAAAGATATTTCTCCGACTCCTACATAAACTAGCAATTTTCCTTTTTTGCTTCATAATCTATTTTAAGCTTGATCCTCCCTCTGCCCCAAGGCAAGTGCACATCCAAATAAAGCAGAGGAAACTAGGAATTACCAAAATCAAAACCATCTAGCTCAAGGTGGCAACTAGATGCTAATTTTGTTTTATTCCTTCATTTTATAAAGAACACCATGCCCTGGTTTAGAGGCTAATTAATATAAGTTTATTATTACAAGCCCTGCAATCCAAAACAACACATTCTGTGGACATTTCTGTGTTACCTATGGCTTAGTTATCCACTTGGTAGCTAAATGTGACAAAAACCTGCTCAGGAACTCCTGTAGTGCTTCCCTCAGTGTAACATACTATTTATTTATTGTTCATATTTCTTTACCATCCAAAGTAGTTTGAATAATGGAAGCAACAGTAATTTTAGTAAATGTGGTATTCTTGACAAAAAAAAAAAGTATGAAAAAAAAATCATTCACTAGAATGAATTCTGAGCATTGTAACAATAAACAATGAACAAATACTCTTCTGAGATGAGTGAAATTAAATTAGAAAATGAAACACATTAGTATGCAAAATATGTCTACAACTTGCCTGTTAAGGAAGGTCAAACTTAATGACATTCACATACTAATCTTCCATTTTTCAATTAAACACAATCAAAATATATTAGACCAATATCCTACTCCCTATCTCTTGATCTCAGAGAGAAAATAATTTCTTTGGTTGCTACTAGAATCAGGAGAAAAACAAGCAGGAAAACAATCAGGAAAAGGATCAAGGTGTCTTGGAAGTCTGTGAGAATAAAAAACCAAATAATTTGTCTGCAGTTTACAGTTGAATATAATCAAGTATGTGTGGATACCTAAGCATTTTTTTGACTAAATATTCACCTTCACTCCACCTTCCTATGGACAAGATGGTGGTATCCAACTACCATTTGGTCTGGGACATTGGTGGACACAGAAAATAAATCACTCCAAGGAGCATGCTAACACACTGATGGAGTACACATCTCTGATTCTGAGTGAATGTGGATTTAGTTCTCATTTTGCTTTCATAATTAGATCAAGACATAGTGAAATTGTTGGAACGCCCTAATGACAGAAACAAATTAATTCCCCTTCATAGTCTTTTAAGAGGGCCTCACCAGACTTTCTGCTATTCCCTAGTTCTTTCTATTTATTTACTGAGGTTTTGCAATTATAACAAGGCAAATACGAGTCGCTGAATAGCAAAAATACAAATGGCAAATGAAAATTCTGACAAGCTGCCTTAGGCCCATAAATAATTCTGCTGTACTTGCCCATTTATATTTCATAAAGTTGAAGTATTAGAGTTCTACCAGAATATAAGTAAATGTGGTTTGGACTGAAACTAGTGCCGTTGCCATGAAGCGATAGTTCCAGAGCCTCAGCTGGTAGAGAGCAGTGGATGTCAGTGGAGATGACCTCCTCCTCAGGGAGACAATGACAAACCCCATATTGACAGAAGCACTCAAGAATTCTTCTCCAAAAAAGGCTGAAAGAGGCTTCAGACTTAATGAAGATTGATTGATACAAATGAAGTGATTTAACTTGGTTGGACTACATGTTCTTCTGAGGTCCCTTCCAACCCCTACCATACTGTGATTCCATGATTCTGTGAAATGGACTAGAATAGTAATAAGTAGTTTAGTGCTTCACAGTTGGCTCAAATCAAGGTGCAGCAGACTGACCACCAGCTCTTCAGGAGCATAAAAAGGCTTGGTGAGTTTTAACCAACTCTACCAGCATGTGCTTCACTCCATCCTTAATCAAAATTTACCATAACAGATGGGAATCATCTTTATGGAGATATCTTCTCTCAACAGATCCATCTTACCTTATGCAGTATTTCCAGTCTTTTTGCTAAGGATTTCTTTTCTTTTTCTTTCATATTTGTACCCTCATTTCTATCACCTCAAAATCTTAAGCATAATGTTCTCATTTCTAGTAGCTTAAATATTTTTTCCTCTCTCTCTCCCCCCAACCCCACAGCTCACTGCACTAAGCCTGTCTTGGCCTATTTCCATGCAAATCCATTTCCCCTGTATTTAATTCCTTTTTTTTTTTTTTTTCTTTTTTTTTTTCCTGGAATTCACATCCAATAAACATCAAAAAGCTATACAAAGCTTTATAAATTGTCTAGCAGCACTATATCCTGAACTGCTAATAAGAAATAGGTATTGTGACATTCCAAGGCATGAAATAAACTTTCCATTCAGGAACTTTAATTAGAAGCTCACTGTGCTCACCTCATTTTCCTGAAATGCTTTTTAATTTATGACCACAAGGTTTGCCACCCATAGTGAAACAGATATATTACACAGCAAGATTTCCTTATGGCTTCTCATTCACTTCACCACCTTTTTTTTTCCAAAGAACCCAAGTTTTTGAGTTTTTTTTGCTTTATTCCTTTGTCTTCAAGAAAAGGAACAAATAATACTTCTTTTATTGGGAAGGTACTATCTCTTCCAGGCAGCCTCTTGAGTATTCATATTTTTCTGATAAGAAAATAATTTTTCATATTGTTAGTAAAAAAAAAATAGAGGTCAAGAGCCAAGCATCTACTGATGTTTTAACATTCTGTTTCTTTATTGACTATGTTTGCAGAGAGAGAACAAAATTACAATGAGGTGGGGTTTTTTTAACACAATTTGATTATAGTGCTGGCAGATTGATAACTCCTGACACTCAAAGTCCTTCAACCCTCAAAAAATAAATGCTGGGAGGAGACTCTCTGATATTAAAGTAAAACAATTTTTTACTGATGACTTCACAGGTCCAGAGTTTCAGATAGTACTATAAGTGCTCTTCAAATGGACTTGATGATGCACTTCAAATCTTGACTTCTACAGAAATTCAAAAAGATCTTATCTCTTGTGCCTGTTTCCTCCATGACTCCAGAGTTTCTTGTGCTGATGTGTTTGGCTTATCACTTATCTTCCCTCAAAATCTGCCTAGTGCAGTCCCAGAAACTCCAGGGAAGTTTTTATTTTCTTCCTCACTACCTTCCATCATCCCTTTCAGTTAATTCTTACAAGATAGTCAGTTCTACAGTCTGTTGACATTGTGTGTGGGAGTCTCACCCAGCAATCACCTGGAGAGATGTGGGTTTAGCTCCCTTGTTCACTGCCAAACTTATTACATTTGTTAACCCAAGGAATTGCTTAAGCCTTTGTGCTTGGACTTCTGATTTATCAGGCTGGCCTTCAGTTCTCTGAAGGAGACTCCACAACCTCCCTGGGCAGCCTGTTCCAGTGCTCTGTCACCCTCACTGTAAAGAAGTTCTTCCTCAAATTTAAGCGGAACCTCCTGTGTTCCAGCTTACACCCATTGCCCCTTGTCCTATCATCGGTCGTTACTGTGAAGAGCCTGGCCCCATCCTCCTCACACTCACCCTTCAAATATTTATAAACATTAATGAGGTCCCCCCTCAGCCTCCTTTTCTCCAAGCTAAAGAGCCCCAGCTCCCTTAGCCTTTCCTCATCAGGGAGATGCTCCACTCCCTTCATCACCTTGGTGGCTCTGTGCTGGACTCTCTCCAGCAGTTCCCTGTCCTTCTTGAACTGTGGGGCCCAGAACTGGACACAATATTCCAGATGTGGCCTCACCAGGGCAGAGTAAAGGGGAAGAAGAACCTCTCTTGACCTGCTAACCACACCCCTTCTAATGTACCCCAGGATGCCATTGGCCTTCCTGCTGTCCACCAGGACTCCCAGATCCCTATCCCTACAGGTGAAAATATCACCTGTACTGGGGTTTTCACTGTGAAGAGGAGAGAAAAGTTATCTCGTTCCTTACAAGTCTTAATTCGGTAATGTCTCAAAAAAGTAGACAAAAGTAGAAGTTAGCTACCATCATAATGGGGTTAAACTAACATGAACTCTTGCATTTTGTAGGTCTTTCCCCAGTGTGCCATTGAAGAGGTCCCAGCTGACCTCATGTGTTCTTTTCATAGAATTCACCAAAGTCTTGGCTACAGAAATACATTATTCACATTAGATCAGATTTGAATTCTTTCCCAGAACTTAATTCCTTACCAGTTCCCAGGGAGGTACAGTCATTCAGAGGAACGTTCCTCTTCCACACAAAAATGCTAAGACTTTTCTTTCAAAAATCCAGCATCTCCAGTACAACCCCAAACGAATTTCCTGAAACTGCTCAACACTCAGAATTTCCAGGAAAGTCAATAAAAAGGAAAGTTGTGTATAAGTTGCTAATAAATCTTAAGTTCTGCACTTCTGTAAATAAAACCACAGAGAAATAAGAATTCTCTTGTCATGACTTAATATAGAAGTCTGCACTGTCACAGTGCAGTAAATCATTTATATGTGCAGTGATTAGAACCATAATTTACAATTGGTGCAGACATCTTCAGTAAATAATAAGGCTTTTCAGTGGTTATTATGTCAGCATATATCCTGCAGCCTTCCCATTCAATCCCCTTTTCAGATTTGTTTTTAGAAGACCTACAGGAAATTATGTGGATCAGTTGACACTCTCCTTTTGCCTTGTTTCCTTGTGAGTCTGAGTCACAGGTTCATCTGCACTGCACACAGGTTTCTGAGACCCTTGACAAGATAAACTATCTCCAGACAATGGGCTTCAAATTGTTATGCATGTGAACCATGTCTGTTTTTGCATCCCTTCATCTGGAGCAGTCCTTCAACACTATCTCAGGAAGATTTGTACATTGAAACACTTCTCCCACCAACAAACCTGCCTCCCACGAATCAGGGAATGAAAAGTGCCCTCACTGCCATGCTATAAAAGCAGAGCCCTGGTGAGTTACAACACTGTGTTCTGACATGAAGGAAACACTCACAAAACCCCCCCAGTAATTCCACTTCAGTGTCTCCCCAAACCACCTTTATAGAATCATAGAATATTATGAGTTGGAGGGACCCACCAGGATCATTGAGTACAACTCTTGCCCCTGCATAGGACAATCCCAACATTCAGACCATGTCCCTGAGGGCCTTGGCCAAATGCTTCTGGAATCTTGTCAGGCTTGGTGCCATGAGCACCTCCCTGGGGAGCCTGTTCCAGTGCTCCACCACCCTCTGCCTCAAGAACCTTTTCCTCATGGCCAACCTCACCCTCCCCTGCCACATCTTCCTGCCATGGCCTCTGCTCCTGGCGTTGGTGGCCAGAGAGAAGAGCTCAGCGCCTGCTCCTCCTCTTCCCCTTGGGAGGAAGTTCCAGACCGCCAGGAGATCTCCTCTCAGTCTCCTCTTCTCCAGGCTGAACAATCCAAGTGACTTCAGCCTCTGCTCATACAGCTTCTCCTCTAAACCCTTCACCAATATTGTGCCCCTCCTCTGGATGCTCTCCAGTAGATTTCCACCTTTTTTATCCTGTGGTGCCCAAACTGCCCCCAGTGCTGGAGGTGAGGCTGTCCCAGTGCAGAGCAGAGCAGGACGATCCCCTCCCTCGCCTGGCTCGCAGTGCAGTGCTGGGTGCACCCCAGGACACGGTTGGCCTCTTGGCTGCCAGGGCACTGTTGGCTCATGTTCAACTTGCCACCGACCAGAACCCCCAGGTCCCTCTCTCAGGGCTGCTCTCCAGCCTCTTGTTCCCCAGGCTGTGTGTGTGTCCGGGGTTTCTGTGTCCCCGGTGCAAAATCCAGCACTTGTCCTTGTTAAAATTCATACAGTTGGTGATTGCCCAGCTGTCTAATTTATCTAGATCTCTCTGCAAGGCCTCTCTTCCCTTGAGAGTGTCCACAGAATCTCCCAATTTGCTGTCATCACCAAACTTAACAGTCATTCAAGTTCTATCCCTGCCGCTCCCCACCTGTGTTCCTCCCCTACACCTCTGTTGTCTTGCACAATGCCAAGGTGCTCTTCCACTGAATCGCATAACAAGCTCCATTACTCCTCCCTCAGTAGCCCCTTCTCAGTCTGTGGGGTGCTCCATGGAGCCTCTCAGATGACACATGGTGAGGGATGTCACGGTGAACCATGGGCTGCTCTTTATTTAACAGCCCTGATAAAAGCTGGGGCAGGAGTCCCTTGGGTCCGGTTGAGTGATTGATGCTCCTCTGGCTGCTGTTTGCCTTTATATTCCTCTGTGATCATGGGGATGAGCCTTTCATCACACAACCTAACACCATGAGATGTGATATAAATATCAGACCTGAAGGGACCATATCAACAGCTTGTCAGTCACAAACAAGCAGTGGAAAACATTTAACCTAAGGATGCCATTTCTTCTGCACACATATAAGTCCAGAGTCAACAAGTTGCTCACTCTGCTTCCACACACTTCCAAACTTTTGTGGAGAAAACAAAACTGAGAAGAACAATTTGAGACAGATTCACTGCTTTGTGGCAGCTATACTAATGCAGCAAACTTGATGTATTTACCTTGGAAGATGTAATAATTAAAATAAGAAACCTGTGTCTTTCTAATTGAAAAATGTGGGTTTTTTTAGAAATATTTTTCTCTTTTTTCTTCATCAAGCGCTGAAAAAGTACAGGTAGAACTGCTTTGTTTGTTTGGGTTTTTTAAATTGCTGCATACTGGAAAAAAACACCAAAAAACTATATTAAATAACCACGAGTTTCAACTGACAACGTGGTAGATGGTAGAAAGGGAAAGGGGAAAGCAGGTGTTGAAATAATAACAGAAAGAAACAATTTAGCTATATTTCTTTTAATATATATATAAATGCATTTAAATTCTAAAAAGAAAGCAAAAAAATGGCTTTTGAGGGGTTAAATAAGTATAAATCTCCCTACTTGTAATGCTGTAATTTACGAGTGCCTATATCTTCTCCCAACACAGCATGACACTGCCTTGTCATCTGTGGAAATGCAAGAACATGAGCTGTGCCCTGGCTGTGCTATGGTAGGACACAGCCTGTCACCCAAGGTCATCATCTACAACCTGATGTTCTTCTTGCCAAAACTGAGGTGAGACAGACTTTTTTGCCCTCAACAAGGAAAATAAGGCAGGCAACTGAACAAGAGCAGAGAAAAACAGGAGTCAAAAATAAACTTCTTTTCTCTTTTCTTTTCTTTTCTTTTCTTTTCTTTTCTTTTCTTTTCTTTTCTTTTCTTTTCTTTTCTTTTCTTTTCTTTTCTTTTCTTTTCTTTTCTTTTCTTTTCTTTTCTTTTCTTTTCTTTTCTTTTCTTTTCTTTTCCTTTCTTTTCTTTTTTTTATTTTATTTTATTTTATTTTATTTTATTTTATTTTATTTTATTTTATTTTATTTTATTTTATTTTATTTTATTTTATTTTATTTTATTTATTTTTTTTCCTCAAGCAGAAGTTTCTACGCTTTATTCAACTCTACAAAAAGTCCCTTCTTTTTTAGGAATTAAAACAAGTATCTTAGAGAAACAAAGATAAGACTGTGAGGTAGCTAGGTGAATTTTCAGGTTAAACTGTCTTCTGCCTCGCTGTGTTCTATCACAGCTGCTTTTAGTGCTTGTCAGGGATGTGGGAATGTCTCTGTGACTGCTAAAAATAAAGACTTTATTCCAGCAGTAATGGAATAAAATGCCATCTAATCCATTTTTGTCTATGTTTTAAAGTCCTGTGTACATAGCACTCTGGAGTCATAGTTGAGATTTTACATAAGAACTGGATGAAAACAGAAATCAAATTCCAAATTCTTTGGAATCTCCATAAGCAAAATGGGTATTTTAACAAGAAAAAAATGACTATTTGAGATTTTAAATACAACAAAAATTCCATAACATTTTAATCCAGAACTATTAATATAATGTTTAAAACCTTATATTAATATGACATAAAATAATATATAATGCAAATAAAATGTATACAGTATATAAGTTTATATTAAAAAAGGAACCAAAAGGTAACAGTTAGAATGAAACATAAATATTTTGACATGATACAAACAGTTGATCCAACACTATTGTCTTTATTATTTTCTACTTGCATTTCACTTTTTGTCAAGTCTGTGTAGTCCCATGAAACTTTTGGATTTGATTCAAATTTTCTCTTTTGATGAAAAATGTTTTACTGGATGCTTTCCAGGGATGTCAGCACCCCCTTTTGATGGAAAAAAAAAGACTGATTGTCCATCAGTTGACTATTTATTTATTCAGGCCTGTATCTGTAGAAAGTTTCACCTGGTCCCTGCTCAGGGATCCCAGTGTCCTTTGTGCCACTCCCACCATCTGCTCTCTCTTCTCTCACATAACATACTGCCCTGTAGATGGTCTGTACAGCAGATTAAATTTTTTCAGACTAAGTCAGAAAATCATAGATTCAAAGATTTTATTATACTTCCCCCAAATCCTTATGAATTTTCTGAGTCATTGAATAGAAATTTTTAATAACAACTAAAATGGCTAAAAAAGTAACCAAGTGTTTCATCCCTGAAAATGGATGACCTTATCTTTGTGAGGGGAGTCTCTTTCTTTCCCCTGTCTACACAAGAAGAGTCAGTGATTTAAAATGGCCAAGGTATGTAATTTTCAGATGACTGAAACAAGGTGAAATTAATTTCAACTGCTCTCACACTACAAAAGATTTTCCTTACGCTTAAACTGGATATCCTGTGTTTCATTTTGTGCCCTTTAGCTCTTGTCCTGTCATTGGGCACCACTGAGAAGACACTTGCTCCCCCCATCAGGTATTTCTACACACTGATAGACACCCCTGAGCCTTTCCTTCTCTGCCTGTCTCTGAGGGTCAGATGTTCCTGTTCCTTTATTGTCTTTCTGGTCCTTCACTGGACTTGCTCCAGTATGTCCCTGTCTCTCCTGTACTGGGTGCCCAGCACTGAACCCAGCACTCCAGATGTGCCTCACCAGAACTGAGCTGAGGGAAACAATCATCTCCCTTGACCTGTTGGCCATGCTTCCCCTGGTGCAGCCCAACAAGCTATTGGCCTTTCTTGCCTTGAGGGCACATTGAAGGCTCATGGTCAACTCATCATCCACCAGGACTGCGAGGGACTTTTTTGTCAAGCTGCTTTTCAACCTGTTTGCCCCTGGCCCATCATTCTGCATGGAGTTATTTTTCTTCAAGGATTACAAGGAAATATAGAAAGCTTACTTAGATTTAATGCTGAAATTTTCAAACATTCTTAGATTAATCACTCTGACAGCAATGTACCTGCATAGCACCTTAAAACTGGTGCCCTCATTGACACAACTAAATATTCAGGACAAGGTGTTGCTAGAGGTTGAATTGCCTCCAAAAGGCGTTGTTATTTCTTCTTCTTTTTTTTTTAATTCTTCTTTCCCCTGGGGAAAATGACATGTTTCAATTTGCATGAAAAATTATGTTGGAGAGAAGTGACATCTATTTTTTTGTGTTCTCTACAACTCAGTTTGGCTCTCAGCCATGTAGAGTGTCTCTGTAACACCTATGTTCCTTAAAATATGGCTCATCCTTGCCCAGGAAAAGGGCATCAAATGGTAAAATATCTGAAATGTTCTTCCCTCCACTCTCTAGTGGGCATGCCAGTTATTTAATTTATCAAGAGTTATAAATTAGCCAGTAGGAGCTGGAAAATTAGGGGTGGGGGAATAGGATGACACCTACTCAAAAAATAACACAAAAGCAAAAATCAAAATCCTAAAACCCAAAAAAACCAAACCAGCAAAGTTCTCTAAACTTCAGAGAAATAAGATGTTGCAAATGTAGACTAGTCTGGGGCAAAAACATGAATATATTCCACTGTTTTTAGAATATAACGAATTCCTCTGAAAACAATCCATAAAATGAAAGGATTTTGCATGGCTGTGTTTATGCAGGTTATGTGCCCAAGGCCTGCTGTAGACATTGTTTTCTTTTAAGACTAAATTCCCAAAAATCAAGTTTGTGGATGACAGCAAATTGAGAGATACAGTCAAGATGCTTAAGGGCAAGGTTCTCCTTCAAAGGGATATGGACAAACTAGAGGAATTGATTGACAGGAGCCTACTGAAATACAAGAGGAGAAAATGCATTTCAAAATGCATACATTAAGCCAAGAGAAGTTCCAGTGGCATATAGGAAGCAACTTGTTCCTCATGAGGACAGCCAGGAAGGAGAACACGTTGCCCAGAAAGGTTTTGCAATCTCCAGCCTTGAAAGTTTTCAGGGCTGGACAGGACAAAGCCCTGAGCAGCTGATCTGACCCTGTAGTCAATAATTCCTTGAGCAGGAGATGAACTAGAGACTTTCAGAGATCACTTCCCATGAATTATTTTATGATTCTAAATACTGACATTCATACAATTCTTAATGGTGGAATTACAATATTTTAAGTGTGTATAACCCAAAAGTCATCTGCAAGAAAACCTGTAATTTAGCAGCAGTGTGATTTATATATATATCTATAACTGCATTCACACATATAAACACAAAGAGACATATAATACATGTGTAATAATATCTGTAACATATTTAATAATATATATAAATAATATATGTAAAATTTATATACATAGATACAGACACATATACATACAGACACAGACATACATATATGTGAATATACTAACCTAAGTTCCCTTGGAAACTTATATCTGTTTCCTCAAAGCTTGACTTTTCCAACAGCTCTCTGTTTCTTGTTTGCCCCATGTCTACATTAGCTTTGTAGATAATCATCTGAGGGTACTGTACCTATAATGATTGCTATGTAAAGATTTTTATTCAAATAAGGATGCTTATAAATAATTTTTACTTATCTGAAGAGGAAGGAGAAGGGAAAGGGTAGGCCCTCACTGCTGTCTCCAGGCAAAATCTTTAAAAAGAGAATAGTGATCACACACATACCCTGATGGGTATCCTTTTATTCCTTGAACTTGGTGCAATCCACACATCTTTGTGTATGTCATTTTCCCTTTTGACCTGGTATTCTGCAAAACCTGTCTGCCTATGAGACCCCAGAGTATCATAGTCTCTGTCATGCCTCAGTCAGGCTGGGAGCTGTCATCCTTCTATTCAGGGGCAGAAAAGACCTACCTTCAAGATAATTTCTGCATCTAATTCTTCTTGGTTTTAATATATTCCAACAGGGAGTAAGTGCTTACACACCTGGAACTAAGAGGTCTGCTAGAAATCAGAGAGAATATTTATGAAGGTAAAGAAACTATCATTGATCCTCCCCACAGAAACTAGATTATCCCTTTTCTGTTTCTCAGAATTACCTGAGTCTTAAAAGCATCCTGATCCAGTCCATTTTACATAACATCAGAGTCACTTTTGATGATACCATTTGCTTCAAGCTTTTAATCTTTGAAGAAAATTGTTCCAGTCTGCAAATTGAATGGGTCATCACTGAATGGAAATCTAAGGAGGGACATGAAGTGCTGGTGCACTGACTCCCCCTCCCACTGCCTTCATTATTTAATGTAACATTTTAAAAATGACTTAATCTTCTTATAAGAAATTACAAGCCTCCTCAGTGCATTGAGCAGAAGGGGCCATTCTGTTTCTAGGGTAGTTTTTTGATCAGAAGGGTTCATTCCATATGAATGTGTGTGTGTGTGCTTAAGCCATTTTCTTTTCAAAGAGCAGAGACACACCTCTATTTTATTCTTCATGCTTGAATGAGTTTCACCTTCAGCATGAACTTTCATATCTTCTCTCACTTGATTCAAAGAAAAGCACTGTTCCTAGCAGCACATAATGCACCAATGTTGCACAAAGGTAGAAGGTGTTGCACAAGACTGGGAAGGAGACGGTCAGATAATGGTTCTCCTTGTTTTCAGGTGTTTTCTTTGTAGAGCCTGAGCCAGCACTTGATACCTTTGGCAAACTGAGTGAAAAGTTACTCCTTGAGTGACCCCATAGAAACCAAAGGAACTCTCTGTGGAAGAGGTTCTGCTGCAAGAGAGCAGAGGCAAAGTTGTCTTGACCCATGAGACTGTGCAAGAGTGTATCCTACTGGACAGGACTTGGGCATGCAGATGGCTTCAGAAGCTCATTCTAGAATAAGGTATGGATCCTTCATCTGCCACTGTTGGGACTATTCTCTTCTTTGACATTTTCTGTGTATTACCATTCAGTGGCCTTTAGCTGTGGTCAAGAAATGTTGTATCTGATAAGTGTTCACCCATGCGTGGAGGTGATGCCATTGTGTGCAGCCCTCTGTGCTGCAGACAGAGGAAGGAATTATTTTTCACACTTCAGGCTAGATTGCATTTTCTCCTAGTAGTTAGTTTATTATTACTGTTTTCTCCTGCTTTTTATAGGAAACCTTCATCCTGGGCCCTGCAAGGAACTGCACTGGGGCTTGACTGTGTTTGGAGTGCAATGATGGACCAAAAGATCTTCAGAGGTCTCTTTAAACCTAAATCTGTCTATGCTTATGGCTTTAAGGCAAGTCAGGAATATAAAAGATGTAAATCAATATAGTAATTTGTACCAGGCAATCCTAGAACAGTGCTGTGGGGGTGCTAAGGTGCTCAGATTTAGACCAAAGTGAGTAATGTATCTACTCTCCAATAAGTAGGACATCACTGTATATAAGTGGAAAGAGATAATGGGAGAGGGAAGGGAAAAGAGGAGAGTGATACAATCTCTGGAAACAAGGTTTCTTGCCTTCCTTAGTAAAACACTTCTCAGATAAGTTCATTTCTGTGAGACTGGGGCCTGAAGCGAGTGCTTGCTATCTGGAAATGTTGCTTGTTTGTTGACCACTTGTATGCTTCTCCTTCATTTTGGTCACTTCAAGACAACAAAAACAGCTCAGACTCATTTGCTATTTTGCATTTACAGCCTGTTACTTTAGTAAGCCTTTTGGTATTAAAACCAGCCTGATTTATTCTCATATAAGGTCCAAGTTAAAACAGATTTACATGACTATACCAGGCCTACCCGGCACTTCTGAAATCAAAATAGCAGTTAATACCAAAACAGACTCACTTTTTAAGGCCTTGTTAGCAACCACCAACAAAATAACCCCCTCAATATATTCTTGAAAATATCAGAATACTTTCTGCATTCATGTCTACTAACTTGAGCAATTTGAAATGCATCACTTGACACTGGTGAATGTATGCCAGCATCTGTGCATGTACTGACAAAGATGCACCAAAGAGAAAGAGGAAAGTTTTCTTTCCACAGGAGATGAATTAAGCAAATGTAGAAGAGATGACACCTTGTTCCTTCCCCTCTCAAAATATTTTGATCCAAGCTGCCCTACTTCATGTATTAAGCATCTTTCCTGATGGCTGTCAGAACAGGATATTGCTTTAGGCAAAGTCTCAATTGTTATGCACAGAAGAAAATAACTTGATTTACTTTGCCAGATTTCTTGTCAGTTCCTGACCTGCTTAACTCTACAAATCTAAAGTAACTCCAATTTCTGTGCAGTTTCACTTCACTTAAAGTGGCCAACTGTATACCTACAATTTGAGTCTCAAGTAGAACTCAAAATCATGCTTCCACAAACTCAAACTTGTCTATGCAAAGATTGCTAAATGCCTGCTATGAAAGGTAGGTGATAGAAGTGTGAAATAAAAAGGGAAAACCTCAAAGAACTCTATTTGCTCTTCTATGACCATGATTCTGGAGTCCCATTACTTTCTTCTGGTCTTTGTATCTATTTCAGCTTCTAATGAGAAGAGAGTGGGACTAAAGGACCCAAATTTTAAGAAAGGATGCAGTCAGGGTGGGTCCCTGAACCCCAGAGATAGGAACCATTTTTTAGTTCCTCAGCTTTAGGAACTACCTCTGCAAAAAACCATAATTTTCTAATCTAGCTCTGCCTCAATGATTCATATGAAAAACGGGGAGTGGAATATTAATTTCTCAGGAGTGTGTGAGGCCCTGATTTATACTGGGTAAAAAAATCCATGACAGAGTTTAAAAAGAGTGATAAACACTAAGATATTATTTATAATGATAAAAGCAATACATCCCACATTCTCTGTTTTATCACATTATATGACAAACTCATTTGAATCATGGCCTTTATTTGGAGTGTAGCCATAAAAAAGCAAGAGCAAGAGTTGTGGGTGATAAAAGAGCTGTTGGTCTGAATAAAGCTGGACCTCTGAATGTCCTTGGTCTGACACAGTGCAACACAAGATTTAAGTTTTAAATGAAGTATTTAAGGTTGAAATGTGGAACATAAGAAAAAATAAAATAGCATGTGTGTGTGCATGTGTCTGCTCTTATAAAAGGCTGCACCAGTGTCAAAATGAAATGGCATCTTGCTCTCCAGGGTTCAGAGCAACTTCAGATGTTTAATATACAGAAAACAAAAGTTTGACAATCCCAAACTCCACAGATCAGAGCAATAATGAATAAAGTTTTACAGTGATATTTTTAGTTTGAACTAAAATAGCTGAAAGTCTGTTCTGGCAGCAGAGTATTTTCTTGCAAATGTGATTGATATAGAGGGATTGTTACTGTCTTTAATTAAAATATATACTGCCATGCAAATTCCTCATCTCCCATTAAAAACACTCTTGAAATTACTATATATTTGTTCTTTATAAATAGCCAGAGGGTTTTATAGTTTGTTCTTGGCCTGATCACCAGTAGGTTTGACATTGACTTTGAAGGAAGCAGGATTCAGTGTTAACAAATTTTATAGTTTCCCATCTCTGTTCTTCCCACACAAAATTTAACTTTTCCTTTCTATTTTTCTTCAGTCATCTATAGAATGTCTTGGTTTGTTTTGTCCTATTTTATTTTCTTTCTACAACACTCTCCAATTTTTTCATTTAATATATGCTCCAGCTGAATATTTTACATTTATCTGAATTAGATTTCATTTCTGCCCATAGCAGTGATCTCATATTTAAAATGTTCCTGTTTCTCTTCATCTGGCTACTCCTAATTTCTGAAGCTTTCATCTATTAGCTTGAAATACACAATTTCAGTACTGTAGTTATAGTTATTTATAATAATATCAAAACCTGCAGACAGAGAACAGATCTTTCCAGAAATCAGTGACCCAGATTTACTCTGAGCTGTTTTCAGATGGAGTACAATTATCGTGACAACCCTTAATTTATATTGGGAAATATGAAAATGTAAAAAGAAGTGGTATTAGAGTAATTTATAATATTTAAAACTTTTTTCTCTTGTATTTAGAAGAGCCTCCCACCCAGAACTAAAAAAAAACCTCATTTGTAGGACCATAAAAAAATAATCTTCTACTGAAATTGTGTGCTAGAAACAAAATAAGGACTTATAAACAATACTACTACTACTACTACTAATAATAATTAATAATAATAATAAATCACAACTATTTATAATCTTTTAATCATCGTTTCACACTCAACCAATTTGGAAGGCATAGATTCCTCACTCCAAGATCCCTTTCTCCACTAGTTTATTATTTTCCTCAGTTTTTTCTTCCTTTAGTATATCTTGGCTGTCAAGATTTTCACTGGATTATGACCTCTCCAAGACTAAGGACTTTAATGGGTAAGGAAAGATGCAGTTTGGTCTGTCAGGAAGACTGGGGAGATGGCAATTCCTGGCAGACACTGTTCTAAACTGAAATATTTCCATTTCCTGTAGACACCAGGATGTTTCTGATAATTGTATTTGTAGTGGGATTCGTCAATGGAAAGCCAGCTCTTCCTGTCTTACCTGCTGCTCACTTGTGAAGTATGAATTGGGAAGCTTGTGGCATATTCTGCTGGGCAAATATTCACATTAGGTTTTTCATCATTGAGATTTTAGCTGCTCAGAGGCTAAAGCTGGACTTGGTAACTGTGTTGTCATTGAACCTCTCTCATTGCTTTTGTGACTCAGTTTTTATCCGAACAGTATGGACATACACATGGAAACTCACATTTTAAAAACAAGACAGAAGCATTTCCCCACCTCTAAGACATATGGTCCTAATTAATTGTATATAAATGTTCTTCAGTTGTAAGATGAAAGATGTTGCATCTAAATACCGTATCACTGTTGTCAAATATTATTATGCAGCAGACAGCTAATATTCACATGAAATTTCAGGCTGCAATATGACAAAGGATTGATAAAACATCTGGCCAATGGTTTCTTGAGGGCTGCATTTAGGACCTCTCTTAACTTAAAATTGGCTTGTTTGTCTTTAATCTCTCTCTGTTTCTCTGTATTCACAGTTTAATGCCTATTATAGGTCCCAATGTTTTGCTTTAAAACTGAGTAATGGGTCCTTAAAAATCTCCATAACAGAAATAGTGTGAAAATGTAGCCATTATTTTTTGAGATAATTTTGAAGAAATCTCACTGATTTAGAGATCTTTTGTTCTCTGTCATCATTCCCTTTGATATACAGTGAATATTGACTGTATACTGACATTCTCTAGGAAGTACACATTGTGCTCTGATATATGACATGGCTGGGTGGAAGCTTACATTTCCATGTGGTTAGGATATTTCCCATTGTGGGTTTTTTTTTTTAGGGTTTCTTTGGTTGGTTGGTTTGTTTTTGTTGTCATTGTTTTTGTTTCTTAACAAGACATAAGCCAGGCACATTCCATATATACATGTTTGTCCCCAAAAACCAGTGGCTTAATCCCAGTTCAATAATTCTGTGGTGCTGTGATTTGAAGACAAGGAAAGATAAGAATAGACGTGGTTCTTGGGGACATGACTTAGTGGTGGACTTGACAGTGTTAGGTTTATGGTTGGAATCCATGATCATAGAAGTCTTTTTCAGCCAAAACCATTCTATGATTCCCAGTAATCCAGTTCCAGCTCTTTTTGTCAGAGCCTTGATACTATATAATTACTCTCAAAAACTTATTGTCCTCTGTTCTGCATGTAGTTAGCCTTTGTTCATCCTCCTCTTCTTGAGAGGCTGTTACAAAACCTGGTTGCCCTGAAAACAAAAAGCATTGACATTTCCATCTTACCTGCATTCATACTCTATTTCTACCTCTTTTATCCTGACCCTCCCTGGCTTTTTAGATAAATCACACTCTTCTCTGCTTTCA
This sequence comes from Caprimulgus europaeus, assembly GCA_907165065.1. The sequence continues at coordinate 56,205,530 of OU015530.1, read as the reverse complement.
CCAAACCTGCACCCTCTCAGCCTTTATTTGCAAGGCAAAAAAACATCTCCACTGTTGGTTGTTCCAGCTTGGCCTGCAACTTCAGGCTCAGCTGAAAAGTCCAGAAAAGCAAGCAAATATCCCTGATTACTGGAATTTCATGGAAATGTTTATATTTCACTGTGCTTTTAGCTCCAAATTAGGAGTTTACTTTTAATTATCATGGGAATACTGTGCTAAGAACACTGGGCTAGATTTAAGGGTTGGGTGTGGATTGACAGCTGGTGTGTGATGAATATTAACAATTGCTAAAATAGAACATTTACCATCATTTTATTATTTTTATGAAATTATTTGGTGAAATTTTGCCAGGTCTCTTCTCAATACGAAAGGGTTTTAATGAGGGAAAGGACAGTCAATGCTGCCAAACCCAGCTATCTTTTACCATGATTTGCTCAAATCTTAGATCCAGGAACATGAACTGACATTCTCAGTTGCAGAGGCATTCAGGGATAATGCAACTCAAATCTGTCCTGCTTGCCTTCTGGACACCTGTGTAATATCCATATTAATTCAAAGAGACATGTTTACTTATTGCAAATATGTTACCAACATGTGTTAAAGACTTTTCTTACTCAGGCATTTCATCTGTTTATTTTACACAAAAGATCTTTCTGTTAAGATGATATTGGGGAAAGATTTTGTTGTTAGACTGTAGAATTGCTCATAAAACCTGGAAAACACCCCCCTGAAAAACAAAACAGAACCCCACAAATCAAAACAAAACAAACAAACCAAAAAATCAGCAACTTCCCGGCACTTCACTTACTGAAAGAATCATTTCTTCCTCTCAACAGACTCAGGTCTGAACAAGCAACATAGTTTGTACTTCAGAGATTATAGAATAAAGGAGGCAAAGAGGGAGAAAAAAGTCAGAGAGGAAAGCTCTATGAATCTCCCATGAGCTGAAACAACTATCAGGGTGTTGAGAAAAAAGTACTATTATTTCAAGCCGAGATGTTAGGATTCAACTGATGGGCAATAAAGAATTTTCTACCGGTGCTGAAGATGTAAAAATTATAGGATTTGTAAATCACAGGCAAATAATCATAGAAACATTCAGGTTGGAAAGGACCCTTAAGATCATTGAGTCCAATCATAAACCTAACACTGCCAAATCCACCAGTGTATATAAATAAAAAGTGTAACATACTCTTTTTTCTTTTTTTTTTTCTTTTTTTTTTTCTTTTTTAATTATCTTCTTTTCTCTATTGTTATCTGGCACCCAGAAATGAAGAGTGTTAGTACTGAGCAGGCAATGAACTATTAAAAAGTAAGTGCTAGGATGTTTAATTTTACATGTGACAGTCATGGCCCCAGAAGTTACTATATGGCAAGTCAGTCTGGACACAGAAAGTAGAGTTGCATAGTGAATAAGTGCGTTATTAAATTGGGTGTGACATTTTTCTCACCCAGTGCTATCCAATCCCAGTCTGCACATCTGATTACTCAGGTGTTCCTTTGCAACTAATGGACAAATCCAGTCTTTTCCAAGATGATTTCAGGACAGGTTTAGGCACTGCTTTAGGACAAGATGAATTGGTCTATATGCTCCACTATTGACTGACTGTAATGGGAACCAAGACCAACCAGTTTTGTTCACATAATCCACATTTTAAATTTTCATTTTTAAACTGAATTCCCATGACAAAACAAAATCAAATTTTTGCACTCATTTTACTTCCTCAATTGATATTTGACAATTACTAGACATGATTGCTTGTTCTGTATCTGTAAGATGCTGAGATAGTTTCCTATCTGGGTGCTACTTGAGCCTAGATTAAGTAGTTTAGGAAAGGAGAATGAAAAGATGTGTTATGTACAGCACAGTGTAAAGAATAAACCTGTACAGATTTCTAAGCAATTTATTTAAAGGATTTTTTCTCATTGTACAAAACATTGCATACTGCTTGAATTTATGACACCAATAAAATGTTAGGTATGTGATCCAACTTGGATTTTGGAGGTCTGCAGGACAGAAACCATATTCATGCAGAGATTAAAAAAAAAAGAAATTGTTATCTCTTTTTCAGGAAGATTACTGGTTTTTAAATAACTCCCTTCCCTTGCTCTTTTCCCCCCCCGCCCTAAATAATCTTAGCAACTCCCAGTTGTATCACAATAAGTAGTAAGATTTTATTTAAAAGCTTTGATTTTCCATTCTGTTAATGCTTCCACTAAAGAACATCTTTTTCTAGTCAGCAGATTACTGATATAATCAGTAGCTGCATTACCAGTTCATTTGATGGCCCAGCACTAATGAAAGTGAATAGAGATTTATTGATAAGAATGACAAACGTATTAAAGAAAGAAAAATGAGCAAATTCCATTGTTAATGTGAGTGGTGTTTTGCAAAGAGAAAACTCTTTCAGAACTGTACGATATCTGAATCAAAATGTTTTTTGAACTTGAGCTGTAATTGCTCTTTTTTAAAGTTTGAATGTGTACAGATTTTGGTGTGATAAATATAAACGCATTTGAAACACAGTTCTGAATAAAATGGATATTAAAGAGCCTAGGAAGACCATTTTTTTTCAGGTATAACAAAAAATAATAAAAACACTTTAATTTGATGAAATAGAGTATATAAATTTAATGCTGGAGTAAGAGTTGTGCCAAAGATGAGAACACACCTTGAATAAGGTATACTGAAGCAATAATATGTAAAGCAGGATGGCTGTGAAATCTGATGGCAATCTGATAATGAAATGAAAACTGAGAAATGCCAGTGGATGAAGGAAGGAAAAGAAAACCGAGAGAGGAAGGGGAAAGTCATTCTATTATATTAAAATATGATTATGATAAGCAGGAAGAAACCCATTGTAAAAGTCACCACATAATTATTCTAGACACTGGGATCACTTCATTGGTATTTTGAAAGGTGATAAAATTCATCAAGAATTGTTAATATTTATTTTCTACTCAGACTCCAGGAACCACTGAAGATGGGAAAAAGGCAGGATCTTTACATTCTCATGTCTTTTCCTTTTTTTTTTTCCTATTTTTTTTTCCTTTTTGCTGGAAAGGTGCAGACTTATTTGATCAGTTTGAGTCCTCTTTCAAAAACTTCCTGACACACAGTTAAAGAAAACACCTTCCAAAAGGCAACTTGCTCAAATGATGAAATGAGCTGGCTGAATGTATACCTGACTCACCAGTGACTCTGTGTGTGGTTGTCTTTGTCATGGAAACAGCAGGTAAGAAATTTACTGACTTCCTAATCAAATACTATAATAAAATATTTTCCAAGAGACAAAATACCATTCAAAGAAACACTTCTAGCATGCTGCAGGAAACAAAAGTATCTGCCTGCTACCTTCTTGCAAAATGGGGCTGCAGAAAGACTGTTTCTGACCATGGTAAATCAAAAGACTTGGAGTCCCACTATAATGATATCACACACACTGCTGAGGGACAGCAGATATTAGCTCAGCTGAAACCCTACTAACAAGGCTACAGGGCTTCAGGACCAAAGCTGGATCACATCAGACTCCCTCAGAGTAAAACTAATTTCTCCTCACTGTTTTGTTTTGCCCAGGAACTACCAAAACCATAAGAAAAATAGCGTGGTTTTCAAATCTCTTCTTCTTAGATGAAGTGTGAAGTGTTATTACTGAAGCAAGATACACATTCCTTTTTTTCAGAGTGATATTATACCACTATTAAAAACCAAACCAAACTAACAAAAAAACCCGCAAATCCCCAAACCATTTTCCACAGTATTATTTCAATTAAGGATTTTCATCTAGCTCCAGTCACTTGGTATCTCTGTTCCACAACTAGGTAAGTATAATCTCCATAAAGAAGGGATAAGCATGATCAGAAGTAGTTTCATTTAACACTTAGAGGATCTTATTTTACTACAACATGACTCGTTTTTATTACATCACCTTTGTGTTTGCACTGGAAGAGAAATTATGAATGAGACACCAAGTACATGAGTTTTGTCACCCTGTGAAATGCCAAATGAAAAGCCACTGACACGATGTACAAAATCTTGACAGGCAAAGGTTAAGTCGTGTTATGGAGGAGGCAAGTCTTGCGTCATTCACTTCACAGAAGTAGCTCATCTTGTGTTATCTGCTTAAAACATAAGTTTTCCCAAGTATGTATAATGTAATACAAAAGTAATATCCCAGAAAGTGGAGAGCTTCCCTCTCTGCCTCAGCTGGAGTAAAGGCATCATCTCAGAGTAATAAATATTGCTACCAAAGCAGAAAAAACACCTTGTGGCAATGCTTGCTATCAAACCAGCATTAGAGATGTTGACACTTCTTCAGCTCTGGTTTTATTCACAAGCATGACTCATCAGTCTGTAGAAATCATTATCCAGTGAATGGTAATGCTCTCAAGTCTTTCTCTTTCCTCTTCCCCTTTTCAAAAATTGGGTGATGAGGAAAAATAAACCCTTCAGTTACTCTGAGTAGTAGGAATACATGAAATACCTGCCCTACATTTCTTGTAGATATCACTTTTTTTAAAGAGTTCAGAAAATTTTCTGGTAATTCATAGATACAAAATAACTCTTCATTATTTCTTACTTCTATTTTGAATCTTGTTTGATGACTCTAGTTTATGGATGAAACAAACTAAAGAAATCTGAAAAAGAACAAACCAGACAAACCAACTAAAGTCATCTCATGCATATCTGAGTGATGTTTTTGTTAAAAACAGGAAAGGAAATCCAGGAGTAGAGTTATCACGAATGTTAGTACCTGGACAGACTGCAGTGAGCACACTGTCACCCTCAGATGCATTTCCTGTGACCTTCTATAAAGGGCAATTGTCTGGAAACACCCCATCTTCCTAATTATCAAGCTTCTTTCATACTCTAATAAAAATAAACAAAGCTGAAACCAAGTGAGGTCTGAAAATATTGTACCAATAATATGGAAACCTGGATCTCCAATGATTTGCTGCAGAACCACTTCAGATGTGAATTTAGAGCTCATTAACTACTTAGCAATCTGGATTTGCTTATTTTTTTATTGTATTTGGGTTGGACAGGAGAGTAGCTTTTCTCTCTTTGACCAAGAGAAAAAAAACTTCACAATTAATGTCAGGTAAAAAAGCACGTGCACCAACAGTCAGTCTGCAAATAATGACACACTAAATCTATACCTAAATACAGTATATTTGACTGTCTGTCCTTTATAGCATAGACTTGATCTTGCATTTCACATTTTCAATGTATTGCATCTTAATTGCCTAGATTGCTTTTGAGGTAAGTGGCTGTAACCACAGTTGTGGTATTGATGGTTACAAATTCTTCTCTGATATACCTGGAGAAGCTCTTGAAGTTAGGCAAGTTGTGACATTTTCCAGAGAGCAAGCAGTCCACTTTAGGTGGTTTGCACCTGTCATTATTTTTGGATCCTTGGAAAGTTTCCAGTTATCCTCCTTTCTCAGTAGCCTTTGGCCAGCAGTGTGTTATAAAGGATAAATTATATGTTAAAATATGTATTCATTCCTATTAAAGGACTTATAAAATTAATCTTAGTAGGAAGAAGAATTTATTTTTCTTTGAAGATACAGTGGGAACCCCACAATTCTTTACTGCTTGAACTAGAAATTAGGTAAACTTTGGTACTTTTAGCTGGAGTTTGCTATGACTTTTTGCATACTTAAAACCAGGACATGCGAATCCAGTGGATATGAAATACTTGTCCATAATGTGGCTCAAGTATTGCTCTAATACCTCCTGGCTGAAACTAAGAAGCATTGACTTTGTTAGTGTCAGGAAGGTGTTGGCATTGTGGATTAGGCAACTGGGAGCTGAATTGGCAAATCCATACTTCATACATCTTAACATTACTTCCCTTGATATGGATTTAAATGATAAATGTAACACCAGAGAGAATGAGATGCTCTTGTTATTTCACTGCCATCATCAAAGACTAAGATTGGACTTTCTTACATCAGTGGTTTTACGTATCCTTTGTCTTTGTCAAACTTTTGATGCTCTTTAGTTTTCTTCTATACTTCTGCTTTGCTATTGGAACCTTAGGGCAAAACCATAAAAGAAAATTGTTAAAAAATAAATAAAAACCAATAATAGAATAGATCTTTCCTTGGATGTCATGTAATACATGAGTGACAAGAGGGAAAAAAACTGAAGTGTGAGGAAGTGCTTTCCTTCCACTATATTGTAGAAAATTATTTATCATTGATCTCTCTGGGGGGGTGGAAGGATGCCTGGAGAGAATCAGAGGCAGAAAACATCCATCATGTTAAATCTGGTTTCTGATAACTGAGAACATATATATCAGAACCATATGAAGACTTTTGATAAAACAATATTTGTACAATAGAGAATTTAAGGGGATAACTCTGGGTTTATCAGTCTAGGACTACTAAAATTGTTCTAAATATTGAATTGTAAGCCTTCTGTCATGCCTCTGTCATCTTTCCTGCTGCCTGCTTCATCTCTAGGTATTTCAAATGCCTTTGTAACTCTGCTTCTTGTAGAGAATTTCTGAACAACAAATAAGAATATTAAAAACTTTGCTTTCCTTTTTATTCTTCTCTTTCTTTTCTGTAGTACTCTCTGAGGTATTCTGTCTTCTCAAATGGAGATCGTATGAAAACTTACTATTTTCTTTTCCCATCAGAGAACTAAATGAACAAATTAAGCAAAAATTAAGCATGTATTTAAAACAGAAATTTACCCTGGATCCCTTTGACACCCTTCAGTTTCAGATTTTAACTGATACTTTCAATTTCTGTAAGAGAAATAATAAAGTTAAAGGACAGGTTTTGACTTTATAACAATAGAAAACTCTAAAAGAAAGTCAGGGATGGGCTGAGTCAATGCTGGTATGCAACAGAAGTCCTTGGGAATCAAGGTCACCTGACACAACAATGCTTGCATATATGTTGGTTGATTCCCTTAGCTTCCAAACCAAAATGATTTCTTCCAAACTGCTTTTTGGCAATAGTCGTTGGAGCTCTACAGCTGGCTCAGTCATTTACTTGAGAAATTAATCTGTTGATCGTCCCCATTGTTTGTGCTTGGGTTTACACTGTGGAATGTTCTTGAAAACACCATGATCCTTGCAGGTGGAGCTAAACTGGAAGACTCCAAAGGCACAGTTAATGTGCTCCCTTCGCTAAAGGGCAATTCTGTCCATGGGACCAGACTAGACTTACCATGCAACATGCCTGTCCCCTTGCCCCCTCAAAATGGAGTTTAGCTGTTCAATTCCTACCATAACTATTTCTGTTTATATACCACTTCTACAATAGGGTAACTGCATCAGTAGACAAGGAAAGAGCTATGGATGTCATCTGGATTTCTGCAAGGGCTTTGACACAGTTCCCCACAACATCTTTCTCTGCTGTGAGGACAGGCTGAGAGTTGGGGTTGTTCAGCCTGGAGAAGAGAAGGCTCTGAGAAGACCTTACAGCAATCTTCCAGTACCTGAAAGGTGCCTCTGAGAAAGCTGGGGAAGAACTGTTCACAAGAGCAGGTAGCAATAGGATGAGGGGTGATGGTTTTAAACTAGACAAGGACAGATTTAGGTTGGATATTAGGAAAAAGTAATTCAATATGAGGGTGGTGGATCATTGGAACAGGTTGCTCAGAGAGGTAGTGGGGCCCCATCCCTGGAGATATTCAAGGTCAGGTTTGATGGGGCTGTGAGCAACCTGCTCCAGTGAAGATGTCCCTGCTCACTGCAGGGGGGTTGGACTAGATGGTCCATTCCAACCTAAACCATTCTATGATTCTATGATTCTGATGAGCTGAGCAACTTGCTAATATAGATATAGACATTGATTCTTGTGCCTAGGAATTGTTTGAGACAGTGTTCTTTGGCTCAGGAGGAAGACATTCCAAGGATCATTCTAGCAGTTTAGCAACACTGATAAAAATGTCCCAACACCTCGAAGTTTTTACTTGGAGTGATGTAATTATCATATTCTGACTCCTACTACAGAGGCAACCATACTTTAAAAATGAATAAAAGTTAATCACAGAATAAGAATGACAATTCAGTCAGTTTTTTAGCTTGCACTGCTCTGATCAGAAAGCTGTTCCAGCAATTTCCATCTGTGTTTGTTGAAAACTTTCACACGTCTATCTTAATTTCCAGTTGATGTTAACATATGGTTCAGAGTTGTCAGAAGATAACAGTGACTCATGCCTGAAAGTCACAGTGTCTGGACTCAACACTAAGTGGAGGTGTAAACAGAGGAAGCAGTTATTCTGAACTCCCTAGAATACATGCTGAGAAAGGAGCACTTTCTGGATGCAATTCATCTGCCCAGGCTTTGGTCATGTGGCAAGAGCTATGGGATTTCAGTTATAAATGACTTGTAGGTATGAAAATAAAAAGCGTTCTTTAGTTACAATTGCAGTGTAGCTGGATATCAGGATTGTGCCTGTTCTTGCACAGTGCATTTAAGCCATTAATTCCCTGGGTGTTTCAGGGACTGCTCAACTAGTTGTCTGCATAGGTGAGATAATGGACTGCTCTGAGGCACTGGGTAGAACTGAAACCAGGAGACTGACTGAACAATCAACCATTTCACTGAGTGCTACAGGAGCTCCCCAGGTGGGAATTTCATACTGTTCTGGAGATTCCCCCAGGTACGTTCTGCTCAGCCCAGTCCAATTTGTATTAACAAACGTGTTGATTAACATCCTGTGTAAAGTGATTCATTGATTTCCAGGCAGTTCCTTCCTGCAGAAGTTATTGGATTGTATACAGGTATTTGTAAACAAACAATACAAACTTTTCAGCAGAAACAGAAATAATAATGTAGGATGGTCTGTTAGAGGTGGCCAAGAGCTTTAGGAGATATTTTGTATATGGTTAATATCATCGATAAAGATGAATTGTAGATGAGAAGGAGTGTTCAAAGAAGATTACAGGTAGATTATAAATTAACAGGAGAGTGGTTTGAGAAGCCTCACCACACCTGGCTGAAGGTACTGCTGCAAGATCTCTCACAGCAGACACCTCTGTGACCATAAGACAGCAACCAATAATGCAGTTTGAGCAGTTTGATTTCACATGTGAACATTATCTTATGGGAAGATCCTAAAAAAATTATTTTTTTTCCCATTTTAATGAGCATTAAGCCTTTGAGCATCTGTGCAAAATATCTACTTTAGGATGAAGGGCATTTCACTGAAGACTCCATTCATTACAGTGATTAGATCTCTGTTGACCACAAAGGGAGAAGTGGATGGCAAGCAGTACTATTACTATACACCAACACACAGTACTAGCCACATGTGGGCAGATGAATCCCATCTATATGAAAATTAAAAAATATATCTTTTTAAAATTTCAAGAAGCACTGAAAGAGGTGATGGAACAGCCCACGTGGGCTCTGTAGCCATGGAGGATACATAGAGCTGAAAGTTCATCCTTAATTTTGAATATATGATATTTCAATTTTGCTATTTGCTTATCAAGTCTATTTTTAGTTCCTTACACTACAGCATATAAAACATAATTTAGTATGGCCTGGAGGAGTCCCATTAATGTCAATATGCAAGCTGAAAAATCACACTGTGTTCCATACTATTTAAGACTGAAATGTCTTCATACAGCTATTGCAAGTGTGCTTGGTGGTGTTGGTCATGTTGATTAACTGATCTTACTAAATGAAAAAGTAGAGCTCTAGTATAATTTGCAAACACCAAACATTCTATTTTAATACTTTAAGCTCACTGCATCCTTTACTCAGTTATGAATTTCAATAAAGTAGGATTAAATTGAATTGTAAAACCAATATACAGTTATGTCTTCAGTTCTGAAGTTTCTTGTCCTCTGTACCTAAAGTATGGTATAATTAGTATATACCAAGCTGCTTCTGGTGATGCAAATCTTTCTGTCAATGTTTTACTGTGCTTTTCCCAGTGATATATAGCAACAGTAAATGAGCATAAATATATTTCACAGCATCCTAGGTCTGAAAATTTATTTTGCTTCTCCAGGCTACATAAATCCCTGATAAAAGAAGATACTGAATGCTTGGAAAATCAGCCCTGAACTCTTTGAAGGTCAAATGTGCTAGTAGTTATATTTCTTAAATGTTTAAGAAAATTCCTTGTCTGCAGCTTTACTCATTGAAGCCATAAAAGTCAGTCTCCCAGTCAGCTAGATCTTGGGAATAATGTGCTTTAAAAATTAATCTAAATTTAATGGAAAATTAAAATTCCCTCAAATGTATTATTATAGACCTAGTTTTTTTGAAGGTTTCAGAACTTTATTTAGTAACAAAGCCCTCATGAAAATACAACCATGTTAGGTTGCAGGGTTTGCATCATTTAATTCTCTGTTTTATTAGTGGGATATCCTGTGATACCAGAGAAGTATTATGCAGAGCTTCCTATAAGATCTTTCCTTATTTCTACAGAATCATGCTTTAACATGGTGATTAATGCTAGTTGAACTGGGAAAGAAGCTGCAGAGCTGGATTTGGTGTGCAGCTCCTCACGGGAAGATAAGATAAATTGGGAAAAGTTTGTTGTGTTGTGTGAACACCAACTGATTCCATGGAGGGTCCACTGAAGCCAAGGGCCAAGAGAAGTTCATGTGACATCCTCAAATTGCTTATCTGCTGTGAACTCATGCTGTGAACCACTGGACTAGGTTTTGCATCACTGACATCTGCCTCTCCTATCGTTAGAGTTCTTTGATCTTTTTCTGGGTGTTGTGAAGCAAAGTCTGCAATCCTGGAGCTGTGAAACTGAAGACATCACAAGAGATCAGCTAGAGCAGACGTGACATGCTTCTGCTTTTGTGATGAAATCAAAAGAATTCCTCAAGGCTTGAGAGCTATTGTGTTTCTTGAAGCATCAGTTTCTGAAATAATGAAATAACGTGAAACAGTAACTTTTCCATAGGAAAAAAAAAACCCCAAACAACAAAACTTTCAGCTTTTACTATTGTAGAGACAAGCTTGATAAGTATTAGAGTGCAATAAAAAACTCAAGTGTTAACAAGGGAGCATTAAGCACAAAAATCTCATGATTTATTTACAAAAGCTCCTTGTTCTTTAAACTTGATATATTTTTAGTGGTTGTGACTGACAAAATGGAAGCTGCTGATAATGAAGTAATGTTTCTGAAGCTGATACAGTGCTTGCTATAACTCAGTGATTTATGAACAGTTTGTGCATAGATAAACTGCAAATTGATTCTTGTTCTCCTTGGACAGATGGGCTTGAAGGTAGTATTTGGCTGCTATGATTCAGCAGCGTTGAAGCACAGCTAAAAGTGAAATTCTTTGTATCTTAGTGGTGTGATAGTACTCGCAATATGAAAATATGAACAGAAATAAAACACAATCTTAAGAAGCCTGTCAATCAAAAACTTCAAATTATTCAGCTTAATAGATTGAGTTTGAAAATATAAAACAGACTCCAAAGTGGAATGTAAAAAAATGTAACGTTCATGACCCTCTGCTTTTAGCTTTGATTATAGCATACTTATTTTAAGGTAGCTTCTTTCAGTACCTATGTTATTCCCACAATATGCAATGGAAAGAGATTAAAAAAAACCCAAACAAACAACAAAACCAACAAAAACTCATTCTCCAAAAACCCAAAGAGCCTGAGGTTCCTTCCTGCTAACTATTAGAGAACACTATTGCAAAGCAAACTGAAGCTGGAAAGGATTGGTTTTGATATGGAGAGGCTCATCACCTCCTAAAAGTCACCTTTATTTTCAAACAGGTTAGATTAGAGCCTGGGTAGATCACACCACTGGGGAGCTGTAAAAAAAAAAAAAGAGTATTTCTTTTTTTTTTTTTACATATCACTACCCTCCTAGTAAATCAGTAATCATCCATGGATTTCTCTCCATTTGTGATAGACAATGTTTTTATATCAATGAAGGACAGCAGCAACTTTTTCTCAAGGTCCTTTTGATTAACCTGTTAAAACAAAGCCATTAAACACTTACACTACTTTTGTTAAGAAAAAAACAACAAACAAACAGAAAATACCATCCCACAATTGCATTGACTGGACCCAAAGTCATTACTCCACTAGGTACTGCTAAAATCAGCAAACACCCCAAAACTCTCTCTTTGTCATGACAGCTAGACTGCTTGAAAAGAACCAACTTTTCTTACTTAGCTTCAACACAACACCTTTTTCAGTGAAAGAGTGTTATTGTGATGTTTGCAAGTTATACATTACCCTTGTACATGCAAGCAGGAGAAAATGGGAGTGGTAGCCAAAGTTAGCAGTTGTAACAAGAAAAAATTCTGAATATTCTTAATTAAGAAGAGTCTCCAAGAAATCTGCAGCTGTCATTTTAGCAGTCTTGTTTTCATTCTTGCTAACTTTAGTATCAAATATTCACCTTAACTTTTGTGAAGTCAACGCTAACCATGATCCTGAGTAATTTTTCTTCCCTCAGCCTCTTTCGTGTTGATGCTTAGTACAGATCAACACCAAGCACTGAGCTCTAACGCCGCTTTGAGATCTTTGGCTTCTTGAGCCCACCTCAAAGGAGCTTGCTCCTTTTGGTACCTGAACTCCAAAGTAGTTTAGTTTTCATTTTCTACAGAGGTCATTTTGACTGCTGTCACACACCTCTGATGAAGTATTATTATCTAAGCCAACTGGGCATTATATACTGAACCGTGAAATAATTTTCCTGACTTTGACTTCTGGGACAAAGAGGGACATATTAGTGTTGCCAGTTCAGGCTTGGGACTCTGCCCTCCTTCACTAGCATTCTCCTAATCTTCCCTTTGTATATCCTCACATGTCCTCAGCACAATATTTACTTTCTAACTCCACAGCAGTATTATGAATTTAATTAGCTGCAAGATTTGCCAAGTGCTTTGAAAATGAATAATACAATATAAATTCCATGTGTTATTAATATTTCAATTCTTTCTTTGCTATGTTGCAGGATTCAGATGAAATCTTACTGCCCCTGTGTGTTTCTAGAAAAGAAATCCCCCTAAAAGTGCATGCATCTTTAACTGGTTTTATATGGCTTGTTAGAAATTGATTAGAGTTGGAAAGAAATTAGTCCTTTTCCAATCAGGCAGCTCAGTGGAAAACAGTTTTGAAAAGAGCTCTTTGAAAAGAAAGAGATTTGATAACACAGATGTGTAAGTACTATATATAGCATTATAGTCATCAAAATTTAATGTTCTAACCTGTGGATGATACGGAATCAATTAAAACAAAGAAGAAACTGTAGAATACAAAGCATATGTCTTCATGGTAATTAAACATTGTTATTAAACATGCACCATTTTAACAGGAATATTCTCTTTCAGAGCTAGAAAACCTATTTCAAAAACTGAAGACTCCTAGGATTAGAAATTTATATACAAGGATACCTCAATAGAATTGAACTACCAAATAAAAAGTTTATCTTGCTTTCTTTTAGTGTATAGACAGCAACCTCATCTCCACCTTAAAACAAATAAACCAGTGAGAGAATTTTCTCAGAAAAAATGCCTATGGTATAGTGGATAGTTTTGAAAGCAATGGCAATACTGTTATTAGGTTTCTCAACAACAAATAACACAACAGATTACTCCAGTGCTTGCTGAAGTGTAGGAGGTGTGGTGGACCATATCTGTGCTCAGATAGAGGATCTGGAAATTTCAGACTCTTAATGTCCCATTGGAATATCAAGGAGATTATATTTTTTTTTTAGGGTCCTTTGAAACTCTTGGACTTAGCCAACTCAAACATGATTCTTTGAACCTAATTGATTCAAACTGACTTGGTGTCTTAACTGTTGTCCTTTGAAAGTGCATGATAAGATCACAAATATGTAGTAAAATGGCTTGGTAATGCATTGCAGGAGAAGAAAGTAAAGTGTATTTGCATTGATCCTCTCTAGTGCATTACTGAAGGATGTAGATTGAAGTACCAGCTCAGCAAAGACCCAGACTAATTTACAAATAGATATTGTGCTGAGCAGCAAAGCTCAGCTGAATGAAATACATCCTACATCTGTGATCAGTAGGTGTCATCACCATAGGTCCAAAATCTACTTTTCTCTGCTCTTTAGCTCTACAAGATAAGCCAATTTGAATAAAACTCAAATGTTGGAACAGAAAGGCTCATTTAACTCAGTTTGGGTGTGGGTAACAGTTATGACATTTCTATGACCTGGACATGCCAACTGCTGGGGAAACACTCTTACCACTTCACTATTAAATAAAAAGTAAAGCTTGTTTTGACACAGAGTTCTTATTCTTTTTAATGTCTATCTCCAGCAGAGAGGTCTGCTCCCAAGATCCCTCTTGGACATCCTCCAGACTCTTTTCATTCTTTCCTTTTTACATACAAAAAGCCTCTGAATGTAAATGGAATGTCTTTGGTCTCCTTACTAGAGCAGAGGCATGACAGGTTTAAGCAAAGGGTGGCCTCACACAGGTTTTCTTGATCTTCTCTAGTTATCTGTGAGTGCAATGCATTGGTTTTCTCACTATAGAGAATAATTTTTCTTTTCTTTTCTTCCTCCTACAAGTAACCCATAGGCACAATAAACCAATATCTAATAAAGGTGTATTAGGTGCATTCTAGGATACCTCAAGCTGATTTTCTACCATACAGAGAAAAAACTGAGAACCTTTGAAGTTCCTCTGTTTCTCCTGTGACTTATATACAGAGTTTCTCAGCAAAAGGCTGCTCAGATGTTGTTTGCTTCTCATCCATCTGAGTTCCTGGGATACCTGTTAATAGAGAGAGTGACTAGTGGGGACAATTTCTCTTGCAAAAAAAGTTAGAGGTTTGTCTAATCATTTTAGCATATGTGACAATCAAGTCAACAGCAATATATAGCAAAAAGTACTTGGAGATAATGAACATCTTTCACAGTCAAGGACATCAGATTTATACATTCAGTGAATGTTTGAATCTAATGTATGACAACGGGTTTGCCTTCTGGCACAGCAGGAATGTAACAGAGGAATCACCTGTGTACAGAAATTAATAACTTGAACATATCTCCTTAGAAGTAAAAAAAAAACCCCAACAAACCACCAGTCAAGGATTAAGTACATGAGAGTGTCTGTCACAAAAAAATACTACTGAGACTAGAAAGTTGTGTAGACCAAAAAGTATGAGCTACACTGTATGATAATGGCTGGGGGAAAAAAAGCTTAGAAACAGGTGCTGTGAAGATAAAAATAATGAACTGATATAAGCCTAAAGGTATGAAGAAATAAAAAAGATCAATCACCATCTCCCTTACACACAGGTAGAAGTGACTGTGTTGGCATTTTGAAGACTAAAGTGGAGAGTTCACAACAATGGACCCAAATTAAAACATATTGTTCCCTATTTTTTCAATACCTTCCAACACTTTTGTAAGGAAGATCTGTGCCAAAATGAGGAAACCCTAACAGATAAAGTCACAGCTATTACATGGACAGAACATCTCAGCCCTGTATGAGGTAGTAATCACTATTTAAAGTTGCAGACTCTGCTTTTGGAGTGAAAAGTCACAGGGGAAGTAAGTTCTGAGGGTTTTATTTTTATTTATTTGTTTATTTATTTTTAAAGGAATGGAGATTCTGCTCAGAGAATTTTCCACCATGGACAGATCTCAACATGAATCCCTCTGCCTCTGTATCCTTCCTAGGGAACCTGAAAAAGAGTCTAAAAGCAGGCATGGCAGAAGGTGACCAGTAATAAAATGAGCTAAGAAAACTTGTCCATTGTTAGGTTGTCAACTCTAGTGATGCTGTCCTGGCCAACAGCAGAACAAGGACTGCAAAGAGCACAGGAGCTCAGAAAACATGGGAAAGCATTCACCTACTTTAGGAAGAGAAAGAATAATGGGTTTCACTGTAGACCCTGATGGCTACTGCTACAGTCTTTGAAATCTGAAGAAAGAGGCTTGATGAAGTCCTCAGCACAAGAACAACATGGACCTGTTGGAGCAGGTGCAGAAGAGAGCCACAGAAGTGATCAGAGGGCTGGAACAGCTCTGCTATGAAGAAAAGCTGAGAGTTGGGCTTGTTCAGCCTGGAGAAGAGAAGGCTCTGGGGAGATCTTATTGTGGCCTTTAGATACTTAAAGTGAACCTGTAAGAAAGATGGGGACAGACTTTTTAGCAGAACCTGTTGCAATAAAACAAAGGATAATAGTTTTAAACTAAAAAAGAGTGCATTTGTGTTACATATAAGGAAGAAATTTTTTACAATGAGGGTGGTGAAACACTGGCCCAGGCTGTCCAGAGAGGTGGTAGATGCCCCATCCTTGGAAACATTTAAGGTCAGGCTGGATGAGGCTCTGAGCAACCTGGTCTAGTTGAAGAAGTCCCTGCTAATTGCCAGGAGTGGGGTGGACTAGATGACATTTTAAAGACCCTTCCAAACCAAACTATTCTGTGATTCTATGAAGACTACTGTCAACCAACATGAATAAGATGGGACTTAAACTTTGTTTATACTTTCCACAGGCACTATTAAAACTCAGTATTTACAAGGAATTCCCTACTGAATAGGTTGGATTATGGGAAATTTGTTATAAAACATTTGTTGAATGCACTGGTAGAAATATTGTTTTGGAAACTGTAGGCTAGGTTTCTGTGTCTCTCTTCACCAACTTATAACCACATTATTCACCTTATAACAATATAAGTACTTTCAAGGAATGCATGTGTGAAGGAAAATTACTTCTGAAACACAGGAAATAAACCAAATTGACTGTGCATAAGCCTGTAAATGTTTCCTTTAGCTCAAATTGTAAATGTCTGTGATCTCTTATGCTAAAAAAGGTAATAATAATAATATCAGTGCTCTCAGCGTGGTTCCTGGTCCCTAGTTCCTATATGATTTATAGATTTATTGCCTCTTGCTTTCTGCAGCATCTGAATTTTCCTACATTTTGCAAAAATACTCTGATCTAAGAGTTTGCCACTTGTGCAGCTTTTCTTCCTTCTCTCTCAGTAAAGTGCAAATTAATGCAGACCTGTGCTACATGTTATAAAGGGGTGGACTTGAGAAGATGATTGAGAAGTACATCCCTGGACTGACAGTTGTTTATCTTTGTTAGTATAACCTTCATTTACAATTATATTGCAGATCCAAATGGGATACATTGTCCCAAAACTGCTGATCACAATAGTATTCAAACCATACAAAATCTCTTCCAATATTAATTTTCATTCTGTCTTTATATAAGTCCATTTAGCTTTTGGCAAAACTAATTTAGAAACGGTAATTCATTTTGGAGCAATCACACCAAGGTTGTTTAGACAGGGGCAGTTTAATGAAAATGATCATAATAATTATGAAATGACCTTTTGCTATTTATTGAAACATGAATTTTATGAGTATTTCCCCAAGAAAAAAGTACCAGATGGCACAGAAGAATGGTAAAAGAATATATTAAGGCCTAATTTACATTTCTACTTCTTCCTGTGAATTTAATATTCTGGTCCAGTTTTAAGCTTCCTTCTGCCTGCTTCGCCTCACTATTATATGTAAGAGACTCCTGTGGACCACTACAGAAATACAATTGACTGCAAGAGTATTGCCTGCCAGGGAGCTGATAAATCTCGTAGGTCAGGGAGGTGAACCTGCCACAGCCCCATTCCCTCAGGTCCAGCCAGCAGCAAGGCTAGATGTATATTTCCAATGGGCACACACATGTGTAAAACACATGGAATCACAGAATGGTGGGGTTGGAAGGGACCTCAGGAGATCATCTAGTCCAACCTCCCTGCCAGAGCAGGTTCCCTACAACAGGTTGCACATGAAAGCATCCAGGTGGGTTTGAACATCTCCAGAGATGGAGATTCCACAACCTCTCTGGGCAGCCTGTCCCAGAGCTCTGACACCCTCACAGGAAAGAAGTTTTTCCTTAGGTTTGTCTGGAACTTTTGGTGTTCCACTTTTTGCCCGTTGTCCCTTGTCCTGTCACAGGGCACCACTGAGAAGAGTCCGGCCCCATCCATTTTACCCCTGCACTTCAGGTATTTATAGGCATTGATCAGATCCCCTCTCAATCTTCTCTTCTCCAGGCCGAACAGTCCCAGCTCTCTCAGCCTCTCCTCATATGGGAGATACTCCAGGCCCCTAATCATCTTTGTGGCCCTACATGTGGACCTTTGAATCCATACAGATCAACATGGAGAGAAAACACAGTACGTATGCAAGCACAAACACTGTCAATAGCCTCACCCTGTTTCCCTCTCTGGTTGATCAAGGTGAAGGTCAGTTAGTGGGAAGTACATATTTTTATAGACTATGGATCCCTCCAGTAACTGGCTTTGGACATTCAGCCTATCTAAAACCCATGCCTGGATCTTTGGACATATCTCTCCAGTATTTGTCCCAGACTTCTGTCCATCCCAATACCTGGCTCTCAAGCTATGTATCTCCCTCTCCAGCTAGTCTGGCTTGATGTTCAGTAGTGATCATACACAGACATGCATACCCACACAACCTACACAACCTCTCTGGTCTCTCCAGCTGCTGGCACCACAGACACACAGGACCTCCAACCCATGGTACAACTCTGGTTGCTGTATTCAGAGCTGCTCAGGTGAATGTGCACACAGAATAGGGAGCCCCTCAACTGGGAAAATTATTATAAAAGGTGTTTAATAAGGAGACAGGACAGACTGCATTAATGAGGTGTAGGGCATGGCCAGACAGACATACTGACCAACCACTGTTTGCATGTCATTTACCTGTTTTATCTCCTTATCTCTCTATTTTTCAATGCACCTTCCTGTCCCAGCCACCTCAATCCATCCCTTTCCCTGCCTTTCATCCTTCCCTTAACCATCTCATCAAAATTTTTGTACCATCCCAGGATGCTTTTCCCCTGCATCCCTTCCTGAGCCACATGCTCCAAAGCAATAAACCCCACTTCAGTCTGTAAGGCAACCCAAGGCCATCTCCCATTAACTCATGGTAATGGGTCTCACCTCCAGCCCATGGGTCTAACAGTTTCCTGGGAGCAGCTAAGACTTGCTTTTATGATCAGGTTATTGAGGTCCCTCTGCCTGCCAGTGGTCCTCTACAGTTGTGGAAATAAGCATTTTTCTTCATTATAAAATAAAATAAAAAATAAAATAAATAATGAAATCAATAAAAATAAATAAAAATATAAAAATAAATAAAAAATAGAAAATAAAAAAAATAAAAAATAAATTAAAAAAATAAAAAATAACAATATAAATAAAAGATAAATAAAAAATAAATAATAAAGAACCTACTTTATCCTTCAGCTATCAGCAGGTGATACTGCCACATTGAAAAGGCTCCTTAACCATTGCTAAGGTCTAGCAGGACTGAGACACTGTCCCACAGGTAAGGAAGGCTCTACCTTAGAAGTAGCATAAGCATGGTCTAAATCTGTCTGACTCAGATCAAGGAGAGACTTGAGCTTTTACCTTTCCCATTCCCAATAATTTCTGCTGGCCATTAAGCTGTAAGCACACACACTAGCTTGAGTGCATTTTAAGATAAAATGGCCATAAATTAGTTTGCAGGCAGGTTCACCTGGAAGCAGAGTTCTAGATACACTGGGAATTTTAGACTCAGTGAAGGTATCTGCTAGATTTAGAACTGTCCATTGTGACAAGAGGTTTTCCTTTTGGATTACTGTTTTGATATCTTCTTCTTCTTCTCTTTTATTATGGTAGACCTCTAATTTTTGTGATGACATTCTTTACTGACATTTTTGAAGTGCCATGGCCTGAGAAGACTCCTCAGAACAACTGTTGGCATTTCCCCATTGTCCATGTAAGCAGGGCAAGGGGTAAATAAAAGTGCATTGTCTCCTGGTAAAAAGGATTATAGCAATAATAAAAATTACAGCTGGGAATTGAGAAGTGGAATTAACAGAGCAAAACTGCAGTAGTCATTCTAACAGCAACAATTAATAAATGGCAAGGTGACCTGGAAGCTTCTGTCCTTCAAGGAGAGGAAAAAAAGCATTCAGTGTAATGGCAACTGTAAAAAAAAAAGAGATAGAGATTCATGACTTTACTGGGAGGTGGAGAGTATGTCTTGTTGCTGTAATTTAATAATGCACATTTTTCTCAACTCCATTATTAGTATATTTTTAGTTGCTCACCATGAATTTTTCTGTTTCACTAGCTAAGGTGAAACAATATTATGGTCTCAATGAGAAAAAGTGATTCATTCTGTATATGTATGAAAAATTAAACATTAAAAAAAAAAGAACTAACTTTCAGGGTAGTATTTACCAATAGGCTGCTTTAATCTGGTTTCTTCTTGTGACTTGAGAATCCATTTCAGAAGCTGAGAGACAGTGGGGGTTGGATGTATTTTCCTTGCAATGCCACACCATACGTGCACATCTGGGAAGCCCCGATGATGGCAACTGTCATCCTACGAGGTGCTGAGGCTTCACAACTGCCTCGTAGTAGTGTATCCTGAACCAGCCAAACTTCAAGGTACATCCTCATCCTTTTGGGACCAGTTAAAAAGACACATTCTGCCAGGATTCCTTACTGACTTCTATGGCTTGGATGGAGGCTGTCTGACAAAAGATCAGAAGGTTATCAAGGCTGAAGAACAAAGTCCAAACACAGTTTCTTGTCTTGTTTTATTTGATCCCAAATGATTATTATTCCCTTCAAACATTTTCAGTCAATCAGGCATCTTTATTTTCTTAGAGTGCATGCCAAGAACAGGAGCACGAGGCTGAAAGGTTAATGCCAAGGAAGCTAAAACCTGTACTTTGAATTACTCAGGTTAGTGATATTATTTTTAATAAACTATAGTAGACTGAAAAGTACAAAAATCTGAACAAAAGCAGGTAAGGAATATGCAGAAATGCTGCAGAGCCCTTCAGTGCCGTGGGCACACAGTAAACAGCTTGCAGTCATTTTTATCTTGAAGAAATGCAGAATTAATTAATGCTGATCTATTTCTCTAAGTAAAATAATTAATGTAAAAGTAGATTACATTGATTAGTGCATGTTAAAATGATTAATTAAAAGTTTTATGGGTTTTCAGTTTGATTTTAGTGTCATAACATTACAAATCAGGCACGACTCCATTAACATTTATAGATTTGCACTGGTTTAGATTGGCATGGTGAGAATACACATAAATGTAAAGGTTCAGAGGGAAAACAGTTATGTCCTTAACTGACACAAACCTGGAGTCTTGTTTACTGGAGTGACTCTCTATTGATTTGCACCCGTAGGGAACTGCAATTCCAGTTTGGAAATATGACCAAATATGGAATAAAATAGTACCCCAGAAAAAGGGCTACTTTCATCTTAAGATGCAAAAAACTTCTGCAGGTTTTTTTTGCTGACTGTACAAACAAAAAGGGGTCTGTTGCATGCAAAATTAAACATTTGCCTCTGCTGGGGTCATCAGACCAGGAATCTTCGTCTGAGCCAGTCACCCTAACCTGTGCTTTGCATAATATTGAGTTACACACTCTAGAAAATCTATAGTCTTTACAGAATCAAAATGAAATTGTAAGATCAGGTGCCAAAAATTTAATTTTAGATTTTTAAAACTTTTATCAGACTACTAGACCCAACATTCATTAAAGTAACACTCTATCTACAGATAGAGTAGATATTTCTTGCTTGTGGAGCAAGATAATTCTTGCTCCACAATAAAGTCCCAACAAGCTATTTTAAAATAGCATTGCTCTGGGGACATTACTGACATAAGTTCCTCTCCAGTTTCACAGACCAATGAATTTTACTCCTCTCCTCTGCACACAGCCCTAATGGCTCCTCATGAGCTCCCAATCATGCATCTTCCTCCATCCCCTATTCTCCAAGCCTTTCACCAGCTTTGGAAGCAAAGTATGACAGCCAAGGCAAGATGCAGCCAGATGCTTAAAGGCAAAGCAAGCTAAGAACTATGAGCAAGGAGCTGACAAAGTGATATTCTGTTACTTGGTGCAATAAATGAAAGACAAGTAGGGGAAAAAGCAATGGCCAGAACTAAAATGTATTTGTCTACATGTTCAATTTTTTAAAAGGTTTTTCTGATGAGCCAATCATTGCACAATCACAACAACATTCAGAAGTTCTGAGCAGTTATCACCATCTACATGAGCATGAGATGACGGTACTCATGTCTTATAAGGCATAGAGGTGTGAAAGTTAAATTCAAAGTTTACAAAATATAGAATGAAAACAGATGTATTTGTGTGAGAAGCTTTTTCAAGAAGAACAGGACAGGAAAAAGTGGTTTAAGAGTTTCTTGTGAGCTGAGAGATGGTTTAATTCTTCTATTACCTGAATAATTAATGGTTAGCCAAGTTTCTGAATTTTGAGTAGTTATCACAGCCAAAGAGAGAGACATCCATCTGAGAGGTATTGAGCAGAAAAAAGAAATGACATAAAATAGAGGCAAGTGGGAGCAAGGAGCAATGTGAGGTATGGCCAAAGGAACAGCTGGAGGAGTGTGAAAAGCTTATGAAAACAAATAACATCAAAAAATCTGTACAACTTCAGTTCTTACATTCAGTAAGTCATAAAATCCTAAACTGTGAGTTCAGGTTGCTGCAAAAAATAGAAAATAATTTTCTGAGTTCAGAGCATGAGGGCTAGAACCTGAATTTTAAATTGGAATCCAATTCCTACTGCTCCTTTCCTAAGAGAGAAGTCACATGTGGGACCACTGGAAAGGGACAATCACAGAATGGTAGAATTGTTTGGTTGGAAAAGACCTTTGAGATCACCGAGTGCAACTGTACCTGTCCACTACTAAACCACATTTCTGAGCACCTTGTCTACCCATCTTTTAAATATCTCCAGGGCTGATGACTCTACCACTTCCCTAGGTAGCTCATTCCAGAGCCTAATAAACCTTCCAGTGAAGAAATTTTTCCTTGTATCAAATCTGAACCTCCTCTGGAGCAACTTGAGGCCATTTCCTCTTGGCCTATCACTTGTTACTTGGGAGAAGAGATAAACATGCATCTCACTACACCCTCCTTTCAGGGACTTGGACAGAGCCAGAAGGTCTCCCCTCAGCCTCCTTTTCTCCAGGCTCAACAACTCCAGTTCCCTCAGCCGGGAATTCAGCACACTTGTGCTCCAGACCCTTCCCCAGCTTTGTTGTCCTTCTTGTCTTTAGCTACAGCAGATCTTGCCTTTACAACTGCACAACTCCAGTTGTGTTTGCTAGGTCAGTGGAAGTTCTGCAGTGGGAAGCCTGGCAGCAGCCCAAGAATTAGTATAATCCCTCCAGGTACTAGCTGGAGTGACAAGTCTATCATGCAGGCTCCAGCCAGCGATCAAAGGGATAATAGTGTGTAGGCTGATAAAGTAAGAGCTCTGCAAGGATTAAATTGGCTACACAGCTTCATTCCCACATCCCATAAGTGAAGGTGTTTCATTGTCTAGAAAATGATACTGTCTTTTCCCTGACAGCGCTGACTCTAGCAATCTGGCCTTAATACGAAGCAATTTCCAAGTTTGTTTCTATCATGGGGCAGCTGGGAAAAATCAGGAGGTAGCTTATCCCTAAAGGACTTTTTTTTCTCTCCAGGTTGATTGTACAGCAGAATGGAAATGGTTTAACTGACACACTATAAGCACATGGCCAAAGGAGCCAAGAGTCCTGACATCCTCTCTAATGTGTTTTCAAACCATTTTCCCTCAAATGGGCAGGTGAGTTGAATAGTGATGGAGTAAACCTTCAATTATAAAAGAAAAATGACCACTGGTTGGGATTCCCAAGCATGGAGTGTATTATTGCCTCAGACTCTGAGAACTTCTGGGATACAGTTAATTATAGCTCACAATCATTTGTCCAGGTTGGCTTAGGCAGAGCTGTGGATCCCTTGGGCTGTCTCATGACATCCTATTTCATTTTTGCTCTGGGCAGTATGGTGGCAGTGGTTAGTCAGCTGCCTGTAAGAATGACCCTGAGGAGGTAAATGCATAATTCTAACCTTTTTAGCTCCAGTATGCATATATATGCAGTGTCTGAAAGGTAACAGTCACTGTGCTTATTCATCATGACACATCCTATAAAACTGGTAAATATGCTGGCAATATAGATCATGGCTCATCACACACAATTAGAGCACAGATATACTTTATAAACACTTGTGTTAAATTTTTGACCAAGTTTCCAGAAACCTCTGTTTACTTTTGATATCAGCAATGAGGTAAAAACCCTATCAGATGGACTCATGCATATTTTCTTCAAGATTACTGTCAGCATAACTGTCAGGGGAAAGTTTCTAGTCCCAGGTACTCAGAAACATGTCATTCTTAAGTTTCTAATATCTAGTACTCACTTAAGAGCAGAAACAGCAAGCAGGCAGATTGCCACATCTTACTCATAGAATGGTTTGGATTGGAAGGGACCTTAAAGCTCATCCAGTCCCAACCCCCCTGCCAGCAGCAGGGACACCTTCCACTAGACCAGGTTGCTCAAAGCCTCATCCAACCTGGCCTTCAACACTTTCAGGGAGGAGCAGCCACAGCTTCTCTGGGAAACCTGGGCCAGTGTCTCACCACCCTCACAGTGAAGAATTTCTTCCTCAGATCTCACCTCAGTCTCTTTTCTTCCAGTTTAAAGCCATTATCCCTTGTTCTATCACTCCCTGCCCTTGTCCAAAGTCCCTCCCCAGCCTTTCTGTAGGCCCCAAATTAAGCTGAATGCTTGATGAAGAATAAAAAAATGTCATATATCCTCTGGCTCCTTGTCTTTCTATTCTAAAACATTGAAGTATTAGTAATCAGGCTTGTTTGGATCATCCCAAAATGTCTACTTGCTACTGCTTAAATTACATAGAAGGATTAATTTGGGATTTCATTTAGTTAATTGGGCAGTCATTGCCTAAGATCTAGGAAAGTAACATTTTCAAAGGTTCTTAAGGAATAAACAGATTTTTGTATCCCCATCTATCACATTTTTAGGAGTTAATTTGGCTTTCTAAGGAAACACAGATACAGCTTTCTCATGTGACAATTTTTTTTTAAGGCAGGTTATGTGGAGGAAATACATGATAGAGAAGAGATTACATGAGGCTGTTTTTATTTCTTTAAACATTTAAAATATCACTATAAAAAAAGATAGAAAAACATCTGTCAAGCAAACATTCCAGATACAAATGAAACCTAGTTCCCTCAGTGATGCTAAGAAAACATTAGTTTAAGCAATAACTGATGTTGGAAAAAATCAATTAACACTAGACCAGATTCAGTCATCATGTCCATTTGCAAATAGAAATATGAATGAAATGGAAATATGCTGATTTGTATGTACTAAAGGTCTGGGTCTAAGTTTCCTATGGAGCAAATATTAGCAAAACAAACATCACCAGTTATAACTGGGGGTTTCTATCGGTCATTTAGACATATCTGGAATTTTCCATAGGTGAACTAGAATAAGATATTGCAAAGTAGTCCGAAAGAAAGCTGCAAACATGATAGTAGAAACTGGTAGGCTCAGATGAGCATATTTACCCTTCAAAAACATTCATTATTTCTGTTCTATAAAATTATAAACATCAAGCTCTCTAATAACCCATAGTCTGAGTCACTTCTGAGGCTGAAGTAGAATAAAAATCTTGAATGGATCAACTATGGGATTTTTTTGCCTATTCTTCCCTAATTTAAACCAGTCCTAAAGTATAGATAAATAGTCAGAATATCTGTATTGGGAACTTTATAAAATGACTACTGAGCATGAAAAAAAAAAAAATAAAGGTTTTTGTAAAGATAGTTTTTGAGGTGCAAGCTGGATTTTTCTCCTCAAAAGCTCACCTTCAATAGTAGCCTACAGCCTAGTAATCATAGCATTCATCTATGAAAAAAACCTAAAGTCCAATTCTGAGTTTTAAGTTAAAATTATGTAGCCTGAGCTCAGATGTGATTAAATCAACATGCCCATGAACACTGAAACAGTAGCATCTTCCTCTCCCACATGCATGTTCTACTTTTTAATAGATCTGAAGAATTAAAAGGTAAAAGCATTTGACTAAATGCAAATACCTATGTATATAAAGTTAATTTTTGTCATCCCTGGGCTCTCTTCATGGGAGATCTAGTCAACACCATCAGGGAAGTCTATGGTACAATTCATTTCACCATACACATGTAAGAGGACATGATGAATCACCCTGCAAGTGCTCATTTCTTTCTGCTGACTGTGAGTTTCCCAGGGGGAACAGCTGAGCTATCAACTGCAGATGTCTAAAGCTAAATGAGAGGAGCCTTACCCACAACATTTAAATCTCATAATATACTTCATCAAAGACTTTTCCTCACTAGATCTTATACATGATGGTCATTTATATAACACATGACAGTCTCCAACTAGCATGTCCTAAAATGCCCAGAACTTGAACAAGAATAGGGTTGCCAGCAGGAATTCAGCAGTTCATGAACATTTGCTGGGATTTATTAAAGAAAACATGTCTCAAGGAGAAGTGAGAACCTTAATCTGACTCCACTTTCTCCATAGAAACAGGACCCGCAAATTTTGCTTTTTAGAAGCATCTGGCTTTTTATCTGATTGACTGAATTTGAGATGAATGTGAGATTCTGAGTTTCCTCACAGATTTGTCATGCTGTACTATTCCAAATATTAATTATAAACAGCAGCATTATATTTTCATATTCTTTTCTTGGACTAAGGAGCGAAAACTTTTATGTACAAACTGACTACCATGTTTGTTTACATCAGGAACCAGTGTAATGTTACCCAACCAAAATTAAATCAGAACAACTCTTCTTTTTACACTTTTCATGTTCTGAGGAGGGTTAAATGCCATTACAGAGTCACAAAGTAAGTGAAAAAGCAAACAGAAGAGATCAGATAAAGACAACAAATAGTAGGATGGGAAGTTTCATAAATTGCAGAACTCTCATACATTATGGCTAGAAAGAAATTGCCAAGAATTTAATTGATACAATATTGGATTTTGGATTCAATGTTTTGGCACTAAGAAAGAATTTCAAAGGGAGCAACCTAAGGAAATTTTAAATAAGTGGTGAACATCTGAAAAAGGCACAGGAATAATGTAGTTACTTGTAAGCTATTACATGTGGAGATGACCAACAACTACAGCATAAGGCTGAATCCAACAACTGTACATTTTGTAAGAATCTTTATTTTCCTTTCACAGAGTTTGTTGATGACTTTCCTTCACTCTGATGGTCTGGGCTACAGTGTTGTGTATGTTTATAACAACAATATCAGAGATCCAGAACAAATAAAATTTTTAAGCCTATCTCTAAACTTAATACAGAGTCTCAGAGATTCCTTTTAGCAAAGGTAGGTGTCCTTATTTTTTCCTAAGGAATTTTTTGAATGAAGGAGCTAATCTGTTATCTTTAAAGAAACACCTTCCTAAAAGTCTGTGGGTACAAATTTTTTAATTGAGCTTCCTTTGTTTTTATCGAGTGTAGGGTCAGAAATATCTACATTCAATAAAATGGGTGAGGGGACAATAATTAAACTTGGGGGTTAGACTTTAAAAGTCATTTCACTAAGGCATATAATGCCAAGGAGCTGATATACAATCTGCAACCCTGGACTGACCATCTGGCACCCTTTAGACAAATACCTCCCTTGTATGAAACTTAAATTATGAAAACACAAAACATACCTCTGGCTCACTGAGCACTCCCTCTCGCCTTACTGAGCATATGCTCTAAATTTTGGTAACTTCTACTTTAAAAGGGAAATGGAAATGTTTTTACCAATCACAGTAAAATTATGACTAGAGTCATTCAAGCTCCACCTTGAAGGTAAAAAATAATATAATAGTAGCCCAAAGAAAGAGGGATGTTAGGGAAGATACCATCATGGACAAGTCAAGGACAATCCCATCACAGACCTCTGGGCGTAGCCGACGGGCTGAGCCTCTCTTCCCTCCCATTAGGGACACGTTTGGGTAAGATTTACACTTTCCTGAGGACTTTCTCAGAAACTTAGAAATCTCTAGAGAATTGTTTTCCTAACTCAACACTTTCAGTTATTTGTAACCTTAATGTTTGTATATACCTCTGCAGACTGTAGATTATCACTGTCGATCCACACGAATCTGTGTTATTCTTGTTGCTCTATTAAAGTGCCTCATTCATTTATTGACTTGCTGCACAATTTCTCTCTGGGTGCTGCCTGATGAGGCCATGAGAGTCCAGAGATCGTGACTGGACAGAAGGTGCAGGGCACTATCGAGTGAATTCGGCATTAGTGTACCTGGACTTGTAGTGCCACATCTAATTGTAACCAGCCACACCAACACCCACCCCACCACGGGATGCCACTAAATTCTGCAGGTTTAGCCATGTAAGTCTATAAATCGTGGCTAAGGAACCACTATCAAGTGAATCTGCTGTTGTTCGACTTGTAGTGCTCAGCTGGGCATCACCCAGGATCTAAGCCTCGCTCCTCTCCTCTAATATCTGAGGATAAGCTGGAATGCAAGGGGGGGTTATTTCCTGCCAAATAGCTTTAGTATCTCTTCCACACAACACTTCCAACCCAAACTATTCTATGATTCTATGAAATCATAAAGCATTGGATCAAGCCCTGTGCATTTATCTCAGTATACTATCAGTTACTGAAATCCAGATTGGAAATCACAAAAGGCTGGAGGGGGGGATGGCAAATTAAAACTTAAAAAAACCCAACCAAACACTGATGTTTCTTCAGAAAGGACAACTTTCTTTCAAAATAGCTGCCTGAATGTAACCATTTCATCCATCATTGCAAATGACAACTCCAAGTGACATGTCAAAAGAAAAAAAAAAAAAAAAAGAGAGGATGGATCCAGGCTCAGCATGTTCTGTAACAACATAATTGACATAAGCCCAAAGGAAAAGTGTTTGTCAGACACTGTCAGCTCCAGCAGCTGGATAGTCTCAATTTTCTCAAAATTATAAGGTTGAGTTTAAGTACTTTTTGTAACACAGTGAGAAAAAAGTAACAAGTAGAAAGCAAAGTTTCTTATAAAGAATAAAAGATCCAATCAAACCTCCAGTATTAACTCCACAATAATGATGACTTGCAGAAGGCATCTACATTTGATTTGAATTCCACTGTATAAATACTACAAACTTGCAGTAAGAAGTGTTCCTTACAGCAGAGGTTTGTAGCCTAGAGACACTAGTGTCCTGATTTTGGCTGGGACAGAGCTAACTTTCTTCTCTCAGTAGTTAGAATAGCACTATGTTTTGGATTCAGTACAGGATTTAGTTTGAGAAGAGTGTTGGTAGTATACTGATGTTTTCAGTTGTTGCTGGGAAATCAAGGACCTTCCAACTTCCCATGCTTTTCTAGTCTGCAGGTGCAGAAGCAGCTGGGGAGAGAGTGACAGGTTCAAATTAACATTTGGATTTGCCAGTAGAACATTCCAGATCATATGACATCGTGTTCAGTACATAAATTAGGGTTGATCAGAATTAATTTTTTTTCTCTCTCTCTTCCAGGTTTGCAGTTTTGGGATTTTCACTCCTCCAGGAACACTATCCTGGAACAGATTGGGCATTAGTCAGCAGGTAGTGAGCAATTGCACTGTGTATCACTCATTTTTATATGTTGTTATAATAATAATCATAATAATTTCTTATTTTATTTCAACTGATAAATTGTTCTTATCTCAACCTACAAGTCTACTTACTTTTACCTCTCCAATTCTCTCCCTTATTCCCTGGAGGTGAGGGGAGGAGTTGTAGAGTGAGTGAGCAACTGTGTGGTGTTTGTCTGTCAGCCAAGTTAAATTATGACAACTCATCGAGGCAAGATTGTATATAAAGTGCACTGACCATGGTAAGATGAACTTTAGACAGCTTTAAATCGTTAATAATACTGTTTTGGTGAGACAGTCAGATGCAGCTGTAGACCCTGATCTTTTATCCATGGACTGAGCAGCCATGGTTGCACATGGGTGGAACATGGCACAGAGAGAAGGGTTTGTTTACCCATCTCAAAATAGAAACAGTAATGAAGGTTTTCTTCTGAGCCATGTTTCTCACTCTCTTCACTGCTGCTTTCCACAAAATTACACAGCTTTGGAGAAAAAAATCATATTTTATTTAAATTGTTTATTCAGGAGATGGTATCCAATTGCTGTATTTCTGGTGTTTTGATAACTTAGCAAAATTTTTTATGGAACAAAAATTGAAGTTTCAGTAGAAGCTGTGAGATAAGGCTGGATGAGGCTTTGAGCAACCTGGTCTAGTGGAAGGTGTCCCTGCTGATGGCAGGGGGAGTGGCAACTGGATCATCTTTAAGGTCCCTTCCAACCCAAACTATTCTGTGATTCTATGATAAAAATGTCTACATCACTACCAGTATGGACTGTTTTAATTACTGGAATTGTCAGTGTACAATATTTGTCTCACTTCTTTAATTCAGGCAGGATTTAAGATGTCACCTGAAAAATAAAGACTAAAACAGTTGTTTAGAATCAAGGTAGAAAGGCATTTATCTACTTGGCTTTTTGAGCCTTCTTGCCTGGAATCAATCACCCTCTGGAGTTCTCCATCAAAACTGGATCCTCAATAACCAGCTTAGAATAGAAATCTAGATTCTGAGTAAATGAGACATAAGCTCTTGGTGCAAAACTTAGCTTTTTCCTTGCTCCTAATAGAACACTAAGTTCAACAGATGTTCAGCTTAATTACTGTGGTTTTTTTAGGAATTCTCTGTATTTCTGTCCTCGTGGCCCCATCAATTGCAAAGGAGGGTAGCAGTCTTCATAAGCCTGTGGTACCAACTTGCCAACAGTACTCTCAAGGCAAAGAGCAGCTCTTGTATTCTGCGTGGAAGAAGTTAGAAAATTTACAAGTTGAAGGGTAAAAATGATTGGGAATAGTCCACATTCCCAAACTGCATCACTTCTTTTTATGAGAACCCAGACCTAGAGGCAAAAGGATGGGAGGGAAAGTCTCTGCAGCCCATGCAACTTTCTAAAGAAGGGAATGAGTAGCTGTGACCAGAAAAAGCTCCTGATGACATGAACTGGGAAATAGGAGAGCTTGATATGTTTCTCTGTGTTCCCTGTTTTTGAAGTGGGACAGTGGCACCAGGTTAGTCCAGTGCCTACAATTCATCACCCAGAGCAATTTAATAAGTGCATGTGAGTAGAAGGTGAGACAGTAGTTAGACTGAAAGTTCAGTTTCAGTTACTTTTCAGGAAGTTACCAATATTATTCTGTTCAAGTCCCTTGGGACCAAGTTCTTAAAAGAATATACAGTGCTTCCCCATGCAGTGTTATAAAATGCAAATAATCAAAATGCTTAAATCATTTCCCATATACAATTGACTTTTATTTGTTTGGGTTTTTTTCTAAACAGGATTTAGATCCTTATTTCCAATAAATTCTATGTAAATATTTCCCTATTATATCTTTTGCAAATTATTTACCTTTAAGAATCTGCTTCTTAATTGGCCTGTGGTCCTTAAATGAGTGAATATCTGAGTCAGAATAACACAGTAGATAGAACATTACTTAAAAGAAATTAATAAATCTGGACTTTATCTTATGGGTTTCAGCCAAGTGTAAAAGAGAGACTATAATATGTCCCTATCTCTTAAGAGAGTTGTCAAGATAAAAAAAAAAAAATAAGACTGAAATGCTCAAATCTCTCCATAATGGGGTCATGTAAGTGCTAGAATTAGATAAGAAAAACTGACAATGTTGATAAACTATATAAAGATCATATGGATATTCCTGTATGTCCCTACAAATCTGTTTAAGCTATACAAATGTTTTCTTAGTGTCACTCTCAGTTAATAGGAAAATCAATCTATCAAGATCAAACTGAGTTTAGATTACTTGGGTAAATGCCAATGTCAGCAGCAGTATTAAAATGAAAGACAAAACAGAATAGAAAAAGGACATGTGCCTTCAGCTTTTTAACTCTAAAAAGTTCATGAAGGAAGCAAACAACTAAAACTTGTTTTAAAAGCCAGGCTTGAAGGTGTGACAAATTGTGTCCTTACTTTTTGCAAAGCAAAGTTCATCTGAAACAGAAGTAACACTCTTCAAGCCTGAGATGCTGAGAAGTGTGTGGCTGTGCAATCTGTGTGCAATTCAACTCTACTGAGGAGATGCTTCAAAAGAAAAAAGCATTTGACACCTGTGAGAAGATGCCAATATAAGAAACTCTTGAGGCTGTTAGCTCCAGTGGAAAGAGCAGGTAATAACACAGGGATAGCTGGAAACTAAGTCCTGCAAGAATAAGAACTGCCCTCAGCTTTCTGAGCCTTTTGGACCATCAAGTTTATTCAATTCATCTTCACTGACAGCAGCCTCACCTGGGACAGTCAGTATTTTCACTTGCAGTCCCCAAAAAGATCTAGAAAATACATAAATATTCCTGTCAACTTCCAGAAGAAAATAATAATAATAAAAACTGTACTATAATAATATTAATTGTTGTATCAGCTGTATCCAAGAGCCTCAGTTTATCAGCTAGACTGAAACTCCAGTATTCCTTACTGAAGTAGTAGCAGAAACCAGTAACTTTAGACCACATCAGCTTCTACATGTGTCAAGCAACATCCAATAGGGCAACATACAGAGTAAGCTTACAGAAAATAAAAAGGTTGGAGTCCATCTTTTATACCAATCATTATTACAACCCACACTCAGAAACTTGTAATAATGCATTTCCCCTTCTCAAGCACCACTAAATGCTCAGTGAACACTCATAAATGTTATCTTACTGTAGTCTTAGAGATAAGAATAAAACCTCAGTAAAGAACAAAGACTCAAACTTACCTCTTCCTGAAAAAGAACCTCCCTGTGAGAGCTGCTGTTATTTATTTCACTTGATATAATCAACCAATTTGCAAGTGCTAGCAATCCTATCAATAGATATGTAACTTGGAATTTACCATCATACACGTTGTGCTTTCCTAGTATTTAGGAAGAAAAGACTGGGAGGTGGGGATGCAGAATTACAGTGAGAAGTCAGTATTGATTGCAGCTGTAGATAGTTCGGTTTAAGAGAAAGAATCATGCTAATTATCTCATAGGACAAGAGGAAATGGCCTCAAGTTGTGCTAAGGACAGTTGAGATTGGATGTGAGGAAGAATTTCTTTGCTGAAAGGGTTCTGAGGCATTGGAAGGGGTTGCCCAGGGCAGTGGTGGAGTCCCCATTCCTGGAGGGATTGAAGTCATGTAGACACAGTGCTGAGGGACATAGATTAGTCAGGGACTTGTCAGTTTGAGGTTAATGATTGGACTTGGTGATCTTAAAGGTCTTTTCCAATCCAGGCAATTCTGTGATTCTGTGATTGGCTCCATTGTTTCATTAGCTCTATTGTTTAGGGAGAAAATTATTTTAGGCAAAAATGGAGAGTGCCTTAAAAGACATACAGAGTCAAAAATGTTATTAAAAGAAGAAATACATTTCTTTCTCAGAATTTAGCCTCATGGCCAAACAGAAGTGTCCCCTAAAGTAAAAAGCAGAGACACCACAAGTTAAGGGGCTGTAGCCCAAGGTATTTCAGGGCTGAAATTTCTGTTTTATATTAAGGTACTTTCAATGCCTCACTCTAGTTTTATATAGAGTAGCAGAGCCACACAGCAATACACTAGTGTCCTCAGTACTAGAGAAAAATGTGAAAAGGATTTGCATAGCAAGACAACACACACTTCTTCAGCTCATATCCTCGTGGCTGTAGCATTTGCCACAGAAGTGGAAGAGCAGATTCACCAAGGCACAGCAGGGAACCAACTACACCACGTCTGTACTAACTCTTCCATATGGAGGGGAGAAAGAAGGATATTCATGTAGTTATAGCCCTGTTTTAGAAGAATGTAAGCACTGAAAAAGGCTGCCCAGAGGGATTGTGGTGTCTTCTTCTCTGGAGATGTTCAAACCCCACCTTTATCCAGTCCTGTGCAACCTGCTTGAGGCGAACTTGCTTTGACAGGGGCATTGGAGTAGATGATCTCCAGAAGTCCCTACTATTTGGTGATTCAGTGAAACTGAGACACTATTTCACATAGCAGATAATCTAGGAAGTATCTGATATGTGTTTCCAGCAAGAGCTTATCAGATGGAGCCTGTCAGGCGGAAAAGGAAGGTATAAGGCAGGAACTATTCTTATTTGCACTGTCAAGACTGAGATGCTCAGAGACAGACAGTCCATAAGTGTAGGTGCCTGAGGCATTTCAGCATTGAAAACTAGGTTAAGGTTAAGTGGCAGATGTGCAGATGTTTTCAGGGTAGCAGTTTTAAACACAGACACCCAGATGCTGCTCATGTCCCATTTCAGAGTTGTCCCTTGGGTCTTAACTTTGTTGAAGGGTTAAAGCACATTAGTACTCCTCACAGATCACATCCTTGAAATTAATCATCCCACATGACCACAAACGATTTATATTCCACCTGACTTCTGTCAGAACCGAACACTCTGTGGAAGTGACCTTTCATAGAAGAAAGTTCACAGCAACTGGAGATGACAATTAGTTCGGTGTCTCTGTCTCCTCTAAGTCTCCTGTGGGTGACATCTCTCTGTCCCTCAGATATCAACCACTCTCTCCATTCATAATGTCTCATTGACTGACCTACTTGATTTAAGCTCAGAGCAATTGCTCTTAGTTTGAAGTTTGCTGCTCCTCAGCCCTAGAGAAAGGCAGGAGTGTCAAACTCATCTGTACTCCCCAGCTACCTCAGATGCTCTGATAAGGAGCTAATACATCCCCATCCAAACCTCTCCTTGTGTAAGATAGCGTTATGTTCCCCCTGTGCATGTGGCAGGAACAGCAGTTCTGGATTTATTCAAGGCAGGCAGCACAAGTTTCTGAAAGATCTTTTGATCTTTACAGTTATGTCTAGGAGCACAATCAATCCTGTTCTCTTTAATTTGCATCAGTCAGGAGCTGAATTGGTTCCCTCACAGATAATGTTCAGTTTTTTGCTATGCTCCTTCTGAAAGGGGCAGGAAAACTGTATATATGCACAAGGCTGCTGGTGTTTTCCAGGAAGCACTAATTAGGGATGGCTGAGTAGATATAAATCACCAGCGGGAAGGAATATAATTGTCTTACAGATTCTGATGGCTGCTTAGAGGCAAACAAATCAAAAGGCATGTTAATTGCTCATACTACAGATTTTTTCACACAAATAAGATTTATTTTTTCTCTTACCTTACCTTTCATGCTCAGTTGGCTGAGGGCCTGACTATGCTTGGTTAAATCTCATCTTTATGCCTTTACCAATACAAGAAAGAAGAAATTTAATAAATATTTCTAAACATAAGGAAATCAATGAGACTTGGGAACTTGGATCTAATTTAGAGCTCATGTTCTTGCTGCATAAACCTTGTACTCCTTACTATTTTGATTCAGTGGGAGAAGAGAAGCCCCATGCAAAATTCCTGAGCACATGGAGACTCAAGTAGTCTTCTGGGTCAGAATTCATCTGTGTGGTGAAAAAAATTAAACCTTGTGTCTCGGTTCCTAAGCTGATGTATAAAATACTTTCACATCTGTAGCTATACAGAAGGAACTCTCTTCCAGTCTTTCTTTGATGGCATAACACAGTTTGACACCAGATGAATGGAATGGAATGGAATGGAATGGAATGGAATGGAATGGAATGGAATGGAATGGAATGGAATGGAATAATAAAATTACTTTTGGTATTAAGGCAAAGAGGCAGAAACAATTACTTTCAATGCAAAATCTTTGTTGATAAAGCTAATATTTTTATTAGAGCAAAGCATACTGAAGTCCTGAAGAGCTTCTCTATTTTTCATTATTATACTAGCCAGTTCAATAAAATTTTGCTACTACCTAAAATGAACCTCCTGCCTACAAACCTTCTATTGCTTCTTGTTGTAGAACATCACAACTATAAAAATCTTTATACTTTGAGTTCTTAACATATTTCCATCTTTTCTATTCATTGATGATGTGATTTTCAAGCTTGTCATTGAATATGTAATTTTCAAAAGCATTTGTGTGCCTAATCACACACATAACATAGTGAGGTCATCATTAGGTAGATCTCAGACTTACATACCCACCTAATGTTTGGCTTCCATTGACTCCCAGAGTGCTTAGACACCTAAATCCTTTATGTATTGCCCTATATGTGGCTAATTTGTTAGAGGATTTTACTGCCTGCCAGGGTTTTGTAAAATTCTCTCATATTTTAAAATGCATAAGTGTCTGATTTGAAATGTGATTCTGAGCATCAGCAGATAAAGATTGGGATTGTCACTATTCATTTTAGCCCTCTTGTGTGGATAATTGATTTATAAACATATTGTACAATACTCCATCTCCTTTCTCCCTCGTTCCACAAGAGATGCTACAGATGAAGTCGTCTGCTCTTCATCTTGCTCAGAATTTGCTTGTACCTTGTTTGTGTTTGGACAAGGGTGAAAGCAGTCTGCTGGGACATTAGCACAGAGTAGTAGATGCTCAATTTTATTACCATATTCATTAGTGGATTTTCTGTCAACATTTGCATTCCAGTGTAAAAATAGTTCATCAGGCTATAAGTACATGCAATAATGGTTTTCAACATGTGGTCCACATATCTGTGAAAATCTTTAACTATTTCTAAAGGCTGCACAAAAAGCTGGCTCAAATTCACTAATTAAAATGACTGCTAATTAAAAGGGGACAGAGAATCAGAAGCAAACAAAAAAAAAATGCTGAAGAGAGGCTTGTGAGCCCTTTCCTAAGTGGGTCATCATCTCATCGGAGGAAACAAAACTACAGAATAACCTTCAGATAAATAAAATTAAAAATAACAAAAAATTATAAAGAAACAAAATTCAGAGGACCTGTTTTAGGTCCTCTAGCAGGCCAACTGAGGCCCTCACTTAGGGGTCAAATTAGAGTGCAAGGATGGTCATTTAATGTGCTAATGGGCAAGAAAATGTACCTATTATTCCAGGGAATTCAGTGCTAGCTCTACATCCCTTATTAATTGCTCTCATCTTCAGAAAAGCTTGCTTCAGCTTGTTTTTTTCTCACCAGAAGCTGACAGGACAACACCATTTGCTGAAAATAGCACATTGCTCAGTCCTTCTTCTGTGTGCCCTATGACACTGTCCAGAACACTTCATCTGGAGTAATTTTGATTACCAACATTTAAGTCCTGCACTTACTATCATTTTTATTCCAAAAAAGTAAGTGTTCTTCTCCAAGAGGACCAAAAAAATCTTGGTTAAGGTAACTTAACATTGTGCTGTGAACTTACCAGGTACCTGGACCAAGAGATGTCCTTTAAGAGGGATGCCAAAGTTAAGTCAAAGCTGTAGACTGGTTCCTCTTACTCTTACCTGGCCAAGATCAGAGCCCTCTGTATCCTTAGACATCTTCCTCAGACACATATGGGGTTTTGCCCTCATATTCAGTATTCATAATAACAGATACTTTGGAGCAGGGAAAGAAAAAGAAGTAAACACCAAAAAGCCCAACTGCAGCAAATATTTGCCTGTCAACAAGCACTTTGTATCTTTATACTATTCTTCAGGGAGTAAAGGGGAAAATACAATAATTAATTCATTGTTTTGTGCATGATGTGCTAAGCAGCTATGAACCATATCTAAATCTGGATGGAAACCAACATAACCTTTGGCTAGGGCAAAACATAAACTTTCAAAATCAGAAAGGAGAGTTGCAAGTGGAAGATACTTGGATCAGAGATACAAATACAAGTTGTAACTGAAGGGAAAAAAAAACATAAAGAGCTGATAATGGAGCAAGTTAATGAAAGAAAAAGAAACAAACAAACAAACAAAGAAACCCCACCAGATATTAAATGTTACTAAGGTTCCCTGGACAGCAAAGATACTTCATTGGCTAAGCAATCTAGCTAAGGACATTATGATTATGACAATATGTAGCTGATGGGTCCTCCTCCTCTCCTTCCCACCATAAAACCCTCTGGAAAGATTTTTATATGTTGATAGCCATAATTAGAGCTGTCTCCTAGCTCAGCGTGTCTCCTCTCCCTAAAATATCAAATGCCTTAAACTAGTATGACCAAAAGCCTGGAGATGATTCACTAAATACTGCAGATCCTGAAGCTGAGGAATCTTTACTAAGAGAACCTAATGACCTGATAAATCACCCTTCTCTCCCCCCATAGACAAAACTTCCATTAGTGGATGGCCAGTGGGTGGCAAGAAGAATGGTGGGGTTAGAGAAATATTAATGGCAGCACAAAGCAGGAGCAGGCTGGGATCTACATGCCAAAGATGGATGTGGGGGTCTGACTTTCAGCATGTAATAGAACAGTCTGCTTAAGCCTGCTGGTTTTGAAGCTATCTACTGAATTAAAGAAAGAGTGTCCACATTGCAATGGTAGGGTTTAAATAATTACTGGCCCTTCCTCAGTCTCACTAGGAGACAGGCACAAACTACCAAGCCTAATCATTCCTTAATATCATTATTTATACTCTAAAACACTGTGGACTTTAGTGCCAAACACTTCTCCTGCACTGACATATTGCAAGGAGCATCAAGGAGTCCTGGTAAGCCTTTATTTCTCCTTTTAGTGGCTCCTCTACAGGATTCCTTGTTGATTTTGTCTCAGAGGCCATAAGGTTCTAAATGTAGACTTTAAGTTGACCATGCTGCTTCTTTTTTTTGTGTGTCCCTGACAGCTCCCAAGCAACCTGTGCTATCAGGCTAACTGCTAACACATCACAGGGATTCAAAGTCCCATGGGCCATGCTAGGAGGTTAAAAGATTATTAACAGACCATTAACAGGTTTTCCTCATGCTGGTGTATTTTATCTTGAGGGAGGTGTTTAGCTTTTAGAATAGACTCAGTCAGTGACCCAGCTGAGACAGATCTGTGCAATTTTTTTTCACTCTAGAACTTAATAGAAGTGAAGTGGTGCACATGAGTAGAGTCTTCTCGCATCAGTTGTGTCCCTGATGGTTATTCTTCATTTTTTAATGCTCCTGGTTAGATAGAAAGGATTATTTTAAAAAGAGCTACTGGATTTAATCTCAGGGAAAAAAAAATGTAGCTAACCCTAGAAAATTACTGCAGCCCTCAGCAAAACCCTTCTCTTTGTGTTTGGAAGAAAGAAAGCCCTTAACATAACCACATATTTTAGGTAAGTAAGGCAGAAGCAAGATAAGACTGGGAGAAATCCAGCTAATCTGGGTCACTAGATAGGATGCTATAAAGCAAAAGGCACAGTAGCAGAAACTATCTCAAGGAAAGCAAAACAAAAAGACATAGCCATTATTAGCAGTTCTGATGTTTTTTAACTGGTGGGGATCAGAACAGGAAAATCTGGAGTTGACTGTGTGTGCTTATAAAGCAGCAGATGTTTAAGAGAACAACATTGTACAAAACAGAAACAGTGTAGGCTATTTATTATCAAAGCAATAGAAACAAGACAGGAATATTTCGTTATTAGAAGTTGCATGCCAGGAAAAACTGCCTCTCCTTTTTTAAAGGATCTTCTTGTTTTCTCCTACACACACACCTTTTGGCACTCAAGTCAAGCTGACATACATCCATCTCTGCAACCTTGGTGTTAGCCAGCAAAATATTCACTCTCGGTTTCTGTGCAGGCACACATCATGAAGACTCTAATGAATCTGCTGAACATCTTTTTTCAGTCCAAAAAGTTCTTATTTGACTTCATTTTCAAAATGAGGGTTGAAGGAATATATTTGAACAAGAAAATCTACTCTTGTCTCATGAGAAGGTGGGACTTGGAACCTTCTGATTTCCTCCTAAGATGCTTCAAATTTCACTCTCACTCTGAGCTGCTGGAAACCTGGCTTTGAGGGTAGCCAAGAAAATCTCCCTGTGATGGCTACCAAGCAGGCACAGGATGCATCCCTTTCTGATGTGTTGAGTTACTGGGCTTGGATGGAGAAAATGTGCTTGTCTGGGGCTAGTGCAAGAGAAAATTATCACTCAGAAAGATTTTACCAAGTGGTTATATAGATTTGATAGAGATGAACCTCATCATCCTCCAGCACAGACAGAATAACTGCTTCATCAACCCTCTCTAGACACTTGTGCTTGGAGTCGACATAGCAATGAGAAGGATCTCAACATCTGGGTTTCAAAATGGACATATGCAATATATTTAGCACACAGTAGAACTGGAGTTTATTGGAAACACAGTGGTCTAAGTTGATTATCTTAAACACATGACTGACTTAAGCATGTCTAGGTTTCTACATCTGCATATATAAAACAAGAAATGCAAGGAAGACCAAAGAACATTAATGTTCAGACCAAGAGTTTGTTTAACACAGTAGTTTGTTTTCAATACACAGAGAAAAAGACACAAAAATTAGACAAGATTTCTTTCAGCATTCAGCATCTGCAGCTGATACAGCTGGAAAAAATGGACAAAATTCCACCTATGTTAATCACAGCTGGGATAATAAATACTACTACTTTTCCCTGAAGACCTGCCCTAAAGACCCTGATATTATCCTTGCTACAAAACTGTTATTATTGTACAAAACAAAGAGCTGAAATATGTCATTCAATATTCCTCATTCATTCCATTCATGTGAGAGGATGACATTTACCGCTGGTAATTTTTGGATGGAAAATGTCTATTTTTCCTTCACCTCTATTTTTCAAAAAGAATATGTAAACAGATCAAAATCTTCCAAAAATAATTAAAAAAAAAAAAAGACATTGATTTGGCCTGATTTAAGTCACCCCTGTCCAGTTTTACTGTGTGGGAGGTATCTGTGTTATTTTAACAACAAATATGATGTAACTTTCTATCTTACTTTGATGGTCACTCTCTAGGACTGAAAGAATTTATTTGTTGTGTTGGAACAGCAGTTAACAGCTGCTTGTCACTTGTCATGATGGACTCAAGGTCTGTTAACATCTGAATCAAGTTTGGCTGGAGACACAATAACTGTTAACAATAGAGGCAGCACATATGAAAGTAACATCAGAAATATATATATATATATATATATATATATATATATCCCCAGTTATGGACTGGTTGCATAGATTCAGGCTTCTTTGGCTTCAGTTCAGTGAGAAATAAAGATGTAGAAGACAATGTGGAAGACCAGCCTGGATTAAGGATTCTCCCTTCAATGTCAACGGGAATTTAAGTTCTACCAATATATATGCAACACTTTGAAGGGGACTTTTCTAAGGGAGGAAATATGTTGTGATGTTCCATTTTTGTAGTATAATGCTGTAGCTATGGTGGTGTTGGGGTATGATAGAAGAGCTTTTTTCTTTCTATGTCAACATATATAGTAAAAAATATTACAACTCCATGAAAATATAACTTCCTGAAAACACAGGGCAGATGTGAAGTGGAAAAAAAATTCTGCAAGATGGCAAAATAACTTGCTCTTACAAAAAAAAAAAATAAAAATAATAATAGCTGAATAGAAACATTTCATAGCATGTTCTACTTTTTTTTTTTTTTTTGTAAATAAATCAATCCTCAAAGGCCTTGTTTTAATCAACTGTGCTAGTTTATAGATTTAGCTCATCAGCCTGATCTCTCTGTCCGTCCCTTCTTCTCTCAACTTGCCCTTAATCACCAGCAGGTTAACAGAAAACATAAATGACTTCTGAGAGGCTTGCTTGCAAGCAAAACCAGTGCCTGCCACAGCATGAGATTGTTGTAATTAGGGCCTTAATTCCACTCCTTCTGCCATCAGTGGTCATCCTAGATTAAAACATAAATGACTTTATTGCAAGGAAAGACTCTTAAAAGAAGATATTTTCCTACTTCATCAGCAAGAAGGTATATAAAAGATATTAAAAGCAATCAGATAGAAGGTTTAAAAGAGAGAATCAGTTCACACAGCACTCAGGGCAGAAATGTACCCATTAGAGTTATAACAAACCAAGACAAGTTCCCTGATGTGTAACTTCTTTGATGGACTCTTCTCCCCAAAGTCTCTAGCATCCTCTTGATTTGAGCATATCTTGTGTAAGCTTATTAAATCATTACTCTAATTAACTTGATAACATGAGCTCACAGCTGGACTTACTGGTCAGAGTTGTATTTTGTTGTTTAATGTTTAGACAGTTACAAGAAAAAAAACCCAAAACAACAAAACCTGCTCACAGGGGAAGAAAGATCCCTGATGTTTAAGGAAGATCAAAACAGTGTCCAAATATTAACCAAGCTTATGATGTAAAAGGCATAGGGGAAGTGTCCCAAAGATAAACAGAATCCTCTTACACACACACATACAAAAAAAATAAATAACAACAACAACAACAAAAAAACCCTAAGGCTCTGCTATCTGCTTAGCCCCAGAAACACAAAAGCTGGAGGCACAGAACCAGCCCTACTCCAGGGAGACAATGTCTTTCAGTAGCCCTTGCTACACCACTTCAGAAGCACCTGTCCTACTCTCCAGAAGAAACAGAAATAAACCCCCCTGATTTTCTGAATCTCCCTCACCTTGCTTCTCATGCCATGTTCCCTTTGAAGGTGTTATCAGGTCTCACTACTTCAGGAATAGGACAAAAGAGTCAATTTTGGCTGCTCTGCTGAGATGTCTTCAGCAACGCATGTGGCTTTTTAGTAATGCACTGGAGTGGTAAAGTAGTTAAAGACAATAAACCAGCCTAGTAGCTTATTAGAGTCCCTGCTGAAAAGCATCTGCCTCTTTTCTTTTTCTCCCCCCCTCCCACCCCCTTTTTTTCTACAGGAACTTTATTTCTGTGACTCATTATTTCCTTGTCCAAAGGACTTTACATGACGGAAAGGTAAATACCACTTGGGTTGGTGCAAACCAGCTCCACTGGCCTGTCCTGGAGAACACAGTTAGGTTGATTTAAAAAGATTAATGACATCTTTTCCAAGCAGAAAATAAAAATGAACATAATTAAGGAAATAAACTCTCTAGGTATCTAATTCACTAGTAAATAAGTGCCTATAGATTTACACAAGAACCATGATGTTCCCCTTTTTCCAGGGCCTACTTCTGCTTATGTTAAGGCTGATTAGAACATGAAACAATTGTCCCCCAGCATTGTTCAGGCTGTACATCATTGCTGCTGTTTCAAACTTGAAGAAAGAAAGAGTGCTCAAAACCTTTGCTTTTTCTTGTTGTGTTTACCATTCTAATCAAAGACAACACCTCCGTTTCCAGACTTTGCTTCATTAAAGCTAGAAGCAATCTTGCTGTGGAACAAGGTCAGATTTTTAGTGTTGCCATCATACACGAAGAAGATAATGGGCATGTGAGTCAAAGTTACTCACAGATATGCCCTTTTCAAAGTGAGGTCTATTGGATCTCATTAAAGCAGAGATCTGTTGCATATGACATCAGTGGAAAAAAAATGTCCTGAATGCTACAGAAGGAGGATTCCTCCATATTTTATTATTCAAAAAAATTAAATTGGAATCATACTGCAAACAAGAGCAAAAGAGAAAACAAGTGTCTTCCTCAGCTGTCATATTTGCCTAGTTTTATTGTTATGATAGACAGAGCAGTAAAGAGTCAATTAATTTTCTTCCACAAACATACCCTCTAATTATTGACTGCAGTTTCCAGACTGAATAGGCAATAAACATGGCAATGTTTATCTTCAATGGAAAGTAAATATGTACAAACATGTGTATATACTTGGAAAAAACCACACAGAGACATATATATTTTATATAGATTATATACTGGAAAGCTATTTACAGAAAGTGTATGGCTGCCATTAAATATTTTCATGATGTTTATGTCGTCTGATAAGGAGAAAGTGCATCTGCTTAATTTACTTTGGAGATGGGAAATAAAATTGAAACATAGCTGTGGAATTACCACTTTGCATATTATTATCAGGATTATTATTAGCAGGGTGTTAACAGGAGAGTACTTGGAAGATTTGATCACCTTGTGGTCCTGTTGAAGCCATTCCATCTTTTATCAAGTTCCCTCAACTACATGGCAGGAAGACCAGAAATGGAGCTGAGTGGTAAGCAGCCAAGTTCAGGTAAATGTATCTGCTTTTGGAAAAAAATGTCTTTACTGTGAGGGTGACGGAGCACTGGGCCAGGCTGCCCAGAGAGGTTGTGGAGTCTCCATCTCTGGAGATGTTCAAACCCACCTGGACACTTTCCTGTGCAACCTGTTGAAGGGAACCTGCTTTGGCAGGGGGGTTGGACTAGATGATCTCCTGAGGTCCCTTCCCACCCCTGCCAGTCTGTGATTCTGTGATTGTGTGATTCTGTGAAATGGAGCAGCTCTGGAATTGCTCGGTATTTGGCTGAGAGACCACTTGGGATTTCTGGAGACCTTGTGAACAGGTCAAGCAGCTGAGGGTGAACATTAGGCCACAGCGTAGTGGGAGTTGGTTGTATAGTTTGGTGGGAAGTGACAAAGAAAAGAGAGAGGATGGGAACATCAGAAGCCTCAGAATGGCAATTCAAGGCTGCCCCACCAGCCATGCTGGTGGTGGGAAGCAAGGAAGAGGGATCATCTGCTTCCTGCACTTCTGCAAAGGTGCAGCTTCTTAAAAGCCCTGATTTTAGCAATCCTTTGCTTTCCCATCTTGCATTCTTAAGCATGGAA
The DNA here is from genome assembly GCA_907165065.1 of Caprimulgus europaeus. The sequence continues at coordinate 56,161,083 of OU015530.1, read as the reverse complement.
AAACATCCCAAAGCCATGCTTATCACAAATACATCACATTCACAAACTTCACTGTGCACCTTGTTGACCATTCCTGTCTCTATCGTACTTCCAAGTATGAGGAAGAGATCATTCAGAGAGATCTCATCATTCAGAGAGACCGCATCAAACTTGCTGCCTGTCCGACCTCTCCAAATCCCTGTTTTATGTGTCACGGGACTGAATTTACCATTTATTGATCCCCCAGTATAACGGGATGACCGGACCTGTGAAGAGCTTGGGGGCCCTCTGCGGGCAGGAGGAGATATGGACCACGGTGCCTTCAGCAGATCCCCAGCTCCATCTAGTGACACACAACCAAGCTGCAAGAAAATCAGCAAATGGCCAGAAACCAAGGGAAATACTGAAAGAATTTGGTGTGTGGTGCAGATTTGTTTTTTTGGAAAGAGTTGGCTTGTTAACATATTGTAGCTACAGATTTTTTGTGTTTTTTTATGGTGGTTTTGGTTTTATTTTCGTTTTTGTTTTTCTTCACAGCTTTGCAAGGTATAATTGATGTCTCCAGGAGCTGGCTCCCAGGAACACTGTGGTGTTTGGGCTGAGCTTTCTGAGCTCAGGGCAGGGTTTTGGTCCTTTAGTGGAAAGCACAACATTAGAAGTCACTGGGAGCAAGGCTGAGACCCTGGGTTTCCCCTTCCAGAGCTGAGTATCTTAAGTGTGTTCCATAGAGTTACATTTCAAAGAAAAACTATAAAAATATAAGTAGCAACTTCCAAATTACAGTTCTAAAAATCTCCGGACAGAATGAGACAGAACTCCATAAACACATGATTTTATTTTTTTTCCCCCTTTTTAATTAGTTTTTTGGTTCCTAGAGGCACTTAGCCTTCGTGTGTTGAGGGAGTTTTAGCCTTCCTCAATCCAGACCCCAAACTTGACAGCTCAGAGGTCTCCACAAGGCAGATGGATACGGCACCATGGTTTAGAGATTGTAATGGGGGAAGAAGAAGGAAGGGGAGATGTTGAAAATTATAACATTTGTCTTCCCAAGTCATCTTTATGTGTGATGGAGCCCCTGCTTTCCTGGAGATGGTTGAACATCTGCCTGCCAATGGGAAGTAGTGAATTAATTCCCTGTTTTGCTTTACTTGTGCATGTGACTTGCTGCTCCTATTAAACTGTCTTTATCTCAACCCATGAGTTTCTGAACTTTTATTCTTCCAATTCTCTTCTCCATCCCACCAGGGGTGTGTGGGGGTGGAGGTTAGTGAGCAGCTGTGTGGGGCTGAGCTCACTCCTGGGGTTAAACCTCAACAGAGATTTTGTGTCCTTCTGCAGTGGCAGCTGGAAGCCAGGCATAATGTCCTTGAGTATCACAAATGGAGCCAGATGTCCATCCTTAGGCACTTCTTTTGCTCTTTAAGTAGTTGTCTGGGGAAAAAAAAAGGAAAAAAAAAAGATTATTTTGTCAGATTTGTTGTGGGAATACTTCCTTTTTGTTTTGAGTTGGAGCATTTCAGTGAAACATTTAAACTTATTTCCTAAGGAAAAAAAACTCACAAAAACCACATCCACAAAAAAATTAGTAGTTTGGGGAGGAAAAAAAAAAAGGAAACAAATGAAAAAAAGAAAGAAAGAAAGAAAGAAAAAGTTGTATCTAGTTGGAAAATTTATAATCTAATTTTAAAGCACAGTTCTTGGATTAGGGTTGGTTTATAAGTGGGGTGAGGCTGAAAGGACACTAAATTTAGATACATGACTACCCTAGTTTGGTGGCATTCTGATGAATTCAGTAAAAAAACCCCAACAAATCAACAAAACAATTTCCACCACCTTTAGATCTAGCTTTGGATACTGCATTAGAAGAAATACTTTGAGGTACCATTATGACCAAGACATAGTCCATAGAGCGTCCCCTCAAATATTAACTTGTTGGTCTGGTTGCAAATGTAGGATTCAAAGTGTGAGTGAACACTTTCCTTGGGTGACACACCTACACCCTTTCTCAAAAGCCCAGACAACAATAAAATTAGATTATTCTTTTTTGTTATTAAGCTGATTTGTTCTGCTCCAAAAAAACCCATTTTCTAGGATTCTTTTATCTATGACTTAATTTTATCTGTTCTTTTTTCTTTGTCACAAGATTGTCATTAGTATTTAAGCACCAGCAGATCTTTAAAGAGTTGGCTTTGTCCAAAGATTTACCAAGTTTATAAATGTGCATTACATAGCTGTTTTTTGGTGTACCTAAAATTTTGTAACAGGTTCCATAATAAAGATGATTCCTTATCAGTCTTACAATTAGTCCATGTAATTTTATTAGCAAGTGCAAGCTAATAAACCAGCTATTTTCTTAGACCTTTCTGAGCTCAAAACCTTTCCAAGTGCTTGACTTGTCTCAGTTTTGCACATACATGTAGTATTTATGTTCTATCACTTTGCAATATTTGACTCCTACTTTGTTATTCTAGCTTTACAGAGATATGAGGAGATAAAGTAAGGTGATAAGTGTAACAAAGAGGATTTTTGTATGGTTTTTCATTTACAGTATGTTGATATTTATCATGCAACATTTGGCATGTTGTGATTTTCCATTAATTTTACTTTAAAAATAGGGAATTAAAATCTAAACAAACTATTTCTACTTGTTCTGATCTGGTTTGGGGTTTTTTTCATTATTATTCACCAGTATACTCGAAGGGGAAAAACCATCCAGGTCAGTCTGAAGAACTTTTCCATTTATAAGAATTAACAGCAAGCTGAAAAATCAATTATTGCTGCTTCTCCCCTTCACAAATCTCGCTTTAGCAGCATCCTGACTTGCACACCCTTTTTCTTTTCCTCCCTAACCAACAGCACTTGCTCACTTCCAGTAGGAAATTCAGATGTCAGCTCCCTGTCAGAGGCAAGACCTTTGTGTCTGCACAGGCTGAAGAGTGCAAACAGCACAAAGCTGTTAATGAGAGGTGATGCCAACCCACCTGCCCGTCAAGTCACAGTGCAGAAGACAACATACAGGGGAGAAAGCACCTTGAGCAGCATCGAGGTAATCTGCATGGGTTGCCTGCATCACCAGCATCTTTAAAGATTGTTGGCTGTATTTGCCTTATTTTTCTCACTAAATCCTTGTATCCTCTGCTGTACTGTGATGGTTTCACTGGGCTAGCACTTGCTTGCCACTTGGCTGCCAGCCAAAACCCTGCTGCTCGCTCACTCCCCCCAGCTAGGGGGTAGGGGAGAGAATTGGGGGCAAGGGTAAGGAGACCTGTAGGTTGAAATGAGAACAATTTAATAATAGAAATAAAATAAAACTTAAAATAACACTGATATTAAAATAATAATGATAATAATAATAGTAATAATAGTAATAAAATATGTAAATGAGTGACACACAGTGCCATTGCTCACCACCCACCAACCAAGCCTGGCCCATTCCCAGATAATGATCCCAGAGGAGCGACAATCCTGAACTGAAACCACAATCCCGGGAGAGAGAGAGCCCGAGCGAAAGCCAGAGAGAGTGAGAGGAAGAGCCCCTCATGAATATACTGACCATGATGGAATATGAGATGGAATATCCAACTGGCAGAGCCAAAAGACAATTTAGCTTATTAATTTAAATATTCCTCACCCACCCTAGATCTTGCACTTGTAGACTGGCAAAACACAACGTCCTTCAACTTCCAGTGACAAAAATTAAAATATCAGTATGTTATCAGCTTTTGACTGATAACAAATCCCAGGCTGAAAGCAAATCACAGCACTATTCTAACTACTAAAGGAAACCTATCTCAGTCCCAGCTAAAACCAGGACATGTATAAATCTCTTTTTGTTGAATTCACCATTGTAGCTAGTACATCTCCACAAACAGCACTTGAACACATACCACCAGCCTCTCAGACTCCTCAGGCCACTAAGTAGTTTCACATTTAACCATCAAAAAAAAGGATAGTCTTCTTGTTGCTGCTTCATGTTTCATGGAAAGTCTTTTTAATTACGGTGATTCTACCTCAGTAGCTTTCTGCTATAATAAGCTCTCCACTGTCAGGAGGAGAAGCAATAACAACAAACCCTTCATTAGGAGGAAACATTTAAATCCTTGTTACAAAGCTCACTGCCATCTATTAATTAACAGAAGCCACAGGAGCTGTTTTCGTTGTTCCCAGAAAAGAATTGTATTTGCAACTGATAGTTATATCCCTTGTAATAGGAAGCTGCAGAAATAACCTACTAATCACCTGATCATTTCAACCTGAATTGAGGTGGTGATATTTCCAAGAAGAGATCTGAGGATGTGTACCGAGGCCAAACCTGTACTCAAGGATGTAATTATGTATCTTTTCAGGATTCATACACCCGCCTGAAAAGCAATTCTAAGAATAAACTATCAAAGCAGAAAAGCTTGTGTGGTTTTGTGCATTCACCTTCATCTACCTTCTGCTTCTATTTAATTTGATTTACTGGTTAATATTTGCATCAGTAGCAAGTGTAAATGGGAGTGTTGTTGTTTTATTATTTCCTTAATAATATCTCAGAGGAAAAAAAATCAGGGTTTCTTAGTGGCAAACATTATGGTAAAACATCATTGCTCAAAGAGCTTTTATTTAAATAGCAGAATCAACCTTCCAGGCCTGAAATATTTAAAATGAGAAAATATATTGGCTTGTTGGTGGTTTGTTCTTTTTCATTTTGTTTTGGTTTTAAAGCTTAAGAGCATGAAAACAGTGGGACAATTTAGCATAAAGGCACTAATATCTGATAATTAGTAGGTATTTGTTAAGGATGATGTGGTGTGATTTCATTTTTTTTCACCAGTTTGCATCATTGTTGTCATCGTCGATCTTCATCCTCTCCTCTGGTATTTTAACTGTGTGAATCTTGCCTCTCCTTACAGATCAGAGTAACATTAAATTATTATAAGGTAAGTAAGTAACATAAGATTATTATCCACACTATTATAAGGATTTTGTGATAGACTTGTTTTCTATTTTAATTTTTCACAATTAATTTCCCTGGGAGAGAAAGAACCAGGACAAGTCACTTTCAATGATCTCTTCAAGCAAGCATTGCATATTACAGACACATAAAACCCCCACAAATATTAAAATACTCATAATAATTTCTGCATCAGGGAACTAAAACCAAAAGCTCAGTCTGATCAGAGAATGTAAAGGTGTGATGTGCCTGAATCTTCAAGTCAAAGTTATTTTGTCAGTATACAAGCAATATTCATTGGTTTTCAAATAATTAATCTGGGAGATTTAAAATCCATTCATTAAAAAAAAAAGAAAAAAAAAAGAAAAAAGAAGAAGTAATAGGAAAAGGGATTTAGTAAATTTTGTATAAACAATTAACTGTTCACCATGTTCAGCATAGAAAACTATGCTGAACATGGTCAATGTTACGAACATTCACCATGAAAGAACATGCAGAATTGGGTCATGTGGCATTCTGCTTCCACTCTTACTCTTTTCTTAAAATATGGATTTTCAAGTAGCATTTGAAATTGCATTCACTTACCTTTAACAGGTCATATTGTTGAGTTACTGCAAGAAGTGTTTAATGACAAAAATAATGTAGCAGGTACAGCAATATAATATTCTTCTGAAATGTCGTTGACTCAAAACAGAATCTCACTTAATCAATTACTACAGCTTTAATTTTGACCCCAGATGGTATTTTGACTTAATAATTTGCCAAAAATTTAAACAATGATATCACTTTGAGTTAAATCAAGATTTATTTTTCGTTTCCTTGTGAATGCCATGATAGTGCCAAGTGTGACTTTCTACAGTTTTCCTTCAGGTTAGTGAAACTGTTGCAGATCAGTTAAATTGTTGCAAGTTCACAAATTTTACAGGATAAAACCTCTTATTTTTAAAATTGGTCTATTCTGGAGGAGGATTTTTCCTCCTGCACTTATTTATTAGAGAATAGAGTAACACTTATCTGGTGCCACCACACTTGTGTTAACATAAAATAAAAGCTTTATATACTAAAATAAAATAAAAGTTTATATACTATTTTTGTAATGGATTTTTCATGAAGAGGTATTATGCCACTAATAAATGGACTTGTTCATTGATTAGTTTGGTTTGTGATTTTAGTTAGATATGTTATTTGAAAAGTGGTTTTCATCCAATATAAAAGCAGTTATTTGAAAACCCTTTGAGAGTTTTGTTTGTTTGTGGTTTGGTTTTTTTTTATGTATTTATGTATTTAATGTATTTAATCCCTGCTAGGGAGGAAAATCTTTTATACTAGAAAAGGAAAGAGAAAGACAGGTAGGGAGAGAAGTGGGGATAAAGAAGAGAGAAATAAGAAAAAGGTCTCCCTGTAGTAGTTTTCATAGTCAAAGTTGATACTGGAGTTTTAAATACATTTTATATTTGATCCTTCTCATTATTAGCCTGTCAGATACCAGTTGTGAAACAAGAAACACATCAGCTCCTAAGAGTGTGAAGGGATTGATGTTTCTGAGATGTGTGTTAGGATTTAGGATATACACTTTGCAGCATCTACTATGTCAAATTTTAGGTATGTTCCATAAGGAGAGGGTCTCCCTAGGTATCCCATAGTCAGTAGAAAAGGAGAGAGATGCCCTTGCACAAAGTAGTTAAGAGCAGAATCCAAACTTTGGCACTTCTGTGGACAGAGTGTCTTTGGAGGAAACTAATACAGGCTTTCATCCAAGATTAATGTAAATGGAGGTATTTCACAGTTCTCCTTCCACAGGCCAAATTTGTATATTGAAGGGGGTAGGCTGCTGTTGATGGGTTTTATATAGAAACCAAAAGAATTCTCTGTTTAACCCTAGAGGTTGATAACCCTCCTGTTTTCCTGAGGTAGTTACTTTTTAGGGCAAATACTAGTGCTCTGATGACTACAACTTCATCTGGAAGATCTACAAGAAAGTTTCATCCCTGTAAGACTGGATTTTGTCCCATGTGAGAGAATATCTCAAATACCTCTAGCTACAGTATTTTGTGCTCTCAGAAACAGAGTCAACTTACTTCCCCCTATGCATAGCTTGCAGCACTTGGCCTTGAGCACACAAAGTTTCCCTCACAGGAAAGATTTTGGTTCCTTTTATTATTTCATTTTTCTGTAGTTCTCCTTTTCCAAAATGCCAGCACTCAGAATAATGAGTTTCCAGAGGGCAGATAACATAAAGGTTTTATGTGTTGGACTCACTTAATCAGCATAGCCAATTGCATACAGGATCCAACTGGTCTAATGTTAAAATAAAAACATAGGGAAAAAATCAGAAAAAAAAAGACACTTAAGCATGTCTGCTTTTCTTCTTTCATTATAAATAAAGCTATGGCATGAGAAGCTCAATTGTACATATTTACAACATAAAAACTTAAAGAAGGTCATGCTGATTGGCAGGAAGAACAGGAACACACCAAGAACTTTTTTGTTATGGTTTAGAAAAATTAGTGATGGAAAGACAGTCTTCTAATCGTTGTTCAGAGAAAGGTTTGTCTCTTGGTGTATATCCCTAACAGAGCTGCCCACATTTCCTGAAGGTTAATGTGAAGACTAGCACAGGAAGGCACACCAACAACAATTTTACTATAATTTTGGACAGCAGAGCTCTCTGGCTTGCCACTGCCACAAAAGTTCTGTAGATCCCACAGATAATCCTGATACACCTCTTGTGACAGGATTGTTCTCCTTGTCATCTACCTTTCCAAAGCTTATTTCAAATCAGCTTTGTGCTAGCACTGGGATCGTTAGAAGTATGCAGTAGTATATTCCATCGATATAATAGAAATGAATGACATCAGTAATACTTATTCAACTGTTAGCATTTGTGTTAACATCCATGCATCTTTAAAATCACCACAGAAACTCCATTCTTTTATGAGTGAGTGTTTTATTACACCTAGGAAGCTGAAGAAGACAATTAACTTTAGGACCCATTACACATTCTCAGCTCTTTAGTAAAAATGAAGGGACTAGCAATGTGCTCATGAAGTCATGGACATCATCCCTTTCTTGTTGGGACACCAACTGTGATGAGTAGAAAATTAAATTATGTGATTCCTTGTGATATGTTGAAATATATTGAGTAAGAAACAAAAATCCAATTATAATGTCCCCTCAGGAAAAGACTATATATATATATATATATATATATATATATATTTAGGGAAGATTGAAGAGGTCACTTTGAATAAAGGAACTGAAACCATCAATGAAGTGTAGTACAACCAGATGGTAAAATCATGCAAGAATCTTAATATCTTAAGGAGAAACAGTTTGCAATGGCATGAAAAACAAGTTTAGGTAAAGGAGTGCAGCCAGGCCTTGTTGCAATTCAAATTATCTTTGAGAAACATATAGCATGAGATCCATCTTACCAAAGATTAATATTAAAAGTCAGCTTAAATCAGATGTCTAATCTAGCTGAGATTTATCATTTTTGATCTCAGGACTAGATTCATTTGCCTACATAAAAGAATCTAGTTTCATTTACCCTGGTAACCTCAATCTACCATGACTTCAGTCCCCATGTTTCATATCTGCCAGCCTCCTGTGAATGTTAAATATTCTAAGACATCTCAATTGTCACTGGTTACCTATTATTGGGCCACACAGTTGAGCCTTGAAGTAAATAAAGTTATATGGGCTCTTGGCTAATACCATCAATAGAGTCTAAAGAACCATTCAATGGACTAAATGAAGGTGCCATTTTAGATGATTATTGACCCCAGTGGAAGCTTAAACATCCAATCTGCATTTAGACACCTACATGTTGATATCTAAATTTCTCAATGTCTTTAACAAACTCCACCTCTCATCTCCCTTGAAGCCACTTAAAAGAGACAGAATGCCTTAGGAGTCAGCATCTCCCTCTGCAATATAGTAGAAATGTGTTTTTAACAGGAACTTTCTATGTCATTCCCATAACTGTAAAGGAAGCACAGCTAATTAGTTTAGACTGGCTATTAAAAATACTGGGATCTCACTTTTCCAGCTTACACATCCAAATAGATGTCAGCATTAGGTATCCCTGACAGTGTGTGGAGTTTCACCCCCAAAGTAAACATCTACATCTGAGCCATCATCCTATCCTCCTTTTAGAGACAGTGGAGAGAAGTATGCCTTGAGGAACTTATTATCTTGTTCTCTGTAGACATCTAAATTATGTCAGGCAAATTACATTCAATGGTGTCTGTGACAATAACCTGGAATAATCAGTTCACATTTACACCCAATGTCTGAAATCAGATGAGACAAGAACTACTACAGGGGTGTGAGATGAGAGAGCTGTCTGAGCCCCCTCTACAGTCATTGGAGAAATTGGCATAATCAAAGAGAAAAGTCTGGAGAGAAGATGTCCTTCTCTCTGTTAAACATAAAAGAAGCAGTATATAAGTCACAGAACTTCTATGTTGTTAAAAATAGGTTACTCATGCTTACCTATCTTCTATTTTGTAGACTCAACCTTTACCTAGAAGAAACATGGATGTTTTCTTGGTACTTATGAAGGGAATAAGCTTAGTCTTAAAACCATATTTTAGTCAATAAAAATCAGTGTTGTTCTACTCATTGTGGGTAGATTTAGATGAGATGTGAGGAAGAAATTCTTTGGTGTGAGGGAGGTGAGACACTGGCCCAGGTTGCCCAGAGAAGCTGTGGATGCCCCCTCCCTGGAAGTGTCCAAGGCCAGATTGGATGAGGCTTTGAGCAACCTGGTCTAGTGGAAGGTGTCCCTGCTGATGGCAGAGGGGTTGGAACTGGATGATCCTTAAGGTCCCTTCCAACCCAAACCATTCTATGATTCTATGATTGCAAAAAATAAACAGAAATTACTTTGAGCTGAAATGGCCAGAGGAAAGCAAGAAAACAAATGAATGATATAATGCATAAAACTATTTCTGAGGATGGGAACAGCTGGTTTGTCAACTCTTTAGAGACTATTAATAGCAATGAATTGTGTGTGTCACTGGGAAAAATAACTTCCCTTAGGTTTGAAAAAATGACTTTATTATTCAACAACTAAGATACAATAGAAACAGAGGGAATTACTGACTGATTCATGTTTTTTTTAAGGTAGAAATACTAAAAAAGGTTAAAGCAGTTTACTCTTAAAAGAATCTGAATAGTATATTTGTGATAGATAAGCACAGATAGGATATATTTTTCAAATTCAGAAAGCATGGTGCTCAGGTGGAATTAAGTTTTTAAAAACATGTATTAAAAAGCATGTGGGACAGAATCCACATGAGCCACGTGTCCATGGTTGCATGACAAAACTGGACTGTGTCTCAGCCTATATTTCTGTGGTGTCCCTGGAGTTAGGCCAGGGAACAGTAACAGAATATGGGTACATATGGAGTCAGAGCCCCAGGACACAGCAGGAGTCAATTTTATCCAAGCAAAATAATAAGTAGATAACACAGCTAGTGTATACAAAGAAAATGAATTAGACAAACTATCCTCATGAAGTTGCAACTACTTTTTCCTGATATTTAGTTCCTTACCTCTTTAGTATCTCAAAAATAATCCATTTCTTCAGTTGATTTATCTTTCTGCTTTCACCCCACTCTCTCAAACACCACAGAGATCACCCTCAGGAATAAAGCATCCATACTTTTTATATAACCTCCATTTTTTAAATACAGTGGAGTTTTGCTTTTAATTATAATTGCAATATGTTTCTCAGTAATGTCACGTTCTAACGACTGGATTGCAAACTTTCTGTAATTGCAGCCAACTTCCCATACTCCCAGGGCTTTTTTGTTTTGCATCTTTAGTCAGATTTGTCCAAAGATTGTTTGGAAATGTCAATAGATTCACCTTTATTCTCTGGCTGATGTCTCATTTTGTGATGTGGTGCTGAGGCACTAGACTTTTGTTGTCTAAGGAGATGATTGTATATGCACACAGAGGACATGCAGATGCGTTTCAGAAAGATTTTTGTTGTGGAAAAACCTTATTCAGGTAGCATATGGTATAAAAAAAAACAAAACCCAAAATATTCTCCAGTTTCTACAAAGTTTCTAAGCAGCTCACTAAATGTCAAGTCATTTTCATTAAATGGCATCAATTGATTCAGAATATCCGTGATAGGGATTAGGAAGAATCTCAGGTCTATTGCTTCATTGATTAAGCTTCATACCATCATGATGGCTGATTGTTTGTTGATGCTAACAAGAGAGGACATTTTTATGCACATCAGAGTTATATTCTGAGCCCAGGTTGGTGTTGTAGAGCAGGAGGAATATAGAGCTGGTCCTATCTTAGATTAGTCATTCTGTAAATGCTGAAGGAAAAAAAATATATATACATATATAATTGCCTAGATATATCCAGTTTATCAGACAAGGAGCTATTATGTGATAAAAAGTGGCAAAATTCATCAGAACATACAAGAGATTATGAGAAGCATGCTTACTTTCCTGTATTATTTAATTATTGGGTCTTCTTTGGGTATCTACAGAGAAATAACAGAGTAGCATGAAATTAATGTGATAAACAGAAATTAGCTTTTAGCCTAAATAAAGTTTTAGCCTGAATAAGATTTTAGCCTGAATAAAATTTTAGCCAACAAAAGGATCTGTTTAAAGTAATGAAGGGATATAAGTAGACTAAGGAACTTGGAGACTTTACTGTAGGCAAGATTTACAACATTAACTACAGTGAGGTGTTACAAAACCCCAGCAAGGGCAGGCTTTGTTTTCTTTATTAACATGGACAAAAAAAGTCTTAAAAGAGGAGTTTCCAACCAATTAATTTAAAGTACAAGGATTGGAATCTGACTTGGTTTTTAGATAAACTGGAGATCAGATGGGGAAAGTAGATGGAGGAGAAATATATAACAAAGGAAGCACTGAGAGACCACGTCTGCTCGAAGAAGGCAATGCCTTCTCCTAGGGACTGCTTATGAACACCCTTTTCAAGAAACTACACCAAAAAATACCCCCAAAAAATGGTTCTTACTTGGTTGTGTTCCAAACTGGGAGACTGTTTGTGATGACCTAAATGACTTCATTAAAATTACCTGAGAGGTTTTAAATAATAGAATCCAGTTGAAATATCATGGACTGGAATGCCATGCTGCTATTAATTTAATTGCATCTTTGTGTTTATTGTGTGACTCCTGAGAGCAATTTTTTTTTTTCTTCTATTTTTTTTAAACACAGCAACCCAATCCTTGAGCACCATGACCTGACTTTAAAATTTGACCTATTTTGAGGGGAGGACATGGCTGGGGCCAGACCTCCATAGGTTTCTTCTGACATAGAGCATGCTGTTATCCTATGATCTTGTATATTGAAGTTTGTTGAATACTGTTCAGTAGGAATTATAATCTGTTCCCATCCTGGGGGTATTTGATAGACCTCTACTTTACATTTTCCTTTGTATTAGAATTAGGAACTGCCTTATAGCCTGCCTTATAGCAGGATCCTAAAATTTATTGCAGTGCATGAGAACCACTTTATTGACTAATGATAGTTGGACACAGCTTTGACTTATCCGTTATAAGTGGGGAAAACCAGTCAAAATCAGACTTCAAATTATTTTTTTAGGTTTTAATATCTGTATTTTATAGCAAACTTGATTTTTTGAGTAGCTTTTAAGGCTTATCTGTGCAGGTAAGTGATCAGATGCCTTTATGCACTAAAAAAAGACAAACATAGAAAAGGGGAGATAAATGAGAATTAGGTTACAAATATTATCCCACAAATCTATACCTTCACCCCCCTCTTTACTCTGCATAGATTGTAGAACTGACTGTCTCTATAGTGTGAGCCTGGGGATATTATTTCATTTTAGACCAAATTTCCTTTGATTTGCAAGATTAAGGTGGGGTACTGGCTGATACAAAACATCCATCTTTCAGCATTTTAATACAGCTGTCCACACCTGTACAAATTGTCTGGATTCTCATTACAACAGAGAGATTTGGTTAAGACTATCAGGATGTAAAGAGAAAAATTAATAGATACCACTGACATGATTCATTTTCTTAAATATAAGTAAGGAATGTCACTCAAGGTGCCCTTGGATATCTGAAATATCTAGGTGGAGCCAGCAAAAAAAGATATAGGATTTACAGGAGAGTTATACATTTATGGACAAAACTGTGTAAATATATATTTCCTCTACTGGTATTAGATGCCTATTTTGGGGTAACTTAAGTGAGCTCTGAATGTCCTCTGACTGTACAGAATTTCTGTGTTTAACACCATCAGGAAATCATGAATGGTAAGCAGGATACGAAACAGCACTTAAATCTTATAAAGAAAAAATACTTTTTTCATCTTCACAATTCCTGTTCTCCCAGGCCCTGAAGATAGTTTGGTGCAATATTTACTGTGGCAAAGCCCAGAACTGTTGTCTAGGTCCACCCTGATATTTAAAAAAATACTTTTTTTTTTTTGCCTTTATTTTTTCTCCTCTTCAAAATCCAAGATGTAGACAAGAAAGATGTTAGCTTTTACCTGTAGCATCAAGAAATAAAGCTACATTTGGGGCATCTGTGTAGCACAAGGGCCAGAAAGACCCTACACAGCTTGTGAAGGAAATCCTCTGTCACTGCTCAAAGTTTTCCATCTGAGACAGGGAGATGCCAAAACCCAGAAACTCCATCTCTAAGAGTCCCCAAGGAACATCACATTGTCAGACCCACTGAAAACCCAGATCCTTAGAAAACCTCCTGCCACCAGCCATAAGTGTGGGCCCAGTAGCAGGAGAGGTGAATCCAGCATCTCTTCTTGCACAGAGAACATCTGCTTCCAGATACACCTTAAAAGACCAGTCGGTGTTCCAGCTCCCCGCAGTTTTGCAGGTGGGTGATGTTGTGGGTAGTGAGTCAGAGTGAGTTATGCATTTCACTGGTAAGAGAGATGTAATAATCTATTTATTGATATAAAATAGTGAATTAACAAAGTTCAGAGGTTAACACAACGTTCATTTAACAAGATTCGATGTCGAGGTTCACTTGATTATTTACTGCACAGAGGACAGGGACAGACACAACTGTCAGGGAGACCCTCTCGTTGAGTCACAAGGTTTGGAGAGGACCCCCTTGCTTTCTAAACTCCTTCTCAGAGAGGAGTCCAGGTGTGGCTGGATCCAATCCTAGTTCCAGACTTGATCAGTGGTTTATGTCTAAAGGATTATATATATGTGCAATCAATCCCTTCTGTCACTTAGCTCAGGTTTTGCAGGTTAGCAGCTATTAGTCACTTACCGAGGATCTGTCGTGGCAAGGGATCTCTCAACCTGGAGGAGCAACCTTGAGACGTGTCCCTGCTCAAGGGTAGATCCTGGTGTGCAGCCCGCTGTCATTTCAGGAGAGCTCCATGGCCCCTGGACCATCCCCTATTGATGGAGTAAGATGATTGACCTATGGTCATATTTGCACACCAGCCATATTTCATTCGGTGCACACTCAGCAAGCCCCCGCTGTTGGAACGAGTTGCCCAAGGTAGCCCTTGGCTACTGTGTTGCTATTCATCTTCCCTGAGCTGGATGCAGCTACCACAACCAGAGAGCATCCACAATGGTCACCACAGGCGGTCATCACTTTGTCCTGGTTTTTAGCTGAAACAGAGATGAGTTTCTTTTTAGTAGCTGGAGTAGTGTCGTGTTTTGCTTCCATCATGGGATTTGGTATGAGAGGGACACTGAGAACATACCAGTGTTTGCACTTTTGTTGCTGGAATTTGAAGGACTTTCTGTTTTGCCAGTCTACAAGTGCAAGTTCTAAAGGAGTGAGGAATATTTAAATTAATAAGCTAAATTGTCCTTTGGATATGCCAATGAGATATTCCATCTCATATTCTGTTGTGGGCAGGATGTTAATGGGGTGCTCTTCCTCTCTTGCTCTCTCTGACTTTCACTTGGGCTCTCAGTCTTCCGGGATTGTGGTTTCAGTTTGGGATTTTTGCTCCTCTGGGATAATTATCTGGGAACAGGTCAGGCTTGATCGTTGGGTGGTGAGCAATTGCACTGTATATCACCCATTTGAGTATTTTATTACTATTATTATTATAATTATTATTTTAATATCAGTATTTTTTAATTTTATTTCAGTTATTAAATTGTTCTTATCTCTAACCTATGAATCTCCTTACCCCTGCCACCTAATTCTCTCCCCTGTCCCCAGGAGATGGGGGGGAATGACTGAACACCTGTGTTGGCTGCTAGCCCAGTTAGCCCAGGGCTAGCCCAGTGAAGCCACCACACACTTCAACAGGGTTATGGGAAATAAAGATCAGGTGGAGGGGGGAGCACACTGTCACAGGTGACCAGAGGACAGGTTCATAGAGGCGGGTCCAAAATCCCAGGAGGATGCTGGAGCATCTCCTTCCCTCCTCTGCAATCCTGGTCCAGCGGGATGGAAAGGTACCAGGCTCCCCTAGGACGGCTCGGGGTGTCCGGGGAGGGAGGAGCAAAGCTCCCGGGGCGGGTCTCAGGCAGGTAGGGGCGGGCTGAACCTCGGCTTTTGGCAGCTTCACAACAAGCAGAGGGAGCGGGGAGAGCCCGGCGGCTGCTGCTGAGGATGAGAAGTTTGTGCTGGCTGCTGCTGCCGCTGGTGAGTGCCCCGCGATGGTCCCTCTGGGGTCGGGGGGGTCGGGGAGGGAGGTGGGGCACGGCACATCTGGCTCCTGACACTGTTGGTCACAGCTGGATGGCTCTGCAGCTGTCCCGCAGCATCCAGGGAGGACTGGCCACAGAGGCGGGGTAACTTCTTGTATCAGGGAGCAGTTAGAAAGAAAGAAAAATAAGAAAATGAATAAAAAAGAGGATGAAGACGTAGGAGGGGAGGAAAGAAAAAAATATTTCTGAGTTAAAGGTTTGACCTAGCTCTTTTCTTTAAAATTTTCCAGCCCTAAGATGCTATTAATAAATGTCTTTTCATTTCCATTCATTAGAATTGCAGTTTCCAAAGGACAGAGAATCATCTCTAAATCAGAATAGCTGTAGCATGGCTTTAGAGGGACACAAGGAGACAGCTTGCTGTCCCAGTTGTCCTAAGAAAGGCAACTTTGCTGAATAAGGAGCATAACTAGGAATAGTTCCTCCTGATGGATTTGGGGCATTTACATCTTTGAGAGGGCACTGAAGGCATCTGCTTGTAATGTCACCAAGCAGGAGCATGAACTGTCTTTTGTCTGCTCTGCACTAGAGGCAGCAGGTGAGATGATAACAATAAACATCAGGGAAGATGTATGAGACACAGTTCAAGCACGTATATCCCTCCCTAAGCCCCGTGCTTTACAGCTGGCATTGCCTGGGCTGGTTAGCAAAAGCTAGTGTAGGTATAAGTAGAGTCATTGTACCTTCTTTCCCCTCAGTCTTCAGCCTCAGAGAAGTATTTGGAAACCTTCCTATGGATGGGATTCCTGGGGATTCATTAATTATAACTTTAACCATTTCATAGTGAAATGTTTAATGTAGGCTGGGATTCAGACTGTCACTATAACCCGGGAGGAGACAGTCACCTTCCCGGGAGGCATTTCAACTTGTCCTGAGAAAGACAGATGGGGTGAGCATTCCTTTAGGGCCTGTTTTCTTCCACTGATAATAATGAGAGCCTAAATAGTCACAGACTGGTCTTGACCATTCAGTTTTAAAAGGTGAAAGACGGGATGTAAATTTTCACACCTGCACCTCACATTGTCTGGAATTAATTTTTTTTCTCTGTATTTACACATCTTTATGCACAAGTGATAGGATATAGGTCCTTGCTATGTAAACCTTGTCATGTATAGTTATTATCATGTGTAACACCTTTCTTTCAGGGAAAACTGAGCCTAAAGTGTGACCCTGCTACAGGTAGAGTGACTTTGGCATCTGGATTAGCCTTTTTTACGCATTATAGAGACACAACTTATTCCTGTAGCTCTTGGCAGAGTGGAGCTAACACGAAGTGATGTATCATGCACATCTGTGGGCTGTCACACATCAATTTAATGTTTTAGCAAATCACAGCAGACTGTGCCCAAAAATAAAAGAGATTCTATAAACTGCATGCTCTATGTAGCTTTTGGCCTCAAATTATTGTTCATATGTGGACTTCAACTACATGTCTGGTAAGAGTCAGTGCTCTAAATATCAGTGGCTTTCGTATCTCAAAGTAGGTCTGCGGGAAGCTTTGCACCCTAAGTTAGACAGTCAGGGAAGGCCAGAGACCCACAAGATGTATTGAGTAAATAGTCCTTTCATATTTCAAAGGATCATGTCAGAACAGAGAAATAATTCTAGTGTGGATTCTGCAAATAATTCATTATTCAGATATGAAAATAAAACAGAAGATTTCCTCTGTGAAACTGGGTACTTTTACCTCCCATCAGCCCCACAGGAAGCTGTATGTTGCAGGATATACTTTGTGCCTTGCAGAATAGAGTCCTTAACATTAACGATTACCATTTGCTTCTAAGTGACAAGAGAGCAGTGGGTGCTGAAATGTATAAAAATTACTTTTCCTGTCTTAAAGAGTTCAGAATCTCAGGAAACAGAGGATGGGGAAGAGAAAAGACTCTTCATTCCCTGTCCTTCTTGCTGAGATAAACTGTTTTCTTCTTCAAACACGTAACAGCTTGTGACATTTCTGGGGAAGAGGTTCAGTCTGGTCTAATGAATGGAGGTGAGAATGGAAACATAGATGGGTTATCATTGATCTATACATTTGCTCTGACAAAGCTTTTCTTGTGATAATAGGCATATGGATCCGAATCCATAGCAAGGTGCTGAGTTCCCAATAAAGCAGAGTTGGGTGCCTAAATTTTTTATATAGTTATTATTGACTAATTTGTGTTGGAGTGACATACATCCTTCTTCTAGGAATCCAGTCCCCACAGACCTTAAATTCCCCTCCACAGGGAACTGGAGATGTAGAAGAATTAGCTTGTTTATGTGTTTCATTAGTCTGGAAGGAGTTAATGGAGGGAGACAGGCTCCTGTACAGTGAGTCACTCTGTCCTCAAATAGGTGTCTGAGAGAGGTAGGAGGAATCCTTCCCTGGAACTGCTTGTCTGCCTTCATTGATCATTAAGGAAGGCTTGGTGGGGGAGTTTAGATTAATCATCTAAAATTATCTAGAATTTTGTCTAAAGTTACTCATTTAGCCTCCTTCAATATTACAAGGAAGAGGCATAAACACTCCAAGAACAATGGCTATGGCTTCAGTTGAGTGAACTTGCTGATGGACTTTGATTTCTAGGCTTCAGTTCTTTGGGATTAGGAAATGTGAACCTCACCTTTAGGTAAACAGGCTACATGTGTAGAAAAAGAGAAAATTATCTTTAACATGGAGAAATACTTGCAACAGCAGAAAACGAGGATCCTCAGTAATTAGTGGTCTGTTATTCTTTAAGTGTTAGTGGTAATTAAATGCTCTACCAAATTTAGCATAGAGGTATTAAACTCTTTTTTGTTTTTCTCAACATAATACTAATTACATAGGGCTTATAAACAAAATAAATTAGTACAGCTGTATTGTGACAAAAAGGATACCTATAACTAAACACATATATTGATATACATTGACATGTATGTATAGCAAGAACTGTTCTGTATAAGGCTATGTATTTAAATACAGTCAGACAAATACAATCCAACACACAGAGAACCATTCAAGCATTATTTCAATGTCTTAAAAACAATCTTGAAAAGATGTTCCTTTAAATGACTGTAAGGCAATCAGTGTCTCAGCTTCTCTTTTTCCATAGGTAATCGAGTTAGAAAGAGAAAACAAACACTGAAAATGTCCTCTAGGTAGTCATTTTCAGTGAAAAAGACTCCTGAAATAATCTATTTAACTAGCTGAAGAGAAAGACTGGAAATAGGTTTTTAGCTTTGGGGTTGAAAGCTTCTGGGATCAAGACCATGTTAGAGCTTGCAAATTGAGGGCAAGACTTTCTAAGATAACTAAAGATGTTGCTGGTGACTGGAGTCACGTCACTGCTGTGGTGACCTCATGTTTACAGTAATTCAGAATGAAGTGGTAAACATGGCTTGGATGTGGTAGAAACAAAGTGGATGCTTGTCTACATTTACAGGTGTGTTTGAGCAGTGGAATTTTTTTGCTGCATAAGAAATCTTTGCTTATTTTTTATATTTTCTTGCAGTTTTCTGACAGACATGATATTACATTATAAATATCTCAGAATTACAGGTCACAGTGAATAGGAAGGTCCTTGCTATGGTGATTGTGAATGAAGCTGTACTGAAAGGGACAATAACTTAAGGAATGCAAGGTTGGTCCCAGCTCCCTTCAAAACATGTGAAAATTGGCCCTGACTTCAGTGACCTGTGCTTCCCAGCTCAAAGCTTGCTAATTAACACTTGGCTTTTGAGAAAGGAGTTCAGCAGATGGAAAGAGACAGACCTTACAAAAGATTTTGATGAGATATATTCCACAGTCTAAGATGTTTATGAAGTTTCTTTGTCTTCTTCAGTTATTTGACCTGTGTTCAACATTTTTCAAGAGCCTTTTTCCATCCTATAAGTCTTCTTGCTTATCAACATTTCAGTTGAAAAAAAATGTATGTATTTCAGAGCATATCCTGATTCTCTAGACTGTCTTTGGCATCACTGGCCAACTTTCAGGACTGACTGAACATGTCATTCCATGGTTAAAAATAGACAGAGAATGCAGGAGTTCTGAATATCTTTGGTGTGCTTTTCTGTACCCTAAAACACCAGGTGAGTTTTAATCCTCCAAACTGGGAGTCAGTGTGTGACATGAATGTCAGACACCTCTGGTTTTGTATAAGGGAAAGCAAAAATATTCAGGCATCAGAGTCATATTAGAGAAACTGCACAGGGGAAGCACAGACAGGGAGAACAGGGAGTACAGAGATGTCTTCAGAGGAGTTCTGAGATGAGATCTGAGATATGAATGCAAGCTGTAGAGACAGAGGCAAAAAGAACAGTGATGAATATTCTCAGTAAATTATTTATGTACTTGATGCAAAACCTATTTGTAAGACTGTAGGATTGCACTATACTGGAAACTAAACCAAGTCACTGGAAAAACTCTTCACGTTCTTTAAACCTTCCCATCTTACCAATGAATTTATCTACTTGTTCAATTTTTTATTTATTTTCAAAAAGACTAAGTGTTACCAATTTATTTCTGGTTCTTTGATCCCATGGAATTGCTTTTTCAAAACTGATTTATATATTTGGTGCCCAGCTTTGAAGCACTTCCCTCCTTTTCAGAGAGCATAGAAAATGTCCCTCCTTTTCCCTAAGTGTGCTAATGGACTTTTTAATGAGTGAAGATCTTTCTTTAATGTGACATCTAAATGACATCTTAATGTAACAGGGTTTTTTTACCACCACAACAGCCCAGGGACACCATCTTTGGATGGGCTCTCAGGAAGAATTGCTTCTAACTAAGTTGCACTAAGGACTTTCTCTTCCCAGTGCTTGCTAAGTCTGTTGTTGTCCAACATGAACAAATCAAAGCTAAAAGTGCCATTATATTTATTTTTCTGTCTAGATTTGAACAAATAAATAAAATACCATAGAGCAAGGGAAATACAAAACAATCTTATATTTAGTGAGTGTACCACTTAAGGTTTCAATGTAATAATCTTACAGTTGTTTAAAAAAGGAAGTCCAAAAGAAAGTGCAAACCCAAAATCTGGTTCTTTAAATTGTATCAGTTTTTTACCATGCTCACATCTATCACAGGTAACTTTTTAGTGCTCTCACTGTGATGTGTTTGTTTAAGACAAGGTTGTTTTAGTGGTTTGGACTTAGTTAAGATGGCCCTGTGAATTTTAGCTGGTCACTAATGTTCAAACCAGCAAAAAGGCCTTCATATTGTGATGCTCAGCAGTGCAAAACCCTGTCCCTTGAGTGCTATCTACAACACTGCATTAAACCTCTAAGTCTTCTGTATAAACCTTGGGTGAAGACATCCCACTGTGATTTTCAGTAAGGTTCATGCCAGGTTACTTCCTAGCTGCTAAGAAATGTTGATCCAAGAAGTAGCATTTTAAATTAGCCTCTTACACTTCTTACTGTGGCCAAGAAGACTTTGTCAGATTGGACAACCCTGTCTCAGAAATCTCTGCTTTGTTTTGGTTCCTCAATTATCCTTTTCTAAGGTGAAGAGGAGCTACTTTTTTTCTTAAAAGAGCTCAGTCATTACAGCAGTTGCCTCCAAAATTGCACTATGTTCCTGCAACAAATGCAGAGCCCCTGTCACCTAACCATTGTAGGCAGACTAGAGCAATAACTGTGATATTAATAACAAAAAACAAGTAAGCCATATCAAACAAATCACAAGTGGTGTTCTGCCCAGAAGGCTTTTCTTTAACAGTAAAATGTTTTAATATCTTTCTTTTTTCTCAAAGCCTGAGGAAAACCAACAAATTGAACCATCATCACTGTTCTCAGTTTCTCATATATGTGTCATTTTTCTTTACTCCCTCATTTATGTTCCACCCACATGTGTTGTTTAAGCCAGCCTTTGGAGAAAGATAACCCTTTCTCCTCTGAAACTTTTAATAACTAATTATGTTTCTGTTTCCACCATTCCCAGCATCTCTGGCATGGTGAGAGAGTTAAGGTTCCCTAGGTGCTTGTTTCTCAAAGGCATTTCAAAACTCCTTTTGTGGTGTTGATTTCATTTTGGGTTATGACTGGCCATTGCTTTCAAGCCTTTTGCCAGAAGACTCAGTGTAAATGGTAAGCTTTATAACATCATGTTAAGTTGTCAAGACTTTTAAACATAAAACCTAAGAATATTCCAAATACAAAATTTCTTAGCAATAACAAAGTCCAGAAATTCCAGAAAGTGAAGAAATTACTTCTTTCCTGTCCAGTTGAATCCACTTTATAAACTGAAATAGAGAAGGATTTATGTAGCAATCATGTTGCTACTGCTACTCAAATAATTTATGTAGGCTGAATGCAAAGTGAAATGTATGTTAAAAGATAAAGCAATGAGCAGGAAACCTATTAATACCTGAAAAAATTGCATTTCAGAACTGTGTCACTATAGTTGAAGAGCAAGAAGTACTATTTTAAGAGTCACTCATGCTGATTTATAAGATGTATTTCTAATTACCCACTGGAGGAATATAATGCATTTAAAAAGCCATGTCTTAATTTTCTTTTCAAGCAGTGTCCTTAATCCTTTTTCTGTTCTAATATTAGAATGTATGAACCATCTCTAGGGCCAGATAATTAAAAGCAGTCCGTTTATGCTACTTTAAAACCCAGATACAGGTAGAATTTAAACAACAAAAAAATAAATAAAGATAAAATCGTGTTCTCATTTTTTTCCCCTAGAAAAATATTATGGCTAAGATGTAATAGTCTACATGACTTCCAATAAAGATTCTGTGAGGGCTAAAAGAAGTCCTGGTTGCACTGCCCACTGAAAACATTCTGAAGGCAAATGAATCAGCTTCCTGAGACTGAAGAGGCAGTATAGCAGTGAAATTTTCATCTGTACTGTGTTTTCAAAGTCATTGGAGGTTTAGAATGGCCTACAGTCTTCCTCAGAAATGTCTCAGAAAGCCTTCAATCCATCATTTCTGTGAATAGCATAGCTTGCAAAGAAGCAAACCTTCTGCTCTATTCCATTTATGATTCCTTATGTCTTGAAAATCTAAATATCCCAAAGGAGGCTTTGGTGCAGTATTCAGTTGTCTGAATACAGTTCAGCTGTAACATGAAAATAATGTGCTTAAGACTTCTGAATGGGGCTGATTAATGCAGAATCTGTACTAGAGGGCTATGCTATAGCATCCCAAATGGCATTAACCATTCCATCTTCTTAAATTTCCATAGACTGCAAAGATGCTCAGACAACAAGGTCACTTTTAGGCACAGACACTGTGGATCCTTTGGACATGAGTGGGAGATGGAGGCCAAGTAAAATACATGACAGTACCTAAATGACATTAAGTATCTGTACTTAAGAAGATGAACCCAGACCCTGTTCAACAACTGATGTCTAGAAATCCATTTAGCTGTTTAAATGTGGGCATCTTAACCTGTGAGATAAATATAATTCCTTAAGCTCCCAAAACAAGTAATTTATTTTTTTTTCCTAATTTCTTCATCTGGTAAAAATGGAAACAGTGCCTCTGTCTAAGGAGTGTGTAGCATCCTCAGATAATATGTTGATATAATTCTGTAATCAGATTAAACTGTGGCCAAGACTACTATTTTTCTAATTTCTGTAAATTCTGAGGCTTCAATATTTCTTATTTAAGCCTAAATGGACATAAAACTTCTCTTCCTATTTATTGCTACTCTTTTTATAATTACACCAACTACATTCCAAAGGGAAGAGCTTGCTCCATTCTATGGGTAGAGTAATTTGTATAGCATTATAATCTCAAGACCACAAAGAAGACCAGGAGCCCTTTCTATTAGTATCAGCAACAAAGCAGAGTAGACACATCCTCCTGGAGAGTAATTAAGAATTTATTGCTGCATTTAGGGCTAATTCCTTCAATAAAAAAAACCAAAAACAACTTGATTCTTGGGAGCTCCCAAGAATCAAAATGAGAATATTTTGACAATAGGTAGTTCTGAACACTCAAATAATTAACTAAAAATATTAAGAAACCCCAAACAAACCACAAATAACACATATATTTAAAGAAATTTTGTTTGTTTGTTTTTTTTTACGAGGAATAAATATGCATATGGCCAGACTGCATGTATGTTTTGGGGGACTCAGTGTGAATATTCCTATAGCTGATGGATTTGTCCACTTTTGGTCAGATGATAAAGAGGTGGAGATCCAAAAATTGTTAAATCCACTTAAGTTTTGAAAAAAAACCCCATAGGTTTAAAGAGAGGTGGTATAAATGTCCAGATTGGAGAAGAGGTGCTACATGAGCTTGACTATTATGATACATAGAAGAATCCGCATGAATATGCATATCCAGATGTATATATAAATTATATCAAAATATATACATAAAAAAGGAGATCACAACCTCCTTTTTTCTTTTTCTATTCTTTTGCCATTTATATGCCCTATTTGCAGAAGATTATTCAGCTGGAGTTTTCATATTCTTGGACCCAAAAAATATCAAACATGAGATATAAACTGGGAAGAAACCTGACTCCTCTCATTCTGATAATCACAAAACTTCTTGGTTTGCTTTGTCTTTCTCTCACCAAGGTTGAGGGAATCCATCCAGAATGCAAAATATTCCAGCAGGTGGTGAAAGAAGAGGCTCTCTGCTTGGAAAAGAATGAATCTGTTTCATCTAGTCTTAAAGGTAATGGTCCTGATTGTCAAGCACTGATATGAACACCTCTTGTATTACTTTAGAGGCACAATGTGAAGTTACTATATGTTCTGTTGAACCAATATTTGATTCCTATTTTTATTTGGCTTCTTAATAGCTTAAGTGCTTCTCCTTCTATAGGCTGGGGCTTTATGTCATCTGATTTAGACATCTTTAAGAACTCAATATCTAAGTCAGGACTTGTCTTTTTAGATTCCCTTAAAGGAAATGGAGAAAGATAGGTGTCTCTAGAACATTTTTCATAGCCTCTGGTTTAGATGCTTCCCTTAGGATGAGATGAATCATTCTCTGGAGTTGTATTTCTCTTTACTAACTAACTATTAGTTCAGACCCTGACAAGTTTAGATGTTCAGTTGGGGGATGAAAACCCTACTTGGAATGTCTTACATTGCTAAAGTATTTGATATGTTCTTTGTGTATATCCTAAACTCCAAAGAAGCTTCCACAGAAGACACTGAAAATCATGCTGAAATTATATTGTCTTAAGAATCATTCCACTCTGGTGAAATTGATTTTTTTTTTTTTTTGTCAATAATTGAAAGAAAAAAATAATTCCAACTTCTTCAAAATATTCTATTTCTACTTTTTTTTTAAGGTTCTTTGTTTCTTTTTTTGTTTGAAAAGATTTCTGGTGTTGGTGTTGAAATCTGTTATATGTTAAAATATAAAATTTGAAAACTAACATTTCAGAGAGCCTCTAAAATATTATTAAAATGCTGTGTAGAGGGTTCTCTTTGCTGGGGTTTTGGTATATTTTTTTTTTGAATTGATTCAAAGTAACATTTCAAAATGTTCAAGTGTTTTCAGAAGTTCAATCACACTTTTTTCTGGACAACTTGGCTTAGAAAAGTATTAATCCACCTCAGTGAGTTTTTTTTCAGTTGACATGAATTATCACATGTTAATTTCCTACAGAGGAGTTATGAGACAAAGGCACCTCATGCACTTGGTATGAATAGAAGTATTGCAACCACCTAGAAGTCTGCCTTTATACAGAAATTTAGGGACTTACCTCCAGGTTATTTCCTTTGTCTTAGTTATTTTTCTGCAGCCTTTCCAATCACTCTAATGTCTGCTGTTCTTCTTGTACTTGCCCATCTTATTTTAGTTGTATTTTTCCAAAGAGGGTAGATTTAGATTAGATATTAGGAAGAAATTCTTTCCTGTGAGGGTGGTGAGACCCTGGCCCAGGTTGCCCAGAGAAGCTGTGGCTGCTCCTCCCTGGAAGTGTTCTTGGCCAGGTTGGATGAGGCTTTGAGCAACCTGGTCTAGTGGAAGGTGTCTCTGCTCATCACAGCAACGTTGGAACTAGATGTTTCTATGATTCTATGATTCTCTTTAATCAAGTCCAGAATACCTCCTGGACATATTTTGCACTTGGAACATCCAGTAACTCCCCAGAAAAGTCCTGGCAAAAATCAGACATTTTGTATAATGATTTATTACACCTACTTTTTATTTTAAAAGTACAGTATGATATTCCAAGTTTTTTGCTCTTTACCAGAAACATAATTATATGATTTTGGAATCCTCTTTGTAGCAAAGTCTACTAAAATAAATAAATAAAAACCACTCAAATATCTGTTAAAATATTTAAAAATCTTGGACCTTGTCAAATCTGATCGTCTCAAAGCTCCCCTTTCCACTTTTTATTCCCTGGAGATGGAAAAACATTAATGAAAATCTGTTCTGATATTTACAGCCTTTCTCAATTTAGTTTAAAATTAAACATTAGACTTGGAAAAACAACCAGCAACATTTTATCTGGGGTATTTTAAAACTAAACTAAGATTGGTAAAAGTCCTTGCCTTACATTTCAGTTTTCAGTAATGGCACATAAAACAAACTGAAAGATCTCAATTTGTACAGAGTCACTTCCCAGCCCTCCCAGAGAATCTGAGCTGGAATTAGTCTATATTGCAGACTTTTTAGTCTAATGTAGTTCCACTTTATTCTTGTTGTACAAAGTGGTGTTTAATGAGTGTCATTAGTAGAGTCCAGGGTGCAATTCCTTTCATCTTGCAGTAGATGTGTAAAATAGGTCAATTGAATCAAGCTCTAAAAATGCTTGTTTTTCCCAACTATCTAAAAAAGAATAAGCCCTGGGTTACTGAAGAAGACTTAAATATCTATGATGCCAACATTACCTGATACAATTCCTACTGCAGTTGTCTTGATGGAGTTTTAGGTGACTTGGACAATCATTAGTGTCCTGAAAACCTTGGCATCTAAAAAGCTCTTGCTGCCTCTGCACACAGCACTTTCTCTGATATCAGCTGTAGAAGTCACTGGAAATGAAGCCAGATCTAAGACTTAAAACATACATATTCCACTCCTACATAATCTCACCTGATTCTTGGTTTTAACCCCACATTGCCAACTATGGTAGTTTGTTAGACCCAGCTCCTTAAAGGTCCTACAGTCCCTCTAAGAGAGACTCTAAATCTCTAAGTATAAGTGTGTGGGACACTACATGTCTAAGTGGAACTCATATTACCTGACTTTATTAATTTGAAAATTAGAAGCCTAATTTAGCCTATAATAATCAGAGAGGCCAAGGCATTTGCAGCGAGTGATTCATCCTGTCCTCAGAAAGAAGCCACCAATATATGGGATGAATCATGCAGTGGAAGTCCCTGTCTCTTTCTACTGATTACAGAGGGAACATAGCTAAGATTAGCTAACATATTTTAGACAATTAAAATTAGAGATAATGAATCAGAGCTTCTATTTCCCCATCTGGCAAACTGGGGATACCAGGAATGTCTTCCTCCCAGGGGTAATGATAATGCTGTGGGAGATCCTCAGGACTATCTTTTTGGAAGCTGAAGAGTAACTTTGCTCAGCTACAGGCAAGTAATATTGCTTCCACATTTCAACTCTTGACAATTTAAGATAGTCACCAGTGACAGAGGAAAGAGAAAAGAATCAGTAGAAGAAAATAATACCTCCTGAATAAAACTCATGCACTGCTTTATATCTACCTTATGACTATCTAGAGATTAGTTTTGGTTAGAGCATTTTGCTTTTTTTATTGGTTCAGACAACTTTACAAGCTGATAATTTTTCTGTGCTGCACCGACACCTACTTGCCAACAGACACTGCATGACCACAGCTTGAGTCTCAATGTGATGCACCGGTGACAAAGCTGTGTCTAATTATAACTTCAGAAAACCCTTTTTTTCATCAGACTCATAGCTAGTAACACACCCTGTGTCATTAACTAGCAAATTCTGGTTTAGGGAACCTTGTGAATGCCAACCAGTCAGGATTACTTCTGATTATGTTTATTTTTTATGATGCGGGGAGATGTTCTTCTAGTTCGGGATGAATCTGATCCCTGTGGAAGCCTGCAGTAAAAGTCCCACTGATTACTGAAGACCAGGAGTTCAGCCCTTATCTTATATCATTTAAGTCATATGAAATTGGTAGACTTTAAGCATGGAAACAAGAGACTGAGTCTGAACTTTTAAGTCTGATGTTTTTCAGTTAGACTTTGAAACCAGTAATGAGAAATCTCGAGTGGTAATAATTATTCAGTATTTTAATTTTAGTGACTTTTGTTTTGAGAATAGAGAGAGCTGCAGTTGATTTGACTTTCAGAGTGTGTCTGCTTGAATTTCAGGTACATTCTCTCATAAGATAAGGTGGGGGAAGGTCCAACTGGAAAGCCAAGTGCATATGTGAGAGAAAATGCATCCAAGGAGAAGAAGAAAACCACACAATTATTCATTTTCAGAAATACATGTGCTGTTGTGGCTCTTCTTCATGCATATGAATGAGTGGAAAAGCCACAGACAATCTCATTATGGAAGATCAATTGTGTGATGTTTTCTGTGTGTTTCTTTATTTAAAGGTACTTTTTTTTTTTTAGGATGTGCCCAAGATTGGGATGGTCTAACCTGCTGGCCCAGAGCCACTTTTGGGGAAGTAGTTAAAGTTCCCTGTCCAAGATTTTTTGAAGAAATCACCAATATCCATGGCAAGATGCTTTTCCTATTTTTTTTTTTTTTATCCCTACGTATTTTCAAAATAAATTGTGATAGGTAAAGATTCCATAACTTGTATATTTCCCTGATTTTCAAAGCTGTCTTATGTCAGTTGGCATACAGTAGATAGACCTCTTGGATTATGGTCAATGTTTGGCACCCTCTTGTTTTGTGTTATGCTGCACTGAATTGTCTAGTCTTTCTGATAGTCTAGAAAATATGGTTAATTGCACTACATTGCTGATGTTATAAAGGAGTATAAGTAGGTCATAGAATCACTGATTTATAAAGTCATAGAATCAAATTCTATTCTAATCCTTCAGGCAAAACAGGACTAAGTTAGGAGATTTTATCTAAATTCAAAGCTAGATGAGGTGGCTCAGGACTTTCTCCACAAGCACAAATTATGTTGTAAATGCAGGATAGACTGCAGAATTTGATTTCTTTTGTGTAAAGACTCAATTTGCAGAAGGAATTTACTATATGAAATGTAGAAGTTCCACTGCATCTTGAAATGAATGGGAATATCTGTCTCAACTTGTCAAGTGATGGATATATGGAATATTATAACTCTATAGCTAATGCTGCTGAACATGACTAGACTTGTGCCTAACTTCAGAATCTAAGTAGAAATAAGAAAATTGTTGTTTCTTGTCCAAACTTGAGGAATACTCCCCCTTATAATTCATTCTCTGATATATTTTATCATTAAAGGCTTCCTTCAGAGAAATTGTACAGAGGAGGCATATTGGTCAGAACCATTCCCACCATACACTGTTGCTTGTGGATTTGATGAAGGTTCAAGTAAAGAGCCTGAGGATCAGGTGAGGTTTTTATTTCCTGCTTGTGGACACCTCTAGAACATCCTCTTCTGAGTGTGCTGAGTAGTTGGATGCTCCCATACATCAGAGCTTTTTCAGAACCCAATAATTACCTGTCTCCAGTGCTAAGCTTAAACCTTTTAGGTATATTTAGAGCCTGTTTGACAAACTTGGCTTAATAAAAAGCAAGGGAGCAGCAGGTAGCACTTTCCATTCAGTTGTCTCCTCTTGATGTTAATGAGTAGACTCATGGTTAGTTTAGCATAGTTTGTAGGTGGTCAAGGCTGAAATCAAGCAAGGGACTATATTTACATTTTAACAGTGTGGAAGATTTCAGGGCAAAGCTGAGGTCTATGCTGAAACTGCAGTTTTATACACCACAACATCTATAAAAGGAAGGTAAGATCAGTGAGCTCTACAGCATTGTAAACATAGTGAAGTAAGTAAGAAAAATCCCACTTACATTCTAAGAAAACCACTTTTGTATTTTATATCTGCAGTGAAGACTTATGATATCTTCTGCATATAGCATTGAGCTTTTTTCTACTCTACAGAAGCAGATAAAATACATCTAAATTCTTCATTGTTCAACTGAAGAACCTATTTTCTAATTTTCACCTGTGTTTTGAAAATATTGTATAAAAGATTAGGACTATTTCAGAAACAGCAGGATCATTCCTAAATTGTCAGTGTTGTATGATTTACTTAAAATTGCTAATTGGTCAGCTCAACTTTGAATTGTTGCCTTTTGGATAAACAGAATTTGGATCAATTAGAAAACAAAGTCTGCATTGCATTTGCAAAGAGGAAATTTTCCTGGATTTAGACAATTTAGTTTCTTGGGATTTAAAATAATTAGGTGATCTTGTAGCAAATCAGAATAAAATTTGCATAGCTAAACTGATGTAAACATGCTTCTTTTTTCTTAGGACATAGGATATTTACATACAAAACAAATGAACAAATGAACTAGAAAGAATTTAGTGTTATAGTATATGGCAACTAGATGAACTATTTGTTCAAAGAAGTAAAGATTGTGAAGTTATTTTCTTGGATTTAATTTTCTTACCTCCACAATAAGGTGTGACTCTTTCACAGTGTTCCAGTTTCCTCTCCTGCAAAGTGCAAGTTTTATTTCTCTTTTAGCTATAGCTGTTTATGAAAACCAATACTTATCAAATTTGGCCCAAGTCTAAATTGACAAATTCACAAATCACTCATCAGCCTGTTTCAGTGCCCTGGATTCTTTATGTACCTACAGGAGAAAATGTGGTTACTTAACAGTTAATATTTTCCTGTTGAGCATGCTCAAAGGGGTCACTGTTGCAGTTAAGCCTGTGGGCTGTGAAACTTGTCTCATGGGTGAAGTTAAGTAGGATTAAAAAGAAAATAAGGTGTGTTAATGATGGAGAGAGAAACCTGAAACAGATCTCAATCACACAAAGAGCACACAGGTGATGGGACTGATTAGTAAGGGAAAATGTATCTTAATGAAATAAACACACTAGCATGCATGCTGCATATCCACCAGCACTGGTCTGTGTTCTCTTTTTCTCACAGAAATCATATTATTCTGCATTTTGGCGTGTCTACACTGCTGGCTATGCAGCATCAGTGACTTCACTCATTACAGCTCTAATTGTCTTTGCTGCCTTCAGGTAAAAACAAATGGTCTCTTTTTTTAGGATGTCTTAAAATAGCCTCATCCTAATTCTTTTGGGTTTTTGTTTTGTGGGATTTTTTAAATTATTATTTCTAAATCCTTCTCAGACATAACACCATTGATGGCAATGGGTCCTTCTCTATTCAAGTTGCAGCATTTCTCTGCAGATGTTAAAACAATAAAGCTGACTGAGCAGTCTGTCTTAGTCCCTTTCATGACACTCTACAGTGGAAATGCCCCAACCTGTTCTCACTACTAACATAAGTATTCCTCCAGTGCATAGGAGGACATAATCTGCAGAAACTGAGTGTCTCATGCCCCTGAACCAGCAGTAATTCTAAACTGTCAATTCCCTCTGTGAAAGACCGTTGATTCCATAATTGGGAGCTATAAAAAGAGATTTAAAGAGATTTAAATGTCATGTTTGATGATGTTGGATATTAGGAAATGGATCCTGGTTTTGATTGTTTCTGACGTACTTGGCCAAAAGCATTTAGCCTACTCTGCAGAGAGGTGTGCAGAGCATAGAAGCAACTTCTTAACTGGAATGGATTGGCAGCCTCAAAGTTCATATCACTTGTAGAGGTTTCCAGGACCAAGAGGCTGATATATCCAAACCTTGAAGGAGATTCCTTCAGCTTAAGGTAAAACTGTGGACAGGGCAATATAAGGAAACAGAATCATAGAACCATTTAGGCTGGAAAAGGCCGTTAAGATCCCCGAGTCCAATCATCAAACTAACGCTGCCAAGTACACCTCTAAATCATGTCCCTAAGCAGAGATGGTTTACAAGTCTTTTAAATACCTCCAGGGATGATGACTCAACCACTTCCCTGGGCAGCCTGTTCTAATGCCTGATAACCCTTTTGGTGAAGAAATTTTTCCTACTATCCAAACTAAACCTTCCTTGGTGCAATTTGAGGCCATTTCCTCTCATCACTTCTTACTTGGGAGAAGAGACTGAGACTCACCTCACTACAACCTCCTTTCAGGTAGTTGTAGCAAGCGAGAAGGTCTCTCCTCAGCCTCCTTTTCTCCAGACTAAACAACCCCAGTTCCCTCAGCCACTCCTCATCAGACTAATGCAGTCTAGGGTAAGGCAGCCACTTCTCTGGCAGCCATCCAACAACGTGTGACTGACACCCATTCAGTACTCTCTTCTCCTCTGACCAGAAAGGGGCTGAAGAGCCTTCTGCAAGCTTGTTCAACAAAAAAATGCTATTTAGAATAATTAAAAGGTTATTGTAATTGTATTGTAATACAGTCCAAGAATCCCAGTGTTGCTCTCCTTCTGGCATCTCCTTTAAACGTGTGGTCATTCAAGGACAATTAAACTAGCACTTTCATTAGATAATAATTGCTCTGCTCCCTTATGTCTCGCTCCTTCTCAAATAGTGACATGTCATTTATTTGCTTTGGAAGGTGTCTGCAGTCACCCTGTATTCCTGTTTGAGTTTTGATAAGACAATGAGAAATTTCTCTTGAAGAACAATTTTTGTTTTCTCTTTCCACATCAGAAAATTCCACTGTACACGGAATTACATCCACATGCACCTGTTTGTCTCCTTTATCTTGAGAGCTATTGCTGTTTTCACCAAAGATGCTGTTTTGTTTGCAGATGAAACTATGGATCACTGCCTAATGTCAACGGTACTAAACTTCCCCTCTTTCTTATTATTGATTTAACATTTAATTATTGACCAGAAGAGAACATGGAGATTTCTTAATCCCATTTCTCTTTAGTTTGCTAGAACTGAAATCTTAAAACAAACTATACTGCACAAGCCCAAAGATCAAGTGCTATGGCTACGTTCAGCTTTGATATATACAGTACAGGTCTGTTGGCTCTAGCAAAGCTGTAACAATTTCTATCAGTAAAGAATTTAATCTATAAGAAATGGACAACATTTCCCTGTCAAAAAAACCCTGAAGTAAAGTCAATAGAAATGATGGAATTCTAAACCTACAGATGTGTTTTAATGATTTCTTCATTCTTGTGTGTACAATTGAATTTTGTTTGTACTTGTAAAGAAGCCAGACACTATAGAGAGTAGACTTAAGTATTCTTCTTCCTCTGCATTTCCAGGTTGCTTGTAAAGCTGCTGTGGCATTCTTCCAGTTCAGCATTTTAGCCAATTTCTTCTGGCTTCTTATAGAAGGGATATACCTACAAACTCTACTTTTGTTGACCTTTGTTTCAGACAAGCAGTATATATGGTGGTTCATATTTACTGGCTGGGGTTAGTACTCTTTTCCTCTTTGGGTTATTTAACATTTCCATTTACTTTCAGAACTAGATAAAATATTTGTTCTGAGTTAAAAGGTGCTTATCAAAGGTGCCACTTTTCTGATGAGAGGTGTCCATTCATCCAGTATTACTACATCAAAACCATACCATGATGCTATTTTTTTCTTATATTGTTAAATATTTATATTGGAAAAGAGGATAGGGTAGATTACTAGGAGCACTATGATGTGCCTACTCAAAAGGCTACAGCACTCATCTTTATGACTGAAATTAATTTCATGCAACCACAGTAATTTAAAAGTTAGCCATCTAATCTAAACTATCTCTCCAGGTTTCTCCCACAGTCAGTGGAGCGAGGTATACATGCCGTGATGGTGATGAATCCAGTCCTCAAGAAGATGAGTAATGTGACTGGATAACATTCTGGAAACATGTTGCTTTACTCCACTGACTGAAGAAGTCAACTTCAAGTTGACAGTTTGCCTTTAGTAAGCAAAATTAGATAGCTTAATCTTAAATTATGTGAGTTCAGGCCTAGGAATCGAACAATTTTTATTTTATTTATTTATTTTTTTAAGAGACTGGCTTAAAGGAATCCTCTGAGTTTATACAGCAGTTAAAATTACTTCTGATTGTCAGAATGCTTGCATGTAATACATAAAATTTCTTTCACTGAAAAGAATTTTTTATTATGACTCTCAGATATTTTTGTACCTCACCTTGGCTAATCTAAAATGGAGGCACACAAATTGAGTGGTTACATTAACATTTTTGGCATAGAACTGAAATCCATATTCTCCTGAAGTAAATAGTAATTTATCCTTCATCTTCAGATTCTCAGACTTTTTGAAATGTAATTAAACTTTACAAACCTGAGTTTTATCAAGGGGTTGTTGATTTGGAGTTATTACAATTGTGATTGCTTGAAAATAAATCCTTAGAGACTTTGATTAATCACAGCTAACTTGAGATAACAAAGGAACTACCTCAATTAATAATGTGGTAATCCTCATCTCCTTCTATAATCAATGATGGGGACATCTCAGGAGAAACTCAGATCTTAGGTAATATGGATGTAAATGTTTCCCTTCATTAATTAAAAAGACAACTTGAACTGAGTATGATCCCAGCTTAAAGGCCTTGAACAAAGGTTTAACATTAGAAAGGACAATATGTGGGCATTGCCTACAGGTGTCAAATGATGCTTAGGAAGGTATTACCTATATTTCTATAGATTTATTGGTGAAAATGTCACCTGCTTCAGATTAGAGTCCCTTTTTTTTGGCAGCTTTGAAAGTCACTTAGTCTTCGGAAATTTAATTCCATAGAAGGAGAGCAAAAGCATTTGCTAGTTTGTAGGTCTGCTTAAAAAAAAGAAAAGAAAACAAAACAAAATCAAACCAAAAAAACCCTTTTCAATCATAAATACAGAAGGCTATGCAGTGGCAAAGTGAGGTTAGAAACCAACAGTTCCTGGATTTAGCTAAATTTTCATGGAATGCTCATCAATCAATGGCTCTTCAGGACAAAAATGTGGACTCTTCTAGTTAGTGTACAAGGAGTTGTGTGTTGGCCACAATTAACAAAATAAAAGAGCTTTGGCTAAATAAGTGATTCCTCTACCTTAACAAGTGCTTGTAATTCATATTTGAACCTTCAAGTAGTTCTTAGCTGTTATTTTTTAAAACATAGTTTGACAACATCGCTTGTTCTCCTTTGTTTAGATTTAATTATCTTGTCTTTTTTTACCTTTTTTTTTTTCCCCCTGAACTACAAGTGAAGTTCTTTCATAAAGTTATTTAAAATTGTCTGTCCCATTTTCTGAAAAATTGCATCCAACCTGCTGCACTGTGAACCTTCTTGTAATAAAGTTTCCACAGGACATGTTATTCAAAGCAATTATATTGTGTTCCATGTTGATTTTTCCAGGAGCTCCCACTGCTGTGATGTTTACTTGGGTCCTCACAAGAATCCACCAACAAAATACTGGGTAAGTCAGAGCCTGGGTAAGGAAGTCAAGGACATCCCATGTTGTATTGTATTTTGACTTGTTGACAGAGAAAAAATAGAGAT
The DNA here is from genome assembly GCA_907165065.1 of Caprimulgus europaeus. The sequence continues at coordinate 56,126,045 of OU015530.1, read as the reverse complement.
TAAACACACATCAGAAAGAAAAAAATCCAAAATTGTGCCTCTAATTTTTAAACTTTGTATGCAAACAAGTGAGAAAATGGTTACTTTTTCAACAGAAGAGAAGAAACATTTATTGACCACTATGGTTCTTCAACCTTTGCCTCTTACTGAATAAACTTATTTTAGATTAAGCTGCACAGAAACTTTCAGGGAGGTATCAGTACTGGCAGAGGCCTTTAAATAGTGACTTAAAACTTAAGTGTCCATCACTTTGCTATTCTGTGACAGAAATACTTTGTGTGTTGTGAAAAACTCACATAGGATAGATAACATGACTGGTTTTGTTTGCTGTTTCAGATGTTGGGATGATGATGAAAACGGAGTGGTGTTATGGATCATCAAAGGTCCCATTGTGTTAACTGTATTAGTATGTTTTTATTCATTTTGTCTTGGGTGTCTTTTGAAATGTGAAAGTTAAGTTAGTCTTTCAGTAATCTGAGAGGAAAGCAACAGCACATGTTATGGTATTGAATTTCAAATAGTATAATATGTGGTTCTGTTATTGTAGTTTATGCTTGGTTTACTGTTGTGGGGTTTTTTGTTTTGTTTTGTTTTTTTCCCTCCCAAAACAACCTAAATCACAACCTAAAGGGCAAATCCTATATTTTCTAGAGTCGTGTTAGGACATAATGGAATCGCCTTGACACCTCTATTCCACATACCACAGTTGTGTCTGTGTCTCTGTAAGTCATTTCTGAGGAAGGACAATCCATACTGACAAGATTCTCAGAATATGAAGCTGGTTTAATACAAGAAGTACATATAGATCATTTTATCTAGTATAGTTCTAAAATGAACTCTTAGGATATAAACTTAAGACAAAAGATCTCCCTTATGCACATATTTATTCAATTTAAATACAGGGAGGAAACAATATGTAATTTAAGACTGTATCTGTTAGAATCCCCATCATAAACAATGAAGGAAACAGGGAGGACTATTTACACAGTCTAAGATCTGCTAGGTGCTGACAAGAATTCCAAGGAGTTAATATTAGACACAAAATGATATTGAGATATGTAGGTCTATACTAATTCAACATTACTTTCAACATATCTTTATGTATAACTATGTATTAGTGGTAAAATACTATTTCTAATGTTATCAATTTGATCTGAGGGCAGATCTGAGCAGGTTTATAGTAGTACAGTTCCTATGACTGGGGATTTTTAGTTCATTTGTATCAGCCGAAGATATGTCCTAATTCACCTTAAATTTACAGATTTTTGTCTTCTCTTTTCAGATTAACTTTATTATATTTATTAATGTGATCAGAATTCTAGTCCATAAATTGAAATCTCAAGAGGGAGGAGGTAGCCATTCAAGCCACTTTGTGTAAGTATTTCTGGGTCACTTGATACTGACCTTTTCTAGCTACTATAAGAGATGTTTTATGGGCAGGAGCACAAAATGTTCTACTCCTTGCTAATAGAAAGAGAAACTTCCAGAAGAAATAACAACATAAACTTTCCTTTTCATCCCAAATATCACATCTCTCTTTTTCTTCAGGAGAGAACAGTGGGTTGGATATGTTTGGCACAATGAGATAAGTAAAATATAAAGTATTACAACTCCAACAGGACCCAGTTTGAGAATGTAAACACTAAACGTTAGGTAATGCATCCATCTTGCTTCCAGTTCTTCCCACAAATATGGCCACAGAAATATGCAGATAGTTTCCTTTAAATTCTTAGCAGTAAGATGTTGATGCTCTGGTAACTGAACCTACTCCTTCATGTTTACAATCCCCTTCACAATCGATGGGGATCTTATCAATGCAGTCAGAGGACTGTAACAAGCTATTTGTTTCATCCTAAGACATGTAGGTATGGCTGTTAGTTATGGCAGAGGACCTAGTCTAAACCTGTGCCCTTCTGGAGTGAGCTGAAGGCCAAGTAGAATACCCCAGGACATCATCAATGGCTCTCACACCACTGTTTAAGCAACTAAATCAAGTCTTATGGACAGTGATTATTAGATCTCCACAAACGGTTTTGGAAGTTGAGACACTTTTATGGAGAATACCTACATGTGATTGAGATTAGTCTCAAGAAGGTAGATCAGAGTACTTAGTTTGGTATCCCTGTTTTTGCATGTATAGCAAGGAGAAAAACCCTTAAAGGTCAATCCAGAAAATTTGCATGTTTTGTTAATCTTTTTTTCACCAGGTGTTGGCAGTGGTACTGGTGGAAAGTAATCTTTCCATAACTTTGTTGGATGTAGTTGCCTCCATTATGGAACTGTTCTCTGTATTAAAATTGTTGTAATTATTATCACTAATTCCATATTTTTAACAGTACATTGTTCATTAATTCTTGCTTTGCCAGGAGACTTGCTAAATCCACGTTACTCTTGATCCCTCTCTTTGGAGTGCACTACATTGTATTTGCATTTTTCCCAGAAAGTACTGGTCTGGAAGCTCGCCTTTATATTGAGTTGGGCTTGGGTTCTTTTCAGGTAAGCTAGACAAGATGTGTATCAATCCTAAGAGGGTTGGGTTAAAACACCATACTCTCAGGAGTTTTACATCTTAGGTTGGTTATTAGAGCAGATGTTAATAATATGTCTAAATTCAACACACACACTCCATCTTACTCGTTTGCAAACTCTTCTTGTCTTTTGTTTGCTTATCTTGTTATTTGAAATTTCACACTAGTTTTGAGTTCTGACTCAGACTTCATATTACTAATCACAAAAAACCCCTACACCTACCTCTATGGAATGACAATGACTGAGTATCATGAAGACCAGTGTATGAATTAAGGTGAACTGATTGAAACTAATTCCACAGATAATAAAGGTGATGAGAAGAGAAACCATTATGTTAATACTTCTGCATTTCTTTTATTTTGCTATATCACTGTTCAGAAAAAAATATTTTAGATTTCAGAGGGCCAGGGCCTGGGTATGGTAAACATTGTAATAATTACCTGAGGTCTTTTTCCTTCCCCTTTCCCCTGTAGTCCACAACAACTTGTCTACATCGATATGTGTTGAAAATGATCCCTCTTCCATCCTTACCTCTCAACCATGGCCAGACTCTTTGGGAAAATACTTGTTGGCACAAGCAAAACTGTGTCATGGACCATATTGACATTTTAACAACATAGAGAAGCAAAGGCCAGTGTTCAGGGCTGAACCTTGTTAGTTTACTTGCTCAGATGTAGTCTAGCACTGCCCAGTGTTTGCTTGTGTTAGCACAGTCTGTGAAATGGCTTGGCTCCCAGCTGATTAACACTCCCCCAAACAATGCTTAACTGTAGTTCTGGGTGAATATGAACCCAAGACCTTTCCCAGTAGGTTGTTTGAACACAGCCATTATCTTGGGAGTGAAAGAAAATAGTTTAGCAGTAAAGATGTAAAACAAGAACAGGTCCTCACCCAGTTTCTTCACTGCTGTAGAATCATAGAATCATAGAATGTTGTGATTTGGAAAGGACCCACAAGGAACATCAAGTCCAACTACTGTCCCTGCGTAGGACAATCCCAAGATTAAGATCATGTGTCTGAGGGCCTTGGCCAAATGCTTCTGGAATCTTGTCAGGCTTGGTGCCATGAACATGTTCCTGGGGAGCCTGTTCCAGTGCTCCACCACCCTCTGCCTCAAGAACCTTTTTCCTCATGGCCAACCTCAGCCTCCCCTGGCACATCTTCCTGCCATTTCCTCTGCTCCTAACAATGGTCACCAGAGAGAAGAGATCAACGCCTGCCCCTCCTCTTCCCCTTGGGAGGAAGTTCTAGACCACTATGAGATCTCCTCTCAGTCTCCTCTTCTCCAGGCTGAACAAACCAAGTGACTTCAGATTCTCCTCGTACAACTTCCCCTCTAAACCCTTCACCAATTTGGTGTCCCTCCTCTGGACACTCTCCAGCAGCTTTAGATCCTTTTTCTCCTGTGGTGCCCAAACTGCCCCAGTGCTGGAGGTGAGGCCTCCCCAGTGCAGAGCAGAGCAGGACAATCCCCTCCCTCGCCCGGCTCGCAGTGCAGGGCTGGATGCACCCCAGGACACGGGGGTCCCTCTTGGCTGCCAGGGCACCGTTGGCTCATTTTCAACTTGCCATTGACAAGAACCCCCAGGTCCCCCTCTGCAGGGATGCTCTTTCCCTCTGGTTGTGTGTGCATCCAGAGTTGCCATGTGGTTGGTGATTGCCCAGCTCTCTAATTTAGTAAATGCAGACTAGAACAAGACAGAGATCTCCATTACCTTATCTGAGGAAGAATTTGTTTGTAGGATACATTAAACAGTAAGTTAGTCCTTAGTGTCTCCATACAAGGGCAATAATATACATATAGTGTCCCCAGTCCATTGAGGAATTTAATCCTATTATGGAAAGCAAATAAGCAGTACCACTTCACCTAAATTCCAATAGAACAATGGAAAATATGTATTTTTGTTATCTTCCTCAAATTTTGAATGAAACTCGATGTTTTTCTCTGATTCAATGTTTTATATCCTGATGATTGACTTATCTCTCCCTACCCTCCCTGTCCTAGGGATTTGTGGTTGCTCTTCTATATTGCTTCTCAAATGCAGAGGTGAGTAGCAAGTACATAAGATCATTAAAATCTTCTAAACTCATGGACCTCTCTTGGTTTTTTTTCTTTTTCTTTTTTTTTTTCTATTTCCAGAACAGATTGTGCTTTGATCTGCTGCTGAAAGTATGAAATACCCACATCTTTTTTTATCAATACCCTCCTTGATACCTTTGTTGGCTGTATTTGTATTCATACAGTTCTGACAGAAGAGCACAAGATAAGCTTTGTAGCAATGACTGATTGCAAACGGTTGGTGACTTTCCTGTCAGGGGACTTTTTTCTGCTTTATATCTGAAAGTTGTGGTGATGATGTCTCAATGGAAAGCTTGTAACACTCTTTACTTTCTTTAGGTTTATTTTTTCTTACTGAATTTCCCCCTTTTCTCCCTTCTCCCCCCTTTTCTCCCCTCTCCCCCCTTTTCTCCCCTCTCCCCCCTTTTCTCCCCTCTCCCCCCTTTTCTCCCCTCTCCCCCCTTTTCCCCCCTCTCCCCCCTCTCCCCCCTTTCCCCCCCTCTCCCCCCTTTTCCCCCCTCTCCCCCCTTTTCCCCCCTTTCCCCCCCTCTCCCCCCTTTCCCTCCCTCTCCCCCCTTTTCCCTTTTCCCTTTTCCAGGGCAATCTGTGCATTTTCAGTAGTTTTGTTCAAACACTTTCTTTCCTGTTTTTGTAACATTGTTAGAATTTGGATAAATTCCCTGAAATACATTTTAGAGAGCCTAACATTTTAAAAAAACTATGCAAATTTGCTTGCACTTTCCTCAGAAGAGCAGAATGAAACAAAAGCCATAAGAAAATTTAAAACCACATTTCTCCTCAGCAAAGTGCCTAGTTACATGAGAAGAATGACCCACGAATGGTGGCTCAGTCTCCCCACTGGCTTAGACTGGATAATTCTCATAGTGGTGGCTAAATCAAGGTGAAATTAATCCTACCCAAGGATGAATGATGCATTTTTTTGCTTAGGAAAACAATTTACAATGGCCATTTTAGTGCTGTTCTGAGAGACTGCCTTCAGGACTACCCATAAATACAGAACTCTCCACTTCCCACCTGCCTTCTGCCTGCAGAGACTCCTTGCCAATAGCCTTTAAATAGTTTGCATGTTGTATCTCCCAACACACAAATCTACTAGATACTAAAAAAGGGGCAGACAGAGAGTGATCTCTGGCCCCAAGATTAAGTGGTATATGTTGGCTTGCCTTCATGCTGCTTAGGAATAACTGCTTCTGGAGTATGGCCACTCATTACAGCTTGGCAGTGGATCCTTCCTGCATCTGTTATGGTTCCCTGTAATCATAAAATATCTCTCTCTATATATATATATACTTTCTGTGTGTATGTGTTTCTTCAGTTTTAAGTATTGTTAACAATGTGAGGGACTGTGCTGCTATCAAGCAGGGTCACATCTGTATGGGATAAAACTGGTGGGGGCTGGTATTGTATGTCTTGGTTTTTGGACCAAGGTACACGGGAGTGTTGAAAGGCCTTGAGCTTGCTAGGATAGTACTGGAGTACTGAGTTGGTGGAGGAAGCCTCTTTTTATTTACTAGAGTCTTGAAAGCTCCAGAGGGTATGTTCTGTCCATACCTGAAGTTGCACACAGGAGCTGGCATGTTTGTGTGGTTAACAGAGGGAATAAAGACAATCTAGAAATATGTTAAGGCTTAATTCTGCTTGATTTGGGTGCTTTTGTGCACTTGGACTAAGCAGTCAAGCAAACATTTTGGCATATTTTACCTTCAATGCCCACTAATTCTGAATTTTCTGATTCTTTGTTTTCAAATTTCTTTTCTGTAGGTTCAAAGTGAACTGAAGAAACAACTGTGCAAATGGCAGTATCAAGAATACCTAAACTTCACACACAAACATGGGACTTTGTCCAGAGAAAACAGTCCAGTCAACTATGTCACTCAACTATCACTGCTTGAAAAAATGAGTCCAAAAAGGAAAACATCTGTGTACCAGAACGGTGTAACTGCTGTCTGAGCTTTTCTAGCAAGATGAGTTGCTGTGACTTTGTAACATACCACCTAAGGAATGGCCAACTTGGATCCTTTATGACTTTCCATAGTGTTAAGAGCCTTCTGCAAATTTCTTGCCCTGAATGTGAGCTGCTTTTCTCACCTGGTACACATCAGTCTCACTCTAGTTCTCTCTCTCCTTAAACGTATAAACTCCATTTGTTTTATTAAGCAAAGCTAGACCTTGAGCTAATGTGAACCAACAGGTTAGTGCCCCTCAAAAATGAACTACATTAATTCCTCCCAGGCCCAGAATGTTTGCTGTGTCTTTGTTCGTGTTTCCTGAAATTTCCAGTTTTCAAGAGCACTATTGCTAATCTTCATTTGAAACAGTTTAGCGGTGCCAAGAGTTTGCTATCATGATTAGTGATGTTTTGCTAGTTGTTTTGAGACAACTTGAGCTGACTTCTGGGCATTACTCACAAAAAACTTGCTAAGCACTTACCTATGGAGCAGCAACCTCCTTTAAAAAGAATCTCAAGGTGTCTCAAGAGTGACACCAAAAAAGAATGTTACATTATCTACTTGGGTTTTTTTCTTCCATGCCTGTTGAACAGAGAGAATAAATTAGAGAACCCTAATCCCTTTCTTGTCCTTGGGAAAACATGGATTAACTGAACATTACACAGATTATGTGTGTATGAAGGAAGAACATATAGCAAACCCAGTGCTGTATGCCAGTTGGGCTACCTTGAGCTCAGAATAATTTACAGACCTAGTCTTAGTGTCCAGATGTTGGTCCTTGTCTAGCTGGAACAGACCTTCTGTCACCATAACCTTGAAGGCTGGCTGGATCCATCAATGAAATGCACATTTAAACTGTGCTTTTGTGCTTTTTTGGGACCTTCCTTTGAGAACAAAAGTACTGTGATTGCTGTGATTATCTCAGTCCTGCACATAATTTCTCAACTCGATGGCTCTCACCTCCACCCAGTGATGTTTATGGGGTCAGAATTATCAGCACAGCAGTACGGTCTAGTGCGGCAAAGTATGGCCTAGTAAAAAAGTGAACCAATGCTGTATTTTCATCACTTTTTTGGATGGCCTTCCTCTTTCTTCAAGACTGAGTTGGACTCTACCTCAGACTCTCTAAAAGTAAAGAAAGGAAGCACAAGGTATGCTAGACACAACTATAGTTCCTTTCAAGGTAGGGCCATTTCCAGGACCTGCATTCAGACTTGAAAACACTGCTAGAGACCATGGCCATCCAAGTACGTGTTGGCTTTCTGAGAACTGCTGTATCAGTTTAGCTTTAAAAAGTAGTTCTCCAGTCCCTCATTTTTCTTTACTGTTGGTTAATCATTTAGGCCAGGAGGCATTTGACTTTGTGGAAAATTCTTTGTTGATTTTAGGTGCTTCATCTCTAGCTCCATTATTAGAGCAGGGGATGAATTGTCCAGATTTCTATAAATATGATTCAGATCAGTCCTTTATTAATTAGGCATTTAACTCATCTATCCCAATGAATCAGATGTCCTTTACAAGGTGTCATTTTGTCTATTCTGACCTCCTTAGCAGCCCTTGTAAAAGTAACCTCTACTCCTGTGTTGTTTGTTTGTTGTCTAGCCTAGCGAGGAGAACACATCTGTATGATGCACATCTATAAAATGCAAGTGATGATTACAGCTATTGTGAGTTTGTAAATTTTTATTGACATTTTGGATATTTCATCTCAGACTTTATAAAAAAAGGACTATCTTATAACTATGTTTACTATAGATACAGTTTTGAAGCCAATTAATATATACAATTTTGACCTTTTCATCCAAGAAAAGATTTACATTACATGATCCTGCAGCCTGCTTCACTCCCCTTCTAAGACACCATCACTAAGACACAGGTCTTTGATACCCTGCTTCTACCCATTTTTGAGAGAAGACACTTATTTGAGGTGTCTGACTACTTCTGAATGTTACCTTGAGGAAATAGTTGTGGTAAACATTACTGAGTTGTCTGTATGAAGGCATTGACCCATATCTTTTAATCTGCCTTTGGGAGGAACAAAGTTGGAGTGAATGAACTTCTGCTTTTGGCTGACCTGGGAATATTTCTTCCAAAAAAAACCTAACTTGAGGGTTTATGTTATGGAGACTTCTTCCAGTACAATCTCCCCTTTATTTTCTCTCCCACTGAATTTCATTGTTTATTTGGTGCAGGTATCAGCCATCTTGTGTCACATAGTAGTTCCCACTTCCCAGGTGAGTTCCCAAGGTGGCCTGTATTTGACTTTAAGTCCACCCATCTCACTATATGTCCTCTTCCTTTATTACTGGGAAGCTTTTTTACTTGACCAATGATCCAGAGAGAGAAGAAATTATGGCAAAGAAATGTGACAGGTCTCAGTACACCCTGAAGGATCTTTCTGTCAGTCAGTCAGTGTTCAGTCTCCTCATGAAAATCTAACAGCCCTACCAACCCCATCATTCCTACCAGATTCTTTAACCTCCTTTGTACCCATATACCATCACCATGCACATTCAGCCTGCATTAACTCCCCAGATATCCCCTTTTGCCTCAAGCTCTTACCAGTCACCCTCACTACTCATCTTACAAAGATCCAACTCAATGCCTCAAAAGTTCTCCAGCAACCTCAGCAATACACCAGCCACCTACTCTGCTTGTCTTTTGTCCAAAATGTCCCTACATCCCTCCCAATGCTATTAACATTTCCAAGCCTTTGATATTTCAAAGATTTTGTATCAGGATGTGTAAGCCATAAGCTGGAATCGAGGGCTATATGGAGATATTCTATATGGAGATATTCTATATGGAGATATTCTGCATATATACAAAGCCACTATTTATGTAATTTCTATAAAAGACACACTTGGAACAACCTGGTGATGAGGTTAATAATCCTGGTCAGTGCAAAAGTTTCTTGGATAAAGGTTTTGTCTGGTCTGTGAAAAGGCTGCTGATCCCTTCTTGGTGGCACACTTGGGGACATGATGGTGTGTGTGGGAGTAGGGAACACTTCAGGGATATTTTGCTTCATAGTGAAGGCAGCAAAGGAGGTGTCACCAAAGTGCTGTGTGATCTGTGTGGAGGCACTGCCATCTCGTGGTGCTGGGCACATTGCTGACCTGTCTGGATGTGTCAAAGTCAGGTAGTGCACTGAAACCTTGCCCCCTGCTCGCAGCTAGTATGAACCTGATGTATGTGAGATTTACATGATTAAGAAAGGACAGCTGTAGTACACGATTAAGTTATATCAGCTAAGAAAAACTACTTTCTCTTCCTCAAATGCTCTGACATCTTTTAAACAGTTTAACTCTTCAATTATTATTTTTTAAATCCCTTTACAAACTCCATGACAACCTGGAAAGATTAAAAACAACAGTTTCATCTGTTTTTCTTGGTGTTGCAGTACAGACAGGCTGTTAAGGTAACAGAAATTTCTCAACAAGAGTAAATTTTTAACTCTTACAGTGTCAGCATAATTTTTTTTTTATATTTTTATATTTTTTTTTCAGAGAGCTTGATTGTGTAGACTCTAGATTAAAAGAAATCCTTCTAACAAGCAGCTTTACCTGCTTTATCAGTGTTGACCTTCCCCAAGGCTGCCTAATCCACCTGGATTTTTAGAGCAGTGCAGAGGGATGGTAGAAGCTATTGGAAAAAAACAGGTCTGAAAAACATGGAAGGTTTCAGTGTATCTCAAATGAAGGGAAGAAATACTTAATCAATTTAAAAGTGCATTGCATGACAAAGAAAGATCTCCAGGAAAAATTAAATGCTGTAATAAGAAATACCCAACACAATGTTCTTTCTGTAAAGTAAAGATGATATTCAGCTCACAGGTTATGATATGTAAATTTAGCCATCTATATGTTGCAGCCTGTAAATGATTTGGATGTCTAAGCCAGTGGAAGTGTCAGCAATAGTTAGTGAAGTCCATGAGCCACTCAGCTCTCCTTAAAGTAAGCACCTACATTTGGCCAGCTGTATAGCTGTCTAGAAATCACTTGCTATTGATCTAGAGTTGAATTCTGTTGCATAAACATAACTGCAAAATGCCATTTGAGATGTCTTGGGGTATCCAAGACATCTCCACTGTCCTGGACACTTAGACTTTTTTGGAAGAGTGACTGAAGGCCAGGCAGGACTCCACACAGTTCCCAAAGTCACTGTAGCTACTTGCATTTAAGCATACAACGCTTGTTCTTGGTGTCTACTACCTGTAATGAAAGCTTGGGCACCTGGTCTGTGTGTACATGCCTTCCTATTCCCTCAGTTCTACTCCATGAGATAAACTTCACCCTATAGATAAGCATATTTGAGAGTCATACCTCAATTTCTTTGTATTCAGGCCTCCTATGTGATTGCATCAGAAGCACATTATGACTTTCCTGTCATCTACTAAACTGCTGTGCAAAAATGACTCCTGTCCAGCAAGTCAATCTCAAATCAAGTTGTGTTCAGTGGGCAAAGTTGATTGAATCCACATTCAAAATTAAAAACAGACTTTAGAATACTCTACCCCAATAATGGATGAGTGACTAAATCATGAAATGCAGAGATGGGTCCAACTTTTTTTGAAATCCAGTGGTTCCTGATTGCTCAACTACTGGAATAGGCTACAGAAACTGACAGATACAGTTTGGTGGCTGCTCCCCACTAGATGGAAGTTGTTAGAAACAGTCCTTTGGTAAAGTCAAAGACCTAACCTATAAGTCTTGATGATGTAGATCTATCTAGAAAGTGTTTTTAAATTAATTTAAACTAGAGATAAGAAGAAATTTTTAAAAATAATAATTTTTTTTTTAGTATCTGAGTGAGAATTTTTCAGTTTCAGAAAATACAGCTGATTCAAGGCAGGACTCTCTTTGGTGTGTTGACAGACCAGGTAAATGAGGTTTTCCCGTTGTCTGATTCTTGGAGCAAATGTGCTGTAGTGTGATATTGTTTCTTTAAAATTGTGGATATTTACCACAGGACTTTTAGAGCGGGCTGAAATAACTTTTGGAGGTACCTTTTCTTTCTTTGCCTCTTACCTCTAAAAGGACTCTAAAAAAACATCCCTTAGACTAGATGTAAACTTTAGAGATAAGGCCTTTCCCAGTTTCATTGTTCCACATTTCCTAATCTCTCTATTTAGTAAGATAATGACTGACACAACCCATCTGTAAATGGTGGAAAGGGGAGACACATCCTGTGCCATGTCATCCAGCACTCAAAAAGGGGCTGAGGCTGTCTCTGATCACACAGTAAATCCATGGAAATGGAGAACTGCAGGGTATTTGCAATGACTTGAAATATAGAAAAAATGAATATCCAAGCATCTGCCCTGTCCCACTCAACTCCCAGCCTGCCCATGGGTCCAAGACTCCATTAAAGCCCAAACCCTGCCTCAGCAATGCTGTAGAATGCTGATCTCCAGCTTTGCAAAAGGCCTGTCCCACCAAGAGTTCCACCTATCTAGGACAGATCCATAAGCTGACATCCTGGCCTGGCCTTAGGCATGTCTTGGACCTGCCTTACCACCATGAAATTGCTTCATGATCTGTAATCTTGGTTGAACGTGGTCTCTGTCTCCAGGCCTTCCTTGCTTTCTCACTGGGACTGTGGCTGATCCTACTGCCCACGTGATGCCCCTTGTCTTCCAGCCCCCATCCCTCAGGATCAGCTGCCTCTGGCTACTCCCTGACACATCTCTAACCTCATTTTCAGTAGATATATGTCCACCTCCTCATCAAAGGATGTGTCTCCAAATACCTGTACTTTGGCTAAACAATGAGAGAGAATAGCATTAGAAAAATGTGGCCTTTGTGGAGGATCCACAGATCCACGAGGGCCAGACAAAGATTTATGGTAGCTGAAGCTCAGGAAAAAAGATGGGAGAAATATCAGAAATAGGTCATCTGCTGTGGAGCTCTCTGTTTCAGTAGGGTGAATTTCTCTTATCTTTTGAAATTGAACCTGATGATAGAACTCTTGAAGTTTGCTTCAACTAGAAAAGAAATGAAGCCTTGAAGCATACCAGATGTTACAGAGACGGATCTTTTTCCACCTTTACTGACTGGCAGTGCATTTGTTTGGGGACAACAGACTTTCTTTTCCTGTTTATATCCCTTAGAAATAATATGTAGGCCCCAAAGGACCTGTGGATCAAAGCTCAGAGCCACAGGGGCTGTTAGTTGCAATGGAGAGTGTGTTGCATTTGTATGGCGTTATTAGACCATAGTCATACTTGATACTTACTTATGCAGTGTGCTAAACACCTTCCTCATGAAACTCCACTCACTGGTGGTGAAGAAAGAATGTGCATGGCCCACTAATGGCAGAGACTTCATACCTGGTTGGTCCAGGACTGGCTTTGCCCAGCAGAATCCAGGGACTGCTTCCCATGAGGAAATAAGTTAATCCTTTTAGCCTAAGAAACTCCATCCTGCTGCTTCAGGAAGAAATAAACTACCCTGTAAATTCACAGACAAAAATTTCTCTTTGGTGCAATTTTATATCAGATCAGACTTATACAAAATGAGAATACATTTATTGTGTCATCTACAGCAGTATACATGTTAAAAACAATTTCTCAAAACACAAAAAAGTTTAGAAAGCAGCAATTTATATCTGTGTTTCCACCTCATAACAAAGCTGAATAACCCCAGATCCCATTACCAATTAAACCAGTTTTGACCAAAAAAGGTCAGTATGAGACCCAACAGGCCAATAAGCTTGTACCTTGACACAGTCAAAAGCCAAAATACAACTTTCTATCCAATAACTTGGTACTTCTCTTTTCAGAGCTAGAGCATGTTACATTGCCACTGAATGGACAAGAGGAAGGGAAAGAGAATGAACACACCAAATATTTGTTTTTACAGATTACAACGATACATAAAGGCCTCTTGAGACTTCTCTGCAAGCATGAAGTCCATTGGAAAAGGCATATCCAGAAGCCTAAGTCATTTCAGACACTAAAGAGTGTCATATCACACAGTAATTCTTTACATGGATGAATTCCCCAAAAGCAAGCCAATGGGAAATTGCAATCTTAATCATAAGAAGGTGAAAGACCATGAGGTTCAAAACATTGTTCAAGCTCTGCTGGTGTGTTTTCATACACAAAGGACAATGTGTTTTTTAGCTGAACTTTGCTCTTTAGTACAGGTATGCACGGACCTTGACATCAGAACATCATTAACTACTACTGCATACTCCATACCTTCCTAGTGCTGCTCTTAGATGCAATTCTGAACTGGTTGCATGTGCCTGACTGCTCAAAGCAGAAGGTAAAATCCTTAATTTTTTTTCACTGCCTGTGAACTATATACCATTGTTTGTTTCTGGACACAGAAGTGCTGGTCATATGGACATAATCTGACAGAGAGTACAAGACTTCTTGAAAACTACTCTTGGTGAGAGCTACTAAGCTGTTATTAGGCATGCACCTCCCCCAAATCTGGCAGGTTATAGCCAAGAGAAGCAACCCTCAAGCTTTTCAAGACCATTATTTCTCAGCATGCTTGAAACAGAATGATGGTGACTGGGCAAAGTTGCTAGGGGAAAAAGTCATCTACAATAGATTTCCACAGTGTCAACATCTGTCTCTGATCTGGTCAGTTAGACTTCCTGGTGGAAAGCAATAGATACTTCCAAAGTATGAATCATGTCACCCTTGAGTAGAGATCAAAAATATTTTTGATGTTTGTTTATACTCTAAAATTGCTCATTTTTCTTGTAACTACAAAGGCAAAGTGAAGAAACTAGATCAAAGGAAGATATCTTCACTGTTGATGTCTAAAGTTAAGTGATGTGGATATCTCCCTAGCTGCCTGCTTAGTGATACAGAATCTTTTCCTGGACTTGCCTATGAGCTAGAATGTTTAATGCTGGAAGTGCCAGATGTTGAAAGTGACACATGTTTCATATAGCCCTTGATATTTAACTCTTTTAAGAAAGAAAATCAGGTAAAATGAGATATTTGGTTGTATTGTTGCATCATGTGCATTTCTACTGTTGCAAACTCAGGAGTCAAACAGACACTGCCTACATATAGATATCAAAGTCTAGCTATCTGAGTTTGGAGTGGTGTCCCATATATCCTGCTCTATCTGTTCTTACTACCTTGTCTTGTCTCCTTTTAGACCTTCCATGCTATAATAGGCCTGCTGAGGTCATATTTATTGCTCTGCAGTGTCACATAGCAGATCATTCTAAGCGCCCTGCATTTCTCTGGAAGCCTTGTCTGCATGAAAAAATCTCAGAATAAAAGAGTTACTATTATGAAATAACATAATCAAACCAAAGAGGAAAAGCTTAATTTATTGAACTTTCTAGATACATCCACTGAATGTGGAAACTATGAGGTTTACCTTTGGCATTTGGATCCTGTAGTTTGTCATGTAAGAAGGCTTCAGAGGATTTCAGAGCAGCTATGAAACCACAGCTTGCACATTTCTGTAGATAATGGGGACATAAAGTGGTAAGCACAGTAGCTTCCTCCAGGGTACAGCATGTGTTCTGCCTGTGTCTTAAACCAATCAACCACTGTGAAAGGTGACAAAGAGACCTGGTTACACTGCTTTTTCATCCTGGCCCTTCTGTATTATTGGGATATTGATACTTCTTGTGATTATAGCTGGTTAACAGTGATCATGCTTTCCTCACCATGTCCTCTATGTCATTGTTTGTCAAAGTGGATGCCGGATGGGAGGCATTGAGATGTTCATCCAAGGTTGGATGATGCTATGTGTAAAAAGCTGAAAAAACAAACAGTCATCTGGATTGTCCTGGGAAGATAGCTTGTAGTAACTCATCCTTGGCTGTGTGCAGCTGTATTTTTCAACCTTTTTTCATCTGTGAGAACCTTCACATAATTACAGATAAGACATAAGCCCTTCAGAAACTTTCCAAGCTATATACAAAGAATGTACTTATTTTCCTTAATCATCTTCCATGGACACTTCAGAAATAGTCTATGGGCTCTGAAGTCTCCATAGAACATAGATTGAAAACCTTTACCTTAAGCACTTGTTTTTGAAACACTATTGAAAAACAATTTCAAATAACAAGGTAAATAGGTTTTGGTTTTCTCTTTACCATATTTACATTACTGTTTATTAAATCACACTGGGCATACTTTTTTTTTGCTATAACCTCTTCAATTTTTATATCTAATTTCTGGCAGGGCTGGATTGGAAAGATAATATGAAGTTAGATAGCTGCACGGCTCACAGGCCAGATTTAGTGAAGATTTAGTGAAGATTTAGTGGCACTGTTGGACCCATGAGCACTGAAACCTCATAATCTGACACAATCAATATATTTTTTGCAAATATAAATGCTGATTTCCTGCAGGATGTGGACTGAATGAGTGTCCTATCCTTTTGATTTGAAACAGCAGCAATACAACCTCTCCTACAGGATTATAATTGAAACCAGAAAAGGAGAAGATCGGGATCATTTCTGCCTTTAGACCTGACTGAAATTAAAGCTACTCAAAAAAACCCAATCTCATTTATACTCTTTCAAGAACTAGAAATCGTTCTCTTAGTTTTTATTGTTACTTTTTTTTTCATGATGCTTGGCATGCTGCTTCCAGTTAATTTTCCTGCAGTTCTCAATGGATTCACTTATGTCTGTATCTGCTATTTTTCATTACTTTAACTGCTCAAATTGAGATTAGAGCTGAAACAAATGCAGCTGATTAGCATGATTGTTTTCAGTCTTATCTTTCAGCTGCATGATCAAAGACAAACTGTGGACTTTGCCTGAGATAAAGCTGTTCATATTTCAGGAAGGGAGAAAGGAACTAGAAGCAAGATTAGTATGACAAGGAGTACAAGTGAGACAGGAGTTATTTTAATTTGGAATTTAGAAAAAAGTTTCTAACTGCCAGAAAAGTGAAGTCTTACAATAACTTTTTAGTGGGAAGATAAAGAAAAATAAAAGTCTACTGAAATTTAAAAGGGGGGATTGATCAGTTTAGGAGTGGGAATAATATGCTGTGAAAATAATGGCAGTTACAGAGTTTCCTTCAGATTAAGTGTGCTTATGGCACTGTGCTGCTCTGGAACACCTGAGGATCAGAGACCAACAGCTCTAACTCTGCTAGATATATTTTATTCTTGATCAATTTGGCTTTGTATATTTTTAGCTACTAATTTCTTTTGTCCATGGGATTTATGAAATAAATAAAAAAAAAATACCAAAAAACCCCCCAAAAAACCCAAACAACACCAAACCTGAATCTTTGAGCTAACCAGAGATCCTGCATAGTCCTTTATAGGCAAGCACAGAAGCTATCACACTATGCAGAAGCAGAATTTCATCCATCATTGATATGACAATATCATGAAAAGCCACAATTTTAAAAAATTACATGGACAAGGCAAATTATGAGAATTAATCCTATTATTACTGTTGAAGAGGATCAGATTGTCCTAGGTCAGGTTTTGAGCAGGAGTCTAATAAACACTATATTGTGTCCATTTCTGGTCCCCACAATTGAAGAAAGACGTGGTCAAACTGGAGAGGGTCAAAAGGAGGGCCATGAAGATGATCAGAGTGATGTACAACCTGCTCTATGAGGAAACACTGAAGGACTTAGGTCTTTTCTCCCTAGAGAAGAGGAGGTTGAGGGGGGATCTCATTTCAGTATTCCAGTACTAAAAAGGTGGCTACCAAGAGGATGCAGACCGTCTCTTCACAAGGACCTACATGTAGAGGATGAGGGGAACAGATACAAGTTGCACCAGGAGAGGTTTTATCTTAATGTAAGAAAGACATTTTTTACATTAAGAACAATCATTCACTGGAACAAACTTCCCACCTCTGGAGGCTTTCAAGATACGATTGGACGTGGTGCTAGATGATCTAATCTAGGCTCCCTTTCCCATGAAAGGTGGGACTAGATGATTGTTTGAGGTCCCTTCCAACCTGGGCTGTTGACTCTATGATTCTGGATTGCTGTGTATTCCCTTCTGGAAGGTATCTGACATTTGCCATTGACAATGAAGAGTATCTAGGGAGAGTCATCTTTGCAAATGTAATCTGAAATTATTAGCACAAGTCAGCTCCTGCCTACTTCTGGTTGTTATTTAGCCTTGTAGTTAGAAGACACAGTTCTTCAATTGCAATGACAAACAGTTGCTGAAAAGAAGGAACTAGACACCAAACACAGTGTCTGAATTTAACTTCCAAACTGCACCGTGTCTTTTTTGCATTTCACTTGGTCTCATCTGCCTTCACTTCTCACCCTTCTCCTTCCACCCCAGTTTAGCACCTGGTTTTCAAATACAAATACTTAAATGAGGAAGAGGAACTTGAGTATTTTTCCTCTATGAAATAAAAACTTCCACAGCTGAGCATTTAAGTTTCATTACCTGGGCTCTGAGTTCCAGATATACTAAATGTAGGTGAAGGTAAAAGGAGGTGGGGTCACCATGCAGAAATGGGACAAGCCTTGTCCTTTGAAATACAGACTGTAGTTTTCATTTTGAGATGTTGATTGTCCTGTAGTACCAGCACTCCACATCAAAAAGTCAATAATCAAAGAGTGATTAGATACAGTAAATAGTCACAAAAGCTGCAGCACAGAAACTTTTTGTACATTTACAAAAGAAAAATAAGAAAATTAGACAAGAAGTACATTATGGATATGGTAGAAAAAATGGCTCAAGGAGCACCTCACGCTTTTCTTTTAATTATGTATTTTTTTTAATAACATAGCCTTTCTAGCTCCAAAATATATTTCACAGTGAAAAATCAAACAAAGCACTGTTACACTTAATTGATATTTACACTCACTTAGAAGCAAACCAACCACCTGTTGGTTTTTTCCATCCTGAAACAAATAGAAATGACAGCCACTGTGAATGGTGGCCATGCACGTCCAGCATCTTCAGCTTACATTCAACAGCAAGATTTCTTGAGAGCTAATTTGTGCGATGGCATCAGAGTCTGGTTTAGATAATTATATACACCTCAAGTATGATCTTTCCAGGAACACTGAGAAAGTTCGAGTGACTAAGGAAAGCCACATTTGCAAGTGCACCAACACTGCCAATAAAATATATTAATAATAAAAAAGTAATAGAAGTAATAGAAGGGGTTTACTTATATAATATATTGTGTATTAAATATGTCAAGAGATAGATACTATTTCTTCTAGTAATTTCAGTGCTGGTGAAAGTCTTCAGACTTCAATTTATCCACTGAACAAGAAACACAAATATTGCAACAGCAGAATTTTCCCCTCCACTGCCCTCCAACTTGTCTTGCTCCTGAGCATTGGCTCCTAGAATTTAAGAATTTAAGGGACAAGTTCAGATTTTCATGACTATTCAGTCCTTGGTCTCTCTTGCTGAGACCACCAAAAATGATAGTGATATGCTGAGGCCAAATCCCAAGCCATAGTGAAGTGGCTTTGTTCTAAGAATAATAACAAGGGTTTTTTAACTGATTTTAATTTAGCTGAGGACCTAGTCTCTAGTGTGCATGACTGGAGGGTGGTTTTGGTGATGTGGATATTTGCCCACTAGGCACTAGACTGAGATCCACTAACTCAAATTGCAGAGCACTACAAGACAGCCAGGAAAGCAACAGAATCCAAAAGTAAGCTCAGTAAAAACCTCAAGAACAAGAAGAAAAACAACAAAAAAGAAAGATCCAAGCCCCTTCTTGCTCTAGACTGAAACACAGCCAAGTCTCCAGCTGTAGGCAGTTCTTCAACAGCTTTGTCTCAATATTTCTAATTTATTAATGCTTGAAAATTGGCTACCAGCCATTCATGCAAAATATACTTTCTGTTTTGGGTTTTTTTTTAAATAATACATTTAATATATTTACCTGATAGATCTGACTTTCCCCATCTCCCATGTGATTCTGAACTGCAACTGCATGACTCCTTGGAAAACTTTCTAAAATAGATTTTAGCAGCTACTAAGGAGAGAGGAAACTCCAATCCACCAGTTAAAAATACTTTAGTGAATTTTGCAGAAAGTCTGGTAGAAGTGAACAAATTCTGCTCTTGGAGCAGCAAACCAGTGCTGAAGACTTGAAAAAAAGGTGTCTGGATCATTTAATGTCCACTTAAGATACTGGAGTGTAATGTAAGTGATAGAAACTTTTTTGCTGGTCCTCTGTGCAAGGATAGTTTCACCTGAAAAGGGTATAAGCATCTCATAAGTACATGATCCTGTACAAATATGAAGGCAATCTCAACATTTCTGTCTGTTTCAAACTATTTTTACATTCATTTACACTGCTACAACTGAGAGCAGATTATGTCCCATAAAGCACTATATAAATGTTAAGTATTATAATTAATATTTCTTTCACAACTTTCTGAAACCTTTTTTTTTCTCCTTTTAAAAAATAAGGAAACTAGCATTATTTTTAAAAATCTATGCTTAAAATGACATTAAAACTTTTTTTTCACTTAAACTAACAAAAAACAGTGAAATTAAAAGCTCACATTCAGCTGGCACTAAAATTCTGAGTCTTTCACATTTTTTCTTAGTTCATGGTCATGTCAACTAACACCAATGAACAAGATTTAACTTTGAATTTCCTGGTTACCATTAGTTTCAGTTCAAAACTTCACATTTAAAATGTCATTTTCATTTTAGTTTTTTAATATATGCATACACATACAAGCATATATATATATATATATTAATATATATATCAGTTCATAAATTGAAAATTATATGAGTGTTAGGACACTCCTCAAAGCCTCTATGCACTGTATAAAGACTTTTAAGAATTGACATCATTGAGATTTGATTGAAGTACATATGTACCAGTCCTGGCTTTAACTAATGGCAAAGGTTGAAAGAACATTTTACTTCCTCTCAAAGAAAAGCAGTAAGACCATTGGTAGTTAAACAAACAGAATATCCAAAGAGAGAGAAAACTGCCAGGTGTGGGAAGTCATCCAAAGTCTTTATCTTTTCCTTCCATATCATCTTATTGTTCAGTTTAGTTGCCCAACAAATGCAGGTGACTTTTACCTCCCAAGATGATCACGCCAGATCCCTCTTGTGCCTCTTGCTCTGGCAGGAAAGAGTCAACACACAGAAGTCAGCTGGGTTGCAAAGGCACCACACTCTGTGTGACATCACTACCCAAAAACAGGCCACGTTTGGACATGGATGCAGAGGGCTCAAGGTTATCTGGAGGGAAAGGCCATCCTGGAATTGACTTCTACTCTCAAGGTGGGAGGGAGGGGAAAATTATTTTTATTATTCAAATAATCCAATCAATTAGCCTATCAATCAATCAATCAATCAATCAGTCAGTCAGTGCCAAAAATATAGATATATCTCAATTGCATGGCTCTTTTAGAAAATTCACAGCTTAGCTAGAACATAAAACATTCTCAGAAGTTTCCCTGGGTATGGAAAAAGACATCTGATCCCATCTCTCTTGCCTGGAGTCTCCCCATTGATTCACAGTAGCTATGCAGCTTCATGTTGGCACAGCAATTTCTTTCAGTCCACTGGACACATCTGACTAAATTCACTCATGAACTTAATTTTCTGGAGTTCTTTCCTGAATTGGCTGGTTTGATTAAACCAAGCATCCATCCTAAGACTCATAAGAGAAACACTGCAGAAGTTCACACACCAAAAGACAGGGACAGGCTAAGATATGTTTGACTAGCAAAAAAAAAAAAGAAAAACCAAACAAAAAACCCCAAAAAACCAAAATGGAAACCAGTTTCAAAAATAACAATGGCCATGTCCATTGACAGATTAATATCAGTTTGGCAACCAAGAATCACAACTGCACAGCAATCACTTGTTACTTTTGACTGACAACGGATTACTTGCAGATGCTCTGAAATGTAAATAATTGAGTGGGTTGGCTTGGCCTGTTGTTTATTTTTTAAACATTTTTCTGTTAATGGCCTTGAGTATAGTTGGGTATTTACAGTGATTGTTAAAAAGATATGTATATACATATTTTCTTTGCATTTTCACCTCTACAAACATCAAGGAAATGTTAGGAGAGAGGAGAGGAGAGGAGAGGAGAGGAGAGGAGAGGAGAGGAGAGGAGAGGAGAGGAGAGGAGAGGAGAGGAGAGGAGAGGAGAGGAGAGGAGAGGAGAGGAGAGGAGAGGAGAGGAGAGGAGAGGAGAGGAGAGGAGACCTACACCATCACCAAAACTTATGATTTTTTAATTATTATTTTTAAAGGGATGGTTTTTGGTTTGCTTGTTGATTGATTAGTTTTCCTTAGCTGCTTATGTCGCTAGGTTCTCTGCATTTATGCTGGACATCCGAATCTGAGAGCTGCTCTTGCTCAGAATGGAGAGTTGTGTCCCCCCGTTCACTCCGCTGCTCGCTAGAGAAGGATGTCGATGTTTGAAATCCACAGCAAAATACCGGTTGACTTTCCAGCTCCTCCATTTTCTCTTTATTTCTGATTGCACCTTTAGGGAGAAACTTCAAAAGGTCATTTTTTATGTACTTAGCCGCTCGAGGACATGCTGACAAATTATCAAGTTTAGAAAAAAATACCCCACAATTTGACAGAATTATTTTTAAGACTATTAAACTCCTCATTTCAGCAAAATCTGAAGTAACTTCTCCATGTCTGAAAGAGATCCAGGCATGCAGTGGGAGTAATAGCCTGGGTTCTGTGTCTCTGACTTCAGATAATTCAGGATCAGCCCAGGGGTACATAGAAGACCTGTTCAACTCTACCTCCAACATGGTTCTTTAGCTAGCTGTTTCCCTTGGAAAAAATATCTTTCATCAATGGCCAATATTAAATATATAATAAGAAGTCAAAGAAACCAGCAACCAAAAGGTACTAGACAGCAATGAAACAACCTGTCCACAAAAGCAGCTTGTGTTTTCCCTGCCATTGATGGATGCATGTCTACTGAAAACTTTGCCTCCTGCTTGTAGATCACCTCTAAGCAGATGACAGCTCCTGGATTCATATACATCTATGACAGTCTCCTTCCCCTACAGCTGTTTTTATGAGAACCCACAGTAAACCACCAACAGTAAAACAATCCATGGTCAGAAGTCCAATTAGAAAGTGAGCAAATAATTCTATAGCTTTTCTACTTTTCTTTCATCACTAATTTCTTCAAAATCTTGCTACGTGTGCATATGTGTACATATGTACATAAGATTGTAAGGGATCATACTAGCTCAGACTAACATTTACTCAGTCTATGACCCAATTCTGACAGCAGTCTGTAGTATATTTCTGCATGAAATAGCATAAGAACAAGGAAATATGTAAAGATATTTTCTCATTATATTTTTCCAGTCTCCAATGAGCTGCTGAGTTAAAGATGTTGCTGTCTTTAATAGTCATTACTAGATTTTTCTAGACTAACATAATTGTCAAAATGGATCAACATATGCCCTTATGCTAAACAAGTGCTTCGACTGTATGGACACTAAGTATAGGGAGAAAAAGTTCAACTGGAAATCTTCTGGTTTGGTATAGATTAGGTGATAGACTATGGAGGTATATTATCTCTGTAAAAAGAAAATAGCTTTTGCATCTGTAACAGTGTAATATACCAAAGGTGAAACCTTTCTTACCCTAAGTAAATATAGTGGAAGCCCAAGTCATTCTCTAATGTTTTGAGAAGTAAAGTGCTTTAAATTAGTCTGGTTTTGTTAATTTGACTAAGAACAGCCCTACCCGTTCCAAAGGGGTCACAGGAAATCTGGCACATTGCATGTTACCTTTGAAGGTGCTTATCTCCATATGAGTTTTAGACAAGACCTTCTGTCTATTCTGTTAGCACTTATGGAGGATAACAAATGAAACAACAGTTGTAGGTGGGAGAGATGAATATCCATTAATGCCAGCTGGTGAAGTATGAATGCAGCCACTAATTCCAGCAAAGCATGATCCAGAATTCACCTTCTGAGCTACACAGGACTGAGTCATGAAAAATGCTTTAACATTTACCTATGAGTCCTTTAACAGTCATCTTCTCTAAGCCCATAAACAAAGATGACCTATAAGATGGTTTAGTGAACTCGAAGAGATTGTTATGGTTGTCTGAGAAGAAGTCACTTGGATATAGGAGTTAGAGACCTTTTGTACTAGAGACCAGCTGTTGCACACTGTATGTGAACAAGCATAGAACACCTACTGGTAGAAATAAATGGTTTCAACCTTCTTGAAAAGAAAATAGAAGGTGACTTTAGAAGAAGTCTTCTGTTGGACTGCATAATAGATATACATCAGTGGAGGAGAGAATGGATGAACTGTATACATTCCTCTTAAGGCAGCCTTGGGAAGGGAGTCTTTTCCATTAATTCAGAAAAATATCATCTCAAGTGTCTCACTCAGATAAACAAAAGCAGAGGAACTTCAATTTGCAGATCAGAATGAGTGAATAAAAAAAAATTCCCACAAACAACAACAAAACAAAACAAAAAAACAAATGTGGGAAGCTGACACTAGCAGCAGCAGTTGCCATGTGCTAAGACTGTGAAGTTTGTAAGGTACCCTGGGGGTGTCTGAAGGGGATTCTGGACATCTGGCACCCTTGGGATACGTGTGTGGAAGGACTGTCTGTCAGGAGACAAGTCTCACAAGAGAATTGGGCAACAGTTTGGTTGTGCCAGATCTCCCCATGGCCAGGTCAAACCATGAGTTACTGCATATAACTGGCCCCTGGGGAGTGCCAGCAACTAGCAGTGCAAACGGCATGATGTCTGTTGAGAACAGCATCAGCAACAAAAGGTGGCATCTCTTGGGAGAAGCGTCATCAGTTAGTGTGGGAATCAACACAGCAAGGGCTGTGCACTCTACCAGTTGTGAGGCTGCTGCCTGCTCTACTCACCTGCAGGCTTAGGCTGCTGCCTCATTGATCACTCCAGCTAGCTGGTGGCAATGCAAGCCTACCAAGCAGCTTGAGCTCTCCAGGGATTAGAAGGGTTTATTAAGCAGTGCTTTGAGGTTTTTTGGAAGTATGGTGGCAGAGAATAGGCAAGGGCTGTGCTCTGCAAAGAGGATAAATACCCAAGTGGTCTTCTGCTCTGTCTTACCAGTCAGAGATAGGGGTGCAGACAGAAGCCAATGCATCATGCAGATATGTTTTGTGGCTGGTGTCATTGCCAGGGTTTTGTTTTCTACAATCATAGGATATTCTTCAATGAATACAGCCTATTAGAGAGAGATGGGATACATCTACCCAGGTAGGAGAATCTTCACTAACAGATTGGCTGACTTACTGAACTGTACTTTAAAATAATGAACTTGGGGGGTAGTGTCCAAAGCTGTGACACTTACATATTCATAAGCAGCAGAGTAAATGAGTTTATGTATACCAATGCATGCAGTCTGGGCAGCAAACAGGAGAAACTGGATCTCTGTGCCCAGTCAGAGAGTTATGATATTACAGAAAACACAGAAACTTGATGGGAAAACTCACATGACCACTAGATCACAATGGATGGCTAGAAACTCTTTGGGGAAGACATGAATTTAAAAAGAGGAGGTGGAGTTGTATTTTGTGTAAACCAGAAATCCGTGTGTATGAAGGTGGGTTATGGAGACCACAAATGCTCTATGGAATGTCTTTGGATCAAGATTAAAGGGATTTTCACCAGCTATGAAAAGGCAGACAAATACCCACCAACAACCACAAGAACCTTGCTTGGACATGCAGAAATGCAGTCAGGAAGGCTAAGGCTCAGTTAGAAGTGAAAATGGCCAAACATGTCAAGAAGAATGGGTTCTTCAGATATGTGAGCAGTAAGCAGAAACACAAGGAAGACAAAGACCTAGAAACTATCACAAACCAAGTGAAGCAGGTGATTGGGAAAAGCCAGGAAGGATTTATCAAAGGCAAATCATACCATACTAAGCTGACCATATTCTACAACAAAATAATATTTTCTGTTGACATGGGGAGAGTAGTGGGTGTTGTTTCCCTGGACTTCAACAAAGCTTTTAGCACTGTTTTCCATAGCATTTTCATAGGTAAACTGTCAAGATATAGATGGAGTGAATGTTCTGCAAGATGGGTAGGAAATTGGCTAACAGGGCAAACTCAGAGGGTGGTGAACAACACTTTTTGCTTAGACTGCCAGCCTGTCACTAATGGGGTCCTCCAAGGATCAATAGTGGACCCCACACTGTTCAACATCTTCATAAATGATCTGGATGATGGGACTGAAAGCACCCTCACTAAGTTTTGGTTTAATAAAGACATCACACATTCTCTTTCTTTTGCTGAGACATCAGGAGGTTCAGGCTAAGGTGCTAGGGAATAGGATAGATGATGAGTTAGAGTGAAGGATTAGAATAGCAGTTACTGCCACGAGGAAATGGATGAGGATGGTGGGTGGAGGAGGTTAAATATTAAAAGTCTTACCTCCCCATTCAAGAAACAATAGAGAACAGCAACAACAAAACCCTAGGTAAATGGGAGAGAAAAAAAGAATGTAATTCAAATCCCTCAGTAAATGCTAGAAAATAGCTGGATTTAAAAACAAACAAAGAAAACCAAAATCCTAGAATACAAAAAATCTACACAAATAAACACACAGTCTGAGAACTGTGCATGCAAAGTAGTTATAATGAATACAGATTTCTTTTTTAACAAAAGCAGAATTCACTGTATAATCACCTGGAAAGATCCCAGTCCCAATTCAAACACTAGTCTCTCCCGTTTACTGACATTTTCAGGAGAAAAAGCAAACACCGTGTAGTGAATTCCAAACAAGGGGATAAGCAGTAGTGTAGAGCGAGCCAGTCTCCTGTTATAATAGAGTGAAAGAACTTTAATACAGTCTTGCAATAAACAAGTTGTGCTTTAATTAAAGAAAAAAAACCATAGAAAATATTTTGTTGCCTCTCTTTTGGGAAATACAGACACTGTATAATTATACAAACAAATATACAACATTCCCATTTGTTCCCAAACAACGATTTTACATACACTGCAGTTTGCTCCCACTTCTTCACACTGCTACAATAATAGCACATTAGTAATGCTTAATACTCTGCACTGTTATTTTAATTTGCATTATTATAAAGAGGGATTTTTTTCTACTGTGCCAAACATGAGGAGTATAATCTTACTAAGGGATTCAGACTGCTACGATAACACAATAGTAAACCTCTCACCCAGTTGCTTAATCCCAGTAGAGTGTTGGAAATAACTTTTTTTCTTTTTTAATTTGTATATGAGAATTTATTTCTGCATAGCAAAAAAAAATCTAAACCAGCAATACCAGTAAAGCTAAAAAAAA
The DNA here is from genome assembly GCA_907165065.1 of Caprimulgus europaeus. The sequence goes on along the minus strand of OU015530.1, from coordinate 56,099,257 downwards.
CCCCTGTATGTTCTTATACTCCTGACTATTCCTCAAAGACTTGATTTTGGTCTCATTGGTCTCATTTATACTGTTGAAAACCTAAGTGTAATTTCATGGTATAACTGATTTCCATTGTATCAGAACCAAGAGGTTTTAGAAAACAATCAAACTTGGCAGGTATAAACAAAAGGGCTATAAATAAATGTGTGTACCTGTAAGCCTTTAATTGAGTATGGATGAAATTCCCCTAAAGCAGGGGTCCAGCCAAGACTTATGCATGAGTTTTAGTGAGTGTCATTTGTTGATTGAGTAGCAAAAAAGACCCAAGAGAAAGCAAGTGTTGATCTGAAAATAAGGCAAGTACTTTATTATAAAAAAAAGTGGCCTAAAGTAAACTCAAGGACATTTTCAAAGGGGGGAAAAAATATGATTGCTTTTCTTCAAGTAAGTTAAGGAAGTAGATGGAGGACAAAAGAAGCTAAAAAGCCATAAAGATTTTTGGAAGAGCTGCATAATTTTTCAAATCCAAATGTTCACCCTGATCATGTCTATATGGCATAATGCAGACATGTTTGGATTTGCTAATACATGCTCAACACTATTCCAAAAATGTTTTGTTTGTCTTAGGGAAAGTGATGACTTAATACTTCTCCAAGAAATCTGTGAACATATGCTGTTATATCCAATACTAAACTGGAAATGAGACATCAGGTCATTGCTGGTGTCCCTCAGTCATACTTGGTGCACTAATGTTGATAAGCACATCACAACCATTGCCTTGAGATTGTATTAAACACACGTGATTCATTATTCTGATCACCACCAAATCTCAAGCTTTGGTGTAAGACCCCACAAACCAGAGGACACAGTTCTTGTGAATTATCAAGTTAGACACTGACCAAAAGTTTCTTAACAGGAGAGGGACAACCTTGGAACAGGTTGATGAAGAAAATAATCACCAACTTTGGTGATCCCTAGAAAAAAGTGGTACAGGAGTGACCCAGTGTAGTGGACTAAAAGACCTCTCAAGGTCCTTACTAGTCCTTTTTCTCTATGGACATGTAGTCAGATTAATGAAAAGAATGAGAAATCATGTAGAAAAGATTGTAGAATAATATTATCTCCATAAACAAAAAAAAGAATGTAAAGAACATAATGGTCTTTAACTGGCCATGGAATTAAAAAAAAAAAAAAAAATCAGATTAAGGCAGTAAACTGGATAAAGAAGTATCATCTCTCAAAATGTGTTACCCTTTATATTCAGAATTAATGACAACAGCAACAAAATTATAAATGTTATTTTGATTTAAAAGTCAGAATAGAATTGTCTCTTGGTATATTGTATCTCACTGTACTAATATGAGATTAATTTTGACAAGGATGCAAAGGAAGACTTTTTCTATTGTCACTTTTCTGACATTAATTAAATCTGATTAATCACACAGTTTGTAGGATCTTGAAATGTAATAGCATCAACTTATTTGTGATACTGTCTTCAATATTGTCATAAAAGTCAGGAAGAAAGTGCATAAAATGTAAGAAGTAAAACATTCTGAAGATCTATAAAGAGGAAAAGAAGATTTTAATTATAAGAAAAACTTGAGAGACACTAATGACTCTCTGGATGCTAATGAATTGTGGTTTTTCAAGAGCATTGGGAAGAAATAAGACTTAAAGCTGTTCCTGGAAGACAGGTAAGTTTATGTCCAATTGTGAAATGAAGATGTTAAATAATATCGTGAAATTCTCAGGTATGTAACAGTCAAAAATATTAATCCTCTTTTCTTCCCACACTTTTTCAGACAAGCAAGAAACCCAGGGAACAAATTCAGAAGTTTTGGGGACACAATCACTTAGTTGGGCTCAAATTGGCTGTTTACAAGAGATACGTTCTCCAAAAAGTCTAGCAAAAGCCTTGTTTAAATTCCAACAGGTAGAGGAATGTCTTAAGGTTACTCTAAAAAACCAAAAAAAGTAAGTTGTATTTCAATTTTTTGTTGAGGTTGACATTTTATTTTTCAAGTTATTTTCCTTAGAAACAATTTAAACATAAGATTTTCTCCAGTAGCGTGGCTATGAATGTGTCCTTTCCATAGTGTGTTAGTACAAAAAGAAATAGATAATGGTGTCCTCTGTTTTTCCTCACTTCTCTATTGAATTATGGAAATACATCTTTATAGTAAAAGGAATAGAAAGTAGAAAGGTTTTCTAACTTTGACCAGTCTCTAATGGACCATGTCTTCATTTTTCCACTGTATAGCCACACTTTTTAAGGAGACTGCTGAAGTGTCTGTGGGTATCACACATAACATAACTGGGCATGAATGGAAGTGAAAATACACATCATATTGCATTGTTGAGTAGAATTTCCAGTGATTTCTACTGAATGTTCCAGTGTGTTCCTACTCCTCATTTGAAAACAGGTTTCTAGAAGATATTAGTGCTGTGATCTAAATAAACTCAGTACATCAGCTGAGAAAAATAAATAAATAAATGAGCAACTATACAATAGGGAACAAGGACTAATGGATTCTAAATGATCTTATATGTTCTTCCAGCTTCAGGGAATGAAATGTAACAAAGATAAACCCTAAACTCAGAACGTGCAGATACAACTGTAAGAACTGCTGAACTATTGAGCTGGGTATATGATGCCATTTGGAATTAACCAGAAAACATGGGTCCTCTACATGAGGACACTTGAAGCTCCAGAATGAACTGAGTAAGGAAATTCTGGTTGTCAATCTTTTTTCTATCTCTGAGAGTGATGTGAAAACTGTAGTTTACAGCTTCCTGTCCCACCAGTTCCAGGTGTTTCCACTGCACTGAAGACATGTCTTGTGCCATTTCTGCTAGGATTGTAGCTGCTTCTGTTGGACTAACTGCAAAGTCCTGTAGCTCAAAAAAGCCATTGTAACTTAGATAAGATTTGAAAGTTGACACTGTATGCTGTTAAAGTAAGGATAAAAGACAGAGTAACTTTGTTTGTTGCCTTGGTTTTCACCACCCAACTTTTTAGAGAGAAAATATCACAAGCTGTCAAAAGAGGAAAAAGATCTTCAAAACCATAGCTTGTGAAGGAAGACTATGGACCTGTTGTTTTACTATTTAGACCTGCCTCTTCAAAGTAAGAGAATTCTTCAGTTTAAATGTTGAGTCTTAGGTAAAAATAATTTGAACAAATATAAACTTTTGCAGTGGATACTTCAAGGTCTGTGAACAATCTTAATCTCCCCAATGTTTGGACATACATACTGTAGATATCTATATTGGAATTATTCACATAAGATCTCTAAAGCTGATGCAGAGGAAAATGCACTTTTAAGGCATAGTTCTCTGATAGAGAGGACTCTTTAAGAGGAGGTGACTCCTGTTGTAAACCCCATGGGGATCTACTGAAGGCATCTATTGATGTCTATATTGACTAACTTAGAGTTATGAGTTATCTGCAATGATGACATTTTTAGTTAAATTAATTCCACACCTACATTCCCTTTATTGTCAACAAAGAGTAACAGACATTTATGTACAAGGATGAATCATCTGTCCCTAGGGAACGCCTTGTCACACCCTGAGTGTCTCCATTGACTGCAAAGGGAATCTGGGCTGAGTTTGTCATATAAATTGCTGCACTGTTGCCTTGTAAAGTTTAGATTAGAGGAAACCCATCTCTTTGGCTGTAACTCAGTGATGAATATATTAAAAAAAAATAATCATGACAATATTTTGAATAGTAGGATAAAGAGCAAACTGTGAAGATACAGGAGGTTATTAGTAATGAAATGCTTAATATAAGTCATGTTTAACAAAGAAAAATATCTATTTTGTCAAAAGAATGCTAAACATAGTTAACATGTGACTTTTAGGAACCTCAGAAAATTCCCTGACAGACACATGTGTTTAGAATCACTTTCAAAGATGTGAAGTAGGACCTAAACACAGGAACTGATTACAGCTTTTTAATTTTCCCATGTTTAAACCACATCTTCAGACTCAGGACCTGAAAAACAGTGGATGCTTACCAAAACTTTCACATTTTAACACACACAAAAAGAATTATTTCTGTTTATTGGAGATGCACAGAGTTTTTCTGGGCTCCTGTTTAGGCTGAACTCTTGCCATTGACTGGAGGATTTCAGCTTAGAGAGTTGTCTACCATCTTTCTGAACCACTGCACTTACTTAATGTGAAATTTGTTTCTCTGCAAAGGCCCAACATGAAGTCTATGCTGCATCAAATTTCATATTAAGTAGTGAACTTCATGTTTCAAAATACCTCCTCCTAAGTATAGATCTTAGTTTTACCTAACTGTCCTTAGACTTCAAGCTTCTCTCTATGTAGAATACGGACCTTCTGACTGTTCTTTTGTTCCCTGATTCTTCTATCTGCTTTTACACAGTGCCAGTCTGTTTGAATCTTTTGAGCATCTTCATTGCCCTATTTATTAAATATCTCAAGGAGATATGAAATCACAGAGAAAATCTATTTTCATGTTTTAAATGTTTTTTTCTAGCTAAAAAAAATAACAAAAATATGCAGCTATAAGTTAAAACCCAACATTTTCCCCTTAATTGTGTAAAAGATAACTACTAAGTGTTCTTCAGCAAAATGTTGGACTGTTTGATCTGTGTGACAGAACATCACTGATAGTCTTCACCTGCATTTGTAAGACAGCTGTGAAATTCAGGAGAAAGTTCATCAGGAAACATGTTGTAGAATAGATTTCTGAAAGGTACACCTCATCTAAACGAATCCTGTGGGCTTCTTGTACAAGTAACAGAGAGTGAGATGCACTATGAGAAAGTGATATATTCACATGTCTCTAGACTAAATGACATTTATTCACTTTTCTAGATGCCTAAGACTCCACAGGCAAATCTTTGACAAAGATTTCTGACTAGACACATAATATTTTGATATTAGGTTAACCTTAGCCTTTCCTCATCCCAGGGTGTATAGTAACACAACTTCACTCCATTCAACAGACATAAGTTTTTTTACACCAACTGAGAGTCTGATTCAGTCAACCCTGCCCTGTCCCTCTTGTTCTAACAAAGTTTCAGATGAAATATTTACTCTCATTATGGCCAGTGCTCAGCTATTTGCCATATAATAAGGAGGAACTATTAATAGTTTCTATACAGACACTACTCAAAACCATAAATAGCATCAGTAATAATTACAATATTTTTTTTTTTTTAAAATAACTGTAAAATCCTTGATCATGGTGCATCAGCAAAAGCACAGAACAACAAGAAAAAAAAATCTACATGCAACAAGAACTAAATGAATGCTTGCTCTCTGGTTACTACCTCTCTGCTAAAATCCATTCATTTACTTGCAACATGCGTCATACAAACACAGTAATGTCACGGGATTGCGTACACTTACAGGGTAATGGTTGATAGTTCTGACATCTTGCAAGAGTGCTGGTTAGCCCTCTTAGGCTTACAGTAGCATTTCTGAACGCAGCTGCTAAATATGACAAGATTAGCATATTTTTTTTCAGCATATTGGGAACAGGCCAAGGTAGGTCACTTTCAACACATTTCATGAGACACATCACAAAGATGGAAAAGCGGACACGACAGAATGAAATTACAGCACAAATCAGCTGCTTGACTGAAGCAAAAATAAAAATAATAATAATTAAAAAAATGCACTGGCTGTTGCTGGCAATTGTGATGTGTTGATTCACAGACAAACCAAAGATTGAACAACTTGGAGGCAGGTGGGCAGAGTTACGCATCCAAAATACACACGACCTTTGTAGTTTGGTGTTGTACAGAGGCTAACAGAACAATCTACTAAATGAAGGTTGACTGTGGGCTTGGGGAGAACAATTAAATAATAACACAAATTTGTAGGATGGAGATTAATCTAACCTGAAGTTGGATCAGATGTTCCTCATTTTCATGTGTAAGTACCCAAGGTAGTGTGGATCCCTTCTTTTTAGTGAAGAGTACTAGTAAGGACACCAAAACAGTTTTTCTCCCAACTTCCTTGATGCATGGGGAGTGGAGTTCAGTATGAAAACTGCATGTCTCACTTTTAATTCAGAGGTGCTGCTCATTTTTTGTCACACACATTACAACAGGTGAGGTCATAAAAACAGCAGGTACATATACTATGGACCAGGACCACAATCTCTATATGGTGTATTCTAGAAAGACCTGCTATGGAAAATGGGATGTTTACATTTACAATTAGCTAGGGAGAGGTTAATTCGAATTAGCTGTCAAGAAGGATAAACTGAAACAACATGGGAAGGCATTCTGAGGGACCTGAGGGATAGGGATTTTCTATCTCTTACAGTAAGCTGAAAAACATGAGAATTGAAAATAATACTTTTTTGTTGCCTTTTGAAGGGAGATTTTTTTGTTTTCAACACACGGTTGTTTTGGTGGGATTCATCTCAGGGAAGGTGGGATATTTACAGTATAGAAATATCTGATATGGAATATCACTTTTGCCCAGAGAAGTTGTGGATGTCCCCTCCCTGGAAGTGTTCAAGGCCAGGCTGGATGAGGCTTTGAGCAACCTGGTCTAGTGGAAGGTGTCCCTGCTGATGGCAGGGAGGTTGGAACTGGATGAGCTTTAAAGTCCCTTCCAACCCAAACCATTCTATGATTCTATGATAGAAGTCTGAGGAAATTGGGCATCCTTAGTCCCTTGAGAATTAACAGAGTGAATAAGAAGCCAAGAGAGAAATACACATTTAATCATAAGAAAATATCTGAACTATTTTATATGTCCACTTCAGGACGGGATGAACAGCACATCAAACAACAATGACTTCCCTGACTAAATCTCCATTGACTATAAAGCATAATATGTTATTTAAAACAGTTGCCCACAGGGCAAATATCTAACTTTATTCAAACAAATCAAACTTTGTTTATGTTGCTCTGCTGACATGAACAGTCTGATTTGTGTTCACCTAGACATAGATGGAAGATGCAGTTTATAAGATGAACAGAAATACAAAATAAATTGTAAACATGTTAAATTTCTCCCTAATGTTAACTCCTTTAAACTAATCCCATTTACAAGAGTTTTGTTTTATTTTGTTCTATTTCTTTTTGGGTAATCAAAACCTGACATTTACATTGTTGTTAAAGATTATTTCATAAGAGCTGGAAGGAATAAATTATTGTGGCATGCACACATCCAGTGAATAGAAATAGTAATCATGTTTCAACTTTCAAAATTAATCTTATTTCTTGGATGATGATAAAATTTTGAGTGTCTCACTCATTTTTTGATCATCTGATCTGAAACACATTTTATCAGACCAGTTTTTACCACAAGAGGGCCTCTCAGCACATGTTGAAAAAGAGTTCTTATGAATTCAAAGTACACAACCTGAAAACAAAACTTCTAAAAATAAATAATCACTTTGAAAACCCCTAGTCATGGGGTGTTGTAAGGGATTGTGCTCTTCAATGACATACTTCATGTTGCCACAGTAATCTGGAAAAAAGGAAGAAGTCCTCATCCATGTTTGCTTTAGGTCTCATGATCTATTTTATTTGGCAGGGATTGATTTTCATTATAGGCTTAGAAAAATCTACAATGAAAACCAATCCCTGCCAAATAAAATGACAGCACTTGATATTTGCAAGAATTATCAAAAAAGATGGACTTGATTTTGAAAATAGTATCTAAGAATTAACTCCTGCTCCCCACTCAATGAGGGGAAGTTTACATATGGCTTGTAACAGAAAACTTTGTTAACACTTCTTAGGAAAACTTTAATATGTTAGTGCTGTTTTAGCATTTTTTCTGCTATTCAGTCTTATTTAGGTAGCATCATCCCTCTGGTGTTAGATATTGTAAAGTGACCCAAAATCTTTAAAGTACAGAATTGATAGAAGTTTTCTTTCCTTCCCCTCACTTTATTTGTTTATTTATTATCAAAGTAGAAATATTGGTGGAAGAAAAAGGGAGAAAGAGAAAAGAGACAGAGGAGGCAGGAACCAGAAAGAAATGGGAAGGAGGGAAAAATAGCCAAATAAGAGAAAATTAATATAAATGAGATTATGGATATCAAACCACTACATGAATTAGGACAGGATCCTCAGATCTCCGTAGGCACAAACAGAATGGAATTAGTCACATCTAATTATGTATCTGAGACAAATTTAAACTGAACTGTCACCTTTCACTCACTGAGTCATGGAAATAGATGAGCACTTCAAGAGGCTGAGCTGACTTGTGTCTAAGATATACGGGATGTGTTTTCTTACAGTGGTGCCCTGGTCTCTCAGTTTGACCATAGACGACAACTTGACTGCTTAGATTAAATACGAGACTTTAGACAGCTAGAGGCAAACAAGCTGAGTCTCACCCCATGTGTCCTGTGCATGGACTGCAGCTGCATCTGCGAGGAAGAGGGAGGGTGCTAGGGTGGAAGGGGAAAGAAAAGGTTAAACAGTCCTGGGATTAAATGAGTGATGTATGTTGCGGCTGAAAACCATCTTGTCAGACGGGACACCTTGACATCTGGCAAGTTAATGCAAATGAAAGAGTACACAAATTTGAGGCAAAGGTAGTTGTAATTAAATTCTAAAGACTTTGTAGGTTGCTCAGAGGTGCTTAAGAGAAGTAAAATGAGCATCCTGATTCAAGGGAATGAAGTTATGCTCTATTACTGAGGCCTTGTAGATCCATAGTGACAAAAAATCATGGTTCTGGGTTTAGGTCACTAATAACACGTAAGGAATGACAGAGTTTGTTGATTGTCTCTGAAAATGCGAAGAGGAATCCTTTGGGAAATATGATAAAGGTAGAATCTGATACATGGAAATTAAAACTGCACCTCATTAAGAATCTTTGTGCACCCTGCTTAAGTAATTCTATGTAACCTCACTACAAATTGTATAGTCAACCATGTAGTAGTAGGAGAAGGAATGTAGAAACAAATCAAGGAAATAAAGTACTGAAAATATAGTAACAAGCTGAGCAAAGTGAAAGTAGAAAGATTGTGTGGGAGAGAGAAAAAAATTGAAAAATTGAGCCATACCATCTATTATTTACGCTACATGGCCTTCTTACCTACAGTTGATGTTGTTATAGGCTGAGGGCTTCTTTTCCTTGCTAACTAAGTTTTTCCTGAAGCTAGACTTTTTTCCTGGACAAAACACCACCTACATATACAAAAACCCTGGACTTACAGATCAGATGTAAGCAGTTTGGAAAACTGAACTTGTCCCGTGAGCAGAAAACAGACTATGTAATTCCATCCTGCCACAGTGACTGCGAGCCCTGATCCACTGTGTGCAAGTAGACTCATTCCCTCTTCTCATCCAGACAAAGAAAAAGCATGAGTGCTTCTCATCAAAATTGTTATTTAGTTCAATCTCATCTAATTTTTGAAGCTAACAATATAGGTGTATGCCTTTTAACTTGTCATCCCATGTTAGCTTTGCAGTCAGTGGTGAGAAACACATCATACAGTGAGATTTCCCTGACCTATTTTAAACATCTTGTTTAGAATGAAATAAAGTGTACCAGGGATTTTATTGTCTGGACTGGTTAGATCTCTAGTGACTGTGGATGGAGCCCAGCATGATTATCTTATTAAATCAGGTGGATCCCATGCTGTCTTGCTAAAAGTATGACCATTGTTGTGCTTTTCATAGAAAAAGGCAACTCTACTATTTAATTGAAAACAAGTTCAAAAGTCTTAGTCTAGTCATCTTTTGCCAAAGTCTTAGTCATGTTACCTGTATCTCTACTTTTCGCTGCTAACACCATTAAACCAAATAAAACTTTCCCCTGCCCTCTCTAAAGGGTCTGAGATATTCCAAAATCACCTTCTGACACCTGGGAATAATCTGAAAACAAGTTGGGGTAAAAAAAGGGAAAGTGAGAAGTCTCCTTTATAGTTCTTGTACAGAACACATTAAAATAAATTTACTTTAATGGGTAGCAATAGTTGTCTTTCATCTGACTTTTTGGTCTCTACCTCTTTTAGGGCTCACATTGGTTTGACATGTGAGAGCTCAGCTGTGTTTCTCTTCGCTGTTTTGAGTAAATGTGTCTTACACAGGCAAGTGGATTCCTTTTTTTTTTTTTAGTTATTTGGAAGAACATAAAGATTTGCACTTTTTTGTGTCTCTGTACTTGTAAAATCAGGGAACTTCAGGCTAAAAAACTGGAATGCATATAGGAGACCTCATTATGGTCTTCTACGGATTTCAAAGCTCCCACGTTGTAGAGAACATTCAATGTCCTCTATACACTTGACATGAGTGTACTTTTAATTCCACCAAATTTAGATCTTATCTATTACAACTGAAAGCTAGCATGGTAATTAGAGCAATAGTTTGACACAGAAATAGTATATCTGTGAGGAACAACTGTTATCTCTTCAGAGGCTGAAGCCAGGTTACTGCTTGCAGACTATAGCTGTGGCTGAAAATGGATGTTTAGCAAACATTAATTTGAACTGGAACTTTTTGTCCAATAATTCTGACCTTTGCACAGAATTGAGGCTTGAAAATGAAACAGAATGGTCAAAGAGGACCAAACAGCATCTCTATACTGTTCATTCTTTGCTTTGCTAACTTCTATAGGGTGAACATACAAGGACAGAGAAAGCCATTGTTATATTCGGAGATCAAATAATAAAGTGATAAAGCTTAATATTTAGCTGTGCTCTAGAAAAGAAAGCTGGTTGTAAAAAGCTGAATACTTCCATCAAAAACAGTTTTTAAATGAACTGTAGCTTCAAGGTTACATGTCCTGATCCCTCCTCTGTATTAACTCTGGAGATCCTATTTCAACAAGCTAGATTATTCTCACTGACCCCAGAACACAGACTAATGTCATGCATTATGGAATAATTCTGATGGAGGTGCAGTAACATAACTGTAGTGTAGAAGACAATAGCATGTTTAGTGAGAAAAATGTACCACACCAAATGAGATTCTTAAATGGTTTTGAATATTGGTTTACTGATTGAAATGAAGAATATATATGTCCAAATCCAGACATAAAATATCTGAGAATGTGACTAGCTCATTGTCCTTGAAACAAACAAATGAGAAAAACACACAGAGTATTTATTGTGATAGTCTGGCACAAGAAGTGAATGTTCAAGCATTATAGACAGATCTTAGTCCTGTCAGCTAGCAGAGCTCAGCACTGGTGTAGCTACACTGAGCTTATATAATAATTTGCAGCTCTGAAGTTTCAGTTACATTGGTTTACCTCACCTGGCTTACATGTTATACTATAACCCTGCAGACAATAATCCAAGTTTCAACCCATCTCTATAACCCTCCTTAATGAAAAAAAGAAAATGCTGCTTTTGTTGAAAAGACCTGGATTTGCAGACATTTAATCAGCTGAGTGACTCCAGTGTTTTCATTGGAACTATATGAGAGGAATAAGAGTTTGGAAATCTCTCAGTAATGATACAGGTACACAGCAAATGAGCTACAAAGACTATGATGTGAACCACGTGCACAACTTTGGCTTGGTCCAGTTGTCTAAACCACCTTCACTGAGACTTTATTCAATATTAAGCCATTGTAATCTGGTGGCCTTGCAGTGTGTACTTGTACTCTCCAAGGTAAGAATTTGTTCCTGAGCAATTAACCAATTACCCAGTTTGCACCACACAGTTCCTTTTATGCACAGTATTAGTTGTAAGAGCCTCATGAGAAGTTCACCCTGATAGTGAAAAAACCTTCTGCACTGTGACAGCACCATTTTTCTTGCCCCTTTCATATCTCAGGCTCTTTAGAGTACATCCTAAAAATTCTTCAGACATGAAACTAAAACTACTGGACGTGAAGCATGTTAGTTGCTGAAGTGAGACACAAGAAATCAATGACAAGGAGAAGCAGAGACACTGAGGGGCAATTAAACTCATTTTTTTCTCACGTGGCAGAGGCAAAAATGTAAATGGTAGCAAAAAGTAAACGGAAGACCATGGATGGCAGTGTGCATCAAGCTTTGATGTAAGTTGAAAGCACGTTCGAGATCGGAGATGTCAGAATTATTCCCCATTGTCTGCAGTCTCGCAAGAACTGCTGCATGACCAGTTGCTTCAACTCCATGTTTATGTTTACACTAAGTAACCAATTCAAAGAAACAAAAGTGCAAACTGATTTAGGGACAAATAAAACTTCAGATCTATCCTTTTTAGCCTAACAATGCCCTCAAACCAACAAACTTGGCTATCAGTGATGTGAGAAGGAAAGGGAGAACAGCCAGAATGGTCTAATTTGGATGCTCCAAAGTTAGCTTTCAACTTGAGGTTTCAGAAAAATGTTCTGAATCTCCAAAACCATTCTTTCCCAGTAAGCAAGATACCCTGATAATGATACAACACTGCACCTAAATCCATGGGTAACTTGTAAAGACGCATGGCCTTAACCACTGGACGTTCTCTATCCTGCTGATCTCCATGACAACTGAAGTTTATAGATACAGATCAAAATTAGTTTAAGTGTAGTGACTTTAGAAACACACTTGAGGTCTGTACCCCATTTGCTTTAGGAAGGCTACCTTTTTGCTAATCAGTGTACTTGAATGTGTTGCAAAAGTTATTATATCACAGAGAACTTCATTAAGTGCAGTCAGTTTCACATTGGAGTAGAAGCTTTATATTATGCATATTGCTAAGGTCTTTTAAATAGTCTTTTAAAAATCAGTGCTGGAGCAATTTTAGATATATACAACTTTTCAGATAGTACATGTGTAGGCTAGACCTATATTTACATAGGTACACAAGCACTTACATATAAATCATGCTGGCTTGAGTTTTCAGCTATTACAAGTGCTGTTCCATACCAGCTATGGCAATGAAGCCACAATATTTGAGAAACTGGCTTTGAAAGACATTTAGGTCTGAAATATTCAGACATATGCTACTACCATTTCAATGGGAATTCATAAAACACTATTTAGCCTTTTCTTTTTAGTACCTAAAACTCCTCGTAAACAGGGCTGTTGAGGTTAATCCAACCCTTGTCAGAACTGTTGAGAGTGCATCAAGCTTTGCAGCACTGCTTCTTCTTAAAGAAAAAAATTAAAAAATCAAAGGAACATTTCTGTAGAGAGAGCCACTGTTGAGTATAACATGGCATTGATCTCTCCCTGCACACCTCCTTGATCATTCTAGAGAAAGACCATCTATTAGTGGCTTCTCTTTTAATGCAAACATGCTCATTTCCAGTTTGTGTCTTGCTCTTATCACAGATAAGGAAAAAAGTCTGTGCTTTGCTCATTTAGGACACAAACTCCTTCTTTAATGCTGCCACAGAGCATGGACTCAAGTGGAAATTTTAAGTCACCGTTAGAGAATTGTTAAGCACGAAATTTAGGAAGATTTCAAAAAAATCAACTAGTTCATCAGCCACAGAAATCAGTGTTGTATCCTTTCCTCTATCTGTATGTCCACTGAAACCATAAAATTGCCCACAAAAATACCTTATATCAAAGTGCACAAATAGTGTTTAAAGAAAAAGTCATTCTATTTTTACCTCCTATTGAAAAATAGAAAATAACATGTGTCAGCCTCCATCATACAGACATCACCTGTGGAGGCCAAGGCACAACCTATCTGCACTCTAAACACCTTCTAAGGATTTCTAAATAACAGAAGCAGAGCACTTTTTAACATTGCATTAATCACAGCTGATCTTGTAACCACAAGAAACAAGTTTATGATCAAAGATTTCAATATCAGAGCCTCTCAAAGCTCCAGTAAAGCACTTGTATATCATTGGAAATTGATGGAATTTCCCTTAAAAGTATTGAATTGCTCTTCTAGATATCCCTCTGGCAAGATGCCCACAAAGTAACAAAACCACTTCCAAAGTGGCCATAGTTTAAGGTCTGATCACATCATCACTGTAAGAATGTAAAAGGAAGCTAGATTTGACAACCAAAGATAGATGTTCATGTTCCTCTACCTGCCACAGACACTGAGAGGGGTTTTGAGTAGTCCCTTTGTGCATTGCACTGTCAGCTGTTCAACAGGAATAACAGCTCACAGGGATGTTATAAACACAGTAAATATTCTGTGCAGCTTGATTTTACAGTAGTTGAGACCACAGCAAATCTATAGATAGACAATCACAGCAGAAAAAGGGTTCTCAATTATTATCTGAAAATAAATAAATCCCAGAGTAATTATATTCCTGTTATTTATGGTACACAGCCTACCTGAACTTACATTCCTAAGGAATACACTCAATTTTTTTTCCAATCCCTACCTGAAAAAATTTGGCACAAATTAACATCTCCTTCAAAAAAACAAGTCAAAATAAACCAAAATGGAAATCAAAAACCCTAAAACCAACACCCAAATTAATAATTTGTCTTGGAAAATGCAAATTCAAAGTATAATAGCTGTGAATGAGAACATTTTCTCTAGAGCATTAAATAAATCCATCAAGAATTGATGTCAATCAAAGTAGCGAACATCTACTCTCTTAGGATTTCCTAGAAATGAGAACTAGGTCCTTGCTGATCATGCACTGACACCAAATCATCATAGTTTATGTTTTCCATTGTATTTCCTTGTGATAGAAAAGGGACACAAGTTCCTTTCATTGCTGGGTTAGTGGGTTCTCCAGAACTCAACTGATAGTACCTGGGTTGAAGAAATTAAAGTGCCATGCTAAAGAATATAAAGTTCATCAAGCATCTGCCATTTTCTTGTCAAAAATTAGACTTTTGGCATGAAGACCCTGTCAATAATTATTAATGCTGGCAGTCTGAGCACTTGCAGCAAGACAAAGCAGTAGCAGAACGAATCATTGCGTGTCCAGAGACTTTGTAGGTGAACTGTAGAGGAGTGTTGTTTACCAAAACATTTGTGTTATAGCATTGCTTCTCCTGCCCTAACCCTCTAGGTTGCACCAGATGTAAAATCATACCTACCTATGATATATGCCATGTTTCTCCTTTCTTTCCAGCAAGATGCTGATTGGAGGAATGACACAGACCTGAATTAGCTAGGTATATGTGGGGTTTATTTTCTTTTCATTGAGGTTTCAACATGTGACACAAAGTTTATGAAGAATCTGTTAAGCAAAAGCAGAAACAAACTTCCCCCTCCCAAATTATGCTATTCATGATAAAAAGAAAAGAAAAGAAAAGAAAAGAAAAGAAAAGAAAAGAAAAGAAAAGAAAAGAAAAGAAAAGAAAAGAAAAGAAAAGAAAAGAAAAGAAAAGAAAAGAAAAGAAAAGAAAAGAAAAGAAAAGAAAAGAAAAGAAAAGAAAAGAAAAGAAAAGAAAAGAAAAGAAAAGAAAAGAAAAGAAAAGAAAAGAAAAGAAAAGAAAAGAAAAGAAAAGAAAAGAAAAAGCTTAAATGTGTTTGATCCTTGAAAACGAATGAATAAGCAAAAACTTGATGGAAATGTGTGGGCCTCTTTAATCTTAAGGGTTATTCCAACATGCATCAACAACATGCATACCTAGTTCATTACTGTAGTGGTTTATGGTAGTGATATTGTTGATCATCTGTCTAGAATGACTCTTTCAGCAATGAAAGAATATTTATTAAAATAATAGGATGGATTTAAGCTTTGCTTAGGCATTTCTATAAGAGTATGGCTTTTTTTTTTTATGGTGGAGAGTGAATATAGTCTCTCTACAACTTGACCAAAACCAGGATGCCTCAAAGCAGATGCTGACACACCATGATGCACACTTATGGCTGGATTGCTCATGGGAAAAAAACAATGAAGCCTTGCCAGATCAATATATTACCTGTTTCCTAAAAAAACAGAAAAGGGATTGATGTATGAAAATCATGCCATGTATGATGTGGCACACTGTGTGCTGAACACAGTAGGGTTGTGAATATGTGTTTCCAGTCCACAGAACTGTGAGTGCACATTGGATTCACAGACTTCTGATGTGGTGCTACTTGGCCTTCAGCATATGGTGTAACAGTGTCCCTAAATAATCTATTACTTCTTCAAGATATTTACAAATTGTGCAATTGGAGATGGCTAAAATTCAGGCAGTGCTTTCTGTTTGGAAGCACATTGAGTCAAATCTAACTGGATTAAATATACATTGTCATTTTTATTGTAGGATTAAGTATTTCATATTGATGGCAATGGCACTTTACATTTTTTTATGCAATTCATTCACCACATGGGACAAGAAACATGACTGAACTATACAGATAGTAGTCTTATTTACCCTAGAAATACAGTCAATATGACTTTATGATTCCCCAGCACCCAAGGACCTCAGAACATCCCACTCAGACAAAAAAATATTGCATTTGCATTACTGGACTTGCTTTGGCTTAATGCTTAATTTGGTACAATTATTCAGGACTGACACAAGAAACCAAACATTGTTCAAGAAACAAAGTTATGTCTTTTTTATGCCATTGGCAGTTCACTCCTAACACAGAAAAGTAAATAATGATTATGATGACTACTGGGAGGAAGTATGTAAGCTGCTTAAGGTTCTCAGAAAAAAATCAAAAAGAATCATAAAATTAAAATGAATATTAAAAAGGTGGCTTCTATTTGCTTTTTAATTTTTCCCTCAGCTGCTTAGATATTTTGATGAATCTAACCCCCAATAATTTCAGCCATGAGGAGGAGTTTCTGTTTAAGTCATCAGTAAATGAAGGATGGAGTTATTGTTCCCTCAGAATCTGACATGTTTTGAGCTGTTCAGTTTGAAACGGGATCAGCAGCATGCAGGCACTGGTAATGAATGACTGAACGTACAAGTTGATAAAATTGAAGCTTACAATCACTAAAGCATTTGTATGCTACAGAAAATTGTTAGGACTAAGCTACATGTTTTCAGGTTTTTGTCAGCCTAAAAACAAAGGCTATTGCATATAATGACCAACAGATTATTTAGAGAGAGTGTTTGATTTTTTAAGGAAGTAAAGCGCTCATTATTATGATGTAAATTATAAATTACTGGTATATTTTTTTTTGTTTGGGTGTTTTGTTTTTTGTTGTTGTTATTGTTTTGTGGTTTTTTTTAAAGCAAGTCTTGCAATCTCCTAGTGGCTACACTCTATTAATTAAGCATTTGTTACCCAGCAGTGCACTCTTCTGTTGTGTTCCTGTCTTAGTTTCCAGCTAACTTCAGTAGTGGGAATTTTTAATGATGAGTGCAGAGTTGTAACAATATATTACTAATCTTTAAATTTAAGCACATCCCCAAGGCTTTTACAGTCAAATAGAGGTTTAAGTGATTTGTAGAACCATGACCACAGTGTCTATAAAATAGAACTAGAGGCAGATTTCCTTAATAAAAATAATTATTAAAAAAGCTTGAACATAAACATGCATCACATATAAGAAGAAAATAAATCCTACTCAAAATCAATAACAATTTTTTTGTGTTTTTTTAAATTTTCTTTTTTGATTATGAAATTTCTGGCTAAAGGGTTATTCCAAAGAGTAGAAGATTGATACTAGAATAAATCTCAATCACTACTGCAGATATCATGTGATATTACCTTCAGAAACAGGCTGAACAAACTTCCTCAACCACAACTGCTCTGTCTCATGTACTAAAGGCAAAGGACTTAAATAGGTTATGAATAAAGGTCTGGATGGAGAATTTGGTCTGATGGGATGTTTCATAATTTGAAACAGTAAAATAGGAGATGGAAAATGTCTAATAGGAACCACAGTCTAAATGCCACAGAGATTTCAATATGGTGACATAACCTTACTATGATCTATCATCTTTCTTCCTTATAACAATGATCTCTTTACAGGATAAAATGTTGAATATGCCTGGTGTATATCTGCATAGACTTATTATTTTCATTTCTCTTTATCATGTCACTGTGACTTTTCTGTTGTCATATCTGTTTGGATAAACAACACTCCACTTCATAACACATACATAAATGCAAGATCAATTTATACACACCCATTTATAAAATTGCAAAAAAATGTGAAAAATAATGGCAGCGAATGAAACAGAAAATATGATGTTTTCTCTTGGTTTTGGTGGCTAACTATACACATAGGAAAAATATCAGTACAACCCAGTCACCATATTGATCAAAAATGACAAGGGTGTTTTATAATCTGGTTAAATCACTGGAGTCTGTGACATGTTTTGCTTCATATGTGAGAGATGTGCAGCAGACACCAAACATGCACTTAGCAGGTCATAATCAGGACTTGCTCTGCACATTTTGGGTGCTAATTATAAGCTAAGATTCAGTGGATGACTTCCCAGCAGCACATACATGGGAAGTCTTCATGCAAGCCCTGGACAAACCATGCATACAATTAACTTATCCACTACACTTTCTCCTGAGTTTTTAATTCTGAGATCTATCCACCTGCAGAATAAATTTAAAGCATTATTTTTGGCTGTGGAAACACAGTTTAGAGCAAGTTTCCAGGGCAGTACTTTCAGTTCAGCGGATGTCTGACTACAGACATGAAAAAGGTTGTACACAACTTTGTTATTTCATGTAAATGTAAACAAGGCAATAGGAAAAAAAGGAAGAAAAATAAATAGGCAGCTGGAGGACATATTTTTCCCTGAAAACTGTCATTTACATGGATCTCATGATTATAATATGAGTGTGGTTACTTAGGAGGAAACTGATCACTGGACCATTTTAAGAAAAAGTATTACAAAATAAGGATCTCCTACATTACCCTGACATTTTTTATGTTTATTTAAGGTTTGCATGGCTCGCCTCTTTTCCACAGGAATCTAGTGCTAAATCAGTCTTACCTATATTTAGGAGTGCTAGAAATCACTAGTCTTCACAAAAAAAATTGCAAAGCAATTGTGCATGGTGTTTGGTGAAAACATCAAATGTGCTACCACACATCCTAGTTATTAAAAATTATTATATAATTTTTATATGAGGAATGATTGCATGCAATCAAAATGGGAATGACTACCATCTCAAATGGTCAATCTCTGTCCTCCAATGAGGTGGGGACTAACAAAAAGAATGCTGGCTTAAAAAAAAAAATAAAGTGAATAATAAAGTTTGAAAATTTCTAAAGTAAAATTTTAGGGGTTTCTTTTGTTAATTTTTAAGTAATTCTAGTTCTGTGGGGCAATTGTTTGGCTTAAGTAGAATGCACTCAAAGTTACAAGAAATATGAACATAAGCAACTTCAGAAGATCTTCCTAAATTAGAAATTAGTCCAGATTTAATGAAATCTTTTTGTTAAATCTCATTGTTTTCAATGAAATTTGGACCATGTCCCTGGAATGTATGAAGCACAACAGACTGTCCCATGTGTATAATAATATTTATGCCTGATCAGTATGTTAATTTCCAGGTAACTGACCTATGAAGAAGCTTTGGTTTGGTTTGGTTTGGTTTGGTTTGTTTTTTTAATTTTGTATTTATACTTATTTTCTAGGCCTTTAGAGGAAGGTGAAAGCTGACATTAAAATGCACTTTAATGGCTTTTGGATTTTTTTAAAAATTAAAAATTAACCAAAGTAATTTAGTAGAGCCTGTGACTCTTTTTGAAAATCAAATCAATTCAGCTGAGGTGGTTTTTTGACTTTGTCTTTTTTCCTATGTGTATATTAGAAATCTAAATTAACTACTGATTTATTTGTACTTACAAGTAAATGCTGGATTCATTTCCCCCGATATCAGGTGACTGCAGTTTCTGCACAAGTATCACAATTATGCCAATAAATAGTACAAAGTTTATCTAGGGGAAAAAGAAAGGAAAAAATTATGACAATGATATATTTTTTTTCCAAGTATGAGAATGAGACATTCCCAGTGACTTGCTGGCTCCATTGCTTTATTCTTCTCCAACTGCAGTCTAAAAGTTCTATAAGGTGAGGAGTAAAGAAATAAGTTTACAAGGGTTGTATCACCCCTTTTCCAGGCAAAAATATCCCTAAACAAATATAAATAATAATCAAATAAAGTAAGGCAGAATCTACTCAGTCCCAAGCACCAGCTAAGACAAACAGAAACAAAAATGTTTCAATATTTTTCATTATTATTCAGTGCAAGGAATAAAAAGAGAGATCCCTGCACATCAAAACCATATAGCAAAGATCTCAACAATAAAAGCATCTTTAACTACCACTCTCTGAACTAAGGCACTTCTCAGTTTAGCAGTATCCATCAGTCACAATTTAGTACCAATCTTTCCTGAAAATCCCAACTTGTGTAACTTTCCCTCTGCTTGGCTGAATCTGGCCCAAGATGAGAAGACCTCTAATGTTTTCAGAAGGGAAGGGAGGGGTGTGTGGGGGAGGACGTGGATATTAACATTCTTGTCTCTGTTTTATGTCATTTTAGGCATCTTCTCTTCATAGAATCATGTAATTACTGTGATAGTTTTATAAATTTTGAGATTAATACATTCATTTTATTTCAATGCTTTGGCTTCAGATTTGGCTGTCACCAACTCCATAACTTCTTAATGCCAGAAGGAAACAGTGTAAAAGCTACCTTGAGTTGATACCTTTTACTACTGTAAGCAGACCAAGAACTTAAACAAGATGTAAGCATCTGTTTTAGCAGATTTTTTTTATCTACAAATGAATAGAAAACCCCAGTTGACCCTTGCTAGTTGCTTGAATCTTTAATTCTTTCAATAGCAACCAGATAGAACTGATTCCCCAAAGCCAGAATATGATCCCTCAGAGAATATGTCTGTAAAGTGTGGAAATTCACATACATTGGTATCACAAAAACCCCAGACCCTTGGACCCTCTCTGTCTTGATACCCTTTAGTATTATTAGCTGAATTACCTTTAATATCCTGGTTTTGGCTGGGATAGAGCTTAATTTAATTTCCTAACTGGAGGAGGCCAACAGCATTTAAAAATTCCCTTTTTTTTGTGGGGGGGCAGCAGCTGAAGCCCAAACAGAGTACTTTAAACCTCTCAGTCATCCATATACAAGTATCTACCATCATTTGAGTTGAAATTCAAGACCTCCATCAATTAAACAGAGTTTAGATACGCTGTTGACAATTGAGCATCTTGCACTATAACCACAATACTATTCTGAAGCTAATATTAGATAAATAAATGTAGCTGTGAAGTGAATTCCATTCAACAGACATAGTCCGGTTTCCTGGCATCTAGTATTGTTTTAGATGCCTTGGGTTGTCCCACTTGGCCTTCAGCTGCTACCTCAAATGGTACAGGATTTCTATACATCCTATGTCATATCTGCCAGCCCCAGGCACATGCTCCATATGCTCTAGGGTCTAACTTGTGACATCTGGTTTCTATGTTTAAGTAACAGACTAACTCCTTGTCTACACAGTCTTTGCTTGCAGGCAATGCATGATCACTTGTACTAAACCTCCTTCATAACAATGGAATTAACATCGTGGATGGCAAATGGTGGACATTCAGACAAGCTGTCCAGTAGTCCAGCACAGCTGATGCAGCATAGTTTGTAAAACCATTTGAAACTATTTGTATTAGTTATTTGCCCTCAGAAATGGTGAGGAAGCACCTCCTCCAAGGGCTACTTACCATGATTGATCCAACTACAGGACCCTTGATCACCCACCACAAGGCAGTGTTGTCATTCATGTCCCAGCAGCTGCAGTTGTTAATGAAAGAATGGGGTGGGGGAAGAGAGGAAAAAGAAAAATATAACAAGGAAGTTAATAAACTTGCAACAATTTCCCAGGGGGCAGAGAGTAGGAGATTAGTCTTGTTGCTAAATTATTTTATTTGGGTTCCAAGGTACTACTTCTTTAGTCTGTCTGTGTTTTAGCTTTCTTTTATAGATTTTACTCAACTTATCTGAAATCAAAATAAGTATTTTTCTGGCAATTTCAATAGTACCTCTTAATAAACAGTTTAGCTATTTTGGAAAATGCCTTTATGTGTGTTTCTGTGTTTATAGAGAGAATGGTAAAATTGTACCTTTAAGCTAAAATCTCAGTAGAAAGGAAAAAAAAAAAAAAGACAAGGAAAAACTCGAAGGGTAAGAGATAGTTATTCCAAAGTTTAATGTCTCAGTTACTTTTCCAAGGTAAGCAGATATGAATGCTAGTTCCTGACTCAGACATGAGAACTCTTATGCATTTCTAGTACACAAGGATGCACTAAAGACTGATTATATTTGCATATAGGAATGATTTTCCAGTCATTGGGTTGCAAGTCCTAACAAGGAGCAAGGAATCATCTAAGAAGGTTCAAGTCCTGGACAACAGTTGGGGTCAGCTCCTTTTTTAAGCTGTTGGGAGTTAGTGATCATAAAATGGAATTTCTACCTCAGCATTTAAAATCTTCATCCAGATTCACCAAAGGATTCAGCTGAAGTTTAGTCCATATAGATTGATTTGAACATTCATTTGTAGAGAGACCTAATTACAGGACCTTATAGCAACCTTTCAGTACCTGAAGGGGACCTACAGGAGGGCTGAGGAGGGACTCTACCATGGCAGGGAGTGACAGAACAAGGGGCAAAGGTTCTAAACTGGACAAGAGTAGATTTAGATGAGATCTGAGGAAGAAATTCTTCACTGTGAGGGTGGTGAGACACTGGCCCGAGTTGCCCAGAGAAGCTGTGGATGCCCCCTCCCTGGAAGTATTCAAGGCCAGGTTGGATGAGGCTTTGAGCAACCTGGTCTAGTGGAAGGTGTCCCTGCTTGTGGTAGGGGGGTTAGAACTAGATGATCTTTAAGGTCCCTTCTAACCTATACCATTCTAGGATTCTATGACCCATATACATATGGGGTTTTAACTTATATATTTTTAAAGCTAGAAAAACAAGAATAATGAAAAAAATCTTATTTCTCCTGCCACATCACCCCTGCTATACTATTTTAAGTCACTAACAATTTGATTGTCACTTAAAAAAGTCTTTTATTTGTCTCTGCTTTCTTCCCTTCATGCCTCCCTCTGGAAAACATAAAATCACAGGAAAAAGTCTACTTTGCACCTGCAGTTCTAAGAAGGAGGATTTCCCTCCCACTGGGACAACAGCCAAACATCCCAGCAGTGGTTGTCATGGTGCATTTGTCAGATGCCAAGAAACAACTTGAAAGAATACACAGGAATAAAACACTGTTGTTCTTATGAGAGTTTAATGCAACTTCTGTGTCATTTAAATGGTAGTCTGGTAGCATCTGGGGGAAAAGTGAAAAATCTTTACTTTAAACAAAACTATATACATGTGTAAGTGTGAGGAAGCAGAGCTAAAATTCCATCATCAAAACGCATGTGAGAGAAATTCCAAGCAGCTGAGTGATGTCTGGTTTAGAAATTTCACAGCTGAGCAATGTCTGATTTAGAAATGTCAGTTGAATTTATATATGTAATATTTTACTGGATTCCCATAAAAACAACAATAAGATGTGTGTGGTAGAGATGGTGAGAAGAAAGAAGGTTTAGAGTTGGGATGTCAAATTTGCAAAAAAAGTCACGTATTTTTGCTTCTATCTAAAAGGCCTAGAAACTTAAAATCCCTCAAGATGTATGGGACAGATGGCTGAGATTTTCAAATGCAAAATAACTTTTCTGAGCTAACCTCACTTTGGATGCCCAACTTAAAATATTTGGAAGGAGACAAATGTTCAGAGGGAACTCCTTTTCACCCAGTCTGTAAATCAAGCAGTTATCAACAATAGTATGCCACAGAACAAAAACACCTAAAATAACTAATTATCTTTTTAATTCTTTGTATGCACTTATAAATTAGGTATTACCTTCTGAAAATTACCCACTATATGTAGAGGTCAGTCTCTTTAAGATGCACGTTAAATCTACCTTGAAAGTTTTTAGAGAGTTGACCAATGCTGGAAGAATCTAAGCAACTTTTAATATTAATCTGGCTGTACAAACAGGCAGTAATGTATGGCACTTTGCCTGTGTAGAAATGAGAGATTACATGGGATGGAATCTACCTACTCTTGTTCCAGTCATCTATATTGAAGACATCTACAGCCCAGTTAATTACCCCAGAGTCTGATTGGGATAAATAGACACTTGGAGGTTGTTGATTTGAGTTTTTGTTTTTGTTTTGGGGTTTTATTTTTTTTTTGCTACACTGGTGTATTTTAAAGGTGTACTTTGGGGAGATATATGACCCCCTACAAATGCTTATTCTTATATCTGTCCCTCTGCTTTTACAGGATATGTCCCCAGTAAGCTCAGTTGCCAGTATCTACCTTGTAGATGTCAACAACGAATTGGACCAAGCTCACATAAAGGTCTTTTTCCAGGACTTTTTTTGTCTAGTCCCTGTGACATCTATAGGATAAATATGGTGGAAGAAACACAATCTTCTCCTCAGATGAACATGATCAGAAGGAAAAAAAAATAGCAATGCATAAGAGAACTGTCAGCAATATCAGCCAACAAGCTGTACTGCATAAACAGGCCCCCTAATTTCTCTTAAATTCATTGCTACAGTAGAGGTCAGACACACAGGACTCTTTTCCAGGATGGATGAAGGGAAAGGAGCCAGTGGGTTGTGGGAGGGATGTGATTTCCATTTGAAAAGGGCAGACTCTGATGTCTGTTACATCTCTGGTGTACATCTGGAATAACTCCATTTAATTCAGTAGCACAGCTCTGGATAAACAGACAGTTGTATTTATCTCCACAAACCTGTCACTGACAGTGATGGGAATCAGAAGCTGAAGTCAAGGGAGCTCTGCCAGTTTTATGAGGAGCAAGCAGGAGGAGACTTAAGCTCACAATCTGTATTTTAGTCCATGCTTTTGCGACTGTGGTTTCCCAGTTCAGTAATTTCTGCAATGTTTTCAGGCTCATGCTGGCTTCTCCCCCACCCTCAGAACAATGCTTGCTGATTTTTAAAAGGTAACCACTGAGACGCTCAGCTAGAATCTGTTGAAATGTGTTGCATGTTAAATAGTTTCTCTCAATAAAAGAAAGGAAAGGTTTTTTGTTGGTGGTGGTGGTTTTTTTTTTTCTTCTGCAAAATATTCCCTCTACTTGCAAAATGCAAGGACTGTTTGGACTCCTAAGAGAAATTAATGCATTTAAGACCAATGTTGTAATCATAATAATGACACAACAGGGGTTTCTGGCTTGTTTTGCATGGAAATAATTGATTTAATTTGTCTTAATGTTAAAATAGAACATTGGGTCAAAGGACTTACATCTGCAGTGGAGGGAGGGCTTTATGTGGTTTCCAAAAGAGTATGGAAGAACAAGGATGAAAAAAAAACCTGATAGAACAAAGAGTCTTGTGCAAAGTTTGGCTTCGGGTATCTCTAGTATAAGGCAAAATAAAAACATGAGCCTAAGTGTCTTGGAAATGGGACTTGGGTACATAATGACACATTTGACTCAGATCAAGATTTCCAAAGGACTAATGCTGGATTTTCCAAATTTTAAAATAGAATAGATTAGAATAAAAAGAAATAGAATAAAATATTTCAGTGGGAAGGGATCTACAATGAGCATGTAGTCCAAGTCCAGTCTCCCTCATACTCAGTATTTTCCCTAATATTTCATCAATTTCAAACATAGCTCTCAGGAAAAACAAAAAAAAAACAACACAAAACAACACAAAAAAAACTAAAAAAAATGCAAAATTTGTGTTTTAAAGGTGTACATTTAAGTCCATTCTTACCAGATATGTCTCCTGCTCTATCAGTCAATCTACTAACTACAGAGACATGCTGAGCCATCTAAGGGAATAACCTTTCCTTTTGGTCCTTTAGAAAAGGAATTTATTTTTTTTCTGCATAGAAAAAAAACCCTAAATGGTTTGGGTGGAATTTGGGTGGAATTGACACTCTTGAATTATTTCTGACATTTTATTTATTTATTTATTTCCACACAGACGACAGGATGTGGATTTCTATCTCTCCTCTATTCACCTTTCCCACTAGATTTGTGGGAAAAAAGTCAGCAAGGAGAATTTAAACTCCTAATTGCCTTTGTAAAATACAGCTCAACAACTTCTTGTGCAGATTTCACTCATTATATCAGAGATAAATGCATTAATTTCTACAGATGAGCTCATCATGTTCAACTTCCTACATAATCAGTTGGAGAGGAGACCATCACAGGTGTAATTCACCTGACAGCTCTTTTAAGAGGAGATAAACTACATCCTTGACTCCACTAATTATGCATGGAACAAAGGGCCACTGGCTGAGCTGTGTGTTTATGGGGTAGATATCAAATCTTTTATGAAGTCACCAGTGTAATAGGGATATAAACATCAAACTATGGCTATTTATGCAGCTGAAAAGGAACACACTCTAGGTTGAACACTGGACCTAAACTACTTGCATACACTAATCAGTGTATTGGAAGGAGGAATCAATCCTGTCCTCTGGTCACTATATTTCTGTTTCATCCTTGCCATCATGCTGAATGTTTGTGAAATGATTTCCCAAGCAACAACACCTACCCAGTATCATCAAAATGAAGTCTCAGCACTGCCCAGACAGTGACACAAATTGTTGGGGTACCTGTAGAAGATAAGATGGTGATATTTTTAGCAGTCTAGATACATTAATACTCAGCAATAAGCATTTTTGCAACCTCTCCCCTGGGGTTGGACAATGGACACTGGTCTCCTAATAACATTCATGCACAAAAAAATGCAATTCATTATATTAATTCAGAGCTCTAGAAATATCTCTCTCAGTCAGAGAATGGGTTAGTCTTGGTGGGATTGCAGAAGCAAAACTAGTAACAAGAAAAAAAAGATATTTTTTCAGGTCATTATTGCCTAAAGCTGTACTGCATCTTGTTGCATGGACATTAAAACATAGTCTGTACAAAATAAAAGCAGTGACATCAGCTTCCATGTTTAGAGCTACTGTAATTATGCAATAATGGGAGAGCAGCAGATGTTGAGCTGTAATGGCATTGTTGTATTCTTTGTATTCTTATATGGTTTTGTTGTAAATGATTTGTATATATTGCATTTTCTCTGTTATTGTGTAAATGACTGATTTTGCTTTACCTATTCAATCAAAATAAATCAGTAAAGGACAGTATTCCACTAATCACAGGATTTTTTTTTCATGAAAAAAAGAAAAAAAAAACCTCACCTAAAACAACTTTCAAAAGAGAATATTGGGAGCAAGAATTTTATTTCTATATTTCAGACATTTATTTGCTCTTAAAAATGCATGTAAAATACAAAGTAAATCAAAACAGTAAGACTCCACTGAGAAATTTAGATTTATTTTCCTTTCTGAAAACACTAAAAGTGCAGTTTTTCAGTGGAAATATTTTTCTAAAATAATATAGTCTTGCAAGAAAACTCTGGGTAAGTAAGGATCTACATTTTAAAGCAAGTAAAATATTTGAATAGGAAACTGCCTGCATTTATTCAGGCAGCACTGGGAAGATAAAGTGCTAAAAAGCAAACAAAACAAGGACCTCGATCACCCCAGCTTGTAGCAGTGAATGAGACTGTTATAAGTTGACAGGAACAATTATGTTTCATACATTTTGCAAGGCTGTGTGGATGTCACATTAATTAGTCATCTGACTGAATCCATTTAAATAAGTCTCTGTCAAACCTTATATTCCTGCTATCAGAAATAAAAATATCCCTGTTAGATCTAGGTGACTGACGAAGCTCTCCTTTAAAAAATCACCCATAGAAATATTTGAAAGGAAAATGATAAGAAGAAATAAAATGACAGGCTTTGGGGAGAAGAAATCATGCATGTTTAATTTAAATTGAAGTCTATTTTTCTCACATGAGAATACCTAGAAAACATTGAGAACTTTGTGCACTTAACCTATGCACAATAATAAAAATAATCTTTAAATATCAGTCATGGGTCTGACATGCTATCTAGATTCACTAATTTACACTATTTGAATTTTGATGGTATGAATAGTGTTCCAAGTGTGAAACATGAGCAGGAAGGCAAAATTAAGACTAACTGTGTCATAAAAATATAGTTCAAAAGGCAAATTTCAGATCAGCTTGGAGTTTTGAACTGTCTGCTGTATGAATATACACACACTCACACTAATTCTCTTTACATCAAAAGGTTATATATCATCTTCATCATCTTCTTTTCAGCTTCTGAGGAACAACAGAAAACAGACAAGCCTCAAAGGCTGAAAAGAGTTATTCTTGCTGACAATATTTCTGCCCTGAGTAAGGAGCAGGCACTAGGAGAGATCTCAGGAAGACAGCAGGCTATCCAGAGAACTTACCAGCATATTGTGTATTTAAGAGGAAAAAAAATCGTCTGGATTGACACAGCCATATGTATTTCTCATTAACCAAATGAAGACACTGATGTGCTCAGCACATTTTAAGAAACAGATAAACATCCAGATGCTGTAAAATGCTGAGCTTTTGCTTATTGCTGCTTCAATGCAACTCCCTCCCCATCAGCTCTGAGCTGAGGGGCTGCTTTTGCCCTGCATGACTTGAATCCAGAGCCTGGAAGTGCTTCTGTTCTTGCAAAGTGTCAATTGTTCCTGCCAGGTGAGGAAAACTGCTGTTCAAGTTGAAACATGCCAGAGCTGAGAAAAATATTGTATTTCAAAAACAAAGCAAAAAGAAAACCATCCACGTTTGGAGATTGTCTTAGGGTTATTAATGGATATTATTGATACTGCTTTGCATATGAAGTGATATCTACAAACTGAACAGCTAGATATTGCTTCTGATATTTAACTCAAGACCAAATATTTTGAGGTTGCATTACAGAATAAATCCATTTAGGTACTTCTTTCATTACAGAAACTGCGTAAAAAAATAAAAAAATCAGTTATTATATTGTTTCAATATTCTCACATTCAAACCTACAGATATTAAATTTGTGCAAACTTAAAGGAATCCAACCTCTGATTCATGTTCAGATTGCAAAGATTTAGACATCGTTTTCTTTTATGTACATATGCATAGCCTCCAAATTCTCTTTGAAAACAGTCTTATATCTCAGCTATAACGTGGTTATACATCTGTGGATGGTACAAGGGGAAGTTTGAGCATCATTTTCCATTAGTTTATTTTCTGATAGTCATCCTTTTCCAATACCCTTTATATGCCACAGGTTATTTCTGATCACTTGTTTGTTTCTTTCTTCTCTATACTTTTGCTCCTATCGTAGGGAGTTTTTGCCAGGAGAATTTTTGTGTGTATACAATTGCCTCGTGAGGGAAAAAATGAAACCATCTGTGGATTACTTGAAGATTTGGGTTACATAAGGATGCTTTTTTTTAAGGAGAATACTTTAAACCATATGGTTTATATGTAGACTTTACACATAAATATACACAATTATTTCCAGATCATTGCAGAAGTATGTTTGTTTAAATATAAGAATTAAGCTTGACCTTATTAGGACACATTTAAAATGATTGTATTCTTCTGCATTCACCATCTGACTTCTGCACAAAAATATCACCAAAGAACTGTTTGAATTAACATGTTAAAGGAATCAATCAATTATCATCTTATAGCTGGTCTTTCTGAAACAAATCTTGCTTCTTCCCATTGCAAGTTTCCATTTCCCACCCAGGTATGATGAGTATACGTGGATACGCTTTGGATATGTTCTCAATTTAGCTATTATCTGGAAGAAAGGCACAAATAAAGTCTTAGAAAATGGACTAGATGTAGCACTGAGAATTTGATTAAGCTGAAGAACTTTGTATTAAGATTCTATCTTCTAGAAGGCAATTCTCATTGGTAGACTACATCTCTGCCAAAGATGTGATGTCCTCCAGATTTCAGTTCAAGTCTATCCAGACAAAAAGCACAACATGGTCTGCAGTGGTACTTTATGCAAAGCCTAAAACTATGCTTTGAAACTGTATGTGGAAATATTAGATGATTCGTGGAGTTGTCTTGCACACTAAAACACATTTTAGACAAGAAATGTCACGTACCCCAGCCAATAATAGTGTACCAGTAGAAATATCTCCTCTCTGGGAAAAAGGTTTCTACCAATAAAGTGAAAAGGTACAATCCCTCAATGAAAAGCCAGAAGTAGTTGGACATGACACAGTAGTGAAAAAACACCATCACTGCTTTACATTCCACCTGCAGAGAATCAAGAAAAACAAAGTTATTTCCATATTGTTTCCACCTAACAGATAGAGAAAATGCTTTCAACTTCTCCAAATCTCTTAGTGGAAAAGAACACAGCTGTGAATGGTATTATACACTTTAAATAGTTTTAAAAGCATGAGAAGAATGTGTGGTGCCACTTAGAGAGCCAAGCTTGAAAAGGCGGGTAGCCAATTTTACCAGTGGGAGGTGGTCAACCAGCGTCTGCAGACAGCTTGAGAACTTCTTGTGTTAGTAGGAGTTCACATCATCAATGGATGCTAATTGCTAGATTTAAGCCCCCTTCCAAGAATTAAGTGCAGAGAATAAAATAATCCAGTTGTGTATTGAGAAACCTAAGGAAGGAGGTGAAATGGCAGAACAATTGTGGAAAGCCCGGAGAATGGGATCAGAAAGGATGCACCCTACTGTGTGCAGTTGAGAATTGTGCTTCCCGTGTGTATCAGGTTTGTGTGGTAAGGTTTTGTTAGTGGGGGAGGAGGCGGGCATAGGGGTGGCTTCTGTGAGAAGCTGACAGGAGCTTCCCCCATGTCCGACACAGCCAATGCCAGCCGGCTACAAGACGGACCCACCGCTGGCCAAGGTCAAGCCCATCAGTAACACCTCTGTGAGAACATAATTAAGAAAAAAGGGGAAGAGGGGAAAAAAAAACCAAACCATACCAACCAACCAACCAACCAACCAAACACCCCCCTCCCCCCTTCGCCCCCGCACACTTTGCAGTGAAAGAGAGGAGTGAAAAGATGTTGAGAGAAACAACTCTACAGACACCAAGGTCAGTGAAGAAGGAGGGGAAGGAGGTGCTACAGGCACCAGAGCAGAGATTCCCTGTAACTTATGGTGAAGACCATGGTGAGGCAGGCTGTCCCCTGCAACCCATGCAGGTCCATGGTGAAGCAGTTGTCCTCCTGTAGCTTGTGGAGGACCCCACGCTGGAGCAGGTGGATGCCTAAAGGAGGCTGTGACCCTGCAGGAAGCCTGAGCTGGAGCAGGTTCCTGTCAGGACCTGTGGCCCCATGGAGAGAGGACCCCACACTGGAGCAGGTTTGCTGGCAGGACTTGTGACCCTGTGGGGGACCTCTGCTGGAGCACTCTATCCCTGAAGGACTGCACACCATGGAAAGGACCCATGCTAAAACAATTTGAGAACTGTTGTTCATGGGAAGGACTCACGTTGGAGAAGTTTGTGGAGAACTGTCTCCCTTGAGAAGGACCCCACGCTGGTGTGGGGGAAGGAGACCTCCCCCTGAGGAGGAAGCAGCGGCAGAAACAACGTGTGAGGAACTGACCCAAACCCCCATTCCCTGTCCCCCTGTGCCACTGGGGGGAGGAGGTGGAAATTGGGAGAGAAGTGAAGCCTGGGAAGAAGGGAGGGGTTTGGGGAGGTGTTTTAAGATTTGGTTTTACTTCTCATTATCCTCCGATTTTGATTGGTAATAAACTAAAATTCTTCTTTTCCCCCCACTTTGAGTCTGTTTTGCCCATGCCAGTAACTGGTGAGTGATCTCTCTACGTCCTTATGTCAACCCATGAGCCTTTCATTATATTTTTCTCCCCCTGCCCAGTTGAGGAAGGGGAGTGATAGAGTGGGCTTTGGTGGGCATCTGACATCCAGCCAGGGTCAACCCACCACACCGTGCTATTTCTGGATGTTGTCACTCAGGGAAAGAAAATTAAAGTAAGCATAAGTGTAAGAGAGTGTTTTACTGTAAAAATGATAGAAACTTTCATTTGTTTACTGAGTAGAAGAAGAAAAAGGACAAAAAAAGAAGGCACTGGTGTTGTTGAGCCTGGAGAAAAGAAGGCTGAGGGGAGACCTTCTTGCTCTCTACAACTAGCTGAAAGGAGGGTGGAGAGAGGTGGGGGTTGGTCTCTTTTCCAAGTAACCAGTGATAGGAGGAGAGGAAATGGACTCAGGTTGTGCCAGGGGAGGTTTAGATTGGATATTAAGGAAAAATTCTTCATTGAAATGGTTGTCAAGCATTGGAACAGGCTGCCCGGGGTGTGGTGGAGTCACTATCCCAAGGGGTGTTTAAAAGACGTGTAGATGTAGCACTTAAGGACATGGTTTAGTGGTGGATTTGTCAGTGTTGGGTTTATGGCTGGACTCAATGACCTTGAAGGTCCAGTCTAAATTGTTCTGAGTCTATGATTAAAGCCTTAGATGTAAACTGGGTTCTACCCTGACTCTGAGAGTAGAATACACTTGTCTTTCCAGTGTTGCATGTCTGTGAGACATCATTAGTCCTACAAAAGCAGGACTTTTCAACAAATCAGAGCAGAATCCGTGTATAAACTGGAACCTCCTGCCTAGTGCAGTGGGAGACTGGCAGTTTTCCCACTTGCTCTCCATCCTCTGGGACAAATCTACAATCAATATGTTTAAACCATCACATCTTGAGTTTCTTCATGAAAGTTCTATCAGGGCTGAATATCTTGTAATTAGATGGCTGATTTTAGCATTTTTGAAAACAAAAAGGCAGATGCCACTATTAGAAGAGTGGTGTGAACGAACTACAGATCTAACACGGATTCAGCTTTACCATGGAGAAGAATTAAAGCAGAAACTAGTTTCAATAACAAAGAAAAGGCTGACTAAGAAACTACACAGCTGCACTTTCCTTGTGGAAGTGAGTCATAGTGAATTTAGCTCATAGCTGAATGGATAAAGGAGATCTCAGTTTTGGAACTTGCTGTAATTCCAACATAATTACACCCAGTGAGCTGATTTATCAAATAAAATACTGGCTTTAAAAGTGAAAGGAACTGGGATTTACATGTAATATATAGCATCTGTGAAAGAGGCTGCTTTCCATGAAACCACACACGTCAGAGGCAAACACGTGGCTAATACTAATGATTTTGTGAGAGTGTGATGATCAGGGGAATTTTCTGTGTCTGAATGACCACCCTCTCTACACACAACTCTGCCTGACATCTAGAATAAAAAAGACTCTGGAGAAAAAACAGACCTCCAGATGAAGGAAATTGCTTGTGTCTGCTTTCATCCCACCTATCACCATGCAGATCTGTGAAAGGGAGAAGCAACCTGAGTAGAGTCAGAAACCACATCTTGGAAGTCTGTCCTAAAGGACAGACCACTAGACACTGATGACATCATGAGACAATACCATCCACAGTTCTTCTGTGAACCTGGAGGGAAATTTACCACCAATTATCTCCTCTCCCAATAACTTCTCAGCCTATGATATCCAACAGACTGCTGCCTGCCTGACTGTTTTTGTCATATCCTGCTGAAAAAAAATAAAGGAAAAGGATTTGGCTTTGGTATTACTTACTGTTGAGATGAAGCAGTGGTTGCCATCCTGTTCAGCATAAAGAACCCCATCTTTAATGAAGACTGATATTGCACGTAGGATGAATGAAACAAAGAGGTTCATATGGATAAAATTCCGAGTGCAGTGGAGCTTCCTGGAGAGGAAAGAGCAAGGGATATAAAAAGAAGAAAAAGAAAAAAAAAAGACTTTTCTTTTGTGGAAGTAACATACTAGGCCTATCTGCACACATGGTCTGAGCTCCTAGCACCCTGGTGATAAGAACAGCAAAGTCTGAAAGTCAAGAGTATGGATAATACTGATCCTAAACCTGACCAAGAGGGTGATTTGGGGGTTTTCCTATAAAAACATGCAAGGTAGCATAACATAGACCCAGTCCAATGCAGCTACTACAGTTGCATAAAAGAGACCCACAGCTTCTGCAGTTGCATCTACGGTCTGCTGAAATGTGACTCCTGGAGCATGCCCAAGCTGGGGTAATAACTCTATTAAAGGGTTGTCTCCCTGTTTTTCTACATTGGGTGAGAGAAAAGCTTAAACATAATTTTGGGCTGATGAGCTCCAAAGTCTTTACTCCAGTGACCGAACAGCTCACTGCTGATGTCCTGACTCACCTGAAACGACACAGGATAACCATGGCAGTGGTGAGGGAAACAAGAGAAGTGCTGTATCCCACGGTGTACAGAGCCTTCACAGAGAGATAGTAGTAATCCTTGGGAGGCAAACAACACATGGTTAAATGGTTCATCTACGGTCACATCTTCTTTACCCTGTCAACGTGCAGGGGGAACCACAGGCAGGATTTGTTTCTTAAATATCCTGGTTGCTTTCTCCTCTTTGTTCCCCTGAGATCTCACTGTATATTAGAACATTGCTCTCTCTGACATACCCTTGGGTCAGCATACTGTGAAGCTTATTTGTCAGTGAACAAGCAGAGGTTGTCTATATTTCTTTTACCACTGTGCATGTATCTGTAGAAAAAAAATAATGGCTAAGGGATTCTTTAGTTAAAAGGGAAGAACTGGGGGTTAACTCATATTTCTAGAAGTTACAAGCTGTATCAACAATACACTCCTATTCTGGAAGTGCTAGGAAGGATTTAAATCTTGTTTCTCTCATTTTTATGAGAGAATATCTGATTGTTTCATTCTAATCACCATCAAATCAGAACCTAACCAGAGGATAGACAAAGAGCAGCCTGCTGCTCCCACTCTTCATTTGTTTTTAATTATAAGATTAATTCCCACCTGGTTGTCAGACTCTGTTTCATTTTCGTCGAAGCCGCAGGCATCATAATAATGAGGAAAAGGTTCAGACCAGCCATCTTCAGTGCAATTTCTGCTGATGTCCCCTATGTCAAGTACAGTTGGGAATGTGACATTGCTGAAGCAAACACCAGGACATACCCTCCCTCCCCTTGGTACATGACCACAGGAAACCTCATGGTACCACTGGGGGTACTGTTTCTCTGGGTAGCCATAGAAGACTTTCATGGCATCTTGCAAGTTTAGTGACATCTTTAATGACTCAGTTCTACAATAGGCACCTGCAGATGTCTACTACTACAGCTGGTCACCAGAGAGGAAAAAAGATTTAATCAGTATAGCCAGTGCCTCCAGTCCACCAAAGATCTCATTCTCAAGTGAT
This sequence comes from Caprimulgus europaeus, assembly GCA_907165065.1. The sequence continues at coordinate 56,064,352 of OU015530.1, read as the reverse complement.
TACCTAAACCACAGGGCAGATAACTGTCCAGTTCTATCCACTGACTCTAAAAGGCATCCAAGGAATATGGCTTCAATGTAGACACCTACACATCAGATGGCTAAAGGTTAAGTCCAATGCTTAAATATAAGTAGGCTCTTTGTGCAGTTTAAGATTGTCTATATCTGAGACATCTACATGGGACTGACAAGACAACACAAAGCTAACATGATTTTTTGCAGCAGCTCTTGGAAGCCATTCAGGATACTGTTGGATATGTAAAATAGTTGTTATATGTCTATGGTGAGGCAGTTGGATTGTTCTCCTCGAGTCAGATAACATGTATCCCACTTGTTTGTGTTTGAGCCTAGGCTCTGATCTGAGAGTGACTTTGTGAGAAGGGTCTGTAGGAAAATAAAGGAAAGATAGAGAGGGAATGTATTCCCCATCTCTATCTTCATAGCAATAAGATTTTTTACATCTCCAGATGCCCAGTGTGACTTCAGCTGACAATTGCAAACCTGTTTCAGAGCTTCTCACATTCCTCTGCCTATTATTTGTTCCAATCCCAGTTTACAACCTTACTCTAAAGCGTTTGCAAGGAGGCTCAAAACTGGCTCAAATAAAACCTCATTCTCTTTTTCTCTCTTTTTACCCTAATTATTTGGTTAATCTCACATAAGGACTAGCTCCTAAACAACTTTCACTGAAACAGTCAAAAGGTTTAAAACTGTGTTGGGAAACAAGAGTTGAGGGTAGAAGAGGAAAGTGTCCCTTGACACTCACTTTGTTAAGGAAGCTGCCTGAGGTGGGATGACCCCAGTGATGCTCTTTTTAAGCACCATTGCTCTTGAGCTCCATGACCTGGTTGAAAATTTAGAGCTGGGCTGCTAGCTGCCCTTATTCCTCTCCAGCACAATAGAACAGTTTCCATTGATCAAACTATTACAGGTTTTTGAGTTTGAGCTGTACCTTGACCAAAATTGATGGAAATTTCCAAGTTGATTTTTGTTTTTCTTTTTTTTTTTTAATTAATGTTGTGTTACTTTGCATTCTTAGTAGTTTAGTCAAGTAGCTCATAACACTAGCAGTGACCTTATTTTTAGAGACTCTCTTTGCTATCCATGCAGCAGAAAATATCTATTTAATCACAGCATTCATTTAAAAACATTGCATTACTTGAAAAATTACTCTTACACATTCATCCCTAGTTTTCTATGGAAAATAACCACTGAATCATGGTGTTGACTTTCCTTTACACCATTTAGTAATTACTGTTAAGAAGGTAGATATAATTTATAACAACATACTTGCTAGATTGCAAGGCTCAGTTGTGGAGGAATAAATTTTCATAATGTTGCTAAAAGTAATGCACTAGAAAATGTGTCACCATAATTAGAACTGATTAGAAAATAATACCTAAATGACAGGAGAAAAAAGCTTGGAGCTTCCTTTTTAACAGAGTTAAAATAAAAAGACAAAGATTCCATGGTTTTGTTTCTTACCTAGGGGAGACTGAGCTGTGCTTTCCAGCAGGTCATAATCACCTATAAAAGTGGAAATTTGATATGAAATTGTTTTGATAGTGGTTTCTATTAGGACATAAACTAGTCTCTGTGGAAATCAGTGAATAGAACCCAATTGATTTTTATTTGGTTGTATAATGCCCAAAGGCAATAAATACATGATTTTGTCTTTTCAGGAAGTAAACATAGTTTTACTTGTTAGTTTAAATCAAAGGTGAACCTATAATAGCTACTGCAAGCAATGAGCACATAGCTAAAAACACATATAATCAAACTAGGACTGACTTTATTGTAAAAATATAAAAGTTTTTAGAAATTTATATTTATAATCTATATATATTTAATTAAGGTCATTTTTCACTGCATTCATGAAATGTTGTTTCTATCCATCAATGACAAAAAGCAATAATGAATTGATTCTAAGTAAAACATTTTAATTTTGTGGTTTTGGGTTAGATCATATTGATTTCTAAAAACTTATCAGATTTCTACTTTCACTTTTTATCACAGGGTCACAATGAGCTATGTGTATTCCTTATGACAATGGCTGACAACAAGCAACTTTTCAATAATCTGGTATTATAATGTGCTCTACACACAATTTTTTGAGTACAGAGATACCTAGGAGGTAGTGACCGCAGCTGGTTCTTACCTGCATGGGTTTGCCCCAAGTTATCTACTTCCCAACCTGAAATTAGAAGAATAAAAATGATTAATTTTATCTTGATAGAAGCTTGCTTCCCATAAGAGGAGTGGATGTAGCAGTGCCCAGAGAAGAGCTGCAAGAAAATTTTGTTTAGTTATTTTTTTCAAGATCAGTAATGTATATTTATGGGTGGAAAGTGCTTTTCATGCACTTTTCATGCATCAAGATGGTTGATTGCATTGTATTGTTAAATCTCTGGTTATCATGGAGTTTCATCAAACTCTAGGAAGGATGTAAAAAGGAGACCAGGAAGCTTTTTGTGTTGTTTTTTTTTTTTCCTTTCTTTTCTTTTTTTTTAGAAGAGGGGTGGGTTCTGAAATAAAAAGAACCACATATTTCCAAAATATTGTGCTGAAATCCATGCTGATTTTTATACTAAAAATGTAAATTATTGCAATAAGAAATCATAAAATTTTGGATTTGCATTAAAAATGTTCCTTTTTTCCTTTCTTTTATCCTTCCAAACAAAAATGTTGGGTTTATCTCAAACCAATCTCTGACCTACCCTACTAAATACTTAACCCAAACTGCACTGAAATCACTTTCCCAAATCCTCAGTGGATTTTAGCTCAAGTTTGATGTTGAGGGATGCATAAAGAGGAGCTGCCTTAAGCCACCGAGTGGTGCTGCTGCATCATCCACAGAGAGAGACAGAAGAGCCTGACAAAGCTGTCTGCAAATACCTCTGCCACCAGCCTATAGACCAGTAAATAAATGTTTCCAACATTTCATTGACTGCTACAACAGGTTAAATGTTTAGATAAGCTTAATTCTGTATCTCCTGGAGTAATCACAGGGCTTCAGGTTGTTCTTCTCTAACCCTGGACCTATGGTCAGATCTTAATTAGGGGTTGGAAAAGCCATTCACCACAGGGTTAAGTATGAGAAGCTTTTTATGAAAAGTGAAATCCAAAGGTTGATTTTCAACATACAGAAAAGGAGAAAAACAGCATCTAAGGAAACAAAATAATAGAGTCTTTTCACCACAGCATAAAGTGCATTTTATATTTTATACTTTTTTGAATTCCTTATCATGTAATAAGTTTAAATTCATTGATTTCTCTCCCTCCTCTAAAATAAATCAGAAGTTGTTTTAATCTTCAATTATAAAAAACAAAGGATTTAGTATGAAGATGATGGTGGGAGTCTAGAAAACCAAGCTGAAGCTTCAGGTAAGCTGTAGTGTGTCTTTGAATGGGTGTATTCAGTATCAAATCTACACAGTGACTCTGGAGGGTTAATCCTGAAAGCCATGATGAGAACACCTTTGGTATCCTGGCTTCTCTGCCAAACTCCAGCTGCTTTCAAAATTTCACATATGAGAAGTCTTGGATGTTTGCAAATATTGGGTAGGTGTAATAATTCTGAGGAGAAGTCACCCATGCTCTGAGCAAATATCTTCCAGTGAAGATCATTCAACCTGCTGCAACAGAGTAAATTACCAAATGCTGCAGAAGTGATACAGCTGTGCTCCAGATTCTTGGTAGAATAACAGAGATGTCTCTGCAGCATATTTTAGAAAGACCTGTTTCCCTCCTGAACCTACCAAACCCCAGGTTTATTAAAAATTATATAGAATCATAGAATCATAAATTCGTTTGGGTTGGAAGGACATTTAAAGGTTGTCTAGTCCACTCCCCCTGCAGTGAGCAGGGACTTCTTTAACTAAACCAGGTTGCTCACAGCCCCTTCCAACCTGACCTTGAATTTTTCCAGGGATGGGGCTTCTACCACCCCTCTGAGCAAACTGGGCCAGTGTTTCACTGCTTGTGTTGTAAAAAATGTCTTCCCTACATCTAGTCTAAATCCTTCCCCTTTTACTCTAAAACCACTACCCTTCGTCCTATCGCTATAGGTCCTGCTAAAAAGTTTGTCCTGATCTTTCTTATAGGTATTGAAAGGCCACAATAAGGTCTCCCTCAAAGCTTCTCCAGGATGAACAACCCCAACTCTCTCAGCCTTTCTTCATAGGAGAGCTGTTCCAGCCCTCTGATCATTTTTGCAGCCTCTTCTGGACCTGCTCCAACAGGTCCATGTCTTGTGCTGAGGACTCCAGCACTGGAGGCAGCACTGCAGGTGGGGTCTCAGGAGAGCGGAGCAGAGGGGCAGAATCCCCTCCCTGGCCCTGCTGCCCACGCTGCTCTGGGTGCAGCCCAGGACACGGTTATTGGCTCTGTGCTGCCAGCGCACGGTGCCGGCTCATGTCCAGCTTTTCATCCACCAGCATCCCAAGTCCTTCTCCTCAGGGCTGTTCTTTTTCCCTTCATCCCCACACTTGTATTGATACTGTATTGGTATTGGATTGGTTGCCCCAACCCAGGTGCAGAACCAATAGAGCTCAGATATAGACTCCTATGTTGTTAAAATCTGAATTCAGAATACTGACTTAAGGTTATCCTGTGGGAATTTTCACCTGTGGTTTCATTAAGCAGAAGATCAGAGAAAAAGCCACTGTTCCTTGATCACTGTCTTCCATGGTGTCTTCCATAGCCTGCTGCCACTCAAATCAGTAGCTCATGGTGGGACTGGTTCCTTACATGAGGTCACTTCTCTCAGTAGCCTGTATCTTACATGACCCATGAGAGCAGGGTAAGAAGAAGTTGCAAAAATACTCCAAAAATATCTTTATCTCATAAAAAAGCCCCCAGTTTTAGTTTATGGGTTGTCTAGAGTGGCTTAAATCCTGAAATGTGATATTACAGACTTCAAGAGTAGGCCAATATTAAGTAGACTGAAACCTGATGTTCCTGGCACCCTGACATGTGACACTGATCAGAAAAAATATCTTTTTTGAATTTTTTTTAATGTAAATATTTAATTCCTATAATCTAAAAAGTAAGAAATAAAAGTTATCATTATTTCACTCTAAATATGAGTGCTAGTAGGTCACACCTGTTAAAATATTAGATTTTAGTTCATTTTGAATTTCATTACATCAGTATTAACAGTTAAAACATTCTATTAATGAAGTTTTCTATTATTAAGAGGCTTTTTATCCTATTTTTATACACCCAAATTATTATTGCATTCTATCTGTGTTTGAACTTAAGTGATTCATGTCTTTGATAATGTTAACTTTCTGATTGCTGTAGGAACAAACCTGCCTTTATTAATATATTTTTCTACATCTGAGTCTTTGCTAATGTACTGAAGAAAGTTCCAGTACAACCTTTTACTATACAGGCTTTTAGGCTCGATCCATCAACCTAATTTTCACTAATAAATTAAGCTACTGGAAAGTCAATTAGATATACACTGAATGTTTTGCCCTGAATTACAATTAAATGTCAAAGTTTGTCTAATGGGTGTTGGGATAACATACACATATATACAATTATATGTGTGTGTGTGTATATGTGTGTGTATATATATATATTATATTTACATGTTTAAATAAGTGCACAATGAAGGAACATGCAGCCACCATCTGGCTTTAAATTCCTACGTGCTGCTGCTGCCCTTCTCTTTGACACCATATGTTTATGTATTCTGTACTAGAATATGGATGTTTACATGATAGATAACTGTGCCAATGGTTATGTTTACTCACATGTATGAGAATGCAATGGAGTTCATTTGGATTATTTCTGTGTTTAATATTTATTATGTCTACATGTTTAGGAAGACCAGACAGAGGACACTTCCTCTCATTTTTCATATTTTTACCCTAAAACTGTATTTTTCTGGTTTTTTGTGGGGTTTTTTGGGGGGGAGGGAAGGTTTGTTGGGTTTTTTTCCACCTAAGTGCCTTTTTTACTCTAGAGAGACTTCAACAAATTTACTCTGGTGTCAGTGATGTAATGGACAAAATCATAGGGCACCTTGCTGCATGGGCTTTCATGTGAGTCCTCTCATTTCCTTCCTCTTAGAACATCAACAACGAGAAGTTGGTGCATTAGACTTAACTGACAGAGCAGAGAAAGGCCATCAAGATGATTATACAACAGGTTAGATGAAATACATTACTCTCCTAGATATGAAGAATAAATAAAACATGGTTTTCATTTGCATTTTGACTGAAAACCCATTTTTCAGGGGTTTAATTCAAGGATTACATCCATGACTAACATTGACACCTGTGCTCCTCACATGTAGTTAAATAACAGCACAGTCCAAACTACAGAAAGATGGCAACAGCAACTATCAAACAGTATCTTAGAACACCATTTTTTAAAATCAATAATTACTCACACTAGTCAATGAACTCCTAAGAAAGCTAATGTTATCCTTGATAAAGTGTGGTTTATTTAGTATATTGACAGTGTTCACAATTTCACCTGCCTGAATAGGTAAGGTTCACTCTTTAGGAAGTAAAGTAAATCTTTCATTAGTGCTTTAACTGTCATTATTAATTAGATATTATTTGCAGTACTATTCAGATACCCTAGAGAAGATCCATTAGAACATTGAATTGTCAGTTCCAAAGACCAAACAGAGAAACCAAACACAGAAAATATTGCTTATTTCTATTTTCTACGTGAAGAGGTGAAAGAGAAGGGGAAAAAAAAAAGTGTAAGGACTTGCCAATGGCTACTGATAGAGTTAGTGACAGAGACACAGATCTTTCAGGTCATTATCCTACATTTATCAAACTTTCTTCCTTGGTTTTCATTTGCTGAGCCCCAGAAAATGTAACTACCTCCTCACTCTCCTCCAATGGATGAAAAATTTGATGCAAGCAATTGTTGCTTCTGATTTAAAGTGAACAGGACTGGCAAAGCTAAAGCCAAGAAACAGCCTGGGTATGATGAGCCTCAGAACTCAGCTCAGCCTTTTAGATAGTCTCCTGCTTGCCAAATTTGTGCTGGCTGCTTTCCTCAGCTGGCATGGCAACTGCTTTATCTCCCATAGATTTGTTTATCTGAGCACAACTTACGTTTAACCCTTTTGTTCCAGCATTTGTCCCTTATTAGTGGCAGGAGGGGGAATGAAAGGCTTCCAAAACTATTCTGTCCTGCAATGACTTATCCACACTTTTCCTTTGTTCCTCTTGTTCCCACCTCAGTATTATGGTCCATATAGATAATCCACAAAAAGGCTGGATTTCAACAGCGTTGAGATCAACGTGCAAATCTCGCACTGTTTTTATTGTGTGTTAATTCTGGCCCTTCAGAAAGTGCAGAGGCTGGGCTGGAGAGAGGTTATGGAAAACATTTCCTACAATCACTTCTCATCATGCTATATCCAGCTATGTGGCTATTTTGCTGCTTAGACAGGAATAGGTTTGGTTGGGTTTTTTTTTTTCCCTGTTTTATGTAACACTGAGTAGAAGCTTAACTTTTAACTTCTAAATATGAAATAAATCAGTGAGCTCTCACGCCCGACTCCACAGCATCCACCACGCTGTGCCTTTTCGTTCCCTTCCCTGTTGCTGCATGCTGCTCTTATGCACCAGCAATCTGTTCAGCCGGCTGGCAAAGCCACAGTCGGGAACAGCAGTCTCCTTAGTAGCTTTTCTCGGGCTTTCTGAGCACAGCTATCACTTGCTCACTCTGCTTGCTGCTTCTAATGCCCTCTGCCCACTACCTGTTCCTTGGCACACATGATCCCATGTACTCACTATCCAACCATCTCAGTTCCTTCATTATAGCTCTTTTTTAGCCGGGGAAAGTGATCCAGAATCATCTGCTAGGTCTTTACAATCTCATTAACGAGATCTGTAGGAAAAGGCAGCCAGGCAAGGTTATAGAGTACATGGCCTTACAGGTTGCCACAGCTTTCCTTGTCCTAAGTGTTTCCCTCCACTCTTTCCAAGGGTTTTGGTCTCTCCAACCTCGTGTCCCAGAGACAATAATTTAAATTACAGATTGGAAGTCATTAGCTCATTTGGCATTTACTGTATATTGCCATTTGGCTGGTCAAAGTGATTTGTGAACATAGCAGTTGCAGAGAGACAATACAAAATTAAGTGGTGTTCATTGCATTTAGAAAACAGGAAAACTCAGGCAGAAGAAAATTAAAGGTAAGATTAGGAAGCCTGGTTCAAATTTGGGTATTTGGATAAGAACTTGTGCCTAAGGATATCTGAGGAACAGACCCTGTGGGGCAAATTAATCCCATCTAATTTATCCACCTGAAAATAAGTTCATCTGGTCTTTAAGCCTCCTCCCATAAAGGGTAAAGAGACTGACACTTCCAGAGGGTGATTTGATTTAGACCTCTACCATAGGATGAGGTGAACTTCTGCACCTCGTTTGTTATCCATTGGTTTATATAAAACATTGCAGTAAAGGCAATGATGGAACTTTCTTTCTTCCTATATCCCATACTCATTTCAAGGACCATTACTTAATGACATAGAGACAAGAAGACACAGTGAATCATGCCTAGAGATCACAGAAGAACACCAATGAGGTCCCATATGGAGAACATAAAGACCATAGTACATAGGACCGACTGAGGCAGGACTGATGTACAGATATGATCAATAACATGTAAGGGAGATTATTACTTTCTTCTTTCCTTCCTCTTTCTTATCAAAGGGTATGAAACTAGCAGTGGACTGAGGTCACCATAGCAACTGCTAGGTATCATCTCAACATTATGTGTATCCTCCTCATGAGGCTAGCTCTCACAGGAGCATCCATCAGAGTACAAGATCAATGCAAATTCTATTGAAAGGTCTCCTAGCTCCGAAGAGGAGACGTGTCACATTTCAGACAAAAGCAAATGTTTTTCAGACAAGAAAAATACACAGAAGTTAAGAAACATTGTCCAGTGGAGATTATCTGTTATGAAATAGGTCCTGGATAAGAAAGCATATTAAATCAGTTGCTAAAAAACCAAGAATGAATGTGCACCCATCACACTTAAAATCTTGCATTCAACTGGAACTCCTTACTCAGTTATTTGAGTCAAGAGGAGAAACAAGAATAGAGCAAAGTTTGAAGCATCTACCCATATTACACCTACAGTGACACTTCAGTTTATTACTTTTTACTATCCAAGTGCTCTTGAAACTACTCAGCAGCTCTCAGCATGTTCCAACCTTACATGCCTCCCAGAGGAGCATTATTTTTTTTTATTTTCCAATGCCAAATTAACTTTCAGATCAGATTGACAAAGGTCTTGAGCTGTGTTACAGCTTTCCCTTGACCACTGCATGATGTCATCTTGCAAAGGACCAAGGACTTGATCTTTAGCTGAAGTGCTCTTGGTCATGTTGTATGTTTGAGTATCAAAGGCACAGTCTTAGGTACCTATAATTTGATGGGAAAGGTTATAAAATGTCTTTTTCCTATAGAAAGCATCTATAGGGCCTTAACTAGTTGATTGGAAACGTAAATACAATTGCTATTCTTTGATGGCAATATTTTCCTCCTATTTCCTGCTGCATTGCAGATAGACTTATTGATGCCGTGACCGAGGAGGCACGCTTAATTATAGCCCGTCCTCCTCAGTTTGGAAAAGCTGAAGTAATCCTATGACTTTACTGCCTGTAGAAAGCCTAGAGATGAAAACCAGCAGGAAAGGACTTGTTATCCAGTAAGCACTATTATCTTCGTTATTGGCCAGACTTGTTATTTGTAACATTGACATTGGTGGGTCTCTTGTACTCCTTCTTTATGTCACGATTCTTTCTAGGGCTGGCTGAACACTAAGCCACAATGACACAGATGCAATCTGCAGACAGCTTTGAAATCTGTCCAAAACTTTTAGTTGGTTTATATATAAAAACCACATACCCTTGCGTTGAACTTGTTTCTGAATGCTACCTAGGATCTTATATGAAGTGAAGGATGAAACTAATGTATGCACAGAGTCCTGGATGCTTCTAAGACTAATTAAGCTCTGATAGCTCATCATTATTCCCATGACAAAAATGGTATGGGATGGTTCATGTCTGTTTTTAAGAGGCTACAGCTTGGTTCCAGTGTTTTTCTTCCCTCGTTTTTTAATGCAGGAGGTTGAAATACCCACCAAGGGTGAGATATACTTGAAGAGAAATCTAGACCTTTGCACTGATCTTTTGCCTTGCCTATTTGACAAGCAAATGTAATTTCCAATTGCAGTCTGCTGCAATGCTGACCTTAATTTCAGCTAGTAGCAAAGAAAACCCTCACCTTCTACTTGAGTAGAAAATAAATGTATACAGTTCCAGGTACATTTTGTAGAAGGCCCCTGATCTTTAGCAGTCACCTTTTCTTTCTGTATCTATCTATCTATCTATCTATCTATCTATCTATCTATCTATCTAGATATCTAGATATCTAGATATCTAGATATATAGATATATAGATATATAGATATATAGATATATAGATATATCAATACATAACCCAAACTAATAGAAACTGTAACTTGCAAATATTTTCAACAGCTTTCACCTTGGGAAGACAATTACCTTTATTGTCTTTTCACCTAGTTTAGAAGTTAAATACCATTTTCACAGTGGTAAGTAGTTAGCATTTAAAGACTTTACCAGGACTATTTCCCCATAAATGACATAATGCTTTCCACATATGAACGTGTGGTATCACTTCCCCTCTCAATAACTCTTCTCTTGTCACCTTTTTCTGTGTGATTAGGGTTAACATCTAAACTCAGACAGGAGAAAAAAGCCACAGATGGCTTCCCAAATCCAATTAACCATGCATTCATAAATCCCATTGTCCACCCATGATATCTTTAGTGCAGAATATATGAGGCTTGGTGTTCTTACAACAAAGTAATTGAGTGTCTCTCAGTGTTTTTAATGGGATCAGTAATAGACTATTTTCAATTTCTTGTTCTTGGGGACAATAAAGCTTGTTGGCTGAGCACTGAAGTCATATAACTAACAGAGTAGCAGCAAGCCAAACACTTTGGTTCAAAAATATGAGTGTAGGATATAATTACTTGTTAAACTCTATAATACCTGGATATGTTCTTTATTCTACTGGGTTTTAATTAGGAACCTTTAAGCTTGGTATCAACATAAAATGCATTTTATGTCGTTGGTAAAAATTATGTATATTTTCTCTGTTTTACATAGTAAATCATGCTTTGTAGTAACACCTTTTTGGTGTAGCAGGTAATGTCCTAGACTGAATACCAGATAAACATTTTGGATTGCTGGAAAACTCAATAAGAGCTAATCACATCTATGATTTGGATTTGTGAATGAAAGCATTTTCTCAATGTAAGAGCACATGGCAATGCTCAGAAGCTGCTTATTATCATTTGTATTATCGCAAAAACAATAAATATATAAAAACATGCCAATTTCTGTCAATGGCCCCTTTGAATAATGTGGCTTTATAGGTTCCAGAATATCTCAAGGCAAAGATAAAAAAGCACAGACTTGACTTCTATAGAATTCCACTGCCAGGCAGTATCACCTTTGTCTGGAAATAAAACGTGAAAAAGAGCAAAACAGAGAAAATTTTCCAGCTAGGAGTGCAGGTCGCTATGTTGAGGCTATCTCTAGATCTTGCTATGTCATACTGAAATGCAGCATCACAGCTTGATACACTTTTTTTCTTCCTTTGAAAATATACTTCTAGAATACTTTAAATATACCCCATTCTAGAGAGGTTGTCTCTGGAGTTAGTACTGGGAAGGCACTGGAGAGAACATAATATACAACACTGACTTCATGGAAGTTATAGCTCCTGGTGAAAATAAAATAGTAAATTGATAGATATCAAATAAATTAATGTTGAAGATGAAAATAAATTAATATTTAGGAACCCTCTAGAAGGAAAACCAGTGGAAGTCCTTAACCTACTAGATTAGGAAAGACTCAGGTTCTAACATGTTTTTTTTTCCTGCAGAGAGATTTTGAGAGCAATTTTTTTGTTCACAGTCTGCATCTGAAAGGAAATGAAAAATTCTGGTGATTTTGGAGGAGCAGAGAGGTGAAATGAAATTTTACAAGGGTCACTAAGTGTACAGCATAGGATTTAACATTAGGCTTTCTGTATGAGGTTGACAGCATTGCAAATGTTACTCCTCAGTTCAGTTGCAGTGAAGGTTAGGGCAGAGTATATTTTCAAACTAAAACCTCCAGCAGCTGGTATTTTTAGCTAAATCTATAGAAATTTTCTCAACAAAACATCTCTCCAGTTGACAGTTTAGTTAGTTGGTTAATTTTTAATTTGGAGCTTCATTTTGTTGTTTGTTTAGGGTTTTTTTCCCCCCACCCTGCATGTAGAAATCAGACATCCAAGCCAAGACAGCCAAATTCCTTTCTGAAATTGATAAAACAAACAGTTCTCAACAGTGACTTCATTCATCTCAAGATAAGCACTCGAGATAGGTCAGAGGAAACATCTTCTACAAGTACCCATTGCTTTCCATTTACTGGACCAGAAATCCATGTGATCACTTCAGACATGCACATATACTTTTAGATATACAAAACCAAGAGAATTAATTCCTACTACCTATTTAAGATTAACATTTTCCCATCATATATTTTACCTGCTATTATACAAGCAGCTCTACCTACAGCTGTTTCAGTGCTTCAAAGGAGATGGTTTTTAAAAGTATAATGTAAAGTTATTACTACTGTTTGTAAAAATGATTAATGGTCATATAAAAATTGTGTTGTAAGAATTAAGATGCTATTAATAAATATTAGTGTCAGTGCCTAGCCTAGTTATATATTCTATAAATGTAGCAGCAGCCAGAGGATGCTATAACAATCTATAAAATGTGATTAGCCGTGTCTTAAAAATATTTTAGATACCTAATAATCCCTTATTTAAGGAACAGCCATAAAATGTTACTTTTTTTCATTAAGCCCTCATTGAAAAAAACATAGTTAGCTAATGAAAATTAGCAGCAATGGTAGTGAAAATTCCTGCTGATTCACCCAGAGGAGTGATTATAGATGTAGATATTTCCACCTTGGGGTCACTAGTGCAAATCCAGCCAGACCTGTAGAGACTTCAAACTGCTCCAGATTAAATGTTTATTTGTTTATCCAATGAATTATGAATCCTGTTTTTTTTTTTTCCTACTGAACAGATGTCCAAAAACCCCTCAAACCCAACACTACAAGAGGTAACAGCTGTCACTTTTGTTAGTGATTCCATAAGGAGATAAAGAAAACAGGACATATGTTTACACTGGACTGACTACTCCTCCCTTAAGGTGACACTATCACCCTGCTACAGGTCAAATGTGAAGTGCAGCATGGGAACAGGTCTGTAAATCCTAGGCAAATAATTCAAAAATATTATTTCAGCCCTGAAATAACCCAGCAGAAGGATGAAGCAATTGAGAGCAGCCCTGTGGAGAAGGACTTGGGGTGCTGGGGGACGAGAAGCTCAACATGAGCCAGCACCGTGCGCTGGCAGCACAGAGCCAATAACCGTGTCCTGGGCTGCACCCAGAGCAGCGTGGGCAGCAGGGCCAGGGAGGGGATTCTGCCCCTCTGCTCCCCTCTCCTGAGACCCCACCTGCAGTTCTGGGGCCCTCAGTACAAGAAAGACATGGACCTCTTGGAGTGGGTCCAGAGGAGGTCACAAAAATGATCAGAGGGCTGGAACATCTCTCCTATGAAGAAAGGCTGAGAGAGTTGGGGTTGTTCAGCTTGGAGAAGAGCAGTCTCAAGGGAGACCTTATTGTGGCCTTTCAATACTTAAAGGGAACCTGTAAAAAAGATGGAGACAAACTTTTTAGCAGGGCCTGTTGAGATATGACAAAGGAGTAATGGTTTTAAATTAAAAGAGGGTAGATTTAGACTAGATGTAAGGAAGAATTTTTTACAATGAGGGTGGTGAAACACTGGCACAGGTTGCTGAGAAGTGGTAGAAGCCCCATCCCTGGAAACATTCAAGGTCAGGTTGGAAGGGGCTGTGAGTAATCTGATTTAGTTGAAGATGTCCCTGCTCATTTCAGGGGAGTGGGACTAGATGACCCTTAAAGATTCCTTCCAATCCAAACTATTCTAGGATTTCTCAAGAGCCCTTCTAGCCTTAACTACTTCAGAAATAGCACCATGGAAAAGAAATTTCATAAGTAATAGGCAACGTATTTGTGTGGGATATAAATAAAAGCATCAGAGACATCCCTTGAAAAGTTAAAAGGTCCATGGCAGAGGTGTGTGGACAGGTTGGAAATGGGAGAGATTTTCTGTGCTGTAGATGTACATGACACCACTCCATAGTATCAAACTAGCAATATCTCAGCATTTAATCTAAAACAGGCAGGGAGAGAGAGATAAGTGTTAGGTTACTATGTGGTAGCACAGTGTAGCTTGAGAGTATGTAGGGGGTGTAGATTACAAGCCACTGAAAATGAAGGGTCTTAATTTGGACAGGTGTTGTTTTGAGCAACAGGCTTCCTACGCTTACACCAGAAGATAACAATAGACCAGTCGTCTGCTGATACGCAATAAATAACATCAAAGTGTTTTGCCTGCAGATTACAAGCATCACTGATAACTGGATAGCAAAAACTTTTGGTTGAGTGAACATCCTGTGCAAAAGATGACCAGAATTGTTATGATAACCAGGCTGAATGACAAGTAGTCAACAAATATCGATTACAAGGTCAAAACCAAACCCAAAAGAAGGAAGAATATTTCCTTATCCATGCTAGACACAAATGCTACTGGATGCTGACATGTTGGTTTTTTCTATTATGATTATGTGTGGATGGCTCAGTAAGTGCCATTGTACCCACTGAGTCAATACTGAAGCAATATTACAGCAGTAAATATTATGTTTAATTATACTAGCTATAATTAAAGCACATAGAATTACAGTAGTAATTATATTTTTATACCTGATAATTTGAAGAGGGACTTATCTTTCCCCATTTAAAAATTAGCTGCTTAGTTTAAGTGAATTGCCCTTAGTATTTGCTGGGTACAGAGAGGTTTCTCCAAGGTATGATTCACTTCATGTCTCTTGGAATAACATAAATTGCCTTCTGTGGGTCTCTTTCTCTCCACTGACTACAGATGGGTTGTAGAGAACTCATAGGGAGAAAAAACTCGAGTTTCATATGGGTAAATTTAGATGAGGTAATGATCACCCTCAAATTCTTTTCCATTTCACAAGAGCATTGGCACTTGCTTTAATGTCTGGATGAGTTCAAATAGATGCATTTAAAGGTAAGGATTTCAGTGTTCCTGGAATTGTGCATGAACACTGTCTCCCACAAATTATGCTCTGTGTGTGGCAATGGAGAGAAGGTGGATTTTGGACTCAAGACTCTAAACGAGTAATTCATTGGTAAAATCATCTTTGGGGAAAAGGATCTTGAGGAACAATGAAGAACTTGTTCTTCAATGGGCAATGTTAACTAAATAATCTGTAGTAGTCTAGATGGGTGCTGGGAGATGGACAAAACTGTGTTATCAACAAAGGCTTGTTCCTTGCTAAAATTGATGGGAGCATTTAGCTTCTCTCAATCATTTAGCTGAGAAGAAAATTTCGTGGAATCATGAAAAAAATAAAAAGTAATTTCAAGAGAACATCTAATCATTCTATATATCTGTTGTGAACAACATAATAGTAATTTCTTCCTGTTGACACATTTTTACCTGGAAATTTTTCATGAATTTCAAAGCTTAAAAAAATTTGGTTTCGTATCATGCAAACAGTAGTTTACACAGAGACTCTTCTCATTAAAAAGCACTGGGTAATATCAATTACTAAGTCAAATAGTCAGTATTACACCTAGTAAAGTAGGTTCTTCTTTTAACAGCAACTCATTTGGGAGCAGCAGCTGGGTTGTATAAGGGTTGAAGCTAGGGACTAATGGGGTTTGGATACCAAGCATGGTGAGTGCATGGGACTTTTGGTCCAACCTAAAAGTCATAGTGAGAGAAAAGAGAAAATACACTAGCCTATCTGACTATTTGCAGTATTTTTTGCAAGACAAGGACAACTCTGTTAGGCAGCAATGCACGCTGGAATCAGAAACAGCCCAAATTTCTGCTTGCTTGGTTGTTGGTGCCAGCTTCAAGGGGCAGAAGGATGGTGATGTGTCATTTCTACAGACCACAAAAAGGCATGATGGAACTTCTGCATCTCTCCAGGAATCTTTAATTCCCACTAACTCTTCCCTGGACTCTCAACATGGGAACTGCTCACACTGATTGTCTCATGTGTATGTTCTCTATGAGCAGAGCCCAGCTCTGAGTTTTAGCTATTTTCTAAAATAGGTTTGAATAGTGATGATTGGTTTTCCAAGACTCAAGCACAGTTTCAGGTCTCATTGATTTCAGTGGAGACCCAAGGGCAGAACATCCCCTTTAGCAATTAGAGTTGGTGGCATTTTCATGTTTTATTGTCTGGGAAGGCTTTTCACATGCGTTCCCTCCCACCTCTGCACACACACACACACCCCTACACACAAAGGTCCCTACTTTCTATACTATTTTTTTTTAAACTGAAGCTCAACTCCAGACCTCTGAATATTTTTATTTCCATTTATATTGCGTATCTAAGTGAGGTTTTACACTCATGTTAACCATACAGCTTTATCAGACAGAGGCAAAGAACAAGATAAAATAATTTACCATCTTCAGAGATGATAAATCTGAACAGTGCAGGACACTTGACAAAGACAATTTCACCCACACTTGCAGGTTTCCAGCATGTGATATTGTCCCACATTCCTGGGCAACCTATAGAAGAGAAGGAGGGATAAAATACATTAGCATTGGAAATCCATTCCTTTCTTCACACTGCTGTTGAGCTTTTCAGTTGCTTGTTTCTTCCATCCATAAAAAGGCACTTGTTTAGAATAATTAAGAGTATTAAACAGTATCATTTTCTAATGATATCAGTATCATTATTATTATCATATTTCTAATGATATCATATCTAATGATACTGCTTTCCTTGGAATAAAATCATGTTAATTCATAGGAATAGTATAAAATATGTAGTTGCATGGCACAGTAACAACCAGACATTACCATAGCAGAAGATGATATTTCTTAGTCCCAGTTAAATCACTCCAACATACACCAGAAGAAAAATTTCCCTCAAGCATGAAATCTACCAGCATGTAGCTGTCTTTCAGTATCATTTAACTATCTCTCAGTGTTCCTGAGTTAAATCTTTAGGTATCTTTGATTTAAATTCTATAAATTGTTATTGGCTCTAATCCTTGTCAAAGATTGAGAACTGGCACATTTTGGAATTTGATCCAGGGAGATGACTGGAAACTGAAAAACAGATTCTGCTTCATCCTACATCCAGTTTTGTGGATATGTGAGGAAAGATTATGTTTTTTCATGCTGTTTATTTTCTCAAAAAAATATTTGGAAATAGAAATGTCCTCCATTAGTGAAGAACTGCTGTAATATTATTCACTGTTTACTGCAGTTTTTGCTCTACAGAATATAAACTCACAGTGTCAAAAGAGTCATTTGGACTTGCATAAACCAAAGACAGAATGAAGCCTTTCACATCTGCTCAGAGATTAGGCTTCAGGTAAGAAGCTTTGAACTAAAGATTTGAGCCCTAAAGAATCAACCTCCTGTTACATGCATGAAGAAAGAGGAGGTGATGGGATTGTGGATGGGAGTTGTCTTCTCTTAGGTTATATAAAAAATTCAAGACCCATGTGCTGTTGTAAATACAATAAAAAAGACCAGATCCTGCTTCTTTCTGATCACTGTCAGAGACACAACAAACTACAACTGGCTTTCAAGAATAAGCCCCCCTGTAAATCACCATCTTACTAGCTCATTATCCTAGAGGACTCATCCAATGTACAGAAAAACTCAGAGCAATATCTCACATTTCCTACTAATATTTGAAAATACGACTTAGTGAAGTAACCTCAAATGGGAATTATCTTTTACCTTAGCAGGAAGAGAAAAACTAAATTTAAGTATCTCCACTACTTATTTGCATTTGATGTTGAGATCAAGCACATAATCTTATCAACTGTGAAAAGCCACAAGCTCCATGATTTTCTAAGTGGATTTCCGTTGATATACTCTTCTCTTTGACTATGTGCCAGGAAAAATAAGATCTTCAGTAAAAGCAGATAATACTTCAAAGTGTCATACTTTCAGTCTGGCACAAGTACAATATAATGAGGTTTGGGTGATCAACTTGTATAAACAGTGTGGGCTTTATCAGCTTTGGTGATAGTAGCAGATTTCCATCAGTGTAGAATGTATGCTCACAGGGATGGCCTTGGTGGATTTTTTCCATCAACTTCAGTGGCAGGGAATCAAGCCCTATGTTTTCTCACAAAATATAAGCCAGATACTACCATGTGTGGTGGATAGGGCAGTTCTGAGTGATACAGTGTTTGAAAAATTAGGTTAGCCTTAACCAACAGTGTTACGATGTTATGATGATGACGTATGGTAAGCAGTTGATAATAATTCTTTTGAATTAAAGGATGCAGCATCAGATCACATAATATAAATTAATAACCCTATAAAACACTGATCCCATAAGCAAAAAATCCCTCAGCTTTGTCAGACCCACCAAAATACAATAATACTTCAAAAATGCTCATTAATTCCTCACAGGAGCTGTGAAAAAGTGAATCCTTTGCATTTTCCTCTCCTCTCTCTTCCACTCCTATCCAAGTTATTTCCTTTGCCCAATGCAGATCTCATTATATGAGTACTGTAATTCACTAGAACATCTGCAAAAGGCTCAAAGACTGGGGTTTAAAAAAGTTTGGTGCCACAATCAGCATACTAAAGGTGGAAATCAAGATGGCATTGAACACTATTAGATTATATTGTCTTTGATAGCTAGTGTCTGTCCACGCAGTAGGAATCATATTTTCTAAGTAAATCTGATGGTATGTAGTAATAGGTTTATAGTTCCCTGATGTATGGCACTCTGTATGAAAGTAAAGGATATGCAAATATCCATGGTAATGAGACATTTGCTTACAAGAGGTGTTACAGACAATAAAAGTGGCAAATGAGATCTTCTGAGAACCACCTGCTAGCCTTGCTCACTTAAATTAAATGGATATAATAGGTATAGGGAAAGCTTTCTTATTTCTTATTACTACTTCAACATCAGTTATCTTCCAAACACTGAGATAGCTATAGATACTGCAAAGTAACTTAGAGAAATGCAAGGAAATCATACTGCAGAAAAGAAGGTGTAGACATGGAACAAATATTTCATAGCACTGTATATCAAATTCAGTTAAAGCAAGTGGCTGTTTTTTGTAGTAATACCATGCAGAGCTAAAAAATAGCCTAATTTAAAAAGATGCTACAGGTTCAAAGTGCTAGAAAGCACTGATGTGCTGACCTTGGAAAAGAGGGATAGAGAAGCAGAGAGTCAAGTAATTTGCCCTAGTTACTAAAACAAATGAGCGATGGAGATTGGCAAGAATTCACTATCAGTGTGAATATTGCCTGATCCTGCCTGGAAAAGCATATTTGAAACAAACAATTTAGAAGAGGAAAGAAAAGGATGGTAAATAAATAAATAAATGGATGGAATAAAGGCCAGTGTGTACAATCTTCTTACATTTGTAAACCACAACACAGCCAGCAACTCCTGCTGGGTGAAATCTGCCCACGGAAATCAATGTGACGAGTGTGAAACTGCACAGTGGGGTTCTTCTCTGGCACTGAGGGTATGTCTCCATTGCCATGTGATGGAGGGGTAACCAAGCTAGTTTTGAAAGAGGTACTACAAGCAGCAAGGTACATCTTCAAGTGGGCAAATTTTCTTGGTTCTTAGCATGTTAGGAATCAGTAATAACAACATAGAGTTTTTAAAGAATAAGATTTCAAGTGAGCTACAGTGAAAAGAGGTGGTCTTGCTAATAGATAGTCTTGAAAACAGGGTACTTTTTCAAAAGCACAAACTCTGCCTTCTCTTTCCACATCTGCACTGGGACCCACAGACAGAAATTCATGTTTGGTAAACTTTGTAGGATTCATCTGAGTTAACCTAAGTGGTGTAAAGCTTGGCATCTGACCTTGGACAAGTATTTATGTCCTGTTCATAGCACAGAAGAGTGATTAATCTTATTCAGCTAGTCACCTCTTCTCCAATGGGATGGATGATTCTTTGGGAGCTTGACTTTTGAGGAAATACATATTAATCATTCAACTATTGGATTATTATTGTTGTTGTTATTATTATTGCTATTATTATATTTTCAGGATTGGTTTAACTTCAGATGGTTAAGACTCACACTTTTACTCTATTCAGCTAAGCAAAATTACCTCTGTAGTTCATGAAGAGAGACTTTCCCAATAGAAATATTCCCATTTTAAGGTGATGGTGGTGGTGAATCACACTGTAAATATACTTCCATCTCCCCACTGACTACTCTCAGTAGAAGGAGGATAAGAACTAGCATAGTCTAGACAGCTGCCAATTCAATGGCTAAAACTTGTTTTCCCTGTAGGGTCTATGTGAACTTTTGGAGCAGACATGAACCAACTGTGCCAGTGGCTATGCAGCCTCCCTTACCCTCTTTCCAATCCTGAGTCAAGGAGTCCAGCTGAGGGCTGGGACATGTTACTGCAGGCTGTGAACAGTACCAGTATAGCTGTGCAGCTCCTGAGCAATACAAACCACAGGCAAACCACAGCAGCTGGTTATGAAAAGCCACACAATCAATCCCTACATGTCTGTCTTAAGCTTCTTGTAAAAGTGAGATAAAATTAATATTTACACTGCAAGCTCCCTGTGGCAGGATCCACCTTGTAGAGTTCTTGTGAAAGGTACTTCAAAAAACAGAGTCCTGATTTCAGTTAAATCCACAATATGGTTTTTATATGAATTTCATATGAAGCCCATGACACCAAAGTTTAAATTCAATATTGTTGAAGCTGAGGAGGGTGCTTTATACATGTAAGGATGGATCTGACTTGTCAGCCAATGAAAAAACCCAGCTTTTTCAGAGAAAGGTCAAATTTCATAACAAGGAAAAAAATACGTGTATTTATCATTGCAGAATCTTCTGATGTAATTTTAAAATTGTACTTAGCACTAAAACCATTCTAGTCATTCTCCCTCCATGGAGGTTTGTACAAGACTTGTTCTCATCCTTCACTTCAAATTAACCCTCTAGGAGCAAAACACTTTCTCTCTAACCTTCTACTCCTCACATCTGAAAGTATCCCTTCTTACTTGAAATGTCTGGACAAGCACCAAGAGAAAAAACAAATCCAAACCAGAAACCCAAAGCAAGTCATGATGTCAGCAGTGATAAAGAGCTTTTCTGAAGTTGCTTATGGTCTCTTATTTTCTTTTCCTCCTCTGTCTAGGGTTGTCTTGAGAGTCCCAGTTTTGATAGTGGCTAGATATAAAACCAGATTTTAGGCATCTCCATAGCTCAGATTCACTGAGTTCAAGGAATGGACCTCATTATAAATCTACTGAGAATAGATCCTATTGTCTTCCACTAACTCAGAGTCACTATGTCACCAGGACTATCTACAGAATATTCTTTTTCTATAGATTTGTGTTGTATTTTCTTATAGTGCCTCTACTGCAATACCTTCATTTACAGTCTCTGTATTTAAATCTTCCTAACAACATCCACAACATCTACCCATACCCTTAATTCTGTCCCTAGTGCATCATGCCTCCTTCTCATCTCTGCTAACTTTTTGTCAAGAGAATGTGCAAAAACTGAGTTTTTGCATAGCAGAACCCTGTATACTAATTCACTGCTCACTCATTCATTCCTCTTAATAAAATGGGTAAGTCCCACCTGTCCTCCTCTCCACAAAAATAATTATTTTGACACCTTTCTTATATTCAGGAGACCGTTTTCATGAAACATAAAAGAATTCACAACTTTGAGATGAGTGAACCTCTGTCAATTGTTTCTGACTTTATTCACCCATTTATTGGGTGAATGTGGGGAGTGAAAAAAGGAATGACACGACAATAGACAAAGGGATTTATGGATCCATACACAGATAAAAGGGAATAGGTAAGAATTTGTATAAAATTTGTTTTCTTAGGAAATCAAGAAAAAATGTAAATACATAAATGTTATACTTCTGTATCTTTCATGTATGGAAATAAAGGCTTGAGATGAAAATCCATCCTTTTCATTTTCAGTTCCTCTCCTCATTTATTCATTGAAAATATCACCTTCAAGGTCATATTTCCTTCAAGAGAGTAATATCAAAGGAATCGTAATGTTACAAACCAGTATATTAAACTGAATTACGCAATGCACAATAACTTTTAAAGGACATGCAACATATAAAGCCTTTCAGAGAGAGGAAGAATATGAGATAGGTTCACTCTGTTCTTTCATAAATCTAGATAAATACCAAAGTAAATAAAGGCTTAAGCAAGGCTTGGGTATGGGGCCTAGATTTTCAATAGTAATTGAAATTTCAAAGTAAAGGTATCTTATAGGAACTCCTATTACAGAAATGGTCATTGTGTAGGTGTTTCAAGCTAGGGAGCAAACTTCTAACACTCAATTCAATAGTCTTTTTTGAAAGTCCAGGTCTTAAGAGAATAGAAAAGAAAAAATGAACTGAAATTCCAAAGTTAGAAAAGGGGAGAAAAAAACACAAAGGAGAGAAAAAACACTAAAGGAACTCATTCTATATTGGAAAAGAGAACAGTTGATCATATACAAGGAAAAAAAAAGGCCATTCCTTCCTTAAAAATATCTTATATACAAAGCAAGCATGAAGGATCAAGTACAAGGGAAAGCTGAGCAGAGAGAAAGGAAAGCTTTTTTGCTTCCCAGTTCTGCTCCCAGTAGATTTTGTAATTATCTGAACAAAGTCTACTTATTCAACAAATATCATCTGGACCAGCTAAAACACAAAGAGTTTTTTCCTCTATCTAACTTTTACTACTGCTGCACTGAGATGCACCCTGCATTATTATCTAACATGGTATTAATTCATATTAACAGTACAAACATTATAGATGTAAATCTAAACTAAATTCTACATTTCTTTTACAGTTCATGAAGAAAAACAAACACCTCTAGTGGGCACTGCTAGAGAGTTTCTAAGATAAATTATCCTCTGGAGATGCATATTTTCTTCCACTGATTAGAAAAGGCATCAAGAGAAAGCCTAATTTTAGGCTTAAAACAACTGGTACCAGAGCAGAGGAATTCCATATCTACAGTTCAAGTGACTCAGCTGGAGCTGTATGTGAATAAAAATAAACTGTGATCAAAATTACCAGAAGTTGTCCCACCTTAATGTTTTCCATTACCTTTCTCTACATAACTGCTGCCCCTGGTATAAAGTTATACAACTATACCATGATTATTTTAAATCAATTGTTTAGGTAATGATAATTATATAGACTATGATAGCATTTTCTACTGGTACATCATTATCAGTAAAGTGAGTGGTTTTATGGGTTGATATTTTCTGAGATTTAAGATGTACTAAGTGCAGCACAGTTTTCAAAAACCTATTAAAAATAGCTTATTTTATGAGAGCACCCTAGAAAAAAAAAAATATTTGAGATATTTAACTTCTTATCTTCCAAATTAATCCTAGATTATATTAAAAAATAAAAATGAAAGAAACAAAAACAATGGGGATTTTTTTGAGTGGAACACTGGGCTTTACAGCTTAACAGTAGAAAAAGATGAGCTGAAGATCACAGGCTTTAGGTCTCAAGAGAGTAAATACATATGCTTTGCATTTTCCAAATGTAAATTACATATTTTAGAACTGGGAGCTAGTCTTTTTACCAGATTTCAATGGAGAGGATTTCATTGGATATGGATGTTCTGCATTATTCAAGCACTTTGGTTCACCTTCTGACCACCTTAGGAGTGAGCAACACAAATTAGAACTCTGTCCTTACTCCTACGATTTTAGTAGGGAACAAAGTAGCTACAAACAGACACAGAAGTCACTCTTTGACCATGATCTGTCTCAGAGGTGAAAATAAAGATCTCATTTGTGCAAAAATTCAACCATTAGAACTACTCTCTTCAAGAAGGTGAAAGCTTCTTGTCTACACCTCATGTGAAACACACTTCAGAAGGAAAGGCTAATATGAAATTATTATTTTTTTCCTTGAACTTTTTATACAAGACAAATAACAGATTTTAAATCACAGGAGCTGTTGTCTATAATTAGAGAGGTGTAAACCTTTTTTCTTCTTTTAAAGGTGTTTAACTCTTTACAATCACAGGATATTTGTTCTAAGCTCACAAATATTGTTCTTGCATTGTTACCTGCCAAGAAAACCCCAGCCAAGAAACTCCAGAATCCTTTAAGTGCTGCCAACCAATTGGCCTTAGGTGAGCTTTGGACAATTTTAAAGCGAAACTTCAGTTTGGCAAAAATCTTGGGAACATTTCTTTGTCTAGTTACACAGAAGATTAAAAAGCCAATAATGGGGGAAATGGAGAGGTGTTTTTGAAAACTTTCTTTAAATATAATAAAAAGGATTGGTTATTCATCTGTAAGAAAGTCACCACTCTGCTACTCTGGAGACAGAGAGACTCTGAAATTACTCAAAAAAATTGGGAGATTTTATTCCAGCACTGCTGGAGGACAGAATGACACTTACAAGCTGCCAGACCCTGAGCTAGTGCCAAGCTCACCAGCTGTGGACAATCTGGCATCACTCAGGACATGGGTTATGTGAGATCATGGGGTGCTGCTGAAGGCAACCTTGCCTGGCACTCCTCACTTCTTTTATTGCTGTAGGCAGCCAAAATAACTCCTGTAGTCTGATCCCACCACCATGTCATTCTGATGCACTTCTCTACCATCTTAGGAGAAGGATCATGAACTTTTCTTTATCAGCATTATCTTCCATTAATTCTCTTAGCTGAGAGAGAGGGGGAAAGGGAGACTATTCCACTGGTACCTAGAAAGCTTTGCATACATAACAGTGTTACAAATCTTAATCCTTGAATGTCTGGGCTCAGATTAATTTCTAGGAAAAGCATAGTAAAAATATTGGCTGAAGTTTGCAGAATTAAGACAGTTTTAGAAGCAAACAACAGAGTAAAACCCAGAAAGATTTGTTCTTATTCCACAAAGCTTTACCCTCCCTCTGTCAGATCCTCCCCTTAACAGCCACAACCTACTCATAAAAAGTGATTGACTAAGGACACCAAGGTGGAGCACTATCAGCTGTGTTCTACCTTTTTAAAGTTTCAGTTAACAATATTAACTAAGCCTAAAACTGTGGCGATGGCTGAGTGAGACAGAAATAAATATATAAAATATATATAAAATATTGTCAATAATAGATTTTTTTTTCCCACATGTATTAATGTGCCTCACAACCCTGGCTTTCAATTAAGACTGTAAGTAAGGATTTTTTCCAAGCTATATAGCTGAAGAGTTCAGTGCCAATTTTGCCACCCATGGACAATAGTGATATTTGGCCCATTATGAGATTTATAGGCCTGTGAAGAAGATATCTGTAAAGAACATTAGGATAACTTGTTGCCATGGATACAGAGGAAGTAGAATTTTTTTCAGTGTATCTTTTTGGTATTTTGGAGTTTGCATTCCTTTGAAAAAGGAGAGATTATTTGATTGCATGGAAGAAATTGAGAGGAAGTTTTGGTAGCAGGTTTGAAGCATTGAGGTTTCTTAGTAATAAATTCATAATAAATTCACAAAAGAAAAAATAACATGTTTCTTTAATCTTTAACTAATCTCATAACAGCACTGAATTGGGAATAAAATGAGGCACAAACCTTGAAGCAATCTCTGGGTATGGGGTTATGCTTCAATCTTAAAAAATCCCAGTGCAGTAGAACAGGATTTTCAATGGAACTTATTCAGGCAAAGCCTGAGGTCAACATTTGCCTAGTCAAGAACATTTGTCAGGAATTTGGACTTGTTTCATAAAGGATAAATAGACCAAAGTAATCAGAAAGACATTAAACCACTGAAAAGAGCAACTGACCTCAAGTGCACATGACTGATAATTTCAGAACTTCTATTAAATTCTGTTACACATACATTAACTTCCCTCAAAAGAATTTACAAATTATTGTTATTTAGCTTTTATGGTAACTCTGGAGGTAAAAAGATTTTATTATCTTTTTACAGCTGGAAAACAAAGCAAAACAAAACAAAATAAAACAAAATAAATGGTGGCATTGAAATCTAAACACTCTCTAGAGCAAGAGTTGTAGCAGAATTCAGAAGCAAGCTGCCCTTTCATATTCAGACTCCTGTCCTCCCCACTTTCTTGCTTTTCTATTGTTTATAAATAGAGTTATCGCAGTGGAAAAGGCACGTCTGCAGTAGAAGATAACTTATAACAGATCTTGGACCAAATGCATTCCTGATGTAACCACAGTGACGCCAATGTGGATACTCTTGAGAGGCATTTACTCCTTGTTTACTCCTTCAAATCTTCTGAGAATGAGAAATGACTGAATTAAGTAACTTAATTTCTTCCAGTGTGCAAATTCCATAATCTCTCCTGGAAATTGTTCTAGTGGTGAGTCAAGCAATTCCTTATTAGAACCCATGGGGCCTTATGATCTAGTGGAAGAAACAAAGGAAATAAATACATTATAAAAAGCCAGTTCATACTCTGTTAAGAGGCATGTTAACACATTGCATTTCATACTCCTGAACAGGAAGACAGCATTTTGTTCAAGCTTTTGGAGTCACTGAAAAAGAAATCTTGAAGGAAAAGTGTGATTCAATAATAATGTCAGAGTTTAACAAAGCCTATCTTCTGTTTCATGTTGAACTCCTCTGGCTCTGCCCACAATGTGTTCAGAGAGTGTAAAAAATAACACCTAAAACTAAATGCAATCCAGCTTCACAAGGACTTGCATACATCTGGGAAATTTTGGTCAGTA
Organism: Caprimulgus europaeus; assembly: GCA_907165065.1. The sequence goes on along the minus strand of OU015530.1, from coordinate 56,037,445 downwards.
TGAAAGAGACTAAAGGAAATGAGATTATTATTCAGTGAGTTCCCAGCTACTAGATGCATTTCTGTCAATACTGAAGATATATTAAGATACACACCTTGGAACGTAGAATAATTGTGGAAAAACAGAATATAAGGGTCAAGGGAGCTGTGGAAGTCATAAAGATTATTGCCTGCCCCCAGGCAAAATAAACCATAATTAAAATATCTAAAAAAAAGTTTAGGAGTTCTCATTGTCAGTGACATTCTTACTACCTGGATAAAGGATGAGAATGGTATGTTACAGGGCACAATTCTGCTCGCTTGAGTTAAAGAGTAAAGGTCCAGAAACTTCTTTATATTTGAATCGTTTGATAATTTTGAATTACAGGGACTGTGATAGCATCAGTGTCATGTATAAAGATGGGAAAAAAAAATCTTCATTAGATTCTGAGAGCAAACAGATGTTGTATTACTTAGCAGATATAAAATTAACCTCTACTATAAAACCCAGTTAGGTGCAGAGTTATAGGTATATGTATGTATTTATACAGGCACAGAGTATAGGTATATATTTACATATATCCTCAGATAGGTTACTCTATCTATAAACTAACTGTTTAGGGTATATATAGAAGAAAAATCAGGAAGCACAAAAAAAAATGTTCCATTTGTAACCAAGCAAGAAATCTTATTCATGTGAACAGGGATGATCAGCCATTGTAATCACACATTTCAAATCAAAAATTCAAATCACACATTTGAACTTTTCTTTATCAATTTTCAATCCAGAAGAATAATGAGAAAAAAAATCAGTGATTCTGGTATATTCTGTGTGAAGATGATTATGATATAGTTCTGCTGACTGGGAGTACTACATCTCATTTTGTTATAGCTTATTCAATGATGATAACAACAGATTCTGATTTAACTAGTTTGCAGGTTAGCTGAGAAGGGGTAGAATAGTTTTAGTCTTTTGGCTGTATGACCAGAAACCTGGAGTAGATTCAGGTACTCTCATGTCTTGGGAACAAAGATGAGGCACGTTCTCAAAATGTATACAACAGTCCTTCAGTGCCCTTTAATTAATTGTTTGTGATCGTTATTTCAGTTTGGCTTTGCATCATTTGGGCATATTCTTGTTACACATTCTAGTAATTGTTTTTCTCTTCTAAAGCATTTAATTGTGCATTGATTTCTATTTCTAGTAATTTTTTTTTCCACTGAAGTCCTGGATAATCACTCAATTATGGTGCCTGCATTTTCTTCCTCATTCATAAATTGTTATTCTAACCTTGCCTTTTATTTTGGTTGTGATTTCTAGCTGCTTTGTTTCACTGTGCTTGTTTTGATTTGTTTTTCTGTAAAGGAAGCAAACCAATCAATTCTAGCAACTGTGAGCACGAAATATATGGCTTGATTATCCAAAGTGCAAGCTGCTATGGAAAGGCAGGCATTCAGGAAGTCTGAAACGGCTTTTAGGGTAATCAGAAAGGCAAGGAAAAGGATCAATAAGAAAAGCACATCCAGGTGCTTGTCCACAAGACTCAATTATCTTATCTAGGACAAGAAGTAATGGTTTTAAACTAAAAGAGAGTAGATTTAGACTAGACAGAAGGTAGATATTTTTTACAATGAGGGTGGTGACACACTGGCACAAGTTGCCCAGAGAGGCAATGGGCAAAGAGCTCATGGGCAAAGCCAAGGATCTCCCTTTCCCTATCCTCATCCTTCCTTGACAGAAACTAAAAAAAAATTACAATATATATTTGACACACAGCACTTGCTGCCTTCCTCTTCCAGTGATGGAAGAGGCCATGACATCCAGCAGATACTGCAGGGCTGTCTCCACTTTCAAAATCTTTTCAGTATCCTGCAGAGGAGATCAAGATCTGATCCATTGTAATTTCCAACAAAAGAAAGGGCAAAGCTTAACTGTTTAATGAAGTAGAAATATAAAGAACTTTGTGTAAAAAAAAATAGGGCTTAGTAAGGGCTCAGGGAGTTGATTATTATGCATGAAAGTTACTTTGCACTTCTGCTTTTGAAGGTAAGTAAAACAGAATTATCTCATTTTTGTCATGGTGAGAGGAGTACATACAGATATTTTTCTACTGCTTAGCAGACGGAGTAGTTAATAACTTGTTATAGAACAGTAAGCTTGCTTGTCTGTCTGAAGATGATTTAACTTACTGTTCCTTCAGTTTTATTTTGCTGAGGAAAAATCAATATGCACAATCTGTCAGGAGTCCAAATTATTACACTTATTCAATTGCATATATTATTGAGTAGGCAGTTTCCTGTAATGAAGTTCTTGGCTTAAGTTTGTAAGGTATATTAAGAAGTTGTGGATGTATCTCAGAATCAGATGAAAAAAGAAATGAAATTGTATAACTGGACAATTTTAGCCAGTGACTACCCATGTGAGGATATCAGGGCTTCACAGAGTCTCATAAGAAAAAAACATTTCATGGTAAAGAACAGGCTAACAAGACTCTCTTGGGTCTTCAGTCTAACACTTGATGCATGACTAGATGCTTTACAAGTGATCCTACAATACATGATGATACCAAAAAGAGTTATTCTAAATATACAAAATGTGCTATGTCAGAATGTTCCTCCAGAAGCCCATACACTGGTGTAAAGGAAGTGAAAAAGAAGATCTATCAATTTAAAATGCACTGGAGTTGATTCTAGCCCCTTCTTCTTCCCATCACATTTACTGTTCTCCCACTAAGTACAGGCAACCATTCCCATTAACAAAGCAAGCACCAAATAGCAAATGTGCTTACCAGAGTGGGATTCAACTGACTAATTGCCAAGATCTACATTTGAATAGTCCTTGAAATTTTTGTAGGGATAAATAGAAATAGGCAATCCTAGAGAACAATCTCTCTCATCTGAAAGCAGACATTTGAAATAGGTCTACTGAGTCACTCCCTCAAAAAGCCACCTTTTTTCCATTGACTGTGAAGGCAGCTTCAGAAGAATAGCTGAGGTAAAAATAACTATGGCATAGAAATGTCACTTTCCATACAGTCCTGGTTTTGCTAGGATAGAGTTAATAGAAAAAAATTCCATGCTATCTCTATAAATATAAATAAATAAATAAATAAATAAATAAATAAATAATCTTATATTTTTCTCATCTTCATATCAGAGTACAGAATAACAACCATGGAAGTTCAAACAATGTTACCTTCATATCAATCTCACCAAAGTCCCACTGTATCCCAGAAACCAGTGTCCAAACAATCCACCTGCTGGGCTGTCCCACTTCTAGGCCTACTGAATCTAACTCTAATGAGAGACTGAATGAAGGATTGAATAGAAACAAGTCAGAAAGAGAAGGACATTGCATAATGTTTGATGAATGTCATTATCATCTCATGCAAATGACCAACTGGGTGACCACAGTCTCCATGTGTAAGTACAAGGGGATTCTGGTCATGCTTTCTGCAGCAGGTCCCAGGCTGGAGCATTGCTCTCAACAAATACTTCTCTTGAAAAAGCTTTGTGCATTCCACAAATTCATAGTCCAGTCAGCTGATGAAAAAACAGTGTCACAAACTGTGCCTCTGCTATCTCTATTCCATTTTGTGCCTCTTCCCAACACAGAACCAGAAGAAAGAACAAGGATCCTGTTTGTCATTGGCAGCAACAGGAAATGTCATGACAATGGGGAACTATTGTGGGGTAGGATGGGAATATTACAGGTATATTACAGATCCTTCATCACACCAGGGTGACAATGCATATCCTTCACACAGCCAAGAATCCTACTTTCAGTCTTTATATGTAGATCCTATTATATTCCCTGGCCATACTTTAAGAATTCATTAACAACAGAAGCCCAGACCTGAGGAATTATAGAAAGGATCAATATTTTTATTTTATCTTTACTAAACATTAATATATGTGCCAGTATCTTTTACATCCTTCTAGGCTTTTATAAGCTGAAGCAGAGATCATAAATTATTGCTGTATTGTCCTTTCCTTGCCTTGGGACAACACTGGACAACACAACCCAACTCTGTGGATGTATGTGTACAGTGATTCTACAGTTTTTCTGTTAAAAAAACCCCAAATATTTCTGTTATTCAGTGCTCAGAATACTTAATATTAGTACTTTTCTCTGTCTCTACAACCAATGCAAAAAGAGAGGCACTTTTTCATAAGTTAATTAACATACTTCAGCAAACAAATCTTCTGTTATTTTTTTAGAGGACTTGCTCGTTCTCTGACTATCATCTCTTTCCATCATGATTCATACAATCATAGAATCTTCTGGTTGGAAACACCTCTGAGATCATCAAGTCCAACCATACCTCTCCACTACTAAACCGTATCTCGGAGCACCGTAATTCATGATTCTTAGAATCATAGAAGGGTTTGAGTTGTAAGGGAGTTGAGTTTTGAAGGCTAGTTGGTTCAACCCCCACTGAAATGAGCAGGGTCATCTTCAACTAGATCAGGTTGCTCAAAGCCCTCTCCAGCCTGAACTTGAATGTTTCTAGGGGACATCTACAACCCTCTACACAACCTGTTCCAGTGTTTCGTCACCGGGATTCGGTGAGTCCTTTAGATTTGGAATAAAAAACCTAAATACATATGTCTGGATGCAAAATGAGGTGGGCTTCAGCTGCTTCAGTGCATGTCACTAGGGCCACCTAAGCTATTACTTGACCTCCTGCTTCTCTTCCAATATTGTTACTCCAATAAGTCTGTGTCTCAACTTTCACTATAATCCATGAAGTCAATGTATTTACTGAATCTCTGAAAGCAATTCCAGTGATAAAATGAAGATGTGTGTAGGTAATGATCTGTGTTCAGGAGTAATCTATTTCTCATTATTGATTATTTAGGGAGCCTAGGTGACTAAATTAAATTGAACATGAAATTTTTAGGTAGCTACATCAGGTATCTCCACTGTAAGTATTTAATTTATTTTCACTGAGATAGATTTTTAGTGCAATTTGAAATGCTTCAGGGGATTGAGTTGCCAGTCCAGATATACACAGATTATCTGTAGGCTCCAAGTCTGAATGTCATGATACCCTAAGGAATCTAGAGACACTTGCTTTTTATGTGCACCTGAATCTGGTCCTAAAAATCTTCAAAGTAATTCCCTAATTCTCTTGCTTCAGGAACTCATTGACACCAGGATGTAATTTGCAGGCAAAGTCTAGGGTTCATTTAGGATTTGTCTGAAATATGGTTACTGTCAATGCTGAGACATTCAAAATCAATCAATGCTGTTTTAATCCATGTTCCATCACTAGAAATAAAGATCCTAGAAACCAGTCAACTGTGCCATTGTACCATTGATTCCAACAAGAATCGAATTCACTTTCTTACAGCTTTGTTTTTCTCAGCAAGACTAACAATCTCAAGAAGCAATAAAGACTCACATTTGTCAGAAAATACAGCAGACAGCCACACGATATGCCACATGAATAGGAAAAAAAGAGCATTTTAACAGAATTACTTTCTAAAAGAATATCCTGTTGTCTGACACCTGACTCACTCATTTTTACAGAAATATAACATGTTTTTAGGACCTTCATGAAAACATAGTTTGCATGCAAGGAAACATTTTAATTCAACACCGAAGTGTATCGGCTTCTGCAGAAGACTGCAGCAGCTGTCTGACTGGATACAACACCAGCACACAGTTTAAAAGGACCTGCAAAAAATCTGATTAAAATCATACTAAAAATCATAGATGGTCACTCAGTTATCATAGATTCGTAGAATGGTACAGACTGGAAGGGACCTGAAAGATCATCCAGTTCCAACCCCCCTACCATGAGCACCTTCCACTAGACGAGGTTGCTTAAAGCATCATCCAACGTTGCCTTGAACACTTCCAGGGAGGAGCAGCCACAGCTTCTCTGGGCAACCTGGGCCAGTGTCTCACCACCCTCACACCAAAGAATTTCTTCCTCACATCTCAGCTCCATCTCCCCTCTGCCACTTTCAAGCCATCACCCCTTGTTCTCTCACCCCCTGCCCTTGGCCAAAGTCCCTCCCCAGCCTTCCTGGAGCCCCTTCAGGTACTGGGTGGCCACTAGAAGGTCTCCCTGGAGCCTTCTCTTCTCCAGGCTGAACAGCCCCAACTCTCTCAGCCTGTCCTCACAGCAGAGGTGCTCCAGCCCTCGCATCATCCTCGTGGCCTCCTCTGGACTGGCTCCAGTAGCTCCATGTTCTTCGTGTTTTGGGGACTCCAGAACTGGATGCAGCACTGCAAGTGGGGTCTCATGAGGGCAGAGTAGAGGGGCAATAACTCAGATGACATGTTAGTAGTCTTTTGGGGATTTTTTTCCACCATGATACTGTAGACATTAAAAAGCTAAAGGACTGTAAAATGTCACAGTTTCCAGGTTTCCATGACTCTGAAGATACTGACAGAGCACAACAGCACAGGAAAGACCATAACTCATTTCATTGCATAAGTGTAACTGTTATTCATCATTCATTTTTTATCTGCAGTGACCTGATACATCATGCTTGCAAATACATGTAATGCTCACAACTGCAGCTTGGGGCAACGCGAATTAAAACAATCCCCCTGCCCCACAGGTAAAATTCATTGCTAATATATCTACTATATTTTGGATTTGAAAATGGTAATTTAAAACAAAACCAAAACTACAAAAGCAAGTAAATATGTATATAGGGCAACCCCTCACTTCCTGATAGAGAAACTCAAGATCAGTTTCTCATTGTACATCGTGCGTGTCATGTAGTGAAAGGTAAGGCTGGGCTTCCTGATACTATTAATTCTGGACAAAAAAAAGAGAGGTGGTGTGGTTTAATGAACTAGCTGTCACCATAGAAACAAGGAAGTCACAAGTGGAATTGTGTAAATAATTGATATTTTGTTTCAATGGTTGCACACACACACACACACACACACACAAAAGGAAAAAATCCCATTCTGTTTAATTAAGTATGATTTTTTTCCCTCTTTTCATCTGGCATGAAATACAGAGAGTTGGACAAGCAGATAGGAAATTTTATTTTTAGCTTTTTATTTTCAATTTTAACATTTCAGTAATTTTTAATCCTCATTAAATTTAATTACCAATACTTCTGAAAAAAATGCTTTGTCATGAAATGCCAATATAGTTTTATTTTCCAAATTTGTTATTACATTTCAGCCTAAACTGTTAAAAAAATTAACCTGAACCTGCATTTTTCAATCATTAAACTGCTTGCAGAGAAATATTTTTATTTCTTTAAAAAGAACTTCTTGTCCATTCTGGAGGTTACAAAAGTAATAGCTCTGAAAGAACCAGGTAGGAATTAATACAATGAATATCCTATGGAATGAGAATAGAAGTTCATACACATGCTTTGCCTTTAATGGTGTTTTTATACTTGTAGCCATTAAATTCCAGCACTTTTCCTTCCCTTCATTTCTTATCTGAATGGAAGCCCAGCAAATGCTGAGAAGATGACTAAACTTAGACTTATTAGCAAGGCTTGCAAAGGAGGCAGTCCTCATTTCAACCATCAAAATGCTGCTGACTATGTTAGTAGAATGTGTTCATGCTGCTCAAAGAGATAATATAAATTTCTGCTCCATTACAGCAATTTTTGCATCTTTTCTCTGAGTCATCTTAACTCACCATTCCCAGGCTGATGATCACCTCATCTAAGTTTTACTTATCTTAGAGAGTCTGTATAGTTTAACTTGCTCTCCAGCTTCCCTCTTGACTCAGTAGAGAGAAAAAGGCCATTTCAAGGAATAATTTATCCTACAAATGTCAGGAACCCATAGCAGTTTGAAAGAAAGAGCCGTAAGGAAGACCCACATCTCCTCAGTAGCTAATTAGTTTAGACTAGACAGTCGAGGTGTGAGTTCGTAAAATCAAGAGAGACAAGTTGCATTCCTGGAAACTAAACAGTGAGTAAGCACTAGTAGGATTTGGGTTTAAGTATCCATATCTATCATATGTGCTGTAGAAAATTCATGGTAGAACGTTGCTCTGGTACTGCATGATACACCTATGGCCCTACACGCTCCACCAATTTGTCATGGCTTAGCACAATGCTGAGTGGCACACAGCACTGAGGAGAAAGGGATAGTATATTAAGGAAAGATTATCTTGACACAGAGAGACACAGGATTACCAAAGACACTGTGATCCCTGATAAAAAATGGTACAGAGACCTCCAGTTTAGTGCCAACCCAGCTACATCTGGCAGCAAAAGCTGTAGGGTTGCACAAGCACAGCACTGCCCTGCAGCAAATTATTTCTGTTCCCAGGTCCATGATCTCAGCTGAGAGTTACAATGCCAAATGAATATCCCTGAACAAATGGCATTAGTGTGTGGATCATCGTATTATGTCTAGGGTACAATGTGGATGGGCTTTAACCCCTGTTATCAAGAACCCTTCACCAGTAAAATCATTGTTATTATACTATTTGTCTTCTCAGGCAGATCATATATATATATATATATAAGAATGTATATTTGTGTGGCCACAAAAATGACCAGAGGGATGGAACACCTCACCTGTGAAGAAAGGCTGAGAGAGTTGGGTTCTTCAGCCTGGAGGAAGGAAAGCTCTGGGGAAACCTTATTGCAGCCTTTCAATATTCAAATAAGAAAGATGAAGACAAACTTTTTAGCAGGGCCTGTAGTGATAGGACAAGGGGTAATGGTTTTAAACTAAAGGAAGGTAGATTTTGACTAGATGGAAGGGAGAATTTTTTTTTACAATGAGGGTGGTGAAACACTGGCACATGTTGCCCAAAGAGGTGGTAGATACCTCATCCCTGGAAACATTCAAGGTCAGATTGGTCAGGGCTCTGAATAACCTGATCTAGTTGAACATGTCCCTGCTTACTGCAGGGGGTTGGACTACTTGACCTTTAAAATGTCCCTTCCAACCCAAACCATTCTGTGACTCTGTGATTCTACAACAGCTTTGCTGTATATTAGAGAGGGATGAGAAAGAAATGTGCTAGAGGCTTTTCCTAGAAATAAGAACACACCAGTGTTTCACCCATTGGAGTTTTGTCCCATATCCAGCCGTGACTGGCAAGAAACTTTTCTGTAGATCATTCCAAAGCAGTTTGTCTGTGCCACAGACCCTTTCTTTCCCCTACCACAGATGATCCACAGCTTTTTCAATGACAATGCACTTCCAGGCTTTCAGCTTCGCTAATGAGACTGAATTCACAGTAGGCTCCCAACATCCCTTTTTGCTACTGCTGTTCCATTTGGGAACAAGATTCTATCTAGAGCCTGCAGCTTGGTTTATGCCTGGATTGTGAAGGTTTTGTTCATTCCAGTACTGCTACATTATTATCAATGGAATTCATATTACCTACCTTCAAACCTCCATATTTATTTCTTTAATAGTCAATGGAGAGAAATGAGCACTTGTCATACAGTCTTCTCAACATAAGCTGGATGTGTAAATTAGGGTGAGTTTAAATCCTGTAAGTACTTTCAAGTGTAAGTGACTTCTCAGTACTCATTTTGATCTATTGACTATAAACACAGTCAAAACCTCTAACATTAATAAAAGCCTCTGTGCTTTATACAACTATATTTAGGTGACATTAATCCATTCATTTTATCTGATGAACAGACTTCTAAAAAGCGTGCTGATAAACTCAGAGGCATTCAGCAAAGAGCTAAAGAATGAATCAGTGCTTGGAAAACAGATTAGTGAAATTCTTTTCCTTGTATTTTCCTGAGAAAGAGTAAAGCTTGATCACAGCTCGGGTACCAAGTGTTGCATAGGTGTCATGTTCAGATAGAGACATCTACAGCATAAATATCCAAAATGAGCACAGCACCTAACCCTAGTATTGCATGATCCCTATCTTCTACCTTGAAATTCTTGCTTGTTTCTACCTTCTGTAACATTAGATTAGTAGAAGACACTTAATGTAGTGTCAAATGCATAAATCCATCTGCTCAAAAAAGATCTTTGACCCAAGACAGATGTATTCAGGCAGATCAAAGCTATCCACGTCAGTATCCTGGCTCAAATAGCAGCCAAGTAGAAAACATTTTGGTGCAGAGATATATTGTTAGATATACCCTCCCAACTCAAGGAATTCAATAGCTTTTAAAAGTTGAGTGTGAGAAGAACAATCCTAGTCCTGTTGTTCTTGTGCACAGCTGCAGCAATAAGTGAGACACATACACACATAGAGAGGCACACAATGAAATAACGGCTTCCCAGCGGTGCCAAGGGAAATAAGAGTAGATAATTAAAAGGCTCTGAAAGAACAGGAGGCTGATGAGACACCCAATAAAAAAGTAACTCTAAAAAACTTGTTCCATCATCCTATGAAGGTGGAAACATTTTTCAAAGTCTACTGTGATTTTCTCTCTCCTTGTCTTACAACCATCACCTTCCAATTTCAACCTCCTACCCCCTTGGCACCCTTACCAGTTCATTTTATGTTAAATTATGGTGTAACCTGCCAATAAGGTTTCTCTTAACTACGGTCATTGTAGGCATCACATCCCTGCAAATACTTACTTTGTTTGAATTTCATGACTTGCCTGGTAATGCTACTGATTTTCAACATTTTTCAGAGGAAGTACAGGAGGAATAGCACCAGCTTACAAGGACTACAAGTTAAAGATTAATTTGACAGTGAGTCATGAACCACATAGTCCTCATGAGGGTCCTCATCAGGGTCTTCATGATGAGGCTTCATGATGAGTCTTCATTTCTATTGCTATATTTTTATTTCTATTTCTATTTTTATTTCTATTTCTTTCTATTTCTATTATTTCTATTTCTACTTCTACAAATTCTTGCACCGCCTTCACTATTATCATACCTTGGCTTATTCCAGATTAGTCTCTATTAGGCACTATAAACATTAAATCAGAGGTCAAAATCTGCAGATAACTCAGGAAACTCCTCTACCTTTAAAGAGATTGTCACATTCAGGGGACAAATCCAGAATATCAAGTTCCAACAGTGGAAAACAAGACAGGCAACAGGCTGGAAAAACAGTATCATGCCAATCTACAGTTGTATAAATGTTCTACAGTCCATTAACAGGGCTCTTTCAATCACAGGATTTCTCTGTGTGGCATATTTCCTGGTTATGATTTTATACTCCCATGGACAGTATTAGATGCAACTGGTCAGTAGATCACATATCAAGCCAGATGAATATATAAGACCCTTAGAGTCAGTACAACTAGGTGAGATACAAGCCCACCAGAAAGCAAAAGACAGCTGGGAGATTCTCTCTGGCAGTGTATGCATGTGGTAAGCGTGAATGTGTAGGCTATTGGACACCTGCCTGTCTTTTGAGGTCAACACTCAAGGAAGCATTGATTGCAAAACTTGCTCACACATGTATAAGTAGGTTTGCTACAGTTAAACATCTGGATGGTATGAAGGAGACACCTAAATATCAAAACATCCCATGGTAAAAATCATGATCCAGGTTATTAGGGGTAATCCAGACCTCTAGCATGACCTAGTCAGAATAAAAAAGCCAGATGTTAAAGGTAGTGTTTTTCTGATAAAATGCAGACATCTATAGTGTGAATATATACAGCTGAGATGGTCACCCCTACTGCCATGTATGTCCATAGAGAAAAGAAAGTCATCATCTAAACTACTCTGAGGATTAAATGAGTTATGTCTCAGGCTTATTAGATATCCAGAGCTACTAAATGCTCAAGATGACTTTCTCATTTGTAGCATAGATGCATTTGCAGGCACCAACATTTAATTAGATGAATCCCATGTTAAGTGTACATGACCCAGGAAACTGTCATTCAGCATCTGAGTAACTCCTGTGCCATTTTTTCCTAGCCCCAGGGTTGGGAACAGGTCAACAGAGTCTGGATGGGAAAAAATAAAAATGAAAAAGGGTGCATATGGATCAGCAGCAAGCTTTATCAATTTTTATCAGGCAGAAAGACCCTTGAGGAGTGCTGACAGCTAAAAGAGGGTCCAACAGAAATTGAGGCAGCTCTGCACTAGAACAGGGAGAAAAACTCAAAGGAGACAGGAAACACTGATCTAAGAAATAGCCTGTCTCCACTGTCTGGAGAAGTTGAGTAGGAAGTAATAATTCTCCTTCTTTTTTTCTTTTTTGCCTTTGGATTTCATTATTTCACTTTATCACTTTATTCAATCTCTAGAGCAAAGGAGTCAGATTCTGAGCCCTACTGAGATTTCATTTTCTTAAAATTATCTTTTTCATTCAGGCTATAGGTGATGGTTGAACAGGGATGGGCACAGATGGTCAGCACATGCTCCTTATTTCTTCTTATATAAAGGCTCCTGAAGAATTTAAAACATTTAAGAGGAAGAAGACATCATAAAACCCATGGGGGAAAAAAAAAATCCAAACAGAAAATCTCAAGGCAGTCATTGTCTCTGAAGCATTATAGACATTACACAACAGCAGGGGGGAAAACAGTGTGGTGAAGAATAAGACAGCAATGAGCATTACATCTGGGCATGAGAGATAGAGAAGGAGGGAAAGAGGAAAACATCAGAGCATTGAAAAGTCAGGGCTGGATATTTTCCATAATATAGTGCCAGCCTTGCTCCTCAGGACTTGTGGTTGCAGTTGCAACATCAACATTGTGCTCATGTTGGACCTCACCCAGAGGAGCTCTGGGGAACCGTTTAGTTTTTGTCTGTGTTCATAGACACTGAACACGGCAAGGAGACAAAGCAAAGGCAGGAGAGCTGAATTATTTCAAAACATAGCAACTCATAAGATGTTCTTCCTCATTTGACTTCACAGTGCATTGCTGTCCACGTGGTACCTCCAGGCAGGAGAAATGTCAGTGTAGAAGATGAGGTCTCTGAACAGGAGCAGAGAACCTACTATTACCATTGCTATTTTTGGCACCATGTGGGCATCTTGGAGTACAATCTGTGACATTATTGTTCTAGATATTGTAGAAAAATAGATCACAAAGACTGTTCATTTCCCAGATTCAAGTTTTATACCTGATCATTTGACTTTGTGTCACCTGCAACAGAAGAATGTGGAGCTCCCTTGCTTACAAAGGTTACTTTACTTCAGCTGACTTGGAGGAATTGTTTTTAAGCCACAGTAACCTGAACATGTGCTTGAGCCTCTACAGACTCCCTAAAAACTCACAATCCCATTTTATACCCTGCAATCCCTCTGAGAGAAATAAATCCTCAGAAAATTCATATATTTACTTGTTCTATAGAAATTTTCATGCAGAAGTAGTCAAAGCAGGGAAGAGGCAGTTTTATCCTTCTCCTTGCTCTTGAATAAACAGAAGTTTACTCACCACCCAGGAGGGATTTCTTCCTCTTTCAGCTGTTTCTGACAAGCAAGGGAGTTATTTCCTATGTTTCTCTTTCTTTGAAGGAAACAACATATTTCTCCACTACCTGCCATCATTAGTAAGTCTTACTGCTATAGATGAATAACAAAAAACAAATGTTGGGCAATTTTTACTTCTCCCCAGTGAAAAATAGGTTGTCTACAGCAGATGAAAATTGAGAGGAATCAACACACTGCACATATGACTGCTTAATTTACGAGCAGTTACTACCTCTTCAGGGAGTTTTGTAATGAAACTTCTCCAAACAATGTTTGATAACTTAACCTAAAAGCCATGTTCAGCTGTGGTGAATAGTGCTCCATTCCATCAACGGACCAGAAGTAAAACTGCTTTTGGAGTAAACAGATACCTGTAATATTTTCCCAAATACTATGGAGTGTGGATCCATCATATATGGAGTTTCCCACGTTAATACACCTCATGTTAGCAGGCAGGACCAAAGTGTCATTTAAATCCTAGTAGTATCTCAGTGACACTGAGCAAAGAGTAAGAAGGTGGTAGAGCTCTGTTGATGTCCCATCCTTTAACTATGGAGATAATACCCTGTTGGGAATGAAGATGGCAAGATCTAGCTTGAAATAAATATCATGTAATGAATGGTGAGTCTGGAAGGTCAGGATTTAAAGGGGTTAGGGTAGAAAGATGTAGTCCCAGAGGTAGAATGAAATATGTGCAAAACATGTCTACAATAGTTTAAAAAAGTAGAGAGAAAGGACAACAAATGGGATCCATGGAATGAAATGGCTTTCAGACAAGAAATATGCCAGAATTCTTAACTGAAAAACAAAAGTCTTGAAGGGAATGTGACTTCTTTACTTTTAAAGCTGTGTAAACTGTGGATCTTGTTGCCATAGGATATGGTGAACAACTAAAAAATGCATGGTGAGCCTGGGAAAATCTTCTTTAGAGTGGTTCAATTAAAAAAATACTGGAGCAACAGAATAAAAAGCAGCTGAGTTCTGCTGCTGAGCTAGTGCTTGAAAGGATTCAGTCCCTTCCTGCCTGAGTGGGTGATACATTTTAATGACATTGAGATGCAAAAGCTTTTCCAATGGCTCTGGATCTCTTCTATCTCTGAGCTATGCTCTTTGAATTTAGAATAGTCAAGGGGGAGGAGTTAAGTCTGAATAGTTCCCCAACTACCAGAGTTACTCTGGATTTGAGTGATAAAGAACAAACCAGGTGGTGAAACGGTCTCTTTTGACCTGGGAAAATCTAGGAATGCTTGAATCCAAATAATAGTTGTTGCATAATCATGAAGTAGGGCTCATAGTCAGCTTCTGACATAATTTTGGGGGTAGTGGAGGAGAAACAGGGTTTTTTCTCTTTTGTCCTTGCTTATGCCGCTTGGACCAGGGAAGCATTTGGAAGCTCTTCTGTAATGCACAAAGAAGGTCTCAAAAACACATCCCTGGGGCTGAAACAAACTGCCTGAAGTACATGTTTTCCTCAATTCCACCAAACCACACAGTTCATTTGCCCAAATCTGGGAAGCAGAACAAAAACTGACCTTATGTATGAGATGAATAGCTGGTCTCTAATGGAAATAGCAGCTAAAATGCAGGAATGGCTTGCTTCAGGGGATGCTCTGGTAACACAGATGTCTGCATCCTGCCCTACCTTGTTTCTGGGCTAATGTAGGTGGCAAGGTAAAGGGGAGAGAAATCTCTCAGGTTTTATCATACATACACTGTTTTTTACTTGCTTTTCTCTGTAGTTTTACAGAGTTCTAGACACAGTAGAAGACATTTGGACATGGCTCGGAAAATAAGACCCTGATTTCCAATGAGCTTTTTTGTCATTCTTTCTTCTTCTCTTTTTAGTGCCAGCCATAGGCAGCTCCAGCTACAGTCAGTGGGAAATGACACAGGATATTAAACCATTAATTTTTCTTTTGTTTGCTGCCTCAGTTTCTTATCTCAGCAATAGCACAAGTATTCTTTATCAAGATTACGGTCATCACAATGTTAATCCCTGTAAAAGTCTTCAGATCATATGAGAAAGAGGCACAAATTATTACTGAACTGGTGAAGGAGAATGAGCTGTTACAGACCAGCAATGTACTTAATCCTATGCCCAGTCCCTAACAGCTGTTGCCACCTGCACCAGCAGAAGACATAAACACTATCAAGGCCTGTCCAGGAACATTTTTTATTATTATTATCATTATTTTTTCCTTTTTTAATTAATTTTATAGACATATGTTACTGCATCACCTGAAGTAGAGAAGCAAATTCCTGACCTCTGATAATAACCAGCAATTGTTCTGGTACTTCCCCATTGATTGATTTTTTTGTCCTTATAATGCTTCTCTAAGCTCATTCAGCTGCAGTGACCTCACCTCTTACAGGAAGATGTTTGCATTGACATTGCTGGAAACCCCTGCAGATATGACAGGAAAGGTTTATAGAAACCATCAGTTCAATGTCCATGACTTGTCCCAAGCTGAAACTCACCTGGAGAAGAATCATTGAGAGGGTTCAGGGCAGCTGCTCTCCTTATCTTCTCCAGACAAGTCTCTTGCTCCTTTTTAATGATGCAGTTGGAATGAGTTGCTGCAACCTGAAATGTCAGGAAAAAATGTACAGAAAGAACAATTATAAACTTAAAATAGCTAGGGAGTTTATGATGAAAGATCAGTAAGTTTTGACTGCAAATGAAAAGAAAAACATCCTTAAAAGATGAGAGAAAATTGTAACAAACCTATTTTTTTCTTTTTTTTTTCTTTTTATATTTTTTTCCCCCCAGAAGGCTGAAGGCTGAACTATGGAATTATACTGCTCATAAATTGTTTGAGATTTTTATGTGGTTCTCTCTGTCAAAGTGCAATTTCTAATGTGTTTGCTTTATTTTACTGTATTCCTTCATCATGTAAGGCTGAAGCAAAGGTACTTCTAATTAAAAAAAAAAAAAAATTTAAAGAGGAATCAGAAATCAATTGAGGCTCAGTTTGATCTTTCATCAGTTTCTTATGAGTCTTACATAATCCATTAACCTCGCTCAAGACCCAAAACCAAATTAAAAGCTCTTTCTCTGTCTTTCATCCTGTCCATTCTTTGATGTTTCCTTATTCCTTTATTCCCAGTGAATACAAGGCACTTTTCTTGCCATGAGAGAAAGCAATGCCAATTAAACCAAGATAACTTGATCCAAATATATAGATATATATATTTTTTTTTTTTTCTCTCTCCTATCATCTTTAAGGCTTTAAGACAACCCACGACAAAGAAAAATGTGAAAGGAAAAGAAAAAGAAAAAGAAAAAGAAAAGGAAAAAGAAAAAGAAAAAGAAAAAGAAAAAGAAAAAGAAAAAGAAAAAGAAAAAGAAAAAGAAAAAGAAAAAGAAAAAGAAAAAGAAAAAGAAAAAGAAAAAGAAAAAGAAAAAGAAAAAGAAAAAGAAAAAGAAAAAGAAAAAGAAAGAAAAAGAAAAAGAAAAAGAAAAAGAAAAAGAAAAAGAAAAAGAAAAAGAAAAAGAAAAAGAAAAAGAAAAAGAAAAAGAAAAAGAAAAAGAAAAAGAAAAAGAAAAAGAAAAAGAAAAAGAAAAAAAGAAAAAGAAAAAAAGAAGATAAATGGCTCTATAACAGGAACATCCAGACAACAGAACACAGGTAATCCCAAAGCAGTAACAAAATAAGGAGACCCATTCCCAGAAATCAATACTAGATTTCATTCTTGTTGCAGAAAGCAGCCAGGGGATATCAACTCAAGGGCAATACAATCTCAGGTTTCATTAGATCATTTAATAAGGGCACTGCTAAGGTTCAAATCAGTGGAAGATGGAATAGATCACCCTGATCCTCTCCAAGAAATTTTGATGTTCCCTATTTCCCATCCCATTTCCTTCACTCTTAATGATGGAAAACTGGTGAGGAAGTAAGTGTTTGGCAGATGTGGTCTGTTTTCCCTTAACTACTAAGTAGGAACAAGCAAATAGGGAAAACAGTACCTAAATTCAATCTATTTTAGTTTCTTTTGGAGCCCTATCTACACAGTTCAACTTTACTTCACTCACATCCCAATAGAGGGAATCAAGTGAACAGTTTGGGTCACTAAGGCATCGAAGTATCGAACTGCCACCACACACTCAATACACACTTACAGTAAATCCCAAGGCATGTGTCATCCCAGTTTGGGGGTGCTTGTGTTGTGCTTTTTTATGTGCTAGGAGGCAGGGAGCCATTTGCACACTTTTGATGTTGTAAGAATTACAAGCCACCAACACTATTTCAAAGACAGAGGGATTCCTAACAAAGCCCTACTTTACCAGCTTTTCTCACCATTTGTAGGACCTGATCATGCTACTGTTTCATCTCCAAGATCCCAGTAATCAATTTCAGCTATTTTTCCCATGCCATATACCAGGCACAACCATATTAGGTTTATCTTCAAAACAAACACTGTTTTGTTGTAAGGGCTCTCGAGGCCCTGGAAAATATATCATAGAATCTCCTGGTTGGAAGAGACCTCTGAGATCATCGAGTCCAACCATACCTGTCCACTACTAAACCACATCTCTGAGCACCCCATCTACCCATCTTTTAAACACCTCCAGGGGTCACCAACATTTGGGATCTCCCAAGAGCATAAGGGATTTTGCTACATCATTCCCTAAACCTCACCAAAGATTGGGAAAATCATGTTGGCTGACATTCAAGTTCTTAGAATATATTTTAAAAAGATAAAAGAGAAATAACAAGTCTATCAGGCTTCTGCTGCTAGTACTGGTTCACTCTCCACAGTTGCCCAGGTCTGCCAGGTTGTCTCAGTACATGAACATGACAGTTTCTATATTGTTCTGGATATGTAAATTAGAAAAGAATAAGAATAAGAAAAGAATAAGAATAAGAACAAGAACAACAGTAAGAATAATGTATTAATAACATAATAATATAATTACACAGGCAGGGTGTTAATAAGCAAAAATAAATGCTTCGTACACTTATTGTTAACCTGCAGAACTCTTTTCAGCTTGATATTGTGGATGTTAAATGTTGGAGTTCTAAACATATATATATGTGTGTGCATGTATGTATGTATGCAAAGTCCATCAAACTATACTACACACTAAGAAACCCATCATGCCCAACTTTTTATGTATGATGGGGTAACCTTAGACCTTTGAGAAGAAGGTTTAGATTAAATCTATAGTGAAAGGACAAAAGAGTATGATTTATGCTTCCTATTTTTAGTGTCTTCTTTAGTAGAGTTAAATCAAAGCCAGGACTTGATTGATTATAAAAAAAGCCTAAGGTTAAAAGCTCCAATTTTATTGTTTCCCTTGCAGACAGGCACATCTAGTCAGACATATCTGACTAAACTGACTAAATTTAGTCAATTGTACCAGAGTAAGTCTGGCTCAGGAGGTATTTGAAATGCAGACTGCTGGGCACAGGGAGAGCACCAGAGTGATGTGTTTCACCTGTCTCTGTAGCCTTCCTTAAGATTTCACTATTGGCAGAATATTTTGATGTCACTTCCCATAATCATCATTATGTTGTTTTGTAACACTCTTCATCAACAGATTTTTAGATAGATAGATAGATAGATAGATAGATAGATAGATAGATAGATAGACAGATAAATTTGAGAACACAGAAGCTAAGATAAAAACCAAAGAAATGGAGGAAACATTAACCTCAGTGCCACAGAAGATAATAGAAGCTGCCTGCATCCACTAGTAAGCAATGCCATGTCTGTTCAATGCAGAGATGCTTTAATATTATCACGTTTTCCTGAAAGGATCCATATGTTTCATGTTTCTCCTTTAACTATGTACTGGTAGAGCCTTTAATCTGCCCAGTCAGTCTTCAACAACTGAACAGCAGAGCACAATTGAAATGGAAGTGTAAGCTTGCACTTCTCGGCCTCCTGATTTTATTTCTTTTGCCTCAAGGACGTTTGTAATTTCCTGAGTTCAGCAGAGAGTCTGATTCCAGTTTCCCTGAAGATATCAGTGATATGTGCAGTTAAAGAATATTTTGACACATACTAGAAAAATCAAGAAACCGAATGGATAGTGCATGAAATTTACTTTTTTTAAAAAAATATTACTCTCAAAGGAGTGAAAAAGATTAATTCACACCAGTTTTGCAAATGCATATATTTGTACAGATACAAATACAGTAAATACAATCAATTTTTTTTTAGTTCTGAGAGAACACAAAAAGACAAAAGCAGCTAGATATTACACTCTAGATGTACAACAAATGAAGATATTTCATTTTTCTTCTTTCTTTTTTTTTTTCTTTTTAAATTAAGGTGACCACCACACAAAAATAAACTGACATACGCTGTGTGTAACTTGTAGTACTTAACTCTGTTTTTCCCTTGATATTATGGCAATATTAATAACAAACATTATTAGGTTACAATCTACAACTATGCTTTCGCATGTATTCTCAAGGTACTGTTTTACTATGAACTGTTCTATGAAGAAAGTCATGGTTAGTACATAAACCTGAGCAGAAAATCAGATGAACACATCTGTGCTGCCTCTGGACCTGCCCTAGATATATGTGTAAATCAGATCAGCAAATTTTAGAGTCACATGTTTAAGCAAGGCATTGCTTAAATATAAGGATGCTCCAGGGAAGGAACCACATGGGAGGACCTGTGAGGATCAGAAGAGTAATGTACACTTTCCTGCTCATGGGAATAAATGCATGTTGCTAGCTTATTCCAGCAGGAAATTTTAATAAGGTTGTTTTCTTTTTATTTTGGTTCATGTATATCAAACACTGGGAGCTAGGCAGGTGAAGGCAACTTTGAGAACAACTTCTTCCTTTCCCCAAGATTTCTATATTGGAAAGGTAACAACTCTACTTGTTTGTTTCGGTTCATAAAGATCTACAGAGCACAGTAATAGCTCTGCACCTCTCCCCACCATGGAGCACAGGCTGTGCCTCACATTAGGCGTGATGTGGTACAAGCCACTGACATTGTGCCTTGGATCCTCATGTCCTATAAACCTGTAAACAGGAATAGTCCTGATAATACATCCAACAAGCATAAAGCAAGGCTGTAAGTAGGCAGGAGTGAGAGCAGGACTTTAAGAAGATGTTTCTTAACCACTTGTACTAAGGAATAAAGGATATGAACTTAAACAGAACACCATGCTTAGGTATCTGTCCTGACTTGTGCACTGTGTATTTAACGCTAACATACAGCTATATCCAAAGTGAGCAGGTCAGAAGTCTAAGCACAGATGTCTAGACCATTTGATGTGCCTTATGTTATCTCATTTGACCTCCTTTTGCTGCTGCTTGCATGGCCCTTTATGTTTGCCCTTAGTCAGGGTATCTTAGACACTGTAGGGTACCTCTAATGGCATCTATGTTTTGCTACTTGAATCATTTCCTCAGTTATATCAAGTAGATACAGGTCTTCTCAGAGGAAAAACAGAACATTCTCTATGAATGGGACATTATCCTTGTGTCACGTTCATAATCACTCATAAAGACCATGAGAGGTGGTTGGGTGACTGGAAGGATTTGGAAATTTTTTAACACATCAAAGCTGGGCATTAAAAGAGGTCTCAGTGTTATCCAAACTAATCCTGTGAGCCAACAACGCAGAATAGTCTATCCAAGAAACCTGAACTTCTTTGGCTTACATTCAGTGATTAAAAAAATACTGTTCTGCTCATTTTACTCTCTGTAAGAATATTCACAATTGCTTTAAAACATATTTCACTACCCAAGTTAACTCAATGGAACTGCAGAAGTGAGAAAAGTTAATAGTATTCTTGAGAAACTCTAAGACCAGAAAACATGTTTTGAAGTCATAGTAAAGATGTGACAGTGAACTGTGCAATTTACTTGGCATTTTCATTTCCAAAAAGACATGTTCAAATACAGCAATTCAGTACCATTAGCTATTCTTTTTCCTTCTGCATTTCTGTATCATGCCTGTAAAGCTCTGATTTTTTATTTATTTATTTATTTATTTGTGAAGTGAAGTGAATGAGAATATTTCTACTGTGTTCAGGATATGTCATATCACACATCATGACAATAAGGAGAGAGGTAGAGAAGTACAGATAAGAAAAAGCAAAGAAACAACAAGATGCCTTTCATCAAATCCCCCATGGACAGTGATTGACATCAACACAGAGATGAAATAGAGGCTGATTCACCTTTTGTTTAAGTGTTGTCTCTAAAGTAATGCAAGAAAGGAGTTCAATCCACTAGGTATATTAGATTACTCACTTCATACTGAATTACATTTTTACTAATTCTATTATGACTTTCAGTTTCAAAAAGTTAGCTTAAAAAAGCTACATTATTATGTGAGCAGTGCCAAAAGAAGCTTATTTTGTCATGGAAACAACATTGCTACATTTAATTCCTCTTCTTATCAAACAGTGATTCAACTGGTCAAACCAGGGACAAGACTTGCAAAATGTTGTGTTAAAAATAGAGATGTTTGAGAAAGAGCTCTGATTATCTAGATGTTTTTCAGAACTGTTTTACATCATTACTGGTACCCACAACACTGGCTTGGCAGTTGAACAAATAGTTGTCTCCAGGAAGGCCTTTACATTGTACTTGATTGTGTCTTTGTCTGCCTGTGTAAATGGCACCCAAACTATCTTAATTTCAAAACACTTCAGATTAAGTGAAAGGATAAAGCAATTAGAAACTTATTCAAACCAAGGCACAGTTGGACAATTTGCAGCATAGTTTGGACACTATGCTTTAAGCAAATTGTGCAGAGGGGGGAAAAACAACACCACCAACAAAAACCTAACACAAAAAAACCCAACAAAAACCACAAAGAGAGTTCACTGACAAAAAAAAGGCATTGATCCTTTTCAGCCTGGCTTACATGAATTTAAGATAGGGTTGTCTTCTAAAACTGATGGCTCCTGGAGAGTTGTATACCTCACTGCAGGTAAGAAAATAGCAGCAGCAGAATCAACAGTTCCCTTCACTCAGTGGATAACTTCTGAAGTGGTAATTCTGGACAACAGATGTGTTGTGCAACATGGGCTAAACTTATTTTTTAGTTTATTTTAACTGGCTTTTTATCTTGGACATCAGGTGAAAAACCTCTCTTTGAGTATGGAGAGGCATTCTCAGCATAGTTTATGAGTTCCACAGGAATGACAATTTGAGTTAAACCAATGTATACTTTTATCCTGTCTCTAAGAATAGGCAATACCAAGAGCTGATTCTCAAAGCCTTGTATTGGCAGGATACAACCACTCATTGGAAAAGTGTTTAATCTTGCTAGACACAATATGCTTGAGATTATACTGAAGGTTCAATAGCCCTTTCTGATTGATGATTATATTATGTAAAATGGCTTCCTCCCATTATTCCTGAGACTTGCTCCTCCAAAGATAAAACTCTAGAAGTATAAGTCCCAATAACACATGCTAGATGTCTTCCTACTTTGTTCCTCAGAGGTTACCCTAAGCCTGAAAAGCTGCCAGTTTCCTGCCAACACTGCAATTCCCACTTATTTTCAAGAGTAATGGGATTTAAGTTTACAAATCAGAGTCTACTCCTTTACAAATCTGACTGAAACTTCATGGGAATATTTTCACTCCTTCAAGTACTTTTAGTACGGAGCAGAATTGGGTTGCATGGCCTCACTTCAAAACATCAGTGGTGCACGGCTTGCAGAGATCACTGACAATTACTTCCAAGGATACCCTCCAATTCTTGACACAGGCTGTGGCATGACAGTCCTTGAACTTGCCAAAGTCATTGTCAATAGAGCAACCCAGTGCAGATCCAAGCTTTAGCTAACACTCCATAAGTGACTGTCTCAAGAAGCAGAAGTAAGGCATGTGTCAATTGGTGAAATTTGTGATTGGCAAAGGAGGACAAATAATGAGGGGGTTTTTTTTGAGAGTGGGTTGTGGTTTTTTTTCCTCTGATCTCTATGGTCAAGTTGCTCAAGCCTCACATAACTATTTCGTGCAGATTTTTCACAACATTTCAGACTGATTAATAAGTAGAAATTACTGGAATGGAAGTTGG
Organism: Caprimulgus europaeus; assembly: GCA_907165065.1. Next base: position 56,014,138 of record OU015530.1, on the reverse strand, counting down.
AAAGTAGGATCTACCTTTTTTAACACATTGCATCTGGCTAGAAATAAAGCCTTGTATTTACAGAACCTGGGATATGTTCAGCTGATCTGAACACCTGCCATGAGGGAATTGAAAGAAAACCACTAACTTCTGACCAGTCTGACACACACAGTTCATCTAATCTGAAGAACTGCTGATGCAATGAGGTAAACTTGCAGGTGACAATGATTTTGCTTGCCAAGCTCCCAGATTTCCTCTGCTCCATCACACCTCTGTCTTGCAAAAAGACCCATGTCTACTCTGCAGCCTAAAATTTCCCACTAAACTCTGAATAGGGGGTTATGTTGCTTTTAGATGATCTTTAAGAAGGTCCCTGAACATTATCCTTAGAGTTGCCTTTTCTGAGAGCAATAGCAACAGGCAGAAAGACTTGTTGCCCTCTCCTATTGTCTCCAAAGGATTTTTGAGAAAGACACACTTCTTTTTCACTCTTCAGGCAGAAATGATAATACAAGAATGTCCCCTGTTTAAAGTAGCCCTGGAAAGCTGTATCAGGTGTCAGAGCAACCCAAAACTGATAGTATATAAAAGATAACCTGAAGCTGTCTTAATCTTCTTTTCCTGGTCTACAGATTTTATGTTTAAAACTTCAGGCCGTCATACACCTTTGCCTTCACCCAGACATCCTTGTCTCTGGTGGCTGTCAGACCATGGCAACTATATATGACATGTGTCTTTCAGACAGAATCATGGAATTATAGGATAATTCAGGTTGGAAAGGACTTCTAGAAGACTTCACCTCTATCTCCTGCTCAAAGCAGGATCAGCAATGGGATCAGACTAGGTTTCACGGGGCTTATTCCATGAGAGTTATGAAAACTCCAGGAATGGAGACTGAAAAAATCTCTGTGCAATTTACTCCAATGCTCACCCATCCTCAGGGTAAAAAGGTGTCTCCTTAGTAAGAACCTCCCTGTTTCAGCTTATGCCCATAGTCCATTGTTCTCCTACCATGCACCATGTGAAAAGCCTGTCTCTTTCTTCTTGATGATCATCTCATAGATACTGTAAGGCTGCTACTAGGTTGCCCCAAAAATGTATCACCTTCCACCAACTAAACAAGCCTATTTCCCTCATCCCCTTCTCCCAGGCCATATTGGTGTCCCTCCTCTAGATTTGCTACAGTTGATTGGCATCTTTAGTATACTGAGTAGCCTAACACTGGATGTAATATTCTAGAAGTGGTCCAGCAAGTGTTGAGTAGAGGAGGATAATCACCTCCCTGTATCTGCTGCCTATTGTCTTGTTAATATAGCCCATGACACTGTTGGTCTTAGTCTGCTTTCCTCAGGAACTATGTAAGGCATGCATAGTCAAGGCCACCAAGTAGCTTTGTGTGGTTTATCACACTGATAAAAACTCTTAATGAGCTCCACTGGGTGAAGGTTGAGGGAATTTGTGCTAACGTAAGACTTCTCTCACTGTGGGGACGTTGGGAAACAGAAGCTTTTAGGAGTTCTGCATTTGTCGTGCTGCTGGATGCCACATTCATTTGCAAGTCAAGTTCTTGTTATTACTTGTTATTATTTGCCATTTATACTTCATTACATTTAAACAAAACCCTGAAGAGAAAAGATCTCAGAGAGGAAATTTGTTTTGTGCAGGCTCCCAACAAGTTCAATAGAACCCCCATCTGAGTCACACTTGGAACAGAAATGCGTGATGAGCAGCTACAGGAGGCTGCAGAAAAACTTTCTCCACACACACATATATCCTACCCAAGGGAGAAAGCTTTAATTAATCTACTAATTAAATTAATGCTATTTGCCCTCAACTATCACACACATTCCTCCCTTTCACGCCTTCCCACAGGCAGCTCCAGCAAGTGCGTGGTGCTACAGCTCTCACTCTAATATTCCCCAAAGGGACTTTGGGACTGGGGAGAATACTGAAGAAGAGAGGCAAAGAGTTCATTACAACAGAGGTAATGAGAAGTGCTCAAGCTCATTCTCAGTTTTCCTCCTTCTCCTTTCAGTGCTAAGAGACATTGGTTTAGATATTGTGCCAAAGTGGAGAGGGAAAAAAACAACAACAACCAACCACAAAACAAAAAAACACAAACTCACAGCCAAAAAACTCCACTTAAATCCCAGAAGGAATCAAATCTTTGCACAAAAGACTGTGCCTAGAGTAGCTTTCTCAACAAGTCCTTCTTTCTCCTTCCTGTCTCTGGAGAGTTTTGTCACTATTTCACTGTAAAAATTCAAGCAGAGGAATAAAGCACACATTCATGAAGGGAAGAAGGGAGTAGACTGAATGGTGTGTCAGAGTACCAACACAGCGAGATAAGTCAGCATGGAGCTCAGCAGAGGGGATTAGAAAGGAAGAGAGGCAATATAGGAAAACTTCCTAATGATGATTAGTGAGGTGATACACAGAAGAAACACCACCACCAACAACAAATTCCCAGAGAAAGAGAAGAGTCATCTTAAGAAGCATTTATGACCAGCTTTGGTTGTCCTCAGGCTACAGACTGCCTAGGAGGAAAGTACAGCATAAGCTGCCTTGTTCCTCTCATGTCCCAACTTATGACTGTGAAGAGCATGATGTAACTGTGCTTTCCCATATGTTGGCCACATTGACAGCCATTTAACATGGGAACAAATACAAAACACAACATAAAATGTTGCAGTAATCAGTTGAGGAATTGAGGTGTCATTCAAGTAGTCCAGTTTAGGAGTAAGGAAAGTTTTTACTCTGCTTAAAGATGTCAGTGTGAAATATTTCATTATTTAGTAATCACAATTTTAAAAGGTGATGCAATGTGTTCTCTGGGAAAAAAAACAACAACAAAAGTCTAGATATATGAACATATTCCTGCAGGATGACAAAATGTATTGAAACAACTGAACTATCACATGATAGAAAATTCACAAATTTACCTGTATAAAGTTATTAACTGCTGTCATCCTTCAGTCTGGGTTTAAACCACAGAAAATGATACTAATGATACTTTTATTATATGATCTAGTAAAATAGGGTTTCTATTCCTAATGGTGGGTACCTTATCTCTCTATTTAGGAGTGCATCAATGTCATGCTGCTGAGAAGCATCAGCAGATACTCCTCTCACAGTCAGTTAATGGTTTGGACAACCAGTGTTGATCAATATTTATGGCCTAAGTTATCTGAGTGAGAACATAATATGGGGAGAGATTTGCAGCGTCAACGTTTCTTGCTGGTAACAAAAAATGAGAGCCCAAAGTGACTTGTGCAGCTGTAGATATTGCAGTAATGAATCCCATTCCCACCCTACTTCCTGGAAACTTCTCTGTGCATTGCTTTTCCACCTTGGATTTTATATGTCATTAGAAGTATTGCAGTGTCATTGGGCACATGATTTAACGCTGGCTGATCACCAGTGTTTAAATATCTGGCAAGAGCTCTTTAACAGCAACATTAAAATGTAATACTCAGAAAACATAATCTCTAGTGATACGCAGTTATATCATGACAGTGAATAACTATGTTCTGGGTAGACAAATCATTGCCAAAGGGGTGATCAGTTCCACCAACAGACGGTGGAAGATGGTATTTAGTACATTTATGATTCATAGTAATTTAGACACATGCATCATTTCTGTCTTGGGCATTTGTAAGCTTAAAATGATACTGTTTGAAGATACCTTAGACATCACTGAATGTGAATGTGAATGAAGCCACATAAACTGTTGAATGGTATTCATCTCATTAAAGTAAAGGAGTCAACACCTCAAATAAAGTGTATTGACAAATAATGACTTAAAATGGGAGTTTTGGCCTTTGTCTTCAACCCAATAACCTATATTTTAGACTCATGGAATCATAGATTGGTTAGGGTTGGAAGAGACCTTAAAGATCATCCAGTTCCAACCCCCCTGCCATCAGCAGGGACACCTTCCACTAGACCAGGTTGCTCAAAGCCTGGTCCATGTCTCTCTTGTGTTGGGGGTTCCAGAACTGGACACAGTACTCCATGTGGGGCCTTACAAGACCGGAGTAGAGGGGGAGAACATGCAGCTCTAAACTAAGATCATACCGTGTGATTTGAACACAGTCCAAGCATGCCCCACTCAAGAACATGCAGTGAACAGGTGATGGAGTACAATTTTGAACCTCAATTCCCCATTCCTGATATTTTAAATGAGTAATAAAAACACATTCCCTTCATATATGCCATAAAAGAGAAGCACATGCCCAGACTCACTATCAGCAGGGATCTATGTATGAGCCACAATAGAAACACAATAGGCAGACAGCAATAATTGACATTTTCACAGGAGCTTGAAAGATATGGAAACATAATCACCCTCAATTCCTTTCTTGAAGTGCAAAAGTTGAACTCGAGAACATCTTTGGTAAGGTGTGACTTGTAGTGAGATTTTATTTTTATACACTATACAAAATCCAGATCCACCAACCTAAACCCTTTTTTCTGAGGAGTTGAGGGCAGTAGCTGTATGGAAGGAGAGCAGAGTTAGGAATCAGCAATGTGTGATGAAATCTCCAGTCCACATCATGCACTGGGCAGAATATTCAGCAATGCTACCTACTAACAGAGGGCCAGCTATAGCCTTCTTAGATCCCAGTAAATCTTCCCTGTTAGAAAGCAGCCCTGATCACTCCTCCTATTTTTTTTTTTTTCATTGCTGTGGGATAGGATCCCCAAATGTTGAGATGGTGTTTTGGAAGGGTAACACACTGTATAAAAGGTTTGAGTTGGCATAGAACAATATATTTTAATCAGTTCTAGCTGCAGGTTTGTTAAACATACAGCTCTCTCTTTCTCCTTCCCGAAATTTCCTCTTCTTTTTTCCTTCCTTAATATTTTATTACAGCTCCCTCTTTCTCTTTCCCAAAATTGCCTCTTCTTTTTTTTTTTTTTCCTTCCTTAATATTTTATATGCAAATATTATTATTTACTAGTAGTTGTATCAAGAATACTCTGCCATTATAAACTCTACCTTAAGGTTCTTACAAACCATGATGTAAGAATGCTACTATCTCCTGTAAAATGTGGGATGCTTATCCCTGTGTGACTCCTTATTCAAACACTTTACTTCACATGGAATGAGGATAGATAAACTACAGAGACTGCCTAGGGGACAACCATGTGGGTGGGGGATAGGTGGACTCCAGCTCCTGCTCTGCTAACTCCTCTGTTAGAAGCAAAAAATACATTCAACAATTAATTTATCCCATATGCACAGCTCATGAGGTATTGTTAGAAAATCCTACCAGTGACTAGACTATATTTCATGGGCTGGTTTCAAGAAGTTCAGAAATACAATGTGTTACAAAATAACACTGTAAAATTACTAGAAAACAAAACAACAAAACACAGTGCAGGATTGCATACTCTACCTCAAATTCTTATTTTACTCTCATAGCACTGCAGGGTATGATTTGATTTAAGGAGGGACAACATGCAGGGGTAGAGATGGTCTTCTTCTAAGAACAGATCTCCTCCTTAAAGGGTGACTTCATTCCAAATAAATCTGCAGGACTTGGATACATTTCAGACCCTGACAGATAAGCCACAGGTCTCACTTTCAGAGTCTTGTCATGACCCAGATTCTGCTCCAGCATTTTCTGCTCTGCTACTATACAGAAAATTGCTCAGATCAGGGATAACTGACTGAAAAAGGACAGATTCTGGATACATTTTATTATCCTCATTGTACATCTGTTGTCCTCAGCCCCAACAAAATGCAGCAGGCACCTAAAATGTTAAGCCAGTCACCTCATCTGGCAGGTATGAGGGTATTCTTGATGCAGAACTCGGTGGCACAGAGACTCTCTCCATGGGTAACAGATGCTTCAGCTGTGCTGTTTGCAGCTGACTGCAATGCGCAGACATTTCAGACTCAGAATCTTTTGCATATTTAAACAAGAGACAGTTTTTCAGTGTCACAAAAAAAGAAAAAGAGAAAAAAAAGTGTTTAAACCCAAGCATATGTAGTTACTACTCTACATTAAAGATAATAAGTGTTGGCCAATATGTACAAGCCTCTCTTCCCAAATTTATTTTGCTAAATGGGTGGAAGCATCAATAAATTGGTAACCTGGAGAAAGAGATAAGGGTTCTGCTGGGGTATTTATACATCCCATAGGGTCCTTGTACGTTGACTAAGAGAGTCTAATGTTATGTATTTGGGCTTGAAAATGATGGATTCTAATTCATCTGTGACAATGACCACAACATAGCCTGACTGATTCATGGTTCTGAAATCTTCAGCCACCCTAAATTCCACGTCTTGATGTGCCTTGATGTAGTACACAACCCAGCACTACAAGCCAAATTTTGCCTCTACAGTTAACAATGATGGCTTCTGAGAGCCATGCAATACGTGCAGCATGACATCAGAAAAGAAGCCTCTCACAGAGTTCATGCCTGTGTCCTTCTCTTGATTGTTCTTAGCAATCCAAAAGCCTCAGAAAAAGTTGTTGCTCAGGTTCAGATGAATTTCCTCACATGAATTCCTGCTCAAGACCTGAAGTGGCCAGAATTTCTCAGTTATTAACCTGAACAACTTCATTTTCAGGTCCCTACTCATATTTCTTCCTTCCAAGAAGTTATTTTCTCATCTGCTAATGTATTTCTAGTTACAGAAGAAGAGTTCCACCACATATACTATTTTTACTTCTCTGAGAGTTCAGGCCCTTATTGACCATCCTACAACCATATCTGTGCAACAGAATAAAGATGTGCTAAGCATTTCCTCTAAGATAAATGGTCTAAATTTTCAAACCCCTCTTATTTCTGAATTGCAATATAACTCATACAACAAAAAGAGGTGTAGCTCTGAAGCCCTTGAAATGCTAACATTAAAATGCAGTATTTTTTTTAATTTGACTCAGATTAAAGTTAATAGAAAGAAACTTTCATCTTCCATGAAGAAAAGTAGGGTCAGAAATAGGGGCAGGTATTTTGGACTGCTTTGGTTTTCCTGCTATGAGAAGAAAATGTTAACATATGTAAATACTGTATGTTTAATACACACTGAAGAGAAAGATAAGAGGTTCCTCTGCCATCAGAGCAAATTGCTGTCATACTTAAGGTAAACTGAGACTTGAAAGCAAAATTGGTGGAACCTATTTTATATTACCACTTGTGGCTTATTCTAGGTGACTCCAATATATGTTAACTGTCATTTATTTGATCCTCAAGATTACTGTGTTCAGAATTTCTACATTACACCTTTGACAACAGTTATAAATATTTCACATTTTCACTTTTGAAAAATAAACGGAATAAAAACCACTGCCCTAAAATGCAAGCAATCAGTACTGAAAACAGAATTTTCTCTAGACTAATGTTATTCATATATATCCCTGTCACTTTCCTTTTATTTTTTGTTGCATTACATTAAACTCAGGATTTCATTCTGCCATAATTTTGACTGTGTTATTTCACAATGTCAGGTTCTGCAGCTGTTTAGTGTTTGTTTTTATCCCAAAGCCATGAACACAGCTGGAAGTTTGCCATTGCTCAACATCCAAAGCCATCTCCTTGTAAGCAGTGTTATGTAGTGGGAGCTGACCTCAATACAAGATGACCTGCCCCTAGAGATTTAATTGACAACCACAAGGTGTTATTTTGGATTTCATTAACAAAGATATAGGAAAAATTCATGGACACAAAAAGGAAAAGAAGTTGAATTTCCATGTTTGTGCCCTGTAATAAAATATCTGTAGAATTAATGTTGTAACCAATAGGTTACAGGGAGAAAAGCAAAGCAAAATCAACTTTATCATTTCTGGTCCCTATCTATTTCTATAATTCACAGAAAAAATCCTAAAAGATTAAAACACATCTGGTAAATATTTGGATAAATAGAACAAATAAGCTTCTGTGAAGTGAGAAGGAATAAGTATGTCAATGCAAACATGAAAGCATTCATCAGATGAAGATTTACATGAGACTTCACATCAGTGTTAGAAAATCAGGGGCCACTGTGCCATGTCTTGGCTGTCCCCATCTGTGCTTTTCCAGAGCACCCAGGGGTGTCTCCCAGTCACTATGCCATGTACCATCAGTACATGTATATAGAATTTATGGGTGGGAAGAAATTAAATACCAGGCCATGTACAAAGAAATGTGAGAAGAAAGTCAGAAAAAGATAAATGCTTGATGGTTAGTTCAGTACAATGAACTGATTAAATAATATTGTGTTTCACTCAGATACGACTGATTGTCTTGTTTATGGTTTGAGCTACAAAATAGATGGAACACAGAGCTCAACATTTTTTTTTCAGGTTAACTGAAGATATAGATCTCAGAATGTCTGAAAGCCAGGTGTCTCACAGAGCTCATTAATCCTGAAGAGATCTCCAGTCAGCTCACCACCACGTGCTTCTCCGTAGTGCAGCACTGAGGTTAACAAAACTTCTCATAACTCATACATTTGCCTTTGGCACCATCACTCTAATACTTGAGCATACCTTAACATTAAGTGGATTTATCTTTTCCACACTTTTTTAGCATCAGAGCAGTGCAGCTGACATGGTTTGACACACAGAGAACGGAGGAACAAAAAGCTGCATCATGGTTCAAATCAAGCACCAATCTGGAGCAATAAGAACATTGGGTCTTCAAGCTCTCATGCCTCAAGTTGCTGCCCTAACTACCATTAAACTAACAATTAATTCAGATGCCTGAATTAATTGTAAACTTTAAAAAAAGAAAAAGAAAAAGAAACTGATGAGTTTTGTTAATAGTAGCACAAGGCTTTAGCCATTGATTGCATGGATTAGTGTCTCCTAGATGAGCTCCTCTTTGGATACTCTGCTGTCTAACAAGGCTTGAGCTTATGTTGAAGTTTATTTTTCTGTAGGGAATTAACAAAATCTCTGTCTTTGCCTAAACATTCATGTGAAACTGTTAGAAAATTAATTTGTCTGAGAATGTGGTCCTTCTGTCAAATTTAGTTGAAACCACCCATAGCATTCAGGATTTGGGGAGGGGGGGAGACAGATTACCTGAAGGAATGGGAAAATAAATACATATGTGTAGATATGATTACATTAGTCTGCTTTGCTTGGGGTATTAAAGGCCCTTCAGCATCTTAGAACCCATTCCCACTGATATTGCTTGCCTGTATAAAATTCCTCACTCTCCCACAGCTGCTTTGCAAACGGAGAGTTCAAGGGAATGCCTACAGCTATATTTACAGGATGAATAGTAAGTTCATCACTTTTGATATTAAAGCTCTTGGACTGAAAATGTGTAGAAAGATTCAATAGTTATTTTAGATTAGCATACAATTTGTTCACCTAATATTTCTTTACCAGTTCAGACATAATAGACAACACATGATGACCAAAAAGGTTTGGATTTTGCACAGCTACATTGCTGGAAGAGGTACCAAAATGGACTAGCTTAGCCTGTAATTGCATGAGAATTTAGTTTCTATTGCAATGTAAAAATGTCATGTATTTTGTTATGTTTTTTAAGTAATGGACCAAATTATCATAAAACTGGCTAACAGAGATATAATAACTAAAAACAGCTCAGCCAGAGGGCAGCAAGAAAAAAAGAACATTTTAATATTTGTGAGGAAGTAAACACAAATTTATACCCTTGAGCTTTAGTATATCTCTAATCTTATCCAAAGTGTATTTTGCATTATCAGTTATCTGGCAAGCCCTTAGCAAACAAGAAAGCCAAAATAAAAGTCCAAAACAGTTTTATGCCAAAATAGGTAACATGCTCAGATATGGCTATCTGGTAAGAATAATTTTTTAAAATATAATAATCTCTGTACTTTCCCTTCCCAAATCTGTAAAAACCAGTAGCTCAAATTATTGACAAGGAAATTATTGACAACCAAATCACCAGCCTATATTTAGCATAAATAACCCCTGAATAATACACATTGGCCACAGATGCTGAGTCAGAGTGAGATTGTGGGAACAAAATAATTTTTAAAAAGTATAGAGAAGCTAGAGTGTTTTCTTTTTCCATCTGAAGCTCTTAGAAAATTAATAGGAATTTTACACTCCAAAAAAAGCCTACTGAGCAATGTTTGACAGAAAAGGACATTGCATAAACGTGTTATCAGGCAGGGCAGGAACAGTAAAAAACTTTGTCACTTTGCAATCCTCAAGAGAGCTTTACAGCATAAGTGTGCATGTATACAGAATATATTGGAACAGTGAGCACAGCCACTGAGAGCATAAAAATGTGGGAAACCATTAAAACCATCAACCAACACAAACAAAATCTAGCTGAAGGCATTCACTGAGACTATTTTTCCTCAGGAAACAACACACTGATTAAATTTACAGACTAAACCGTATTGAATCCTTTTTTAAAATGGGGAGAAGAGTTATAAAGTGTTCCCTTTCCATATTTTAAGTGGCTTGTTTGAAGACAATATTTATTTAGAAATTTTGTTTTTAACAAAAAAAATGGGGAAAAGGGGTTGAAAATGAGATTAAATTCTTTAAACTTTACTAGACAGAATAATTCTATTACTGTACTTCAAAATATTTTTTAAACATTATGTTATTTTCCTGTTGTCTTTAAAATTGATCTTATTTTTTAAAAAGATCCTGAAGTATTTAACAATTTCCATTTTTTATTTTTCTTTATTACAGACACAATGATCCTTTGGCATCTGCCCTCACCCATACAGCACCACACATTCAATACTCAATTTTAAAAACATATTCCAGGAAAAGTAGCAACTGGCATTTGTGATGACCTTACAAGCCACCCTATGAAGATGACAATCAATTGGCAACAGTGACTTACTGTCATCTATTCATCATGCACATGACATTCAGAAAATGTAACATACTGCTCAATAAAGACAAGGTTTCTAAAATCTCAAGAAACCAAAGTCTAGTCTAAGCTAATTTTTTATAACCCTGAAGTAAGGAGAGAATTGGGGGGATTTAGGATGTGTTATACCACTATCTAGAGGTGTCTGTCACTTGCCACCTGTTATAGAAATATCATTAAAATATATTAATAAAGGTAAATATCTTAATCTAGGCATCCAGCATTTAAGTGGCTAAATATAGACCTAAGTACATTCCCTGACATCAGTTAGGTACACAACTTGGCTCTAACATGCACAGAAAAGTAGAGGCAGGTCCCATTCATTAGGAAGGTGATGTTCTCCATCTTGGGCATGACTAGCATTATATGGTAAGGAATAAATATATCACAGAGATCATCATATTTTAATATAGAAGGTGATCCATACCTCCAAAATCCTTACTCCAGGTGATTTCCACTTGAGAAAAAAAATATCTGAGAGAAATCCAGTTTTGTTTTCAGGCACATGAGCACAAGATAGGCTGGAGTGAGCTTTTTGCCCCTTGCCCAGAGAAACAAGGAAGGGTTTGTTGAGTTGGGTTCTGTGCTCTTGGGGACTGCAATGATAGCAACATTTAGGCTTTATGATTGGCAGGTATTTTAATAGGTCTCGTAGATTTTGATTAAATAGTCATGTCTCTATTGCTTTGAAAATGAAGCCCTGGAAGCAGCCTTAAGCACTCTACGCTCTACCTTGCATCTACTTCCTAACCCTACGGTTATTGCATAGGCAACCTCTGGACAGTTCGTCTGGAAGACCTTGTGGTTTGTAACCCTGGGGCAAGAACTGATCCTGTATGCTCCCCCAGGCAGGCTTACAGCATAGCTATTTGATCCTCAGGAAGGCCTCAATTCTTGCTGTAGGACATACATTCACTCTGAGAAGCAGTGGAGTTTATTACACAGATTGGGAAGAAACTATTAAAAGCCATGGTGAGAGGGACAGGAGGGCATATAAAAGACAAAATCTCTAACAGTGCAGAGATGCAAATGTGGGTTTTTTTCATATTATTTTCCTTTCTTCATGCTCTTTTGCTTACATTTCCCCCTTCCATTTAATATAGTTTTGGTTCTGCATCACAGCTATCTCTTCAAACTGACTCCAAAGCAAATCTCTGCTGATTCAGCAAACCCAAGGAAGAGCAGGCCAACAGCACACTTGCTACAGACTTAAATAATATCCCTCCGGGTGCAAGATATTAATAGCTGAACAGCATGAAAAATCACTGATTCTGATTCTTTTTTTTTTTTTACAGGTTCCTTTTCGATGAGATCTTTTTTTTTTTATTTCCCAATTTGTTATTTGATTGCTCATCCAGCGCTCCTCCAAGCTCATGAATACAAAACCAGCAGGGAAAAGAATCATATTAATGTCCTTAAATCAGTGTTGTCATCATATTATTTTCCTGTCACAGAAATTATTACTACTACCAGAGGGCAAAGAAGTGAACACATAAATGTAGGGCAACCATTTTCTGCTTTGTAACCTGTCATGTATTTCTAAGTCCTAGATATCTTGCCTGTCTAAATAAGGAAAGTTGGATGTAGATACCTCTGTTTGTGCATAACATTATGACCCACAGGTTGGTAGAATATGTGTATTTCTAGACTTTTTTTGGTGTCATTTGTGTTTTGTTCAAATAAGATTAAAAATCTTAAAAAAATTTTAAACAAATGTGTCTTTCTTCAGCCTCTGCAATAACCATAACTGATACTTGATGTGCCCAGTGTGAGATTACAAGTGTTAGTGTACTAGACAGCACCAACACAACATGAAGATCTCCCACCACCTTCAGGCATCTTAGACAGGAATGTCAACATGCTAGGCTTTCTCAGAAAAACCCAAGGACTTACAGATATCTCTGGTGGAGATATCACCTTGAGATATCACTCTGTCACTCTCTGTAAGTACCTATCACATCAAGCACCATCTAGAACCTAAGATCCTAATTTTTGTGCCTCTCAAAGATGCTTAAAGTTGTTTGGTATCAAGGGCATTGTCATTGTTTTACAACACTGATTTTCTCAGATGCTTTTTGTGATACACCTTACCAGAAATCATCAACCTTCCCTTTGAAACTACCTTACTCAATGTTACACATCCTGAGAATTTTGTTTGTCTTCTTTTTTAAACAAGACATAGGCTTTTCAGAGGTTGTTATATTCTGCTGATTGCTCCCAGAACCATCTTTTTGTATGAAGAAGGAAAACTTGTAGCAGCAGTAATGTCTTGGCTAGCTGATTTTTTTTCTCCTCTGAAGAAGGTTCCCAGCAGTTCCTTAGCCATATTTGTACATATTTGTATTTGTATTACATAAGTAACAGGGAAGACACACATAAATGTGGATTATATTAGAGATGGTTGCAATCCTACAGAGAACATGACTTTTCCAACAGGGTTATGAGATGTTACAAATCATAAGGCAGATAAACTCATTAAAAGCTGTCTCATTAAGTCCTGCATAGAAAAAATCAGGTTGCTTAAAGAGCAGGGAACAACACAATCATCTATGTTTGTGCCTGAGGAACCTCACATCTGGGCTGCAGCAGAAAATGAGTGCTCTAATAAATACAGCAGGGTTGGAGAGAAAGTAGAATAATAATGTGTCTGAACACACTGTCTCTCATCTTTAAAAAATGACAGAGACTGAAGTGTAGATGATCCTATTTGAACGTAGCCTGGCACTGGAGGTGACAGTTACAGATGAATGATGGAGGATACAGACAGCTCTCTGCTCTGTAGATGATGCACATCCTTAAAAGATTGAGAAATATTACCCCCTTCAGTAAACAGAGTCCAAGCAAACAGATCTAGTCTCTCTCCTCACTTCTTAATGAATTGTTAAAATATAATCAGATCAAGGTTTCATCCTCTGATCTGTGAGATGCTGTCTGCACATCCAAATCTGTATTTGCCATCTGACCCTCATACAGTGATTGCACTTCAGTGTTGGCATGCAAGAGGTATCACTTACACTTTTCTATCTTTCTCTTTTAAGTCAGTAAACATGTTTACCAGCTAATGAAACACTACAAAGGATATTTTATAATCTAAAACGTTTAAACCTGGCAATATTAAAAATACATCCACAAGAAATTCCAAATATTAACTGAAAAAACACATCTGATTGAATTATTACAGACAGTTAGCACACCTGCATTGCAGTTACATTTAAAATTCAGTTCATATACTAAGCCAACTTTGTGAGTCATGAATTTCATTGTTTCTCAAGTACATTTGGAACCAGACAAAGGAACGATGGTTTAGGATCCTATCTCCTCAATAATTTTATGATGTCTTTTGTTAATATTTCCAATAAAATCCAAGCCTATTGCTATCATAGATGAGTGGAATGTGAAAGCAATCAAAATGGCACTGAAAGTGATCTCAGAAGTAAGAAACAGGTAAGATGAAGAAAACTGATGTGCAAATGAAAAGGGAAGATGTTCAGACAAAAGAGAGAAACCTGTAAAGAAGCAGGCTAGCTAAGAAAATATGGATTTAAACCAGCTAAAATAGAAGCATAGACAATGAAAGCTAGGAAAATATTTAGAATGGGGAAAAAAATAAAGCTCCAGAATTCCACTAAAAAGCCTAGCAAGTATGCTTCTAGATCCTGCCTTCAGTCCCAAGTGATTAATAAGAAGGTGGAACACTTTTATGATAGACAAGAACAGACTAGACTGTTAAACACATGAAAAATCTAACCACACTAGTCTCTGACAATTAGAATTGGCTTAACATGCCATTTCTGACTATTTATTAACATATTATTTTCTTGTTGTCTGGTGTGAGTCTACCCTTGAGACTACCTAGAATTTTCCATTAATACACTTTATTCTCTTTTTGACTTTTCTTAACCTGTTTATGAGTGTGGATATTAGTCCAGCTGCTTTGGCTTTCCATGGGTGAAATGAGTCTGACTATTGTTGAAGCCAAAACCTGCACATCCAAGCAGGTGAACAGATTCAGGAGCTAATGCAGCCACACTGATTGTGAGAGATGGAGACATGTCCCACAAGTTGGGGATGAGTCCCAGCTGCTGAGAACAGGGTCCCTCCTTGAGTAATTGGAGATTTCTTGAACATTACCAGATGTATTTAGAGGAAAGTAATGTAAAAGATTTCTTTCAGGAAATTTTAGGAGGCTAGCATGACTTTCAAATTTACTCTATTCTTTTAAAAAGTCACATGCACTCCCTTGGTAGAAAATCTGAAAATCTACATGACAGAAAAATACCACTGTGAGGGCATCAGCAGAGCATGTTAGAGGTGGTTTGATGAGAAAGTGTGTGTCTCAATGGAGAGAAAATATGTTACCACAAGCATTACAAAAGAGTTTCAGCAAAGGAAGAACCATAAATAAGATTATATCATTCCTGAACTTCAGTCTGTCAAAATAAATTTAGAGATATAATAAAGAGTGAATACTATACAAAAATTCTGGTACAATCTTTATCAGAGGTGTAAGTCTCTTTACTCATCAAAGAAGTGTGTGTGCAAATACACAAGTTTATGTGTGTTAAATAATTAACTTTAACATCTGAGTTCCTGCAGAAAGTGTAATAAAGCCTAGCACTCATAAACAAGATCATAAACATTGCAGGAACAGTATATAGAAAAGCGTATTTATTCTTATTAGCTCTAGTTTGCTTCATAGTATTTCATTAGAGAGTTGTTCTTTCCAAAAGTTAGAGCTGATCACTAATTATCCAGTTCAGTGATCACAGTTATGTCCTGAAATGCTAGGAACTGGAAACTTGCTGTCCTTCTGCATTTGCCAGGAAGGACATTCATCTGAAAGCTCAAGAGATGTATTCAGTCACATTTATTTCCCTTAATTAAAAATTGTTCACCTCTAAATAAGAAGTCACCTTTTGGCTGTCTCAAGCTGAACACCAAAAAACTTGAAACCTTTAAGACCATAAGTCACTTAAAAAAGTCTTTTGCCTTTCTATTCATAAGACCATTTAATTAATTTAGTTCCAGTCTGAAAAATATGCTTGCATACCCAGGAATTCAGCATCTCTACCCATCTGCTTTCCAGCTTCACCTGGTGTAGGATGCATCTCATCAACACTTACAGATGAGGAAACATTGAGGCTGTCCTAGGCTTAGCTGTAAGATGGGAGCTCCTAAGAGACTGAGACATGGCAGTTGTCATTTCTGGGTCTCAAACCAGAAGCAGCCAGGTGTATTTATGTTATCTAATATATGTCCAAAAAACCACCATTTGAATTTGAGCTAACCTCCTTTTACAGTCAAGGAGACAGGAATCTCATATTAATATAAACATCTAAAACAGGTTACATGTGTTTTTTTTTTTCCCTGGCCCCATTAGCTTAGAGGAAGTCTAGTGTAACTATTTCAGAGATACAGTATAAAAATTAAACATACTCACTTTATTAATAAATAATAATTTCTACCTGGAAAGCCAGGCAATAATCAGAGGAGTTGTGCACTAGAAATAAATTCAAAGACCAGATATTTGTATGGAAAGGGACTATATTATTTGGACAAAAAGAAGTACACTACCATTTCCAATCCTATCCTACAGAATTTAGCTGAATAATGCTACATTTCAGATATGCAGTTAATTAAAGCAGCCTCTAAAGACCTAAGAGGAAAGAATGTGTATTTTTGTGTGCCAAAATAAGGACAAGCCCTGTATACTGACTGCTATGCATTATAAAAGACAGGTCACAAAATCAATACACACAAGCAAGAAACTTTGTAAAAACTGCTAAAGATACTCTGGTCATACCACTACTATATTAAATAGTTCTTAATTTTAAATAAAAACAATATATATGTCAAGAATTATTTAAAATATGTGGCTATTAAAGTATGGTAACATGAGAATATCTGTATATTAAACAATTGTAAAGCATTTGCATGGAAGTTATAGCAGAATATTAATGAGAATGAGATAGAGGATTCAAATACTAGTGCTATTTGTCATAGTATCCCTCTGTGTAATGCTTCTTGAGAAGTAATTAAAAGCGCAGTTATGATCAATGGTCTAGTAAAGGACTGAGTTGAAATGCAAGATGAGTTTATTATAGGGGTTGTGTACTGTTCCTCACAGTTACAAAAGGAAAAGCTTGCTTTGTTCAGTGGTCTGTTGGCTGTTACATGAGGTTAGATACAGCCACAATGCGGAGGAGGACAATGAGTAGGAGTAGAGTTACAATCCCCAGATTGATTCATAGGATAACAAGTTACTTAGTAAGTAAAGACTTATGTTGAAAATAAATCCTTGTCATCTTCATAGAGTTTAACATCTTCAGAAAACTAATGACAGAGTTTGAGTGCCTGTATCTTTAGAGGCACACTTGTATGATTTCTTAAAATTGGCCCTCTGAAAATAGAGGCATCCAAAAACACTGACTGAAATATCTCAAGGGTTAGGTTTCACAGGGCTGATGGGAATCTCTAATTTTATCCCCTCTGCCTGGACAAAAATAATCTTAAACCAGTGGATTTTAAATAGCAGCCCCACTATTTTATTTTAATTATGACTTTATTTTATTATATTTTTAATCTCAGATACAAACAGTGAACAAATCTCTACAAAGAAATGACTTCTACAGAATGAGCAGATTACAATTTCATTCTATCCATAATGAAGGTTGGAAAAATCTTAACATGACCTATGGGGCCACACAGAAAAATTAAGAATCGGTGTCAGCAACAGATCTTTCATTCCTAGCAAGTGCTGGCCTTGAGAACACGTATTCGTATCAGTACAATATAAATAAAAACATCTTTCCTTACCATGGGAAGCAATACGAGAGTGAAGAAGCAGATCTTCCAACTGATGGCCATTTTCTCTCTTAATGTTGAACTTTAGTCAAGTTTTGTTTGTTAACACTGCCAATTAGGGCTGAATTACACTCTCTGCTGATCTTTTGCTTTAGGTCTTCACGTCAAGGCTCAGATCTCTGCAGTGAGAGAGGAAAATTATTATAAATACGGAAAACACAAAGAGAATGAAGAAGAAATGGACAAAAAACAGAGAACCCAAGGACTGAATATATGATTGTACATATTAGAGATCAACCATACTTGTCTGGATTGCAGCTATTAGATACTGTTGGAAACTTAAAGCCAAAGGACATGTCTGTATGATCAGGAACTTGTATCAGAGAAACTACTGAAATAGGTTCTGCAGCTGCAAAGATCTCAATTGTACTCAAAGAAAAAGGTAGGATGGATTACTTTGATCCAGGAAAAAGGACTTAACTGCTTAATTTCTGAAGTCAAGATTTGACCTTCTTGATTTTCAGCAGTGCCTCAAAAGCATAACTGTCCAGGGCTTTTTAGGAAACTGAATGACATGATTTCCTCCCAGAGATCAGGGGACATTCAATTTTTATACTGATTGCAACATACTGCCATGACATCAGCATTTAGAAAGGAGAAAGTTTTTCAATTGAAAAATAAACAAGGGAAATTAGGCTCTCTTTAACTTTTTGTCTTCTCTATCCAGACCCTGACTAAATGGAGAACAATGATTCATAAAATTCCCTCTAAATGGATCTGCTTTCTTCCATCCTCTCTTGATCAGTCACTCTTGCCCTGCTCTATTACTGAATTTAATTACCTAACTATATTTCTGATGTTTTATCAAATAATGAGAGACTGATAAGATCTCAGCTGAGGAGGACAGCAAACATCAATGGTGACATTCAGCAGTGAGGAGCTGGAAAAAGAAAGTCAATCCATTAACAGAAGTAACAGAAAACCAGGCAGACACATTAGCAGACACTGGATTTGAAATTATTTCTTGATCATCTGCACTCCTGTGTGCAGGCCAGCCCAGAAAGACCAGAGAATGGTATGGAGACTGAGTTCTGTCATTGGATTCTGCCAATGTAATGCATCAGAAATATGAGCTAAATAACATGGAAGGGTGGGAAAAGCCTTCTGACTAAACCAATGGACAGACACCCTTTGGGCCTCTTACTACAGGAAAGACATTGAGGTGCTGGAGCATGTCCAGAAAAGGTCAATGGAGCTGGGGAAGGAGCTAGAGTACAAGTGTGATGAGGAGTGGCTGAGAGAACTGGGGTTGTTGAGCCTGGAGAAAAGGAGGCTGAGGGGAGACCTTCTGGCTCTCTAAAATTACGTGAAAGGAGAGAGGTTGGGATGAGTCTCTCCTCCCAGGTATCAAGTGATAGAATGAGAAGAAACGGCCTAAATTGCACCAGGGAGGTTTAGATTAGATATTAGAAAAAACTTCTTCACCTAAAGGGTAGTCAAGCATTGGAACAGGCTGCCTAGAGAGGTGTTGGAGTCACCTTCCCTGGTGGTATTTAAAAGACAGGTGGATGAGGTTCATAGGGACATGGTTTAGAGGTGGAATTGGGAGTGTTGGGTTTATGTTTGGATTCAGCGATATTAAAGCTCTTTTCCAATCACTACGATACTATGATTCTGTGGGAAAGTGGTAAACGTTAGATTACACTCTTTCCGATACTTGAAGACCAAGTTTTCCTTTAACCTGGCATTCACTAGGTTTGGAAAGTGAAGAGTAGATGTTTTCTGTTTATCTTAGTTTCAAAGGAATTTCTAAAGAGATGACAAGAACATCTGTAAACCATTTCAGAGAATCACAGAATGGTTGAGATTGGAAGGGACCTCTGAAGGTCATCTAGTCCAACCACCCTGCTCAAGCAGGGACTCCTAGAGCACATGAACCAGGATTTTGTCCAGACAGTTTTTTAATATCTCCAGGGAGGGAGATATTCCATTGCCTTTCTTTCACATTTTGCAAGGAAAGTAAAATAATCTACTTCATTTTTGCCTTCAAGGTAGTCATGGAAACCTACATCAAAAACTGAGCAGAGGCCTTCATATTGTCCACAGAGATTCAAGTGTTTATTAGGTAATAATAACTGTCAGTTCCGTGAACTTATGCCCTGGACCTGCAGCAGAATCTGTATATATTGTTCAGCAGCTCCTAGCATGTATGATATCTATAGGTGTAGAGTCCACCTATTACCAATAAAAGGCTTTTTATGTCACAAACAGGTATTATCAGCTATAATTTACTAGAAAAATGAACTTTTTGAAAATATCAGCAATGTTTATAAACTATTTCAATTCAGTACTGGGAAAATAAATAAATATATGAATATAGGATTTGGAAGGGAAGCTTGAATTATCATATTGTCTTCTGATGTCACTGGTAGCCAAATCCTGTAATTTCATTAATAAATTAAAGATAATGGTGCTTCATGTTGTTATCTGCATCTGCTCCTGTAATTAAAATTAGTGAAGTCAGATTAGCCAATAACATGGGGATTGCACTTTTAGGTTATGCATATACAGTTGCCTAGTATAAAAAAAATCTTAAATTATCTCTGGTGAAACAGAAGGGTTATTGAAGTGTCTAAGAATCTGAAAATGGTTGATTTTTACTAAAATGAAATGGGCTTCAGGGGATTGTTTCAAGCATGGCTGAAATACAGGAAGAAAAAAAAAAAAAAGGGAAAATAGTTTTGGTCAGCTAATGACGTAAGAAAAAAATAGTCTATGAAGCTGGATTCCTTTGGCCACTGTAGACACTTTCAGTGGCACAACAGATTCTTCGTGTGAAAAATCATAGGTACTCCAAGGACAGGTTGGAAAAGGTCCAGCAGAACATGTTCTGCTGCAAGTGCCCATTTCTTTACCCTTGCTAAAAAAGGTCTCTGGAGTGCCTAGCTCATAGGTGGACTATGTCACAAAAGCCTAAAGGCTGGTGAGAAGAATAGCACCATGAGAAGCCCATAAGAGCCAAGTGCACAATATGATGTCAGTAGCCAACAAATACAGATACTGAGTCCTTTCAGAATCACAGAATGTCAGGGATTGGAAGGGACCTCGAAAGATCATCCAGTCCAATCCCCCTGCCAGAGCAGGAACACCTAGATGAGTTCACACAGGAAGGCATCTAAGTGGGTCTTGAATGTCCCCAGAGAAGGGGACTCCACAACCTCCCTGGGCAGCCTGTTCCAGTGCTCTGTTACCCTCACCGTAAAGAAGTCCTTTCTCAAATTTAAGCGGAACCTCCTGTGTTCCAGCTTACACCCATTACCCCTTGTCCTATCATTGGTCATCACTGCGAAGAGCCTGGCCCCAAGTAGGATGTGCCTACTCCCAGGGAGCCATAAAAGAATCATGGCTTAAAAGAATCAAACCTCACTATATTAAGGAGTGGGTAGAATGCAGCATTTCAGACAGAGTGTACCCATGAAGGATGAATGAAGGAGGATTTTTATTGTCTTTATAGTGCAGTTATGGGCTGTTATTGAGATTTCACCCAAAAGAAAGAAACAGTCTAATCTGCTAGGCTCCTTATTATGGTCCTCTGGGACGTGTGCCAGTGGTTTGAAATGAAAGCAATACTTTTCAAAGCTGACCCACAATGGCTTAGACCAGTGGTGAACAAATGTGAGTTTATTACTTAATTAATCTCAATTCCATGTCTGGGTAGGGCTGCCCACCACATCTTTCTCCTGAACCATGACCGAGCTACTACAAAAGTGTGGAAATCTGAAAGCTTCTGACAACATGCAGGATCAATTGAACTTTTGCAGACTGAATACTCAGCATTGCAGCAAAGTCACCCACTTTGGGTGGAGTATTAATAATAAACACGGATGGAGAATGATGGGGTGAATAAGAAAGAAGGTGGTGAGGAGAATATTCCAGCTGTCACCAGTCTCCTCCCCCAGGGAAGACAACTCCACAAATGTTTATGGCACATAGTTTGCTGGATGGACATCTTTGGCTTATATAGGAACAGGTAGTTGTGTAATTGATGTTATCTATCTTCTTTAGGCTCTCGATACAAAGTGAGGAATCCAGTGTATTTTATTATTTCTCTCCTAAAACTTCCCAAAGGTAGTACACCAGCTTCATTATATTAAAGGGCATGATGAACCTTCTTCATGTCATCTGAGACACTTGCTAGTAAGAAATAAGCAGAGGTAGGGAAGCAACCCTTCAGTGACCTAGGATGTCACCTAATTTTAGAAACCTAGAAGATGCATACTCACATATGAGCTCATTGTCAAGTCTCTTTTTATATAGTTAACAAGAGAGAAGTAGACATATGAAGAAAGCAATCTGTCTGACCTATTTTAACTGTCTACTTTAAACTTTCTACTTCTCTCACATGAGTGTAAAGGAATTCTTAACAGCTAGCTCATATGTTGACATCTACATTGTGAATATCTAAATTTGGACAGAATAACCTCAGAATAATACTCCTTCTCTTCTGGAGTATATGGATCAGCAATATGAAACCCAAACCAGTAATGTTTGACCTACAGCAAAGTCTTGAGAAGGAATTAGACTGTTTAGGATGTCAATAAGTTGATGTTGAAATATTTAAGGTAATAGATAAATAAAATAAATTTTAAAAAATTAACTGTGTACCAGTCAGCAAGAGCTCAAAATTTTCCCATAGAGAGTAGTCTGTAAAGAGTAACCCTATTAAGGCAAACAAAAAGAACAACATCATGACCTTTCTACTGCCTTTAATATACCACTTCTCATTTCTCTGAGTTTACATATTTTGTGTTGTTTTCATTTACTTGCATTAATCTTTGTAAATTCACTGAAATTAAAGTATCTGCATGGATCACAGCAGCTGAGAATCTCACTCTATCTTTCTTTCAAAAGCCAAGACGTTATTCACTTTTCTCCCCTTGCATGCTTAACTGGAAATGTCCCTAGTGTCCTTGTTTCCACTTGCCATGTCTGTTGTCGGTGACAAAACAGGATTTGAAGGGTAATTACATCAGGAGGTCTATGAGGTAGGTTTTCAGAAAAGATTTACGACTACAGGGAACAAGTCATCCTTTTTTGAGCTATATATGAATGTCTTGAGGGCCTCAAGTAAAAATGACACACCTTTGCCTGAGAAGGTTGGCAACCAACAACTTGGATTTTGCCACAGGATTGTCCACAAGGAAGGATACAGTCGGTAGGGCAACCAGTCATGGTTCTAACACATGAACTCACGTGGGGTTATGTGCTGCAAAATGTCCATTAGTGAGAGATGCAGTCAGGGAGTCTCTTCTAATATCCAGTATTTTCACTGCTCAGGAAAATCATTGCTTTTGACTTCAGGAAACAGAGTTTTAAAAAAGAGCTGATACAATGTTAGCAGTGGTTTAGCATGGAAATGGTTGAAAGGAATATATTCAGTAGTTGAAAGGAACATATTCAATAGTTGAAAGGAATATATTCTATCTGCTGCCTGGCTGAGGCAGTGTTAAAGAATAACCAAGTCTGTCAGCAATACTCAGTAACAGTCCTTTTTCTATCTGAAGTACTTTTTTTGATTTTTTTTTCTTGCAAAACCACCTATGAATTTTACTAGAACCTCCCTTTTAAAAATTAAGATAAATGTGTGATTACAAAAATAGGAAATGATAAATTGCAGATGCTGTAGATTTCTACATGAATCGGGATTATCAATTGCATTGACTTCCATGAGGACTTGTGTAGGACAGAAATCACAGCAATATAATTTTTCAAGAAGGAAGAATAACTGATAAGGGGGATTCACTGAATTGAGGGTTGGCAAAGACCACTGGAGACTGTCTAATCCAACTCCCCTGCCCAAAGCAGGGTCAGCTAGAGAAGTTAACAAGTTATTCAAAACCCAGTTCCTTTATAGTTCAGCCCAGTATACCCAGGCTCTCTTTTCAGTCAGTGGAGAAGAGGTAAGTATCGTTAAGGAGCAATTTCTATACACTAATGCTAGATGCCTAATTTTGGCCAAAACAAGTTACTGCTTTAAAAGAATCTATTGTTTTTTCCTCTCCTTACTCAGGCTGACAAGGGCAAACAAAGAAAATTTTATCCCAAAGTTCAAGACACCAAAGCACTAATGGTAAGGAAAACAGAGCACTAACTTCCATCTATGTCATGGCCTTTTCTTACTTTCAGTACTATCTTTATCCCTTTTATTAACACAGCCTAATAACTTCCTACATGTTTTACTTCAGCTGTCCCTGATTATAATTTTGGTGGAGCCTTTTTTTTCTTTTCCTTTGAGTGGTTTCAAATAAATTGAAATTTCCTGAGGATGTGAGAGTATTATAATTTGCCCTCACAAAGTACACTCCTTATCATTCCGTATAACCTGACAGCTCTTGTATTTCCTAGTCTTCTGGCTTTATAGAATTTTCCTAACATTACAAAAAAACCTCTCAAAACTATTCTAGAACAGATTTTAATAAGTGCTCTTCAGCCAATTCAAGAAAGATATCCCAATTTACAGTTTCTGAAGATCTGATTAATTTCTCAATCATGTGCAAATTTTGCTACCATGTTGTTCACTTTCATCAGATTAGGCCAGCACAGCTCCTTGTGGCACTCACTGTTCATTTTGGGAAAGAATTTTATACTCCTGCTGCTTTGTCTCAGACACACAATAAAATTTTTACAGCTTAGAAAGTTGTTATATCTCAGCTGATACACAGTAAGTATTTATGTTTGTCTTGGTTCACACCAAATTTAAGGCAGTATAATGTATTTTTGATTCTCCTTCATTGTTGGTAAACTGAGTTTCTTTGTCTTGTATTCTCCATAGGCAAAGAGCATACCCAAGAAGTTACCATAGGCCAGTAGTTGTGTGAAAACCTGTTAAATTAAGGTAAATCAGTCATGTCTGAGCCACTCAGCTCTTCTGATCTCAGCTGATGCCTGCTTTTCTTCAAGGCAGAATCTTTCTTCAGCATCAAAAACATTATCAAAAACTTTGGACAATCTAAATCTACCATGTCCCATCCATTCATATGTGTGATTATAAAGTCCAGCCTTTTTTCAACTTTGAAAGTTTATGCACTTCCAGGACATAATGTATAACAATACCAACCAACACCTGATTTTTTAAACTCCAGTTAAAATACCTCACTTTTATAAGTAATGAAAATTTTCATCGTCATAATTCTTCTCCTTTATATGATGCTGCTTCATCATGTAAGTATGATAAAACAATGAAGGTTGCTGACATCTAAAGGATTGTTCTGGAGATCTGAGTATTTTGACATTATAATGACTTTGGAATTCTGTCTGTTGGAACTGTTGTTTCAGGCTTTCTGAAAATTCAGATGGACATGAGTGGATCATTCATGTACAAGTCAAGATTTTCTAGCTTATCTTTGCAATTACAGCAGCTATAGACTTATGAAAGCAGAGACTATGGAATATAACTCATAACTCCCTGTGCACAGGATTGTTATTCTTGGCAGATTTCCCATATAAAGTCACTCATAAAATTAATCCAGGAATTCTTGATTGGCATTGTTTTCCCTATTGTATTATCTATCAGATTTATTGTGCCCTTGTGTTGTTGGCTGCCCCAGAGACCTGGTGAAATGGCATGACTTCTTTAACTAAAGGCCATGGATATTCAGTTGCAGGGAAATATTTATAAACTAATGTGCATTTAAAAAGCATTAGTAGACAAAGTAAAAAATTATATGAGTTTTTATCTTCACAGGCAGGTCAATTACCCTTTCAAAGCATCTATGATGTATGTGGTACTTCATAGCTAATATGCAACTAATGTGAGATCATAAAGGTATCTACATACTGCTCCATTTCAGCAGAGCTTTAAGTGCTGCTTGGCAAGGTCCTTCAAAATCATTACTCTGCAACCAGTAAAATGTGTTCACTATCTGCCATATCAAAGTTTTACAAGAGCTATCTGATTAATTTGATTTCCTTGACTGGTGGTCTGCATTTCCTGCACTGGCTGTGGCTGTAACTATTGTTTACCTATGAGCTTGTGAGGACTCTGTTAACTATCCATCAACATTGCCATTGGTCTCTGCTCTGAACCCACCTGGCTGGATATATCTCTGCCCAACAGCATCACTGTTGAGCAGACACATGTCATAGTGAGAAGAAAGAGTAAGAGCAGAAGAGTGTAGCTCTGGACCAAAGCCTTTTATGCCCATTGTGTCTGAAGATCATCCCAAGTGCAGTACTTGTATGGTACTTTCAGACCAACTCCTTAACTAGAAATGATATATTTACTTGAGTGTGATGTCACCCTTAACATCCTTAATTAGCCCTGTTGATGTGCTGAACTGATTATCTTGAGATAAAGCTGTCATTATGAAGCTATTGTTGTTCCCCAGGCCCAAGTTACTCTCTGTGTAAGATGCTGCATGCTCTCAGCTGTGAGGAAATACCAGGAGTATCTTTAATGAGACACTCCACTATTTAGTACAGGAAGGCTCCAGAGCAGTGGCCCTGCAATCAGTGGTGGACCCATGGGCAAGACACAGTCTCTGAACTCCAGCAACAGCACACCAACCTTACTGTCTCTGGGAAACAGGTCTAATCTTCCCATCTGAAAGCAGAACTAAAGTAATAAAAAAAATAAATTAAAGGGAGTTATCTGTTGCTTCAGAAAGTGGTAAATACCATGAGCAATGCCTGATGCTGAAGGAATAAATATGTGATATCGGTGTGCAGAAAACAATCTGATATAACCTTGCCATTGACAGAAGGATGCTTGCAAGTGTGGAAAAACTGACAAGGTGTTCGGAGAGGATAATCAAATGATCTTTCTTTGCCTCATGTGTACAATTCCTTGTTATTTTCCAATGCAAACCACAGAGCCATTCTTGACTATAACAGCTTGTACTTCACTGAGCACTTTGACTTGGAAATCTATGGAGATGTCCCAGATGAACATCCATTGTCCTCCTCCACACTTTTAAACAACAACATATAAAGTTTTCATGAGCCAAAATTCAGCCCATCTTGATGAAAAAAAGAAGAAACAATATAATGGTTCCTGATTCCTCGCTGGGTAAAGAAAATTATTGTCCTATTTTTGTGATTCATCAAGTGCATATTGTTCAATTCTCAGGTATACATATCCCAGCACAGGCATGGGACTACAGTCCTGTCCCTTTTGCCCTTAGGGAGATGAAACCTCCCCTTTGTTGTTTTTTTTTTTTTTTTTAATAGTTTCATTCCTACACTGAAATATAAGGTTATGTCACTGCATAAGCACTGACAAGTTGCATAATTCACTTTTTTTCTCCCACATTTCCTATTGTCCTCCTTTCCTATTGCATCTCGAACAGCCTAAATTCTCCCATCTGCATCCCATCTTGTGGTTAATGAACTCATTACATTTGGACAGTATTAGGACCTTCCACAGCACGTGTTCTTGCAACACCAGGGATGGAACTCATGTCATTGTTTAGTTGTCTAAAAGTGAGACATCTTTGTCCAAGCTAGTTTTCCTCAACTCCCTCCATGGTGAACAAAAGATGAGCAGCACATGAGTTAGCCTTTCTCTGGGATAATGTGCTACTCATCTTGGAAAACAAAGAGCTAATAAAGCAGAAAATCAGTTTGATTAGCTCAGAAGAATTTGTGTTGAGCAGGGACAGCCCTGAGCATAGCAGAAGTAAAATCAAAGGAGGAAGAAAACTGATTGAAATTAAAGTCAGTGTCGGGACAAGAAGGTGTCAATCTGGGAATTAGAAGAAAGCTTCAGACAGATGGCAGACAGAGACCCAGGAAGTGCCTTCCAGTAAGAGGAGGATACTCAGAAAAGTTTACAATTTTAAGAGGACTCTATATAATTGAATATTTTGCAAACCACTTTCTCTGACACATGGATTATTGCAGTGCTAATAGAAAAAGGTTCCCAATCACATGGCCTCTGACTCCTAGCTGAATCCCATACAAACACCTTAAAGCATAGAGTGAACTCATGTCTCAGGAGACAACTGCAACGTGTTCTTGCCCTTTCCTTCTCCTACTAATCTAGAGGCACTAAAGACTGCAGAGCTTTTCTTGGTAGTGAGAAATGAGGGTGACTGTAGCTTGGACACAAACAGAAAGGAGGCATTCAGACCTCAGCAGAAAAGCTCCTACTTATGCAAAGTGCAGTCTAAACCTCTTTCCTTCAGTCTGGCATAAGAGGAAATACAATTGAGTATAGAGAAAATGTTGTGAGATTCTTCTTTTTTGTCTTTATTTCAGTAGGTTACAAAGGTCTTTGCACTCTGTCTCATGCAGTAAGGACACATCAGACGACACAATGATGAGAAAATTGCAGGTAGTCCCAACCCTTTCATCTCTTTGCTTTAGCTTGTCTCTAGATAGTTTGCCTCTTGAAAAAGCTGGAAGTCCTAACATCTTGTGTAGCATTGAAAAACTATTCCATGCTATAACACTGATTTCCCAAGACATAGTTCAGAGCACGTATGGTGTCTTACCTGAGGTCACATTTCAAGAGTGTCCAGTGCCTTAAAAAGCTGTGAATACCCATGACTTACAGCAATAACCATTCTTATGGGGATTACTTTTTACAAACTAAAATCTAGGTAATGGAAATATTTAGCTTGGTTCACATGCTGCTGATACACTATTAAGACAAATAAAGCAGCTGTACACCTTCTAGAAATAAATTAAATTAAATGAATGGAAGAGATCTATTCCCATGTAATCACCTTCTCAGCCTGTGATAAAAGCCAATGGCTTCTATATTCATCTTTATGATCTGCTCATGGATTTCCATGTGACAACACATCCCACCTAGACATGTTCCTCTGTGACCTACTGTAGGTGATCCTGCTCTGGCAAGGGGGTTGGACTAGATGATCTTTTGAGGTCCCTTCCAATCCCTAACATTCTGTGATTCTGTAATTCTAGAAGATGAGATGGCCCTATGATGCCCTATTAGGTGATCCTCTAAGGTGGCAGCATATGGCTCCAATTGAATACCTGGAAAGGTTTGAGCAATGCAGGATCAAACTAGTTTAATGTAAATATACATACACACATAAACATAAGCACACATGTAAAAGTTTTTTGGTTGAGATATTATATATTATCTTCTTTTATTAATTCAAGAGGTATCAAAAAAAACCAAACGAAAGTAAAACAAAACAAACCCATCAAACCACAACTAGAAGAGATCCATTGTAACCCTTATAGCATTGTTTTTACTTCTGTGGAACTCCAATTTACTACCACAGAATTCTTATATACAGAAGCTGTGTGAAAAGGAGGCAATGTGATCTATAAAAAAGTGGATTATTTTGTTATATTGAATGTGGTTATTGAGGTAAAAGTTGAAAACCCTTGTTAAGATATGTGATGATGAAGTTTATAATTGACAGGATGGTCATCAGATCATATGAAACTGAACTTGTTATGATTCATATTTTCCTTCAGAAAGTATGTGGACTGGAATATTCTATGTGGTCCAGAAGACAACAGAAATGTTATTCTGTTCCATTAAATAGCTTTGACATTTTATGGTCATGCATACAAGTAAAACCTAGGATAAGGATGTAATTCAATCAGGCTGAAATCCCCTTTGTCTCCCAAATGCCCACTGCTCAGTTTTAAATAGGTTGACTCATGTTTCAAAGACATGGTAAAAATGCCTCTTCCCCATGGGTGGTCTTCCAGGGCCCTGGGTGAGAGTCATTTCATTAAAGTATATGCCTCAAACTGAGCTAATTTCCAGATTCCTTGTATAGTCACTGAGACATAGCCAGCACAACCAGCTTGTTCAGAGCACGTTAGATCATCCTGAATTATGTATCTCAAGGTATCAGATGAATTGTGCCCTATATCTTTATATCTTCTATCAGGATGGAGGGAAGAAGGGAGCTAGGGAAAGGAAGAGAAAGATTTGAGAAAAACACACAGCATAAAAAATTTCAGCCCAAACACTAAAAGCTTGCCAAAGCTACACTCAGCTGATTAGTAACATCTTATATTGGGAAGCAAATTAAGGTCTATAAATTCCGCACAAGGGGAAGAAGAGAGGCAGGTCCTGATCTCTCCTCTCTGGTGACCAATGATAGGACCAGGGGAAATGGCAAAAAGATGTGTCAGAGGAAGTTTAGGTTGGCCATTAGGAAAAGGTTCTTCACCCAGAAGGTAGTGGAACACTAGAGTAGGCTCCCCAAGGAGGTGGTCATGGCACCAAGCCTGACAATATTCAAGAAGCATCTGGACAATGACCTCAGAGACATGGTCTAAATCTTGCAACTGTCCTATTCTAGGGCAAGGGTTGGACTCGATGATCCTTGTGAGTCCCTTCCAACTCACAAATTCTATGATCCTAAGGTCGAATAGTGCAAAGTGTTCAGTAACAGAAGTTTTTTCTTGTTGCTCTAACCTCCTCCCTTTACTTTCCTCACATTAGATCAAGTCTAAATTCTGTTCAGGTCTTTATTTGCACCCATCTTGAGTTTAATACATAATTTAAGCTCAGGAGAGATTACACTAAAGGAATGATGGCTTGAAAAGCAGGTGGAGCAGCCATGCATAGCAAAGATCATTTAGCTTAGTTGCTCAAAAAACAAACTAAAATCCATGGCCTTGAACTGCTGATATGGTTCTATCACAATGATGATCATCCTGTGCCTTTCAAGCACTTTGGGAATGAAACTTTGACCCTTTGAAAATTCATTAAGTGAAAGGATTTTTGCCAAAGATTTCACAATTTCACCATAGTATATAGTACAGCAGTTCTCCACTATTCCCCTATTTCCTTCAATGCTCTGTGGAGAGGATTCCTTCTAATCTCTTAAAATAACTACATTAATATTGCTGTAGGCAGTCACAGCTTCACAGGTTGGTTTCTCACAGAAAAACAGCATCTGCCCATACCAGTCAACCTTTGACAAAAATGTTTTAAAAAGGAAAGTAACCTAAGAAAGAGAAAGCTTTATTGATCTCCAGCACTGGGAGATCCACTTCAGCAGCCTCCAAAGGATGCAATTTATTAAGATGAGAAATAAAGATGTCCCAAAGCCCTCGTTTCTGCAGGCTGCATTATTAATGACCATGATGCCTGCAGATGGCAGAGAGCTACATGCAAGTAGTCTTCTTGGATTTTCCCATCCTTAGTAAGGTGGAAAATTAAAGGTGGACTGGGACAACAAAGCAAAGGAGACACCACCAGTGTTACATGACAGCCAACTAGCAAAACATAGGCCAAAGCTTAATGGTTCATCTGTGCACTGGCTAAAAGCCTGATAATCCTTGAGACATTCTTGTTTGAAAGCCATCTCAGGAACTAGGTAGTGGTAGCACAGAGTAAGTCCAAGTTACATTTACATTTATTTTCTATCTTAGCCTAGTCTGGTGAACTGGCAGCTCAGGGTCTTTTGTTGCTGTCCCCTGGGAGTATATTTGCAGCAAAGACTAGCACTTCATTCGAAGTACCAAGCAGAAAAATAACAACAACAACAATAAAATCCTCCATATGCAGTAGAAAAGGTGAGTTCACGTTTTATGGTATTTCTTCCATCACATCCCAGAGTTCACTTTTGTCCCTGGAGTTTGTTACCAGCTGGAACAAATGAAGCATGGGATGAGTTTGTATGTTGTTCTGAAATGTGTAACTCACCAGGGAGATGAGGGTAGGGACATACAAGAGAAAGAAGAGAATGATCCTCTCTTGACAAATAAAATGTCTGGTAACTTGAAGCCAGCACAGTGTGAGGATGTTTTGGACAAGCAGAATAAATTTTGTGATGGAGTCTGGGTAGGATGGTACACAGCCACTGTGCAGCGAACCAGAGGACTCCCCAGGGCACAGCTTGGCTGCCATTAGACACACCTAAAGACATGAGCATTTTATTGAAGACTGCCTTATTCAGAAACAGCCATGAAATGAAATCACTGTGTGAGGTAGAGAATATTTTTTTCCAATAATATTTTGCACATTTTGGGTGTGTGCATGTCTCCCACTTAGATGAAACCAAAATTTTGTGACATGGATTTAGAGGTCCTTCGAATCATTTAATTTCATTTAGCATTACTTAGTTCTAATTGATCACTAAATCTTCCTCAATGGGTAATAATCACAGATTTTACAGAAAGAATTCTGGCTCACGTTCTGTGAAGGAGTGGTTGTATTTTGTGTTATCTTCAAGCCAGTAATAAAAAGAATATTTTTTTTTTTTAAAAAAAGCAAAACAGGATTACATTAAAACAACTCTTGCCAAAAAAAACTTAATCCAAACCAGGACATTAGGACTTACAGGTCATAAATATGTAACTGAATAAACTCTAAGTACAGTAATATGTTATTTAGTGTCAGTCATCCAGCTCCAATCCAAAAGGCCAGCATCCTTCTTGTCTTCTAAAATAGATCAGCATGTCTCTTAAATGGAAATTAATGTGCTTTATTTTTTTCCCTCTGCCTTTTTAATCTATTTTCCAAAGCAAACCAAGTGCCCCAGTTTGCTCACACATATAAAGACATCCTGAATGTGTTCTTAGACTTT
Source organism: Caprimulgus europaeus (assembly GCA_907165065.1). Next base: position 55,981,997 of record OU015530.1, on the reverse strand, counting down.
TAAGATTATTTTACCTACAAAGAAATATACACTGTTGTTCGAGCTATAATACCTCCTTGCGCTAGGATTACCACTCCTGTTTTGCATATCAATGAAGCCTTAAAACAAACGAAAGGCCAACATTTCTGAAGGCATAAGTAGCAATTTCTTCTCTAAGTGACTTGAGTGAGAAATGAGGACATGCAGTGCTTCCTATCTTCAATAGTTCCAGTATTAGTGATATCCATAGAATTAATTTAGCTTTGAGTGCCAGCTGTATCTTCTCTGGTCACTAATATAGTAAGCAATACAAAATTCTCTTTATTATTCATTCACAATGTTTTCCTTTTTAACTATTTTTCAGCAAGTTAATAGAACTTGTTTGCATTGGTTGAAAGGTTATTGAGATTTCTTCATGAAAATATCTGAATTCTTTCCTTCTGCTGACCTTCTGTAGAAATGAGACACCACCCTTGTGTATAAATCCCATAGGAATGCTTCAAACAACTGTCAGCTCTTGACACCTGCATTAGGCTGTGGATATCTCTCTCTCCAGCTGTAGCCATGTTGAAAAGAACATTACTCCCAGTCTGCTTAGAGATGCTAATCCATGCACACTACCTCCAATCAGCCCCCTGAGCTGATTGTATGAGCATTACCTAACCCAATTTACTCCAAATAAATTGGGTTAGCTTAAAGAATAAGGCTTTGCTAACCAAGGTCAATGCCATACAATCTGGTTAGGGAACGTTCTCACAAGCAGCTCAGCTGGCAGATTCAAGAGGTGCTGATGAGATGGTAGAGTTGGCTGGAGATGGTGATATCTTCATGCAGCTACAAGACTCCACAGCAGTTGCATAGGCTTCAGACTACAGAACTCAAAAACCCAAGGTCTTCCTATAACACAACTGGTTTTTGGGTTATTTTCCCTTTTTCTTGTATTCTTCACTCTTTACGTTCATAATTTTAACTCTCAACTGGTAGATTAATTCCACTGCTCTTGACAGAACAGGTGAAAATAAGTCTCAGTAATGCTTATATTCTAATTTTGTGATAAGAAACATTCTTCAGTAGGAAAACATGCAGCAAGTTCTCTTGCTATTTCATTTGCCATTTAATTGATTTATTCTTATAATGCACATTAAATGGTGCATTGTCAATTTAATTTGTTAAACTTCCATTGTGTTTCTTTTTTCATCTCACTTCCCCCTTCCTCAATACATAATCAACATATCATTTTGTATTCCATGTGGGATTTCTCCCATTTAACCTAGTAAATATTTTAATTCCTAATTTGGTATTCTGCTGTAATACATTCACCCATCAAAGTGCCTGGAAGGTTGAAGCTAAGAAAAATCACTTTCATTTTCTTAGACACTACTGAGTGTTTTAATGTAAAATACACATGCAGTGCACAGTTTGTGATCTTAAGAGTTTATCATCCATGCGTTTCAGAGCTGAGTCAATCTTGATCAGCGTTTTGATGAAGGGATAAAGATTCAAGCCTAGGCTGGAACCACTTAACAGTGGTGAACTATTGAAAAAAAGTAGTTGCTTAAGAGCAAGGAATAGTTCACTAGAGAGATTGAAATTTGGCTCCAAATCACTGGTGAGAAATGTAGATATCAACACAAGAAGTCCAAAGCAGAACTTTGATTTTAATTAACCTTGCTGCTTAGTTACCAGGGATTTCCATTTCCATTAACAGTTCAAATCAGAGTGTTAAAATAGCAAACAGGCAAACTATATTTTAATTGTAAGTACTATTTCCATTTGTCATTTATATTTTTAGCATTTTTTCCCAAAAGAAAGGTTAATGGTATCTGATTTGGGACACAAATATATATGAATTTTGGTAATTGAAGAAAGTATTTAAGAAAGATTTTAAGTGGATGTATATTTTAATTACTATTTTAAATTCAGCTAACAATATTAGACAATGTCATGTGATACATTCTGATTTACTTTATAACAATTCAAATTCAAACATAATGGACTATGCCAGAATTGAACAGAATTTAGAAACACATTTGGAAATGCACACACCCCAAATGTTTTAAGCCCTGCTACCCTGACTGTAGAAGGAAAAAGTTCCTCATAACATTGAATTTTATTTATAATTAAGTGATGTCCTGAACAAGGAAAGCATCATGTGGTGTTAGTGAACTGACTGTACTGCTCCTGGTCACCAGGGCTTGGGTTCTCCTCAGTTAGTTATTAGCATTTAAATTATAAGTAGAGACATTTGCAACCCTTTCTACTCTTAATAAAGAGTAGAAAACTGCATGTATCACATTTTGACTTCAGTCACTCTTTGCAGATGCCTAGCTCCCTTCTTTAGTTTAAGAGGAAGCCTATACTGACTGCACTCCTAATTCAGACATGATAGTAGAGTTTGCTTTTCAGTATCATCTTTCTGGTTTCACTTCTCAGGATTTCTTTGTATCATAGCTCATAAGTCCTTTCACTTTTTTCCTTGTTATACCTCTGTTTCACTAGCACCTTGTGACCTCTAAAAGTTCTCCCTCCTTCCAAATTGTACATTTTTGTGCCAGTTTCAATCAGTCTTGTTTTCTTGGGAATCAAAGTTAAACTCCTCCAATTGTGCTCAGGGTCTTTAATTGTCAGGAAGCAGAGTGCATGTTCACCCTACAGGGTTTTTTAATTAAATACTAAAACAAAAAATTAGTTGCAGTGCTAGAGCAGTCCCATTCTACAGCTAATTTATTTTTTTCCCATGAATCAGGTTGCATAATTTGTTTTCAAATTCTACTCTGTATCATGGCTTATATAGAGCTTGTTGGCTTATGTCAATATTTATTTCTTAAACACAATTTTCTGTTGCTTTTTCTATCTCACTTCCCTTCTCTTTCATGTTATAAGCCTAGTTTTGAGAGTTGGTGAGTACCTTCTCGTTGGAGTTGGGTAGGCTTTAAGGTGTGTCTACCCTACATGGCCCACAGCACTCACATTGTAGAGATAACCTCCCAGTTTGCTATCATTTACAAGACACATTAAGAATCCTGCAAGATCTGTTCCTTCAGCTCCCATGGTGTCTATGGATTTAAAAATGCCAACAGGATTAAGACAGATTCCTATTATAAACAAGAATTCTTCTGTGCCAGTGTGAGCTACAAAAGAGAAAAGAAAACACAACTAAAAAATCCCTTTCTGCAGAGAAGTGCCAGTTGTAATCTTTGACTTCTGAACATATCTAAAACACTAAAAACAGACATGAAGAAAATACTCTAAAATTGCTCTTGTTGTTATTGTCACTAAGGAAACGACTTCCTAGGAATCTGCAAGTTGAGTATACAGACTCTTTGATGTGCAGCCAACTCTCTCTTCCAACACACTTCTCAACTCTGGAGAATCAGGTCTGCCCACCAAGGGAGATCTCTCCTGTTCTATCTCAGCTGAATCCTTACTTCATGTGGAGATTGAACTCTGATGCTCCAGAAAAGCCACAGTCTATACTTGCCACAACATGAGATATCAAAGCATATAGTCATGACTAAGCCAAGAGATTTTGCCTTAGGATACTCCCCTCTGCAGTCTAAGCACTGCCAGGAGACCTAGAATAGCACATGAGCTGTGGAATGTGGGAGGAACAAGACAGATTTTTTTCTGTCTGTTCATTTGAGGTGTTGTTTTCAGCCATAGTTCACCTTTCCCCCCACCTCCCACACTAATTTGTTCTATTATTCTTTATTTTTTTTTTTTTGCATTGAGGGCAACATGATACATATAGGTTGTTTAATCTCTGGTCTTCTGCAAACTGCCTACTAGGAATAACATGAATTTTGATAAGCTCTGAGTTGTGCTTATTAATTTAATAATAATTTAATAACAGCTTAGTGACTGAGTTCCAGAGGTCCAGGATGTTCTCTGGTGGTCTTTAATTTCTCACCATTGACACAAACAATGTATTCCACAGTCAGAGTCCTTTGTATCCCAAAGATCTTGATAAACAGTGTATTCTACTGAAACACATTCAAGCAGGAGAATGCATGCAGATATCCCCTGTCACCAGTTCTGCTATAGACTAAGAAGCAAACAGTGGTTAAATTAATTGAAAAGAGACATAGTTTATAATGGGCAGCAACTAAGGAACAGGATTATTTGTTTTAATCACTAGGGACTTAGGCAAGATTTACAGACAATGGGCCAAATGGAATACATGGAAAGACTCCACTAATATAAAAACATTTCAGAGCATCTGAGCTCTGCAAATACTTTCTCGTTATCACTGACAGCTATCCATGTCAGATCCTACTTCCTAAGGCTCTTTAGTGGTGTCAGAAGGGTTTATGTACTGTTACATTTATCCAAGAACTGGAACATCTCCCCATAGACAAGTTCATTTCTGGTGTGTCCCTAGCCCCTTGCAGTCTCTAGACCTCTATTTCCCTTCCCCTTGTGTAGAAGTGTAATCTGGCCCTCTGCAACTCTCTTTTGTGTGGCTTCTAGACCAAAAATCCTCAAAAGGTCTAAAAGCAAAGTTGTTCCATTCAAGTAAACAGCTGCACCACAGTGAATCCATCTGTCAATGGCAACAATTCAATAACCACTGAGTAATCCTCCACCAAGGTAAAAATCTGTCTGTCCAGCCAGCCAGGAGTCTTTGCTTTTATGTTAAATTCCTCACCCACCTCTGCATCAGGAGTGTTTTGTCAGCTACTTCTCTGTGAATAAGAAAGAGAATAAGGAGAGGAAGCAAACTGAGCAGCCAGCAACCACCAATGATGATTCTATAGCAGGGGCAAGGAAAAGAAATGGACTTTAATGTTGCAACTACACTGCTAAATACATCAGGTCCTAGACCTTTCCTTGGCCTTGAGGTCAAGTAACATGTCATCACTTTTACTCACTCTGCTAAATTGTTTTACCACAGATTAAAATGGCCTCATCCAAACTGCCTGTGAGAACTGTCTCTTGGCCTTGATTTTCCCTAAGCTTTGTTTGTAATTGTGGTGTTGGCCTTTATTTGTTAAATACCTTATCTATTAAATGTTGTACAGAGAGCAACTTATTTGGAAATCAGATTCTCCTGGGTTATTGCAGATTCTTCCCGTTTTTCTCTCATTACAGCAGTGTAAATGATTATCTGTTTTTCTAACCATTTCCAGTCTAATTTGTATTCATGCCAGTGCTGAGCCAAGCAAATGCACCCTTGCTGAACAGCTCTTATTGAAAACATTTCTTCCATATTGGGTTTATTTTATCTTGAAAAGACAACAAATATTTCTGTCATTACATATCATAAAAATAAAAAGACACATTGCAAATCCTAAGCAATTGTTAAAAGTTTGATGGTGAGATTGTGCTTCTCTGAGCACATAAGAGCTTTGAGGTTGTGAATTTTCCACAGATCATTCTTTATTAACTACCAATTTAGGATAATGACAGTGATACTTTTAAGAAATCCTTTGGGAGAAGAGGAGTAAGAATTCACTTTTAAATTCTATAAATCTATGAAGGAAATATTTTCATTTTTCTAATTTTAAATCTATTAACCCTATTGTCCCATCCTTGACATGGAAAGCTTCTGATTTGTAAATCCATGAGGGAGTAAGAGTGTTTTGATAACAACAGTATATTAAACCTTGGAAAAAATGTACTCACTTGTTAGCTTTTCTTAAAATATTCTATTTATCTTTATGCAAATCAAAGTAGATTTCCCTCCCTCAACTTTAGACATACGCTTCATGGATATTTATAGATAACCCAGACTCCTTTAATGGATAGTGGGAAAAAAGCCATTTTGGGGCACAAGTCTCCTGGTTTATTTTAAATTATTGCTTTGGGAAAACATTAATTGAACCCTATATTTTTATTCTCCTTTAGATGTATCTCAGATATAGATATATTGTAGAAATCTATTTAAGCTATAAACTCTCCAGGTGTCTCATGTACAGGTTGTTGTACTTTTACAATGGAGGTGTGTTGCTATTGGAGCAACGTGTTGAAGAAATCACCAAACGAACAAATAAGTTTCAATTTATAAACTGATTCATTTAAATGATTTATTTTAAAATAATTCAAAGAACATGGGTAGAATATTTTCTGAGAGACATATTAAGAAATCAGGGTCATCTCTTGTTGATAAGATAGTATTGTAGTAAGGCCAAGGTACAACAAACAAGCAGTAAGAATCCATTCAACAAACATTTCAACATCGTTGACATTAGTAACAGTGGTTCCTTCCCTTAGCTCGTTACAAAACATTGTGTTTGAGATCTTCCAAAACTGCTCACTGGAAACTAAAAGAGGAAAACTCAAAATAGGTGGAGCAAAGTGTAATTCACACCGTATTTTTCCTCCTTTGTATTGTTACTTATGGGTCTTTAAAGACAGCAGTTTACTGATATAGGCAATAAAGAATAAGCTGTGGAATCATATAGATACATTTTGTAAAGCCAGGCATGAAAATATAGAGCTGTCAGCCATGGATTTCATCTTGATATTACCTGAGATCATGGCATTCTTAAGAAGAGCCTGAATCTCAATTGAAAAAAGAGGGCACATAGCAAAAAGGGTATTGAACAAGCATGGCACACAGGGTAGTGGAAAGTACTTGGAGGAATGTACATTTATTTACTCTTTTGCTCATTTGATTATTAAATGTGCTTACAAACCAGTATGGTTAATTTTGCTGAGTGTGGAGGAGTTTATATCTTTTTAGAGACTAGGTCTTTGTTGAAGGTGAAGGTCAGCTTCAGATGATGCCACGAGCACCAGTTCCATTTAGAACATGCTAGATTTTTTTTATTTCTTCATGTTCCCTTACATCATTATTTTTCTTAGTTTTCTTGCTCTTAAAGGAGGAAAAAAAGTGCCACAAAGGCTAATATAATATTTAGAAGTGTCAAAAGCCAAGGTAGGAGGATGACAGGACAAAATTCTGATCTAAGTTGCTCCACCAGCCAAGGAAGTTAAGTTCTCAGATGCCTTTTGAGGAAAGATGAAGATTATTATATGCTGAGGGTAGTTGCAGAGATGTGAAACAGCAAGATATGTTCAGCTATCTTCAAGTCTGTCTTCCTCTTTGTCATTCCTGATACAAATGCACATTGTATCTGTAGTACAGGTTATGGTCTCCTGTCTGATCTTTCACCTGTTGCAGGCTAAATGGGAATACTGAAGCACTAAAGCTGCTAATTTTTTGGTCACACAGAAATAGTAACACACTAGGGTGATGCATTTTGGAAATAGCAAGGACATAGCAGAAAGTGTAGAAAAATTTTGCAGTTTGGAACCAGCTCATGAATCACAAGCTGTAACATTTTGGGTTAAAGCTCTCAAAGCTGATTTTAAAAATGCAAGTTTGAACATGCTGCTAAAGAGAATGATATGGATTAGGTTGGACATGCAGTCAGACACGCCTGCATATTCCTTTTAGTCTGGCCAGTTTAGATGACATGAGTAGATCTCATTTAATTTTTTTTAGATCATCTTGTCTGGCTTATTTAAGTCTTCTACAGAACTGACTGTCCAGTATCCCTGCATAGTTAATGGAGGTTAAAAGGATGTCAAATATACATTAGTTATTTTAGAAATCTACTTTGGGATCAAAAGAACTGAAATCTAGACTCCACTGCCTATAAATACAGCATGTAATAAACTACTGTTTAGTCCCACACAGAAATCTGCAAACACAACAATGTTATCTGTTTAGAGCAAGTGTTTATAAGAGAAGCAAAAGGGAAATGATGTTAAATTATATATGATTGTCTGAAAATTCTGACAACCTCTGATTTAAATGAAAGGATTTTGAAATTTTAACATTTCAGTGTATGACATGCAGTATGGAATCGTCTGTCAGTTCATTAAGCAGAATATCAAGTGAGAGTTTCTCCAGTCAGCAAGGAAATGGATGGTATGTTAATGTTCAGGCAACTTTCCTTTTTCCTATTTAAGAAAATAGCCATGTGTTACAAATCATCTGATCTAAATTGTGTGGTTGAGCTATCACACTGTTGCTTTCATGCACAGATTTTTAATGACATTTCACACACTAAACTTTCTGTGGCTGTGAATAGATTTGACAACAGGTCGCATCCATTCTATTGCATAGTGCTGCAGTGGTGTGCACAAAACTGCTGCAAAATATATAAAACCTACTTAGTGAGGTTTGTTTCAGAAGCTCTTTGGGAATAGCAGAGTAAAGAAATTATGTCCTTTTTCTAACTCAGTGGGGACAGTGGGAAGGAAAGTAAGAAGTTAATTTAATGGGCTATCAGAAGAAAAAGATAAAAATCAAGACAATAGAGTAAAAAGGGAGGCCCTTAATTTGGAGAATATTTTATTGTTCCTGCCAGAAGGATGTGAGGTTTGTTTTGCCAGATTAGGAAGCTACAGATAACGTGGAACTTGAAAAGTTAAAAAACCTTTTCCTTTTGGAGGGAGTTACATCTGAGGTTTTCCAAACTGGTGGACACAAAGCTCCCTGGAAGAGCTTGAAAAAGCTGGACCTATCAGAATAATATTAAAGCCTGGTGCTTTGAAGAGTTGTACATTGGGTAGGTCATGTTTTGCTTTAATCACCTTGTACCCAGCCCCATGTTCTCCGCAGATAGAGAACATGCCAGAAGAAAAAAAATCAAAGAAAAGCAATACAAATCTTAACCAAAGTAGGTGTGTAGTTGTCATTCTTCATTCCAAACAGGAGAGTTTGGAGATACTGAGACAAGCAGGTAGCAAAGCCAACAGCACTAAGGAGGTTGGGAACTTGGACAGAAAGGTCCTTTTGCATCAAAGATGTAAAAACTTCATGGAACCTACATTTCAAGGAAGCTGGAAAAAGAAGTCACAATGAAAACTCCTTGATGAAGCTGGTGATTCACAAATATTCAAAGAACCTAGAAGTAACAGGGGAGAGAAAGCTGAGCAACAGAAGAGCTGTGTCATGGACATCCAGAAGTATCAGGATAAAGTGAGAATATTCCATCAGACTGTGATAAGGAAAGTAAAACAAGATCATAGGTATGACCCCAGCACATCTGCTGTGGTTTGATCTTTTCCTCTGCTTGAGATTAAGACAATGAAGATGCATAGATGAAGGAAGAATCACTAAAGTAATAGGACAGAGTGAACTGTACAAGACAACATACTAAAAGATGAACCACAAGCTGGGAATACTTCAGCTGTAAATGATATAGGGAGAAAAACACCTTCTGGATTGTTCAATCACAAGGTGACCAAGAGCTGTCTGTGGCAGTTGAACCTGGATAAGGGCGAATGCGGTCTCAAGGATGTCTTACTAAAAATAATTCCAGAAATTATTTGGAGCTAAGTAGATACACCTGCAATGTAGTAATACTTTGTGGACCAGTATCTTAACTGTGATGTCCCAAGACAGCAATACCAAAGGGTATTTCCAAGCCCTGCGTGAGAGTGTATGAAAATCCACTGAACTCTGTGTGTGTGGTAAAAGCCTGAAGCCAAGATTTGGTCAGTCTCATTCTAAACCACCAGGAGGGATCAGAAACCCAAGACAGATTAAACCATCTCAGTGGCATTTATTGAAGACTTTTCAGGCTAAAGAGTTAAAGAGCTCACTCTGTAGTAAATACCTATATTTACCTGACTGAGCATTGGCCTGGGGCCAGAATCAGTAGCCTGAACGTTGGTGTTTGGTGTCACCAATACCCCAGAGTATCTTACCTGTCCTCATACAGAGGGTAAAAGATGCAGTATAGTTAAACATCATACTTAAAGATCCCCCCTGGATGTTATAGATACCCCATAGGATCTCAGATGGCATCTAACACCTCTGCTTAGGTGACTGAATTGTGTCCTAAAACTCCTTTGAGTATAACAGGAGCTTATGTACTTAAATACAGGTAGATACTTCAAAATACACACCTTTCTGTAAGTGTCTTAATCTGCAAGTTGAATCTCATTTCTGGTCAGCATTATAGAAACTATCTTAGCAAAAGAGACCTGCAAGTCCTCTATAGAGAGGAAAAAACCCAAGTTCAATACTAGAGGTGAAGACCTATCAGGGATACACTTGCCAGGGGAACCAAAAAGACTGTGACATTCATTTCTTCTCCTGTTCTGAATAGCATTCAGACTTTGGTAGTATCTGAAGGCTCTTTTCTATGACCACCATTACTGCACCCAGCAGTGGTACAAAGAGCAAGTCGGAGAACAAAAAGCTAAAGAATATAAAGCAATGTCCAGAGACTTGAATGCTGCAGAGAAGCAACTTCAACACGGCTCATAATGGCTTTCCATGCCTCTCTCTCCTCTGCAGTCATCAAGTACTATTCTCTAATGAAGTTTGTTCCAGCTGTTCGCCCACTGTACATAATCATCTCGGCTAACTAACCCATTCACTAACACAAAAACACCATCCAAGCTGTCAAACTTCATGCAACTGGAATGAATGACTGTGGATTGTAGAATCCAAGGCTCCAGTGACAGCTGTGACACATTCACAGCCTTAGTCATGAAGAGCTTAAGCATCTGCGGTATTTCTGATGCTCTCTCATCTCCTTTGCATCTTAAGTTAGAGCACAAAACTCCTGGAAGAAATCCAAAGATCCAGTCCTCTAAAACACAGGAAATGAGTAACTTTACTAACTTTAACTTGTGTCTCTATGTAACGCACTTGTGCTGGCTTCTTTATACAATTTGTTTCCAGGCCAACTCTAGGAGGGAAAGTTCTGTTGTGTGTCCAACATCTTAGATATGTACTAAGCTCAGGCTCATATTTGGCTTTTGGTATTAGTTGTGTCAATCTAAGAATTTAGATACTTATATAAATATCATTATTAGAAAAAGTTGCTTTTTAAAAGGATTTTTTTTTTACTTATAACTGTGAATGTGCCATTTTATACTTTGGGTAGAAATAAAAGCAAAAATAAGCCTCCTATAAACCTACTTCAAAAATGTGAGAGTAAGAGCAGAAACAGAAATGTTATGACTTAATATAATCTTACCATTCCAGGAAAAGGAATTAATAGTTAAAGATATCTTAGCTATTTTAAACTCCCTTTCCAAATAAGTATTTTTTTTTTCTGATACACCAGAAATGTATGTCTTACTACTACAACTTTAATTCCAGTCTGCATATCAATGTGTTCTGAGACATTCATGTATTTAATATTTTTTATTATTATTATTTGAATTTCAGTAAACATTTTTAAAGGCCATAGTTAAGGAGGAAGGTGTTAGTTAAATCCATTTATCAACTCACTGGAGGATTTTAGCTTAGGACAGGGGGTAGGTGCATTATAATAAGAAAGCATTGAGCTATTGATTTATGGTGAAAAACTGGCTTTTAGGTCACCTAATTCTAAGCATGTCAAGTGCTCCAAGCTGGCCCAGATGTGTTTCACAAGGTGTCAACCTTAAGCTAATGAGGTCTGGTCAGCATTCATCTCCATCTTCTTGCAACTTCCAGTGTAGCTATTCACAAGTAGGATATAGTAGATGAGAGTTGGATCGTTGCATAGCTTCAGTTGGCTCAGAAAACAGGCAGAGCCAGCTTGCATCTGCCTACAGAAAATCACATAGCCATCCTAGATGTGTCCCTGCATTGATGTGTCCCCACCTGTTCACAAAGTTACATACAAGCTTCAGCTGGCAAATCCATCTTAGTAACTGGACGTGCTCTGAAGACAGAAAGTGTTGGTACACGAAGATCTAAAATAATCAATGATCTGTTTGTTTGTTTGTTTTAAAGGCACAAAGGAAAAAAACAAGCACAAATAGATAAGGTGTTGCCTGGGACACACCTCCCTGCAAAGGACAGGCTGGGTCTGCCATTGGTTGGAAAAAGGGAAGATGTGAGTGAGGAAGATGTTGGGGCCACTACAGCAGGCTTGGGCTTTTCAGAAAACTTAACATCTCTCATGACTTGCTATTGCTTTGAGCTAGCAAAAAGTTACCCTCTGAGCAAAGACAGGAGCAGGACAGGAATTACACTTCATGGAGATATCTCTGAGATACCATGGAAAGATTCATCTCACTGATTTTGGACGTGTATCTCTGAGCCAGCTGCTGCAAGAACCTCCGTAGGGTGATTTGTCTGATCCACTTCAGGATGAGATGAACCACTCTCCCTACTTATAGTGAATTGGCATCATTAGCTTGGATGTGACCATCTAGTTTTCAGATGCTTAAGTGAGGCCGTCTAGTTTTCAGATGCTTAAGTGAGAGAAGATAAACATCTCCTAGGCTGCCAAACACTTCTCCTGAGTGAGAAAGCCTTCCTCCACATGAAATGAATTATCTTTCACCAGGGGATCCTTTGGGGCCAAGTTTTCACCTTGCGAATGAGGCAATTTACACCTCCTCCACTCCTTAGAGATGGACTTAATGGTACATCTACTCCCTGCAAAAGAACTTGATTCTGTCACATTTCCCTTCAATAAGGCACTTTCCACCTAATCAGACAGGACAATGTACTGTCCCTTGCAGGAAAAGAAGGTAGCAAAACTTGCCTCATCCTGAGAAACTAAAGAATAAATATAAAAAAATCTAGGCTATTAACTCACCATGCAGATTAAAAGGGCTTTTCCTGCCCTAACCCTCAGCTCCATTTAGCAGGCTCAACAAATCATAGATAAAGGACTATAATTATCCTTCCATTTGCAGCTCCTGAGCCATCGTGACCCAATCGTCTCTAATGGTGTGCAAAAGCCACTGTGATTGAGGCTTTTTCTGAAATGCCTCAACATTGGATGGACAAACCTGCAAACATACATGGCAGAAGTTTAATGTTGTATGTTCGGTAAGGTGCTCTTAAACGTCAATGTTCCTAACATGTTAGAAAAAAAATAATTATTATTATTGCTGTTGCCATAACTATTATTAAGAAGAATAATTAGACCATATTTATCCCCTTTTCTCCCAATGTTAGAGGGAATGATGAGTTATGCTAATAAAAACTAGAATTATTGGGTTAATTTCTTGGGGATTTTTTTGTTTGTTTTGTTTTTTAAACAGTGATGTTCAACAGAGGTTTTCACACCTTTTAAAACTTAAAAAAAATAAATCTGTCAAATAAATAGATCAAAAGAGTTTCAGAACACAGTCGTGCCTTAAGCCATCCAAGAGTAAAATGTGACACCTGAACGAGCAGCAATGAGACCGTCAGGATGTCTGCAGGGCAGATAAACTCTAATGTCAAATGCAAATCAACTCATTTCATGGGATGATTATCTCAGAAGGATTTGGATTCAACAGTAGCAAAGAATCAGAGAAACCAACAAGCATCCCTACAACCACTTCTCTATACTTATACAGGAATCTTTCCAAGGGAATATTCCTCAGCACAACAGCTGTGTTAGCTTGAAATGCTCTGTGTGATGGTGCTTCTACTTTTTCTTCAGGAGATGGAATGATTTAGCTCCTCTTAAGAAGTTCTACCCTGAAATTATTAATCTGGCTACCTTACAGATCAGCCCATCAGTTTGCATGGGGATACAATCAATGAACTGCAGTGAATTACATAAACCAGACCTGAACAGTCCATCTTGTTTTACACAAATTCCTAGTCTCTTGTGGAGATAAACGTTCAAACCTAAGAAAACAGATTAATAAACTGAGAGAGCAAAAGGTGGTCAGAAAATAAAACACAAGCAAAGGAATAGGGTGAGGATTGGACATTCTGTGGTGAAGCGTTCTGCAAAGAAGTCTGCCTTTCTTCCCTTATATTTGTTCCCTCTCAATTACAATACAAAAAACGTTTTAACAGCCACCACAGACACATGAATTCTAGTACTTGTTAGTGTTGTGGAAAACTACCAAATGCCTTTCTGTATGCAAAGCATTTCTTCAGAACAGAACAAGTTCAGCACTGAGGGAACTGGAAATGTATCTCATCAAGGGACTCTGGATATATTGGGTAGGCAGGTGTACCCTGTAATACCCCAGATATTACAGCTTTCCCTGACAATATATTACCAGCAAAGATGACTTTAAAGATGTGGATAGGAAAAAAGAAGGACTTCCTCGCTGGTGCATTCACATCCCTTTAATTAGAATTGTTCCACTTCTGCACCAGTGTGGAAAACTCATTCCAAAATCCTGTTGACTGCAGTGAGCACTGAATCCCACCCCTGCTGTCTTCACAGGTGATAAGGGATGGCTGGATGTGGAAGAAGAGTAGGGAATGGAAACAAAGGAACATGAGCCAACATAAAAATACACTTTGCTGACTTAAGGCTTGAGGCTTCACTCTCTGGGCCAAGTAGTGGGGTGAAGTAAAATTCAGTGTCCCCGCTGACTTCTATACACTGATATTAATTTGCCTCTCCTGAGGTAAATAACTCTTCTGTTAAATCAGGACTAACTGTAAGACCTGATATTTCTGCAGATCTTTCTTCCAGATATGAGTTACAGCATAAGCCTGTTCTGAGTTTACTTTTTCTCAGTGCTTCTTAACTTAAATACTTTGGTTTCATTAAAAGATAATCTGAGCTAATTTAGGAATTAGACTGTTTGTACTAAGTGTACTCAGAAGGATGGAAAGGAAAACAAAATCTGCTACATTGAAATGAATCATCTTGGGGACATGGGTCTCAACTTATTGAAGGCGTAGGCACATATGGAACTCAACCCCAGAAAAAAAATATCTCCAGGATGCCGGCTCAGTCAGCCAAATGAAGAGAACTGTGATGAACAAAGCTCTGAATGTGATCAACAGCACAGCCCACAATCTCAGAAATCTCTGTTTTTCTCTCTCTGGTAGCATCCCACAATAAAGCTTCTACCTCTGTGTTTATGAGCTTTACATATAAACCAACAACAGCAGATCAAGAGAGCTACCTGCGGCTGTGGCACCACCACGCAAACAACGGACATCTTAAATCTACAGGGAGGAAGGAGCCCTCTTGTTTTCTTGCAGGGACCCAAAGAAATGATGAAAGACTAAAGGTACAGAGTGATCACAAAGCTCAATCCCCGTTTACAGATAAATATGCACGTTTATCACTCATAAAGCCCCCCATGACCTTGGAATCTATTCAGTGCCAATGGTTATCCTTCCAGTCACTGCACATGCCTTCGACTGGAGAAAACAAAACAACAGAAACCTTCCCCTTTGTGATGTCCAGATCACCAGTACAATAACAGATCAATTGAAGCTGAAGGAACAACAAAGCAGCAGCACATAGAAACAGGGCAAAAACAGGTAGAACACCATCACCCAGAACTGCAACGGAGACACAAGCAGACACATCAACTTTCCTTCAACTCCCATTATTGCACTGAATAGCATTCCTTAATTATTCATCAAATTCCAGCAGAGTTGCCCATCCATAAGACAACTTTTATTCAAGACAGCTTCAGTGTGTTTTGCATTAGCCAAGAACAGACACTTGTATAACACGTTCTTTCTCTGTAGCTGTACCAACACCACTTTAAGGAGTTTGCCTTCACGCTATCACTGACAGTAACCTTAAATAATCATACATTCCCTTTGATTAGCATATCCTAGCCATAGAAATATTTCCTTACTGTACCTGGCCAGTGTTGCATAGGCTGAATAGAGAAGTGAGATGGCTGTGTACCCAAATAACATCAAATCAAAATGCAGTTGTTTGTTGACTCCAACAGATTTAAAAAAACAAACCACAAAATAACAAAAAAAAAAAAAACCAAAACCAAACCAAACCCACAAACAAAAAAACACAAAACCACCCAAAAAGCTACTTCAGTTACATTGCATAAAACATGTCCAACACTTGCACTGTAATTAACATGCACAAGACAGACAGTAATCCATAATACCTTAGGAAAGAATCGGGTCACTTCGCTGCCTTATTCACTTTGGTTAATATTTTCCTATTATTATTACTATCTCCAGTGCTACCCTGATATATTCTTCAAGCTAAAGGCCAGATACTGTTAACCAGCAGATTAGATGCAGAGGAAAGCCACTGACTTCCAGGGAGTTCTTCCAGATCTGCTTCTATGTGAGTGGGATGATCATCTAGTCATAAACACCGGTATGTCACTAAATAAACCTTTTTTTTTTCTTTTTCTTTTTTTCCCCCCCATGCATTTTCCAGTCCTGAACAGCACGCTGCATTTTCTCTCCCTGACTATCAACTCTTCAGATTCCAATACATCCCTGAACTGTTCTCATGTTAAATTCACAGCATAGCCTCTCCTGTCCTGTCCGCTCTTCCCTCTGATTTCAGATGTGCTTTGCATAAAGAAAGTATTATTAGAACCAGCTGTTCAAATCCTGATAAGGAGAAGTGCACAGAGGCGTGTGAGCAGAGGTCAAAGGCACATTAACAGTAATTTTTACTACTACCCCAGGGTAAAAATAAAGAAGTCCTGGTGCACTGCTTGAAGGGTGAATCAGAGTTTCTGCGGCAGGTGAAGATGCAGAACTGCAAAGGGAACCTTGAAAATGTCAACAGCAGCACCAGGTCTGTTAGCAATCAGGTTTTATTTACCAGCCATATTGTGTTAAAAACAGACGTGATTTCCATACCGAGCACGGGAACCTGTCACCACATGCAAAGGGAGATTTATTGGTTTGAAATGAATCAAATTTATCTCGCGGACGCATCCTTCGTGCCTGTAGTTAGGGCTGAATGTAATTCCCCCTAAAAAGAAGTATTCCCAGGACCTGGGGAAGATGAGGGAAGAACCGGTAAATTAATGTCACTCCAAGACGAATCGGTGGTTTAGGGCTGGGTGGTTTTTTTTGGGGTTGTTTTTTTTTGGTTGGGTTTTTTTTTTCCCTTTTCATCGGCTGCGATAGAGATGGAGATGAAGGAAAAACCGGAGGAGAGAGACTTACCATTGCAGCAGGAATCTGTCCCGGGGTTGGAGATGCTGCATCCCCGCCGTACCGGGGCGGGGCGGGTGCCGAAGGGGAACACGGAGCGGTTCCCCGGGAGAAGCTGCCCAGCTCCGGCTGCCCGTGCTGCGTGTGAGCGGCCGGAGCCGGGCACCCCCCAGCCTGGCTCGGACCCGGCGGAGGAGGGGTCGGTGCTTCCGAAGAGAATCCAAATTCCTCCTCCCTCGACTGCTGGTCATGTCCAGGCTGCCTTTTGCTCAGGGGATGGGCCAGATCCTGGCCGTGAAGGAATTTGCCATAGCTTAATTAAAAAAAAAAAATAAAATAAAAATTTAAAAATACTAAAATAAAAAATAAATAAGATAATTTAAAAAGGAAGCAGAAAATTTGCAAACTTTTTTTTTTTCCTTTTCTTAATATCTCTTTTTTATTATTATTTCTTTTTTATTATTTATTTTTTTAAGAGGCGCTTATTCCCGCTCGGGAAGTAAGGGGTGGGATGGGGGAGGAGAAGGGTGTTCAAGCTGGATCAGATGCTCTGCCTGCTAGTCAAGGCTGTGGTGTGCTCGCCCCTGTTTCTCTCTCTCTCTCTCTCTCTCTCTAGCTCTGTGTGTGTGTGTGTGTGATTCTCATACCCAGACAATGCTCTGCAAAGCGAGCTGGTCCTGCGGAGAAATGCAAACACCTCCTCCCCCAAGTGCCTGAGGAAAGGAAAAGGGATATGGAACCAATAGCTTCTCCTTGGCTAGTCTCATTAATATGGAGGAAAAGAGGGAAACCAATGAGGACGATCAGGAGGCGGGGTTTATTTAAATTAAATTTCTTAAATCAAGCACTTTTCCTCCACACACACACTTTTTTTTCCTCCTTCTCTCTTCCCCAAATCCTCCTTCTCCCTGATACCCAAGGACTGTTTCTGCTGTCCTAGAGATTTTATTTATTTTCTTAATTAATGTGACAGGGTCAGTAAAACATGGTGATGAGAAGGTGGATGGCATTGCTGCTGGAAAGGAAAGGGGGGGGGGGGGGGTGGAAGGGAGGGTGAAGAGAGGCAATTTCTCCTTGTGCTGCAGAAGAGTTGACTGCAAAGAAAAACAATAAAGTAGCTGGAGTTGGCAGGGAGAGGAACTGAGAGGAAGCAGAGCAGGAATTTCACCTGGAAGCAGCATTTTGCAGATTTTTAATTTTTTTTTTTTGCAGGTGGCCCATGACCAAATGTTCCCCCTGAGCTTAAGGAAAGGATCTCCACACCCTCCCACAGCAGGCAGACACACCCAGGAAGGGAAGTGATTGCACAGGAACAGCAGCATCTGCACTGTCCTGCCTTTCCCCAGAGCTACACAGCAAGAGAATCCCTGTGACAGCAGGGCAGCAGTGATACCTGTTGCTGGAAAACCAGTGGAGTGGAGCCGTAGAGGGGGCTGAGATGCTTGGTGAGAAGGGAAGGGATGTCTAGCTGGTTCCTTTGATGTGTATCTGGAAAATAGCAGAATGGCACATGTCCCCTGCAAGGTAAGTGCACAAAAGCATCCAGACACTGCTCCCTTCTGCAGGGAGTAGCACTCAAGGGAAAGCTCTCCAGACATGGAAAATGATTGCTAAAGGAATCTGAACATCTATAGCAGGCCTAGAGGAGTCATCTGCCAAGGCATCCAGTGAAAAGTCATCTGCCAAGGCATCCATAGTACCACTTGGTACTATGTTGTTTTTTCTGCTGCCAATCATCCTACTCTCAGACCTCACAGATCCATGTCAAGAACTTGAGATGCTGAATGCCTGGATCCTTACACAGATTCTGACACCTGTGCTGTAAGAGCAGCTGTCTGCTGATGAGGTTCTTCTAATTACCCTGAAATTTCACAACACCTGGGATACTGATGCTGTTGCTCTTCCCATTGTGTAAGCCTTCTCCTCTGCTTATCTTTCACCACTTCCCCTTCATTTTCTGCATAACCCATCTTCTTCCATTTCCCTTAGCATGTAAACTCACTTCAAATCCTCCTTGCCATTACCCTGCTCCATGATTAAACAAAGGAGAAAAAAAGGAAATTTGATCATAAAAGCAAATAAATCCATTACCTGTCCAGCATGAAAATCCCTGACCCAGTTAATTCCTTGTATGTTATAGTCCCTGTGGCTCTCAGTCCAGGTGCAGGAGCCTGAGGGGACATAGCTCCACAAAAGAAGCACTAGACCAGACAGCCCTGGTCCCAGTGCCTTGGCACAATAACAATCCCATGGCTGCATAGATGCCTTCTCTTAAAATAAAAATAAAAAATATGCACAAACCCACTGTGAATTTATCCATCTCTTATTTTTATTCCAGCACCATTGAGCAGACCAAAGAATCAACTAGAATTTTCAAAGCTTTTCTTTACATGTTTGCCTCTAGTTGTGCCATCTTCTCTAGCTACAACTCACAGCTTTCAGTAAATACAAGGGGAAAAAAAAGAAAACAAACAAAAGATGTGGATGTTTACATTGTAATCCCCCTGTGCACTCTATAGACATTAATGAGAGAGAGAGACACTGTGAGGATGTCATCCCCTACACCTCCTTTATATGCCTACATAGTATAAAACACCTGGCTAGATTTTCATAAGTATAAAGGGAGCCAAGACTAACAAAATCAGATGTAGACAACTATTTGTTAGTCAATTCTATCTCATCAAGCCTTGTTTTTCTGCATCCTAAAGGGCAAGATATAGGACAAAGGAACCTTTACAGCAAAATGTTTGTTCTTCCCATGAAAAAAGCATCTATGTTCGCTCTGCAGACTTAAAAAACCTCTTCCCCCTTCAAAAAAAAATCCAATCCAGCACAACAAAAGAACCAAACCTCCAGCTATGTCCCCTAAAACTTCCACTATTTATGGCAGTTCTAACTCAAAAACCAGAGGGCCCACTATGAAATGTTTTCTAAGCTAAGCATGGAAGAAGCCTCCCAGTTTGTTCAATTATTATGTGCTACTCCAACATCTGCTCCTTATCTTTCCCAGGAGAAAGGCAACAGGCCAAGAGAATCATCTGGTGGCCCATATCCAGCCGCAGTTGGACTGCCTTAGATGATCTCAGCTGATACTCATATCAGGTTTCCTACTGAAGTAGGCAGGAGAGTCTAAGAACTTTGTTCTCTAAATAAGACCATTTTCTTTAGGAGAAAACAATGGAGCCATTTTCAGGCAAACAATGCTTTATTATTACCCTCATTAACAATCTGTTAAGTAGATCTTCATTATTTAGGTGTGTGTAAAGCATAATAGCCATTATCTTGGCTAGTATGAGAGACTGACAGGGGCAGGAGAAGACTTCCTGAGAGAAAAGTGTGAGTTACTGCCAAATGACCTAGACAGGGGCAAGACACTGCCAAGCTGGCTGCAAAAGTGTTTGCTGAGACTGGGTTAAAGGTATTTTGTTGGAAGGTCCTTGTCCTCTTATTTTATTTTGACACCTCAGGTGTGATCCTATTGACCAAACATCTAGGTTTGACCTGACTGACCATTTCTTCCTCCATATTAAAGTTAGATCTTACCAGTGCAGTCACTGGAATATAAGGCACTATCCATCTCAGCCCAAGGAGGTAAGAAAACAGCTTGGAGGAACTGTGACCTAAATGTGTCTGTTTCTCTCTGCTGACATTAGACACACCAGGAATACTAGCCCAGCTTGTCAACACCCACAAAGTAGACCTCTAAGGTTTAATGAGATTAATCTCTCTCTCACTATCAGGTTTGACAAGCCTTAAATGTTGAGACTCACCCAGTTGGCTTGTTCTCCTCTGCTATGACAAGAACCACCCCCAGGTAGTGCCACAGTCTCCCATCCAGATCCTATTGACCTGCAGATCCTCTGATGTGATGATCAGCTGTTCCAGAGATAAAAAATAGACCTGGAGGAAAGAAAAACTCCCCTGTGCTGCAGCTGACATGTGAGGTTGAGAAACATCTCAGGCCAGATGGGATCCTCTAGTCTACCTACTTCTAAGTCACTTCCTACCAAACAGTAGATTTCTAACAGTCAGAGACATCTCCTAGTTCCTGGTGAAGGTAGAGAGTGGGTGAAAACAGCTATTTACGCAGAAAGCAACAACAGTAATTTGTTCTGTTTTCTAGTTATGGAAATGAGCTGTATGGTTTTAAGATATTTCTACTAGTAGAATTGCATCCACAGCCAGGAAGAATGCAGTATAAATATAAATATCCCAGCTGCTACGATTAACTGGGACATCCTTGGTGTGTAGACAAATATCTACATCACTATGTTGAAAGGCAGTAACTCAAAAGTGTGAACTTAGAGAGCAGTAGGTGTCCTGTTGTGTGTGTACTCTTAGCTATCAGTAAACATGAGGTACTTTAGCCCACAGAGATGTGTACCTAAGGATACTGGAAGGTGGTGTAGCAGCTGTCAGTGAGAAGCTGAGGTGGTGTAAATTTTCCCTATCTAACCTATCTCCTCTTTCTGCCCAACTTGGCACAAGAGTAGAATTTGTTCTTTCTTCTTCTCAGGTAAATAAGCTAAAGATGCCCTCTGACAAACTCTTGTGATTCATGATCAGCTGTTTAAAGAAATTACATTGCGTGAATCATCTTTCCAGTGGAAGTTACATCCCCACTAAAGGGAGTCAACAGAAGGATGTGAGCTTCTGTGATAGAGAGAAAATGGCCAAAGTAGTAATGAACAAGATACAGCAGGAGGTCAGCAAGAGGATTAAATGAATAGGATGAATTACCTATAAGAGTTGGCTAGATTAGGATTCTTCAGCTCTCAACAGAGACTACTGAGGTTTCATTTCAACACTTTATAAAATAAATGTTTTGCAGTTTGGTGTCCATTTTGATATGTTTAACAAAATGTTTTAATTGATCTGGAAATAAATTTTGTACTTTTTCTTTTTTTTTCAGACTGAGTGTCAAAAAGATGCTTCGAACTGATAAGAAATTACAAATATATTTTATATAAATGTATTTTATAAATATATCTATAAATATATGTTTTATAATTTATATATAAAATACTATTCTGATCTTAATTGAAAGCTCCAGTGTTCTTACAGTTCTACTTCTAACTTCTCTATTGTTATGTGGACAAGATCCATCCTACTGCATCTTAAACATTTAGATGAATGAGTTTTCTAGGACTTTCCTTGCTCAATGGTCTCTGTTTCTAGAGACAGAGCCCTCTTGTGATTGTCAAGGTACTTCTGAAACATCCTTGTCTGCTCACTAACTATTAGAAAGAGCTCACAGTGTCTGTACTCTAAATTGCAGTGAAGTGACTTGGGACAAATGTTTATGGTTATCAGACATACAACACAAGTAGTACTTTCAGGTATAAGTATTATTATTGATGAGAAAATTATTCGTGGAGGTACCATCTGTAAAAGAAGGTCTGACTTGTCATCAGGCATGAACAAATAACACCCAAGCAATACTTTTAGTGGTGAGATTTCTGGTTGCTGAGCTATCCCCTTCTGAGACAGATTCCTGTCTCTCAAGTGTTTTAATTCCTTGAATGTAGTCCATTACTATATCCATTTTTTGAATTATGATCTTTAAAGCATTTTTGAGTGGAAAGCACTCAGATGTCTATGTTCAGTCAATACCAATCTTAAGAAAATTTTGCTTGACTTTTAGTTGAATTTTACAACAGTTCTGTTCCTTGATTGTGTAAACAAATGTCTCTGTGTGTGTATTTAAGGTTCAATATCTACACTAAACTGCAATACAGTCTTGAAATTTGACCCACCAAAAGTTTTGTAGAAACTCTAGCAAGAACAATAGAATTCGGTTGAGTTTTGAGCTTCTAATAAACAAAATGCAAGCTCTCTAAATAAATTAGTTGTTGAAGATTACAGTGAGCATTCCTTAATTTCAACCCCACTTCATCCTCTTCCTTAGTGAGACTGGGGACTTTTTTGCTGCTATTTGCATGAAGAATGAAGGGATGAGAAACATGAGTAGCATAAACAAAGACAACCAAATCTGGATGCATCTTTGTTTTAGTTTGTAAGAGCTGTCTAGTCATGTAGACCTAACCACAGTATGCTAATGTGAGAAGGAACACTCCATCAGATGGTGTTAAAGATGAATTGAGGCAAATGTCAAAATAAAAGAGATAATGTACACCTTCTACCACACAGGTCTATGCTTTTATCCAGGAAGTTTTCCCATGTCCTTGATGAAGCATCTAGGAGTTTATCCCCTTCCTAAATCTGGATAAAATTGGAACTGGAAGAGAGACCAACAATAGTTACACTGCGTTTCCATATTCAACATTCACTAAAAGAAACATTAATTTCTGAGAGCACCATTTTCTTCATCAGATGGCAGGAGGAATAGATATGCAATGCCTCAAAGAGCACAGGGTACAGAAAGATGCATTACCTCTTACAGGAAACAAAGCTGATTATGAGAACATCCAATACAACAAGAGTGTAGAAAAAGTCTGTTGTTCAAACTGCACTTCAAGCCCATGATGAGCCTATGAACCTGCTGTTGTCATATCCAAAATCATATTCAAGTTGCACATGGAAGACAACAGCTGATACTGCCACTGCTCAGTTGAGATGAGAGCCAGTCTACTGATTTCTCTCAATTTTCTTTGTTCCTGGAATTCTGGCTCTCAGACCATTTGTTTCCAAGAGCAAATAATCACAGATGAATTAAGTTTTCTGCCTTCTAGGAAGATGGGGAAGAAGATGCATTGGATATTGCTAGCTCTGGTCAGAAATGGAAAGCAGCAATATAATGCTGAGAAGTTCTTATGGACAGCCTCTGAGCTGTGACTTATGTCCTGTTCAAGCACATCACAGTTCAAATAAGGCAGACAGGGTTGCATCATGAGAAGTTCTGTGTGGAGGCAGGTGAGAGATCACCATGGCTATCAAGGCTCTTGTTAGGGTCACAGTCTTGAGAACACTTGCATATGTCCTTCTCACCAATTTAACGAGTTTGCTCAGAGCTATGCACGAGCCATAAGTGTCAGCTGGAGGTTTAGAAGAGAAAATTGCAATTTTCAGTGAAACATTCTTGTGTTCTTGGTTTATTTATTTGTTAGAAGGAGTGGCAGTTGCAGGAGGAGTGATGGGATAGTATGATGAGAAGGTTGTCTTTAAGTAGCACCAGAAGTCCATGATTTGGTTAGGGTTTTTTTTGTTTTATTTTGTTTTGTTTTTCAATTTTGAAACCAGATATAAGAAAAATTATAACACTGTATTTGTTATTTCTCAAATAAAAAATTAAGAAAAAATTCTCATTAAAAGAGTTACAGTAATAGATTTATTTCAACAAAAAAATTTTATTATCTATAAAAGAATTTGCAAAAGCAACATTAATATAGCACAGAATATACATCTGTGCCTTCTCTTATAATCCAAAAATCAGTAGCTACTTGTCTGCAAAATGATTAATTGATAACTCTCTGAATTTCTACCTACAACTATGAAGCAGCTCAATATATACTAAGTTTTTAAGAATAGTATTTTAATAAGGATTTTTGATTGTTTCAAAAGAAATTATATAACTACAAATAAATACAAGTGTAAGGAGTTCCTTATTAGTATTTACCTTAGAATAGTGGGCATCACAGTGAGATAAAGAGCCTAAGTCAAAAATGTTAGAAGTAGGTTCTGAAGGCTGAAAGTTCTCTGTAGTTCCTGCTTCACAACAAGTATGGAAAGAACCTTCCACAAGCATACAAACCTTCACGGACATTTATCAGAATGTGACTGACAACCAGAAGTCTCCTTTCAGGAGTTCTTTAGAATTTAATAAATCTTTTCTTAAAACCAAAGTCACTCAATAAAATTTTCACCTTGACCTTCAAACCTAGAAGGTGGTTGAAGGTGAGCCCACATGAGAATTCTTACATTCCAGATTGATAACTTGAGGATTTGTGACCTAAGCCCTGATCTAGGTAACTTCTCCTTAATTAAAGCATAATAAAGACACTAGTGAAGCAGATCTGAGGAAGAAGACACTGATCTATCCAGCTTGCATCTCCAACTGGCACACACCTTCCTTCATCTTTCAGACAGAGTCTTCTTTTGCAGCAGCTGAAAGATGCATTACATCTTCCTTAGACAGTTGTTCTAGAGTTATTAATGACCAACTTGTGGCTAAATTCAAAGGTCATACTTCTCATCTGAACTATCTTGATTTATAAGCTGGTTTTGTCACTTTGGATGGTTCTGCCTTCCTTTATCTCTAGGAATAGACAGATGGCTCCCCTAACTCTGCAGTCAAATGGTTTTCTTCTAATTCCTCTGACAGGATGTCTTAAGTTAATTTTTTTTTTTAAGCTTGTGATTGGAAGCAAAAGCCAGACAAATGCATTTTAGAAATAAAAAAAATACTTTCTTAAATAAGTAGGAAAAGTAACTACTGGAATGATGTACTAGAGGAAGAAGAAAGTTCTTAATCTCTAAGGGATTAATCTAATCAAAGGTTAGATGTACCTACAATGAAAATGTCTGTAGCTGAACAAATCCTTGTTTCCTTTCTAGGAAAAGGAAATATAGTTCACACCATCATCAGAAATCTGTGCATGAATCACCTCAACCTAAGGGAGGTAAGTAAAATAAATGAGAAAAATCACATCCTAAAAGTGTTATTTCTCTCCGTTAACTTTAAAGGAACCTTGGGTCAGAAAAGTGTACCTATGTAGCCAACATCTAAGGATGGGTGAGATGAATCCCACTCTAGACATCTTCAAGACAAGTCCATTTGTCACTTTAAGGAGATGCTTTATCCAAACATAAATCATTGGCTTCAATAACTGAATAAAATTTAGTGGTTTATGATGGCCATATGAATGAAAAGGTGGTGAACTCAACCCTGATAAAAGGAAATACTTTGTAAGACAAGCTTTCAGTGGCTGAACACATTTCCATTAAAAAATGATACACACCAAGAGTACAGTTCAGACTGGAAGGAATTGGAAAATAAGAAAAAATACCAAGGTTATCCAGAGGAAATATTAATAATGATGAAATAAATTTAGTAGGATATGTTAAAGTTTGAAAGCTTTAATCAGTTCCTAAATACTAAAGGCCAAGGCAAAAAATATACCATGTCCTGGGTAAAGACTGGATTACACAGGCAAAGAGTCTGATGGAATCAGGAGATCCCTATATTCTCAAAACTTCCTGGAGAAGAAAACCCATTAATCTTATTTTCTGATATAAATAATAATAACCAACCAACCAAATAAATAAACAAAAACCTCACCCTCTGTTCGTTTGAAGTTTGTATTATTTCTTTAAACAGGTTATGGGTTTCTTGGATTTCTCAAATCTCTTTCAACAGTAACAAGGATTGTTATTAGAGTTATATAGCAAAATACATGTTACAGAAAGCAAAACAGAAAGTGAGTTACTTCATTACTAAAATCAAAGTCATGCAGAACAAAAGACCTCATACTTCACACCCTAGTATGGCAGAAACAAGACATAGTGGATTGTCACTTCAGAGAAAAGCTACCAAAAATTATTCTTTAGCATTCTCTCTTATCTTTGAACTGTCTAACTTCCATCTTTATTAATCTTTTATACTCATTTTACATGATCTTACAATAAACAGTGCATAAAGTCAATAGGGTTATTATAACTTCTTTTGTATTTTTGTCACAGCAATATTATGTCAGAATTTAGCTTAGCTCTACACATAGTCTGCATTTGAAATAAAGACTTCTTCACATGCTGCTTATTTTAAATACTAGCTTTGTTTCTGTTCTCTGTTCAGTCAAAGCACTGTCTGATCCTAGCAGGATGACACACCATGAGGTAGATGGAACACATTTACATCCTAAAAAATTGGTGGTTTATGAGGGGTTTTTTTTTTTTTTGCCCTGAACTAGCAAGATTGGTAAGAAGTGAATACTACCTATGTCCAGGGCAAATAACTGTTTTTTTGTTTTGTTTTTTTCCATCAGCATATTATTAATTCACTAATTATATGCCTTACAGCCTAATTCCTTTCTTATTGACTTTAGTGTAAAACCTTGTATGAAGGTTACAGCATCCTCTCCTCAACCAGTTCTGATCTTTACACTTTATCCAATTGTAGTTGTTTACATCTCTCTCTTATTTTTCATTCCTCTGGCCTCTGTCCACCTGTGCTTCTGCTTTAAAGACTCTGGTTTCATCTACCTCTCTATTGGCTTTCACTTCCTTCTGTCGTTTTCTTATACTTCTGTGGGCCTTTCCAAAGAGGTCAGATGTCCACCAGATGCTCTCTGTGGTGCCATATTTGAGTGTCTCACAACCTTCAGGAGAAATTTTACCACTGTAATTGCAAGAAGCAGTGAACAAAACAATTTGGAAATACTGGCATAGATACAAATCTAGGACTCAACTCATTTCCTCTTAGCAAAACGATTCTTAAAATAGTTTGTCTCCATTGGAAGTAAATATATAAGATGTATTTGTTGAACTAAGTAAAGATGTCTACAGTATAAATGTTTGCATATATAAAGATGGAGGGACTATCACTACAACCTCCTCTTCCATATGTACACATTCTCAGTACAACTAAGGTCAACAATTTCTGTTATAATACACATTGCTCATGCTGCTTTTAAGTGCATTTAACAGCCAGAGATAAAATATATTCCTCAGATGTCTCCCATGATATCCTTGGCTTTTCACCAAGTACATGCACACTTAATGCTATTAGATCTACATACAGTATAAATTTACATATTACAAAAAATCCATAGTGCTATTTAATGTTCTGAAACATTTTTTCCATGTATTTTTACAGTAAAAACCATACATCCTGGTTATTCTAGCTAAGGTTATTCTTTTTTGAAGTGATGGCTGTGCTTGATGTATCAAAGACCTGTGCTGAAGTTGTGACAGTGGCTTGAATGACTGTATTTTCTTACTTCTCCTTCTCTTCCTCAGTTTCCTCTTTAAAAATGGCAATTGTGGTACTGGTCTCCAACAGAAAACACCAACAAAACAATTATGAAATATATAGTAATTTTCCTCTGTCTTGTGGAAGCATGTGACCACACACAAGTGACAACTACACAACCAGGGTAACCCACATTCCGTTGAAACTTTGTTACCCACATGGAGAGGCCAACATGAAAGTTGATTCTCTATATATTTGTGACAATCACAAATAATTTTGAAGTATCTATTTTGCTGATAAATATTTCAACCAACCATGAAGGCAATAACGTAGCATTATGCAGTTTTCTGCAACAAGCATGAAAACACACTCCAGCTGCAGCGCCTCGGAACACTAAATGTTCCCTTTATTCATTTCTAGTTCTTTTTTATGAGCAATAAAGCACATCATTCTATCAATTCTGCTCTTTTACACTTAGGACCATAATGAAATGCTCTGAATGAACATGGATTGGAAATCTTGAAAAAGAAAAAAAAATCCCAAAATGTCATCACTAGCAATAAAGACTTTATAAGCTGTAAAGCTGCAATTTTTGTGGACATCTCTTTCAGACATTTTTTTTTTCAAAGAGCTTCCCAAATCATGACAGTCAAGCAGGCTGGCTTAACACAATCCTTTTACATTGCACAGAATTGTCTCCAAGTAAAATTGCCAGTGATCATCCTCATTTAAACTGCTTCACAGCTTCTAGGAGAGAATCATGGGCAGAAATTTGCAATATAAATTGGAATTAGCTTTATGGGAGAACCAAACAGCCTGTGGATTCCTGAATAACAAACAAAGTCTTGGTGAAATAATAATTATCCTCTGTGTTTGCAACATGGTTCATCACAGAGCCCTGCAATACCCTTAGGCAGTCAGTACAAGGTTTGTATTCTGCGTCATTGAAAAGCTGTGTCCCTGAAGAGAAGCACAGTACCTGTTAACTGCATATCACTCCCTGGATAATTTAGTCTTGTAGAAGGGATAGATGTTCACAGTGATGCTTAAACAGCCTGATGCTCTCTTCCCTTTGTATTTAAATTATTTCCAAACATAAAAGTACTTTTCCTGCAGAGATGAATAGAAATGTCAACCTGGTAGAGAAAAAAAGTAGCAAGATGGGAATATATTATAGATTTGAGATCACTGACAATCAGATGAGAATTTTAAAGACTTTTAGGTACCCAGCAATTTCTACAGGGTATTACCTAAGTAGCCTTACTTGTGAAACTAGAAGTAGTGTTGCCTATGCAGACTTTTGGTCCCAAATGATTCTGGAAAAACAAAACTGATTGCCAATTTTCTTATTTCCTTCAGTGTAAATCTAAAGCAATGATTTTCAATGTCTTCTCATCTGTGAACCTCTGTTTTCTTTTTCTCCCTGGAGAGCTATATAGCAAATGGAAACCTACAAACAGCTGTGTTAGTTAGAATCATAGAATCACAGCATAATAAAATCATTTTAGTTGGAAAAGACCTTTAAGACCATTAAGTCCAATCAAAACCTACCCAAGCCATTGTGAGGCTCTGACATAAAGTTTGAGAAATCTTTTGAGCATAGCAGACTTTCTTTCTCTGGGGAACAAATGTCTTATCATGCAAGATTTGCTCAGTAGTGCAATTTAGGGACACAACTTTTATCTCTTCATCATCTCTTAATCAGTAAAACAGCTACTTCAAATCATATTTTGTTACAGCCTCTTCTTTCTGAGGTCTGGTTAACACTTTCACTATGTCTAGAACACTTCTGATTTCAAAGAAATGTCAATCAAAAAGGCTTTATTTCCCAGCATGTAAATAAATTTCATGTCACTCTAGCAGATGTCTTTTCAAGGAGTAGGTGTTTGTTTCTTAGTCAAGCTCTTCCAGCCATGGCCTGAGAATCTCTCTCTCTTGCCAGTAAGCTTTAATTTACAGAATCATTCTTTATATCCAGACATGTCTTGCTGAGCAACAATTAACCACAAATAAACTCATCAAGAAGTGGGGAGTGGTGAGACTGTAAGTCAAAGACATATGTGTGTACCTGCCCCTGCTTCAAGAGAAAATAATAATAATAAAAAATATCCAGTTATCCTTGTAACCTACCCTGTATTATGGGAGTGTCTTTTATTTCAGCCCGCAGAAAGAATCATAGAAGGGTTTGGGCCAGAAGGGACCTCTAAAGATCATCTACTCCAACCTCCCTGCAGTGAACAGGGACACCTTCAATTAGATCAGGTGGTTCAGAGTCCACTCCAACATGACCTTGAATGTTTCCAGGTATGGAGCTTCTACCACCTTTCTGGACAACCTGTGTACAGTGTTTTACCACCCTCATAGTGATATTTTTTTTTTTTTTCCTTAGAAACAGGGAATTATCCCTGTGATCACTCTGGTATAGCAAACAATTGCAACATGCAGTGAATCAAACCTGGACTGCTCCTGAGTGCCTTGGATTTGTTACAGATTTTTTTTTTCCTTGTCTAGTTTCTGGCAGGTTTATAGCTGGGTTTGTTATCTCTACCTTCCTGTGTCCCCGAGCTGCATAACATGTGCCTGTGCAGAACACAGGAAGGAGCAGAGCAATGATGGCACTGAAGTACTGCCTGCAATCCCCAAGCTCCAAATAGGTTTAGATTTTGTGTTTAGTTTTTTAGCTTTAAAAACAAACAAACAAAAAACCAAACCAAAACAAACATCAAAAAACCCCCACATCACTCATGAGCAGGAGAAGCATTTACCTGCTGTGTACAATGGTTCAGTAATGTAAAGCTGAGGTCTGGAAGGAATTAAAAGAAAAATAAGAGGTTTTTCTAAGTACAATAAAGGGTAATATTAAAATATTGTAACTGCCTACACTAACTAGCAACAGACAGTCTGAGAAATCTGTTAAAGGAGATAAGAAATTGGAAAGCATTTAGTTCATAAGCCAAAAAATTATAAGAGTTTTAAGAGGGAAGGTTAGAAGCTGACTGTGGGATTCCTATCCAGCACACTGATGATAAATGTAAATACGATTTCATACAGTGCAGAGACAACCTTTTCAGTCACACACAAAGGGATTTATCAGGGAGGGAAGCTTGGGACTTGTAATAACAAATGCAGAATCTTCACTTGTACATAAAATAGTGTATTCAGATGGTCAAATCTTCTTTTAATCACCTCTAAAGGTACCACATGAGCCAGCAGTTCTGGGTCTATTTTTTCTTGCAGATAATGAGGTTAATTGACAACTGCAGCATCCTGATAAGGCCTAGATGGAAGATAAAATGTAAGCCCAGAGACAGATAAAGTGAGATAGCTCTAATGACCAGCATTAACAAGGGTGCTGACCATTATTAAATCTGTGCTTTCATGGAAAGAAAAAAAAAATAAAAAGAGTTACTTCTATATGTGATGTATTTTGCAGGGAATAACCTAATGATAGCAAATGAGGCACTTAAATCCAAGAGGACCAGTGCGATGATTTCTAGTGATTTGGAGAGTTGCACACTTGACAGTTGGGAATGAAAGACACAACAGGGGGTCTGTTTTGACAAGTTGTTATTTCAAAAAGGATTCAGAGGGAGAGAAGATAAAATTCACTGTGATCCTCTTTGTCTGTGTATGTAAAAAAAGAATGGAAACAGTTACTGGATGTATAGAGATGAGAATAATGTGTCATTTTTGCTCTCTATACTGTTCCTGTGGAATTCATCCAGGAAAACTGCATGCTCCTGTGCACTGTTGCTGAAAAAAAAAAACCAATAATAATAATAAATTACTAAAGCTTACAGAAAATGTTTGAATTTGAGTCTACCTGCAAAACAAACATTTGCTGCTGAGCAGGTCATACCAGGCTCATTTTATAGTCACTGGGGAAAAATACGCACTTTTCAGTCGTATAGCATATTTTAGATATCTATTTTAGGGTGAGAAAAATCATGGCCTGATTTCCACTCACTGTTTTCACTGGCTCTCCAGTGACTGCCAGGTGTCAAGAGGGAATAACTCCAGTGGAAATAATTCTATTGTAAAAAAATGATATTTAATTACATAAATCACATCCTAAAAGACAAAAAAAGTCTGTTTTGGTTATCACCAAGATGACTTAGAGGTAACTGATAATGTTCTAATATGAATATACCTTAAATGAAGGAAATTAAGCCTTCTTATAAGCTCTTTAACCTAATGGTAAAAGGCACAGGAGGAGTGGATGGAAGTTAAAGTGGGATTACATCATATTAGAAATAAAGCATGGTTTTAGTACTTAAAATAGTAAAAAATTCTAAGCCAAGTCATAAATTCTCCCTTTCTAATGTCTTCAAATAAAAATGAATGCCTTTCTGGAGGAGGTGCTTTAGCAAGGCACAAATCATTGAGCACAGGTTCATCACGGGTTGAAATTCATAGAATCATTCAGGTTGGGAAAGATCCTTAAGATCATCAAGTCCAATCACTAATGTAACACTGCCAAAGTCCACCACTAAACCATGTCCCTAGGTGCCACATCTACATGTTTTTTAAATATCTCCAGTGATGGTTACTCTGGCATGTCCCTGGGCAGCCTGTTCCAATGCTTGACAACATTTTTAGTGAAGAAATTTTTTCCTAATACCCAATCTAAACCTCCCCTGGTACAACTTGAGAGCATTTCCTTTTGTTCTGTTGCTTGCTACTTGGGAAAAGAGACTGACTCCCACTTTGCTACAATCTCATTTTAGGTAGTTGTAGAGAGTGAGAAGGTTTCCCTTCAGCCTCCTTTTCTCCAGACTAAACAACCCCAGATCCCTCAGCTTCTCTTCATAAGGCTTGTGATCTAGACTCTTCATGAACTTGGTTGCTCTTTTTTGGACACCAAATGCAGTCCTGAGAAGCAGCTATGAGCCTTTTCTATTTTTCTTGCAATATTATTAAGAAAGACAAGTCATACCTGGCCTGTCAACCATATATGAATCCTAGTAGTATTAAGGTGGGCTTTGGTATGCAGGGGATCATATTAGATCATGAAAAATCATGTTAGATTATGATTTTTTACCTTGAACTCTATGAGTTTAAGCACTCTTTATGAAAGCCCTACCATAATACATTGCCATCATTGCTCTCCTGTAGTCAAGGTTAAAAATCAAAGTGTTATATCACCTATTTAATTAATCTTTTACTTTGTAAAATACTGTCATCTGAAATAAGGATAATTGATTATTTCTTTCCTTCTTTCTTTCATTCTTTTTCTGTTTTCTGTCTTTCTTAACATAGTCTGTAACCGAAGTAGGGCCATTCATTTTCCTTGTTCAAAGAATTATTTTTTTTTTCCTGATTTACAAGAAGTTATCCTGAAAAGTTGTTTTGTTTTGGTTTGGCTTTTTTTATGTTCTGGGGTTTTTTTAATGTATGTGTTTAACTCTGGTGTATAACAATGCTCGTAAATAATTAAAAGCTAAAGAAAGGATTTTATAATAAAGGTTTAGAGACAATTTAATCTGTTTGCTTCAGCAGGCTCTTATTCTTAATATGATTCAGAGATAAACATTTTGAAAGGATGATACACAATATGAACTTAAAATATCATGTATTTGCCAGATATGCTGATTGGCACAAATCCTGGTAAAACCTTAGAGATTGCTGCTTTAATTAGGACCAATGTCTTCCCCTGGCCTGCACAGAACAACTATGTCCCTTTTCTCAGCAAATTGCACCTAGATCTGCCAGTACTTTAAGGCAAGGTGTGACACCTAAATCTGCAGCTTTTACATTCCAGATGTTCAGGCAATGTAATCAAATCAAAGCAAACAGCTTCATCGTAGCCCTTTTAAAATAACCCATGGGCTGCTGATTAAGAAACCTTCCCAGGACTGGTGGATCCAAGTCCTCTTTATCCGTGAGAGCAAAGAACAGAATTTCTTCCTGGGTAGCATGATTAACATGGCTACTATATGAAAAGAAGGAAGACAGTAGAGTAACTCTGCTCAACTCAACATTTTCCCTCAGAAGATTTCCAAGTCTGGGTCTGGAGAAGAAGTTCATGTTCAATGTCTTTCCTGAGCTTAAGGAAAGGAGCTTAGATACTGCATGTAACTCAACATTGCCCATTTATCCTCAGAGACTGTATAAAGAGATTCACAAAGTATTTCACACTAATTAAACCATCCTGTTTGGGTCATACATCTTCTTCTTAGGTATGTCTCAACATCTAGTGCCTGTAGCTTGCTTCTGCCCTCTGTCACTACCTAGTGTTATTAAATCTCCTATAACTTGCTACATCTGAATTTTGATCATTGACTTATGAATTATTTATAGCAAAGGAACTTGGTTGTGATCTAAACATGGGATTATAATTATGTTATAAATCATTAATTACAAAAGCAACCTCATGTTTAACAAGGCTGGTTTTTGCCATTTTGTCAAACACATTGACCTTGTTAGAGGTATGTGTATGTGCTTGTTTTTTCCCATTATCCACCAAACAACTGCAACATCAGTATTCAAATAAAGTTTCCTGTCTTTTACTTATACATTTTCTTACACAGATGATAGCTGAGTCTTTCCTAAAGCCTTAAGGAAACAAGCATGCAGATTTTGGCTATCTCTGCCTGGTCTTCTCTATTTCCATGATACTGCTTTTTCAGGTCCCTTAGATCATTTCAAAACCTGATTTGTCTGCAGAACATGCAGAGCAGTAATGACCAGTGTTAATTTGGGCTGGACTAACAAGAAACCATTTTGGCTGATTTTTAACTCTTTTGTTGTTGTTGTTTTGTTTTTAAATCATCTTTCTGAACAAAACAAACCCTTACTTTGTGTACCTGAAATTAATTTACCTGTGGAATATTACCTGCCAGGAGGGAAACTATGTGATGCAAACTGTGGGATACAGAAAAAAACGTATTTTTAGATTTATTAATTTCTAAAAATAAATATATGTAGAGGAGCTATTGGTCAATATTACTAATTAGTAGCATAGGTCATCATCTCCAGCTGACTAGATTAACAATATATTTGCAGGCATGCAAGAAAAGAACATTTATAGAAAGATAACAGGATACTGTGTGTCTTCATGTGAACTTCTTTCCAAGCATAAGAAACCCTAAGCAAAAGATCACAGGGGAAGATCATTATAAAGCTTTGTGAATCTTCTTCACTTCTCAGTTGTGGTCTCCACAAACAGATTTTGGAAATTAGGATCCTTCTTTTTCTCCAAAGACCAGACTCTTAACACCTTTTGCAAAATAAATTGGCAGATCTTATGACCTCACTGTCCTAGATAGGGTTTTGATTTGTAATTCTGACCATATAATGAAAGCTCACATTCTCATTCTTTCTCCTATTCCTCTTCTCCCTTTCTTCCTCTGTTTATCCTGGTCCAGAAAAAAAAATACTTTTTTGCTCATGCATTTATGGAAGAATTTTAATTTTTCATAATTTTTTCTTTCATGAAAAATTTAAGTTGCAGCTGTCAACTCCATTTCACTCTGGAACAAAAACTTACCCCAAAATATTTTCTGGTATTTAAGCTTCTCTTTTTCACAAAAATGAGAGTTTTCAACCAGAGAAGGCTGTAAAACTCATCCAGAAGTGATTGGTTTTATTCATTCCATGTTGGGCATAAAATTTTTATTCAGAACACATGCCTGCAGAATAGGATAGCAGAAGATGTTGTCATGCAGAAAATACCTTTGGTTTAAGCAATCTTTGAATTTTTAAACCTCTTAGCAAACACATGCACAAAGGAAGAACTTGCTGCATGCCAGATGATGCTGAAGGTACACCTTAAGGGAACTGGATCTTCCTGGGCACACTTTGAATTTAGCAGCCCATTAACACTGCTAATGTCAGATCAGGTCAAGCTCTTCCTTTTGCCTAGAAATGGTCTTGCAGCTTTCTACTTCTATGGAATTGAATGGTCACTACTGTCATATCAATGAGTGTTGAGAATGACCTGATGGTTGATCTTTCAGCACCAATAGATGCCAAATCTTGGCAGGCAAGAACACTTGCCTACATTTGTAACTGCCTTTCTACCTCAGGAAGCAAAACATCTGACAGGGAGACAGAAGAGTGATAAGAAAAAAAAACAAAAAAGAAAAAAAGAAAAAACGTCCACGTATATACACTGAAAAAAAATGAGCTGCAACACTTTGTTGAAGAGAAAGGGCTTCCTTTGTGGTTCTCATACCTCCTTTGCTCCACAAAATGCCAATAATTTGACAGCACAGCACTTAGTTATGGTCAGTCCTCTAGACACCTCTGTGATTTGTAAATAACATTGACATTGCCAAATTTTTCACGTGCACAGAAAGTTTTTTATTGTCATCATCATGATTCCCTTGTGTGTCATATCTACTCTCTGGCAGGTTGTCATTTTTATTGCTTTCCCTTAAATAACTTCCACTAAGAAATAATTCTTTTCAAACTGAAGTCCTGTTCTGGAGGAAAACAAGATTTTCAAAAATTCTGGATAATACACAGAGCCCCCAGTCACAACCTCTTTGATTTCACTTTTTCAGTCCTCCTGATTTTTTTTTTTTTTTAAGTTGTCCATAATTTTAATTTTTTACTGACCTTTTTTCTTGAACCCTTCCAATTTGGCTCACAATTAGACACCAATCAGAAAAATCTTTGCTAAAAGTTTAATCCACATCATTCAGTTCTCAGAGCTTTGTTCCTAATGAAAGCTTCTAATGCTTTTTCAGTCATCCTAGGTTACATGGAACATCCACATGGGACTGGTATTTACTGCACAGCACCAACAGGAGACCAATGCCTTTTAGGTCAGCAATTGGATGACATTGGAAAACCTCTTAGGACACCAGGAAGACATAAACTGGAGAAATAGTTGCTTAAAATATGACATTTATGTTCTTTTGCCTGGCCCTCTCCTACCAGAACATAAAGCTACTGATTTCCTATATATCCTGCAGTAAAAGCAACTTCACCACACAGATATTTTAGATGTTCAAGATGATGTTGTTTAGGCAACTGTCTCCTATCCTGTCCCTGTTGTCTCATGACTAACCATCAGCCTCAAAGAAAGATGTGGTTTGCAGGATTATACCATTAAATACACTGAATATCTAATTTCCATGAGGACATATCTTAATGTGGTAGGGGTGATTCAACAATATGAAGTGATGACCTACAAGGGTAAACAAACAAGTAATTCCTTCCTGCTCTTATTTTTTGTGGAAAAAATATTTCTAGGAAGGAAAAGGAAGCTGGTTAAAATTATAGCTCTGACTATTTTTTTTTTTTTTTTTTTTTAACCAAAGATCTATTTTAAAATGCATTCCATTATTTGGATGAGAGAGCTTTTTCACTAGAAAAATAATACTACCAGCTCTTCCAACATATTAATCACATTTGTCATTGTTAAAATTTCAGCTTGTTTCCCATGTCATTTAGAGAACCCTTTGAGAATGGAAAAAAAAAAAAAATATCTTAATCAAGGAGCAATTCTTTTTTATCTCCCTTTGACAAAATAGGAATCTTATTCTAACCATGTGGGAACCAATTAAAGACACAGCCAGGAATGGCAATGAGTTAAGTCATGTGGGTAAGATTTACCATGCCAAACTTCAGGGGAGAGATTGATTTACTTACATGAAGTGCTCACTGGCATTAGGGATGCTGTCAAGTTGAAGGTACCAGACATCTACCCAGGCCTTGCAAACATGGCAGGATGTATAGGAGGTTTGTTCCCCTCTGGAGCACAACTGTGAAGCTAACACTAGCAAGTAATTTTGTATAGGAATCAGAATCCTACCTTACATCTCCATTGACCAAAAAGGGAGCAGTTAGTGGTGTCCACCTCAGAGCTGAATGTCTGAGATGGTGGGGTCTGTTTTAGTGAGATGAGTACCACTCATCCTCTCCTCACAGCTGTACATAACATCATTTGAAGGTAACAGACAAGATTCCTTTTTAACTTTGTCCCTTTCAATCTGTGGCATTGGCACAAAGAGACCCAAACTGAAGAGAGTCAGTTCAACTATGAATTCTTCACTGCAGGGAACATTTGTCTGATGTAAAGCAAATGCACTGTGCTTCTAAACCTCTCTTTCCCTCTATCTCAGGAAGGAATTGATACTTCCTCCCTTGTGTCCCAAGCCAGAAAGGAGGTGGTTTCAACCCAAGCTGCACTTTATGCCTTTACTTGGGCATCCAACAGCCTTTTAGAGTTATATGACAGATGGGAGTAGGGAGAACATGCCAGAAAAAGCTTTAATCTTCATTGACAATTGTGTTCACAACACTTGCTGGTTTTGGGCAAGTATTTGGACCATGGAAGGTGGGCTAAACAACATAGCACACAGACAGACAAAGCCACTTCTCCCATTAAGCCATTTTCTGTCAAGCACAGGTTCAGCTGCTCAGTAGCGACTCAACAGACAAGTAAAATTAGCTTCTATTATGTTCTGTCAATCCATTTCATGTGTCTCACTGTGGTGACCTGAAAGAAACATCTGGTTTGCTGCACACAGTTTTTCTTCCATCTGGCTTATGTTAATATTGGGAGGGGAAAAAGGAGAATGGGTGATAGGGGATGAGTGAATACATGCAGCCCTAAATGTTTTCAATAGAGCATTAATTGAAATGTTGTAGATACTCTTTGCCTCAGCTGTGGCTGTTCATAATAATAGGTTGATGGATTCAGAGAGGAATAACAACAACAAAAAATCTCTTCTCAGAGAGAAAGAAATTCAAGCACTGGGCTGGAGATTTGAGAGCTGACTAAATTCCTGAACCTGATAAATTGGACATGTACAAGTCCTGGAGCAGGATAAGATGTATCCAGCAGGAAGCTGGCTGACAAAATACTGCCACTCTACATCTGCTTTGAAAATTTGCAGTGACTAAGAGAGGTCTCCAATGTCTAAAAAGGCAAAAAAAAAAAGGCAAAAAAGCACCATGTTAATCCTTAAAAAAAAAGACAAGGAGGAGGGTACAGATAACTACACAACACTTATTTTACCTCAGTCCTTGGGAATGAAGCAAACCTCCCATACAAGGTATTTTTTAATGCACATGAAGAAGAAGCTTAGTTGAATTTTGCATAGGTTATCATAATGCAAAAGTTCATCCTTCATTAGTCCAAAGGAAAAAGGATCTTGAAAACAAACAAAGTGTGTTTTAACCATGTGGCTAACAGGAATAAGGACCTAGTATTTAGGACAGGTGTTGGGAAATTTAGGTTCCTCAGCATTGCTTGGGATGGGTGATTTGTTGTCATCCTTCTTTTAGGACAACTCTGATCACAAAGGAGGGTGAAGTATATTTTGTACAGAATCCAAGATACCCAACACAAAGGATAGAAAACTTTATTTTGCAAGGTACTGTCAAGACATTATGCATTACACACAAAAAAAGTCAATATATATGCATTTAAAAAAACACCAGTTGCCATTTTTAGTATCTTCATATCTCAGACTGTGGGATCTGGGATGGTCTATAGGTAACGACTAACTGTGACCTCTAGGAATAGAACCATGAAGTGTCATATAGCAGTGTGATAGAGATACATGACTGGGAAAAGGGGGAGAGAAATGCCTAAAATGGCCAAATTTCCTTGCAAAGGTTGTTTCTTTTGAGATTGGAGGGAACCAATATGATTATATTCTTAAATTATGTACTTCCAAAGTCATGATGAAACCAAGCCATACACCTAAATCCAAGAGAAATAAAAAATCAGAAGGTAAATTTGTGTGGTTTAGATGTCTATTGAAAAAATTCTCAATCTTTCTTGTTGGCAGCTATAATAAAGGCAGGGATCTTCTTTGTGACCTGCGGATGACAACCGTCTGAATATGAGCCAGCAGTGTGCCCAAGTGGCCAAGAAGGCCAACAGCATCCTGGCCTGTGTCAGGAATAGTGTGGCCAGCAGGACGAGGGCAGTGATCGCCCCCCAGTGCTTGGCACTGGTGAGGCTGCACCTCAAGTCCTGTGTTGAGTTTAGGCCCCTCACTCCATGAAGGACATGGAGGTGCTGGAGCGTGTCCAGAGAAGGGCAGCGGAGCTGGGGAAGGGTCTGGAGCACAAGTGTGCTGAGTTCCCGGCTGAGGGAACTGGGGGTGTTGAGCCTGGAGAAAAGGAGGCTGAGGGGAGACCTTCTGGCTCTTTCCAACTCCCTGCAAGGAGGGTGGAGAGAGGTGGGTGTTGGTTTCTTCTCCCAGGCAACAAGAGGAAAGAGCCTCAAGTTGCATCAGGAGAGGTTTAGATTAGATATTAGGAAAAATTTATTCATTGAAAGGTTTGTCAAGCATTGGGTTTACAGTTGGACTTAATGATCTTAAAGGTCTTTTCCAACCAAAACGATCCTATGATTCTGTGACTCTGTAAACACATAGTCAGCTGTGGCACTGTGCAAAAACATAGTAACTTCTCTAAATGCAGACACTCATGATCCTCTGGCTGTGCCTTAAAGCGGTCGTTTACAGAGGATTTACAGCTCCTTAGACCACTGTTTGCTTTTACTACAGCACAGATGATACAAGGTCACTGTATGTGCAATTTCATTTTGGGCAAATCTCCAGGAAAGCTGCATCTCAATAGTTGTTTATTTAATTTGCCAATACCATGGTCACAACTATACAAAAATAGGTAATGACTTTTCCCCTGGCAAAATAGATGACCACTATGACCTTTACCTGATATATCACTTGTTTCTCCAGCCAGGTCACTGTGCTGTGTGCTGAACAGGAGCAAACGCTCTGATTCCCCCGTGAGAAGTCTGACTGCAGTTGAAAGATTGTTTGGGTCAGAAGTAGGGTTTCCTCCAGTGACATCAGGGGTAAGATCCATTGGCCACCACAAATGTGGGAAGTCTTCATCCAGTTGCACCACCAATTCCCTGTGCTGTATAGAGCTGATCACTCAGACCTGCTGTTAAGCATTTGGATTCTGAATACAGGCAGTACTTTCTTTCTAACTCAGATGTCTAAACATGCTAATATGAAACGTCTAACAGGCAGACAGTGGTCCCTTTTGTCCACTTGGGTCTCAAAGATTGATTTGTGAGGTCTGGAAGAGAAGTGATGGCTCCAACATTGCTTGATCCAGAGAATTACCAGTCAATGTATGAATGTCCCACCTTACAGTCTTGCAGAGTTTCACTGTAAAATGTGACCTGGATGGAAAGTCACTGATTTCCATTGAAGGAATGCTTACTTAGCAGCTGCACCTAAAGGTCTTGACATTATAACAATCATTTATGGGGACACTCCCACCCAAAGGTACCACTGAAATAAATAATAATGCTTCTAAAGTAACAAATACCATAGTTCATTTTGTTTTGGTTCTTGATTTCTACAGAGACACCATGACACATTTTAAAGCCTTTCCATGCCAATCAGGAAAGATGGATACTTTTATTTTTCTTTTCAATTATAGATATGTTTTTTTCTCTGTTCATATTCACACAGGAACTGTGAGAAAAGAGAAAAATTTGAGGGTTCATTTAAATTTAGTCTTTCATCTTACAGGGTAATTTTATATTAGATACAAGGTGTCTAGGTAAAACCACTCACTGGAGATGCCATTCTCTTTTCACTGACCATAGAGGGAGCTGAGATAGATGGTTCGGATGCTTTTGTGTAGCTAAGTAAAATTATTTTCACCCTTCAGGAATGGACAGCAGGATGACCACGAGCCAGCACGGTGCCCTTGTGGCCAGGAAGGCCAGTAGCATCCTGGGGTGCATTAGAAGGGGTGTGGTCAGTAGGTCAAGAGAGGTTCTTCTTCCCCTCTACTCTGCCCTCGTGAGGCCACATCTGGAATATTGTGTCCAGTTCTGGGCCCCACAGTTCAAGAAGGACGGGGAACTGCTTGAGAGAGTCCAGCACAGAGCCACCAAGATGATGAAGGGAGTGGAGCATCTCCCTTATGAGGAAAGGCTGAGGGAGCTGGGGCTCTTTAGCTTGGAGAAGAGGAGACTGAGGGGTGACCTTATTAATGTTTATAAATATTTGAAGGGTGAGTGTCAGGAGGATGGGGCCAGGCTCTTCACAGTGATGTCCAATGATAGGACAAGGGGCAATGGGTGTAAGCGGGAACACAGGAGGTTCTGCTTGGATTTGAGGAGGAACTTCTTTACTGTGAGGGTGACAGAGCACTGGGATAGGCTGCCCAGGGAGGTTGTGGAGTCTCCTTCTTTGGAGACATTCAAGACCCGCCTGGACGCCTTCCTGTGTGAACTCATCTAGGTGTTCCTGCTCCGGCAGGGGGATTGGACTGGATGATCTTTTGAGGTCCCTTCCAATCCCTGACATTCTGTGTGATTCCTTCTAAGACTTACAATAAATAAAATGATAATTGGGAAAACTCTGGTTCTTTCATACATGGCAAGTATTAATTTTTTCCTTCATTGTAATTCTGGTGAAATATTAGAATGATTTTTTTTTTTCCTTTCTTAGCTAATGAATGTTAAGCACCAGCTTCAAAACTTATCCCTTCCTGACCATATCAGAAAATAAACTGGTTTTAAACAATTTCATATTGATGGTGGATTATATTCAGGTTTTTTGCTCATTTGAGCAAGAAGTTGATATCTAAATTTCAAGTTAATATTTTGGGATTCGAGAGCTTTTTTTCAGTGTCTACTGAATTAATTATTTTTAGTAGCAAGAATATGTAAGAAAAGGTCTATACACTCAAGCTGACATTAGAGTGATAACTTTTGAATAAAGGAGGACAGGGGATGCTCAAAATCTCTGAAAAGCAGACCAGACAGTATCCCTGCTGCTACAGTCATGTATCTGCTTCTACTGCTTATTTTTCAACTGAAATAACAACCCTTTGTTTGAGAATCCCCATTAGTTGCTGTGGAGATAATTATGAGTCCAGAGGAAAAAAAAAAAGGCAATTCTAAGTAAGGATATGAAAAGAGGAAGAGAGAAATTCCTGGAGCAAGAGAGATCTATGCAGATTTCTTAATAATTAAAAAAAAAAAAAAAAAGGAAAAAGGAAAAAGAAAAGAAAAAAAGCTGACTCCAGGCATCTGTAAAAGAAAAAGAGACAAGATCTGTCATAAAGGAAAGGAAAGGATTTAGCTTCAGTATTCATAAGCACTTGTAAAGCAGACATTTCTGCCTGAGCTAGTACCCTGGGGCTCCTTCAGAAGACCTAGTTAATTCAGTCAATGGACAGGAAGCTTCAATTCGTCTCATCCTCAACCAGACATCTAATGTAGGTGAGAAAAGCCATGCTGAATGACTACCTATTTTTGTCCATTGATGGTCAGGGAAGCCTTGAGGGAAGAAGCTCACATCCACATCTGCTTTGTAGACATCTGATGAGAGGTGCAGAAAATCCCATCCGAGGGAAAGAGCAGAGTCAGTAAATCTAATACCTCATATGCAAGGATTATCTGATGTTCCTTCTCCTTAAGCCTCATGTTTACTCACTATATATCTGTGCTGGTTGCAGTGGACACATTGGTCATGAGGCAGGGAAGTATTTCTACTACATGTCCTGCATGGCAGGCCCAGTTGCCAAGCTATCAGTGAAAAACAGATTTGAGAGAAAAGATCCCTGCAAAGGCAGTAGTTGGTGGCACTATGTATCAGCCACAGAACAGACACTGTTTTGCAGGGCTTACAGCTAAAAGCACAGCAACATTACACCTTTACATAGTCAAGTTCATGCATTAATCCAGGTAGAAACTTGATACCATTCCAAAATAACATAACCTTCTGCTTAAAAAATGTGACATTGAATGACAGTTACATATCTGCTAGACCTAGTCAAGTTTGTAGTAGATTTGAGGTATTGAGTCCTAGCAATAGGGTGGATAAGGTAGTGATGCCAGAATAAACTAGTTTTGTGGAGATAGAAGTGTTGTAAACAGACCAAGAGATAAACTAAGGATGCACAGAAGAAAAAGGCACAGTGATAAAAGTTTCAACGACCACCAGAGGACCCCAGAATACCAACAAGAGACTCCAGTACATATGCATTTTGGACATTTACATATATAAATGGGTTCTTGGAAATGTAATAAATATGTTAAGAATTTATTGGAAAAGTAATTAATGTGCATGTTTTGATAGTATAAAGCTTTTGTAGAGAGGGTATGCATGATAGGTGGAAAGATTCCCCGTGCATCCAGGGCTGTAATAAAGAATCCCTGCTTCTTAAGACTACACTGGTGTTAAGAAGTTCATTCCTGATTTCAGTGACAAACTGAGCAGCATGATCAAAAGTTGCAGAAGGGACACCATCATGACCAACCATCTGGGAACAGAGCTGAGAAGTGCCTGACCTAAAACCACAAACAATAATATATCTTGA
The DNA here is from genome assembly GCA_907165065.1 of Caprimulgus europaeus. The sequence continues at coordinate 55,938,105 of OU015530.1, read as the reverse complement.
CCTGCAAAATCAAACCTCTCCAGCATCTTATCTCCTCTAAACTGACCAGAAAAAGATTGATGACTTGCATCTACATGTCTTATAAAGAATGTATTAACATGTGTTACAGCTTTTATTGTGTCTGCATAAGAAAAACAGATCCTTGCTAATAAAAGCATGCTGGAGTTCACATCTATAGCTTATATATAGAAATACATTGTGAGATATAACTTGGATGAAGAAAAAAATACTCCTGCATAGCCATCTGAAGATCTGAGAATGACACAATTGACTCATTTTGAACATTGCTTCTACACATAGAAGTTGGCCCAAGGAAATAATTGTTTTGTTCCAGGGCCTTTGGGCTGTCAGGTGCAGCAGTCAGCTCCAGGAAAGATGAGGGAAAAGGAAAAGGAAAAGGAAAAGGAAAAGGAAAAGGAAAAGGAAAAGGAAAAGGAAAAGGAAAAGGAAAAGGAAAAGGAAAAGGAAAAGGAAAAGGAAAAGGAAAAGGAAAAGGAAAAGGAAAGGGAAAAGGAAAAGGAAAAGGAAAAGGAAAAGAAAAAGGAAAAAGGAAAAAGGAAAAGGAAAAGGAAAAGGAAAAGGAAAAGAAAAAGGAAAAAGGAAAAAGGAAAAAGGAAAAGGAAAAGGAAAAGGAAAAAGGAAAAAGGAAAAAGGAAAAGGAAAAGGAAAAGGAAAAGGAAAAGGAAAAGGAAAAGGAAAAGGAAAAGGAAAAGGAAAAGGAAAAGGAAAAGGAAAAGGAAAAGGAAAATAAAGGAAGGCTATTCCATTCCAGGAGAGGACTACCTCCTTCCTTTCCTTCCTTCCCCTCTCCCTCAAAAAAGATCCTTTGATGTTTTCTTCTTGAGTCAGACTTTGTAATAGATCCTTCTTGGATTTATTTTCACATTTTATCAGTTTCCCCTCTGGAAATTTCTCTTTCTTGCAAAAACAAAATTAAAAAGCGTCATTAGGGTAAATTATACACAGAATAAGAAATGCTTCTGCACATTCCTAACTCTTTACCAGCCTAGCTGCCCTTTGCAGGTTAAGTGGGAGCTGAGAAGGATAATGACAATCTATAGATAAGAGTGTTCCAGGAGAAAGGTCAAGACCTCTTTGGACAGTTCAAATTGTGTTGCATTGTCAGCTTCAGATTTTCTTCCACTTTTGTATGAAATATTTGATTCTGAGCTTTACAACACATACCAAGCTGATCAGACAGGGTGCAATTATAGACTATTATGATCTTTCAGTTGTAGAGTGTTCTGCTTTTTATCAGCCATTGTTAATTTAGTTGATATGTATTTGTTGAATCCTCCTAAAGTCATTAGTTTTTTCACAGATTCCAGTGAGTAATTTGTGGCTCTGTAAAGTCATTCCCTGGTGGCCTCAGTCCAGCTAAACACTTCTATCAGGAAGCAAAATCTGATACCTTAACCTTTGTTGCAGTGACTGTCTGCAAACAACAGGGTTTAATAAGCTGTAAAAGAAAATATTTAATTAAAAAAGAAAAAAAAAAAAGGCCAAGGCAACAAGAGACTACAAACACTACAGTAAGAAGAAGAAATTAGTGCAGACCCAGCTCTCACATACAGTAAATTGATGTGATTCCAGTAAAATCAATGGTGCTGGGTCAAATTATACAAGTTGTAGATCTGGACCCAAGAGGATAAGTATATGATAGCACTATGGAATCAAAAGCAGATGAAAAAAACCCTGCTAAACAGAAGTAAGTATTCCCATTTCCCTCCAGAATAAAGAAGAAAGAGAAAAACAGGTCATGTCTCTGCTGTCCTTCCACAGCTTCCAAAATAATCAAGGTTTACTGCTAATAGAGACAGCTGGTTTTTTGGTACTATGTACTGCTCTACTTACACATACACACACACGTGCATGCAAGCAGCACTGGTTTTATCCACATTTTTTCTTTTATTTCCATTATCACAAATTAAATTACAGTCTTGATGACTCTGGATGATGCAAAATGAAAATACTCTGCTTGAGTAATGATTATAAATCCCCAAATGTATTTGTATAAATAAAATGCTGAGGTATCATTCCTCTGTCATTTGATATATCAAAAAATTAGAATATGTTTTTTCCTGTGTGCTCTTCTGAAGCAGGAAATAATTTTCTTTTTCCTTAGCTGTACCACAATCAAAGATCGTAGGCACCCATCCCATAGTTTAGCTTAATCATACTTATGCAATTACTGTCAGAATATGACATTTTCCTTTTACCTTTACTATTCCCTACAGATTAAGCTATCAACCCTTCAAGATCATTACAGTTGTTTACATGCAGGTAGCAAAAGGAGTCTCAAACAGCTAGAAATCTTTTTCTCTGGCTGTTGGATGAACCAAACTCTGTACTTTTGGAATTTTTTATTTTGTAACATGGAAGCTGTATCTGTATCTGAGAAATGGACTAACTAGGGGAATACAAATGTTTCTCTCTAAAATGTTTAAAATAATAGTATAGAAATTTTAATGGAAGGATACTGTGAAAGGTGTTCAGTTTTCTGTAGCTGTTGTAGTAACACACGTGTTGAATTTAAGGCCATGATGTACTATTATGGTTATTTATTATGGAAAACATAAACATCAAAGTTTTACTTTGTGGTTCTGTCACACAGCTCACAGTGGGCCTCATTCTCTGCTCATCTTCAGGTCATTATTTATTTCCCATAAATGAAAAATAAATGGGTTTAAAGAAGCAAGGCAGGATGACAGTAGTTCAGGATGGAGTATCGTTAGGATGGTGAGAGTTATGGATGGGAAGGAGAGGAAGCACCAAAAACCACTCCCACAGTTACAAGCCTACTGTGATTTAATGCAATTGGAAGTGGCATCATTGTAATGGAAAGCAGATGGAGCTCAGCAAGTGATGAAGATATTAAGGTGTGCACTAAGCCTGCACCAAAATAAACAACAACTTCTATTATTCATAATTTTTTGAAGGTGCTTGCCCACCACGTACATAGGTGCCATATTCCAGCCATACCCTTGGCAATCAGGAAACTGCTTGAACAAGTCACAATGCTTCAAAGAAGTTAAGGGTTTCAGTGAAATAAGTTTGAGCAAACACATCCACCTTCCCAAACCACCTCTTAGCTACAGTTATGGTCACACCTGCCTGGAACAGCATCTGATACCTGAGTTTGACCATGTGTTTCTGATTCATTAGGTAGCCCTTCAAAGCTAAGGGTAACTACTTGTGTTCCCTTTTTCAGACAAGAAGAGGAGACAGGAAAGGGAAAGGGAAAGGGAAAGGGAAAGGGAAAGGGAAAGGGAAAGGGAAAGGGAAAGGGAAAGGGAAAGGGAAAGGGAAAGGGAGAGGGAAACTCAAAAGAAAAAAGCCAGCTCTCACTTAGATACCTTCAATAGCTCTTTAACTTAATAGTCAGTAGAGACACAATAGTATCCCCTGAGGGAACTTTTGTCCCTGGATAAAATGTGTTTAAGATTATAAAGAATATTCTGGATACATCTTGATTACAGAAGCCAAATCAACTAGACTAAACTCCTGTTTTAGAGGGTAAATACACACACATACCACCACCACCCCGACTTAAAGGAAAGTTTAAATTATTGCAAAGAACAAAAGCCAGCCTTAGCTAGACAGGAAAGATAAAAAAGTGGATTTTTTTCCTTAGAAAACAAGAAATTACATAGCAGTCAGGCAAAACTGTAAGGAAGCAACCTCTGTGGAACAGAAATATGTGTTCTTGTTGACTCTTAGTCCAGACATTAATCTGGTATGAAGTCACAACTTTCCGGTTTTGAATAGAAATATATTCCCCTAATATCTAAACCTCTTGAAGTTACCACCCACTTCAGTATCAAGAGTATTGGAAGTTTCTTAAGACTAAATCAAGAACCTCAAGAGATTTTGGAAGAGTAACAGGGAGAACAGAGTAAAAGCTGTTTGATTCTCAAGAAATATCATGTCATAGACATGCATGTTAGAGATAAAAACCCCCTTTCTGGTCCTAAAAATACAAGCCAGCCACAGTATTTGGATGCCATCATGACTGCATGGACATGTTAAAATATCTGAGATGAAGAAGTATTTTGTGTGATATGGCTTTACACAAGTTTTCTTCCTGCTCTTCTATCATAAACTTAAGATAGCAGAGAAATCTGTAAATTGTGTTTTTAACTCCGTTACTCTCAATATAAGCTGGCCCAATTATGAAGGTAAAGATACAACACAAATGGAAAAGCTTAATCTTTTTCTTTTATTATTCTGGAAGTTTCTGTGCTACCTTCTGGAATTACTGTAGTGTGAAACTGCACACTTGCAGACTAAAATACCAAATTAAATGCCAAAGAGAAAAAAAAAAGCCAAAAAAAAAAAAAGCAAAAAAACCAAACCAACAGTATAGTGTTGATCCATGCCATGCAGCCACTTCCAGCCCAGGTTTCATCATGCCATTACATTACCTAGAAGCATTATTCTACAGATAACCCAAGATGTGTGCTTACTGAATAAAAGGGTGGAAACCATCTGGATACCAGATAATACTTCAGACCTTTCTTCCCCTATTAAGCTGGCATGCTTAGGTTGACAGTGTTGTTGCACTGAGAGAAAACTTTGCAGAAGTGTCAAGTAGCTGAGGAAGAAGAAGGAGCAGCAGATGAGGCTGGCAGGTTTTTATTCTCCACTCTTACTTTTATGTCAATTAAACAGAACCTTCTGCAGGTGTTTCTGTCCCTGGGGAGGTTGGGCAGAGCAGTTCCTCTAAGACTGACCAGCACGGAGGCTGTGTGGGGTTCTGAAATGTCAGGTTTTGCAAACAGCAGCTGTTTTTGCAGAGCTCTCGTGGCTGAAAGGAGTTGGCAGAGACTTACAAAATCTGTTTTGTTTCTCCGCTGTCCCCTCACTTGGCCTTTAGAAAACAACTCTTGCTCAGGTGAGATATTCTTACAGACACACACACACACTCTCTAGCAAGTTCCTGGACTTCCATAGACATATTTGCTTATGAGTAGAACCATATAATATTAGCCTAATTATACACCTCTTCTCTTTTAATTGCCATAACAAAATATGCTCTCAGTTATGTTTTGACCTGCCCAACAACTAACTTACAAAATTCAAGATGCAAAGGAAGTCATCATCATTTTTGGGCTGGTTTCCTAAGGAAAGGAAGCTTCTGCAGTCCTGTTGTATGTCTGCCAGTCCCCACTATTCATCAAATATTTTGGCCAGTTTCAACCATCCTTAGACAAGAGGTAAATGTTTCAAGGATATTAAGTCTGCTAACAATAGTTAGGAAGAAAGAGGAGGATGGACTATATCTGGTGTTGCAACTGTAAGAGTTGTATGTTCAGGATTTCAATTATATTTGACACCAGAGAATCTGCAGAATGGAAAACAAACCAGGTTTTGCAAAGCCTTCTGATAATGAAGATTTTTATTCTTTCCTGTCTAAATCCTTTTGACAACTAGCACAGTCTGGTGAATGTTTATATAGTCAACCTTAGTGTTGTTGTTCATGCTGTATAAATACAAGGTTATTTGTTTAATTACTCTCTTCAGTTGTTAAAACTACATCAAGATACTTTTCATTTCTCACTCTATTACATTCTGCATTTTATTAAATGGAAGCAGTTACTTAATGCTGGCAATGTTCACATTCAGGTCTTGATCTTCAGCTGGGGTAAAATTACTTTGCACAGAAATCAAATTGCCTGAGGAGCTCTCCCTCTTTCTATCACTGTATATTTTTTCTTTATAATGTAGGACTAAATCTTCTATTATTATTATGGAATATTTAAAACCCACTCAGAAAGCTTGTCAAGCTTGTTTTCAAAGACATTTGGAATTAAAATCATTAAGAAAGCCATTTTCAGAAATTTCATGAACTCTATTTATTCTCTGAATTTATATTTGAGTTTGAAAGGTAATAGTATGGTCATGTAAGTAAAAATTACCATAAATTTAATTAACTTTATTGTTCAACATAATAGAAAATTTATCTGTTAAACAAGGGATTTCTTAATTAACAAAAAAAAAAGATAAGATGATAGCACATTTTTTAACTGCTCTTTCTAGTGACAAGAATCCAGCAAACATTTCACTTGGCTGAATCAAGAAATTAAATTATGAAAGATTTGCTTTTTATCTGTGATTCAGAAGACTACCACAACCTGTGTGCAGCTTCAAGCACATGCATAACTAGACTTTAAGCGTATGCTCAATAGATTTTTTTGAACTAGAGCCACATATTCTGTTCTCTGCACTTTTCAACCTCTTCTAGGAGCTGAACTTCAAGTACAACACAGTTCCCACTTAGAAACCCAACTAGATAATTAATGTCTTATAGGCTTTCATTAAGAAATGCTTTATGTACAATAGTGGATAGAATTTCAAGATTTGATGTTTCACACATGGAGATACAGGAGGTTAATGGACAAAAAGCTCAGATTAATAGCTATGCTAACTGGGATGCATAATAATTAAGTGTAAAAGCAATTTGCTCACTCTCTGATTAGAATAAGTTCACCATGTCAAAGAACAGGGAGACAGACACAGATAACAATGTTCTATTAGTATTTACCATGAGCCATGATTCTTTAGATTCTTTGCACAGATGTTACTTATTTTCTTTGATTGCAAGGACTTTGAAATTCAGGTTTCATTTCTCCCTCTGCTGTGCAATACCTTGTAAAGAATGGAGATATCCACTGTCAGCATTAAAATGACATGAATTCCAGTGACATTCCCAGCAGAAGCAGTTCATTTAACGGTCTTTAATTAAAGGTAGGAATCAGGACCTGTCTGTCTTATAAATTTCCAGGTGTGCCATATTCTGAGTCTCTGGAAGTCATGACAGTAAGAGGACTTGCAATACTCAAGACATGAATTTTTGATTTAATCTTTATGGTTTTGTTCCTTAAAAATCTTCAGTAAAAGGATTCTAAATAAGTATATTAATTTCCTGTTTAATTACTGTTTTTTTGGCTTCTGGCTCTGTATAAATATAAGTTAAAGAATTTGTCCTGAGGACCAAGAACTGTTTTACAAAGATTAAAAATTGATCATGAGCAATGTGTTCAGTAGACTCAGTCCAGTTCCCTGTAACACTGCATTAGGCAAAATATTTGTACCATTTATAAAGCACTGAGTGGAGATAGAAATAACATGAACTTTATTTGATCTGACCTGAGGGCAAAGATAAAATGATACATATAAAGATGTGTGAAATCTCACCATACTGTTGTCAATTCCTTATAAATCACAAGTTGTAGTTCCATCTTTCATGCTAAGTGTTCTTCTATGCATTTAATGAGCACTCATTTGTAATATTTTTTATCAAAATATTTTTTATTTCTTTAAATATAGATAGCAGGAAACAGATGGTATATAATTAATTCCTCCTTCAAAGTAAGCAAGACAAATATTGAACCAGAATAATGACTCAATGATTTGCCTAGGTCAAGCCATTCAAAGTTGCTGCTTTGGTGTTAATGGCTACTTTAATTACCCTGACAGGAAGTATAATGTGTAAATATGACTTTGTAGGGTGAGTCAGAAAAATGTCAAGTTTCCTGTGCATTCTGCCTTTAACTTCCAGTGTTACATACATCAAATCATCTGAGCTTGGTGTCTCATATTTCAACTACAAAATGACTAACATTTTGCATACTTTAATTTGTACTCTCTATATCTGTTTGTCTCAGACCTGACACCATCCACTTCTAGAAGAGAAAGGGATAGGACTCATCTGGTTAAATGTAGACATGTGAAATGCAGGTGTCTACCTTTGATCTAGTGATTTCTGGGTCCCTCTGTAATTGAAGGAAAGCAAAATACAGTTTGAAGACACATAAAGTCTGTAACAGAGCATATGAATTATTCCCCCAAAGTGTAGCTGTTGGTTAAAAGGAGAGCCTGGGATGACTGGTGCAGATCTCAATGTCTACATGTTAGGTATCAAAAGCTCTGTGACACAAATCCCATCTAAATTAATTAAAAATTTTTACTTCCATGACTGCAAGAGACTAATTTGACATGTAACTACTTTGAAGAGCCAGTGAAAGCAAAAATACTAAGAATATTTGTGTGTTTATAAATATATATGCACACATACACAAATAGAGAAGTGGTTAGTAGGTCCAGAGAGGTTCTTCTTCCCCTCAACTCTGCCCTGGTGACGCCACATCTGGAATATTGTGTCCAGTTCTGGGCCCCACAGTTCAAGAAGGACAGGGAACTGCTTGAGAGAGTCCAGCACAGAGCCACCAAAATGATTAAGGAAGTGGAACATCTCCCTTATGAGGAAAGGCTAAGGGAGCTGGGCTCTTCAGCTTGGAGAATAGGAGGCTGAGGGGGGACCTCATTAATGTTTATAAATATTTGAAGGGTGAGTGTCAGGAGGATGGAGCCAGACTCTTCACAGTGATGTCCAATGATAGGACAAGGGGCAATGGGTGTGAGCTGGAACACAGGAGGTTCTGCTTAAATTTGAGAAGGAACTTCTTTACTGTGAGGGTAACAGAGCACTGGGACAGGCTGCCCAGGGAGGTTGTGGAGTCTCCTTCTCTGGAGACATTCAAGACCCGCCTGGACGCCTTTCTGTGTGATCTCATCCAGGTGTTCCTGCTCTGGCAGGGGGATTGGACTAGATGATCTTTCGAGGTCCCTTCTAATCCCTAATATTCTGTGATACACTTATGTCCACATATATAAAAGTATATCTCATATATACACCTTCAGTATATATTAAAGTTTAGGTTTACATTCCATACCTTATACCAGCGAGACTGGCAGGAAAAATAGTTAATATTCTATCATACATAGCATAGATATATGAGAGTTGAGGTCATCTTCTAGTCATTATCAGAGTCAAAATCCTCCATCACATGTTATCTTCACAAGCTGTCCAGGATGTACAGTCTGACTCTTCTAGTCAATGCAAATTGATAATGTAAGAACTTAGTAGCTTTATTCAAGTTCCACAGAGAATAAAGTCACTTTCCCAAGATCCCATAAGGCAGAATCAATAGCTGAATTAATTTGATCAGGCACAATCTAATTTTATGCAACAAAAGCACTGTTACTTTCCAAGAATCAGAGTTAGAGCGGGCTACCCACACTGCATATTTGCAGGTACATTGTACTCAGCCAGGCTGTAAATTATCCTTTCACATATTTAAGTAAAATTGTAGAGGTCCTTGCTATACAAATATGCAAGCAGGTACAAATGTGATGGGCATTTTAAGCAGAGATAGCCTCATGTGCCTAGTTTCTGAAAATGAAGAGCTAGACTGCTGGCAATTATCTCTAATTACAGTTGGTACAAAAGGGTTTTCATAATGTACTTTTTTAACAATATGCAACCTTGAAATGAGGTCTCAAAGCTGAAGCATTTGTTCCACTCTTCCATTTAATGCATTTTAAAAAGTAATAATTAGAAGATCATTCAGGAGGAAAGATAACACACTGACATGGTCACTTAGTAAATACATAAGACTTATTATTTGCCTCTCAAGAGGCCTGATCCTGTCTGAATAATTTCATATTAACCACCATATAACCATTTCATTATCAGAGCTGAAAGAAGAGAGAGAAGAAAAGTATCATTAAACACATTTTACAGATAAAGAAACTGCCACAAGAAGTTCTTTGCATATATTCAGCATCAAAGCTAAAAAACTTGCCAATCTGCAAGCTCTTAGCCCAAGGGTGAGCTGTAGGACCCCAATAAATTTTTAAAACTCTCTCCATATATCAGCCTCAGCTGTAGGTTTTTTAATTATTTTTTTCACTTTAGGATTTTACCCTGTCCACATTGTAGTGTTTAACTGTAGAGCAAAGAGATCAAGACCTCTTGATAAGATAGCAAAGGGATAATCTTTCTTCAGTGCTTGGAACATAAATATTAATCTGGTCTTGTCAAACCAGACCTTGCTAGATGCTTATAATTTTGTTAATCATTTCAAATAGAACTTTCTTGCTTGGACTGCTTTCTCAAGCAGAGCTCTGTTGGTAAACAGCAGTTTCTGAGAAAACCTTGAGATTAAAATTATACCTTTTCTAAAACACTGTGGATAAGGGACATAACGGCAGCTGAGCTGGAAATGGAAAATAAGCCCTTATTTATGTACTGGGTAAAAACTGAGTTCTTCAGTGCCTGTCTCCTCACGTGCTCCTTATGTTACCATAGGTACCATGAAACCCTCAGTATTTACTGAATCATAACATTTACCTGACCCATTGCATTTACTGTCTTTAGAAGCAAGATTGCTTTGAACACTCTGCTAAATGTAATTACTGGGAACAGCAAATATCAAGATTTTAATGGCACTCCCTGTAACTCTTTGTTCCTAGAAATGAGTTCAAATGTCCATTTGATTTGCCAAAAGGCAAGAAAAGAGAAATAGAAAAATATAAATGCTACTTGTCTATAAGTTCACTCATCTCAGGCTTCTGTCTAAGTACTTTCTGAATAATAAAACTCATGAAAATCTATCTGAAGCAAATTAACATATTAATCTTTGACAGTTACATAATTTGAAGGGTCTGATTCTGTGAAGGGCTGGTGGAGCTTTCTTGCCTTCAAAACCAAAAGAAATTGGTGTCTCTTCTCACCTTCAATGATCAAAAGATTCTCTTGAATCATTCTGTTAATTACCCCCAAAAATGAATTAAAATAGAATACTTCATATTTGTAAAAGCCCTTGAGATCTGCAGATGAAGGTACGTGTACTATCACCCCCATTTTACAGATGGGAAATAAAAATTACTTTTTCAAAATAATCCAGGAATAGGGATGTCCCCTCCCTGGAAGTGTTCAAGGCCAGGTTGGATGAGGCTTTGGGCAACCTGGTCTTGTTGAAAGTGTCCCTGCTCACTGCAGGGGGGTTGGACTAGGTGACTTTTAAAGGTCCCTTCCAACCTAAACCATTCTATGATTCTATGAAACCCAGAAGCAGATGTTTCATGTCTCCTTTCAGTGCTCCAGGCATAGGTAGACAACTTTGTTTCAACACATCATTCCTTAATCAGGAGAAGGTATGCTCTCTGCTGCAGTTTTTAAGTTGACATGTTAATTATTTTGCAACCAACTTTTGTCCTAGAAGAGAACTTGTTCCAAACTTCATGAAGCCAGCCATTAGGATTAAAATGGTATTTAAAATTAATTTGATTATTCATATGGGTACAAAAAACTATATCATGCAAGATTGAGCTGAAGCACAAAAGCTTGAAATAATGCTGGAAAAAGTGGCCCAAGGAACACGATAATTTCAGATAAAAGCTTATTTAGGTTACCCTAGAGAATTATTATAGCAGTACAACAGAGCAGTGTGGTTATTGCTGTTCATTATCACATTTTCAAACCAGTGAGCACTAGGATATGTTTGGTTTGACCTTCAGCTTTTGTTAGCTGCAGCTCTGATACTGTAGGTAGACTGAATCTAGATAGGTTAGCTAAGTTTTATGGACAAAAACAACAAATAAGACACAATTAAAAATAACATTTTTTTACATATAACTTATTTTAAACAACTCTGAGATTGTTCTTAGGGGCCAAAACAGAAAACCTTTTTAAATGGAAAATTTTTGGAATAAAGGAGGTGTGTGCTTCATGTGTTGCCTCAGCATCAGAGATGGTTCCCTGGAAACACAGCAAAGACTGTGTTTGACAAAAGCAGTCTCTCTGCTGTACAACAAGATTATCTGTTTCCATCGTGATTCTACTTTGTGTAGTGACCATACCACTGAATTTCAGGAATCTTTCATTCATCCCAGTTTGAGAAGCTTAGAAATGTTCAAATATGTGTTTTTAAAACACATCAGGGATCAGTTCTGCCCATGATTCTCAAAGAGGAACACCAGGTATCCCCAAATATATGGTCAGAAGATGGCTTTGTGCAAGTGGCTGTGGTATCAGTAGGTAAGATACTGATGGATAGCACATTGCTAGCTCTGTATTTACTCTGAAAAGAACCAGCTCTAAGGAGAAGTCTTGGATGCTGGTCTTCATAGCAGCATCTCCTGGCAGCATCTGCTACTTTTCAACTGTACAAATGATATTTGGAGGAGTCATTGGTCAGGAAGCTGCTATGATCATCAAATTGTAAGGAAAGTTGGAGATTCCACAAGTTGTCACTAGAGATTACTAAGGAAGAAACTATTCTCACTGGGCTGGAGAGAGTTTTGCAAGCTCTCTTTTTTCAAAATAGCAAGTATAATTTTACAAATTTACTGTCACCAGCAAAAGCTAACTGTGAGTTCACAGGAAGACAATACATCATGTTGTTCTGAAGTTGTCCAAATAGGAGACATAACTCTAATAGAGCTTCCTTAAATCAGCTACCAACTATTATTCTAGTTCCTGATGAACAGGATTCTCTTTTTTCCCCACATTCCTTGGGTCTAACTAGGCTGTGGGGCAGTAATGATGCACCCTTCCTGAGTTCCAACTCCCCTTTCCTGTTTCTCCACAGAACAAACCCTCCTCTCTCTCAAAGCTGTCTCTCTGCCATGAGCCTATGATGTTTTACCTTATCTCTGAGCTCCATCCCCAAAAGCTGTGGGAGATACATTAAGGTTGTGCATTCAGAACACTTCACACTTAATTCCAAGCCTAACTATTTTAATTTATGTATAATAATAAGTACATTAATTTATTCCAGGAACAGACATTTTCCTGCCTCAGGTTCCTCACCAGTATGGGTGATTCTTCAAGTACTTTTCAATCTGCTTTCTCCACTGAACCAGCCTTCCTCTTATTCTCTCTTTCCTCTTTTTCCCTGCTTCAAGTCAATTTTATTTGATTTTTTTGCTCTGCTTGCCTTAAAAAAATATCTTTTAAGGCTCTTTTCTGCTTAGTGCTCTCTGCACAGTGACAGACAAGAAACTTTTCCTTTTATAATCTCCAATCTTGCACTCAGGTGGTTCTTTGATTAGCCACCTTAGATGGTCAAAGTGCCCTTTTAATTATGTGTTGCTAAGTTACCAAAGGTAAGATCTAGCTATTGTAATGTGGACTCCTAAAAGGTAGATATCTAATTTGGAGCTGATCATTCTTGTCACCCTTTTAATTGATTAAAAAAGATATGTAAGATATCTAGAAGTCTAATTGTGTCTATCTTGGATACTTAGGTTAACATGACCTGAAATATTCTCTGTTGGTGATTATTTAACTGTAAGATGAGCCTATCATACTAACTTAAATGTTTCACTTTTAGACAAGTTTATAATAATCCTACCCCAAGTATTATGACTCAGAGCTGGGGGAATATATCTCTGGAAAGTGAGTCCTTGTTCTGTTTTAAGACTTTCAGTGCAACAATTTTGATTATAGTTTCTAGCATCAGTATCAGAAAAAAATAATATGGAAAGGTTACTAAAGATTCATTGACAATACACTTTATTAGAAATTCTAGAAAAACAAAATGTCTGTTGAATCACAGTGATAGTGCTAATACATGTATAATGAAAATAACTATGTTTCTATGATAACCAACTACTGACAGGCTTAGTTAAGTTGCTTTGCAGGGAAAAAATAGTAAACACTTGACATTAAAATTTTATTTGATTCTTTGACTTCCTGATAGTTTTAAGACACAGCCAAAGGGAAATTATATTATCTTCTCTGAAAAATGCATTTTCAGAGTATAGATATGTGAGACTCACTTAGCTTCTGGACTACAGAAGTCAAACAATACATAATTGCTTTCTTTGCATAAAAAGACCTACCAACTTCCCTAACTGGCTGATTGTCAGAAGCTGAAAGAACATGTCAAGACAAGGACAAGGTAATATTTGCCCTGTTTCTTTTAAACTTTGTCAGACACAAAGCTGATTTAGGTGGAACTTCCATCTCACCAGAGCAAATATCCTTACAGTGCCTCAAATAAGACATTAAACACAGATGTCCGTAACAAAAGGCCATCAAATACTTTTAGTCATTTTGTTAGGGTCATGAAGTTAGGACATGATTAATGTGATGGTCTAAAACTCTGACAAAGTCCTCACTTACCCATTTTCTATTGATACAGATTTTCCAGTCCCTTCTTCTAAGGCCATTACAGAAAAATATTATTGCTAAGACTTAAAAGTAAACACAAAGGACTGACCAGTACTTTATGGCACCTTTAAATATCACATATAATATATAATATAATAATACAATATAAAACTTTTCATAGGGTTTTAAGTTTGATGAACATAAATTGAATCTCTCTGGTTAGTAATAACATAACATTATACATCTCTTGTCACAATTTTTTAATGATCTAATAGACAAAATGGACAAAGGCCTGAAATAAGATTGTACTATGGAATTATTTGTCAGTGGTTCAAAATTTTACCAAACATCATATTGTTTTTTATCCAAACAGAGTATTCTTTATTTTCACCTGTGGTAAGATTCTGCTGGGAGTAAATGCTTTATGAACTACAATGGATTTCAATTTATATCTTGTGTTTTCTTTTTCAGAATTTCACAAAACCAAAGTAAAAAAAAAAAAAAAAAGCTTTCAGCACCAGGTGTTCAAAGGTTTAAAAGTATTTCTCATGAACTTGACAGGTTGCAGACACCTACATATTTTTGAGAATGTGAATCTCCTTCAGTCACCACCAAAAGAATGACAGATGCTAAAGAGGAACAACAATCCTAGAGCAGACAGGGACATTTGGTCAGCTAAACCACTCTCTAGGCTCTTCTAATCAGGGTGTAGGTTTCCTTATTCATACAGTCAGGCAACAGCTTTTGAGACTAGGATGTCCACACAGAGCTGGCAGATATGTCATCACAGCTATGGAAGATCCATGTCCCCTTGAAACTGAAGTGCAGGCAAGATAACCTACGGTATTGCAAACAAACACAAAGGTGTGGGCAACTGAAACACACAGAAATATCTGCTGAGCACATAGAGAATTGAAACACACAATTCATATCTGATTACCTGAATGCTGAGTTAAATTCAGTTTTTTGGTTGAATCCCACTCCACCTGTAGCTGTAGATAGAGTCAAATAGGCAGATCCAAGCATAACACACTCTAGCTCCCAAGGTTGGATTTATTTCTTTTTTGCATAGAGCCACTTTGTTATTTCAGTTACATGCCTGGTAAAAAAGAAAGGCTCTACCTCCCAAAGAAGCTCGTGTGAATATTGCTTGTTTTCTACAGCATTGCTAAGAGACATTCATCTATTGTGGAGGTGGCTATGTATGGTGACCAGGATAAAGAAAACAACCCAAACAAACACAAAAACAGTCCCTGCCTTGCAGCAGAGAGGAGACATGGACAGAATTGCAAACAGAGCAGCTATAATAGAGATCTTAGGACAGAAAACCCAACAAAGCCACAGAGAGGGTGGTGGAGCAAAGTTAATCCTATTAAAAATTAGCTTGTGTTTCCTGCTTTGAATGCTTGGGCTACTCTCTTTGTTTCTAGAAAACATGATTTGGGAAGCTTAACTTTCACAAACAACTGAGTCAACAAGTCCTGTGGCTGCAGGAAAGAAACACGACAGCTCTGGTTTGTACTGATTAATTGCTATATATTAAAGATTTAAAGGTATGGTCACTAGAATCTAAATTCCTCTTAGAAATGATAAACGCTGAATTAATTGCTTAAGTTGTTCCTCTTTAGCATCTGTCAGTGAATCATGGCTTAGTAGGTTAGCTATATGTAAAACATACATCAGAACTGCAGACTTCAGTCTAATAAGAAAATGGGTCCTGATGCTCATAGATCTTACTCATGACATCCAGTTAAAAGGTTCATCCAACTACTTAATTTGTAGCGAAAGCAAATAAACCCTAAAAACAAGTGAGGATAGTTTATCACATCTGGGACTGACTAGGGTCAAACCACAATTAAAGTGCAAAGTCTACATCCTATTTGTACTAATGATTACATTTGCTTTTTTTTTTCTTTCAAACTATATTTACTTGAACTCTCTAACATATGTATCTAACTTTAAAAAAGAATACATCTACCTATTCCACAGAAATCTTAGGGTGCTTAATAGACATCAATGGAATTCTGGAGCACTCAGATCAAAGACCTTGCCTTAATACCTATAGCTGCATAAACACTATACATGGCTTAATCTATATGCAATAGATACAAATGCTTAGCCATGAGCAAGTATATAATCCTATTTTAGAGAACAGACAATTTTAGGTTTCTAAACAAATGAAAATGTACTTGTTTAAGTAGAACACAGTGGTAACTTCCAGGAAACCTAAAACAGGAGGGCAAGATATGAGATATGAGCACCATATTAGTCACAGTTGTTTGCTTATAGATGATTTGGCATAAAGGCCCCAAAACAGAAGATAAGGAATTCTGGTCAACTCTTGAGCATTTGATGTTCCAAAGGTACTTAGGGGCTTTGGTCTCTTTCACTTTTCACAGTAGACACTAATCTTGCAGGGATAAATGACTGGACATTCATATTGCTTAGGTGCTTTACTACATTTCCCTCCAGTCCTATGGAGACTTAAAAGCACCTCTCAGGCTCAGCCTGTGGGACGATTTGAAAGTGCAAAAGCATCAGATATTGATCTATAGATCAGCAGAGGAGAAATGGTGATCAGTTTTATTTTTGACTGATAGCCTACATTGCCTCTTAGATTTGGAGTTTGCCTCACTGAAAGTGAATATCATTCAAGATGGTTTGTCCTATTCAGATGATTACTAGGAAAAATTGTTGCTACTCTCTGCACTCCTTATATCAGTGGAAAATACTTTCTGAGAGGAATTTTTGAATGATTCAAAGGGCAAAGAGTTGGTTATCTCCTTGTCTCTAAATGGTGGTGGATGTGTTTCCATCCTATGGCTGGAAGCTCACAGATCACATACACTGTGTAATTGGGTAGGGAGAAATACTGAGATTACTTTAGTCAGCCTCAGAATGAATAAAAGCATGTCAAATGCATTTCCTTGAGAAAATCCTAGCCAAATTATAATAGCTAAAGACCAGGTGCTTTATACATGTCTGACAACTCTTTTCTTCCCTTATAAATTTGTGAATATATATATTTTTTTAAAAGGTCTTTGCTGTTCAGCATAGATTTAATAAGACAGTTTTACATTAGGTGAATATTAAGTAATTGCTAAATGAGATCTTCAGGCATGATAAGTAAATAAGAGCTTAATCTACTTGCTATATAATTATCTTAACATTATACATGCTGCAATATGTAATTACAACTTCTCTTACAGTATAAAAATAGGAATTCAAACATGAGAGCTATCCTTAGAAAGATATAGTTCATCAATAACCTGTTTTATATCTTCATTTCTACAGACTTTAATGAATTTAAGGAAATGCTTAGACACTGAATGAGAAAAAGAAAAATTTCTGAGTCTTGACCTAAAATGTGTTGGAGAAAACTCCCTCAGGCCAGATTTTAAAGTCCTAAATGAATCACTGAATTAACTGAACTGCACATATCTACACCCCTACTGTCTTGGGATATACTCTACATCCAACAGAAGGAGAAATATGTCTCCTGAAGTAATTCTGTGTACTCATTCAGGTACCTAAACCACATTGTAGAGTACAAAAGGACCTGGGCAGAATCTAAACAACTATTGTCAACAACAGTTTTCAATGTCCAGTATCGGCTGGAGTATCTGTAGACCTAAGGTGACAATCTACCAACTGCAAATATTTAAGGAAGTCACATTTAAAAGTGCTGTCTGCAAATATCTGAGTATCTGACATGAACATTTTAATTCTAAAGAGGCTTAATATTTTTTTTAATTGTATTCTAGAAGCTGACTGAATTCAGAAAGGAATTTCTAGATCACAAACTATATCTGAAAGAAAAAACATTTCATATATACATGAGGACCTGCAAGTAGAAGTTCTGGGGTTTTTTTCTGAAAAAAAACCCCATGTTATTTCTGGTAAATACGTGTGATCTCTTTTGCATTATGTTCTAGATGTGATTCATGAATTTTATTGACATATGCATCAGGATTTCATGCTCCAGTTCTACATGAGTTTTGAACAATTAGAAATGATCAGAAACTATCTCAAAGGAAACCGTGGATGTGATTATTTTTTTGTCTACACTCTATAAAACTGGCATTGAAACCACAGATTTTTTACAAAGTGTGAATTAGATTCAGCTGATTCTTCATGTAACAAGGAGATCAGAAATACAGAAAAATGGCATAGAGTGGTTGAAGTTGTCAAGGATTATTGGAGGACATCCAGTCCAACTCGTCTGCTCAGTGAAAGGACAACTACAGCAGGTTGCTCAGGATTGTGTCCAGTTGGATTTTGAATATCTCCAAGGATAGAGACCATAGAACCTTTCTGGGCAACTTGTTCCAGTGCTTGAATGTTCTGAGAGCAAATATGTTACAGAAAAAAAGTTCAAATGGGATTTCCTCTACTTCAGATCATACCCACTACCTCTTGTCCTTTCACTCGGTGCTGCTGAGAGTACTCTGGATATGTCTTCTTTGCTCCCTCTCAGTCAGGTATTTGTATACATGGATAAGATCTCCCCTCAACCTTCTTCATGTTGAACAGTTCTAGCTCTCTCAAACTCTCCTTATGAGACAGATGCTTTAATCATCTTTGCAGAACTGAACTGGACTCCCTCTAATATGTCCATGCCTCTCTTGCACTGGGCAGCTCAGCACTGGTTACATCCCTTCAGACACACCTCACTGAGGCTGAGTGAGGGGAAAGATCACCTCCCTCAACTTGCTGATGGTATTCATAATGCATACCAAGATACTTCTAATTTTCCTTGCTCTGAGAACACACTCCTGTTTCATGGTCAACTTGGTGTCCACTTGAACCCTTAGGGTCTTCTATGAAAAGCTGCTTTCAAGCCTATCAGTTCCCAGCCTGTACTAGTGCATCGAGTTATCTCTAAGTGCAGGATTAGCATTTCCCTTTGTTGAGCTTAACGAGATGCCTCTCTGCTCATTTTCCAAGACCAACAGGGTCCCTCTGAATGGCAGAACAACCACCTGATCAAGCACTCCTCCCAGATTTTTACCATCTCCCAACTTGCAGAGGGTGCACTGTGTCCCATCCTCTATGTCATCAATAAAAATTCTACATGGTATTGGTCCCAAAATCAACACGTGTAGTACAGTACTGTTGACTTGCCTCCTGCTGAACTTCATGCTGGTGGTCACAATACTTTGATCTCAGCAATTCAGCCAGTTTTCAATCCAATTCACCACACATTTATTTTGTATGTTCTTATCATTATACTGCATGTATCATTGTTTCCTGAGGTGTTTGTGGATCTGCTTAGCTACCCCAACAGTTACATATGAAGAAAATATGTTAATCCAGATTTTGCAGGGCTGAAGATGTACACAGTGATCTCAGAAATATACTGGCTCCTGTTGAGCATTTAAAGTGCCATAGCTAGCTGTGACTTTGAGTCAGTCTGCCAGTCACAGTAATGCAGCTGATGCTAGGATTCATCTAATTTAATTTTAGCTGCCAAAAAGTTAGCTGTCTATTCTAAGCCAGTCTTTTAGGCTGACTCTGTTGTCAACACACAAAGACAAGTACTCCCAGAGGGCAATTCATCCAACCTCTCTCTTTGCATCGACTCCAGAGAGAACATAATAAATGGCTTAGATTAGATGCCTAATTATTAGATAGTGAAGGTTAGAGAAGATGAATCTCATCAGAAAAAATGGGTTGTAGGAAACATTATGCAGGTGTTGTGCCAGCTAAGTACTCCTCTGTGCAGTGGCACTTGGCAATACTCCAGCTCCTTTTATCTTCCAAGCAATGTGCAAGGGAAGAAGCAGAAGAAGGGAACAACTTGACTTCTATATTCCTAGGGCAATGTTTTATTTTGTTTTGTTTTGGTTTGGTTTGTTTTCCTACTTGTCCCTATGATGAATTGAGAAGAAGGAAGCTCTCTGTGGAGTGGCATGGAGTGAGTAAGCTGGGGTCAGTGTCCCCAGGCTTATTTGCTCTTCCCTGTGCTGCTATTTTCTGGCATTACCTGTCCTGCTAACTTCTTGCATGGAGACAGATTGCATTCTCGTGCTCTAATACTAACAAGACATTAGTGGAGTTGAAATAGCACGCAGAGGATATCCATAGAGCCAAGTGAATGTAGGTCTAATTTCTGTAAAAACAGTAGAAACAGGCTGACTTAGGTTTCCAGGGTAAATAAAGCCTAAATCTTCTTGCAGGTCCATGCTGTGTTAGTATACAAGTAATCAGAGCACTGAGCCAGAGACCGATATCTGAAATATGGTCCATGCCATGGTTATTATGTCAGCAGACTCTACCAGCTTTGGTTTCACTCTCCAAAATAAAGCTTTTTAGTTTTGTTTCCAGATCCACAACCATTCTATATTATGTCCAAATTGAACAAGAGATTAAATTCCTTTTTCAACATAGTATCTTAATCTTGGTATGATATAGGGGGTTTTTGGGGTTTTTTTTTTTTGCTTTATTGTAACAATGATAATACAAAAAAAAATTCTTACTGCAGCAACTATTGTGAGGCATTATAGAGAAATTCAGCTAAGGGATGAAAAATTGGAACAGACTAGGGGAAGAAACACTTGATGTGTTAGCATGCTCTGAAGATATAATGGGTTTTGTCATCAGGTGTCCATCAATCTTGTCTTCTATTGCCCGCAGAAAGATCAGCATTCACACAGAAAATAAAGTCCAGAAACAAAAAATTACATTTTAGGATCTGCTCTTAAATCCAAAAAGCCACTGAGACAGAGATCAAGGCATGGATGAAAATATAGAGCAAGAGGTCAAAAAAACTGTATTTGGAACTTCCATCTTTTCTTCCAAATCTTTCCTCCTGAAAGACTTAGTTGAACTGAAGGACTTTGTTTCTCCATGATTCCTACAGTCCCTTCTGGCCCTCTTTTCTCTGATCACAAGCATCATCCATGATTTTTACTCCCACAATGTAACATGGTTACATGGGTAACCAGGCTTTGTTTCATTTGTACTAGAGAGTTACAAATAGGTAGGATGTTTTGGGATGATAATAATTCTGTCTGAAACTAGTATAATCCCACTGATTTCATATTGGAAACTGTCTCACCTAACCAAGCTAACATAGACATTAATGATAATCTTTCTTACTTTGGCACCATCTACAGTGAGTATTTAAACCCTGCTTCACAGTTTCATATAAAAAAAAGAACTACCATAAACAGTGTGAAGGAAACAACCTTTTCTGACTTGCTTAAGAGCTCCTTTAGCAATTCAAAAGGAGTAAAAATTCCCAAGGTCCCTATAAAAACATGAATGAACCTGTGAAATCTGTTCCAGAAGCAGTAATACTCACTGCAAACTTCTTTTGCAAATAGACTCTTCACCAGCATAATCTTAGCTGGTTATACAAGAACATCTGTGATCAAAGCAAAAGTAAGAAAGCAACAGTGATTTTAAAATATTTAGCAATATTTATATATATTTTGGTCTAGTACTGGCACCATTGCTCTATACTCTGCCATAACTACAGGGAAAGACTAACTGTTCTAACTGCCCAAGAGAAGATAACACCATCCTGGCTTGCTTAGTGTTTTGAGTTAAAATCAACAGATGTGACAGTTACACATAAATTTAGGTGCTGTGTGCTGTACCTGCCTGACATCTGTCTGCCACTGCAGAAGTTTGTAGCTATCCTCTAAATATAAATAAATCATATTTATTATGCATGTATATGCCTTGAATATTCCAAGAGATTTCAAATGACCTGGGATACTTATGTTTAGGTAGGTTCACCCCACCTACTTAGTCTGTCCTGAACAAACTGAGGAGGTTGCATCTTGTGTAATGTGTACATATTTGCATTTTAAGGCAGGATTCATCTGACATTTCAGTGGTGGCATTCAGATTAGGACACTTAAAATTATTTTCTTTTATATGTACGTGTCTGCCCTTGAATTGTCCATTATGTATGGGCAATAGAGTTTAGAAAGGTGTGCTAGTCTCTTGAACTAGATATTTAAGCATCTGTGATAGGCTGCACAAACCCACACTGTTAGGAGTCAGAGGAGTGAAACAAGCATTTTGAGAGAGCAGCTTACCTGATTTAT
This sequence comes from Caprimulgus europaeus, assembly GCA_907165065.1. The sequence goes on along the minus strand of OU015530.1, from coordinate 55,916,082 downwards.
CTTAGGTGCCAGCTCTGAAATGAACTGATAGACCATTTGGATGGTACCTGTTCTCTCTGCTGCCTGTAAATGATGGACCAGTTAAGAAACAGATAAGCAATTTTTAGACATCTAAAATGAAATGAATTCAATCTCCAGAGCAATTCAGTTAAATTCAGGAGTTCAGGAAATAGGCCTTAGGGCTACATCTATGACCATTTTTTGGCTCTTTAAAGGAGAAAATCTCTAATAATAGCACTTTGGAGTATGCCAGCTTAAGTGAGAGCTTCAAATGGTGGCCAAATATGCATTAAAAGCCATGTCACATGAGACCTATGAAAGTGCAAGAAACAATTTTGTGCTATTGTTAACAACACAAAAACCTAAGATAAAACAATTCATTAATGAACATGACTCTAATGTGCTTTTAAAGTCATACAGACATGATAGTAAGCAGCAAAGCTAATAGCTGTTTCTTGGCAAGTGAGTTATTCTTACTTGGTCATATGAACATATATTAGGCATTAAGAATGTCTGTATTCAAATATGTACCAATTTTAGTTTATTCTCTAAATACAGTAGAAATCCAAGGCTTGGTTTCCTATGCATTTTTTCCTTTGAAAGGCATAGCTCAGTCACTACCTCAAATAAACTTATTTAATTGTGTCTAATATTTGTAAATGTTGACTAAATAACATTTAAGTGGCTTAACTTAAACTGGAGTTTAATGAATTGTAAAGCAGAAGGGTGCAAAAATTAGAAAGACTGGCTGTTATCCTTAGTTACCCAGACTCCTTGTACACTCACTGATAAAAACAAAACCAAAAGGAAGTACCTACAGAAGGTAGTCAACTTCATACTTTGCTAACTAACTAAATCATTTTAGATGAGTAAACAACTGTGGATGTCTATTTCTCTATATGGACTAAACCAACTTGAAGGTAGGTGATGTAGAAATGTAAATACAGATGCCTAAAACTGAGTAAGATATTTCCATCTGAACAGATCTACATCAGACCTTGCAGACTCAGAGAAGCTAATGATCATTATAACTTCCCTCTGAAAAAGAGAAGAATTAAACTGAGGAAGAGTTCAGCTACAAATGTAAACCAGAAAGAAGTCCAAGTTCAGGGTCACAGGTTTGTCTCTTCTCTGGAAAAATCCCTGACCCAGCTCTGTGATCAATGTTAGAAACATGGCAGCACTGTAAGGACTGAGAGAGGATCTTGAAGCAGATCAGTTTGGACTATCAGCAGTTGAAGTGGGGGGTACATGTATGAGCCAAAAACTTCTCCTCTTTCATGTCATAAGATCCACCTTCAATATACGACTGAGCACAGACTTGTGACTTTCTTCATTGTCTAAAAATCATTTAAAACCAGAATCTGCCATCTATTAAAGTAGCTGAGATGGGGAAAACCAAAACATTTCTTAGTCCTATCCCATGCACAGAGTCATACAATCAGAATTGCTTGTGTCACAAGAGACCTTTAAAAACAACCTAATGCAACTTCCCTGTCATAGTCCCTGTCATATGATTTATAGTTCTTTATTTAAAGCTTTTATTTTTTCTGTGTGTTTGAATTGTTTAGCTCACCTTATTGCCATTGCCAAATGAAAACCTTGGAAAGATGTGGGACACAAAATTAATAATATGAGAGCACAACAGTGTGGAACAGTCAGGCTGTAGATTTCTCAGGATAATGCTTCATTTTAGCTTATAGTCTTCTATTCAGAGAAAAAATGAAACTTCAGAACTTGAAAAAAGTCTCTCATGAAGTGATATATGGTTTATAGTCACCTGTCACAATAATGTGAATAATAGTTGTGTCCTGAAAAGATAAATATTTTGTTCCATTTAACTTCAGTTCAAAATAAGACAAATTTATGCAATTAGATAGCATGATGCCAAGAACTGTGTGTACAATTGCAAGCAGTCTTCAAGTCTCCTCTGAACATAACTGTTGTCATCTCATTCCCCAACATCACCTGTACTGCACCAGGGAGGGATATGCTTCAAGGTGTTTTGTTTGTTCACATACAAGGCAAGGAGATGAAGAAGGGTGAAAGGGTGGGAACATTGTTTTCCACAAATGTGAAGTCTGTAAGAGTGTTGTTTGAGTTGTTTATTTGTGATGAAGGGAGTTTGGGGTGAATAACTCAGAGGTCTAATGCTAGCCAAGACTAATCTAATCTTTCGTGAGATATGCATGAGAGACATGAGCCTACAGCTGACTGGAGCATGCAACCACATCTTCATCACTTTGTGGAATAAACACCACTGTGATTTTTCCAGAAATAAAGAGATTCTGTGCATTTACAAGAAAAATACCCCAAAGCTGAAGGAGATTGTTATTGACACATGCCACGACTAGTGCTGAGGGCACTATGTATCTATGATCTCAGTGAGGAACAGTAAACAAAAGCAAAGGTGACAGAGGAGGTGAATAATAACGGATTGTAGCTGATGCTGCCTCTAGTCATAGACTCATAGAATCATTTAAGTTGAAAACGATCTTTAAGATCATTGAGTCCAACTGTAAACCTAACACTGCCAAATCCACCACTAAACCATGTCCCTAAGTGCCACATCTGCATGTCTTCTAAATACCTCCAGGGTTGCTGACTCAGCCACTTTCCTGGACAGCCTGTTCCAATGCTTGACAACCCTTTCAGTGAAGAAATTTTTCCTAATATCCAATCCCCTGGCACAACTTGAGGCTGTTTCCTTTTGTCCTATTGCTTGTTACTTGGGAGAAGAGACTGACCTCCACCTCGTTGCAAGCTCATTTCAGGTCATTGTAGAGAGCCAGAAGGTCTCTCCTCAGCCTCCTTTTCTCCAGGTTTAACAACTCCAGTTCCCTCAGCCAGTCTTCATGGGACTTACTCTCTAGACCCTTCACCAGCTTCTCTTTGCTGGACACACTCCAGCACCTCAATGTCTTTCTTGTAGTGAGTGGCCCAAACTGAGCACAGTATTTGGGATGTGACCTCAGCAGTGCTGAGAAAAGGGGTCAGCAGCAGCTCTGAAGGTTTAAGCCCCTGGCTGAACTGACAACCTAAATAGGATTGTTGAAGATGACTAACTAGAGGATACTGATATTCAGGTATGCTCTTTTACCCTAGCATTTCTCTTCTCATAAACCTCTGAGTGACTGTTCAGTTGTACTGGGGAAACTGAGTCATGGACACATATAAGTAAATCACAAGAGTTCTGTTGAGGTTCTCCATTTCTGCTTTCTGTTGTAAAACTTCTCATATGCCCCACACAGACCAGAATCTACCCTGACATTTAATTCCTTTGAAAGCTTTTGTCAGTACAGCTCTGTGACAGTTTCACTGGGCTAGCCCTTGGCTAGCAGCCAACACAGACATTCACTCACTCCCCTCCTCTCACCCCCAGGGGATAGGGGAGAGGACTGGGGGGGCAAGGGTAAGGAGACTTGTAGGTTGAGATAAAAACAATTTAATAATAGGAGCAAAAGAAAACTTAAATTAATACTAATATTAAAAGAGTAGAGATAACAGTAACAAAATATACAAATGAGTGATACCCAGTGCCATTGCTCACCAACCACCCACCAAGCCCAGCCCATTCCTAGATAACGATCCCGGAGGAGCGACAATCCTGAACTGAAACTGCAATCCTGGAAGAGCGAGAGCCCGAGCGAAAGCCAAAGAGAGCAAGAGAGGAAGAGCTCCTCATGAATATCCTGCCCATGACTGGATATGAGATGAAATATTCCATTAGCATATCCAAATGCTAATTTAGCTTTTAAATTTAAATATTCCTTGCCCCCTTAGATCTTGCACTTGTAGACTGGCAAAACACAAAGTCCTTCAACTTCCAGTGGCAAAATGCAAACATTGGGATGTTCTCAGTGTATCTCTCATAACGAATTCCAGCTGAAAGCAAACCCCAGAGCTGTTCTAGTTGCTAAAAAGAAACCCAGCTTTGTTCCAGATAAAAAACCAGGACAAGCTCCTTCCCACTTTTTCCTTTCCTTGCAGTTTATCAGCATCCCTGGAGGCAGAGATACAGCTGGCTGCTAAAGAGATCAAACTGAAGGGACAAGATATGAGCAAGAAAATGCCACAGGAACCTTTGACAATTATGTTAGTAAAAATCAAATTTTGGAAAGCCAATTATGTTAAAGAGCCAACATAGCAGCAAACATCATCAACCACAGAATGGGTGGACTGTTTACTCAAATTAGAAGCTAAATTGTAATTTTTCCATTTTTTCATACATTAACCTTTGTCCCCAAATGTAATTAATCCCTAACCTACTTTACCTCTCTTCAACTAGATTATAATCAGTTTTTGGCTTGCCATCTATCTGAGGGACATGTACATGTCCTTTTATCCCAATCCTCTGCAATAAAGGTGTGCTGCTAGCTATTCTTTCACATCATGTTGAGCAGCTAACTGGGTAACTAGTGAGCTTATAGTGAAACACTTAAAGAGTGATTTTGTTGCTCAGTTTTCTACATCTACACTAGAATGAGAAAAATCACACCCTAGAAATCACTGATGGTGCTGATCAGTCCTTTACTGACTGTTAAGGAACCCACTGTATGGATGTCTGAGATAGGTCCCATAGAGACAATGAATAAGCTGGATCTTGAGCAGTAAACACTGGGTACAAGCACCCGGAGCAGGCTTTCAGCAGACACATGGTGGGAAGCTGGCACATGGTTCAGAACACCATGAGGGGTAGGCAGCCTTGTGAAGATGTGAAGCATGGCAGTGTCTTTACTGCATTGGCAAGATAAAAACAATCCTCTACAGGCTCAAAAAAATTGTTATGGATAGCTGTATTCTCAAGTTTGATGTCAGACATTTCTCTGGTCTTGCTTGCACTTCTTTTGGGTACAGTTGATACCTTTAAGAGCAGAGCAATGTTTAGTCAGATGTTGGATAGGCAATCCTTTGAGTCAGATGTTTTCTTTATTTAGAGAGCTTCTTCATCTTCTTACTTGTGTCACATGCAAAGAGATAAGCCTTTTTTCCCTAAAAAACTTAGGAAGCATGAGTGTGCCATGCTCATTTCCATATCTCATTGTACAACTAACCAACACTTGCCTGTGTTAGTTATCTCTGATGAGTACAATTATTAATAGTAACTCAGAAATAACATAAAATATGCATAGCAGTATCTTCAACAGCCTGATAAGTTGTCACAGCAACATGACTATGTGAAAGCTATTGATCCACAGTACCTTTAAAAATAAATACACAGTTTGTAACAGTTTATTTTTTATAATTTATTTTGTATTTAATCCTGATGATTTATTTTTGATGATTTATTTTTAAATAGTATTTAATTTTTAATTTATTATTAAAATTTATGATTTTGTTGGTGTATTTTTATCTTCTATCAACATCTCCTTGCCATGAATAAGGAACGAAGCAGCAAGCTACTGAATATCACTACTGGAAGAGAAACTTTAAGAGCATCAGTAGAGCTTGTAGATCTCACTCCATATTCATACACACAGAGAAAAGAAATGGGTCAAATTTATTACCTTCCCCTACCATGTTATTCCCTATACAGATAGTGAGACAGGGTGTTAATCTGCAGGAGTAGATAAAACTACTGCCAGCTTTGGTCTGGGAAAAGGGGTTGAACAAAAAGCATGAATATTTCCATTGCCTACCAAGTAAGGTTTAAGCAAAAAAGATATACATGGGCTAATATTTTTCCATGTATCTTTCCTGAAGGATTCAGATGTAACTAGCAAGGAAAAATAACAGCAGAGCTGATATGTTAGTTTTTATTAAGAGGTTCACTACAGACTTCTTTGTAGTCACTGGAAAAAAATAGATACCTCTAGAGCTGATTTGTTTGATTTCTCTGAAATTAGCTGTCTTAGAAGAAGAGAAAGTGACCTCTCAAAAAACCCCATATTTGCTTCCCTGACTCTAAAGTGAGCTTAAAAATTGACATTTACCTTTAAAGTTCCTAAATTCAGGAGAAATAGATTCCACCTTACATGTTCCAGGACACTGTGCTCAGGAGTTGTGACAACTTCCAGGCAGCTTCTAGTGAAAGAAGAACATAGTAGGTGTTGTAACACAGCATTGAATTTTCAGTTAACAAACTAATTTACTTTCCTCCACTCTGCAGTCAGCAGGAAGTCATTGACTAGTGTCTAGAAAGTCATTGACTGATTCAGCACAACATCAACAAGCACCTTGTAGAGGCAGAAGTGTGAACAACAACAGTGAGAAGGGCCAGGTGATAAGGCTGAGTTCAAGATTTTGCCTTTTGCAGGATTTCAGATGAATATGGATCACCTCTCTGTTAGTTTGACTCATCAGCCTAGTGGTAGTGTCTCAAGGTAAAAATGGAAATGATGGTGATGTCACCAGAGACCTGAAGCTGTCCACATTGACTGGTAATAAATAAGTCCTACCTACTACAATGATGAATTCTTTTGGGGAAGCAAAGGGCAGCTCTCCATTCATGAGATGCCTAGAACTTTAATTCTGCTTTAACTAGAGCATCATCTGAAAAAAAGCTAATTTCTTGCAGGTATATCTCCTCTCTGGGATTGCCTTTACAAGGATTTTTCACAGAAATCCCTGTCCCAGTCAGTGTCAGTCTTATCCACCTCACCTGGCAAACAAGTAAGGATCTAATTCCTATTGTCAACCACTGGTGCCAGGAAAAAAATAAGTTTCTAACAGATCTTAAAACACTTTTGGACTGATACACTAACTGCAAGTGCTTGCAGATTCGGTTATTTCTTGCTTTGTCCTACAGCAATTAAAGGAATGGAAAGTGAAACAAAGAGAGGAGAATGAATCTGTTTCCTTTACTAGTTGTTCAAGCATGAACACGAACAATAGATATAATGGCAGTGATTATCTCTTTCAGTTGTGGAAGTAAAGGTTAAAAATAAGAAATTCTAGTGTTCATTTAGTGCACAGGGCAGAGCTTCTAAGACTTGTCAAGGAAGATTGACACAGAGACTGGAAGTGCATTACCATCATGCTTCAGAAAACAAACAAAAAAAAAGATAACTTTCAAAGTCATAGAGGTAAAATCTGTAATTTTCAGGCCATGGTCCTGAAATTATGTCCCCAGAGTTGAGAGCAGAAGCATTCTCTTCCAACTTCTTTAGGAGGACGTAGCATACAAGGCATTTTGATGTAGTACTTCTGTATAAATCCCGTTACCATCCTGCTGAACACAGTGAGTAGTCTGGAAACAGATGGAAGGAAAAACCATTTTGTGTTTGCATTTTCCCATTAACTACATTGATAGAGGAAAATTCTTTAGTTACTCTTCATCTGTGTGATTCTTTTCAGATCAGTAAAGATTCTCCTTAAATGAAGACTCACATGAAAAAATGTAAGGAAATATATAGTAGCAAAAGAGCAATAATTTAAAAACTCCTCCCTGGCAACTACATTTTGGCATGGGGATTATTGTGGTGTTACCACAACCTCTTGTTTGGCAAGGAAACTGTGCCTCAGAGAAATAACTCTCTCTGTTTCAAGATCAGTTAAAACATTCAGTGGCAGCCCACAGGCACTTAAGAAACCCTGGGGTTTTTTTCTTTCTCTACTATTCCCATGTTTGCTGGTTTTCCATTTGGCAGCTGCAACCTATAAATAGTCAGAAAGATGATTATTCTGAACGTTGAGACTAAATGATTCACAAATGAAGTAATTACACTGCATCTGTGCAGAGCTGTGCAACCGAACTTGTAACACTCGTCACTGTGCTTGTTGGACAAAGAAGGGGAAGAACCAAAGAGAAGATCAAGACCTGTTTTACACCACTGTTCCTAGCATGCTAAAGATGTTTATACTCCATGGTGGCTTTTTTTAAGGATCTGATCCAAAGCCCATGGTCTCTAAAAAGCTCAGTGCTGCATTCTCCTACCAGTATGTCTTTTTCATGTGTATCTTCAACTGCAGGCAGCCACTGAGCAATTTGGTTTCATTAGATGGAAAATCCAATCTCTTCATGCACCGTTCATACAGCATCCTGTCTTTCCAATAATATTATTGTTGGCTTTGCTTAGATAGCTGAGTCAGAAAAAAATTCCTGTTGGTTTTGTACACTGACTCTTGTTGTATTGATTTCTCCCCTGTGGTTTGTAAAACATGCTCCTCTTCACTGGTTCCCACGATTACTTCACTGCAGGAAGCAATGACCTATTGCAAAGACCTCTCTGCGTTACTATACAATGCCTCCATTTGGCATTGTCTTTTCAACATCTTTTGTCTCTGCTCTCTGAAGTTCCATAATGAGCTTTAATTTCAATTACACACTCCTAAAGTTCTTTTACAGGGGAAAAAAGAAAAAAGAAGAAAAAAAAGATATTTTACAAGATCAAGATCACCTTGTTTGAAAAGCTGGCAAGAGCAAAGTGTGCACTGAAGTGTATTTATTTGACTGCCTTATAAATAAAGACAAAGAACCTCTGGTGTTGTGATATAAGGTAATATTCATCAAACTCAGAATCATTCAGAATTGCCATCAGAAGTTCTTAAATTCCTCTAGTTACTACTAAATTCCACTGCCACTCCATGTGGTCATACCTCAGTGAGTTTTTAGAGGTTTCTAGCACATCTAAATTCAAGACAAAATGTCAATTCAACCACAGCAGAAGTGTCAAGTTCCAACATGCAAAAATCTGTATCACCATGCTGCTTCCCTTCTCCCATCTATCACTGGAACTAGGAACAACCTGTGGATCTATGAAGGGCTGAGTATCCATGTGTATTAGTCCTTTGGACAGGTTCTGAAACAACTCTTCATTTTTAAAATGTGCACCCCAAGAATAAAAAAGTCAATTGCAAACTCCCATAGCATTATTTACATCTCATTTTTCTTCAAGACTGTTGGGGAACAGAGGGACATACTATAGGAAAAGTGACAGTGACAGTAGATTGTGTAGCAGGTAGCAAATATGACCTGGATGAGAACAAAAGGACCATGCACCCATCTGAGCCAGGAGGACAGAAGTTGAATGCTCCATACCTTCCGCAATCAAGATATCTTTTCTATGTGCTTGAATCAAAGTTTACTGGTCTTCCATTGATATTGTAGGTATTTAGATGTATATAAACCAGGGTTCACCTCCTATTATTTTAGTCATTTAAAAGTCCAGTTTCAGTTAATTCTCTGTACTTCTTTTATAATAAAAAAAAGAGAGAGAGAGTTTTGGAGAGGAGACCATCATACATACCTTGACACTTAAAATACAGAAAGTCCATTAATGTGAATATTTAGAAGATTGGGTACTTAGTTTTCTTTATCTTCAGGCAAGTACTATCCCGAGGAAAGCTTGACTCTTACAATTAAGTCTGTAGGACAACATGAAATTTCATTTGAAATAAATCCTACACACAGAACTCATAGCTTGACAGCAAAGAAATGAGATATTGTATGCCAGCCAGCCCTTAATTAACTGGCATTGAGTAAAGTCATTCCTAAGACAGCACTCAAAATAGTCTCTTAGCACTATATGACAGCTGTAATTGTGAGATGAAGCCATCTCCATCCTAAATGTTTCAAACTGATTTGAGACAACACCTCTGCACCATGACTGCTGGCTAACATTCAGTTCTTTAACATCTCTGTTTTTTCCTATTTGGACGTGCTCAAAATAGGAAATCTTACCCGTTGAAAGGATAAGCGAGACAGTCTGTCTAGATCATGTTCTTGCATATAAACATTGAAAAAAGCCCCAAACTAAACAAACAACTCAATCTGCTAAGACCATATTGAACTGCTTGAAAATCACTCTGTAAGGAAGAGTGAAATGTTCAAAAATCAGGGCTGCAGTTACCTACTGAGCTTCCCCTCTGTGATGTCACTGCCCTGAAATACTTCTCACTGCTGACAATGTCACTCAAAATACAAAAAGTTGTTCTCCTTATCAGTCACCAAAGGTAAAGGAGCTAGAGACCTCTGCTTCTAAACACTCTGACTTCATATTTAGAGTCCAACTCAAAACAATACTGCCATGCTATAAGTTTTTAAAATAGAAACATGTCTGTAAAAAACACTGATATAGGATATTATTAGGATATAACTAGGATATAATTTTAGGATATATATAGGATATTTTTTTAAAAAAATAATAATAATTTATACAGATGGCATAAGAAACATATATATAATAAAAGAGGCCATTAACATTCACTTTATCTCACAGTACTTTGCAGTGCAGCTATGTGAAGTGTTTCCATAATAAGGAACCTCCAATCAGGAAAAATGACATCACATGTGGAATTATTCTACAATGCAGCATCTGCCTCTAATGATTTCTGATTTCCAAGCAGAAAGGAAGAGTGCTCCATCTGCTATCCCACTGTCAGGGAGTAACAGTAGTAGAGGAGCCCTACAAAGAAAGGTGAACCAGGAGCCGAGGGTGACAGAAAGGCAGGCAAGGCATTGCCCTCATCAAGAAGGTCATGGTCTCTCATTGTCTGAGCAAGGAGAGCAAAGTAGGTCAAATAACAGCAGCCACCATAATTCAAGAACCTAGATGTCCAGGGAAATCTGTAGTGATATGACAGAGAGAAGATCAAGCCACAAAGATGATAACAAGACAAGGTCAAAATCAATAGGGCACAAGCTTACTTATCTCAGGCAAGGATATAGGACAAGGACTTGACCTTAAATATAGTTCCTACACATTCCCAGGGAGGTTTCTCATAAACATATATACTGTTTTCTAGTAACCCCATGACTGCCTCTTTCTAAAGGGCAAATCTCACCTTCCTAGAGGAAGTACCTTAAGAGAAAGGAAATTGGATACTGAAGCCTATCAGGTTGATTTATTAGCAGATTGTCACAGTGTGTTTAAAAGAAATCTAAAATTGGTCTTGCCTTCAGACTAAATCCATTAGAGAAATCCATCAGGCTTGTATCATGCTCATTCTGCACAGTGAGAATTGCAGATCTGCAGATATGTAGAATTGCAGAGCTGCAGAATTGTCAGCTGTGATCATGCAGCTGGAAGAAATTATCAACACCCACAATAATGCTTTCCACTTGGAGTCCATCTGGGCTTGCAAGACAGACCCTAGTTACCTGAGCTCATTATAGGGAAAATACAAACATGGTAGCCATGGATGGGAAAAAGCCCAGAGAACATATTGCTGTGGTACAACACTAAAGCAGCTACAGACTGGGAAAAAAACCAAAACAAACCAAAACAAATGAAAACAAACAAACAAAAAACCTCAAAAACAACCCCCACCCCAAAAAAAAACCCAAAAACCAACAAAACAACAAGGTGGAGTTAAAAATCCAAAACCTAAAAAGTAACTGCCCACTGGAACGGAGTGGTAACTGACAGAAAGAAGCAGTGGTGATTAAAAATATATATTAAAAATTAAGAATGAGATCAGTGAGACACTACACAATGCACAGAACATTGGCAGATATATTAGTAAGAAATTGGTGCAGAACTGAAACAGATCTAAGGAATTACTGTGGAGGAAGTGATGCAGGTAAGCAATTAGAATAAAAAGGAACAAAGGAAATTGGAAATGATAAAGCTTGTCTGGGTGTGAGAGACTTGAGCTAATGACACCAAAACATGACACAGGGGCACACCGGGGAATAGGTGAATGAATAATGACTTGGTCTGGTGAAAAGGCAGCCTAAGACAATGCTACTAAAGCTAAAACCTCTTGTATGTGTCTGTAAAACAAGTATTACAATAAAAAGGTAGCAGATTGTAGAGCCCAGCTCAGTAGCATAGGGCAATTGTCACAAATGTCTGGAAAAAATAAAACAATAAGGTGGTGATGGAAGACTGTTTGCTCACATATTCTGCTCACATGGCCATCTTCCTGTAGCCATCAAGTCAGGGAATCTGTTGAACACGTTGGCAGGCATTTCAACAAAACTGGGAGTTACAGAATAGCAATTAAATATCACAGCTAGAACAAATAAAATGGGACAGAAAGGGGATCACATTTAGCAGTCAGGTGGGACCTTCCTCACTTCTCTGCAAACAAAGCACATGCAACCAAACACACCTGAGAAAGATGATGTCTCATTCTCCGGGCACCAGGAAGTACAACAACCAATTTAGAACCATCAAAAATTGTATCAAGACATCCCTTGAGTTAAACTGATTTCTATTTCCATTTAAAATACAAGAAGGATTAGTGTTTCCAGCAGCAATGATCCTCTTGCTTGGAGTTCCTCCACTCAAAAATATTGTGCAACCCTTGATTTGGCATGGTATGGAATAAATTCATGGCAGAGGAACAAAGAGTCTAGAACACAATACAGAGGTAAGAAAAAGATCACAAGAAAACCAAAAGATTAAACAAGAAGTTAATGTTTTTTATATGTTCCTGAAGTTCTCTGCTTGCTACCCATGGACTATACAGCCCAAGGGACAAAGGAAAGAATAAATTCTTCTAACTAAATGCAATGCCTCTTAGTTTGTGGAGTAATTGTAACATAGTTGAGGCAAAATTACGGTTCAGTGAGAAAACACACACGAATTCTGATGCTGATGCTATTAGATATGCTAATAGCTTAATAGAACTTTAGAGAAAAATAGAGTACAAACTTGTTAATTTGTCAATGAGATACCTATCTTATGATCTCATTTTTCTGTGCTCTGAGTCACCACTAACATCACATTTGCTTACACATGTACCTTTTGGATAATTCATCACTAGTTAAAGCCCAAGTACAAAAAAGGTACATGCATACTAAATCACTATGGAATTATCTCCTGACAAATTGCTGACATACAAAACTAACACATAAGCTTAATCTTTAATTTACTGTCTGAGACTATATTCCATATGTCCAGCACTGACAGCAACAACTATGAGAAGTAAAGCCCATCCAAGCACTGCATTAAGCAAGAAGGCACAAACCTCATGAGAAATTTCTGGAACTAAATGGAAAGTAAACAGATGTTAATAATTCACTGTGCATTCGTAAGCCTCTTTCAAGAACTGGCTGGAAAATGGAGAACAAATATCTGAACAGTACTGCAGTCCATATTTTATCCAATTGAAAAGAAATACATTCAGCACCAAATCACAGAATCACAGATTGATGGGATTGGAAGGGACCTCAGGAGATCATCTAGCCTAACCCCCCTGACAAAAAAAGTTCACCTAGAGCAAGTTGTACAGGACTGCATCCAGGTGGGTTTTGAACATCTCCAGAGAAGGAGACTCCACAGCCTCTCTGAGCAGCCTGTCCCAGGGCTCTGGCACCCTCACACTAAAAAAGTTTTTCCTCATGTTTAAGCAGAACCTCCTGTGTTCCAGGTTGTGCCCATTGCCCCTTGTCCTATCACTGCCCACCACTGAAAATAGTCTGGCCCCATCCTCTTGACACCCGCCCCTTAGATATTTATAAACACTGATAAGGTCCCCCTCTGTCTGCTTTTCTCCAGGCTAAACAGACTCAGCTCTCTCAGTCATTCCTCGTAAGAAAGATGCTCCACCCCCTTAATAATCTTAGTATTTCTCTGCTGGACTCTCTCCAGAAGTTCCCTGTCCCTCTTGAATTGAGGAGCCCAGAACTGGACACAATACTCCAGATGCAGCCTCACCAGGGCAGAGTAGAGGGGGAGGAGAACCTCCCTGGATCTGCTGATCACACTCTTCTTAATCCACCCCAGGAGACCATTAGCCTTCTTGGACACAAGGACACATTGTTGGCTCATGGTCAACTGGTCATCCACCAGTACTCCCTGGTCCTTCTCTGCAGGGCTGCTTTCGAACAGGTCAACCCCCAACCTGTACAGGTGCTGGGGGTTATCCCTCCCCAGGTGCAGGACCCTACACTTGCCCTTATTGAACTTCATCAGGTTCCTCTGCACCCAACTCTCCAGCCAATCCAGATATTGCTGAATGACAGCACAGACTTCCAGTGTATCAGCCATTCCTCCCAGTTTAGTGCCATCAGCAAACTGGCTGAGGGTGCACTCAGTGCCATCATCCAAGTCACTGGTGAATACACTGAGTAGAACTGGACAAAGTACTGACCCTTGGGGAACACCAGTAACCACAGGCCTCCAACTAGACTCTGCACCACTGATTAAAACACTCTGAGCTCTGCCATCGAGACAATTCTTCACCTACCTCACTTCCTAAGCTTACCTATGAGGAGACAGTGTCAAAGGCCTTGCAGAAGTCAAGGTAGACAACATCCACTGCTCTCCCCTCATCCACCCAGCCAGTCATGCCATCACAGAAGGCTATCAGATTGGTCAGACATGATTTCCCCTTAGTGAATCCATGTTGACTATTCCTGATAAGTTTATTTCCTCTAAATGCTTAGAGATGGCCTCCAGAATGAACTGTTCCATCACCTTCCCAGGGATGGAGGCGAGGCTGAATGTCAGTGTGAAGTCTTGACTATTACAGTGCCTGAGGCTGAATGTCAATGTGAAGTCTTGACTATTTCAGTGCCTATGACAACTTCATTCAGGTTAATGGTCCTTGACTAGCAAGCAAGGCTGCAGCTGATTTTTCACCAAAAAAAAAATACAATAATAATAAAAAATTGCTGGAGAGCCTGAAGCATGGAAGAAATGGCAACCTCTGAGAATATTCACCTATTGAAAAATGTAGCATTATTTCACTGTCCTGTAAACAGATCAAGTCACTTTCATACCTTCTTCCATTAAAGCACACAGCTACCAACAGGCAGTGTTCTGATTAAAATTTTCATGTGTAGCCATCTTCACTTCCTGAAAAACAAAAACCTGCCAGGCATATTCTGACTCCCATTCAACTCATGAAATGAGTGTGCAATCTGGTGCACCAGGGCCTGCAAACTTGGAGACTGTAAAGTCCAGTACTTGTGCAAGATGTCAGTGTGTAATACCAAGCAGTCAATGCACCTTCTGTGTCTGCAAGTTCATTCTGTGGCACTTTAGATCATTTTTTTAATGAGATACACATTGTACAAAACACATAACAATGCTAAAACAGAAAGTTCAGAATTTATGGCAGAATAGTTGAGGTTGGCAGAATCCCGTGATAACCATCTAGTCCAAACACCCTTCCCAAGTAGGGTTAGCTACAGCAGGTGTCCCAGGACTGTGTCCAGTAAAGTTTCCAATATCTCTAAGGATGTGAACTCCACAGCCTCTCTGGACAACCTGTTACAGTCTTAGACCACTCTCATAGTAAGAAAGTTTTTATTACATTTAAAAGACAATTCCAGATTTCTATTTGTGCTCATTACATCTTGTCCTGTCACTGTGTACCACTGACAAGAGCCTAGCTCCATCTTCTTCTATTCCTCCCATCAGGAGTGAGTACACATTCAAAATCAGGTAATTTCAGAACAAGTATTAAAACATATTGCACCAACATTTCTACTTCAAGGGGCTGATTGAGTACACAGGCCTGCAAACCGACACTGCCAGCATGGGAATTGGAATTCATAGAGGAATACATTGATATTATATTGAAACATAATATTTTATTTATGTTCTCAGAACCAATATAAGTGGTAACAAGCCCTCGATTTATTGTAGCCCCTCACCATGGGTTTGTTGGTTGCTTTGTATTTTGTGGGTTTTTTTGGCTAATGAACAGGATAAATGGCAAAGCTTACCAGAAAAACACACAGAAGCTTTAGAGCTTAATTGGCTTCTACATTTGGGTCAGCAAATGTTCCTGCTACAAAGCCAGTGAGGGATTCTTGCAATCTATTCATGTTTCTCACCAGCACAACAGCAGCTAAAAAGATAGGCAACCATGGCTACCGTTATGGGATCAGCAAACTTCTTTTCACAGCTGTAAATATTTGTAGTGGAGCCAATTAGAGGCAGCATGCTTTTGTCAGCATTGCCTAGGAAACATCGATACCTCCTCCAAAGAATCCCCCACCTCTCCTTATCCCGCTGGCATTTATTGAACAGTAGTGTCAGCTCTGGTGGCTAATGTTGCTTCCTACATGCACGGCATTAGAAGCTCAGTTTGCACAAAGTGAGAAACTAGGAACAAAGCTGTTTGTAGAGACACTAAGAACCTGGGTTCTTCCTCCTTAGCTCTCCAGTTGGCCTATAAAACCAGTAGGGGAGGAGCTGTGAAATATCCCAGGCAGTGAGCTTCAATTTAAACAAACTGAAAGATTTCTTTTTTTGTTGTTTTTTACATAGCAATTTTTATGCAAAATTCCTATTCTGAGCAAATATCTTTCAAGGGCATTTGGAGACTGATGCATCTGCTCACAGGGTAATTTCATCAAGACAACCACCACATGTGTAGAAGCCATAGGTAAAATGATGATTTGTAAAAGTAAATATAACATCATAAATCTAGGAAACAATCAGAGAACCATTCCCTTATATCCTTCTGTGCAAGGTATCCCAAAACACAAGGCACCTACTTGCAACATCTCTCAGATTTTTCAAAATACCGAGGTCTGTGTATGCTGTCAGTTTTATACAGTCTTTACCATGTATAAACATCCTCAGCTTGCACTTGTCAAGCACTTCACTGATGTTCAGGACAAAATCTAGTTTATGTTAAGAAAAGGTGAAGGGGTAGCACATGGAGTAGGTCAGATGGTAATCTCAAAACTGATTATACAGTTATATGCCATGTGGATAACAGACCATTTGAAAAATTTATTAGCTACACACTAACACCTCTTCTCTTTTTAGAAATTTTCCAGCTTATTCCCATGTTCTGTGACATATTCTTTCATGGCAAATCACTTTAATCTGGAGTATGGTTATAAGCACATGCATTCATGTTCGATAACTACCTCTGTGCTTCATCTCAGTTCTCAGTGTTTGCTCTGGTTTCCTAATTTAAGGAAAACATCATGCACACAAGCTGCCAAGCAAGCAGAAAGCTCCACAGAGGAATCCCATTGTGTTGGGTGCATTGTGAGAATTTGTGGTGCATTATGAGAATTTGACCACTATTCTTGTTCTAGCAAACTACAGCAGAACCCATGGTGAGTACGATGCAAACTCCATGATGACTCTGCCCTGCTACAGTGGGGCATTAATGCAAGACATTTTCCACAGCCCTGATCAGCCATGATGTCAGCAACGTTGCAGCTGCTTAGCAGACACTGAAGCAGGTAACACATGTATGGCATGAAGGAAAATAACAGAATCAGAGAATGGTAGGGGTTGGAAGGGACTTCAGGAGATCATCTAGTCCAACCCTCCTGCCAAAGCAAGTTCACCTTGAGCAGGTTGCATAGAACTGCATCCAGGTGGGTTTTGAACGTCTCCAGAGAAGGAAACTCCGCAACATCTCTGGGCAGCCTGTCCCAGGGCTCTGGCACCCTCACAGTAAAGAAGTTTTTCCTCATGTTTAAGCAGAACCTCCTGTGTTCCAGTTTGTGCCCATTGCCCCTTGTCCCATAGCTGGCCACCACTGAAAAGAGTCTGGCCTCATCCTCTTGACACCTGCCCTTTAGATATTTATAAACATTGAGCAGGAAAAATGGAGGTGAAAAAACCAACTTGTCAAAACAGCCCTAAAGCCTTTCCTACTTTTAAGTGAAGAGAGACAAATGGAAGGAAGTTGTCAAATGGATCTATTTCTTGTGCAAGCAGTTTGGAAGCTGCTTAGTGTCTTATCCTGCCCTTTCTACTGAGTCACCGATTGAAACTTCACAGTTTTCCAGCCAGAAGCAGCTGGCAACAACCACAACTGCAGCAGAAATTCTGAACTCTCAGTGTCAGAGAGTGAAGGAGCAGGAATCACTGGCACCCTGCTAACATATATAAACGTGTCTTGTTCTACAGTGGTGCAGTTGTTTACCATCAGATGAGATAACAAGATCATTGCTCAGGCACTCCAGGATCCAAACATCATCAACTTCCATGAACAGAAAGGTGACAGCTCATACTGTGATAACTACTATGGTACCTCATTTCTCATGCTGCTATATAAATCCTCAGGAGAATAATAGTCAACAGGATTACTTAAAAGACTAAAAAAAAATTCTGAGTTGTCAATGCATCAGGATTAGGTTAATATAATTCTGTAGCCAGGCAAATTCAGATAGAACTGCAAGAAATACATCTCCAGACTTTTCAGCCTACCCAAAGCCTTGATGCTATTAGAAATCTCCTGCACATATATGGCTGTCCAGGCAATCAGAAACCTGCCATTCACTCACTTTGCCTAAAAACTTGAACAAAACAATGCTTTTTGGATCACAAAGAGAAAACAATTGAGGACCTCATGTACAGTATAATTTTGTCAATGGCAGAATATTCAACTACAGAATAGTAAAGCTATTATCAAGTAAGAGGTGAGAGAACTGCCAGTTCATTCATTCTGCCAGTAATTGAGCTTTGTACACTAAAGGATGCACAACTTATTACTGACCATAATGCTGTGTTATAAAATGACTCAATTTTAATAACACTGTAAAGAAAACAGAGATTTTATTCCAATAACTTCAGCCATTTGGAAAACATTTGCAGGTGCGAGTTTATAGCAAGGGCAACATCCAAAACCATGGGCAAATGCCCATATAGCTGGAGTCCTGCAGAGCAGAGTGAAATATGGAAGAACTTGCCTTGTAGAGTTATGATTCATTTGAGGATCACCACAAGCTTCTCTCACTCTGTTCAGGCAGCAGTAATTTAAGGAGAAGATAAGGAAGGAATTGGATAGTTTACCATCTAATCCCATATTTTTGCTATATTTCATTCTTTTTGCTATATTGC
The DNA here is from genome assembly GCA_907165065.1 of Caprimulgus europaeus. Next base: position 55,897,426 of record OU015530.1, on the reverse strand, counting down.
ATTCTATTTGTTACATTTCCAGTGAGAGTTTGTGCCACAAGGATTGCTTCTCAAATATCCACTGGGATTTGCATGTTCCCTGGAAGTTCCTCCCATCTCTTCCCTACTGCCATAGAATGGCTCAACAGCAAGGGCTGATGATTCTCCTCTCCGCAGAGTCCATGATCACAGCACTAACAATCCAAAGAGCTCTTGGGAAGATATCAAAGGAGTGTCTCTCTCACTTTTTATGACCCCATTCACTTTGTAGTTTTCCTTACCTTGTAACTCTAATAAATTCCACTGCTTCACTCTAGTCAGATTTTTCCACAAGGCTCAGTACTCTTTTGTTACCAGACCAAGTACTTCTTATTCAGCTTGCACATCTCCAGTGCTTAATGCTCTGAACATGTAACCTCACCCACCTCACCATCCCTTGCAGGATAGATGGGAGAAAACACTCTTTTGTTGAGAAAAGTCATTTTCCCACTCTTTCTAATAACATTTTATCTATATATTGTCCAGCAATTCAGTCATATATGTGAAGCTGTGGCCTGATCTGACACTTCTTTTGCCACAAGGGATTCCATGTCTACATGGAAGGCTAGGCAAACTCTCAGGACTCCAGTTTTTTGGTAGTTAATGTTCCCCTGGGAATGAGCTCTTCAGTCATACTCTTTTGACACATCAGCTCTGACTTGCCATAGTATGAAGGCTATTGCAAAAACTGCAAGAAAATGGCATTTTATCCTCCTGGTCCTCCTGAATGCACCATGACAAATATCTGCTGGGCTGGAGAGTCTGGATCTGAAAGTCCATCATCCTGGTGAAGTGATCTACATGTAAATGTGACAAAAGTTGAAAGAACTCTAAACATTCACTTAATATTTCTTTCACACACACAGAATCATCAAAACTAGGAGGCCAAACACAGTATTACTGTTCAGTGAGTACAGGATTATTTTATTTATTTATTTCAAAGGCATTTATTTTTCAATCAGGCATTCCACAATTCCTATCATCCCATCTTCAACACCTCTAATTTACAACAGAAAAAAACCAACATATCAACCTTTCACTGTGCTGCTCTGTAGATTGTACCAATTAATACTTGGATGTTGCAGCTTCCATATAATCCAGTTTTGTCTTACTGCTGAAAAATACCTATCTGTCTTCTACAAACTCAGATATTTCAGAGAATGGGGACCCATCCTGTGGATCACAGCAGGATCCAGCTGGACCTGGGGAAAATGCTCTGTAGAATATGAATTCAACCATAACATGAATGAACCACTGAGATGCTATCATTGTAGAACTGAAGACACTGGGAATGTGAAGATCTGACAAACAGTGTAAAGAGGGATGAAAAAAGAGAGAGGATAAGTAAATGAAGAAAAAACTATAGGTTTGTATCGAATGAGTTTAAAAGTTTGATATTATGTGATGTTCAAGCTAGCGCCTACCACCTATGAGTGATTTGGGCAAGCGTACAAGTCACATTAAGCCACAGCAAAATATCACTGTCTCTCTTTCTAGGCCATGCTCAGTAGCAGCAATCTGTGCCCTACCTCTCCTAAATGCCAATTTTATTTTTATTGCTTATAAAATGAGGTTTATTTCATATTTGAATCTGCCTAACAGTCATGCTTCTGTAATAATGCAAGATCTAATGCTTCCTCCGTGGTCTTATTTTTTTGTACTTTATGGAGAAACAGGACTGGAAGGTGTGAGGGACAAAGGGAGGTCAGCGTGCAGTGGGAATTACTCTGTGACAACTTCACTGCTAAACACAGCACAGAGTGTCTATAAATCTTGCTTTTTCTTGACAAGCACAGCTTGACAAGCCCAGCACAGCTTGTACCTCAGGCAAAACCAATTTCCATAGTGCTCCTCCTCAGATAGCCAAGGCCTGCATCTTCCTGCAGCTGGATGCAATGACAGGTGCCACCAGCTAAGGAATCAGATGCTTTACCAAGTGAACTTGTTGCCATCTTCTCCTTCCCCCAGAGAAACTGTGTGCCTGTGCCTAGACCAAAAGCACATCACTATACTGTGACCAGCAATTCACACTTCTTTTCCTTCCTCCCTCCTCTACCTTCCTCCTTCTTTTGACCTTTTCACCTTGACCCAACCAAGGGTTAATGGAACATTCCCATTTGTTGGTCACTCGTGGTGAACCTGCCATCCCTGCCTGCACATCACGCTCACACATGCATTTCAAGAAGACAATCCAGATCCTCTCAGCTAATGACACCAACTATTCTAGGTCATTTTATGTAAAATGCACCTCTCAATTCATCCATTTCCTGTGCATTACTGAGAAGGAAAGTAGAAAAGAAATTGAAAAGTGTGGTAGGTTCTGTAACAGCAGTACCCTTTGCAAAAGTACATTCCACCTACCTCTGTGACTGGCTGGTGTGTCATTACACCAGGAGACTGTGACACAACAAATTCCCTGAAGTCCACTCTCTCATCTTTCAAAGCTAAAGGCTCCATTTCCGAACCTGCCACTTCCGTCATCATCAAGAACCCTTCTGCTATACTCAGTCCATTTGCAGACTTTAATTTTCTTAAAATAATAGGCAGAAATATCACAGACACTTTCACAAGCATTTTTTCCCTTGCAATTTTGAAATCTGGGTTTCATTTTTCGAAGTCTTACAAAAATTCCTAGCACTGGGTAAAATAATGTGACCCATTTTGTACAAGGGGACAGACTAGAAGCTGTTAATGGCCCTCCTCAGGCCATAAAAACAGGAATAACCTTTGAAACTCTGCTTCAGAAGTTGGCTAATGATTTAATCTTAGGCTTTTTGAGGAGTGGCTCATGTACTGAAACTTGAATGTACATCAGATCTACTTCTAATGGAACTGAGATTTAGCAGAAATTAGGCATCTTCACTATTTGAAGGAAAATGAACAAACTGCACAAAAAAATGTGTAACAAGCTACTTCAGTTATTTATAAATAAGGATTACATTCAGTTCTTGGTAAATAAGAACTATAACAATAAAGGTCACTCTGGACACATGCCATCTTGCTGATTCCTGTTGTAGTATGATTTCTTTGTTTACTACAAGTTCCATAGTTCTTCCAGTGGTTGTCCTTGTGCACAAGCCCTTTGGATAACCAAGTCCATATAGCAAGAAAGTACAGGCTGAAGGCAATCACACTTTTTCAAAGTCATTTTCTCCATCAATGATCTCCCACAGGTAGTTTTTGAAAGATCACCTTCAAATAGTGGGATAATACATCCTCTTTCCACAACACATGGTCACCAAATTCCTACTACCAACAGTTTTATCTACCCACACCAATCACAGAATCGCAGAACCATAGAATGGTTTGTGTTGGAAGGGACCTTTGCCATGGGCAGGGACATCTTCAACTAGATCAGGTTGCTCATAGCCTGACCTTGAATGCTTCCAAGGATGGGGTAAGACCAATGCAGATATAATATCAAAGGGCCTGTAAAAAGGCAGTAAATACTGATACAAAATATATCTCCCAAAATCTTTCTCTCATTGAACAGCTTTGTCCTCCAAGGAATGTTTTGGTTGTCTCCTGTGAGCCTTTTCCAGAACTGGAATATAGTGCTAAGTGCATAATTCAGTTCCAAGTTATGCACGACTCGGTTGTAAGCACAAACTGTTCTGTTCTGTGAATGAAGCTGTGGTTTCTCTGGGCTCTCAATAAAATCATTATTTCAGAGTCCACTTATCAAAATGATAAGTCCCACTCTTCACATCCCCCAGAATGTATTGAAACTGAGTTATAAGTTGCTGTTTTCTCAGCTTTGCTAAGAAAGTAGTTTGGTTTGTACTCTGGTCCACAGCCTTCAGCTGTGGGAGTTTACATCTCAATGGATAGGACATATCAGCTTCCACATGGTAATAGAGCAGGTCCAAACATTACTACACTTGCCTGGAATTAATTTCCTAGCAAACTAACCAGTGAAAGAAAAATCTATTTTTTTTTTTCCATGGTGCTTTATATACATAAATACCTACATTTATACATAGAAGACAGTGAACCAAAGAGACTGGGTTCCTAAAAGTAGGAAGATGATTCTCCTACATTTTAAGTTTTCTGGTCAGCAGGCACTGTTTAGACATGGTTTCAGATCCATAAAAGGTTTGTCTCCTTCATGGAATCCTCTTCTTCACTTGTTTGAAAGCCTTGAGGACAACCTTGCAGAGTGCCAGAAGTCATCTTCTGTAAAATTACACTGCAGATTTTCTTTAGGTCCTTTTATTTTTCATCAACTGCTTTTGAATCTTTCCAATGTGCTGTAATGGTTTTCATGGTTCATTGTTTAATCTAGTTGTACAGCACACTGAATCCAATAATAAGTCACAGCACTTTTAAATTGAGCTGGTTTTCCCTGTCGTGTCTGAAAGCTTTTTTAGGTTACTAATTAGTAATAGTCCTATTAGGCAGTAGTACAAAGATTTTCATTAAAAAAGCACCAAAAAACCCAACAATAAAACAAACAGCCCCCCAAAAAAAACACAGAACAACAAGCCCCCACCAAATCAACCAGTAAAACCAGCATTTTTTTACTCCATGCTCAGTTTTCAGACTGTTCACCCTTCCTTCCCTCTGTGAATTCAAGGCACTCAGAGTTTACCGACCCTGTTAGCACAACTCTATTGGGAGCCACACTTTAAAACTGAAAATATCTAACTATATATATTGATTCAACAGTCCACTGGTGGGCTGAGAAACTGAATTGCCTTTGGGAAAAAGTTAACCTTGTCGTTACTGACAAAACAAAAATTTGACTGGTTAAGCTTAGCACAGGTTCTGTCACCCTCCTATAACAGGGAAAGTTAGAAATTGGAAGGAAAATGTACTGGTGAGGAAGAGGAGAAGTTGAATGACAATCAAACAAGAGCTGAACATGAGTAGACCAGGATGTGAACAGGATGTGAAAAATTACCATGTCAGATGAAAAGAAACTGGGAAAGATTTAAAGAAGCGAGTTGCAGAGAAGAACTGGACTAAACATTGCAAAAGGGCTTATTTAGACCCTAGCCAAAAAAACCAAACCAAACCAAAAACAAAAAACCCTGAATACTTACACTGAGAAGTGCATGGTAATGGAGTTTGGACTTTGCAGAGAGTGATCAATAACAAACATCTGAGATGAGTCTTGCTAGATACAAGCCTCTGAAAAGAGCAAGTGCTGTAGACACTGCTGCCAGATTTTACTCTGCATATGGTGGCTGAGGCTGCCAGCTCAAGGGAAGGTTTGTGAGATGAAGCTTTCTCTTCTCTTCTCTTCTCTTCTCTTCTCTTCTCTTCTCTTCTCTTCTCTTCTCTTCTCTTCTCTTCTCTTCTCTTCTCTTCTCTTCTCTTCTCTTCTCTTCTCTTCTCTTCTCTTCTCTTCTCTTCTCTTCTCTTCTCTTCTCTTCTCTTCTCTTCTCTTCTCTTCTCTCTTTACTTTAGAAACAAGAGAAGAAATTGTGGAAAATTCCTCGAGGCAGAGAAATAGACATTGTTAAAGCTAGAATTAGTATTACTGCCCACCTTGCTCTCATTTCTCCAGTTCTTTCTCTCATGCTGTATCCCACATATCTACACGCTTGCCCAAAAAGCCTAATCACTGTTGTCACAGAAATATTCTACACTCGACCAAGGCTGATCTAGAAGAATGGCATTTATAATGTATTTGCTATAATATTGCTCCACTGGTTCAATGAGTCAAAGGAAGAAAAAGGAAGAAGATAAGGATCATTTGTAAAAGATGTTTTCTGAAAAACTAAACTAAACTAAACTAAACTAAACTACAATAAAATAAAATAAAATACAATAAAATAAAATAAAAGTAAAATAAAATAAAATAAATGTAAAATAAAATAAAGTAAAATAAAATAAAAATATAAAATCAACTTGAGATACTCTGGAACCCAAAAATGCTAATGTCAAATGGAAAGTGCATATTGGGAGCCAGCTTTGACTCCTAGGACTGCATTTCTGCCTTTGAAGTACCTTTGGGCTGAGAATGAAACTGCTCTCAGCAGGAAAAAGGAAAAAACAAAACAAAACCAAAACCCCAGAGTTTCTCAAATAAATGAAAAAGCTTTCTACTATCAGGCTGGTAACCAGAGCGAGTGGCATACTGGATGTAAGGCTGAATGAGAGTTGATTATTTTTTCTTTGTGAGAGACTCCTTGCTGACACTTCAAAGACAAGAGATGACACGACTTTCTCACCAAGATCGTACACGTCTCTCCAGCAATGTCCCCTCTTGAGAAGGGGGATCAGTGCCTACATCCTGAAAAATACTTGGGAATCGAGGAAATAGCTTCTATCAAACACCCTGCATCTGACCTGTGTAACTTCTAGCCCTTTATTTCAGACATATGAGCTGATCACTGCCAGGATAAATAGCTACATCTGAGAAGGAATTTGTTCCCAGTAAAAGCAGTTTGATATTCATTGAGGAGCAGTTTGCCGTGTAGGATAGACAGTGTGGAGTGACAGAAGCTGGCTGGGGACTCATAGGGGAATGGGAAGGGCTTTGTGCAGCCCACAGCAGAGCTACAAGTTGAGGTTTTCACATAAAATGAGCTTCTACAGGGACCCTCATGTTATTCCAGCAATGTGAGGGAGAACCACGCTCACAAGGGCAGTACAACCTGCTTTGAAAACCCCAGGACACTTCCTTCAGATCCTGAGAGAATTAGAGGAAGACTTTCATGAGGTGTTAAGTGCTTGAGCAGCTAGAAGAGCAGATCCTGGGGCACCACATGGTGATATGAGGAGAGCCAGAGTAAGGTTTGGGACAGGGACACAGACTTGTAATCACAGAAGGCACAAAGAAGCAAGAAGACTGGGTGAACCAATAGAAATAATATTATGGCTTTTAATTTAATTTAATTTTATTTTATTTTTATATTTTTTTTACAATAAAGAAGGGTTTGAAGGTAGTTTCTGTGAGTTACATCCTGACCAAGACCAGCCAAGCACAAAGGTGTCTCAGTCAGAAAGAGGGTAGGATATAAGCAAGAGGTACTGAGATGACTTCACTGTGCTCTGAACATTGAGATAAAGAAGGATCAAGCAAATACAGAGTTGCCTCAAAAAAAAAAAGTGCAGTAGAAACAGATACCAGTGAGATACCAGAGATGCACACATTAAGGGTGTTCCTTAACCTGTTCCCATCAGAGATACTCAGATGTGCTCTCTAGTTCTCTCTCTTCAGAAGGGTCATTACCACGACGGCTGGAGCTTTGTTAACTCTATCTTTTCTGCAAGGTGGGTTGTCAGTGGAAGATTCTCCCCATATAACCTGCAAAAAAGACACTGAAAGCAAAACTGAGCTCATGAAAGCACTAAGGCTTGTAAATTTTGCTCTTGTGATGTTTTCCATTTCATTTTATATACTTATTTTCTGCCCCATCTGCCAGCTCATAAAAAATGAAAATATAGAGAAGGATTATAAATGACATGGAGGCAAGAAGAGAAGGCATTAAGGCATGAGGAAAGGAAATCAGTGGCTAGTTTTTACCACGGTGAGGTTGCACAGCCATGCTGGAGTGCACAGTGACTTAAAATAGGAGGAAACATCCTGACAGGATGGGCTGTTCTGACATAGGGAAGAAGCATCTTTGTCTTCTGTGGGAGTTGCCACAGTGAAGATGAACCTCCACCACAGACAGAATGAAGGACTTGAAGAGCAGCAGACATCTCTGAAGGGGGAACATGGAGCACAGCCCCATCCCAGCACCTGCAGCCACCTGTAATTCATAGTGAAGACTCACTCCCTTCCATCTCTTATTGCTTCAACAATAAGAGATGGACTGCAACACCAATGCTTTCCCCTGGTGTTACCCTATGCAGGATTAGACCTAACAACAAGATTTGGACAACTATTCATTGGCTTTTTTTTTTTTCATCTTGGCTTGTAAGAAGAAAGAAATGAAAGACCAAAGATAAATATGGAAGCACTTGCAGGAAAAGTGTCTGACATGGCAGGAGGAAACCACAGCTCCAAACTTTTACCTTTGCCACAAACAGAGAAAACATTATTTTCATTTGAAAAAGTAAGATATTTCAAGAGGGTAACTGTCTTTATTCTGCAGCTTTTTGAAGAATAGGATGTTTACACCTGATTTTCCCTCCCTAGATTTCCTCATTGCCAAGAATGAGAGTTAATATATGTTTAATTCTGTCTCATTTTTATTTAGCAAAACACAACATTAAGGAAATCTTTTCTTAAACAATAGAATCATAGAATGGTTAGGGTTGGAAGGGACCTTAAAGATCATCCAGTTCCAACCCCCCTGCCATCAGCAGGGACACCTTCCACTAGACCAGATTGCTCAAAGCCTCATCCAGCCTGCCCTTGAACAATTCCTATGGGTAGATACATGTTCTATGGAAAGTTCCTATGTTGCAAATTATTTTATTTGTTAGCTGTTGGTAGCAGAGCAAACTTTTAAAATAACTTTTTAAAAAGTTATTTAACTATTTAAAAACCTTGAGAAGACTTTTATCCAACATGCTGGTTAATACAGCGAGTCAGACACCAGGGGAAAGCATGTGGCTGGTGTCAGTCAAGTTTTTCTGTCAAATAATTCTGATAAGATCTTTTATAGCCTAATCAATGAAATAGAACAGCCTCCCACAACTAAATAAAACAGCCTTTATAGTTTCTTCTTCTGATTGTCACTGAATTTGTGTTCACCAGGGCCTTGATCACCAGGTGGGAGGTATTACAGAGTCGTAATGTAGGTTTGCAGTTGCAAATACCAAACACTGTTTGTGGAGACTGGCTGCTAAGCATTTCAACTTCTGAAAAGTTTTCCTATGGAAGATGAAATAGCTGAACAATGACTACTGGAGAAATCATGTTGAGTGCAGAAAAAAAGCTAGACTCAGTCTTGACAGAGGATAACACATTAATATTTATGAATAAACTACATTCTTCTGTTAATATCTACAGGTACTCTTTCTCTTTCTTTAATTGCCACCTCAGTGCTGGATGAGCAGCGCCAGACATTTGCACAAAATATCTTGTCCTATTAATTGGTGCACCCTGCTGAGGGGATCCAGGCATTTCTCTGTAATTTTGTGCAATAAACTCTTGAAGGATGATGGGTACCATATTCCTGTTATGGACATCAAATAGCAGGGGAAGAGATGAAAGCTGAGAATGAGAAAAGAACACATAATTTTAAGTGTAGCAGCCATTACATATTTTGCAGTTTTGCCTTTGGATTAATGAATTCAGACTGGAACTTAATATTCAACATGACATGAACAAGTGCATATTTTAAAGTAAATAACTACATTAAGAAAAATTATTAGTGGTTATGGAAGCATACAGCAGGCAATAATTCAACTCAGTCTGTAGGACTTAATCTTTATAGAATCTATTAAAAATATGTATCTTTAGCTAAGCTTGACTCATTTAGAGTGGACCAACAAATCTGATTCAGTCAACTATGTAACAAGATTTTGGTACTTCTGCTGCAGAATTTGTTGTCTTAATGGCCATATTCAGAATTTCATAAACAAACCAGTCTTCAGTGTGAAAGTTTCTTTGTGGTGTTTTGTGGGGTTTTTTGTGGGGTTTTTTGTTTGTTTTGGTTTGGTTTTTTTCCATTATTTGTTACTCACCTCACCTTGGAAAATGTGATCCTATAAGTCTGGCACATGGGAAAAAGCTGATACTGCTTAAAAGCATTAAAAGAAAGGAATTGGCAGTTATATACAACAATAGCCAGATGGGACAAAGATATAAACAATGTTTTATTGTGTGCTTGGATGGAAAAGATTTTGTATGTGGACCACAGTTTCATTCCCTGCAGGGCAGAAAGTGAAAATGTCACTGTAAATTATAATTGAAGTGACAGCTGTAGTTAAACCATAGGTCATGTATTAGCAGGTGTGAAAAATACAGGAACCAATACTCACATAAGGTTTGTGACTAATATAAATATCAACATAGTAATAAGCAACATATGTAGCATAAGATGTCCATATGTGAGAGTAGCATACATGAATTATCTTCAAAGGCGTTGAGTATTTATGGCAGCAAAGCAGAGATTTGTTTTTTCTTTTCAAAAAGTCTTCTTTGAAGACTTTTTCAAGCAGTCCAAGAAATGAAGAGAGATTTCCTTCATTTCTCTGACTCATTGCCGCTCCCCTGAATAAACACTGAGTCTGTTCCTAATGAGGAAAGAATAGAATAGTCAAGTAAGTCTCTGTCTTGCAGATCTGACAGCAGACTCCCAAGGAGAGCCAGAGCTCCCTCAGAGTCAGAAGCTTAAAGTACTTTGAGTCAGAATAATATGCCGTAAAACCATTATTAGGCCAAATGCTTCTTCAGGCTTCAGAAATAAAGTCACCTGGTGTATGAACTGTCATGCTTTGTACCAACGTCCCCTCAGCCTCCTTCTGCTGAAAGTTGAGGTAATCACCTTGAGCATGACTTGAATCTCAAAGGCTCACCATTATCAGGAGAAGGTGATCTTTGGAGTCTTAGGACCATTGTGAGGAATTGCTTTTATGTTGAGAATGTGTTCATTTTCTATAAAGTCCTAAAGCTCCATAACATTTCTTAACCATGTCCATGGAAATGTGTTTAGGTGAAGCAACAAAAAATTTAAAAGGGACAGGGATGTACATAAATACCAGTTAGCCAAAAGTTGTGATGCACAGACTTTTTTAGTCTGCCTATGTCCCTTAAAGGCTATTTTCTGGACAAGTGCAACAGCACAGCTAAGCTCCACTCCAGTGCTAAACTCATTTCCTACCCTGGGAACTAAGTGGCCATATGTACAATCTGCCTGTTGAGAATAGATTTTGCATGGGCTAGCACCAAATTATGCCTAGTCACTGTCAGGAGGAGAGCTAGTCAGCATAGACAAAACCATGCCAGAGATCATGCTAAAAATTTAATAGCATGGATTAGTGCCCACATTGGCTGTTACCCACTGCTATTTAGTTTTGATAATGCACATGTAGTCCTGAAAAGCAAATTAAAAATAGAAAAATAGTCTCTTTTCCTGGGTTGTCCAATGATAACATAGGGGAACTGCTGTCTTTTGTGACTCCTGTCCACCAAAAGCCTGTCTGCTGTATAAGACAGTTGTATGCATGTTTTTCAGACACAAGACATTGCAGCTTATGTCGCTACTAGACTGAAGAAAAACAGCTCAGACACTTTGCAGATTTTGCCATCTGATTTTCATGGCACAATTCCCTTTACAATCAAAAGAAAATACACTGGCACTGTCTGTAGAACTTTATGTTTTATAAGATCTTTATGATTTTTAGGGGGGAAAAAGCAATTGAGGCAATAAAGTAAATATGCATGCAATCTTCTGCATCAGGCTGGTAACCTAGCAACAACGGCAACCCAACCTTGAGAAGACTTTTATCCAACATGCTGGTTAATACAGCGAGTCAGACACCAGGGGAAAGCATGTGGCTCGTGTCAGTTAAGTTTTTCTGTCCAATAATTCTGATAAGATCTTTTATAGCTTAATCAATGAAATAGAACAGCCTCCCACAAAACTGGAAGGGTGTTCATTAATTATCACTAAACTTCTGCATTTCTGGCATGAACACATGGAGGAGGACTTTTTTGCAGACAGATCTTTGCCCTTGGAACAATATCTCTATTGCTGGAGATTCTAGACTGGAGAGAGAAACTCCTCAAAATTTTTGGCAGGGAATTTCTGGTGGTGGAACATTGGCTCCTAAGAATAAAGTACACAAGCTGAAGAAAGTTAACCCTTTTCATAGAATCATAGAATCATTTGGTTGGAAAAGACCTTTGAGATAGAGTCCAGCTGTACCCATCCACTACTAAACCATATCTCTGAACACCTCATCTACCCATCTTTTAAATACCTCCAGGAATGGTGATGCAACCACTTCCCTAGGTAACCTGTTCCAGTGTTTGAGAACCCTTTCAGTGAAGAATTTTTTCCTGATATCCAATCTGAACCTCTCCTAGTGTGACTTGAGGCCATTTCCTCTTGTCCTATCACTTGCTATTTGGGAGAAGAGACAAATACCCACTTCGTTTTGTACTCCTGTAGATTGAAGAACATGGGAAACGACAGTCAGCTTAAAGAAGTGCCATCACAGAGATCTATGTGCATGTATAAGGTAAAAGTGATGCCTTTTTTTTTTTCTTTTTTTCCCCCCTCTTTAGTGTCCTTCTAATCACATTGAGGAGTCATGTACTAGATGTATTTCCAGGTGGCTGAAGAAGTGACCAGATCAGCAAGTGGAAAAGGCAGCCATCAACAGTTCAAAGTCTAACTGGTAACTCGTAATGAGCAGTGTTCCTCAGGGTTGACACATGTCCCACTGGAGTCAAATTGTAACTAGACAGCCCCCAACATAGTCTGGGCTTTGAAAATTACTTGGTTTTAACACACTATGACTGTAAGGAGGCTTTAGCTTTCAGGATTGAAAACAGCAGGATAAGAAGACCTAATTTCTGTGAAAAGTCAGCAGAAAGGTGAGGCCCAAGAGGTGTAACACAGGAGGAAAGAAAACAGACAAATCACTGTCCTGTCTCTTTCCTCCCTCTTCTGCAGAGCCTCTCTCACCAGTAAAGCTCCACTGGCAGTCACATAAATTAACAGACCAGGAAACTTCTGTCCATAGTTGATTTCTCCTACTTGTTTTCCCACGTGGTAGCTTCTCTAATCTTGATATGGCATCATGGCTTTGGTATTACCCACAGCTATTTAAACAATGAGACATTCCAAGGAGAGATAGGATTGTGTCATTACTGTAAATGAACTCTAATTCCATGAGCAATATAAACCACCTCTGTATTGGGCTGATTTAGTGCAAGACTCACCACAAACCAATTATCACAGGAAAAGCAGGTAACTGTGCACTTGTACATCTAATGCTTCTCATTCAGAAAGTATTAAGCATCTACATAGAGACCTAATCAAGAGACAGACAACAGCAGCTTCATGCAATTACTACAGCTTAGGAAAAAACAAGACCCAGATGCAGACATCTGTTAACAATAAAAGCTGACATGATGCATTTATGTATGGCACAAAACATAATCAAGATTCAATCTGCTAGGTTTTATTCTCAGTGTTGTTGAGAATTCAAAGCGCATTTTCATGTACATGATCATTTTACTTAAAAAGCATCTGTCTTTCAACCATTTGTACTCAAACAGACATATTTCACACCAGCTACATTCTGTTACTGTTACTGTTGTCATCTTTTAAGGATATCAAAAGGTCAACTGAATAAACTGACATTTTTGAACTATTGGCAACTACTCATTATATCATGGGCTATTCCGACGTTCTCTTCATTGACTTCTTGACACTAGAAACTGGAAGACCAATGTAAATCCCTCTTTTGTTAATGTAAGAAGTTTCTGAAAGATGCAGTGCCAAAAGAAATAACAACGAAAAACCTTTGCTTTTAGGAATTTTAGTCTGAAGGATTTACTTATACTAAAGACAGCTTGAGAATCCTTTTGTTCCACTAACTGATCAGAATGAATATTAAGAGTAGGAGGAAGGAAAAATAAGTGAAATAATATTTTCTAGGCCGTGCAAGCAAACAACATGTAGCTGAAATTAAAAGAAAAATCATATACTGTGTATTTAGTATGCCTTGAAAATAAACAACTTTAATAAAACTTAGGGATAATGAAGGAATGATAAAACAAAATTGATAAATGGGATCATTGCTTAATCTAATGCCTATTATTTCTTAAAACACTTAAGAATTCAGTAGGCAGCCGTTTACCTTGACTGCAGGAACCAAAGGAGTGAGTCCAATACTTAAAACTGTCCTGTGATTTGATGAGTTTAGCTGAAGAATCAGGAACACTGAGTCCAGCATCAGATACCATAACACGTAGCACATATGCATATTTTTCTAGATGTGCATAAAGAGAACAATGAACATCACATATGAAAACCTCTGACACTGAATTTGACAATCATAAAATGAACACTGAATCTGGAAGTGATAAAATGAATGGCAGAGCATGGGGAGATGTATCCTCACTCTAAATTATATCAGATAGGGGCCCTTGTTGAATGCTCCTGGTCAAGAACTGCAGAAGAGTTTACAGATTTGTGCAGGAGCCCACTCCAGGTGCTTAATTTGCTTTATCTTCAGTGAAATGTTACTTAGAGGTTGCAGATCTTCCTTGTTTTTGCCTAGAGTCTGTAAAGGATGTTGGGAAACCACCTATGAGATGCACCCTAAACTACTTCCCAAACTTGTGCAAAGAAGGGATCATTCTAAAAGCATAGGATGCCTATGGCAAAGTGGTGAAAAGGCACAGGGGCTACAGAATCTGAATGGTACAAACCAATGAACACTGTCTTGATGGTACCATTGAAAGTTGTCTCCACAGGCAAAAAGTTGGAGGTGCATCAGTACTTGAAAGGAAGGAAAACCCATGCCCAGGAGTCCTCCTTTGATATCCCATATTATATTCTGGTGCAAAACATAGTGCTCATGATGTTGCTGATACTTCATAGATTCATAAAATCTCCTGGTTGGAAAAGACCTCTGAGATCATTGAGTCCAACCATGCCTGTCCACTACTAAACCATATATCTGAGCACCCCATCTACCCGTCTTTTAAACACCTCCAGGGATGGTGACTCAACCACTTTCCAAGGCAGCCCATTCCATTGCCTGATAACCCTTTGAGTGAAGTACTTTCTGACATCCATCCAGTGATGACTGAAACTGTGTGATGTCTTTTCAGTGTTTATTCATTCAGAAACACCTGTAGAGGTATGTGAAATAATGCTGTTTGTCCACACTTTGGACTCAGAGACTTCCTCAAATCTTTCTTTCCATTTGTTTTCACTTGATCTTTCATGTGGTACTTTATCTTCAGACAAACTCATGGGCTTTCCATCCACAGTTTTTGCATCCTTCAGATTTTTTTCAAACTAAAAATCTCTTTTCAGCCCTCAGAGAAAGCAATATAACCATGGCCAATAAAGCTAATTGCTTTTAACAGGCACCACAGCATCAAAGTAAATGTTTCCCCCCACTCCCTTCAGCTTCAGCAAGTCCCTATGAAACAAACTCTATACATGCATGGAACAAAGTCAAACCCTCCTTGTTTTCCATGTTCTGTACAATTTGTAACCTCGTTTACAATGTTGCTGTGAGCAACAGGAAAAAAAAATTGGATCTTAATAACGAGTATTATTTATTGTAAAAGGAACGAAGTAGCCTCAGGACTTCAAAGATCATTTTTCAACAGAATGGATGATAGAAGTTCTGCTTGGGGAGGCACAGGATGGAAAGCCTCTTCTTGAGCCCTTCAAACAAACAGATAGGGAGAAAGAAAAGGAACAGAAAATAAAAGAACATGATAATAGGGCCCAAAAATGCAGTAAGAAACTTAATCAAGGAGAAAAAAAACAAACATGTTTTCATCAGAAACGAGCATATTTATTGTTGGAAAAAAAGGAGCTTTCACATTGACAAAGAACAAACGTAACTCCATGTACCCAAAAAGACAATATGCTATGGGTAATCTCAGAATCTACTTCACTGAAATTGCCAAAATTGAGACAAAATTCCAAAAAAGGCACATTGAATCAGGAATTGTGTAACATCTGGTGATTCCAGAGATTACAGATGTTCTCCAGAGTACATTGTGAACATCAAGAAAGATACTCAGGAGTTCAGCGTGAAGATTAAAATGTTGGCAATAAAAAGCTGTTGGTGTTTAATGCTTGCTACGTTGAAGAAAATTATAAGTATTTAAAACACTAAACTAGCATTTTCATTGTGGCCAGGATATTCATATACAGAGGCTCAAACTCAAGAGCATAATAACTATGTTTGCCACTTCTTTTCACATTTCCCTCTTCCCAGCATGATTTCTTCAAAATTTCCCTGTGCTTGTACCTGAACTCCTGGTTGCTTTCCAAGGAGCATTAATTTTAAATTATCTTTCACTTTCAAACAGTTTCTGTGTTTCAAACAGTTGTGGGTTTTTTTTGTTTTGTTTTATTTCTCATCAAAAATTACTATCTGAAAAGGGCTTTTTCATATATTATGTAGATATTTTATGGAGAAAAAGATTGAAGTAGAAAGTGTCTAGAACTATAACAAAATATTTTACTGAAAAATAGAGATATGCATTAATTAAATAACTAGGGAATCCACATGAATAATTTCACATAATGGAAATTTTTGTTCCAAACAGTAGCAGAAAAATAAGCAAGAAAATTCCCTCATCCTTCATAAGATTATCAGGAGTTCCGTCATTAAAAATGGGGTTTGCAGTGGCTTTTTAAAGTGAATTTTGAATCAGACAGTTTCTCTAGCCCAAAGTACCTCAACCAGGAGTAGAGCAATTATAAGAAAATACAATTCAAAATAGTGCACAGCCCTCAGAAACAGTTACTGCAAGGAAGGAATCTGAGTACATACAATGGAGTAGAAGAAAGATTAGCAAGGAAGGAATCTGAGTACATACAATGGAGGAGAAGAAAGATTAGCAACCCTCTGCCTTCAGAGAAATGGGGTATGTCAACCTCTCACCAGCTCTCCTGTTTGTCAGTCTGTTCAACCAAGGAACAAGTGACAGGACCAGAGGAAATGGCCTCCAGTTGCACCAAGGGCAGTTGAGATTGGATGTGAGGAAGAATTTCTTTGCTGAAAGGGTTCTGAGGCATTGGAAGGGGTTGCCCAGGGCAATGGTGGAGTTCCCATCCCTGGAGGGATTGAAGAGTCGTGTAGACACAGTGCTGAGGGACATGAGTTAGCTGGGGACCTGTCAGTGTTGGGTTCATGGTTGGACTCAGTGATCTTAAAGGTCTTTTCCAGTCTAGGCAATTGATTCTGTGATTCTGTGAATGATGTTTAACTGCTATAGAGTCATCTAAAGAGACTTTGATAAGAGTAAACATAGATTAAAACTTGCTACTAGAAGTAGGTCAGAAAAATAAAAACAAAAGGAGAGGAAAGATGGAAAAAACATTGCAGGAAAGAACAGTAATAGTGGGAAATAAGAAGAAAATTTAAAAGAAAAGGTAAAAATTAAAACCAGCAGAAAAGGATGGAATGAAATAAAAGTATTTGATTGGAGTATTTGTCTAATTCAGGAAGTGAATAGCTAGAAACCCGAATTACCAACATTTCACCTTGCTACCCATATCTAGAGTATAATAGATTACCATAGTTTTACAGAAACCACTATTTAATGAAGCTTGGAATATTTAACCATCAGCGATACATGTCCATATATACAGAAAATGCAAAGCAACAGTATAATATTTATAATTACTAGACTAAGTAGAAAATTGATTAACTTCATAGAAGTCAGTAAAGAGTTACAATATGTATTAAAAATTATTTCAATGCATGGGTAAGGTCTTCTAAAAATAGTAGGAAATAAAGGGTTAGAATACCAATGATAACTTTATGGGATTGTAAGGAAAAAGTAGTAGTTGTTTCAGAAATGACAGGACATATTTTTGGACATATTACAGATTTTTCTACCTTTAATTAATGCAAAAAAGTAGAAGAAATTAATCATATCATAAAGAACTACTCATGCTTCAATTAGAAAATCAGAAAATTCTTTCATTGTGTCCACTTTCTCATTGCAAAAGAGACTATATTTAAAAATATAATCACAAAGTCCAGAAAGGTTTATGAACTAATTTTAAGAAGCTGTTAAAAGAAGTGTGAAATTTTGTACTTTAGACTTAACTTCATAATGGAAAGCAAATGTTCCTTTCTCTACAAAGAAAGCAGTGATAATAATTGTAATTGTAATACTCAGGTAAGAGTCACCAAACAATGCCTTGCATCCAAGTCTGCTAATTAACACTAAAGATTTCAGCAAAAGCAATGGCAGTTTGATTAGATGGATACCTAGAAAGTATATAAACATAGATCAACAGGGTTTGATTTTTTGTTTTGGTTTGGTTTGGGTTTTTTCCCTTGAAAACTAGAAATAACGTGGGAGGAAGCTAGGGACTGATTTCATATTATTTTATTAATGTATAAACACAGACACACACTCACACACACATGATGTTTTCACATACATAAAAATCTCTAGGTATAATTTAGTACATCCTTTAGACACAAAGAATTGTACTTGTCTAAAAAGAAAGCCAATTTCTATTTGTGCCATTTTTGGAGGAAAATTGCCTTTGGTGTTAAGTTCAGGATGTAAATGTTTGTTTGCTCCTTGAGTTTCCATACTCATTAAGGGAACTTCCTCAGATTAGCATATAAAACAAGATCCTTGTAGATACTGATGACTATCTCTGCCATGAAACCTCTGGCCATTTTCATTAGTCTCAGATACAAAGGAAAAGAGACTAGTCAGGAAATTAATATAAGCAAGTGTTTATTCAGATGGCAACGTTGCTTTTGTACTATACCCTGCCTCCTGAAAGCACTATTTCTAAATATGTAGATAATGTTCCACCTCCAGATATAAAATCAGTCAGGGAAAAATAATTACCAAGAAGCGTTAGCAACTCTGAGAGGGTTAAGCAGGGTTTATATGCACACACAATTTAAGTGGGTTAAAAGGCATGCATTGTACTGGAGAAGCAGTTGAGGCAAGGGCTTCATTTTCTATAAACAGTGGTTGTAAAAAAAGATTTAAATACTCTTAACTGAAATGATCAAAATAAATAGGCTTGTGAAAGTTGGCTGTGGCATGTCCAAGATCTATAAAACCTAATATTTCCAATATTGTCTTCCAATTTCTTACCCTACTGTGTCCCTAGATTTCTCCTAAATGGTCCTCCCATTCAGTTTTCTGATTAAACATTCAGTTCCCCCTATCTCTGATCTTTCCCTTTGTATGAGCTGTTCAGTGGCTGAGGTAGAAGGCTTCATTTTGCACAGACTGGCTGACAACTACCCACTGGATATCATTTCTTTGGAAAGCCATAGTAGCACCTACTTCATGTAGTTCTTGTGTATTTCACAATTTAGAGGGATTTTGATTATTTGTAGTAGTTTGAATGCAATAGTAGCAACATCATAGTAACAAAATGAAATAAAAGTATGCAGATTTTAAAAAAGAAATAATCAAAAAAGTTTTATGGTCCTCTTCAGAGATGAAGAATTAGACAGAAATTATAATTATTCTAGAAAAAGATTCAATTTATAGACACATTCTGTTGTCATATTGTATTTTGTTTTGGGTATTTATCCATACAGATATTACATCTCCAAAATGGGAAGCTTTTATTTTCCCCAGTAAGAGAAAGTAGAGGATAGTTGTGAAATTAGAAGACTATCATTTATATATTATTTCTTACCATCAATTGAATTTACCTTCATCCCATTATTGACTAGAGAGGGATGGAACTTAAGGGATTGAACATACAGATATTGTAGACCAAGCTGGAACTATGTTTTGAAGCTATTTCTGCAAGCAGATGAGAAACATCTTGTTAGAATGTGGAAGAGAAACTACAAATGTCCAGAAGTGTGTGTTTATCACTGTAAGCAGTAGAATAGTCTATGCACAAGGTGAACAAGGGAAGTATTAGGGCAGCTGAGATGATGTGGTGTCTCAAGGAATTACTCTCACCAATACAGTGCATATGTACCCATTAAGCAAAGAAGGATAACAGAAAGGTGGAAGTTAACAGGTTTGAACTTGCTAGCACTGAAAAAAGAAAGCAGCAACACTCATGGTCTCTGACCACCTGAAGAAACAAACTAGTCAATTATTTCAAGATACATTGACTGACGTGGGCAATCATGACAGAAGTCACCAGTAATTTTTGCAGCTCCGTTACTAAAATCTCCCAAACTACCAGTCAGCTGCCACCACCTTAGAACTTTACACCAAAAAAGATATTCACCTACTTGTCCCACCCATTGGAAGAAAAGTAAGTTAAGAACATAGACAATGAAAGTCACAGACAAGGAAAAAGAGAACTCTCTGTTGTGCAGTGTTTGTTATGTATTTTTCTACATTTTTCTAACATTTTTCAGCACTGCTGTAAAGGGATCAATGAATTCAGGATCTACCTTTTGTTTCTCTTGGATCCGCTAGAAGCCTAAAAAGTTGCTAAGGGATGAATCTAAGTCATGTTCAGGGACTGAGAATGTCTTTCCAGTACATATTCATTATCATACTCATGTCAATTTTATTTCAATTACCTTTTTGGGAAAAAGTGAGACATTAGGAAGACAGACATTGTAACATACTCAAACTGCACTGTGTCACTTTTTTTTTTCCCCAGTCCTCAGGAGAAAGAGAACTTTTTTCTTAGAGTGACTTTGGTTTAATAATGTTATCTTGTCTCTATTCATTTTCACAAAGTGAGCAAGGTAGGTGGGGAGATAAAACATGCCCACGAGAAGAAAATGGAAATTATTGGTCCAGACACCGTATCTGTCATAGTCACTGTTCATTTCACAGCCACTCTGAGTACTTCAAAGCATGATTTAGGCCACTTCTTTCACCTACACCATGACTGGAAAGTTCAGAAGCTCAATTTTTAACACTGGAATATCCCCTCACACAGACAAGAGGAGTTGGTTGTTGGTTTCAAAACTGATCAGTTACCCAAGATCCTTGTACCTTATTTGCATCTCTGTTCAGAAACGTTATGAGTGTTTTCTACACACCCTGCAAAAGTTCTGCTTAAAATAAGGAGAATGAAATCTTTCTGCCCAGTGCTCTGTGTCCAAGATATATTTGGAATTAAGGATTCTTATGTGACAGTGACAATAGCTAAGGTCCTAACACCAGCTAGTCTGCCCTACCCTCAGTACTGAGGTTTGCTAACTCTGTTATGCCACACAGAGGCAGCCTTTCTCCCAGTTTCAAAAGAAGGTACCAAGGTACAGAAGATGTGCACTGTCTTGAAAAGCAAAGGATGTTTCCTCTCCTATGAGATGCAGCCTACACAAGCCTTCCCTTCTTCAGAAACTCAGCTAGAGTGGCTGCAACATCTTAGCATCATTTTTCTGGAAGACTAGAAAGACATAGAACAGTACAATGGTGTGTTGCATATTTAGTTAGACTTAGCCTCTTGCCCCCATGTCATTGCAGAAAATAAATGGCAGAAAAGACCATATGACAAGAGTAATATAATAAAACATTTGGGCATTTGCTTCATCTGAGCTAAGTCTATAGCTTATGTTGAATATAAGCTGCTACTGGTATTTCTGTGCCTATACAACACAAAAAAGAGAATATTGATTGGAAAGCTTTCCAGAGTTAATAATGACACCAAATACAGGCAATTTTACCTGACACTCTTCTGCTTTCTAATTAAAAAAAAAATAAAAACAAACTAAACACCTAAACCCCACAAACTTCATGACAATTCCTTTGAAAATAGTAAGTCATATATTTTAAAACTTTTTTTTTCACTCCAATACTTCTGGTTACATTGACTGCTGTTTTACTCTAGTGTAGGGAATGTAAGATAACACCCAAATTGTCAGTGTACTTTTCATATTGTCAGACTAGATCAAAGGAGTTTGAATCACACAAATTTGCTCTTACACCTCAAATGTTGCATCTGCTACTGCAATCACCTAAAGAATCAGAAAGACAATTCTTCTACTCGTGCACAAATCCCCAGCAGACACAATGTTCAGTAGTGCACTTCAGGGTTTGGGGAATGCAGAATCATCCTATTTTAGCCTTAAAACAGCAGCAGAATAGCCCTTGGGCCATGTATTTGCATTAAGGATGATGCTGGACTTTGCCACCCTCACAAGAGCAAACAACAGCTTTACACTTCAGATAACATGATGCTTCTCATGTTAGTCTGAGTAACACTGTGCATCTGCCTCCAAATGAATCCCTTCCGAGATGCACCATATGCTCAGTATCTCCAGAGTGTTTAAGACTATGTGCATAACACAAAGAGTCTATTTTGCACAAACATTCTCACACAGAAATAATTCAGGGCCCAAGAGCAATCTGCTTTACTGACATGAAGAGAAATCACATCAGCCATTCAGCTCCATTCAGCATGGAGAAAAGAAAGCTCCAGGGAGACCTTCTAGTGACCTTCCAGTGCCTGAAGGGGCTCCAGGGAGGGTGGAGAGGGATTTCTGATGAGGGCAGGGAGTGATAGAACAAGGGATGATGGCTTTAAAATGGAATAGGGTGGTGAGGGTGATGAGACTGTCTCAGGTTGCCCAGAGAAGCTGTGGCTGCTCCTCCCTGGAAGTGTTCAAGGCCAGGTTGGATGAAGCTTTGAGCAACCTGGTCTAGTGGAAGGTGTCCCTGCTGATGGCAGGGGGGTTGAAACTGGGTGATCTTTAAGGTCCCTTCCAACCCAAAGCATTCTATGATTCTGTGATTCACACATACATTAACATATAGCATTACAGGTTCTTACATCACTCATGACAGTTAAGCACAATTGAAAATTGCCAACAAAGAAATTAAAATGACTGGAATTTCAGTTAAATACTTTCACTGTAATTAAGACTTACCTTAAAATATCCATCATTAATTTTTTCAGTATTTTGAATGAAGCCACAAATGTCACCATTTTTGAAATCCCTGGATAACAAATAAAACTCAGATAACTGAGGAACATGCCACAAAAATTGCGTATCTGGGTGTTTGGGTTGTTTTGTTGGGTTTTTTTTTTTTCATTCCCAAAGCTACTTTTCTGTGTGGGACAGAAAAGAGAAAGATCTATATTTGATTCTGCTTTGGAAACTGAAGCCTTAAGGTCATTGAAAGTCTACTGAAAACACAGTGGTAAGTAAAATACCTTTATTTATGTATTTCTGTACATACAGAAAATACATATATATCTGTTTATATATGCAAAAAAAATCACTCCCATTTGGCTTCCCTGCAGGATAGAAGTGGAAAAAATTGAAGCCTTTCACTCTTTTTGGAATGAAAAATCATCAGAACAAGTTGTCAGATGTGAACAAAACCAAGGGCTCCTTCAAGCCCTAATACCTACTTATTAACACATTGATAGACGTGTCTCATTGACTTATATCCTCTCTGAATACAAGTTCCCTCTGTCTCCAATGTCCTCTTTGTCAAGCACTTCTCCATGTATTAACATCTCAACAGGGTTTATTTCCAATATTACTAGAGTCCTTAAAACTTCTCTCATGATCTTTTTCAAAGAAGCCAGAAGTTAAGGCAGCAAACAACAAAAGATGATGTAAAAATAAAATAAAATAAAATAAAATAAAATAAAATAAAAAAATTCCAGGCTGGATACAATTTGTTGTGAATCTGATCAGGCTCTCTGTAAAGGAAGAGTACACAAGCAGCAGGTTCTCTTGAGATAATTGCTCTAGTGTCTCTACAGAAGAGGTATTGCCCTCCATGTCCTCCAACACTCCAAAGTTCAAGGCTATCAGCTCAAAGACAGCATCTGAAGGATGTATTTCCTCCTGGGCAGCTATACTCACCAAGGAGGACACAAGAGATGTGCCTGACAGGGATAGACTTGAGCACTCTTTGATCTCATGCCATCTTTGAAGATCCTGACTACTATTAGCAGGAGCTTGATGAACACAACACACCTTCACATGGTAAATCCCAGACATATAATGGAGATTCACAAGAACCTGCCTTAGAGAAAAAAAAAAAACCATCCTGCAGACAAAAAAATGTGTCTAAGCAGGTGCAGTAGCTTCAGCAGACAGACTGTTAAACCTAATTTAAAAATAGAGTAAGTAACCAATTAAGAACAAATTAAGAACTTACCATGGATAATCATGGATTAATCCACCTTGACTCAGAACACTGTTCTTACTTGTCTGAAATGAAAAGGAAGAAGGCTGACAAAAATCACTCTTACTGAGTATTTACTCGGTAATGTTTTATTTATGGATGGAATCTAGCAAGAAAATCAGCCTTTTTCAGGCTCCTACCTTCAAGGTTAACACACTTTCTTGTGTTCAACAAAATCAGTGCCCCAGGTTGTCTTCAACACAATAATATAACGTACAGACAGGATTTTCTGTACTGATCCTAACGGATGCTGCAATAACTTGTGAAATCTACTGCAACATTTATGGGAGAAAAGGATGAGCTGATAAATAGAGAATCAATGTTCAAAATACACTGAAAATCCAACTAGTCTTTGCAATTTAAACCTCTTAACTGGGGAGCATAAGCTTTGAAAATACTGATGAAAACATTCACAGGTATATTTGCATCAAGAAAGCCAATATAATCTAAGATTGATGGGCTGAAATCTAGAACTGCATAACTTTCTTGTCCCCAAACATCCTCTCACCAAGAAAAAAGGCCCAAATACTCATTTATTTGAAGAAAAACATTGTTTTTGTTTTGTGAATAGTTACAGATGTAAATATTATTCTATTCCATTCTCATTCCTTTCCTCCTCCCTTCTCTAATAAAGTACTGTTTACTAAATCAAATTAAGTCAGCTTTTCAAACTGACAATTTAAATTAAATTGACATACAATTTGAATAATTACAAGCACTGGAAAGTATGCAAAACATCACAGCTACCTGCTTAGCAGTGGCTCTTACTTATCAAGTGTCCCATCACACAGAAGCCATAACAGCAAATACTCTGCATGAAACCAAGAAACATCAAAGTTTTGGGCTGCATGTAGTTCCACTCAATTTTTAATCACAGTTCTGCCAAATCTCAGTACTTCACATTTCTCTCTTTTTTTTAATATATAAATGTGTTAAAATCAGAATGCTTTAATTTTTGTGAATTAAACTTATCTTCTGACTTTGTCCTTAGCTTGAAACTGAAGTAGTAAATAGATTTTGGCTAATAGTTTGAACAAGTTTTGGCTGTTCAAAAGTACAGTTTGACGTGTAGGCATCTGTAATTCCATAAAAAGTTTAACAGGACCATGGATAGAGCCTGAGTGAAATCAGCTGCAAACATCAAGTTGCTGAACACCCACAATCTGCTCGAGTATGACCTTCTTTCAAAATTAATTAGAGACACCACATCCTGTAGCTATCAGTTTCAGACTAATTCACCTGATTTTTATGGGAATAGAAGTTTAAACCTCAAAAAGCTTCATGATTTTGACCTATGATACAAGTGATGATAAAGGTGAAAAAGATCTTTTAAGCCATCTAAGCACCTCTAGAAAGAAACAAACAAATTAGTAAGGCCATATCTAGTCAATAATTGCTTTCTTAAGGAAACAAGTCACAGCACAGTGTTAGTTTTTCAAGCTGTTAAGAGCTGTAAAATTTGCTGTGAAGATGCTTTTACACTGGGTATGCCAAGGATTTCTACCCCTGTTCTCAGGGTTATTCCCAGATGGTAAAAGGCACACCTCATATTCATCAACCATGTGGCAGATGAGAACTTCAGAAAGATGCTTGAATAGCTAAACTTTTCTGAGCAAGCTTTCTCCTGCTTCTCAATATAAGGGGGAAGGTTAGAAGCCCAGACTATTTGAAGTATCCTCACCTACAAGTGGCACTCAGCCCTTATGGCTCCCAAGGGGTAGGCCACATGCTAAAAGAACTGGAGCTTCTGCTTTGTTCATGGAGAAGGGCAGTGGACTTGAACTGACAGGTGCCACAATAAGTATGAGGACTAATATCAGGCTTGAAAAGTGTAAAAATTGACAGCTGTGTCATATACTTAATTTCCTCAGAAGTAACTCATGACCTCCAAGCAAGGCACTCCCCAGTCATTACTGAGATGTGCTCACTTACCTGTGATGCTCTGAGAGCAAGAAATCAGCCCAGTTCTTCTAAAATACTCACTTTGAAAACAGAAGAGTAGAGATATTTCTAGGTGCTTTCATCTTCAGTGAAAGCTTTAAGGTTTTTTCTTTTTTTTCTTTTTTCTTTTTGTTTTGGACTGGTGACAGGGATTCAGTTCAGTAGAAGAATAGCCTTGTCAGGGTCTTCAAAGACAACATGAGAAATGCAGTGAAAAATTCATAATCTATTCCACTGATTATAGCACAGGTCAATGACATGTTCACTTTCTGAAGAGCTAGACAGTTTTTAACCCATGTCTTCTTTTATAACCATGGTACTGCACTTTAATGCTTTGTTTCTAATTCAATTGTCAGTATTTCTCTTGATGTGTTTGCTCTGTAGTCTTTGTCTACTGTAACAAGTTCTGCACCCCAGTAGGGAGTAACCTTGTAGAGCAAAATAATTAGTTTTGAAGAGCCACTATCCACAATATGCACTTCTCAGGAGGTTTTATTTTGAACTATCCTTGTCTACTGTCCACTGGAGTTTTAGATGTTTTACAGAAGTGCATCTTTCAGTTAGTTTGCATCCAAAAGGATTGATGAATTGAATTGAATTCAATGGATTTACTCTGATGTTGCTCCATGATGTGAATCACAGTATGGTAACTGTGAATTGAGATTCACTTTCGAAGTGCACTTCTAATCCGTACCAAAATGCTCATGTAGATGAAGGCAGCTAAAATCTGTCTGTTGTCAAAATGAAATTGTTTTCCTTAAACAGTATTCAGATCCACATAATACAAGATTATCTTGACCAACTTGGCATCAAAAGTTTTCCCTGTGCTCACCCACTCACCAGTGTCCATTCTATGTTCTGCTTTTTGTAATCACACACACTTTCCCAGGACACCCTAATTTTTTTTTATTCTGGGCTCACACAGCAGGATCACAGAATCACAGAGTTGGAGAATGTCAGGGATTGGAAGGGATCTCGAAAGATCATCTAGTCCAACCCCCCTGCCAGAGCAGGATCACCTACAGTATGTCACACAGGGTCACATCCAGGTGGGTTTTGAATATCTCCAGAGAAGGAGACTCCACAACCTCTCTGGGCAGCCTGTCTCAGTGTCCTGTCACTCTCACAATGAAAAAGTTTTTCCTTATGTTTACATGGAACCTTCTATGTTCCAGCTTGCACCCATTGCCCCTTTTCCCACTGTTGGACACGACTGAGAAGAGCCTGGCTCCATCCTCCTAACATTCACCTTTACATATTTATAAACATTAATCAGGTCCCCCCTCAGCCTCCTCTTCTCCAAGCTAAAGAGCCCCAGCTCCCTCGGCCTTTCCTCATAAGGGAGATGCTCCACTCCCTTCATCATCTTGGTGGCTCTTCCCTGGACTCTCTCAAGCAGTTCCCTGTCCTTCTCAAACTGTGGGGCCCAGAACTGGACACAATATCACAATCCATCCTTAAGTTCACAGTTATTATTATAATAATATTGATAATAACAAACATGTATTACTGGTGCATGAATCAACCAGTGCATGTTCTCACAGGGATATTTTGCATGCAAAAGGAAAAGCTTATTGCAGTATAGAAGATATCCAGATTAACAGTGTCAAAAAAAAAGCTAATGCTTATATGGGATCCAAAACCATAATATATTTGACTTTGAAAAGACTAAATTCAGCCTCAAAGCTTGCAGGAGACCCCACGCTGTCCCTGGGAACACATTGTCAATTTACCATTCTGACAGATGATTGTGAAGATGAGGAAATGATCCAGAAAAGTGGCATTGATTTTGAAGAGCAGAGGAATTTGCCAGTCACTGCTTGTTGCTAAGCTGCACAAAAAAAGCCTCCATCAGCTCTCAGCACATCACTCACAAATATCAATGAGACATGGTATTTCCAGTGTTTGTGTAAAGCCCAGGGAATGATTTAGACTGCATCCTTCCACTTAGAGCAATTTGAATAAAACCTTAAATAAGAGGAACCTCTTTGCTTGGTTTCACAAAATAAGTGATGTGATCTTTTTCTTTGGGCTATTTGTGCTTTTCATCTGTAGACTGTGATCCATTTATACAAATGCAGGAAAGATATTGTAGAGAAAGGGAAAACTATGTGACTTGAACACGTCTGCAACATGCACTGCAAGCAGGTGTTTTTCAGATCCTCCTCTAACGAATGACATGCCCTTTAGAACATTAAATCTCAACTCCCAGTCTGAAACTTGTTAGCAAGAGCTGAACAGTAAGGTGCAGCCAGAATAAACAATTTTTATGGCAAGCTTATGTAAGGAAACAAACTAAATGGTCTGTTCTTTCTTCCTTGCTCTAAATATTATGCATTTGTAACAAAATCCAGCTGATTTATTTTCCCCACACACTGTATGTCCCTAGAAAATCTGATGCTAGACATACCACAAAATTCAACACAGAAAATTTCCACTTGCTTCGTATCCAGGGGAAGGAAAGAGCTGGCTCCCTAGCTCATACAAAAAAAAATTAACCCTTTCACAGAAGAATCACTGGATAATACATGGTAGTAGAGGTAAATAGTGCCCAGCTCCTGTAGAAGCCATGTATTTACCCAGCTCTGCAAGCAGAGCCTGAGGTCAGTTAATCTACTGATAAAGAATAACCATGTAAATCCATGGGTAGCAGCTGTTTCTTTTGAGACAGATTTCATGCAAACACAGTACTGTGCTATTATATGTAATAAGTACTATGGGTCATCACTAATGGCTTGCAGAAGCAATTTAAAGCACTAAGCACTGACATAAAGGCTTCCCTGCATCCCTTTTTTCTTTCCCCTTCCTCATACCTCTCACCTCTAGGTTTACACACAGCATTTTTTCACAGATGTCAAAACCATTTGTAAAAGTAGAAAGTGGAAAACTGAGGTAAAAATGGTCAAATTATTAATTTATTCCCAAAACATGACAGAGGCTGTGCAGACCATGAGATGACAAAACTTTATTTTCAGGTGCCATAACTTGCAATCAAGAACTCTTTTCCTTCCTACTTTCCTAAAGTCTCTTTTTCCTACTTCATTTCCAATGCTACCAGATTTAGGGGCAGAGTTAAAAAAGCCCAGCTCTCAGATCTAATAACAACAGCTTTATGTCTAAATGTTCCTTTTAACAAACAGGAATTTATACCTTATATCAAAGGTCTCTTTTTAAAATAATAGGGAGGAAGAGGACACAAATTCACACAAACATTACAGACATAATTTGATCTCCAGACAGTCTAGATCCCTTCTGTAGCAATGAATACACTTTCAAAAGGAAGCCATAACTCAAAAAACCCCAAAACCCAAAATACAGCACTTGAACTTGAAAAAAAAAAAAAAAAAAAGAGTTCAAGTTCTAAAGGCAGAATTATAAGAACATTGAAGAGAAAAGATTTTTTTTTTCCTCATAAGAGGATAAAAATGAGACACCTAAAGAAAGAGGATGACAAGCCCAGAGCAAATATCATGAATTATCAACAAAGCTTTGAAATCCTCTCTTCTCTTACTCCCAGGCATGCTGTGCATCTGCATGAGGCATTTTGTAATACATCTGAGTTATAAACAAGTACAGATGGCAAAGTTTTTCACAGAGGGACACTGAATGGAGTTCAGAAAGAAATGCCCCATTCCCATCACCTATTTTTCTCCTCCAGCCAAAGCTGGATGAACTTGTCCTTAGCTGCCTTGTGGTGTTCCCTCCTGTCTCTCCACACAGCCTGCACAACACCAGGGACCGAGCAGGAAGGAGAGGTGATGAAGTCAAAGCTATCAGTCAAACTCACCAATAAAAGTTGTGTGAATCAAGAGCAAAACCTTTTGTTTTGCTTGGAACCAAGCTAATGGAAGAAGGATTGAACTCTCAACTCTTGTTTTTATGGCTGCTCAGAGAGCCAGAACTGTCCACACATCAATGGAGTTCAAAGGAAAGATTGTAAGAACCAGATGTTGTGATATTTTTGGAGGTAATCATGCATCAGGCCACAGTGCTTAACAGCTCCTATCCAAAGCTAATTTTTGAGGGAGCAGAACACACATCACCCACACGTTTACTGGCTTTTTGCCTAGTTCTGTGCATTGCAGAAAACAAGATCCTTTCTGAAATTGGTTTGACTGGTTTGGTTTTCTTGGTTTAAATCCTCTTATTAAAGTTCACATAGAATTATATTCCTAGTGCAGAATTATACCAAAAAGCCTGCAAAGGAAATAATTTAACTGCACAGGAGGTCGGTTTCTCAGTCTTGTTCTGTGATTTGTTTTATTTTTCATAGAGATTACTACTAGCTTATTGTCTCTTACTCACTCTGAATTTCTCAAGATTTTTCCATGTAGGGATAACATTTCTGCTGTTATTTTTGCTTTTCTTCTTTGAGATGAACATGGCATAAAGCACATAATGTCTCCCTCATTTAATTCATGATGAATCACAGCAAATTCACCTTTGGGAACTATTAGTAACTTCCGTGGCAACCCAGGATTCATATTGCCTCAAAGGCACTAGGAGCAGTTTTGCACTTGATTTTTAATTCCTGCATACTCTCTAGCATAATTTCCCCTGGGGTCCCAAGGAGATGGAAAATGAGGGACCATACCCTGACTTTAGAAAGAAGGACCAGGCACTTACATTTCTGGGTGTTTCCTGCTTAGCAGCTTGAAGGTTTGGAAGAAGAGACAAAAGAAGAAGAGTGACAGAAGAGTTCACCCATAAATGGAACCAGTTCTTGATGGCCCAGGATACACTGAACATTTCTGTGCAAAATCACTCTTCTCTAGAAATCCTGATCTTCTATCATACCTTGTACCACTCAGAAATGTAAAGTTTTCTAAATAGCCTGCCTTATTTATCTAGCTACTTCTTATTCCAGCAGCAAATACCCACCAAAAAAAGTGTTCAACAACATGGCTATCCAGACCTCAGATGCTGTTGATTCTTGTCCTCCAAGATCTCATGTATCCAGCAGATAAATATTTCAGCTTGAAGTTTCACTGTATCCTTTTTTTCTTATTTTTTTCCCCACATGTTAGTTAAGTAAAATTCCTTTAAACATCCACCCAGCAGATGGAGGCTTGGTTTTCACATGTGTCTTGGTTTAGTCAGTTGTTCTATCACCCAGTGACACCTCTCCATCTGAGAAGGTGAATTGAGAAAAGGAAAGGAGACCCATGGGTTGAAATGAAAACAGATTTAAAGAGCTAAAATTAATACTAATACTAATATAAAATACACAAAGTTATACTCAGTCAATGAAAGTTTGATGATCACAACAAATGGCACAGCAGGCCTTAGGAGCAGAATGATGGGCAAGACCCTCCAGGGATGGTGGTCATTGAGGAAGAATGATCATCCCTGGCAAACTTTCCAATTTATAGTGAATGTGATGTTTATGGTATGGAATACTTCTGTTGCCCAGCTTGGGTCAGCTATCCTGGCTTTTGTTCCTCCTGGCCTTAGCACCTGGCTAACTCTAAATTGCTAAAGACCCTGATCACTATGGAAATTTGCACATCATGACTGGCCACAAACTAAAACAAAGTGTCTTACAGACTTTGTTATCACTAAACTGGGTGCTGCAGTCTCCTTAAAATGCAGCTTATCTGACAAAGAATTAATTCTATGACTCTATCCCAGTGAAAACAGGGCAACATGTCATATCAGAGAGCACACATTAAGCAGAAACAGGAGCTGACTACAGACTCCTGCCTGCAGGTGATCAAACTGAATGGAAGTTAATGGCTTTAAAGTGTCAATCATTGAGCTATTAGAATCCCAACAGTTGAGCAGAAATTAATGAGCTATGGTCTAATTTGACAATGACAGAACTGTCAAAAGTTGTAGCCATGATATTTTAGTTGTATCCTGGACAAATGCAAAAAAAAAAAAAAAAAACAAACCCAAAACCAAAACAACCACAAAACACCTGTAACAAGATTCTTTCATTTTAATACAACTATTTGGTCATGAAGTGACTTTTTGACTTAAGAACTGAATGCTTTGCAAGCAAATTAAGATCAGGCTTGGCCATTATAAAACCTGCAAGGAGAAGCAGTTGATAAAAGACCTACTCAGCTGTTTACTTTCAGGCATTTTGGCTCTTACATTAAAAATCTAAACATCTTGCATAGTCAAGGGAATGACGTAGCCAACTCCAAAGCCAAATGCAAAATGTTGCCCTGCTGTCACGTGCCCTGACCTAAACTTACTGTATAATCAACTGACATAAAAATGTTCTGCACTTCCCTACTTTTTGCCTTTCTCCCAAATGTATGATCTAAGCCCCTCCTTGGTACCAGCCTCATCAGTGGTCACACTCTTTGCTGTGCTGAAACTAAATTAAACTCTCCTTAAAATTTTCAGTGAATCAAAATAAATAAATAAATAAATAAATAAATAAATAAATAAATAAATAAATAGATAAAATCCTTTCATCCCAGACGTAGTCTTCTGATGATTCATCATTAAATGATCTAATAGATGAGTTGGACTAGAGGTAGCAGAAGATAAGTGTGGGAGTAGGGTTGGTGCAGCTGGGAAGACTTTCCTGTCTGTTGGTACAGAGCTACTGTGCCAGCTACACTGTGCTGTCTGAATGCAGAACAGAATTACTCGTGGTTGGAGAGGACTTAAGAGGGCTCTAACACCCTCTGTCACCTACCCATGCATCCTATATTATAGTGACAGTGGTGTAGTGCGTAGCACTCAGCAATTTAGGTCAAAGCTGCTATGAATCACAGCTCTTTCTCCTCATTGAAAAGCACCAGTGTAAGAGATATGAATGTGTGAAACCTCATAAAAATCCCCAAGCTGCCCTAGGGGAGGCTAAAGATCAGATTGTAAGTACCTCAGTCAGCATAAAGAGGGCAAACAAAACACTTGCTCCTGAAATGGAGATTATATATGCAGCTTTCATGCCAATGGGCTCTTGTTGAAAAACATGAATATCAGAACCTGTTCCAAACAGGGAAAGTAGCAATAAAGGATGTGAAATCTGTATCTACATGATAAATTAGTGATGCAAAGGATTCCCTAGCCCTGCATCTCCCTTGCTTTCAGGTTTCACGTTGGCTTTGGCTAATAACATATGTATCTTTGCTGTGCACCAGTGCTCCAAGGCAGCCTTCATAGACATGTCATATGGCTCTCAAACATGTTGTGACTGGAAAGATCTTTATTTTGGCAGGATGGACCAGGAAAGGGGAGAGGATGCTGCTGAAAAATGAAATCCAAAATGTTCTGCTGTCAGTACGCTAATTAACAATTGGCAAGAATATGCTAAATACTACAGAACTTTAATTTTAACAAGATGTGTTTCATTAACCAGGCTAATCGAACGTGATCAGCACCACAAGAGAAAACACAGACAACCAAAGTGAAACAACCATGTTCCACTGCTCCATTTTCTTTGCCAAGGTGATGTCAATCTTTGACCCCTGGGGTTGTCGTCAAATAGTGGGGAAGGGGTTACAGGAAAATGCATTAACTAAACAAGAGGGATGATAAAAAGCACATACTCACAGAGATTTAGCAGAGAAATTAGTGTTTACAAAGAAATTTGTGTGAAAAGAAGCAGAAAAAAAATTGTCAGTGTGTGCACACAGCTTTGTAAAATCTCAAGCACAAAACCAAATTTTTACAACAATTTGGTTAATTCAAAAAAGGAAAAGAAGGAAAAAACCCCACTCCAGAACAGAAAACCTTCTGGTTTAGATTTAATGCAAGATATTACTCAAGGTTCAAGCCTTTTCAGTTTTTTATAATGTCTTTAAACAATACAAGAAAAATAACAAAGAATTTGCTCAATCATTTTTCTTAAAAAAAAAAAAAGTCTTTGTAGTTTGAGTTATGAGACTTCAGATTTAATCCAAAGAGTTCTGTGAAACTCAGGCAGATTACAGCTTTTTCTTGCTTGACCGAGAGCTGAGGGCAAAAAATTACAAAGGCAGAAACATGTGGGGATCGTGTGCTTGTACCAAGGAGTCTGATCCTACATATCTGCTAACTCACTGAAAATTTACAGCAGCAAGAAGGCCTCAAAAAGAATTTATAGTTAAGGATTTAATAAGAAGTCTACTACAGTCAATGAAAAAAAAAATTACAGAATATTCAATTAAATCACCTTGCGTAGAGGTCTGAGAGGCAAATTTGTAAGCAAAGATAGATTCATCTAACCTAAGTTTGGCCTTGTGAAAATTAGTCCTCTGAACTACACACACAGTGTCCTGTGTATTTATTGGAAAAAGACTGGTGTGATTTATCCAGTCTGTTTAAGACAAAGAGTTTTTAAGATATGAGCCTCCATCTAAAAACACACCTCTCACTCTACACTGTGGGACATCTGGAGAGCTAGCTTAAATCAGACATTTAATTGTCACATGATCAAGATTAGTTGTCAGGAATATCATTTTAAACTTCTCAGTGTCCCATGGGTTTTACAGCAATCTCATTTACACTAGTGTCACATAAGTGTAACTCCATAAACTGCAGAGGAACAACACATCAGCTAGTAAATGAAAAGCCTTAAACAAAATTCCCTTCTCTCTTCCTCTTGCTCTGTTCTTCAGTGATTCCCTCTTTTTCTTGTCCATTTAAGGTCCTTCTTTGGTCTGCTCCCATGCAAATAAGAGAACAGGTAAAACAGAACTTTGTATCTGGGCTGAATGGAAGCATCAGGATCTGATCTTCTAGGTGTATTTGTAGTCCAAAGGTAGCTTGTATTTAGATTTTAACAACTCAGTAGAACTAACATCATATCCAGATGCCCTTTCTCAAACCTTTCCAGAAAATTTTTGACACTGTCCAATTTCCTTACTATTATTATCATGAAATCACAGGATAATTCAGATTGGAAGTGATGTCAGGAGGGCTCTATTCCAACCTCTTACTCAAAACAAGGTCAGCTCTGAGGTCAGAACAAGTTGTTCAGGGTTTTATGCAGTTGAGCCTTGAAAACCTCCAAGGATGGAGACTGCACAGCCTCTCTAGGCAGTCTTTTCTACTACTTGACTGTTCTCATGAGTAAAATGTTTCTCTTTATACCTGTCTTGCTTCAACTTATGCCCATTTTCTTTCATCCTCCATGCAGCACCATTGTTCTTATTCTTAATATTTATTTCTGCATTCTCCTGTATTTCTCTTAGAATTTCTGGTGTCAAAGAACACAGACACCCAAGCCAGACATGTGCTGAAAATAAAGCTATGTCTGCACTAAGTGAAAAAAAAAATACATAATAAGCCAGGATTCTTCAAAACTCAATCATAAATCAGCAGCAAACTTTATGCTGAATCTCAGTTTCTAACTTCAAGTGAGGACAGAAAGCCTACAGCTAAGATTCTGTCTCTGAAGTTATCAAGAAGTGTGACTGAGATGTGTGAAGGTCACAGCTGTGAAGGGTAGTAATAGCAGGGAAAATGCAGCCTCTAAGGTAGAAATCCAAATAATTATCATGTTCCCCATCGAGCTTACACAGTGCAATTCACTCTTGCATTGCCAGTCTTGCTAGTTGAGGTAGCCAGATTAAAGCAGATGTTGAGATACTAAAGGATAAAGTTAAACCTGTGAGATATATGGAAATTGTTAAGCTGACCAGCTATACTGCCCATCCTTACTGACCTAAGGCCAGATAAAAAATTAAGATAGAAAACTAGTAGTTAAAGATTCATGATCTAAACAATGTACCTTTGTCTGATTCATAGGATGTAACCATCAAAAAGCAGAAGTAGAACTTATAAATTGCTAACTCATTTAGACAACCCTGAAGAACTGTTTAGATTTGCCAAAAGAAGTAGAGAAACTAGGGGAAAGGTCCTTCTGGCAGGTGGAACTGTGACAACAGACTCACGACTCATGGACTCTCTATGCAAATCATACCACTGACTCAAAAGAAGTAGGTGGACTGACAGGACTGAGCATGTGTACTAATGTATATGCTAGGTGAAGAAACTTTGACAAACCATTTAATGAAATAAAAATGTATAAGTACTAGGAGGCTCAATGCATTAAAGTTTTGTATATAAATGACGGTGAATTTAAAGACATGGTGTGTTGTCTTGGGACAGGCACCCACACATGCACATGTATGCAATAAAAGGAAATATCTCCACTCTGTGTGTGTGGATTGACTCTGCACATCAGATTACAGACCTGACTTTTGGGACAGCAAAGCTAGCAGAGGTATGGCTTCACAACTTCCACTTATAAAATGTGACACATATAAACTTTGCACCATATCTAAGGGGATCTATCTCCTCTCCTGCCATGGAATTGTTGATGTATGTTGGAAATTTTTCACACATCAGAGCTCTACTTCCTCACCTGTACTATGTGATGGTTGGTTTGTCTGTCTATGCACCAATTTATCAAGCCTGCAGAGGAGAAAGCTGACAAATAGCACTGACTTACTCTCCAACATATAAGCAACAAACCAACTTTTTAATGCTCTAAATTATGGTATGATAGATTGTAAACAGAAATGCAAGAATGGATTCCCATGTGGTGTCTTTGTGAAGGGGATGGTCATATCCAGAGAGGGACAGAGGACAACTGAGGTCATATCCAGAAGGGACAAGTGAAGACAACTCAGATTACCTGTTGTAGCTAAGTCTACAGATCACCTCCACCAACACTTTAAGTCATCCAACCCTATCTTCAGGGTTATTCCACCTCCCTGTTTTCCAGGAGCTTTGTGACATTTGATCTCAGAGTGGCTTCAATGGAACTTCATGGTCATGGAGGCCGCTAGTGCTTCCCAAGCATCTGGCAATAAGCTCCTTAACTTTATGTGGTGTTTTAAAGTCTTGTTCTACACAGTGATCCAGAAACACCTGGCATTTAAACCAGGCAGATACAAGGTGGATCTTCTTTTAATTAAGGTTTCATTAGAAAGGTTTTACAGAGCCCAGGTGGAGGAGAATGAATAGAGAATAATCCTTAATTACAAATTTTGTCTCATAGCAAAGTAGCTCCCTATTTGAGCCTAGATTTTATTTTATTATTTTAAATTCATTACTTCAGACTCTGGTAGCAATTTTATTTGCTTTTTTTAAGCAAGTATCTCTTAAATAATCTATCAAGACACTTGCACATTTAGAATTAATGATAGGCTTTTAAAAAAGGAAGAGTGCTTGAAAAATTCTTGATTACATTGTGCTTGGTATCAGCCTTATTCTCTTTGCTTTATCTCTATCCCATTCCACCACAAGTGAGTAACATCTATGATTAATATATCTCTTTGGAGACAGTGCCTTTGTGCCTGTGTCCTCCATTTGATTAGCCATCTGGAAAAAGACAGTTTCCTAACAGCTTTAAAACATTTTCCTTTAAGCTCAGGCATTGTTCACATACAGAGAGCACTTTTGACATGATGGGTGCTTTAGTAGAGGGCTTTTTTTGGCATGGGGAAAAAAAACCCATCTGCATAGTCATTTAAAAAAACCCAAAACCAACCAAAACCACACCCACACACACAACCTCCCCCCAAAAAACCCCAAACCAAACCCTACAGCAAACGTACAAAAGAGATGATTATCAGTTACCCTACAGTTGTTAACCAAGTAGTTCTACCTTGACTTCATATGACTGCAAGCTCAAATCAATCCACACCTGAAAAGAGCAGAGGCACTAGAGTTAAGATAAAATATGGGATAAAAGCACTGGCATTGGTCATATGGAAATCTATATAAATAGTCATTTCTAGAATGGAGGGAAGTGAGGTAGTAGGAGTGTGTTTCTGTCATATACTAGTTAATAGATGTATAGCTTCTAGTTAATATTATGATATATTCAGGAGAAAGTCTTAACTACAGATACTTGCTTAAGTGACAGCAATTTTACCCAAAGTAGGAAAGACTCTTTAAACTGAGAAGGGAATGAAATTGCATATTACAGCTTCTCGTAGGAAGCAGAGACACTCCACAATGTTCTTCTTTTCTTGGAAAGTGACAAGAACATGGAATTATGGGTGATCTGAGAAAAGGATATTTAGAGTGGGTTTGTCTCTGAACAAAAAAACCCAAACATTTTTGTGGTTTTGCACCAAAATATAAAATAAACTGAAAATTGACTAAGGGAAAAAGCTTCCTGGATTTTTTCATTATATCAAGATATGAAGTAAATAGGGGTTACTGAATTATTTTTTATTTAATATGTAGTTTATCTCATGCACAATGTGTACATAACTTTACTTAAAACATGACATCTCTCTGAAAATCCAAATTCTGACAGCAATCCTCATCTTTTCATAATTATTTTTAAATCTACAGATTTCTGTGTTATTATATACTACTAAAAATACTTCCATGTTTACTGTTGAGTATAAAGATAAGTACACTAAGAAAAGCAAATTGAAAAGTAACAGTTGAGCTTGTATTCATCTCATGCCTCCTAAAGAGCCAGCTGGTAACAAGGCAAGCACTGCAGATCCCCTCTGAAGCCAACATAAAGGAGATGATAGGCATTATTTTCCCCTTTGTCTTTAACAGAAGGACAATTTGATGACGAGGATTCTAACTTAGGCTTCAGCTGAATGCCTGGAGTTTGATAGGATATATCTAAAATTAGGTACTTTTGTCCAAATGAGGAGAAAGACATAGCAGATGGAGAACGAAATGAGTGGCTGTTTTGGCAAGACATTTGTGTCATGCTTCATCAAAGAAGCATATTTTAGGAAGGGATGAAAATGTCCATCAGAAAGAATTTCAGGCGTGTGTAAGAGACTATGTGTGAGACTCCACAGAGCCAAAGATGAGATGAGAGGCAGACACAACAGGGATGTATGGAGAGTATCTCACTGTTGAACATGATGACAGAAATGCAATGCAGTAGATCATTGATTATGAGCTCTCAGAAGGGAAAACATATTCACACAGTTTCTCTTTTATTTTGTCATTGTTTATGAAGACATGCAAGGACTAACTTTCAGTAACTGACCACGCTTGCATTATTGGTAAAAACCTAAAAGGTTTGTGATGTTCTTCAAAAGTTGGATTTAGCTAGGAGGTGGCAGAGGATCAATGCTTGAAGCTGTTCTGAAATGTGGCAAACTACCACTTATACAAAACACAGAACATCAACGTAATAAGCACGCTACATCAAGACTCATTTTGAACATGTCTTTGGTCTAGCACAGTTACCTGTAAGATAACACTGTCACATCTTAGATCCCCTACATTCATAATGGGTTTTACAGAGCCTGCCTTGGCAGCACACTCAGCCTGGTTTGGTGTGTTTTGTCATACCTATATTGTGAAGGTTTTATCCTTTAATTCTCACATCCCTGCTGTATTTAGTGTAAGGATGGCTAATTTGTAAAAGAGATCTGGTTAATGACTATTCAGCCAAGAAACAAAGGGAAGATACAGGAAAATAAGTAAATTAAGCACATAGACACAGCAACTTTCATGTGTAGAGAAATGGAACAATGAGAAAGACCAGAGAGATGAAGTTGCTGACTGATGAGTCATGGAAGGAACCACTTACACATAACTTTGGAGAAGTTAAACTAGAATTTAGTAACTGATAAGACCAGGGAAACAAGATTATCATGGGTCTCTCAGGAAAGAGCAAAGTTACTATGTCATATTTGAAAGAGATTGTGGGATTGTGTAAAACTTTCTGGGCAAGTATGTGCAAAATTTATGGTGTGTTGAGGGGAAGGGCCAAAGGCTGGGAAAGGAAGGGAGCTGAGATAGATCATGGAGAAATGAGAATGGGAAAAGGAGGATGGGTGGATATAAGGAGCCACTTGCATATAAACAATTTTCTGGTCAATACAGTTGCCTGGCTATGCCCTGCACCTGATGACCACAACCCACCCTGTCTCCTTATTAAATTGTGTCCCTAACTGTATTTCTGTGTCAGATAAGATATCACCTTGCATCTTAAAAATGATCCAAGTTGGCTCATCTTAACAGTTTTTCTGCATCTTGTGCACACAGAAACCCCTCAGCCTTGCAGGGTTTTTTTGGGGGGGATTTGTTTTGGTTTGTTTTTTTCTGTTTTGTTTTGTTTTGTTTTTTACATTAATATAACCAGTAGACTTGGGAGTGCAGGTATTCATCAGCACACAGGTAACAAGGACAATCAGGGAACAAGAATGCTGGAGTGAAACCTCCCAGTGAGTGGTGCCAGAGCCAAAGTTAAACACTTTAATGCACCAGCTATTAGGGATGAAGAAAAGAAAGAACTGTTCCACAGTTTTAAGGCACATTTTAGACTTCAGCAAGGTGGTGTCCAATCTTGCAATGTATTGAATTCATGTGGATGCATATCCCAACTTCTCCAAATCAAGGTTGAATAATTTTTATTAAATCACTAGTGAGTATTTCTGCTGGTGACTGGTGAAGTCATCTGGTGAAACATGTGCCATTGCTTAAGTAGTCCTTCCAGAGCTCATTTTGAATCATCTTCACTTCACAGATACATGTGTATGCAATATGACATGTGTATGCAATATGCAATATTGTTCTATTCTGACTCCCAGCTAAGGGCCAGAGAGGCCAAAACCTCTGCATCTGGCACAACTGAGTAGATCAAACTTCTGTCCAGATCATCCAAATCATCACTTTGGGAGGTAGGAACTGATTACTCTGGACTGGAGCAATTAAAATTGTCCATCACTGATTATTATGATTATTAATTAATTATGATCACAGAATCACAGAATGGTGGGGTTGGAAGGGACCTCAGGAGATCATCCAGTCCAACCCCCCTGCCAAATCAGGTTCCCTACAGCAGGTTGCACAAGAAAGTGTCCAGGTGGGTTTAGAACATCTCTATTGATGGAGACTCCACAATCTCTCTAGGCAGCTTGTTCCAGTGCTCCTACACCCTTAGTAATATCTATATGAATTTTATACAGCACTGTAAGTGGTCAAAGGGCATGGGTTCACTTAGCAACTGAGTAGACATTCAGCTGAGGCAGCTGTTGATAGGATACTCATAGTCCCCAGAGAGGGAAAGGCATCTGCAGTGGTGCTTCAGTTTACCTTAAAGTCTTATGTCTACACTGGGAATTAATCTGAGCTGTAATTCTCCTCAGCCTTGGGTTTCAGTTGCAGATTTTCACTCCATATCAATCAATGTAATGAGAAATCTCTGTTCATTTTAATTCTCCTGGGTAAATAGCGCCTCAGAAGGAAGCTTTCACTTTCAGCATCAATCTTTTCAAACACTCCCATTATATGGTAGAAGGTGGAGCTTACCCAATGTTTAATAAAAAAGTCAAATTACTGTCAAGGTATCAGAGCAGCACTTGCTGTTTTGCTGAAATCAACTTTGACAAATGCTTTAAAATTGTTCCTTTCATTCAGGTGCAGCCTTCTCGGTGAGAAGCTGACAACAGCCTTGGCCATACAACAGTAGAAATCTCCCAAGAGATCTTCAATTCAGCACTCAGCCGAAGGATACATATTTTCTATTAACCGTGGCTCTGGGATTCCTCTCTAACACATGCTATTGATGTTTTCAGCCGAGCTGAGTAATTGCTTCTGAGTTCATGGAGGTCTTCACTTCTCAGGTTGGCTCTATTCGCTAGGCTCAGCTTAGCAGCTGAGGTCAGGCAGTTTCTGCAGGCAAAAGATAGGTGAGGGCACATGCATTTTCTGTTTGTTAGGAGGGGTTGCTGCTTTTAGCTTCCAATCATTTTTCCTACTCCTAGCCCTTTCTGAATCTTCTAATAGTTTTGTCAAGGACTGCCTTCCAATCTTCCTCATAAATTGAATAAAGATTGTTATATATAACAACTTAACTACCATCCCTGTT
The DNA here is from genome assembly GCA_907165065.1 of Caprimulgus europaeus. Next base: position 55,856,027 of record OU015530.1, on the reverse strand, counting down.
CAGCTGTTCATGACATGATTCCCTTTCCAGCACACTTAGAAAGACTCAGAAAGTCTGATTTGAATTTCCTCTGATGAACAACGATAGGACCAGAGGATAGAGCAGGAAGGGGTGCCAGGGGAGGTTGAGGTTGGCCATGAGGAAAAGGTTCTTGAGGCAGAGGGTGGTGGAGCACTGGAACAGGCTCCCCAGGGAGGTGCTCATGGCACCAAGCCTGACAAGATTCCAGCAGCATTTGGCCAAGGCCCTCAGGGACATGGTGTGAAAGTTGGGATTGTCCTGTGCAGGGACAGGAGTTGGGCTCCATCATCCTGGTGGGTCCCTTCCAGCTCACAACTTTCTATGATTCTGTGATTTCTCCTCCTTGCGTTTTCTTTTTGCCTTGTAGTTCCTTACAGAAGGAGGTAAGAAAACATGGCAGCAGATCTTGTTCTGATGTAATTTCCTTCCTTGTCAACTTGGACATTCATGCTGTTTAGAGGACTGAGCCCACTCAGGGTCTCTTATTTATAAACATGGTATTTAACAGGGTAGAAGAAAGAGTGAGATATATGCTCCTAACCCTCTGAAACTACTTTTTAAGTTGGTAAATGCTGCCTAAACCACTTAGTATTTTATTTGTTTGTACTTTATTTTAAGTTTTCTAGTCCAATAAGTTTATAACAGGGCCATAAAGGGCAGACACAGGGTACTGGGAAGACAATAAGCATTCAGAAAGTTGCAAGAGGCTCACTCATTTGCTGAACTGTTCTTCAGTATTTGCTTCTTCTGTTTTGCCTTGTTTTCCATATTAGCAATCAGGGCTCACTGAGGTTCTTTTTCTTTTGATTTTTAAATGATCAGATTTAGTTACTTCCCTGGGGGAGATTTGACCGTAAAACTGCAAAATTATAAGGTTGTCCTTTCACAAGTGCTCACCCTAAGGTTTGATTCACCCAGTTCAGCTCATTCTCACTCACTTAACAAGTATTTTAATGAGGTAGTTGCAGGAAAAAAACTTCTTAGGTAACAAATTATATAACTGATCTTATAATTGCTTCAGAAAAGTAATGTTGCAGCAGCCATCTGGGAATTAAAAGCCTGAATCATCTGCCATACATACAGATATCTACATAAAAATATATGTGTGTGCACATTTGACTCTTACATGAATCACATACAGAGCTCTACTAAAATGCAATGCCAGCTGAAATCTCTTTTTCAAAGCTGTTATTACTGAATGAAAGTTCTACCCTTTCCTGAATGATGCATTTGAGCTGTTACAGAGACGCAAAAACATCTTGTTTCCACTGTGGAGAATCTTTCAGCACTCAACAAAGCTTTAATTACTCATCTCTTGTGCTACTTCAGCATATGACTCAGGGTAGGTGTCATCAGGACCAGTGAAATGGAAAATAGGGGAAAAGGTATTGCACTGATGAAGGAAAAGATTCATGCCCACTCTCCATTGTTTGTGGTAGAGATCAGCTATGCCATTCTGCTTTGGAGGACAGGATACACCAAAAGGTGACAAATATCACTTCTTCATCTACCATGATAAAATAAGTCAGTTCCTAGGACTCTGAGGCAAGTTCTCCTTCCCTCCCAAGTGAAAATAAAGTGTAAATGAGTGCTCAGTGCAGAGAAACCTTGTCTTAATCACAACCAGATTGAAGCCAAGGAGGCTCCTTTTGGAGTAAAGTACTCTGTAAGTACTCAGGCTGTGGTTTTGCTGTCCTTCATGCAAGATCTGTACACGACCAGGTTCCCCATCAAAACACATTTAATATGATCAAAGTGTGAGTACACACATTTCTTTCAAATTAAGCAAAAAACCCTCACACAATTTATTATTTACTGTTTAAAAAAAAAAATTATATCAACTGAAGGGTACCAATGAAACTTAACTTGACCTTGAGTGTCAGGACATATGGCCCTGTTATTTTCTTTGTTCTGTTTTAGGAACAAATTTGTGAGTCTGTATGAGTTGAGTTTTTTGCTTTATGAGGTTATGGCTATTTTGATCTTCTTTGAAGTTGCAGACTTCTTGTTAAATAGAACTGTGGTATAAGGGTGTAAATTACATAGTAATATTTGATTTACAAACCTTATACATATACGTTGTGGTTTAACTCAGCCAGCAACCAAACACCACACAGCCACTTGCTCACTCTGCCCTGCTCAGGGAATAGGGGAGAGAATTGGAGGGATAAAGGTAAGGCACTCATAAGTTGACATAAAAATAATTTAATAAGTGAAATAAAATCAAATAAAAAAGTAATAAAATAAAATAATAATAATTATTAATAATAGTAATAATAGAATATACAAATAAGTGATGTACAATGCAATTGCTCACCACCCACCAACCAATACTCAACTCATTCACAGCTAGCAGTAGCAGAGGAGGAAAAATCCCAAAACTGCAATCCCAGAAGAGAGAGAGCGCTTTCCAACCAGCTCTTGTTTATATAATGAAAATGATGTTATATGATATGGAAAATCCCATTGACATATCCAAATTGTTGCTCTTGTTATGTTCCCCTAACTTCTTCTGAACCTGCAGGCTACCAAAGCATGGGAAATTTAGAAGTCCTTGATTTCTTAGCAACAACTAAAAACATCAGTATATTATCAACATTCTTTTCATATCAAATTCCATGTTAAATCCAAAACATATTGCTATTATAGCTATTAAGAAGAACATTAGCTCTAGCCCAGCCAAAACCAGGGCAATATAGTATAATTAAAATAGCTAAATTAATTTAATATAAAATAGCTACATTAAGGCATTAGAAAAATATAATAACACTAATAATATACAGACATTTCATATTGTAAATAATAAAACACCTGGCATTGCCTGTAAAAGTAGGACAGTGGTGAATCAGTACCTCTACTGAAAGGAAATTAGGTCTTCCTCCCCAGTGGATGAAGAAACATTGATAAAAGACCTGAGAGGAAGCCATTCCTTCTACAATGCTTTTCAATGAAATTTGTAAAGTCTTCATCTGAGGGCATTGTGAATGGGATGAAATAGTTTGTTCACAAGACTCTTTCCCGGGAAAATGTCCATATTTTCCTTACACAGTAAAGATCCATTCCCACATTATGGAAGCTGTTACCCTTTATGTTCTGTTCAGCACAGATGCTTATATCCTGACAGCTTGGGCCAAACAACCACTGAATAAAAGAGAAGGACATAATTTGGTTAAATAGTTATATAAAAAGTTGAAACTGAAGACAGGAATAAACAATTATTTCTTCCAGTGGATGAAGCTGGCAATGGGATCCCTCTGAGTGTTATGCTATAAAAAGGGTGAATGGTGAAGGGACATTTTGTTGATGACAGTATTTAGAATATTGAGGAAAAAGGACCACTATGAGGAATTATAGAAGGATATTTTGATACTGATTTTTGATTGAGTAGCAGGTGACCAAAATATAGTGCAGATAATAACCTACAAATCTAATCTTGATAATTATTTGGAAAATAATAGAGAAAAAACCTGAAAGTATCAGCATGGTGTTGTATATGAACCTCTCAATGTTAAGTCCTGACTGCTAGCCTCCAAAAGGTACAGGGAACAAGAACAGGTACATAGGAGGAAAGGGTATTGAGAAGTGCTGAACTGCATTTGGGTAAGCAATGACTAGTATGCTAGGATTCCTTAGTTCAGAAAATATGATGACTTTTGAAGGTGTGATAAAAGGCCATGAAGTCATGAGAAGCCTATGGAGATGGATTGAGGCATTAACTGAAGACAGGAGGAAATATCTTCAAAACAAATTAAAAACAAAAAACAAACAAACCAAAACCCCCAAGACCATTCCTCATGCAAAATTTAACTGGTTATGGAGCTCCTTACCAAAGAATATTTCAGGTACTAAAAGTTTTCATGAATCCAGGGGCAAATTGAAGCTCACAGAGTATAAAAAGGAGAGAATTCACATTCCACACTAACCATTGCTGATCCTGAAGTAGAAGAACTTTGTAAGTGTAGGTGTGGGCAGTAGAACTAAGGTACACAATGCCCTTATACTTGTTCTGTTCTTGTGCAGACATCCACTTTTGGCCGCTGTTGGAGAGAAGTCACCAGGCTGGATTGACCCTCTGGTGCCATCCACTGCATCTGCTTTTCTGCTCCTAATATTTTTCAGCCCTGTACAAGACGTAGAAGAAATGAATAAAAGATTTCTTTTTTTTTTTAACAGATGTGTGTGATGGTATCTTAACAGAAAAGACTGAAAAAAATGTCATTGTGCTTCATAATGGTTCATGTTGTATGAAAAAAAAAGTATATATTTATCATAATAATAAGAAAATTGTAGACATAGCACTTAGGGATGTGGTTTAATCAGACACTTGTCAGTGTGAGGTTAATGATTGGACTCAATGATCTTAAAGATCTCTTCCAATCGAGGCAATTCTGTGATTCTGATTCTGTAAATGCTTGATTAACTTTGCAAAGGATGAAAATTATTTACAGTTTGCCTCCTTGGAAGAGATAAAAGGCGCAAAATTAGGTATTTTTATTTCAATGCATAATTTAGTGAAAAAGTTAAAGTTTTAATCAGTTCGTATTTATTAAATAACTAGCCATTTCCTTCAGTATCAATAATGAAAAATTTACAAGTAATTTTATCACTACAGTTTTGTAAAAAATACTACATATGTCAACTTGTACTTAACTGTAACCTACTTACAGAGAAAATAGCTGAACACCCAAAATATCTTTCCAAACCTTTGTTATCTGTTGCATTTTTAGCAACATTCCCAGCAAGAAATAGAGGATTGGGAGTACCTGAATACAATATATATATTAAATAAATAAATATAAATATAAATATAAATATAAATATAAATATAAATATAAATATAAATATAAATATAAATTATAAATATAAATATAAATATAAATATAAATATAAATATAAATATAAATATAAATATAAATATAAATATAAATATAAATATAAATATAAATATAAATATAAATAATATTATTGATAATGATAATGATAATGATAATGATGATGATGATGATGATGATGATGATGATAATAATAATAATAATAATAATAATAATAATAATAATAATAATAATAATAATAATAATAATAATAATAAATTGTTTGGAGTTCTATAAAGTTTTCTCTCATTAGCAATAAACTCAACTGCTTTGGCCAAGAAGAAAAAAAATAAATAAATCTGATGTTAGAAGGGTTCTGAAAAATACTGGGCAAAGGTAAATGAGTGGTTGCTGCTAGAGGTGCAGAATGCAGAAGTCTCCAAGCGTTTGCTCTCCCTTTGTGTCATACTGTCTCTTAGATGGCTCATCAGTACTGAAAGTAGAATTAAGTCTAAGCTAATTTGCCATGGGTGATTCAAACATTGAGCATCTTGCATTGAAAACACAAGTGTGTCCTTTTCCAGACAGGAAGGAAAAGAACAGTTCCTCATAAGCTATTTACCAGTATTTTCTCTGCCCTACTTCATTAGAGCGTGTGTGGTTTCTACATTATTTAGTATTTGCAAGATACATCAAAAAACTCATATCCCTAGACATAATTTAACAGCTTGTCATTTTAGGGGGAGTGTGTGCAAGCAAAACCTTTTGAAGTTGTTTGAAAATACATTGTGCTATTGAATTTCAATTTGGATCAGTAGAAATAAAAATGAAGAGTCATTTATTTTCTCTCCTAGTAGAGAAACAGAGGAGAAGAAGGAGAGAGACTAAATGATTTTTTTCTTTCCCCCCACAAAATAATTGGAGTTACAGCTTTTTTCACTTGGTTTTCTGATTTCTCACTCCTTGAAATTCTAACAGCAGAAGTATAATCACTGCTGCATATGACATGGAATAAAGATTGACTTAGAACTAGGCAAGAATTCAGCCCCCCGATAGCGTTCTGCCAATTATGAGTACTTTATATTAAAAGATTTTTTTTCTTCTGTTCAGTGGTCTTGAGATATTTTTAACTCCTAGTTAACAAGCATTTAGGCTGCATTTCATGCATGCACATACACAATATATGCAGAAAACACTTTTACATTAAGAAAAATAGCACAGTAGCTTTGAAGATTTGCTTGTGTTATACAAGGACTTTGAACAAGTCTTTGGGTAGCATATTCCCAGCCTTTGCGTTCTAGCATCAAAGACACCCCCACGCCACATAGCAGGATGCCTTCACACACGTTCCAGCAGGCATCAGGCCATGAAAAACTTTCACATGTGAAGAAGGAAGAAATTAGCAACACCCAATGTGGCTATGGTGCGTGCATGTGCTCCTGACAAAGCTGTGGGATTTATTGATGGGGTTTAGCAAGATATTTGGCTTCAACATGTCACAATCACAGGATAATACTAAAAATACATAAGCTGCAATTATTTAGATCACTAGCAAACCTATTTATTTATATATTTACTCTGAATTGTGCAGATACGGAAATTGAAGTACAAGCCTTTCAGAGTTGCCATGACAACTGGACACTTTTCTTTGATCAGTGATTATAGTTGTACCATTTTGGCATCAGGAATGAACTTTGATTGCTATGGTAACGTCACAGACATAACTTCTATTTTATTCATCTCATACTTTGTGCTCTAGGAGCCTCTTTGCTCGTCGTTTGTGAGGAAGCTGAGAACTGTGTCAGCTGCATCAGAGAGAAGTTGTTAGGAACAACATGAAATGGGCTTTCCCAGTTTAAAGGATACTTTGCATCAAGAAGTGATTCACTCAGTGCTCTCATTATACTCAGCTTCTTGACTGATGTAAATAGAAATAGCTCCATTAAGGGCAGTAAAGTCTCTTGAATCTCAACTAGACACCAGGGCAAAACCACATTTCCCTGGTTGGATATGAATTGCTAGAAGTGAAGAATCTCCACTGTCACTTATTTATGGTCTAGTTTGGCATTAAAACAGTGAAATGTACAGGAAAGGGTAGGGATGACAGAGAAGATCACAGGAAGAAAGGGAGATTTAAAAACCAAAAGCAAGCAAACAAAAAAAACAGAAGAATGTGTTTTCCAGACTTGGCTTAACTTTTTGAAATTCATCTTAATTTGGAGATGAAGAAAGTTTAATCACTCTTCATAGAGATTTGGTATTAGAAATTCATGCAGGTTTCTGCATGTACGGTAGTAGGGAATTGACCTAAACTGTGAGAATAATAGAGAGATTCTGAAAGACTAGTTGTTTTTATAGGCAAAATAGAAATGATGGCTTTGTAATCCATACATAGCAAATAAAAGGATATATTTCATCATACAAATTATATTTAAACTGTTACTTTTCACCAAAGCATACTCCAGAGGCTAAACATTTTCAGGTACAGAAAGCTCTGAAGAAATTTAGGATGGCAAAGTCTATTGCAGGTTACTAGTATAAAGACATTATTTTCTTTCATGAAGATGCTAAACTACAAATCACTGGAGGCTGGAAGAATATGGTAGAGTAAAATCACTACACAGCTGACCTTCATCCAAACTCTTCCATGAACAAGCACTAGTGTAAGTGGGATACTGAACTGGGTGAACTTTCTGTTTGACTTATAAGTCTGTGAATGAGTAAATAAGAATGGCTTCATAGAATGGTTTGAGTCAGAAGGGACTTTCAAAGATTAACCAGTTCCAACCTCCCCTGCCATGGGCAAGGACATCTTTCACTAGATCAGGTTGCTCAAAGCCTTGTCCAACCCCAGGGAGGGGGCATCCACAACTTCTCTGAGTAACTTGTTCTAGTGTCTCATGAACGCCATCCTAAAAAAGTAATTTTTTATGTTAAATCTGAATTTACCTTCATTCAGTTTAAAACCTTTTCACCTTGTCTTGTCACTACAGGCCTTGATAAAAATTTTCTATCTTTTCTATGTGCCCTTTTGATATATTGAAAGGCCAAGTAAGGTCTCCCTGGAGTCTTCTCTTCTCCAGGCTGAACAACCCCAACTCTCTCAGCTTTTTTTCATAGGAGGAGTGTTCCATCCCTCTGATCATTTTCATGGCTGTTCTCTGGATGTAGTTGTCAGCACTAAAAGGACATTTATACACTATGAAACATGAGTGCCAATCTGTGTAATTCCTGGAGGTGCTATATCTCGTAACCAGTTCTACTCCTTCTGTAATCTGTCTTGCAGCCTTAAGTATGCTGACATACTGATTTTGCTCAAAAGGGAATAACGAGAAGTGATGAGTTGGAATAATTATTATCCTCAAAAGGCTACTCAGACTGTCTTAATTTATTACAATTTCTGTTTACACTGCTCAGTAATAATGCCTAAAGTCATCAGTGAAGAGCAGGACAACCCATGAATTTCTAAAGAGAAAAAAAATATATGATATTTTAATGGGTTTATAATGTTACTCATCTGTATCTCAATGTAGCTATTTGTAGAGCCAAACTCACCTCATACTGTACAAGTATGTGAATAAATTCTACCTTTAAATAAATAAATAAAGAGATGGCAGCACTGTGTGGGCTACAGTAAAGGATTATTCATCTATGACAAAATGTCTGCCAGATGCTTTGGAGCATCAGATCAACTGGTATTTTAGCATCCAAGATATTAATGTTTAGACAGCAAGAGGATTTAATCTGTTCTACTCAGCTCACTCTGATACTCCAGAGTTCAGCATCAATCCCTGAAGTGCTCTGGAGACATGAGCTACGTATAAGGGTTAAACAAGAGGTCATCAATCTATCCTGAAATATGCTGGATTTCATATGTACTAGGCTGAAATATTTAGTTCAACAAGTGGTTGCACAACAAAGATGACAAATCTGCAGCTGTGTTAGGCATTGTTCATATTGCCAAAGTATATTTATGGTCCAGAATTCAGCACCCCAACCTGCTCCTTCACAAACCACATTGACACTGAAAAAAAGCATGGCACAGAGACATCCAGAATTTGCAAACAGTTGAACTGAACAGTGTGTCTGACTGAGGAGAAGCTTTTTCTCCAGCAGGGAGTATTATTGTGGTATGGCACTTAGCTCTTCTGCTGCCAGGGAGGAGCTGGTAGGTAAGCCCAGTGCAGTGTTGTATCACCCATAACCCGTACCCATTACAACCTCATGAGGTGCATCAGAGCACCTTCAAACCCTGTAGCAGGAGATAAAGTCTTTTTCTGAGACCTAGTCCTCACTGATGTGTCTTTTCTAAGTGCTGAGGAATGAAGAAAACAAGTGCTCTTTGAAAAAAATATACCCATTAAGCACAAGAAGAATATGCTTGGTAGGAAGTGCAGGAGAAGAACAAAAACAACAGTGTTCATGGATGGAAACTTTATTTAAAAAAACAAAACAAAAACAAAACAAAACAAAAAAAACCAACCACAAGCTGGACCAAAAAAAACAGACCTCAAACCATCATGACTATTTAGACTTCCTGGAATTCAGCTTTTAAGCTGAATTAAGGTCATTGTTGGTAAAGGCCATTAAACATTTACCTTTTGGGAGAAAGCTGGTAGAGATTGTATTTAAATCCTGCTCTGAATTTCACTGCAGCTGAAACTGAAGCTGATGATGCCATACATTGTTTTACCACATGGAAATCATAAAAAATCTCAAAGTGTTTTCTGAACACTTCCTTCCCATCTAGTTTAAAAACCATACCTGTAGATATTGTTTTATACCATATGGCAGTGGTCTTTTTCTCTTCCAAAGACGAGACAATCAATCTATAGTTACATTGCTGCAGGCATGGATTTGCTCTTAAATCAACTTATATTTTAGACACAGACTATAAAAATTATCTAATTCTAGAGATTTTCTGAGTTATTACCAGATCATCTCTAAGGTGCCATTTAGAAAGTTTTTTGGAAGCTGATGGTAACTTATTTTCCAAGCAATTTGGCAGGTCTCACTGTGTTCACTGGCCCTATCAGCTTTCTCTTCAAAAACATCAGTGCAGACTGAGAATTTTTCTTTGGCCTTTAAATTCTATTCAGCTACCTCAGTCTGTCTTGATCTAGGTTTCGCTTTATCACAGCACTGCACTTTAGTCAACCAGTCATCCACTCATATAAAGTGATAGATTTGGGTATTTGATGAAGAAATCAATAAAGGTTCTTTGAGACAGGCTCTAAAAGTAATATGCATAGTAAATCAAACACAGACAACATTGCTAGGCAGGGTGCAGTCATTAAATCCTGCAGAGCTGTAGTGAAGTTTATGGAAATTGCATTTGATCAATGGGACTGGGTAATTCCCAACGAGAAGAGGAAATCCCATGTTAGATAGAAATGAGAACTTCCATCTTCTCTATGACTACAAAAATGTACAAAATGTATCATAGAAACAACTTAATGACTTTTTTTTTTCCGAGTGTGAGTATTTGCTGGAGAAAAGTGTAAAACTATTCTTATTAAGCAGATGTTACAGTCTGCAACTCATATTATCTCTTTTGAGCAATAAAAGTTAAAGGCTAGATTAATCATTTTGAGTCTGAGGCTTTGGCATCCTTTCTGCATAAGTTTATAATTTGTTTTATAACCAAATATTATTTTTAATCATCTAATGATCATGTTTCTCCCGGAATCTTACTCAGCTTTTAGTAGTATTTTCCACGTCATGCAGCAGTAAGATCCACAGTTTATTTTGCAATCAGATGAGAGGCAGATCCATGTACCACTCTTCATTTTTTAAAATTTATTAATTTTAATAGAATAAAGTATTTATCTCCCCTAGTTTCATACACTTCAGAGTCAGATATTCAATTTTTATTTATTTAGCATGTATTATCAATGAAGAGCAAGTTTTTATCAGACTGTGACTTGTCTGCCTTATTCTAAATATCTCTAAGAAATTGAATTATGACTCTCCAGAAATTTTTGTGTCTCTTCAAGTCTAAATGGAACCCAGTTAACTGTCTCAGATCTGGCCACTTAGAGATGCCCAGGTATGAGTAGTTGCCACTCTGAATATGTATGACAAAGCAAGCACACAGTCACAGTGAACATGGATTTTATTATTATATTCATCTTCTCATAGAGGAGAACAATCCCAGTCTTTTTAAAGCCTTTATATGACAGAATTTCTGTTCCTTCCCTTATCACATGGCCCTTCTGTGGAATTACTCCAGTTCTGGCAGTACATTTTTGTCTTTGAACTACCAGAACTGAACACACATTCTCACTGAAACTGCTCTGTTGATTCACATAAAGGTGGTATACTCCAGTGCAACGTTTTCATCTTGTTCTATATACAATCTAATTTATCATTGGCATTTTTACTGCCTATCAATGTTAGGAAGAGCTATAGTTGAACTGTTTACTGGACCTTTGCTACATCAATATTGTATTTGAATTTATAAGTGAACAAATACTTGTCATCTGTCTCTGGACATCTGTAGTGGATGTCTGCAGCTGAGCTAGTTGTGCTGACCTCTCTTCATAGTCAATGCTATTGGGGTTTGATGTTCTGTTCTATTTTAGATGTGCTCTTCAGGGTGAGTTGAATTATTCCTGAGACTTCATTGATTTTATTACTAGATCTTCATAGATCTTCACAGAGTGATTATCTTAGAATTTTACATTTGCATTTAGACAGATGTGTCCCATCAAAAGTGAGATGTTCAGTGGAAAGCCCAGAGAGATACATGACAGATTATTATTAAAAAAAAATTAAAAATAATTAAAAATATTTTTTTTAAAAAAAATTTCTATCTTTCCTGTAATAGACAGGAATCAAAGTTTCCAAGTTTGTAGCACTTTAAGAGAATTTGAAGTTTCAGACCCGATTCAGTCTCATTTTTTAGTTCCAATAATGAAAGTTGAATACTAACTACTAGAAACCTGATTAACGTCTTCCTTCTAGAAAAGCAAAAGAAGCTTTAATCACTCAGATTGGTTTGTTACTTATAATACTGTGAACCCACTGACACAAAAGGCTGACTTTAAGAGATGCAGGCTCTGTCCCTGGCTCAGGTCAAAGGCTTAATGCTCATCAGTTACTTCACTTCCATCCCAGTTGTAATAATGTGAATGATAGAGAGCATCTACTGTGCTTTGGGATCTCCTGAGGAGAAGCATGATGGAATGGCTATGTTATTCATACACTTCATGTTTTATGTATGGGAAGAGTTGTATGAGGTTTTTTTCTTCTTTACTGGGGTTGATTCTGTTCCTTTCATCAAAAATACAGGTTTTCAAAGTGACAGATGGCCTTGCTATTGTCAATTGTTAAAGGCTTTTTAACACCAGTGAGGCAGAAAAAATGTATAATGGATTTTATCAGGTGTGCTCTAAAAAGCTGCAGCACAGCAAGACTTTTTGATCAAAAACACAAAGCAAAATATCACTTTCTCTAGACCTCACATGTGACTCATCATATGCATGAAGAATGTGGGCTGTTCTGTGAAATGAACTTTATCTTTTTCAAGAAGGGCACAGATTTACAGGGTTGATGCAAACTATTGAAGATTATGAAGTGTCAATCAAAAATTCACCTAAAGGAACTTTTGTGCAAGAGAACCTGACTGATTAAATCATGTCTGCAAATATTACTCTTTTTTTAAGAAAAAAAGAAAAAAAGAAAGACGGAAAGAAGGAAAGAAGGAAAGAAGGAAAGAAGGAAGGAGAGAAGGAGAGAAGGAGAGAAGGAGAGAAGGAGAGAAGGAAGGAAGGAAGGAAGGAAGGAAGGAAGGAAGGAAGGAAGGAAGGAAGGAAGGAAGGAAGGAAGGAAGGAAGGAAGGAAAGAAAGAAAGAAAGAAAGAAAGAAAGAAAGAAAGAAAGAAAGAAAGAAAGAAAGAAAGAAAGAAAGAAAGAAAGAAAGAAAGAAAGAAAGAAAGAAAGAAAGAAAGAAAGAAAGAAAGAAAGAAAGAAAGAAAGAAAGAAAGAAAGAAAGAAAGAAAGAAAGAAAGAAAGAAAGAAAGAAAGAAAGAAAGAAAGAAAGAAAGATGGATGAAGTGGAATATCAAGGGGTTTGGTTTTATTTCAGTTTTAGATAGAATAGGACAGATCTTTTCCCATTTGGGAAAAAGTATCAAGTTGTTTGAACTTCAGTTCTGTTAGACTTTCTTCTTCAGTTAGTCTGTCTTTGTCTTTCCTGCTGTACTGCCCCTTCACCAATGTTCAAGCTGCTTCCAGATAGAGGTTCTGAAAAGGTTTGTAAAAGAAGAGCTATGCATTCAGTGCAACAACAACAAAAGAACATTGTAAGTGATGGATTAGGAGATGTATAAATCATTTTAAAATAAATGTTTAAAATGCTGATTTGAAGCTAAAAAGACATTTCCTTGAGCTGATATACACTGGCAGGACTATGGTAGAATGGATCTGGCAGAACTAGAAGGTAACAGTGAATTGCTTGAATCCTAGAATGTGAGAATGGTCCAGCATGGAGCAAATGCTGTATAATTACCAGTTTAGAGTCTCCTGGGCTGAAGCATGAGTGAAAGAGCTCATTCTTTGCTCTGACCTTTCCAACTCAATCGATGCACCTGACACTGGTGCTTGGCATGAGACTGCAATCATCCCTCCAAATCCTAGCTCAGTAGATCATGTTTGTTTAGGTATTTTCTACCATGCCCAAATGCACTGTGTGAGTACAGCATCAAGAAGTTAAAAGTACACAGCAAATATTTATTGGCTGACACATACTGTGGAGAGCAGGAATCCGTATCCAAGTGAAAGATTAATATGGGCATGACCCTAAGTGAGACACAGGGAACATCTCTGCCGGTCAAGCCTGCTTTGCTCCTTTGTGGAGGCTGCTTCTCTGTTTTATTGAGTTGCCACCTTTTGGTTCTCTGTTTTTTTTTTTTTCTTGAGAGTTTTAATATCTTCTCATGTCAATACTTTCTGGTCATTGAATGTCTGCTTGTCTCAATAATTTCACCAATTCCTGCATTTTTACTTTTCTCACATGGTTTTAGCACACAGTCTCCCTTACAACTGAAAATTACTTTTCCCAGCAAAACTGAGCTGATTCCATAGCTGTGCTGTGCCAAACTGGACCTGGGACCACACAGGTAAAACCATGGGCTGTGGTTTACAAGGCTTCTGGAAGAGAAGTGATATGGGGAGTATATGTAGACTTGACACAGCTGATTTCTCTTCCACTGAGAAATCAAGTTTCAGTATTTGCTACTTATTCAAATAAAATAGATGCTGACTGGTTTTCATCAAGCCCTACAGTTTCTAAATTATCAGAAGCTACTTGAAATGGACTTCAGAAGATGACTAAATATGAACAGAAGAATTCACATTTGGAAGCAAGGAAGGAATCTTGGTGATTTTCCAAGAACTACAAACCAAGATAAAGAAAAAAAAAAAAAAAAGTAGATCAAGAAGAAAGGGGTATTAGTAATTCTCAAGACACCAGTTCACTTTCCACTGAATCCTAAAACTTATGTCAATATAATTGTCTGCAATCAGAATATCCCAGTCCAATGTACTAGTTAAGCAATGAATAGCATTGGATAATTTCCAACATGAATGTACTCACAAATAAATGCAGCACTGGTAGCATAAATATCTCATGGATGTAAAAAAAAGAAGGATTTTTAGCACCCAACCCTAGGCATAAAATAAGTAGAGCCTCTGACATCTTTTCGTTATGAACTACCCAGTGCAGCAAATAAGGAATAGAAGAAACTCTGAATGAACAAGAGTGGACTGATTTCAGTCAGAGTAAAGATGGCTAAATCAGTAGGATGGCTGGGATCCACTTTCTTCTTGGAAATAATTCAAACACAAAACTCTGGGATAACTCAGAGAATTTGAACCTATTGGAATAGGACTAGAGGGAGGAGAATGTACACAATCAAATTGATCCTCAGGTTTACAGGTGGGTCAGTTACCTGAACACCAAGTTGACATGTTCAGACTGCTTCTGATTTCAGAACTCTCTAGTTCAAAAATCACTGTGTTACATAAAGACACTGTGGCATTTTGACATTCGAGCCCAGATCTCTTTGATTCCCTGTCCAACATGGCAAAAGCAGTCTTCTCCTTTATTTCTATATGTTCATTTTTCTCCCTGTCTGTTAAAGTACAAGTAAGTCTCACTGACTATTCTCAATAGGCTTTCCAAAGATGAAAGGCTAGTACAGTTTTGCAATAATGTATTTATTTATCTTCCAGAAATGAAGATGTTATGCCTAAAAATCTCACTGGAGGGTTAACAACCCACACAGTAAAACATTTTCTGTCTGGAAATTACTATTTCCTTTAGCTACAGATGCTGAATCAGGAAAAGCAAAAGCTACAATAGACTGGAGCATGAGAAAAAGAAAAAAATTGCAAGAAATTAATTGGATCAAAGCAAGAAATAGAGAACTTATTTTTCTACATAAAAATAAAAAGGTGTCAGACAGCAGAATAAATTGTGAGGAAACTAACACAAAACCAGACTGGAAAGCAAGCTCCATACGATGCACTGAGTGTGTAAAAGCAGAGGCAGAGCTATCCAATCTGTTTATCAGAGTAGGTGGAACATGCTTTTTGGTGGCAGCCTGACTACAACTGTGCAGCTATTTGTCTCTTATGACATCTAGAAACCCAGAAGAACACTTTTCAGTGGTTAACTCTTCAAAGCATCAGGCTTTGCCAACTTTGGCTCTTCATCTCTGATTTGCAGATAGAACACGGCCTACTGAGGCATTTTGAGGAATTAATTTGAGGTAGATTTTGAAACAACTTCCATTATGTTTAGATTGACACAATATGCATAGTGATTGACTGTAAAATAATTATCTAATTGCATCAAAATGAAATCAAAATTATGTAAATAATAATACCTTAATGAAAAATTCTGTCTCATAGAATGATTTGCCCAGTGGGAGGGATTACATAAGTTGGGTAGACTTCAAAGTATATAAATTGACTTATAATACCTTAAATATTTTTTTACCTATATTCAAGATTATCTGTCTTTTCTTGTATGGAAACTTTCGATAAACTTAATAATGTCTTAAAAAGAAGGTATTTTTATACTTAAATCCACTTATACTGCTGTAAAATCTTACTTGCCAAAAAATCAGACTCCAGATGAAACACCCAAAAATTAGCAAAACAAAAAAAGAATGTCTGAGGACTTTCAAAAGCAAGGATAACAAGCACTAAATTAACCCTGTTACAAGAGAAATATGTCTCCTAGTTGTGTTTAGGGACCACTGTCAAGCATAGCACTTATTTTACTATTCTTTCAGAATTAATATGTCTTTATTGGTTGATTTCTTTGAAGCAATTCATGCGTTACACCAAATATTCTATGCCTACACCGAGTGTCTCAGTAGATTTAGATATCATTTTCTTTAACTAATGGCTGGAGAAGAAACCTCTTCTGGAAAAAAAAAAAAAAAAAAAAAAAAAAAAAAAAAAAAAAAAAAAAAAAAAAAAGAATTGGTGTATGAAAGAAATTAAGAACTAAAAGAAGAAAGCAATTTTTTAAAAGGTGGAGGAAAAGGTCATATTATCATCTGTTTTAAACCACTGTGCCTCCACTAGCTAGATATTGTAGGGAGTTCAGTCTTGGGTTCCTTCCTATAGGTAGTACTGCAGAAACAGCTGCCACCCTGTTGTTACAATTTCTCTGCCAAAAGTCGCTTATCTATAGTGGAATCAGCAGAGACAACAGCTTCCCAATTGCTCTAGTGCAAATTGTGATGCTTTAGCTCAAGTCTACCTTATCAGGAATTTATTTGTGGCTGACTGATTCTTGGACTAAAGTAGAATGTTATCTTCTAAGTGTGCTACAGTGTCAGAAACCTCTGGGAAAAGATGGGGGCAATCAATAGTTTCTTAGTATTTTAAACCAGTTCAATAGTGGGAAAACAGCAAATTAAAAAAAAGGTAGGGTTTATTTGAATAAATCATAGAATCATAGAATGATTAGGGTTGGAAGAGACCTTAAGGATCATCTAGTTCCAGCCCCTCTGCCATCAGCAGGGACACCTTCCACTAGACCAGGTTGCTCAAAACCTCATCCAACCAGGCCGAGAACACTTCCAGGGAGGAGCAGCCACAGCTTCTCTGGGTAACCTGGGCCAGTATCTGACCACGCTCACAGGAAAGCATTTCTCCCTAATATCTCATTTAAATCTACCCTCTTTCAGCTTAGAGCCATTTCCCCTTGTCCTGTCATTAACTACCCCTATAAAAGTCCCTCCCCCAAATAGTGGCCATTTTACACTGGAGAGTTGTCCATGTGGCTTTTTCACCTTAGCAAGCATTTAAAATCAATGGTGCTGCAGTCTGTAATATTTATGATACCAACCATCCCATTTCACAATAAGCATCTAAGTCTGGTTAATCATAAC
This sequence comes from Caprimulgus europaeus, assembly GCA_907165065.1. The sequence goes on along the minus strand of OU015530.1, from coordinate 55,838,783 downwards.
GTGAAGTGGCTGTTCTGCTAAGGGAACAATAAGATCCCAGGTGGCTACACTGCAGTTGGAAACCTCTAGGCTGTGGACATCTAAAGTTAGAGGAGATGAATCTTGGCCTTAACGTCCTGATTGAGTAGTGCAGCATGATGGGAATTACAATTCTGAACAGCCAAGTGATTTTCCCGGGCTATCAGGGGAATAATGAATCTCAAGTGGTTGCCTTGATGAAGAGACGTACTCAAAGACAGCTGTGCACAGTTCCCTGATATTTGTGTAGTCAGTTGATAAATAGAAGCTTTGTGCATCACTGAGAACAATATCTCAACTCAAGCTCTATGCTGTTTAGCTACAGGGATATAACAGCTAATCTATTGTTAGGGATTTTCAGCATTCTCTCAGAAACAGCAGATAAAGGAAAACAGGCAAAACCAGAAACATTCCTCTTACCTTTGGGGATTTCTTGTTAGGGAGACTGGAGAGTTTAGGAGTATGGGGATATGTGATTATATCTAGTTGTACTGGGTTTTCATGGCAAGGTTTTGGTAGCGGGTTGGGATGGAACACAGGGGTGGCTTCTGCGAGAAGATGCCAGAAGTTTCCCCCATGTCCGACACAGCCAATGCCAGCAGCACCAAGACAGACCCACCACTGGCCAAGGCTGAGCCCATCAGTAACGCCTCTGGGATAACATAACTATGAAAAAAAAAAAGGGGAAGAGAAAAAAATAAAAAAACACCAACACACCTTGCAGCTCAAAAGAGGAGTAAGAAGATGTGAGAGAAACAACTCCACAGACACCAAGGTCAGGGAAGAAGGAGTGGGAGGAGGCGCCCAAGGCAGCAGAGCAGAGATTCTCCTGTAACTTGTGGTGAAGACCAGGGTGAGACAGGCTGTCCCTCTGTAGCCCATGGAGGTCCATGGTGGAGCAGATGACCACCTGTAGCCCGTGGAGGACCCCACGCCGGAGCAGGTGGATGCCCGAAGGAGGCTGTGACCCCGCAGGAAGCCCGCGCTGGAGCAGGTTCCTGTCAGGACCTGTAGCCCGTGGAGAGAGGAGCCCACGCTGGAGCAGGTTTGCTGGCAGGACTTGTGACCCCGTGGGGGACTCGCGCTGGAGCAGTCCCTTCCTGAAGGACTGCACCCCATGGAATGGACCCATGCTAAAGCAGTTTGTGAAGAACTGTCAGTCATGGGAAGGATTCACGTTGGAGAAGTTGGTGAAAGACTGTCTCCTGTGAGAGGGACCCCACGCTGGTGCGGGGGAAGGAGACCTCCCCCTGAGGAGAAAGCAGCGGCAGAAACAACGTGTGATGAACTGACCCAAACCCCCATTCCCTGTCCCCCTGTGCCACTGCGGGGAGGAGGTGGAAATCAGGAGAAAAGTGAAGCCTGGGAGGAAGGGAGGGGTAGGGGAGGTGTTTTAAGATTTGAGTTTTTTTCTCATTATCCTCTTGTCTGACTAGTAATAACTTTTTAAAATTCTTTTTCCTCCCAGGTCAAGTCTGTTTTGCCCATGCCAGTAACTGGTGAGTGATCTCTCTCTGTCCTTATCTTGACCCATAAGCCTTCATTATATTTTTCTCCCCCTGATCCAGTTGAGGAGGGGGAGTGATAGAGTGGGCTTTGGTGGGCATCTGACATCCAGCCAGGGTCAACCCACCACACCAACATAGAAAAAAGTGCTTTGCCTCAAGGTTCTTCCTTGGTGCTAGCAGCCTTGAAAACATACACCATCAGAGAATCTGTATTGTTCTCATGGATGTGTCATTTCATTCAATCCTGTCTCTAAAAAGGCCAGAATTCATCCTATTTCCTAGAGAAAATGAGAACTCTGAGAAGGTGCTTGTTGGAGATGATGGTCTTGAATGACAATATCTTGCCTAATCAAAATATTCCTAGAATAACTAGAACAAAGTTCCAAAGGCAAATTTGGAACCTCTCATCCCTTGTGAGTCCCAGGTTAAAAGAGCTTGGTGTATCTTGTTGAAATATTTGCTGGAATCTGCATACCTTTTTCAATGCATCAGGTATTCTTATATGAAGTTCTCATATATTTGTCCTCCTATAAATGCAATTCCCTATAATGTGTTGCTTCATCATCTCCAACTTCTCTCCCTTGCTAGTTCTTTAATGTTCTTTGAAGAGTCTCAGATACCAACCTCCTGGAGGTTCTGTAAGCCTAAAGCAGAGTTTCAGAAGAAAATCCACACCTGCTAATACAAAAAGTTGGTGATATGAAACAAAAACCTTAGAGCTAAATCTCTTTGGGAAAACAGAAAGAGAGGCAGTCAAGGTTGAGTTTCATTTTGGAAATGTAAAAGTGATCAAAAGGTTGTCTAGATCTAAAATAAGCCATAAGCAAAGTATATGTACCTTCTAAACACTTGCTGACAAGGGTAAGTTGAATTCAGAGATTAACAACTGTGGATAAACTACAGGCAAAAATAAACATCCATACTCCAAAGTACTCCACAATTCAGCTGTAATGTTGGTATGGTTATATAATGCTTGCTTCTGAAATTTGTTATTCTAATGTTGGCTTTCACACTGTATTTCCCAATCTAATTCAACCCTGTATCTCTTTCAAGCCTGACATATTTTTCTTGTCTGTGTCTCAACATCTGAATACATCTGTTTCCTTTTCAGATTTTATATCTTGCTTCCATAGCCAGGTTTTTAGGTCCATTCTTCCACTTTAACCTTTTTACTCTGACACTGAGGATCTCTGTCTTTGCAGTTCCTGAGCTAAGCTTCTTGTGAGTAAACAGCACCATGAAATAAAGGTCAAGTTAATGCTTCTCAGATACAGGCTCTTCTTCTCCTTGAAGAGTCGCCTGCTCTGATGAGTTCTCCTTTCAGGATGATCCATCCACTTCAGGTGTAGTGCTGGAGATGTTAGAAGCAGCAGCTCTTCCTGAGTTACTAATACCCATTGTGTGTCTCCCTGGAAAGAGCATAATTCATTTTGTGCAGTAAGGCTTAGCTGACCATTGTCTCCTCAGGGATGCAGTTTTTATCCCAAATGTAAGAAGCAGAATAAATACTGAATAGCTGTGACTGTAAGAACAGTATGTTCATTGCTCTTGCTTGTATTCTCATGTGGATGCAGTTTACATCATCATCCTTCTTATAAATACTTCGGGTTAGCTCTAGCAGAATCCCAATAATAAGTGAATTCTGCATGGAGCTCCATCACATCTGAATGTTCTTCCTGTCCTGAAATACAAGGTAGAGGATGGAATAATTATCAGTAGTACTATACTCTTATATACCTATGCTAATACTACTATGATGACTGCCTTGCCTAAAAATTATGTGGAATTTACAGATTAATACTGACAGATTTCTGACCTTCACTATAAATTTTCATGTCTGCTTGCATTTTTAAGTGTAGCTTTATTGTATTTTCTTCCTTACTTCATATGCAGATATTTTACCTTTTGGTTTTCTCTTTGCCTTCAAGGTATAAGGGAAGCACGGACATGTAATATTTTTTTCCTCTTTGACTTTTTCCTCTATTTATTCCAGATGGAGAATTTCATAACAATCCTAAATGACACAGGAAACAGCGCTGCCTGATTGACTTAGTCCTTGCATACCAGGAGCAGTACTGGAAATCTGGCACTTTTGTGCATAATTGTAATACAAAACAAGATATTCTTAGCAATATATATTTTCTTGTGTATCAAAACAAGATATTCTTAACAATATATATTTTCTTGTGTATGAAATATAATCAAAGCAACTGAATGATGCTCTTAAAATTGCTTCATAAATCATTTGCATCCATCTGTACATGCTTGCACACTGTTTTAAAATCTGTCTTGATCACCAGTACATTGAATAGAAATAGTATTTTCTGTTAATAGAGTGTATTAATAAAGCTCAAATATCTCACTTCATTCAGTCTTATCAAATACATTCAATGTATGATTAGTCTAAAATTAGAGAAATCTCAGTTAACATATGTTAATTCTTCTGCCTCCAGCTCTCAGCAGACACACTAAAATTATTGCACAGAGCCACAGATTTATTTTGGCAGAAATCAAGAAGTAGCAGTTAAAGTCTTTATGAATAAAAAGACAAATTATTTTTAGAAAAGAAAGAAAAGCAGAAAAAAACCCCCAAAACCCAAACAAGCCATTTAGAAGTTTGTTACCCTTTTTTATATAGCTTGCTTGGCTGAACAGGAAATCTGAACAACAGATTTGAAAGTTCTCTTCTTAAAAAAATCCTTCAGAAACCTTCTTCAAACAGTAGCCTTTAACCCAGGCCTTCTCATTTATGTATTATATTTCATATAATATATTATATATATAATATATATATAATATATTTCAGAACAAATATATTTCCTGTATATATTTCAGAACAAATCAGTGATGCCTTTTTCCACTAATTTTCAGTTCATTTCTATTTAACATCACTGTTTGGGGATTTGTTATGAAAATAATAACCTTAAAAGCTTTACAAAGAAAAAAATATTTTAAATATGTCCCATTCTAACAGAGGTCTTCCTATCCTCTCTGGCATCTCTCATATTTATAGCAAAGTCCCACGATTTCTTCCTCAGATTTGTGGGTTTTGTGCTACTGACCACCTCACACCTAATGGTGAGCTGAAGCACAAATCTGATGCTCCCACTGTGAGACTTGTTACTTGAGTACAACTATTCTACAGCTCTTCTCCTATTCATGACATATCCCAAGTAAAGGCAGATGATCCCCACAAACCTCTACCTACCAGATCCATTAACTTTTTTATTATTATTATTCTCAAAACAAAGCCAAAATTCTCTGTCTCCTACTGTGGAACACCATGTGCAGCAAATTATCCTATTCCTTGGGGGTTTTTTTGCCTTTAAAATATTGCTCAACTGTACAGCCACTGCTATGTTACATATCTTCAGCCTTGAAAGAGGTAAAGGAAATGGACAGAACTATAAAGCAGTTACAGCTCACCTATTATGCCTTAATTTATACTGTATGGACCTTTAATTTCTCAGAGGACAAGGGCAAGCCACACATCCTCCTTCCAGATAATTTTGAAGCACAGCCCTCAATTATCCTGAAAAAGCTGATCAGCTGTTTTCACTTCCAAGGATATAACCCAATTTAGCAGCCTTTTATCACTTGCACTCCCCTACCCTCCCATAGTCCAACTGGGACCCCAGGTTCTCCAGGTCAAGATCCCAGTGACATACTCTATTTTTCTCATCCTCCTATCATACATTCCCACTTCCTGACCATTGACACCAACTACCTGTTGAGATTCCCTACAGTGTCAGAGACAGTAGCATGATCTGGCAGACATGGCACAGCATTCTGGAGCATCTCAGAGAGGCACTGTATAGTTGCCAATGGACAGCTGAATGAATCACTCAATGAATATCTATATGAAGGTGGGTACACATGAGCTGGGTATTGAAGTTTTCTATAGTATATAGTAGAGATATATTATATATAGTATGTACTATGATACTTGTCCTGGTTTTTAGCTGGGACAGAGCTAGATTTCTTTCTAGTAGCTAGAACAGTACTGTGTTTTGCTTTCAGCCTGGGATTTGTTATGAGAAAAACACTGAGAACATACCAATGTTTTCATTTTTGTTATCAGAAGTTGAAGGAGCTTGTGGGTTTTTTTTAGTTTACAATTGTAAGATGTAAGGGGGTGAGGAATATATAAATTAATAAGCTAAGCTGACATTTAGATATGCCAGTGGGATATTCTATATCATATCATGTCATGTTCAGTGTATCAATGAGGAGCTCTTCCTCTTTGATCTCTCCAACTTTGGCTTGGGGTGAGGAGGAGTGAGTGAATGGCTGTGTTGGCTGCTGGCCCAATGCTAGCCCAGTGAAACCACCACAATATTATATATAATATATGGTATAAATACACTATATATAGTATGTCCTATAGGAGAGGTTTAGATTGGATATTAGGAAAATATTGTTGTCAAGCATTAGGAAAGGGTTGTCAAGCACTGGAATGGGAAATGGTTGGGGCACTGTCCTAGGAGGTATTTGGAAGGTATGTAGATGTGGTGCTTAGGGACATGGTTTAGTGATGGACTCGGATGTGTTAGGTTTATGGTTGGACTCAATGATCTTCATGTAGTAGTAGTATATATTTCTCTCTTGCCATTTGAGAGTACTGTCTGGCCTTCATCTTCTCTCCAGAAATGCATGGATTGCTCTTAAACCTTTTGTCATCCATTAGCCTTACATGGGTATCTAGATTCCTCTGAGCATCTTGAATGGCACTAGAGGACTGCTTGAGGACAGCTGTCGCAAGTCCCTTGTGAGAAATTCCTTTGGTTCCCTCAATGCACCTATATATGATGAGCTGAATCACTCTATTAATTCCACAAACAACAAAAAGCAGCTCTCCATTGACTGTGATAGAAACATAGCAGCCTGGCTTGCACAAGGATGCCCACATATTTATGTCTTACTCTGCAAACTGACTTTCATCTAGAGAGACAAAGGTGAGAGGTAACGAATATGACTCAAATATTTAAGATTATGTCATTAAGTTGAGCAGAGTTGTTTATCTGGACCATTTTTAATGATGATCTTATTTTACTGAGTCTTAATTCCAGATAAAATCACATAATTAAAAAATATGGAATACCACTCACAGACGTAATAGGCTTATTATCAGGCACAATTCTTTGCCTTCCCAGACATAAGCTAGGGATGACTCTAGTTGAATATTTTAAAGGGATTCCTCAGATGTATATTTCATTAGCTGCACACTTTCTCTCCCTTGTTCTGAATTTGGAATTTTGCCTTGACACAGTAAGCTCAATCCACACTATGCTGCATTTCTCTGTGTTCCCAGACCTGTTCTTTTCTCAGGAGAACTCATTTCCTAACAACACCAATTACTGTCACCTACTTTTACTTGACATTAATCACCAGACAAGCAGAACTAGCTATACTTAGGCCTGCCAGGTTGATATGCAACTGATTTAACAGCTGCAGTTATGTCTAACGTTTAGTGCAGTAGTACAGAAAACAGCTAAGAGGCTTTTAGTTCAGGGAAAAGCTTTTTTTGGTTATTTTAGTTTTAAGAATCCCCATGCTCATTGGCAATCAGGCAGTATAGGCAGCATCTCTCATGTCTGCACTTAATCAGTAGGGGATTGTTTTGGGTTTGGTTTATTTCTTGATTATAATAACCTAGAGGAAACTGATTGACTCAAACAAAGTGATTTCAGTCAGGGCATGCTTATAAAGAGGGAAAGTGAGGAGCTAACAACCATCTTAGCAAGTCTTTGATAACAAAAAAAAAGTGTTCTTATCTTTTGCCTAGCCTTAAGAAATAAGAACTAAAACATTGTGTATGGACAAATCATCGGATTATTTGTATACTTGTGTTTACATTTCAGACAGTCCCAAGGGTGAACTGTCCTCATCCTGTTGAATTTCAAAGGATCAGCACGTTTCAGGACCTGAGATAATCTGTGTATAAAATCAGATTTAAAGCTTTTACACTGTAAACAGGAGATGTACCATGACCTGAATCTATGGTTCTGCTCAGACACAGTGCAACTTCCCTAACCTCTGTGTGTATCTCTGTCTCTGCCTCTTGGCTAATCAGGAGTTTAATAGCATATATACCAGAATATTTCAATGAATTAAAACAATTTCATGGGAGTAAAGTCCAGGCATTTCCTCAAGGGACAGGCAGTAGGACCAGGCTCTGTTTTCAATTAAAGTAATGGAGTTCATTATCCATAGCTAGCCTTTATTTGCTTAAAGCATACAGAGTAGGAAGGCAATATGACCTCATGAAAGAGAAAAGCTCCAGAAATCTGTCTATGCTGATTTTATCCCTAACCTGCTTCATAAAGACTGTTTTCTTCACTTCTGACATCTTTTTATCTTGTTATCTCATTTCAGGTATTTTAATGCTAAAACAAGAACTGTCTCTCATAGTATTTTTATATAATACTTAAAATTATGTGTTTGCAATCTGAGTTGGAATATCTATAGGGTACTGATATACAAATATCAGGTTATGATTGCATATCATGGTTGAGGCCTTTCCACTCAATTTCCTAGTTGTCACAGCTATTTAGATATTAGCTTCCTATATAAGTAACTAGAATTTATGAATTCCAAAAAGAAAGTCACAGTTGTAGGAAGTTAAGATCATTACTGGGTTTCTTCTAAGACATTTCAGGTGGACTTACTCTTCAATAATGTTTAAGGCTTGTAGACCTTACACTTTCCTATGTGATCAATGGTTTAGCTCTTTTACTGGTGGTGAAGCTCAATATTGAAGCCATTTGAAGTCCTACTGTGCAACAAAATCCACCTTTACTATTTATGTAGTGTTCTCTGTGTGTAATTGACTCCAACAGCTATCAGTATTTACAATGCCAATATCTATGAACCTTTTGCAATTGGAAATAAATAGACCCTTTTAAGCATGATTCCTCTGATGTATTTGTAATGTCTGTTTTTCTGATAAAATTATCTACTCCTAAAAAAGTCTAATTTCTCTCTTCTGATGTTAAGGAGACTCTCACCTGAAGGTGTCTACATTGCAGATGTCTATAATTGCTCAGGCACCACTCTATGTTTCTATATTTACAGTTTGAAAGTTCACCAGATGATTCAGTCTGAAACATAAGACTTCCTGATTCTTATAGTTCACCCTACAAAAATAGGATAAAACATAAACTGTATTGTCTGTAGTCAGGCAGAAGAAATTCTTACAGATACTCTTTCAGCTTGCAAAAACTTTGAACAGAATAATGTGCTTCTGGAGAGCCACTGCTGCCTTTGTCTTATGAATATTGTCACTACATTTATGAAAGGGAAAGGTTTGTCATACGCTCAGCTTTCTCAATATTTTTTCAGCCCTAAGTAATTTCTGCCCACTAAAAGCATTTGTTCATATATCAACTCTTCCATGTTTACAGTTCACCCACAGATGCACATCTATCTAACAGTGCATACAACTAAATGAATAGGATTTTAATATTACCAGGGAGAAGTACTAGAAAACCAAACAAGATTATGTTACAGACATTAAATCAGATTACATCTCAACTACCAAAGCCAATAGGAGGATGGAGGAATGGCCTGTATTAATTACAAAAGATGATGTTCAGACATGCATTCATGTGTTTAAGGCCAGGTTGGATGAGGCTTTGAGCAACCTGGTCTAGTGGAAGGTGCCCCTGCTGATGGCAGGGGGGTTGGAACTGGGTGATCTTTAAGGTCCCTTCCAACCCAAACCGTTCTATGATTCATGTCTATAAAAAGACTGATTGATACCAACCATTTGCTGAAGTTACCATTGACTGAGCCAACTACTGAGGTTGGAAGACAAGGTATATACTTGAAAGGTTAAAAATGCTATCCTTTGGACTTGGACTTGGTTTGCAAAGAACTGCTACCATTTCTAATTTGGAATGTCTTCTTTAGAGCACCTACTACTCATTTACTGCTGTAAGGTTTGGACTTGAGTTTTAGAGCATGTCAACACTATGCCAGGCTGGCTTTACATGAGCTGGCACTGGAGCACAGACCTTTCCAGCACTTTCTAGATTTTGCAGTCTACTGAGAGAGCCTGCTTTAGCAGCAGGGTTGGACTAGATGATCTCCTGAGGTCCCTTCCAATTCCTATGATTCTGTGATTCTCTGAGAGAGATGATGTGACATGCTGCATGGACAAACTCTCTGCCCTTTGCTCTACACTGGCACTGGGGTAAATTTGCAGAGGAAAGAGAATCCCTAATCCTAAGAATCCTTAACTATGATTTCTCCCCAGTCTCCTCAATAAAGCAAACCATGTAAAATTTGCATTATTTCCTGTCAGAACAAAAATATTATGGACCTCCAGCCTTCTAGTAGTAAAGTAAACCTAGATGTGAGAAAGGAAAACTGAAGCAGAAAGAAAGGACTTTTTTCCAAGAATATTCCCTTAAATCAGTGTGAAAGCATGTTTAACTGCCTGTAGCATTTCCTTTTGACAGAGAAAAACGTAATAAACATCTCCAGCTGTGACCCTAGCAATAAACACATTCCTATTGTCATTCTCAGGCCATAAACCCACAGCTTCTCTGCTGGAAACAAAGAATCATTCAGGTGCCAAGCATGAAGGCCTGTTATTTGTACAAAAAAGCTGTACTTTTATGGGAATTTCACAATCAGTGTAAGTACATGGGCTTTCAAGCAGTGTGGATCCACCATTCTCAGCAGTTTTCATGTCATCTAGTTTATATTGACTTCTTTCCGACCACAGAAGACATAGAATTTAAAATATTACTGTGTTCTTCCAATTCAATTTACTGTTTGTGCCTTAGATGGCTCACCTACTGTGGACCTAATTCTACTTCCAGTCATACAAAGGTAAATCAACATGATGATAAACTCCACCCAACCCTGAGTTACATTGAAGGTGGCAGGGGGGGAAGCTATACAAGTTCCCTTTGACGCAAGGACTGTATTATAGCACTAAATATCTTAAGATATAAAGGGATTCCAAGAAACCATGTCAATAATAAACATTTTTGCATTGACTTCAGCAAAAAGTATGGGTCTACTAAGCCCTAAAGGGGACTTATGTATAGGCTTATAGAAATTTATTAGGTATTTCATTATTAATTTGTTTAAATTTTGAAGAATAATAATCATTATTATAATAATGTTATTATGACCCAAAATATCAACTGATTTTAGAGAACAAAGAATTGTCTGAAAAGAATTAAGAATTATCTGAAAGGATAAGATTTATTTGAACATAAGTAGAGTGTAGATGTCTGCACCTTTGTTCTTTTTCTCAGCTCTTTCAGAATCACTGGAGAGAAGTAAGAGTTTGATGGGTATGATTAAACTAATGTTGAAATAAGTATCTGAAACAAATCAGAGGAATCATATGTTGAATAGTCTGTTTCTGTGTATTGCCCATAGCAAGAGCTTCAGCTACAGATCTGCTATAGCTGAGGTATAATCCTCAACAATGCTTATATCCCACTTTACACAAGATAGATAATAGTGGGGCTAGAGTCCACTTCTACAAAGGGAAAAATAATTTTATATTTTTGATGTAATATTTTATATTTTGATGTAATAAATGCAGGTACTCACAGGTGTTGTGTTGGTGTTCACTAGTATTATTCCCTCTTCTTGAAAATTTTTATGAGGTGATGTGAATGAACATATTGTAGAGCAGGGTGACAGGGGTTGTTAGTAAAATCTTCATTGTGAATGTCTTTGAATTAAGATCAGTTGGAGACAAGTTAACTGTCTGTTAACAGAAAACTGTTTGCTGAGTCTGAGTTTCACCCATCTCTGCTTACTATGAAAATCATCCTATAAGTTGTTACCCTTCCAGTGGTTGGTAGTTTTGCAATCCAAAGAAATATTTTGTCCTCTTTGCAGGACAAAATTGCAGCTTCACTGGATTTCTGCAGATATGAAGACTGGTTGGAAAGGAACGAATTGTGCAGAATTCACTTTGAACTGCAGGCAGTTTATACACAGTTCACTTATAGCTGTATCCTGGCATCCAAATCCCATTAGAAACTCCTGAGTTCAATATTTTCCATGGTTCCTGATGGGTTACCCTGGCTTTCATGTCTCTTTGCTAGGTGTTGAAAATCCAAATGAGTGCAAATTATGGTTTTTTTTCCTTCTTCTTCATGTGATCATTGCAGATCCCTCCCCTTTGCACTGATCTTGACTATAAAGAGGAGCACCCAGCCCTTAAGCTTTAAGCATAGTGTCAAAAATCATTATATTCTTGTCTTCTTATTGCAGGAAAGACAGGTTGGTTATAAAAGAAGAAAAATGACCAGATTCCTGGGTTATATTTTAGGAAGATGCTTTATCCTTAGGATTCAGAGGTGTTATATAATGAAGTGATAAAAGTAGAAAACATTGTGTGGGTTTTTCTTGTTGGTTTTTCCCTCCCCCTTTTTTTTTTTTTCTCTTTTTTCTTCTCTAGCTGTTACTACAGAGCTGCAGATCTGCTCACCAGTAATTAGAAGGCTGTATTTTGTGTGGATTTCTTTGTCTGTCCTGTCTCTGTGAAACCTGGAGGGTAGGCAAGATGCATAACAGAGAGAACAGGAAGTGACAGGAATAACACCTTTCCTCCTGAATGTCCCTCTCCACAGTCTGCAGCTTTAATATTTCATACTCAGTACCTCCTATCCACAAGACACTCACAGAAAGACTTATGGGACCCACTCCGCAGCATTCATTGCTTCATCATCCACCCCATTGTTTCTGACTCTTCTACAGCCCTTGTTCCACTGGCAAGAAGAGACCTCCTGCTTTCACTTTGGAAGAGAGTTGTAGGTGTCAATGTTAGACGCTGGTCATCAAACTTTCTATTGGGAATGAGCAGAGCATGATAGTGCACAGAGTCCTGCCTTGGAAGGTGGTGTAGAAACAGGGAAATTGAGGGAAGTGGTGTCAAATAATTTGGCACACGAGGAGACAGTTTACACTCCTCAGAAGCAGTGACTGTGCTCTATTTTATATCTGGCTGTTGGATTATATTGAGTTTAAAGTTCAAGGGACAAAACCAGTGAAGACCAGTAGTAGCATATCTTTCCCCACACACAGACTGGCAGCATTTTTCTTCATTATTTCTTAAAAAAGAGGTAGGACAAGGAGCTGGAGGTTTCAACAAGTCCTGAGAATGCTCCTTCAGCATCTAAAATCTGGTAAAACTGGATCAACACCTTCTAAACCTTCATATAAACCAACTCCTTTTCCATGCCCTGCTGGCCCAACAAGGTTTGCTGCTTTAAGCAGTGAAAGCAAGTTGAAACAACACCTGGGTGTACATTCTGTACACTTTACAGGGAAGATGACACATTGTCCTTTCCTACAAAACTTCCTTCATCCTTCCCTAACCCTGTTCATTGTGTGCAGTTAATTATCTTTTCTGAGATGCTGCTTAATTCCAGTAGAGGATAAAAGAGTTGGCTGTAATAATGCAGCACATCCCCATAAAGGCAGGCAGAGAAAGTGAAAGAGATTTCAGTTCCTCAATAATTCCAGCTTCATAGTGGATGAAAAATAGCTCACTCAATTCTTGGCTGCCAGCTGATAGGATTATCGTAAATAGGCTCTGCAAGGCATTATTTTTATGCACACACACTCATCCAAATTAAATGCTAATCTTGTTGATACTGGAATTAAATAATAATGTGGGGGTATCAGGCACCAATCATTTCAAACAACAACAAATACCAATCTGGTATCTTATTAATCATTAAAATTAGCCCTGTGAAAAGCAGCAGATCCTCAACTGGTACGAACTGGCTTTTCTCCACTGAAATCAATGGTAATTTTCTTCGGGGGATTTGACTCATTATGTTTTTATATTTCCCCTCCCCCCATATTATTGTTAAAAGTTTTACTAAGGCTGGCACAGTGTCTAGCCTTTGTAGAGATAGAAGTACATCAAATAAAATTCACATTATGATGGACTAAACTGTGAACTCATTTCCTTTGTGGTGTTTCAGTTAATTTTTAACATGATTCATCCAAAAGAAGAACATACCTGGGACAGGTAGAGCTGCAAACCAGAGCATGGTGTTTCAAGAAAAGATAGATGACTGAGTGTGTGACAGTTATTCTGTCTTAAGCACCCAAAGTTGTACTAAGAGACAAAATTCCCCTGTGTTGCTCAGTGTAGTTATGAAGCAGAGAATAATATTGCATGCAGAAGCCTCCATTACAAAACAAAGTGTTAATTCTTTAATCGTAAGGATTCAGTTTCAGGTTCTAATTATCACAATTTAGCAAGTAAACTAGGTTATAAGGCCCATATATACAATATCATAAGCCCACAGAAAACATGAATGCATGATAACTGAACTCTTTTATATGGATGTTTGGCCTTTTCATCAGTGCTAACTAAAGGAGTTTAGCTTAAAATTATTTCAATGAGTTTAAATTATGATCCAGTTCATTACATGTGCCATGCAGCTGACAGAGTGCATCTGATCAGTAACCATTGTTCAGTTGATGACATAATAATTTTAATTGGGTCATTAATTTGAACCTTCAGCAGGTACATTGTAATTCAAATTTTCCTTGCCTGCCTCAGGTGCACAGCTTTGCCAGACTGAAAGTAGCAATTCTTGCAAACACAGGAGGGAAAATTTATTCTCCTCTTAATTCAGTGCAAACCAGGAGCTTCTCTTCTCTAGGTGTCCAAGTACTGTTTGCTTCAGCTCCTTCAGTCAGATTCTTGGTTCCAACCAGCCACCACCACTTCCTCTTTGTGAGCCAAACAGATACATGCTGCTCCTCCAGGCCAACCTCTGCAATAGCACAAAATTCCATCCAGCAACTCATTTTTCCCATCCAGTAACTTGTCTCCAACTGATCTTAATTCAAAGACATTCACAATGAAGATTTTACTAACAGCCCCTGTCACCCTGCTTTACAATATATTCTCATTTCTGGCTTGATTTGTCTAGCTTTAATTTCCTCTTAGTGTCTTCTGTTTTCCCATTCTTTGCCAAATTTTAAGGGTGTAAGAATCAGAAATTGTCTTCTATAGCTACTTATATATTGGACGTGAAGGGAGAAACATAGTTCATAATTTAATTCCTTTCCTTTTAGTGTTTTAAAAAGTATTATTGTATAAAATTTTATGGTGTAGATTTCTGGTTCTTTTCATTATAATTTTATACTATAATCAGCTACAAACATATTGCTGTTAATTCAGAACATCCATGAATTAATACTACCAACCCACTCTGTTTTGTTTGGCGTCCTGACTAGCTAAACTGTTGGGTCTGCTCTGAAATCAGTTATGCAAATTACCCATTGATTTCATAAGTAAGGTGATGACCTTATGCATATGTACCATATTGATGGAGTGCAGCAGAAGGTGTTATCCATACTGAGTGTCTTTTCACATTGATACTTGGAGTTATTAACTCAGCTGCCCAAACTAAAAGACATAACTGATGTGATGTTGTGTCTGGGCTAATTAATCTTGATTCTGTGTTGAGCTAATTGGCTTGGGTGCCATGCTGTGTTGGCAGAGCTATCATCTACATGGTTCTGGCTCTATCTTTTTTTCCAACAGTTTAGGGATCCACATACTTTTCTTTCATCCACTATAAGCACACACACACACCTAAACATGAAGACTACCCCACAACAAAAGACCTTGGATAGACATTAAAAAAGATATCAGACATGGTCATTGATCATTAATGGCTCACTCACACTTTCTTAATGCATAAGGAAACCTTTCAAAGTCCAGATCTTAGAAAAGTTAACAAAACTTCTATGTCCAAATCGGTGACAAAAGCAGACTATCAGAAAAAAAAAAAAAAGAAAAAAAAAAAAGAAAAGAAGAGTCATGTAACCAGAAAGAAAAGAGCTGGCAGAAGTTCTGGGAAGTGGGGCTCTCCACACCAGTTTTGAGTTTGGATCATTAATTCCAGTCATGGTTAATTACCTTAAGACCATCACTGGCAGTTGATTGCGTGTGGTTTCTTCGGTTGTCTACTTTTATGCCCTAGAAAGATAAAAGAGTGGGAGAAGAGTTTTAGGAAGAGCACCAGAAGGCTAATAGCTTCATACTCCAGGATGGTCTTCATTCTTTTCTGGTCAGCATAAGAAGAAAGGGAAGGAGATTCTCAGGGGTCAACTTCACTTCAGACCGATAATTTTCCTGGGTATCTCCTATAGTCACAAGAGACAGGAATTTTTTTTTTTTTTTTTTTCTTCCCAAGAAAACTGAAATAAGCTCCTGCTTTGAATCAGGCTCTAGAGATCAAATCTGTCTTTGTTGACTACATTATGAAGCTGAAGAACCCACAATCTCCATGTTAAATATCCTCCCTGCCAAAACAACATGGTATGAAGATATCTGATACAGATCTCATCGGTAACAGGAATTATGCCCACTGCATCACTATCCAAGGCCCTAAACTTACATCTCCTGAGTAAGTTTAGGAGTTGTACCATGCAGCTGTCATGGGACTTGTATTTATCAATTTAATGATTCTGACACAATACAACATAGTTATCTGCTCTTAAGGAGGAAGGAGCGTGGATTGTCTTAAGTCACTATGGAAGGCTCTGAACTTTGTCTCTAAACCCAGACTCACCTAGGAGAAGACTCATAAATGGCTATATTAAATGACAGAAGAACAAAGGAGCATTGAGTAAAAGAATCTTTGCTTATGTGGAAGACCCCAGTTGTCCAAGCATCCAAAATACCAGTAACTGGCCTTGCAAGCTTCAAAGATTCAGGTGATCTGAAGGGATGATGCATTTGTCCAAAGAAGCCTTGCAAACCACCTGACCTTTACCTATCACTCAAAAGTAGCAGCACCTTTGACAGCTGCAGAAATTCAGTTTCATACCACCAGTGCTACATGTTTTTCAGTTGTTTTCAAGACTCAGGATTCTGTTGAAGGGTATATTTGTCTGGCAAATAGCAATGATCTGCCATGAACATGTTTGTTTTTTGAGAAGCTACCAATGTCATATTAACACTGGATTTAAAGAAATCCCTTGATGAGGCTTCTATTCACAAAGTCATGGTTTCCTTGGAGCACTCTACACTTGGATAAAAACACAACTTGTATAGAAGTGCAAAATACTCAAAGTAGTTGGAGTTGTAATGTCTGTATAAGAGTTTGTTTCTTAGGGGATGCTCTTCGGGGTAGATTCTGATGCCGAGATAATTTTTAATTGATGCTTGGAGAGGAATCTGGAATGATTTGCTCAATGACTTGCTAGAATGACTCATGTCCGACAGGAAACAAGGCAGTGATAAACTCAAATGAGGCTGTGGGAGGCAGCAACCTAAAAGCTCATTATAAGCATCATTTTTTTACCCACTCTTATGAAGCATAACAGAACACAGATTTTTGCAGTCAGTTTACAGTGAAGGACAGAGAAGAATGAGGGTAGGACATGCTTTCAGGCAATGTTCCCTTCTCTAGATAGTAAAGCTGGAAAGCAATTCTAAAATTAATCTTAATTCAGAGCAGCCGAGTCCTCTGCTACACCTGGCATGTTCTGGTAACTGTGGAAGGAATTAGTCAGTTGTCCTTCTTCTACTTATTTGGTATGACTGGCACTCTATGAAGTCATATTAACAGCGACACTTATGTTTAAGAGAGATGAAAGATAGACAAGCTATTATGCTTAACAGGGCCAGGAAGAGTCTAGCTCCATGGCCACTCTGTGAAGAAAAGGATCCCAAGTGTCCTTACATTTAGTTCCTTACCTTTCACATAGATGAAGACTATTATCAGCTTTTGCTTTGGTTTTATTTCCTCTAGGCTAAATCACAACCTCATTCCTCTTTGCCTTGTGACTATGCAGTCTTCTCCCTGATTAAGGATGGTAGGACTCATACTGTTACTTAGATAGTCAATTAAAAAGAATTCTTATAGGATATGATTCATAGAACACATTTTGTGCATCTCCTTTCAGTTTAGATCAGTAATTAGAATTAGTAATTAGAAACTAGATCACAACTCCTTGACAATGAATGGACAGGAACTACTGCTGGAAAAAAACTCCCTATGTTATATCAAATAAGTCATATCTGTGTTCCTCTGAATTTTTTCTTCATTCCACTACAAGTTATGGATTACCTGAGTGGGGATACAAGAAAGATCTACATTTCTGCATAACCAGTTAAACTGGTTAAATGAACACATCCTGTTCATTTGTTTGACATACCTGTTGTCATATATGTCTGGAAAAAATTAGAGGTGTCTGTATTACTCATGGCATTACTCAATAATCATGGTGTGTTTTGATTGAAAAACAAACAAAAAAACAACAAACAAACAAAAAACCAAAACCAACCTTTCCTACTGAAGAAAAGTTTAGTAGGAAAAAAAAACCAACCAGAAATAATGAGGAGAAGCCTTAGTAGATAGATACTTATAATATGGTCATTTTTGTGAGCACTCTGCATTTCTGACTTTGATACAGTCTGCTGATGTACACTGGATAGTTGTGTCCTTGAACTATGCAAAATTAACAGCAAGATTTACATAGGAAATTCTTAAAAACTATTCATTAGGCAGTTATCACTACCCAATTAGGCTAATGATTCAGAAGAAATGTGAACTGGTAAATGAGGACCCTACTTTAAGATGGAGCTTTCAGAAGGTCTGAACCGAGGGACATTTTAATGCAGTCTGCAGGGAAACAGCAATGGAAGGGTTGTATGGTGAAGTATGGTGCTATTTTAGGCAAGGCTCTTGCATGAAATTTTTAGCAGATAACTACAAAATAAGCCACTTGTTTATGCAGGTAATTAAGTCTTGTTTCCTGGTGAAATAGAGTGTAATGTACTATCACCAGTAGTAGGGATTTAGGCATAACCCTGTGTTGATGGTTACATTTAATAGAGGCTGTAATGAGACCTGGTGAAAACAGAAGGAGGTAGAAAAGAAATAATAGACAAATAAGTTGGTAAGAATTTTATTGCCTTTAGCTACCCAAAACTTAGGTGACTTGTCTAAATTAGGCTCTTAGGTACCCTCAATCATCTGTGAAGAGAGGCAGGTGCTTACAGAGAGTGATTCATCCCATCTTAAAATAGTTAAGATATCTACAAAAAATTGTCTTCTAGAGGTATCTGGAAGCATCTTTCTCTCTCAATCTACTGTAAAAGGAATCTTACCAACTAGTTGAGACTATATATTTAAATTTTGAATAAATGTCATTAGATTTGAAATGCTTTTAGAGTTTATCTTTGAGCTTGAGTAGGGCTGTGATTCAAGGGCTCAGAAATCTTTCAAGTTGTTGTTCTAGTGACGAGTATTTGATTAGAGCAGGTTGTAAATTTTCCAAGTGGATTTTTTTTTTCTTCCTCTTCAGAAAACACTGAAGCAGAAGAAGGAAAATGGTTCACAAATAAGGATTTTTATAAGGGCACTATATAAATACAGAATACATAGTCTGAGCCTACTATTAACATGATACTTAAAAATAAAATTATATGGAGAAGATCAAAATGTTTGGTTGTAATTTTGTGTATTGCCTCCATACATACACGCTGCTGCATATATACTGTCTTTCAAAGGTGTAACAACATAAACCTGGACCCTAATGCAAGAAATGAAATAGAGATTGCCCCCAGACAGATATCAGAGTTCCCATTTGTCTTCTTTGTAGTCTAACATCTGGGTGCCTCTGGCTTGTGGTGTTATGAAGTAATTTCTCTGATACAACACTCATTGTCTGTATTTTTTTCTCCTTTCTAGATTGAATAAACCTCCGTGGATTCCTCTATGAGTGGGATTTCACTGTTTAAATGTGTATCTAAACCAGTCAGACCAGACTGCCTGCAAATTCAGGAGTGATTAAATCCATATAATCAGTGTGTATGGTGTAAGTGAGATTAAGTTAAAACAGACAGATCACTCCCTGGAAGCTCTGTGCCACACAGCAGACAGTTAAAGCCATGTGAGATGACTCCCATCCACTGCGTGCACCTACTTTAGGTTCAGAGTGGGAGCAGATTTTCTCAACACAGCACAGTAATTCCACTCCTCAGGGCAAAGCAGCATCAGAGATTTATGCCTTAGAAGCTTGTAACCAGTGCTACAGTGGTAATTTTCTTAAAACACAGATGATATGTGGTATAGTTTTAATAAGAGCAAAAAAAAAAGGATGTTGGGGAAAGAAACAGCAGGCAAATATTTGTTCTTGTTATACCTTTCCTCATTTTAGAGTATCTGCCTTCTAAACTCTAGTTTAACCTCTTAAGATATCTTTAATGAATCAATTCAATTTATTTTAAGAGTCTGAGATCCTCTTACCCCACCCTGCACACGGAAGATGCAAAAGAGACATTGGAAGTTTCACACTTTTAACTGTTATCATGGTATCATACACTCCATAAAACCAGACATATTAGCCTAAAAGTAATCATACTACAGAAAGATAATATGGAACCAAAGATTTTGGAGAACACTGGGCATGCTTAGTTAAAAAGAGCATCTTCAAAGTTTTCTAATAGAATATCCACGAAGAAATCATTGTATGATCTTGGAAAAATCTTTCTGTTTTATTTTTTATTTAACCTTTGTAGGCTCTGTGAAGAGACCCAAGCCTTTCATAATCTGCAATTTTATGGTATTATCTGCTTGAACAATTTAAGAGAAAAGGTTATTTTTATCAAGCAGTTGTCAAAAGAACACCAATGTTTTTTCAGCCATATGTAGTGCCTGTTCATTGCTGAGATGAACAAGCTTCAAACATTTCTGGAAAAAACACTTTAAATAGCTTATTTGAGGATGGCAGCCATTTACCAGCTGACGCAAATCAGAAAAGAAAATAAAAGATGTAAGAATCTGTTAATGTAATCGAAGGGAAAAAAAATATATTTTACATCACCATATGGCTGAATAATATGGTACAGATAAACAGCACAAAATAGTATAATAGTGCTCCAATTTTTGCTCTAATTTTATATTTTTTAAGTAGTACTCGGCATAGCTAATGACTTAATCTGAATGTGGAATAAACAGGAAAAAAGAGGAAGTAGGTCTTCTTTCAGGCCACTTATGAAAATGCTGAAAAATAGATTCTTCAAAAAAAAAAAAATTATTTTGCCAGGTCCAGTAAAAAAGGGAGTAAAGTGAATTTAGGAGGATGAGTTTAAGCCTGACATGACAACTTATGCAGTATAATTTCTATAATTTTAAGCAATTTATTCAAGTTTCCCATATTGTAACCATCTAGTGTTGCTGAAGTTGCTTTGAGGCATCTGAGGAATCTTCCAGATGTGGCACTGGTTCCTTAAAATACCTAAACTAGCACCTAACAAGTTGACCTATGCCAACTCAAGTAGATGTATACCTGAGTAACCTGAGTTTATCTCCATGTGTTCACTAACAGCAGTGGGAACTGCACAGGTAAACCCAACTCACGTATAAGAACTTACATAGACAATGAACAAATTAGAAACTTAATCTTAGGTAGGAATAATTCAGTCCTAGGAGGTGGATTTCTCTGCCTGAGTACTGACATCTAGTCAGGTGTGACTCCTAAAGACACTGACACATCCCAAAGCTGATTGATAACGATACAGAAGACCTATACCATTGTGTAGAGGCAACCAAAGACCAGCCCGGATATGACACAGCATTTAAAATTGCAACAGGTTTTTACATTTAAGCATTTAAATCTTATCTCAAGTTAGTTTCTGAGGGTTAAAGATCTAAATATTTCTAAATGTTTGGGTTTTAGAACTTGATTCAGTTGTACAAACAGGCATATGGTGCAGATTGAGATGCCAGTCTTTTATTGAGTGGACTTCACTAACTCCTGGCATAATTTCACTGAAGTGACACAAAGGATGTGCCCTTGTGTGCAGATGATGTTATCTAACTTGAAGGAATTCATGGTCACCACAGGCTTGATGAAATTGTCTTTGATTCTGTTGTAACAGATGGTCTCTTAAGTTCTTTTTTTTCTTTTTATTTTTCAACTGAAGGAAAAAAGGACAAACAATTAAAAATTTTACCATTCCTGTTTTTACAAATCTACAAGAAAAAGAAAATCAGCAAAAGCCTGTAAGGTATAAACACCATCAAACAAGATCAAAATGCTAGATCTGACAGATTATCCCTGAGATTCAAAATCAACTTTCTTTTCTACTTTTTTTTTTTTTTAATGCACTACTTGGGTATTTTTTTATGTCGATAATAACATTGTTTTGGAATGGCACATTCTTTTCTTCTATGTTTTATACTCACCACCTCTGAGAAGGCCAAGGGAATCTTTAAAGAAAAGAAAAATCTATTTGATTTATAGGCTGATGAAGAACACTGAATAGTCTTTTTTTCCCCTTATCAGACCCTAAGCCAACGTCATATCTTGATGCTCACCACTATTATGAAAAACTGGAAATAAAGTCTTCCACTACTGTTTGAATGTTACAGTAATTCCATGCTGAACATATCCATATTCTTAGTTCACTAGTGTCAAGTTACTTATAAATAAGATTTACACAAAAAAAACCTCCTTTAAGGATACTGATTGAAATTTGACAGCAAATATCTAGGTCTTTTTCTTTGACTGAGAAACTCCTTGTGTAAATATGGCTCAGCGTGTGCTCAGCTACTCACAACCACTTTCTAGAAGATGCCTATGAATGCATAAATATTTTCTTCCCCATCCCCCTCATTATATCAGTATTTTATCCGAGGAACTATGCCAGCTACTAAGAGAGATGCTATTGGTTTTTCAGAATTCCTTTGAGCATCATCAACTGACTTTACTGTGGTTATTCCCATGTTCATCACACTTGGCTCAAATAGAGCTGTGCAATCTACATCTGTGTATAAATTATTCAGTGCATCTTTATTGCTTCATAAGGTTAATGTGAGAACACCAGTTGATATAGATTAGCTAAACTCAGTTTGTTTAGAAACTGTATTAAAAATGATACTTCAATGGTAAACCACCACAAGACTTTTACAACATACTATTTACACAGGCAACAAATGCCAAACTTCTCTGTAATTAATGGTATGGGGAAAATCTGGATAAGCAAAATTTAATTACCTCCACTGCATTTAGCCAGAAAATCAGGTTAATTAGCCTATTTTAAGATACCACAGAGACTAAAAATCCAAATCACAACTAAATAACACAGAGTGGTAACAGAAAAAAGTCATCTTATAAATTCAGTGGTGCTTAATGGCCAGGTCCTGGGTTCATACTTTTGTGAAGATCATTTTGTTCCAGCTCCATCATGAGCTTTCACTTCCTGATGGGGAAAGAGTTTATTTTTGTTAATATTTTATATTGATAACATAGCAGTTCTTCACCTCAGCTAGACATCACAACTGATTTTGGAAGCTAAGCTTTTGTCCTCCAATTCAAACCAAGTACAATTACTGTTAAGCTATGGACCTTAGAAAGAAAATAAGTGAAAAGACTCTTTTCAATCTCACTGTCAGCCCTGGGCTGACAAATGAAGAGCACACACATACACACAAGAGAAGGGTGTATTTTCTTGCAGCTCTAACAAAATGTTCTGGTGGGTGAAAACCTTTTTTTTTTTTATCTTCCCCAGATCTTTCTCAAAATACAGCATTCTTTTAAGGACAAACCAGGTAATTTTTTCTCCATGTAATTTATTTTCTGTTCCAACAATAAGACTGAAGCCTCATTTATTGGCACAAGTTTCACCTCAGTGCTGCCCAAATTCAGCTTCACACAAACCAGGAAAACCTAAAACCCTACTGGGAAGAGTTAAGTACCGCAGGATCCACTGACACCTACCCAGTCTCCTTCAGAGCAAGTTGAGAGTGATGAATTCTGCTTCCTACATCACTGGCATTTCTACTTGTAGGAAGTAAATGGTCAGGGCCTTCACAGTATCTCTCCAAAACATATATATATCTGTGTATATATATACAACTTGTAAGATATTTTTTTTTGAATCCTTGAAAGTAAAGGTCTATACCTGGAAAGAAAATGCTACTTCCTGTTAAAATAGTTCTTGTGCTACTAAAACACACAGCAACATATATAACCAAATATTTTGTTCTACCTTTAAAAAAGAGGCATATTATTCATAGACCCTTCCTACTTTCAGCAAGTGTTCTCATTGCATATTCTACTCAATCTTCTCATTGTTCTTTCTCCCCATTTTCAAGAGAAAAAACAGTTGGGAAAGGGAGTAATAATTTCCGTGATGGTTTTAATTTTCTTTTCTCATTTCTTGCAATAAATAGAAAGTATGAAAATGCTTATTAGAAAAGTTTAATGAAACAATCCGTGTCTGAAAAATTATACACTGGTGTTATTTTAGGCAGGTTTCTATACTTTCATACAGAAATCTGCTTTAAAGTAGTCTGTGATAAAATTCCTGTAGTGTGGATCAGAGTGCAGGCAGTGGAACAAGGGTGAAATTCTGCAGGCTATTCAACCTATTGGCATGCTTTAAGCAGATTTGCTGTCACCATGGACAACTCCAAGGTCTATATACATAGTTTGTCTTTCCCTATCCTTTTGCCTTCCCCTTGCCTTGCCTTTCCTTCCCTTCTTTTTTTCTATAAAACTCCTTTACATTACCATTTAGCTTGTATCCTGCTTCAGAAACATCTCATTGCACAACAGTTTGGAAACCTTGCAGGAGGGAAAGTATTTATCCCCATAGCCTGTGGTCTAGGCCAGCTCCAAAAACACAATTCAGAAATAAAGGCAGAATATTCATTGTCAATGTGAGAAATTAGGACCAGATGTGACTGTCAACTCAGCAAGAACCATAGCAGGAATATTTATCAGGGAGGACACAACCTTATGCTACTGAGCACATTATTGCCCAGATATGGGCCAGTTCTGGTCGAGAAGATGTAGCTGTTTAGTTACCCCAATATTTGAGCATTATATGTAACAACAGAAAAATTATTCAGTCTTCCTCTCTAGGGTTGTCCAGGCACCATCATTTGCTGAATGGTGTACACATGACAAGGTTTAAGTGTCTCTAAACATCACAGATAGTGCTTCTGAACACATAAAAGTATCTGGTACCTGGATTTTAGTGAAGTCTTCCTGCAGCAATTGAAAGCGTGCTGCCATCAGCGTGTGCCCTGCCCAAGAGCAAACTGCTGAATACACAGCAATGCTGCATGTGAACATGATCAGAGCAGCATGTAGTCCCAGCAGGACACCTCAGACAGCTGAAGCTAAAAGACAACAAGTAGAGATAAAAGCAGTAAGTAAAAAATAGAGAAAACAAATTTTCCTGCCCATTGGCCAACAAGTAGAGATAAAAGCAATAAGCAGAAAAATAAACCAAGTAATTTTCCTTACCTATTGTTTACCAATGCACGCTGTATTCCTAGAACTTGGTGATTATTAACACAGCCTGGAACACAATTTTCTACAGAAAAGAAAGGAAAAATTGACATTCTGGAATAATGGAGAAAGAAATCCACAAAAGCTTTTTTTCATGTCTCAGTTCTTGAATGTTTGGTCTAATGCAAATCCCACGGCTTTATGAACTACCTGTAAAGCATTTAGATTCATGAATACAAGAGTTAAATTAAAACCCAATTCTATTGCCTAGTGATTAGGAAATTTAACCAGGAAGGGAGATCCCCCATTATCTGCCCTTCTACATTTTTAAGTAACAGGAGGTACTAAGAGCTGCACTAATCCAGATTATTTAAAGGCTAAGAAATATTCTTCCATGTAGAAAAGGGTGGTGTTATTATGATTAATAAGCTGAAATGTAAGAAATTAACATTTCACTGCTCAGATATCTTTATAGTGAGGTATATACCCACCAGTAGGCATTTTTAAGCTACAATAAATCTTGAGCAGGAGCAGAGAAGATATTTAAGGAAGCGATTGATGGACTTGGAAGTCTAAAGTGGTGCCCACTGCTCACAGCCTTCTGTGCATGTTACTCCAATTGAAAGAAAAAAAAATGTAATTTTTAAGTTTTAAATAACTTTTACTTATTTTTCTTGCTCACTTTCCCCCCTTTATTAATTAATTTAAAAGGAGAAGGAATGTCTGAAATGACTAGAGAAGAACTGAAATATCCTGGAATAACAGAGCTAATCTGTGTATGCTGAAAACAGGAAATTCTGTGGTTGAAGAGAACATTCTTACTGCTTTGCAGAGGTAGCACTGTTAGAAGACTCTACATTATCACCAGCAATGGATCTGGAAATTCTTACACTCTGAGGGTTCTGACAACAAAAAGTAGTCCACTTTTCAGAAGAGAATGCCTTGACCATGCTTACATTAAATTATTTCATCATATCTAAAGTAAAAAAGATATTCCCTTTTTCTGAAACTGAAATCTTGACAAATGCAAAAGAAAAAATATTGCTTGACTTGAATCTTTTGGGTTTTTTTTTAATTTTTATTGTTGGTTTTGGTTTTTTTTTGTTTGGTTTGGGTTTTTTTCCCCAAAAGATCATTAGCTGTTTGGCACAAGTGCAGGCATGTGAATATATCTCACAGTAATAGCTTTTACAAATCTGATGATACATTTCAAAAGGGAAAGCTTTTCTCTTAACTGTAATATCTCTTGTCAGCAACTTAAGAAGTGAAGATGGTGTTAAAAATTGTAATCAATGACTCAAGGGGGAGCTATAAATTACTTTGCCATATAACAGGAAAATGGAAATTCACAAACAACAAACCTTCTATATAACAAATGCATAAACAGGCAATATGGAATAAAATAGAAGGATCATGGCTGACTATCAATTTAGCAAAGACATCCCACTAAATAGAAGAAATTAGAAATATATGAAAGGAAGACAAGAACTTTACCATGGTTGAAAAAAGACTGCTGGAATTTGGCAAGATGGTCAATTGCCAGAATAAATCACTGAGTTATAAGTTATCCATATTCAGGGGCCATAGAACCTGGGAAAAGTTTACAAACAGCTTGGAAACATCTGCTAAAGGTGCAGGTCTACTAAGCATGTTGCAAGTAGGTGGTTAGGAAATGAGAACAGAGATGGGTGCCAGAGCCCTGGGACAGGCTGCCCAGAGAAGGTGTGGAGTCTCCATCTCTGGAGATGTTCAAAACCTGCCTGGACACTTTCCTGTGCAACCTGCTGTAGGGAACCTGCTTTGGCAGGGGGGTTGGACTGGATGATCTCCTGAGGTCCCTTCCAACCCCCACATTCTGTGTGAGGTCCCCCAGCAAATGTTTATTCATAATGAACTTCCTATAATTCAGATGTACTACACTACTCTGACCAAAGCATTAGCTAGAAGACTTGTTCACTGTTTATTTTTTAAAATGTGATATGTGTCTCTTGTTGCTCATCTTCACTTGTTATATCCCGTGGCCTCTCTTCAGGATCAGGATGTATTACATTACATTTTCTTTGGCCCAGGTACCACAATTTCCAGAAGACTTCAGGATTTGGATACACTCCCAGTGTACAATTACATACAAAGAATATGCTGTTGGAACAGTTATTTAGGACTCTCTTTTCCCCTTCAGTGAGTAGCCCACATTAACAACTACCAAGCCAGCCCTTGAAACTCAGTATAAAGGAGCACCTGACGGCCTTTTGCTACTCTGGTCATGTACTGGGGTGCTGCACAGTATCACAGTGCAGTTGTACTAGTTTTATGTCATTATCATCTTGAGAGTGAAATGCTCATGTCTCTCCAGGCACCCTAAAGATATTCTTAAGACAACTATCTTTTAGATAAGAGAAAAATGAGATTATTTCAATTATGAATGCAAAGCTCCCAGAAATGGTTTAGTTTCAGAGAAGCATAAATAAAATATTATTTAATGATTATTAAAACTTATAAAAACTGCATAAATAAAAATTCATAAATTAAACAATGGGCTTATTTTTATCCTAGAGGATCAGTCTCTTTTTCATCCAGAGGAGAAAAAGGCTGTCAGAAAGCATATTAAACTCTCCTAGCTGACATCCAGTCTTCAAGCAATACCCTCATCCTAACACTGAATAAATAACGATCTGAGGGCATGGCTGTCCTCATATATCCATTTATACAAATATCCAATATCCCCAGAATTCCTGGTCATATTCCAAGCCTCCAGCAAATGTCTTAGATTTATTTTGCTTATAATTATCTAAATGTCTCTAGAGGACTACAAATTGCTAGATCATATCTGTAACAGTAAATTAAACAGCCAGAACAATGACCAAGGTACTACCTTGCAATCTTCTATATGTTAAGTGTAACGCCTGTCCCTCACATAATTTTGGCCCATATCAATGCATATATGCCAAATAAATTCCCAGGCATGATCCAGAAGTTAGCTCAAGCAAGTCAGCATTCCCAGTAAGCAGTAAAGGTTATTAATCCTATTTTGAAAGCTAAGTGATTTTCATAGTACAGACAGAAGTTGTGCTGTCCCATTTAGAGTCAGAACTAGCAAATGGTTATTGGCCTATTTCAATTATTAATAATGTTTTAGCCCTACTGTGGAGCCTCAGAATGCTGATGTCTTATCAGTGGTCTAGGTGGAGCCATCAGACAGAGAGGCAGTAATCAAAGGTGACTTACTGCCAAGCACAGCAATTGGCAAAGTTCTAGCTTTAGCTGTAGAAATCACGGTATCCATATGAATGCTGTCTGTCTTCACAGACTCACAGAATTTAAGGGTTTGGAAGGGACCTCAGGAGATCATCTAGTCCAACCCCCCTGCCAAAGCAGGCTTGTCTTGTAGGCTAATGGGGATCAGTTTATATTTGGAAAACTATGTACAATAAAAGGTATGCTAAACAGTATGCCTCATGTGAACATATGGAGAAGACATAGAGAAAGCTTAGTTTTAGGTGCTTAAAGAGAGTAAACATGATCCCTGCCAGATAACTTTTGGGAATGGCAGTAGTTTTGAGATGAAGAGCCCTACCTGTTTGGCTCTCAGAAGTCACAGGATGCCCTGATACTCTTACACAAACAACAGAAGCATATTCCAGGCAACAGTAATAAACCTGACTATTAATTCAGCTCCCAGAAACGAGCGATGTCAGTTCTGGAGAGCTGTTGTAACAGTTGTTGACCCTTGTAACCATCACACACACAAAAAAAGGCCCAGAACTGTTAATGAGCATAAATGTTCACAATTTGTTATGCATCACATCTAAGAATATGAGCCTTTTCAGTAGTACAGTACTTCCAGTGCAATCTGGTGATTCATTTGTGTGGCCAAAAGTGAAGGGTTTATTTATTCCTAGATGGTGATGTACCAGAGTTCTCATTATTGTCCTAATTCTGTTACTGACGAAATCACTGATGTCATCACTAACTTCCCACTCACAAATCTAAAGACTAGAAGGTTTGTTAAATCATCTAGTTTTATTTCCTGCAGAATATAGTCCAGGGATTTCTCTAATTGGTTGTCCAACAGATTTTCATTCAAAAATTTAAGAAGAACATTCTGTAACAGTGTCCTTCATTTAGGTACCCCAACAGGACTATTATTTATGGTTAATATCTCACATTTTGTTTTTAAATAGTTAGACAGTGGAAATTTCTTGGAATTCAGATGACAGTGAATTTTTCAGTTCTGTTTCCCTGAGGGTGGGATTTGGCTTTCTCTAAATTGTCAACCTATTGTCATCTATGTGAATAAATTCTCAGTGCAGTCAACAAAGATCAGAGGCTTGGCACAGCTGCCTGGATAAAGATGAGTTTGCAGTCTGATCAGCTGGATCATGCTGTAAGCTTTAATGATGATGTTGGCTAGATGGCCACTGTGTAAAGCAAGATTTTAAACCCCTGCATTGTACCCAGACACTTATGTTAGATAAACAAATCTAACATTCTTAAACAGGAGCTGAATATTACTCTAGGGCTTGCTCCAGTGGCCCAAGAGCAGCCTCCTGATGCACCTTGTCACAGATTATGTATCTGGTAGTAACTGGTAGGACAGAGTCCACAGGAGAGACATGATCTTTTGGAGTGGCTGCTGACAGCCAAATGGGAGAAGTATGTTGCCTGAAGCATCACTAGATACCTTGTTTAAACAACTCAGTCCTGCCCTAAATATATGTCAGGTCCAATCTGTCTCACAGAAACACAGAATTACCTGGATTGGAAAAGACCTTTAAGGTCATCAAGTCCAAACTTTTAACACTGACAAGTCCCTAACTAACCCATGTCTCTCAGCACTGTGTCTACATGACTCTTCAATTCCTCCAGCGATGGGAACTCCACCACCGCCCTGGGCAACCCCTTTCAATGCCCCAGAACCCTCTCAGCAAAGAAATTCTTCCTCACATCCAATCTCAACTGCCCTTTGTGCAACTTGAGGCCAAGTAACAAGCGATAGACTGACCCCCCACCTCTCTACACTCTCCTTTCAGTGAGTTGGAGAGAACCAGGTCTCCCCTCAGCCTCCTTTTCTCCAGGCTCAACACCCCCAGTTCCCTCAGCCGGGAACTCAGCACACTTGTGCTCCAGACCCTTCCCCAGCTCCGCTGCCCTTCTCTGGACACGCTCCAGCACCTCCAGGTCCTTCTTGGAGTCAGGGGCCCAACATTGAACCCAGCACTCGAGCTGCAGCCTCACCAGTGCCCAGTCCAGGGGGACCAGCACTGCCCTGCTCCTGCTGCCCACACTGGTGCTGATCCAGGCCAGGATGCCCTTGGCCTTCTTGGCCACCTGGGCACTCCGCTGGCTCATGTTCAGCTGGCTGCCAATCAGCACCCCTAGGTCCCTCCATGCTGAGCAGCTGTCCATCCACCAAAGTGGTCTCAGCCACCTAGTGCAGATGGTAAAATATTTGATATCCTACCTTTTCACTCAAGGAGTTGGGCAACGGTTCTTAGTTAGTGAATATTACCCAAATATGGTTGTTTTGTTCTGTTTTTCTGTCCTCTGTAAATGGCTCTGTTAGCAGAAAGTTGTTGTTGCTCCATGTAGTAGAGGTAGTGGAGGTTGTAGATGTTTCTGCCTACAGGTTTAGTCCAACAAGGAGCTGTTGCTGGTAATGTAGTGCATGAAGATGGTTTTTAAGCTGAGACACAGGTCTGCACCCACCTGTACTACTGAGCTCATAGGTATTAATATATTTTCTTGCTATGTCCTGTGCATCATGACAAACAAAATATTAGAGCAAATGAAGAGCTCACTAACTTCAGAACTGGAAAATATAACTGGAATTATATAACTATAATATATTAAACACAAAGCAATAATAGTTGGTGTTTATTGTACTTATTTACATTTGGACCCATGCTCCTCTCTGGATGTTGTGTTGCCAATTTGTACTCTCTACATCAGAGATATTAACACTTGGTGAGGGAAACATATCTGAGTGTCTAAAAACCTGCATCTTAGAGGCAATTCCTTGCAAGTAGCCCCATTATATGGATGCAAACAATAAAATTAGTCCTGCTTTTGAGCCTTTTTCTTTTTCTATGTTAACTATTATTTTTATATTAAACATATATTATAAACAAGTTTTCTTTTTAAATCACCAGAAAACCTAATATTTAATACTTACATGAGGTTATAAATTATTTTAGAACTAGTTTGTGCTCACTACAAATTTATCTTGTACATCTCATCATGGAATAATTCAATATTTGACTTGCAGATGCCACTGAAGCCTATATTAAAAAATAAATAAATCTTTAAATCCTGAAACTTTCCTCAGAGAACATAGAGCATGAAATGTTGTTTGCTGCAGTGCAAAAACATTAGAGATTGCATATTCAATCACTTCTTGGATATAAAACACCCTTCTTCATTTCCTTCCTTCTCATTCTGGTTCTCCAGGGTTCAATTTTTTAACATCATTTGGAAAGCTTAAAGGAGTAATAAACACTTTAAACATTATATCATCTCAAATTCTGAGAATGGAATTTCACAGAATCATAGAGAGTTTTGGGTTGGAAGAGACCTTTAAAAGTCATCTACTCATTTCTGACAATGCAGTCAACCTACAGATAGTCCTTATACTACCAGTGAATCAGCAGGTAAAACATGTGAGTAGAATATGGGATGAAAGAAAGGAGAAAAATAACAAAAGAGGGGTTTTTTCCTTGACTTTCATCTCACTGATTCTCAATTTTTTTTTTTTTTTTTTTTTTTTTTTTTTTTTTTTTTAAGGAAAGAGAGATTTCTGCCTTGGGAGCTGTCAGAAGTACTGTCATTTACTCTATAAAACAATAACAACAGGCATAATAAATATCCAATGGCTATTTTTTTTTCTTTCAAATTCTTTAAGTGAAATAATTCAATTAATTAATATATTTCTGAACATTCTTGATGAACTTAAAACTTTTTTCCCTCCATGGTTCAAAGACCACAAATGGAAACTGGATTACAGAAGAGGTCATCAGAGATCATCCAAGCCCCAGATGTATTATGTTAATTTGCCTGTTGCTTGTCAAATGTCTTCCAATTGTGTGTCTGCATTACACTATAATTCAACTTTGATGAGACATTTCTTTACCAGATTTGCTTGACCCATAAATAAGAAATTCAACTTTTTCTTATACTTAACACTTTTATTTCTTCTCTGTACTCAAAGTTTAGCATCAACTAAAAATCACTTGGCCCTCATATATTGTAATAAATTGGAATTTTATCATTTGGTATTATTTTTATATCATGTATTTAGTACACACAATTAAGGAATTTAGCATCATGGTTTGATCAAAATCTGCTTTTGTTTGCAAAGATTTACCTGCTCTTACCATTACTTAGCAGCAGTTACATACTGAAATAATGTACATGTACATATCTAGAATAGTCCTGAATGTATTGAATGTTTGCATAGTGGTTTGGGTCCCTTCTGAATGAAGAATCCCATTAGCATATATTATTTTACTTTATTGGTTACAGCAAAATAGCTTTGTTAGACTTCTGGAAAATTCAGCTTTTTTTTTTTTAAGCTCTTTTTATATGGATAATGGAAATGGATATGGAAAATGATTCTCAAAGAGTTTGAGATTCACATTTATTAATAAAATACACAAATTTCACCTTTTTTCCCTGTCTTATTAAAAAAAGTGCTATAAAAATATGTCACTTGTTTTGTGAGTTAAATCCCTTGCAGACAAATCTTTCCCCAGCTCTGGGTTGTCTTTTGTGAATGTTCCTCCTGATTACATTACATTATCTTTTATTTCATAACTTCACTGCAGGAGAGAACACAGATGTTAAAATTCCTGACACTAAAAATTGAGCTTTTTAAAATAATGACTCTAAAATTCTTTCCTCCTAGTGAAGTAGATGCATGACACCCTACATCATTGCTTCCATAGCTGCATTTTACATCCATGAAATAACCTAGTCTACAATAATATTTTTGAAAAATAGATACATTTGGGAAAGCATTTTTATAAGTGTTTCTTCAGCTAAGACATTCTTAATTAGTACACAAACATGTTCCATATTTACATTTAGGCTTCCCCAGGTGATTTGTCTTCAGACTCTCCAATTTAACATCTGTGTAGTGTGTGTATGTATGTAAGTGTGAATGTTCCACACCCTTTTACTGAACTAAGATCAGTATAATTCTGATATCAGTGACTCTACAAGACTGAATTTGGTCCTTAACAGGGAAATACATTAAAAAAAACCCTTGCTAAATCAGATACCTGCTCTAAATGATGCCACTGAGTATCTTCACATATGTGATTTCCACAAGAATAT
Organism: Caprimulgus europaeus; assembly: GCA_907165065.1. Next base: position 55,805,661 of record OU015530.1, on the reverse strand, counting down.
TAAATCAGTTTGAGGGATCTTTCCTCTTCCTGGAAATTACTTCTTCAAACAAGGAATCTCAAAAGTGGGAGAAGAATTGGGTAAGTAATTGTGCACCACCAGGCTGTACAGTGAAGTTCACCCTGAAAGGAAATATTTCAGATCATTTTTGCTCTTACTGAGCAGCCTACAGTCCACAGACATCCCAAAGGAGGGGAAAAAAAATAATAATAAAAAAAAAATGTTAGCAATTTATGTGCAGAAACTACCCATTAGATGTAAGTGAAGGTGACAGCAAAACTTATGACTTCAAACCTAGCAGTACTTCTACTTTTGCTATGAAAGAGACATGTTCCTAATTTGCCACCCATGTGGGCTTATGACATATTTACCTGCTGACTTCAAGAAGCTCATCAGAAGGCATAGCTGAGACAAGAATCATGGACCTCAGCCTGCCTTTTCGTTGTATTACTCTAATGTCTGTAACATATCTTTTTAATCAGCACTTTGAATCTTGAAAGTAGTCCTGCAGAAGATTGCTAGCATGACAATACAAATGGCTTTGTTTTTCTCCTATCCACTGGAGCAGGGGCTCCAGTGGCGATTAGTTTTGTCACTAAGGCAACTACTGGCAGGGAAGGAAAAGAAGAAAGGGTTTCACAGAGCAATTCTGTGCAGCAGCTTCTCTAACACAAAAATCCTTCCTTTCCTCAGAGCACACAAACACCTGGTTTACTGTATGTGAGATATTTACTTCTGCAATATTAAAAGAGAAGATAAGGGTTGCAGGATGTAAAAAGGTGAAGCTGCAAGCTGCAGTAGGGTCTGTGCTCTGTTTCTCACTCTAGGCATGTGTTTCTTGACTAGATGAACAGGAATCAGTTTAAAGTAAAGCAAGATGCCTCCTTCCTACCTCCCCCACCCACTTCCCCAACATAACACAAACCAGAAGCTATACAATCACGCCAGAATGAGAGAATCAATTACATCTCTGTCTCTTAGGAAGTAGCAGAGCCTATAATGCAGATGTTTTTACAGCTGTGAGTACATCTAATAATTTAATGGTTTAGGATAATTGATCTCCAGCATAGTTGTTTTTTTACAGATGGGGTGAGGGGAAGCATTTGGGAGAGGGAAAAGGGAAGAGAAAGTTAAATGTAAGGAAAAAAGGATGTGGGTTGCCATTAAATGCATTTCTGTTTGACAAGACATAACACTTTAAAATAATGTTTAACAGAGACTGTTTGGAGAGAGTCCTAGCACACAGAACAATAGTAATCCTCAATCTTACCGAGTCCTTTCTGGCTCTGGAGTTGCTGTATTCCATAGTCACAGTGCTTCCCTTTTTGTATAACCTCTTTGCTTTGCTCACAGCAAGTGAGCAAAAGAGAATCAAGAACAGACTGAAACACAATGCACAGCTTTGTTTCCTACACCAGTATATACTTCTCTTCAACTGCATTATCCATGCTGTCAGAGTACCAGGTTTGCTGTTGATATCTCTGTTGTAATATCAAATCATGACCCTTCTTGCCCCCATTATCTAATAATGAGACAGCAAACAGCTAACCTTGATATTTGGGAGTTCAGCATATATTATTTATCTAGCAAGATCATATTAGAGTTCAGCTTACACAAGGAAATCCCAGTTCCACAACAATGACATCATTTTCTTTCTCTTTTCTCTGCTATGTACATATTTACAACTGACCTTAGTGACAATAAAGAAACCAGCTAATTGTTTATTAATAACCCTATCAACCTTAACAGAAAAAAATATTTTTAATGGCTAAATAACTAGAGGAGGAGATTACAATGAGATAGTAAAATTCTCAACCTCTAGGATTACTTTAAAACAGAACCAGGATTGGGAACTGCATTATCTCTAACAGAGATGACAGTGCCATAAGAAATGCCCGAGGTGATCTCACCTGAACTTGCAGTTGCCTCATCATCAAGGAACAGGTGTGCTGTAGGTCCTGTGTCACACCTCCAAACTCACTACAGATGTGTGGGCTGTAGCACTAGGCACATAATTTGGCAACTGAACTTCACTCTGGACGTCTAAAAAATTCCAAATATTTATTGATCATAAATATAAGACTCAATATTCCTGTACTGATCAGTTAGTCATAGTGATTTTGTGTAGCCTCAAAATCCAGGTTTATAGTTTTCCCATATGTTAAGATCAGGTAACCTGCAGATTTAATGGTTTAAACATAAAAATAGTAATTGTTACTACCATTATTGATGCATAATTAATAATAAAAATAGATTTAGTCTTCCCTCTTGTCCCTGCACAGTTATGTCTTATGTCTATTTATCTGGTATAATAACTTTTTATTTTTAAATCTATCTTGACATATGCACTTACTCATCTCCTCAGAATTACTTGGCATGGATGTTTCTTTGCTAATAATGTCAAACCCAGAGTAACTTCGGCTAAAATATATGATCTCATTTTTGATACTGTTCAGAAAAGTGGATTTTATTTTAAATCTAAAGAAACTAAAATTTGCTGGTAGAGTCTGTGGGTGAGATTCAGAGGTGGTGTAAATAGCCCCAAAGATTTCACCTTCATTCAAAGGCATTTGCCAGATTTACTCCTGCTGAGGTGTGGGATCAGTAAGTCTAATATTTTCTGACATTACTACTGTGGGTTGGTTTTTTTTGTTTGTTTGTTTGTCTGATTTGTTTTGGTTTATTTCTCCATTTCTGTTTATTAGGCTTTCTTCCCCCTGCACTTGTAAATTCTTTAGAAAATTTCTAATTTTGAAATCTAAGACTCAGAACCAAGCACTGGGAAATGCCACTGCTTATAAAATGTCCCTGTGAGACAGAAAATAAACAAGCAAGAAACAAACAAACAAAAATGCAGAACAACTGTAGCAATTTAGACTATTACTAACAAACATCTCCAGGGCAGAAATTCAGGTCACAGTATTGCTGATATCATAGTTTGTTTAGAAAGTGTGTAGATGTGTGTGTGGGGAGATGAATCCTGTAAGCACCTCCTAAGCACGTCACTTCCATGTACAAACATGGTGACCCAGTTGACATTCCCTTCTGCATCTTCTCCTCACTTGTCTGAAAGAGAAGAGAAGAGAAGAGAAGAGAAGAGAAGAGAAGAGAAGAGAAGAGAAGAGAAGAGAAGAGAAGAGAAGAGAAGAGAAGAGAAGAGAAGAGAAGAGAAGAGAAGAGAAGAGAAGAGAAGAGGAGTCAAGATGGTTCAAATTGAAGCACAGATCCTCTTTGGTAGCCCTAAGAGATTGTGGTGTGGACCAAGGTGGTCACGTCCTCCACAGGCTACTAAAATGAAGGTGGAAGTTGTAACATTAAATGAATGCTTCAAAATGCTCCTCTCTGAGGTGTGATAAACATTCCAAGACTATGTGTCTCTAAACTATAAACTCCGGTCCAGTGCTTTAACCTTAAACTAGCAATGAACTACCTAATTTGGCTTTCTCATCTGAAGCAGGAAAAAGATAATTTTATATGCTTTATAGTTGAGTAAAAACCTTCTTCTCATAGATTCTGAATGCTCCAAAAGCTTTCAGGAGAAATCAAAGCACACATTTAATTCTGAATTCATATTTGTTTCTTATATCAGTTGGTACCACAAAAAAACAAGACCTTTCCCTATAGGCTTCACCACACTTTTATAGTCATAACAGAAAATGGACAAATAAAGAATAAAAGTTATAAGAGCTCACGGGTCAGTTTGACTGACCATTTTGTCAGTCCATTTTTTGTTCTGGGAGAAACATACTCAGGGCTTTTCTTCATGATAAATTTAAACCAGCTGATCAATGGCACAGATTTAAATGATTGCATTGTAAATACATTCTTAGCAGAAAAGAATCCTAATTCTTGCAAATGCTGTTTATCCATGGTTAGGCTTTTTTAGACTTTTTTGAGTAAGTCAACAGACTTCCACAGAGTCTTCTTTGTTCCTTAAGGAAGAAAAAGCAAATGGTCATCAGATTACCTAAAGTATAGAGGGCAGCCAGTGTTGGAGTCCAAAAGTTTCTGTCCTTGAGTTGTTTCCTGTGTGAAACAGTGAAATATACAGCAGTGATTAGAAAGATTGCAGCTGGACCTGTTCTGATGATCATCCCCAGATATAGCACATCAATATGTTGTATCTGATTTCATTCCAGCAAGCTGATGAAATAACAACAACTTACAAACACAACTTGGCAGATATCAGCCTACCAACAGGTTAAAATTCTCTGAAAATGTAAAGCAGCTGTTCCATAAGGAAGTGTTTTATATCTGCCCTACCCCACTCTTGGCCAGTGAATGAAATACTATGCCAGGGAATAATTAAGTATAAAAAACAGATTTCTTGGAAAAGCCTGCACTTTAAATGTTTGTGTTTGTTTTACTCATGTTAAGTCAAATGTAATGCTTCCAACTCGAGGAGTGTGCACCAACCATACTGTTGTATCAGAGGTAAGGTCCTTTCACAGCCATACATCAGTGCTGTGTTTCCAAGTACCTGCTCAGCATTTCAGTTAAGCACAGTATTTTGCTATGGCACTTATAAAAAGTTTACTTTAGAAGAAAATGAATCATACTCTGAATATTGACTCTGTGGACTTGATGTGCATCGACTATAAGGGAGTGTAGGCTGACTGGGTAATGTAAATGTCTACATTTAGTCAGTACTGCTTTTGGAGAGATGACATTAACTGCTGGCTGTAGTTGAGTTGCCAAGCAGTGACAGCAAAATGAGACTGCAGAAGTCTGAAGAGTAGACTGAGGACTTCAATGTCAAGGGTGGAGGCTGCTGAGAAGTATTTGTTTCCAGTGTTTCCCATTGCTGCTACGTTACATGATCACCTTAAGAGAAAGGGAAAGACCCTTACAGATGGAAAGGAGGTGGGTGCTGGAGGTGGATGTGGGCAGACTTGTTGAATATTTTGAGAAGTTGTAAAAATGACCTCTGCAAAAAAAATCCTGCAACTACCCAGGAATGCACTATGCTGCTGGAACAAAGAAGATACCACTTGTGAACAGGAGAACTGACCATGTGCAAAGCCTGGATTGTGATTACTGAATTTAACACAAAATATATGTCATAGTGGGACAATAATTTCCTTATGTTTCATGCAGAGATTTCTGTAGTCTTTGCAAGAGTTTCTGTGTGAAGTTTAAGCAAGGGTTCATAAATAACTTGAATTTAGATTTGGATTTTGCAACAGGGTAGGAATACACTGCTATGGTTTAAGTTAGAAAACCATGAACCTAACGGCATTTCAATTAAATTAATAATGGCTTAAATTTAAGGGAATTTTGAGCATTTGCCCACGACCCCTTGTCCAAGTCAACATTAAAAAGCAAAGGAATGGAAAAAAAATCCATGTTTTTTTGAGAGAGGGAAATTTACAATGGAGCTGCTGTGATGAAGGCTGTATCCCAGAATGTCAGGCAAACACTAATTTTAATCAAATAATCCTTTCATCTGAATTGGTTTTATCTCCCCAAGAGAGACCATGGTCCAAGAAGTAATCTGCCCTGCAGGGTTAGAAAATGGACAGCAGAAATTTGGCTGTTTTTGAGAAGAAAGCAGATATATTTATTCACAGGAACTTTTCAGTGCTCAGGCAGTGCAGCAGCCTCTTGACACTGTCTTTGCCTAGACATTTACCTCCTTCCTCTGTGTCATCCACAGGAACTATGTCTCCAAGGTCCCAGCCATTTTTCTTGTCCTTTTCTCTTTCTTTCTCACGCTTCAAAGTATTTTTTTTTTCTTTTCTTAACTAATTCTTTCCTGTTTCAGGGACATGGAAAATGTTTGGCTTTGAAAGTGTTATCGTTTCATCTCTTTTCCTGTAATAAGGCTTGGCCAACTGGTCAATATAAGCACTCCAGTTTGTGGTTGTTGTGATCTTTCTCAGCTGTTTTGTGGGGAAAAAACAACAAAAGAAAGGAAAAAAAAACAGTAAACTGTCATCTCCATGCAAATAGGAATAACATTACTTTTCCCTCAGTGCATGAGCATAAATTACTCCCAGATTTTGGTGAACTTGCAAACATGATGCTTTCTTTTTCTTTGAAGAGGAGATTTAATAACTGAGTAAGACTGCAGGTGGCAGCATCAGCGACTCAGTAGTGAGCATAAAATGAACACAGGCCAGTAAATACAGTGCTACCCTTGGGTATGGCTGAAAAATTCTCCAGAAAGGATGAACTGGAAAGGTATGCTGTAATTCTACCTGAAGACAAGTGTGCCTTGAGCAGGAAGGCAAATGAAATTCAAGTTAGGATATTAGGCTGAGAGACCTGTCAAATTCAACAGTGCATTTGGCTTGAAATGGGAGTTTTGGGGGTGCTTTAACATATATGAATCAATAGAAACTGATAAAGCCATTGTAGCTACTGTAGAACTGCATTTACTTGGCTGGGTTCTCAGGAATATAATTCCTGTTGGTACTTTAAAACCTTCCTTTAAAAAATTACTTATGTTATGACATTTCTCCTCAGTGGCCAGTCCAGGAATGCTGTATAAGACACCACTGAAGCACATCATCTTACTGCTGAGTTATAACATGGCAGAAATATGAGGACCATGAACAACATATTGTGAAATAGAAGTCTAAAGAATGGCTTCTGTCTGAGCATTGGAACTAAAGTGGGCAGCAGATATCTCAGGATGTGAGGCAATGGGCATAAATTGAATTACAGAAAATTCAACTTAAGCATAAAAAAATCCTTCTTTACTGTGAGGGCGATCAAACACTGGAACAGGTTGCCTAGGGAGATTGTGGAGTTTCCATCCTTAGAGATATGCAAAACCATGCTAGAAACAGCCCTGGGCAACCTTGTTGACTCTGCTTTGATTGGTGTGGTTGGATTAGAGGCCTCTAGAGATCCTTTCCAACCTCAACTATCCTGTGAATCTGTTATGTTTAGTAAAGATAAATCTGGAGCCACAGAAAGCCCACATGTATTTTCATAAAACTATAAAGACATTAAAATTATGTGGTTTAGGATCAAGAAAATTAGAAGTATGCACAACTCATTTTTAACTGTAAGGTTTTCTTCACGGCTGTTGTGTTTCATTCTGATACATTCCATGTCTTGATCAAGCTATTTGAAAATTGGTTCCAACAAGGTACAGGAAAAACTGTGATTGGTTGCAATGTTGTTTATGGACAGAACCCACCCACTCTATTCCACAACAATGTTAGCTGACTTGCAACAGATTTACAAGCATAGACAGGACTTTTGCTATGTGGTGTAAGTGAATGCTTCCAGAAATAAACTATTAGCTTCATCTTTTTTGAGCATTACCCTGTAACCCTTTTGAAGCAAAGAGATAGTAATCCTTTTATTTTATTTAGAGTGGAAAAGATTTTCTCAATCAATCCATCACTGTCCAAGAGAATGGAAATTTCCTGACAAATTAAAATGCATCAAAATGTCAAAAATTATATGAGTTCTACTATGACAGCAAATACAATTGTTGTTGATTTCCTGAATTTGTAATTATCTTTTTTGTTTTCTTTAAAAGCTTATTTGCAGGAAGGAACTGATTTTTTTTTTAAACCCCATTGAAATGCTGCTAAATATAAATGATATTTGACAATGCACTGCATTAAAAAAATTACAACATTATACAGTACCAGAGTGTTTCAAGTGTCAGACATGGATGATTTGGGAAATGATATGCTGCAAAATTACTGCAAGATTTTATAGAATTATTGTAGTGACATGCTAAATATGCCAAGAAAAGCCTACTCACAAACACTTGTACATTGTCATATTTGAACAATGATCCATTAATAATACTTCCATAAAATATTTTCATGTGATTAGGGTTAAACACATGAGAGAAAGAAATGAGAGACGATATGAAGCTGTACCTTGACATGCTTTCTTGACTCCCACCTTATTCTGTTTGGATAGGTTTTTAATTCTGGAAAGCAACCTTGTACTACACATATCTGGAGATGCTTTCAAGTGTTTGAAAGCAGTCAGCCTTTTACAATCGGGTCTTTACAAGCGAGTTCAAATTCTACAGCCAAAGGCTGCAATACCTATAATGTCTTTTGAATGTATTGGTCAGGATTTTCATGCAATTGTCATCTCTTTCTGATGGAAAGGAATAAATAATAGGTTTCTAGTATGAATAACAAACAATGTTTGATATATCTATACTGTAGCACCTTCTCTCTTGGTTTTATTTCCAAAGAAATTTTCAAATGCAAATCCACCAAATGAAAGGTAGGTACATTTGGAGGGAATCATTGGCAGTTTATCAGAGCAAAGTCATCTCTAGAAGTAAGCAACTGAGTGGTTTCCATCCTTCACAGATACGAACCCATTTGTCATTCTAATACTCTGTTTATGTTGAGCTGGTAGCTCAAAATACCAACGTTATGATTTGAAGACAATATAACTGACTGACAAGCTTTCCACTGAGTTTCCAAGCTTTGTGATCCTTCTTGGAGGAACACAACTTCCTTCTGACATGAGCTAGGCAGCTTTTAACTTTAATTTGTTGAAATATGTGTCCATATTTAAGGTATTCATTAAGATTTTTTTCTGGACTTGACTCCCTGAGCTTTCATTTCTCTGAGTTTCCCTCCATAAACTAAGATTCAGTCTTCACTGTGGGAAGAAAATAGATGCAAAGTCCTCTCCAATGGGTCAAACAATTTATCCACTGCATTCTAACTCCCACAAAACATGCTTTGACATTTTTTTGAGATTGTGGTTTAAAAAACAGAGGAGCTGTTACTGAACCTAGAACTTAAAGAACCATAATTCTTCATTGGCCAAAATTTGCTTTCTGACTCATGATAGGAGGAATATGATTCATAGGAGTCTTGTTTTGTGATTTATACCTTGATATATTCAGTTTCTCATACAAAAATTTTCTATAGAGGAAAAGGAGATGCAAGTAAAGTTGAAATATAACATCTGGAGCCAACCAAGAGCATTTAGATAAATTACTTGGATTGATAGCCATTTAGTTAGTTGACAAAAAAACCCCACCATTTTCCACAGAAAGCAGTCCTTATCAAGAGTGGTTCCAGTTGAAAATGTCTGTTCCCCTTCACCAGTGCACTGTTGTTAACACACAGCAGAGTAATCCATTTTACAAATGACCACCACTTAATCCTGTGATGAAATGCAGCAACACATAGTTGAACATCACATTACAGGAGTGTGCCAACACCTAGAAAATACATTGCAAATGTGAAAGTAGGTGTACATGTTTAAATTCTCAGTCTTATAAGCTGGTAACTCTCCTTTCTTTCTGTACAGCAGTGTTAATAGTTCACTTATCAAATCCACTATTTAGAAATCTGCACAAACCTTCTACATATAGTATGTATAGATTTCCTTTCTGTTCTACCTACCTAATATTGATTAATCTGCTCACCTTTCTAGTATAATAACTTTATTCACACACTATTATAGACCTTTGAATGTTAGTTACCCACAAGATGAATGGTGAACCCAATTAAGAGAATTCATATTCCAGTCAGCTGTTTTCCTCTCTTTTTTTTTTGGTCACTTGTTTGTCTAGTGGTGATTAAGGTTGCAGTTCCACTCATTAGTGAAGTGTTTTAAATGGTAATATCAATAACTGACAACAGCACTGCAGTAGGACTGACTGTTCTACAAATCTATAAAAACATGCCAAACAAAGCTTTCTGAACATCGTGTCTCCAGGCATGGGGGAAATGTTTAGTCCCTGCTTCCTAGCCTGGCTCCTGATCAATGTAAAGGATATAACAAAGGAGTGCCTGTTAAGCATACTAGCACTATGCTCTGTGCTTTCAAGTAAAACTGCCTTACACTCAGAGGTGCTAGCATAGGTTTACTTGGTTTGGGGAGAGAAAGAGAGAAAGAGAGAAAGAGAGAAAGAAAGAAAGAAAGAAAGAAAGAAAGAAAGAAAGAAAATTAAAAAGGAAACAACTGTCACATCTCCTCTACATGAATTGCTTCATGAACCATCACTGACAAATTCTCAGAGGTCAGGGATTTGATATATACTTCAAGAAGTCTTGTACTCTTAGAAATTACGCCCAAGATCTTGTTGTAATACTGCAGGATCAGCCTGGGGCATTTTCCACTTTGGGGATCTTCTGTGACAGAAGCTGTACACAGATGTAAAGAATAACTGCCCTTACCATAAATACCTTTTAAGACACAACGGATGGATTGAAGTTGGAGATGGCATTGGGAAAAATGAGTATAGAGAGTAAGATTACAAAATTAATGAGATATATTAGCCAAGAAGAGGAAGATTAACATTTTTACAACCAGCTTGAAAAAATAATCACAATTTACCATTGACCCACTTATTACTAAACTGCTGTATGATGGAGAAATCTTACTGAAGAAGAAATCTGTGTGTGCCTATTTCTGTATGGGCAGGGGATGGCTTAGTTTCATGAAGAAATATGGAATATGTAATCATGTTGTTTGTCTGTGTATATTTTAATCCATTTTCACCTAATAATGACCCAATTCAGAAAAATCAAACAAAGTAGCAGATCTCAAAGACTTTACATTCCAACACAAAAACAATCAGCATGACACGAAGTGCAGGAATGGCAGACAGCTCCAGTGTCATTTCTATCATGTCAGTGGTGAAAAGTTAAGACAATCTCTATGAGTCTCTGGCCAGCTGGCCAACCAGCATTGTCATCTCTTGCCCTTCTGCTCAAAAAGGTGGTAGGTGATGCTTGAGAGTCAATGATGTCATGAAGAGAGTGAGGGAACTTGAGAAGACAGAAGACATGAGAGAGTATTTCTCTAGAGATGAGGGGCATGAGAGAGAAGATATTATAATAGATATGAAAAGGTAGAGAGGACTCTTAAGAGGAATTTTGTAATACTATAGTGATCTATTTGGAGTGAATTTCAGGGAAGCTGAGTGCTACATTTCAACATGCACTGCCATGGGAGACCAAACTTCTCACACTGCTTCTCAATTTCGATGGTAACTTTAAATTTTGTACCTTTTTAAAAGTCCTAATAGAAAATGGATCATTCTGTGCTTCAAGTTTGAATTGCCTTGAGAACATAATTCTTTTTCTTGAAGAGAGGGAGTAACCAAACACACTGTTCCTGTCCTAAATCCACTTTATTCCCAAGTCCTCTCTTATCCTTGTTACTAAGGGACACTAAACATCAGCATCTCATGTTCAGAAAATGCATTCCCATTACTCTGCCACAGCATAAAGTACATATCTCTACAGAAAATATTACAAGGCCATTGTGTCAACATCATAAGTTTTAAGAGCAATTTTCCAAGGTTAGCAGGCATCAGCTTCTCAAATCCACGAGACTCATAAATTTCCTGTTATAGACTGTTCAGTAGTGTGACATCTTGCTTTCAGGAAGCATTTCTTGATGACCTTATATTACATTTTTATATTCATTCTGACAGCTTGTCCTTTTACATGAACTAATTGTCCTAACAGTCAGGAGAGAAGGCAGCTGTAAAACATTTGTCATTAATGTGCTTAGTTCCCTTTAAGAAATTCTCTACTTCTCTTGAATTAGGAAACTTAAGAGATCACCTGATCCATGACCACCCTCTCAAATCAAGACCATTAAATGAAAACCCTTGATGAGAGGAACAAATGTATAGATAAATCTACAGAGGTGTGCAAGACCAGCTGTAGTGTCTTCAGCAAATGGTGAGTTGGATATGTCTGGACTGAAGATATCAAAAGTAGAGATCATTTATGATGAATGTTTTCAGCTAACTTGCATAAATTCAAAGACTAGTCCCTTTAGGCTATGATTTTGTTCCCCAGATCATGCTCATAATCTTTCACCTTCCAAAATCATTGAAGGATCAACTAGGCTTAAGCATAACAGGACTCTACTGAATTCCATTTCAGGAGCTCCTTCCTGAAAGCCTCTAAACTGTGACACTAATTTCCACAACAATTTCATTCACCTCTGGGCTTTTGAAGAGTAATAAAGTCAGAACAAAGGAACAGTCTAGGTTGAAAGGTCCCTCTGCATGTCACCTCCTCCAACCTCCTACTCCAAGGGGTTGAAGCTTTGAAGTGAGTGCAAAACTTAAAGCTCAATGGTCTTCTTCCAGTCCCCTATTGTAGGACTGTATTTCAACTCCAAAATACACACGTTGAAGAGGGAAAAGTGTAGTTAATAGTCAGAATGGAGAATGTTGGCAGAAATCCCTGAACTGAGATCTTATAACTGATATTTGCATGGACTACACTTCTCTCCTGTTTCCATCCCACAGTCTTCTAGTCCTCTGTGTTTTTTTGTGAAACAATTAAAAATTTTAATCCAATTAGTGTGGTATATGCTACCTTCTACTGCAAAGAATTGGACTGTTATTTACATGAATTTCATGCCTCACCTCTGCCTCCCACTCCATTTGGTTTTGGCTGTGGAGACCTATCATTGACTTCAATAGGAAGAGCATTCATTTCTTAATTTAGATGAACTCATCTTTGTAATTACTCACAGGGTTTCTCAGGTTACTAGAAGGGGGCCAGAATTAAAAGACTCTTGTCACTGCTCATGGACAATTTTGTTGGTGAAACTATCTTGGGAATTACTCAAGTCTCTTCAAAACTGATGACAATATTTTCAAAGTTTAGCTCTTACAACAGAGGTGGCTTCATTGTTTGTCACAAAAGGAGAATTACATGTGTTAAGCGACTAAAAGACTTCCTTATTTTTAGAAATTAATAATATTTTTAGGTGTTGCTATGGAAGCAGCTTTGAGTGTGATCAGAATGCGTTAATACAAGACTTAAAATACACTTGCAGAAAATTGCCTACTCACTCTTTCAGCATCCTAAAGACCTCAGAAAATGTATGTAACATAAACTATAAATGTAAGCAGAGTCATTATGTAACTCTAATCAGTTGAAATAATCTTGGAAATGGATCCTGAGATTTGTAGTGATAAGGTGCACTCTTGAAACTGTAACATGCACTCTAAGCTGTAAGATATCTTTTCTGGAGGAAACTTAAGCTTATTCAAAACCTTCAAAAAGGGCAAGAAGGAGGACTTGGGTAACTATAGACAGGTCAGTCTCACCTCCATCCCTGGTAAGGTGATGGAACAACTTACCCTCAGTGCAATCTCTAGGCATATGAAAGATAAGAGGGTCATTAGGAACAGTCAACATGATTTTACCAAAGGGAAGTCATGTTTAATCAACCTGATGGCTTTTTATGAGCACATAACCAAGTAGCTAGGTGATGGTAGAGCAGTGGATGTGCTTTATCTTGATTTCAGCAAAGCATTTGACACGGTCTCCCACAGCATCCTCGCAGCTAAACTGAGGAAGTGTGGTCTGGATGATCAAGTAGTGAGGTGGATTGTGAACAGGTTGAAAGGAAGAAGTCAGAGAGTTGTGGTCAATGTGACAGAGTCTAGTTGGAGGCTTATGTCTACTGCAATCCCTCAGGGGTCAGTACTGGGACCAGTACTTTTCAATATATTCACCAGCAACCCGGATGAGGGAACAGAGTGCACTGTCAGCAAGTTTGCTGATGTCACAAAGCTGGGAGGAGTGGCTGACACACCAGAGGGCTGTGCTGCCATTCAGCGAGGTGTAGACAGGCTGGAGAGTTGGACAGGGAAAAATTTGATGAAATACAACAAGGGCAAGTGTAGAGTCTTGCATCTGGATAAGAACAGCCCCATGTAACAGTACAGACTGGAGACAGACCTGTTGGAGAGCAGCGTAGAGAAAATGGACTTGAGGGTCCTGGTGGAGAGAAGGATGACCATAAGCCACCACTGTGCCCTCGTGGCCAAGAAGGCCAATGGCATCCTGGGATGTATTAGAATGTGTGTGGTTAGCAGGTCAAGAGAGGTTCTCCTCCCCCTCTACTCTGCCCTGGTGGGGCTGCATATGGAATATTGTGTCCAGTTCTGGGCCCCACAGTTCAAGAAGGACAGGGAACTGCTTGAGACAGTCCAGCTCAGAGGCACAAAGATGATTAAGTGAGTGGAGCATCTCCCTGATGAGGAAAGGCTGAGGGAGCTGGGTCTCTTTAGTTTGGAGAAGAGGAGGCTGAGGGGTGACCTCATTAATGATTATAAATATGTAAAGTGTGAATGCCAGGAAGATGGAGCCAGGCTCTTCACAGTGGTGTCCAAGGATAGGACAAGTGTCAACGGGTGCAAGCTGGAGCATAGGTGGTTCCATGTAAACATAAGGAAAAACTTTTCCACTGTGAGAGTGACAGGACACTGGGACAGGCTGCCCAGAGAGGTTGTGGAGTCTCCTTCTCTGGGGACATTCAAAACATGTCTGTATGCGTTCCTGTGTGACCTACTGTAGGTGATCCTGCTCTGGCAGGGATGCTGAATTAGATGATCTTTCAAGGTCCCTTCCAATCCCTAATTTTCAGTGATTCTGTGATTCAGTAAAAATCCTTCTGTGAAGCAATACACTTTTCACAGAAGAGGAGACACACTGGTATTCAAATTTGTACAATCATGGATCTGTTTCAATCTCCTACTCCAGAAGTAAACAGCTATATAAAATTATCAGTCTAGTTATACTTTCAACAAACTCCTACTAGTTGAACTAATAAAGAGCAAGACATCTGTCAAATCTTCAGGCAATACATATTGGGTCAAAAAGTCCCCCACATTCTCCCACCCTGGTGTATCTTACATTAGGCACTTTACTTTTCTACTAAATGAGAAAAAGATTCTAGGTAATTCACTAGAAATACCAGTCTGAATCTGTTTCACCAGTAAGTATATAAGTATCAACAGCACATGTGAAGAAATATTGTGAGGTGGTGGGTGCTTGCAGCTTCCACTGAAAACAAGGTGAGGTCCATAGAAAACAAATTGGTCCATCTTTTGCCTTCATAAAACCTACCACAAATCCAGCTATCAGATCAAACTGTATGAAGCCCTACTTGTGTTTATGCTTTTCCAACTAACTCTCAAGCCATGGGGTGTAAGACCACAGGTAGAAAGGTGAAATTGGAGAAGTCAGTGTATTGTTTCTTCCTGACACCCTCTGAAATTTCCTCTTGAGAAAAGGTGCAAAAGTTGCTGAGACATTTATATATTTGCAAATTCTTTCACCCTTGTTCCTGTAGAGAAATTTGGAAAGATGTGTATGGAGAAAAGCTGAGTATGGAGAAAAGCTTTAACCTCTCATGTAGACTTTTTCAAAATTTATTTCACAGGGACATAATCTGGCCCATGAATTATGAATATCTGTGATAACTGAATGAAAAGTTGGAGCAAATAACCCAGTACTGATTGGCATAGACAAATTATTCCTAAAGGGAGAAAGTAGTGCTGAACTGGGAGATTGCAGTTCCACTAAGAACACCATTACTGTGAGTTTCTACCTTTTGATTATGCTTGATACACTACAATCACCTTTATAGTTGACAGCATCAGTTCTTGAGAGTTGTCAGTCAGTTCAGGATCCCATCTAGAGAAGAGAAGGGCAAGGGAATTTATCAGTGTATTCAGGCACAGACAAGTTTCCAGTAAGCAGCTGCAGTCTCTAACTTCCAAGAAATGTTTATAATTGAAGTATTTCTAGTATTTCTAGTTCCTCAAGGTTGACTGCAAATTTTTTTAGAACAGGGCACCTGTGCACCTCTTCTGTTGATGACTGGGAACTTAATAGCAGTTTGGAGGAAAAAAAAAGGGAAAAAAAAAAAAAGAGAGAGACTGCCTCTGTAATTTAGATTAAAGTGTTGAAATATTTTTTTAAGCAGAGAAGCAACTGATAGTTCAGGGTAGGATTCCCCTTGATGATCAAGATACCCAAATTCAAGACTGCAGAATAATAAACCTGAATGTAGGTGCCTCTCTGTGCATTAGGTGTCTATTCAAAGGAAATTTAATTAACTTAACTAAGTGGAACCTAAAGAGTATAAACTTTCCAGGACTCAAATCTGTGAATTCAGAACCTTTCTTGAGGTCCTGGGAAAGACATGTGAATAGCATCACTGCAGGTGATTAGGTCTAACAGACAATACAGTTAATCCACTAACAATACCATAGAAGCTCTTCAGGACATGAACTAATTCCTACTTTGTGTATGCATGTGATCTAGTGTTTTGAGATCTTCTTAGCAGGTTTTTGGATCTGATTCTAACGAAACCAAAGATAATGATAACACTAATTCATTTATGTCCTTGGCACCAACGTTCTTAAAACACTCCTTGATTATTACTATGTCTACACTTCTATCTAAATGTTCTCCAAGCCTGACAGCATGAATGAACCTTCCAAGTATAAAAATGGAAATGACGAAACAATTTTCTCTGGAACAGGCAATATGAATTATATATACTTTGGTCCTGCTACATTGCCAAGACTAAAAGATATATTTATCATTACCCGTGAAGCATCTGAAGTGTTTCACTGAATGATATTGATAAAATGTGGAAAACATAGGAAGAAATAGATAAATGGAAAAAAAAAACAGATGAAGTATAGAAAGGAATGACTGACAAGGTAAAATATCCTGATCTAAATGACAGACACAAGGGAATGTGAGGAAATAGTCTAATATTTGAAAATTTTAGAATTATACAGCAAATTGTGGCTAAGTAAGGAAAAAATAGTGTATTTTCAGGGATGTGGATAGGCATATCTTAATAGACCATTCCATCTTTATATGCTGTGTTTAGCTGTTGGCCTTCTGTGAACTCTCTCCAGTTTGTCAGCAGTTAATGTCTTTCACTCTACAGGCTTTTAGAAGCAGGATCATGCAGACATTCATTTAAGCTTTTGTCAATAGTGCTGCAGTAGTTTATTGACAAAGCATTATTTAGGATTCAGAGCCTGGGTCATTCAACGGTGTGCAACACTGCAGTGAGTTAATTCAGCTAGTGATTTTAGGATTTTAAGAGCAAGTTATGCAAATCTGCCAGGAATCACTTCAGTAGCTGAGAAGGGACAAAGGCAGCAATTTCTTGTGGTCCTCTTAGACTTACTTACTATGTGTAAGGAAAAAAAAATAAAATAACAACAATTTTGGTTTGCTAGAGATAGATGTTTTCCTCTTTTCCATTTTAAAATAGTTTTATCTCCATTAAGGTTGAGATTTTTGTATTTGAATGCATTAAAAACCAACATGAAATCCACGCAAAATCCGCTTCACATATGTACTCCACTTAAAATCATCTTTAAGTAACAAATCCCTGCTGTTAACTTACTCAAAAATAAAACCCCTTATTCAGTGATTTTGAAATTCAGCATACCTGGATTCACTATTGTTTATGTCCCCCACATCTACAGAACAACTACTATGTGCTTCCTGTTGGAGAAATTGGAGTAAAAAAAATCTAAACAGCCTACACTAGTTCATTGCTTCTCCTCTTGACTCCAGTTTGCTTGGGATATAATAGTGATGAATGCAAAAAATGTTAGAATAACAATTATTTAGAGTGAAAAAAAAAAGGTAAAAAAAAAAAAAAAGTGATCCAATTTCCCTAATTATTCTTTGTACCAATATTTGACTCTGTGTAAATCCAGTGAAGATTTTTTTTTTCCAGCCTGGATATACTAATCTCTTCATTCTTCATTATAATATCTCTTTATTCAAGGACTGAAAAGAAAACAAATAAACTTATCTGTTCTCACTTTGGTCTTTTTCAATTGCATTTGCACTTTATAACAGAAAGGAATCTTATTCAAATAAACATTTGAATAAGATCTTGATGTAAAACAAGAATAAAATGAAGTTTTCTCACCAGCCAAGGAGAAAGCAGATGAGCACTTAAGGGCTCTTGTAGTACTCAAGAGGAAATTAACCCCCAATCTGCCTCTGTCTTCCATCTCCACACATATTACATAAATTCAAGAATAATAAGCTCAAGTCCCACGTTTGCTTCAAGTTTGGACATCATTTTGGCATACATTAGAGGCCTGATAAGAGAAAGCTATCTCACCACTTCCTCACCTCCTCTTTACTAGCACTTGTGTTTCTGCAGCCAGACAAAGGAATTGGTTCAGCTGAAAGAAACACACAAAATTAATCAGCTTTCAGCTGATAAAATCTCTAATCTGTTCCTTTGTGCAACCACGTGAATGCTACTATAGCACAAAAGCTCCATGTGGAGCACCAGCTTGTGCTGGATTGAAGTGGCTGTGTTCCTACAGCTTGAGAATTGTATTTGTCTGATTTGGAGAAACACTGTTACATCTCATGGTTTGATATCTGCAAAGGAATATTGAATGGTAGGTGTTGCAGAAGAAAAAGTTGTTTTAAAAATGGTTACTCACTTTTGACTTATTTTCCCTCTTTCCTTATTCCTTTACATATTATTTCTGACCTGAAATCTTCAAGATAATGCCATGGTCAGTGTATTTCCAGCACCATATGTGATGGGAGGTTAGGTGTTTTCATAGGTGACAAAGTCTCCAGTGGCTGTTAATAACTTCATATAAAGTCACCTTCATATCAGTGAATTTGTCACTTATGATATAGAAAACTTCATTTAGTATGACCAGTATCACCATAGAAGTGATGAATATTCCAAGTGGAGGGGGAAAAAATAAAAGAGAGATAAAATGTAGCAAAAAAATTATTTGTTTTCATATATAATTGATTTCACATATTTTTTACCTCTGTACGTCAGCACCTCCTTTTCCCTGCTTTTATATTTTTCTAAAAAACAAGTCTTTAATTTTTCACTTCACAGTTTCTGAATTCCTTTCCATTCAAAACTTTTCCTTCCTTCTTTTTTTCTTCATCCAAAAAACCAAATTGGTCATTCATCAACTTCCTACTTGTTTTTTTCTGTGTTTATTCTATGATCTCAGCTTTGACTTTAAGCTGCAGCTGTACTCCTGTTTTCCCTCAACAGTGCAAGAATTTTAACTTTTTTTTTTTAAATTAAAAAGTAATTAATAAAACAACCCATATTATCCAATTTCATTTCCAACTACTGTCGTGTCCTACTTTCACTGTCTGCGGCTGCCCCCTGGAGTTCCTCTCTTATAATTCCATTTTAGCCTCTCCTATTTTTCCTTCATACTTACACCACTCTCACCACTATCTCTCATGTCTCCTTGACCAAAAATCAGAATATGTATGTTCTCTCCCCTCTCTTAGGCAGTCACCCATGTGCTACGGTCCTGCTCAGGTACTTTTTCTTCAAGTTTTCCATCCCTAAAATCCATGACTTTTTATTTTCTTACCCCCTAATTTCTCTAGGCACTTCTTATGTCTTTCAGAGGATCTTCATTCCCTCTTTCTTTACCCTTTTATGAAGGTTATTATCTCATTTTACCAGGTCACTATGGGTGATCAGATAGGTTCCTGAACTCTACAGTATGGATACCTGTATCCTGGAGGTCAGGTAATCAGATCCTTTCTATGTTCTCTGTTTTCCAAGGAAATCTTGCCTAATACTTCAAATCCAATAGAGCAGTAGCAGTGTTCTTAGTCTTTTCACTAGTTCACCACACTATGTTCTTTGTCAACTACTAAATAAGTATAATTATCCCACAGATTCATCAATTTGTTGTATTAGGAGTGTCCATCAACATAGGGACACTTTATATCTAAATCTTTCTGATCATCTTTGAACGTGTTATCTTCTATGTATACAAGAAATTCTTACTCAGGTTCTCAACATCTCACAGCCTGATCTCCACTGTATCATTTTCTTTGTTGTTGATATTGCTTTATAACCCCAAAGAGGCTGCTTTCTTCTCCCACTCTGCTACATTATCCCACTTCCTTTCACTTGAGGTTTGTTTCTAACACTTTTTATCAAGCTCACCCATCCTTTTCCATTTACTAACAAGCTGTTAACTCTAACCTAAATTAGCTGGGTCACCCTTAATGACCTTTTAATTTATTTGCAAAGGCTTATTTACTTTGTCTGTTCTGCCTGTCTCAGCTGAGATGGGGTTCCCATTAATAATAGCAAATCTATTTTCTTGGTCACCTTTACATTTCTCTAAATCTTTTCTTTACCACACGCATCAACCAGTCAGTGGGTTCTGTGCACATAACACTGTCCAAAGTGGTGACTAATGTTACATCATTAATTCATTCTTCTCTCTCTTTGTCCAGCTTTATTTTCTTGTCTTAAGCATTGTTGAAGGTTCCTTCAATAAGAGACATTTTCTCCTACATTTTCCACTTTAGAGTTCCCTGTATTTCTCTAATATGCATCAGAATTCAGCAAAATCACAAAAATCATATGGATAACTGAGCTTCTGCTTCTTGTCTCTTAACACAGAATCAAACACAAGTGAGTAGAAACTGCCTTTCACCTTCAACTATTAAAAACAGAAAAAAAGAGCAATTAATTTTGTGCAGCTTTTAGAATATAATGGTGCTTCATCCATAGTTCTAGAGTAAGATCAGATTGAACTTTTGATGGACTTTAGAAGCTTTATCTCTTTCCCTTCATTTCACTTCTGAGTCTTGCTCTCAGCAATATATACAAATGCTTGCCACACTACCGTGAAGTGAGGACACAAATAGGGGAGGCTATGCCAACCATTTATTATTACATTGTCAAGATCTATCTTTCACAGAAAATTCTGTTATTTAATTTTTCGTGTTAACTGTGGTGCCAAAGAAAAAGGAAGAAATAACTCGCTTAGAGCCGCTCAGTATTCTAGAGTTTCCAGAACAGAATTAGAAGGTGTTAAATACTTTTTTTCTCCTAAAATTACTATGTCATTTTTAACTTTTTCTTTCTAGTTAGGCCCTTTAGAAAAGTTATGGCTTCTTCATAGCTACAACATTGTTAAGGAAGGTGTTCAGCTGCTAAATGGATGTTCATTCTATAATGATATTTCAATAATACCTCCTAGATACCTCCTGATTGCACAAGTATTCAGAGATGCTGAATAGCTAAAAATAGCATAGTTGCCCACTGAAACTTCCTTTTATCTGCATACTTGTTGTCTTTCCTCTCTGTCCATGAACTGATATTACAGATATCTATTTTTCCTTCCCTCATCTACTCCCAAGAGGCATATTTACTAAATTATAGCTATCGAAGATTTTATACTCTGGATCTTTTTTTTAGGTTAGAAAATCCTAGATTTTAGAGCCCCTAGATTGCAGGGGTTCATCAAAACCACTAACATTTGTGACACTTTATTGCAATAACATAAAGTTTTCTTATTGTCAGATATTTTGAAGCCATTGGGTTCAACTGCAATTTTGTGACATCACTACATTTGTAGCACAGAATTTTGTATTTCATCTCTGACATTAGTTACCATTGGAAAATCTGACTGGATCAGTTTGCAAATCTAAAAGATCACTTGTGACTCTATGACAAAAATAATATTAATACTGTCCTTGAAAACATGTCCTGTATTTTCCTTTTATTATTTTCTTGGTTTTGCTAGGAGAGAGTTAATTTTCTTCTTAGTAGGTAGAATTGCTCTGTTTTGGTTTCAGTGTGGGATTTGTTATGCGAAGACTGTTGATAAAGTACAAATGTTATTAGTTGCTGTTGGAGCACAAGGCCACTGTGTTTGGCTGGTTCACAGCTGCATTAGGACTGGGAGAGAGAAGCACAGTGAATAGCAAACCCCAAACTGGTATTTGGATGTGCCAATGAAATATTCCATATCATACCCTGTCATGTCAGTACATTAACCAGTGTTGACTGGAAAACAGGGGTATTCTCTCAGGGATTGCTCGGGCTTGCTCTTCCAGGATTGTGGTTTCGGTTTTGGGACTGTTTCTGGTCCGGGATCACTGGCTTACACAGGCTGGACATCCATTGACAGGTGGTGAGCAATTGCACTGTGCATCACTTATTTGTATATTCTGTTATTACTGTTATTATTTTTATTATTTTATTTTAATTAGTAAATTGTTTTTATCTGAACCCATGCGTCTTCCTGCTCTCTTCCTTCCAATTCTCTCTGCCACTCCCTGGGAAGTGACAGGGAGAGTGAGAGAGTGACTGTGTTTGGCTGCAAGCCAAAGGAATGAAACCACCACATTTATTATTTTTAAGAATCCTTTAATAAAAAAGTTATTCACTCCCCACAAATTCTTCCTCACACAATAGTGTGCTGCAATTTAATGCACTTGTGAAACTTCGATCCAAACCTGACAGTTATCAACATAAATACTACAGTGGGGTTGGGATCAAGCTCTTCTTTTAGTATTGGCTAAACTTATTCTATAATTAATGTGCTAAAAACACAAAGACAAACATGTATAGATACTGAATAAAACTGCACCTGGTACTGTGAGTCAGATGATGAAGGAATAGAAGCTAATTTTCTTTACTCAATTACTTCCACAGAGCAATAATTATTAGGAATCTGCTCAGTTACAGAATATCAGTGCTGCATGAAAAAACCTTCAGGTCATCATGTCTAATGCAGCTGTTGGTGGGAAGTCATGCTGCATTGCTTCTACCTGTTTCTCCTGGGTGGAACAAAATGTTTTCTCTCATAAGCCTCTTGCCTGTGTAAAGCTGGCTGTTTTGTTATTCAATGCAAGTCTGTGCTAGACAAGTAATGTACACCCTGCTAGCAGCAGCAAGGGGCCAGAGGAAGCTCTGTATCAGTGTATTGCAAACATTAGCTCTGGAACACAGTTTCATTTCCCATTAATTTGTGGTCACCAGATGGTGAACCATCACTTTTGTCAATCTGCACAATGATGGGGGCATTGCTGTTGACTGCTTATCCTTCAGATATTTGACAGAGACAGTCTTTTAAATGCTGTTCATTTTATCTTCTGTCATATTGAAGTTTTCAGCAGTATGGTTTTACTCTCTGAATTCCATTTGTTTCTTTGAAATTCCTCTTTGCTGCTGTTTATTTTAATCTTAGCTTTTATGAGCTGCTCATCCTGAATATCATTGCTATGCATGAATTTAAAGCCAAACAAAACCAGCACGTTTATTTATTGGAACTATTCACATCTGCAAAACAGGAAAACTTTTTTGCTTTGTTCCCAGGGGCAACATAAGCTTTCAGAGAAGGTAACAATAACAGGAGAAAAGATATAAATTAGCAACGCTTTTAAATGTACTGGGACAAATAATAACTGTAAAATATTTGACTTTTACAATAAGCAGTTTTAATTCCACTCTATAAAAATGGACTTATTTGCAAAATAAGTACATTTGCAAAATTTTTGTGAAATGTAGTGAGTTCTGAGTTACTCCCTACTTCCCACCTGGTACTAATACTGACTTGAAATCTCACTTTCATTTTCAGATAATTACCAGATCTGAAATTGTATTTTACACTTAAAAATGTAAATCTCATACCAAAAAGGGAGCAAAAATCTTTAAATGGGCCCAGTATCAAAGTCTTTCTTTTAGAGGATTCCCCTATGAGAACTCACAAGTTGTGGTTCATGTCTTATTAAAAAGGGCAGGAATGACAGCCTCTGAGAAAATCCTAAGAAATCCTTAATCTCAAAGCAGATATTTCTGATCCTAAAAAAGTATCTTCCTCAAACAATATGGAAATTTAGAAAAATAAAGTGTTTACTTTTTAGTGAGCTTGCTCTTTCCTCCCAAATGACTAATAGTCCCACAAGATGATCTAATTCAACCAGTTCAGGTTTTGTGCCCTAGAAGCCTATAAGAGAAAAACACTTCCAACTAAGTCTTCTGAGAGTGTCATTGTTCATGGGCAGCAAAGTGGAAAGGTAAGGGGAAGATAAAGTCTCATTGCACCTTTTAAACCCTTCTTTGATGCCCCTAAACTCATGGGATATCACTGTACTTTGATGGCAGGAAGTGCCTCTGGTTTAGGTAGAATTACTTCAATACAGATTTGAACAAAGAACACTTAAATCTAAAATCATTCAGACACTCAGTTAAGAAGAAAACATAAGCTCACACTAGATCTTTAAAGTTTGAGAAATCATGGAAAAAAAAACCCCACAGCTAAGGTTCTCCTTCTTCATCTTTATTCTCTAGTATGCAGTAACTGAATATTTGCATTTCTATGTGTTTAGTTCAATGAAGAAAAGAGCTCCAGCTTCCACTGGATTTTTTTCTCATTAGTCTCTATGCAAGTATAAAAATGTTCTTTAAAAGATCTGAAGCTCAAAAACTTGTTTAAATGTGGTTGGATAAGATTTTGCATAATGGGGCTGCAATTTGGCCATGACATACAAATATCAGTATAGTTTAAAAAAATAGATCATAATAGAAAAAGGTGAGGGTTTTTTTATTTTCCATGTAATGCACAGTTACACTGCATAGCTTATTCACAGGGCAACTAAACAGTCCATGAAAATAATGCAGAAGAATGTGGAAGTCATTTATTTCTAGAGATATAACTCCAAATCAATGTCATTTCAGGTAAAGGTGAATTTTTCACTTTTTTTCCTCAGTTCCCCAGAATCCCAGTTCTTATTTATTCAGATCATAAAGAAGTTGATGTTTATAAGACAGCTTTGAAATTATTTTAGTAATTCAAAAATGTATCCAGAGACTGCTAGTATTTCACCATGAAGTGTGTACTGCTTGCTGAGGTGGTGGGATGAGGTGAGAAGAACAGATAAAAGCTAAGCTTTAGTTGTTCTAAAGAATGCTGTTTGTGCATATTTTCCCTTTGCCTGTGAAGAAAAGCAGCACAGAGTGATTTTCAGAAACCTACGTTTGTGCTGTTCTTCTTAGTTCAGTAAATTGGTAGCAGTTCAGTAGAAAAATTGGAACTTTTCATTCACCCTTTCAGTTTCTTCACAAAATTAAGGTTGCCAGAAGTCTAGATGTAATTTTAAAAGTTCCCATGTTATTAATTTATCCTGTTACAATGATAAAAAAAAAAAATCTAGTCTCCTGCTAGGTAGAGAGGAAGCCAGAGGAAGAAGAAAGGAAAGGAAATAACAAAAGTTCAATGTCTACCTACAGAATTCAAATGCCCATTCCCATGAAGACATCTGACAGGCTGAACTGTGCAAGGAAAGCACAGCACTGCCAGAAGTTTAATTCAGTTACAGTCACAGCTATTAGTCATTCTATTTTCAGAAGCAATAAATACACTCATGGTTAAAATTTATATATAAAATGCTGGAGTGCTGGTCTAACTCTTTTTCTTACCACCACTCATAGGGGCGGATGGGAAGGATGTGTTAGTATCTAGGAGAAAAGAAACAAATTGGGTTTCATGAGTCACAAAGAGCATGAAAAAATACAAGGACATATTGAAAATAAATATATGAACTTATTGGGGTGAAGGCTCTAGGTTTTAGAGTGTGAGTGCCTTTAGGGGAAAGACAGAATCAGACACACAAAGTTGAAAGTAGTATAAAATAGTTTTTATTTTTATAAAACATAAGAGACATTAAGCTATTAAAACCTGGATTCAAAACCAATAATCACTGCCTCTTCTCCTGCTTCTTATTCTTCCATGAGACAAATTATTTAGCGAAAAAAAGAAAACCCAATTCTCATGGTTATAAATATGTAGTGACAGTAGGCTGCATTTCCTTACCTGGAACAGTGGCAGTACTAATAATAGGGTGGTTCAAACTGGTACTCAGGCAGCTCCATATTACATTCAAGCAGGGTTTGTTTTGTTTCGGAGGTGGTGGGGTTGTCAGTTTTATTCCTCAGATACTCTGATTTAATCAAAACTATCAAAAAGAGAATAATCCATTATGAACAGCTTTCAACAGGAAAAATCAAGAGATAAAAGTGGGGTATAGCTTCATCAGAGTTAATGTTAGGACAAAATTTGCTTAGGGACATGGTTTAGTTGGGGACTTGTCAGTGTGAAGTTAATGATTAGACTCAATGATCTTAAAGGTCTTTTCCAACCTAGGTAAATCTGTGATTCTGTGATTCTGTGAAAATTACTACCTCTTAGTGAAGCCCTGAATATTTATACCACCTTGTAAATGAGTTAAGCCTTCTCTGTATATGGTAGAATTCACTTTCCTTAACTTGCAATAGAGTCTAGGCTGTCTTACATAGAAATATGTACCTTAATTTATGATTCATCTAGCATATTTACATACCTACCTTCACATGAGGTGAATCAGGCCATAAGTTTCAGTGACTCTGTTGATGAGGTCTGCGAAGGGGGTCTGTGTTGAATAACTTGGGCACTGACATGTGTAGTTAAATCAACTATCCATCATAAGGGTTTAGAATGAGATTGTCAGCTAAGGATTATTTGCTGAATATTCATTGGTCTTTGTGCTTACGCAATTTTCTCCATAAGGAACCTCTTTCCAGTTATTTATGAGGAATTGATATTGAAAGAACAGACCAATTGCTGCAATGCCTTGTTCCTTCAGTATGTGAGTAACAAGGAACACCAGCCACAATGTACCCTTGTGACAAAGAAGGTAAACGTCATCCTGGGCTGCATTAGGTAAAGCATTGCCAGCAGGTCAAGGGACATGATCCCTTCCCCACTACTCAGCACAAGTGAAGCCACCTCTAGAGTCTTATGTTAGTTTCTGGGTTCCTCAGAATAAGAGACACATGGATATGCTGGAGAGAGTTCAATGAAGGGTCACTGTCCTGGTTTTTTCTAGGATAGGGTTAATTTTCTCCTCAGTAGCTAGAAAGTGCTGTGTTTTGGTTTTAGTGAGGATTGTTATGGGAACAGTGTTGATAACTACAAGGACACGGTGCTGGTACAGTTTCCAAGAAGAGAGGACTGGAAGAGGGAAGTGGAGAAGAAAAGTGCAGTAGTAAAACCCAGAACTGACAGCTGGATATGCCAATAAAACATTCCATAGCATATTATGTCATGTTCAGTATATTAACTGGGGCTGATTGGAAAGGGGGGGATTCTCTCAGGAATCACTCAGGCTCATTTTTTCCAGGATTATGATTTCAGTTTCAGGGTTCCTTTTCACTCCTCTGGGATCATTCTCAGCAGGTGGTGAGTAATTGTACTGTGCATCACTCACATATAGAGTTGTTATCATTATTACTCTTATTATGCTTATTATTTTAATTTTATTTTACTCCAATTATTAGATTGTTCTTATCTTAACCTACAAGTCTTCTCACCTTTACACCTCCAATTCTCTCCTCGATTCTCTGGGTTGGGGGGAAGGGGGTGGGGGGAATGTGGTACTGCCAGTGGCTCTGTCTTGTTTGGCTGCCAGCTAAGTTAAACTATCACAGTCAAAAAGGTGGTTAAGGACTGGACTATCTCTCCTGTGAGGAAAGAATGAGAGCTGGGACTGTTTAGTCAAAAGAAAGCTCTTTTCAGTGGTGCCAAGTGGCAGGACCAGAGGCCATGGGCACAAACTGAGACACAGAAAGTTCCATCTGAACCTCAGGAAACACGTTTCTACCGTGAGAGTGACTGAGCACTGGAACAGGTTACCCAGGGAGGTTGTGACTATCTTTGAGATAGTCAAAAGCCGTCTGGACACAGTCCTAGACAACTGGCTCTAGGTGGCCTTGCTTGAACTGAGGGGTTGAACTAGATGACCTGCAGAGGTCCTTTCCAACTTCAGCCATTTTGTGATTCTCAGATTCTGTGATTCTATGATAGAGGAATAATGTGAGATCAGTTAATTCCTACCTTTAATGATCAGATACCAATTTAAAACTGAACGTATCAAGGAGATTAACAAACTGATTTCACTCAAGAACTGGAGGTAGCAGAACTATACCAAGGTAGCCTGACTTCTGAGCCCCTCCAAAATTTGCAATCAAGACACAATGGCAAGAAAGGGATGAAAAAGAAGCTTGTCCATGAAGGTGGACTCAGACTGCATCTGAATGGATCATTCTAAGCTTCTACACCAACTATGAGACACAACATGGAGGGTGTTGGAAAGAGGCAAGGGATCACAGTGGGGATTGCTTAAAGCTATGAGAAGTTGTTAGTTATAGAAAAGACAGTGAAGCACTTTCAACCCAAAGCGAAGACAAACGTTCCTCAGTTCACAGCCTCAGCTTCAGCACTTTTCTGCTTAACCTTTTGTCCTGGTTTTCCAAAGTCAAAAAGAAAACCAAGCCACCTTTGGTCATTTTGTATTTATAAGGGTAACCTGTGTTTTCAGTTTTTGTCCATAAAATACACACCCCCAGATTTTTAAATATATATATTTCCCCAGATGAAGGTTAAATCCTGAGCTAGTAACACATTGTTTGCAATGATTATTCATACAGAATAAGTTAGGCAAGGCTTGGTTTACCTTTTGTTTGTTGGTGTGTAGATTTAAATACATGGAAAATGAGTTACTGGAAGTATACAACTTCACAGTCTGTTAAATGGAAATATATCCATTGTTTTGAGGATTTTCATATTGATCTGAAGCCTACTGAAATAAATCAAAGGGTTTCAAGCTATACACTAGTTTTTCTTCAGGAAAAAATATAAAAAACCCTTTATAAATAGGGTATTGGTTTTCCTTTCACAAGCTAGCTAACACATAAAAGGCTGCATTTGTTGTCATTTAATTACAGCACATCAGGGATAATACAGCATTTTTGAGAACTGTTCCATAATTCTGGTCATGTCTCATAAAACTGTCTCATAAAAACCAGAAATAATCCTCTCAAATAAATAAAAGAGAAATTACAATGTCTGAGGGACATTAAATAAATTAAAAAAAAAAAAGAATAGAGGGGTAACAGGGTTGGATAATTGATGACATCTGGATGAATGATGGACAATATTTGTAATGTGTAAAACCAGACTTATTAGAAATAAAAGTTGCTTCAGCCTCTATTAAAATGCCAAAATAAGGTTTTTTTCATCTTTACAGAACAGCTGTATATCTGAGGACCTATATCAGTGTTTCATTTCAACCTTGCAGCTCTTGATGGTGAAGATTTCACCTGCTCCTGGCTTATCAGCAGGGAATAGACTTGGAGAGACATCCATGTTGTGCTGGAGCATGAACCAAAATATGGCCATGGGATGGGACATGGGATTGCTCAGAACACTGTTTTGTGGCCATCAACATTGGCTTTGTACGTGCTACCCAGGAGGGAGCTGTGTGGAGGTGAAGGAGAATGTGACATCAACAGTGCTGCATCTGCTGCAGAGGACACTTTTAAAGTGAAGGAGACCTTCTCCACTTAATTAATCTTTGGATCTGGCCTTACATGCTCTTGCAATACAATCAACATAGTCTCAGTATCTCTAGAAAGGAAAATTGAAAAGAAAACAAAACCAGAGGGGTTATGTGTTTAACTAAATGCTTTCCCTCTCAGTGAGGTAGGTGAGCTTCTCTGAAATCTGGTTTAATTTCAAGTTTACTCATATTAAATCACTAAGAAGACTCAGTTAGATTTTTGAAGTCATGCCAGTGCTTAAATGAAAAGTGAAAACTACCAGAATGCCTCTGTGTTGCTGTTTGTTTCTGATGGAGACTGAGGAAGAACCATCTGCTTTTTACTATTTTCAGGCATTGCTTAATAGTGAAAAAGCTTTGTCAGCACACAGATCTTGAAGTATAAGGGATGAGATTGCTGGAGCTATGCCAAGGTAGTCTGCTTTCTGAGAAATCAGGGTCTTCTGCATCAACAAGTTGAACACACGACATAAAATTGTCACAATATTGGACCTCCTTCAAAACTTACTCATCTTGGCCACTAAGTGTTGTCTGTGACAAGCCAGGAAAAAGGACATCATTCCTAGAGTGGGGGAGTTGTCACCAAATTATTATATGATGTATATTTACTGGAAAAACCCTTTT
Organism: Caprimulgus europaeus; assembly: GCA_907165065.1. Next base: position 55,776,079 of record OU015530.1, on the reverse strand, counting down.
TTTAATATTCTATGTTCATACTAACTTAGTCAGTAGTTATCAGCTATGTCTGTAATAACAAATTAAACAGTGCCATTAACCATTACCTGACCTCAAGGTGAATGACATGCTCTCAACATGTTATTAAATTCTCTAGGCCTTCAGGTAGAGTAGTTAAACTGTATGTTGGGTAGAGTCCCTGGTCTAGTCTAACAACTGAACAGTGCCAGGGAGTCCCAAATGACCATGGTCAAAAGAGTACCAAGTACAGTTATAGCAATTTACAAGTGTCCATCCTGGGTGGCAGTGCTTGAAACCATGCCCTGAGATTAGGACAAGAGGAAATGGCCTCAAGTTGTGTCAGAGGAGGATCAGATTGTATATCAGGAAAAATTTCTTCACTGCAAGGGTTCTCAGGCACTGGAATGGGCTGCCTAGGGAAGTGGTGGAATCGCTATCCCTGGAGATATTTAAAAGATGGGTAGATGAGGTACTCAGAGATATGGTTTAGTAGTGGACAGGTACAGTTGGACTCAATAATCTCAAAGGTTTTTTCCAACCTAACAATTCCATGAATCTGCGATTTGCTAACGTAGGTGTACCTGTACTGTTTGTTCTCTGTAATTGCCCTTAGTTTTTCATATGACAAATTTCCACATAAATCCAATTTTTTTGTGCTAGTCCCCGAGTCCATGATCTTAATCTCTCATACCATTCATTGTTATTCCACTATCTATTAACCTTTCTCTAGGGTATACAAGCCATCTAGAGTGACTCTCCAGTTCTACACCATGTTGAGCACACCTCTGAGAAATGCTCCTTCAGTAACTGCCCTTAGTGCATATCTACTTTGTGTGGCAAAACATTTAGTGAAAAGGTTAATTACTGATTGCTCCAAGGGTGATCTACTACTAATATGACTCCTTTTGCTAATTCTCCTTTCAGAATAACTGATTTCCATCATGCCTTTACTTTGTTCATTGACTGCTTGTAATTCACCCAAGCAACAGCTGTTCCTGAGCTGACTTGGTGAGAATCTGCCCGTGTCATTTTTCTTAATATGAAAGATCACCCATAAGTTTTCTTCATTCCAGTCAGGATGCTTTTGAGTCATACATTGTGTCTTTATCTTTGGCAGTTTTCTGCTCCAAGGACCTGTTCTGATAGTAGAATTAATGCTTCTTTTTTACAGTAATCCCTCTCCAAACAAGGTGAGTGCACATATTTCCCCCTACAGACACCTTTTTCCTCAGCACATCCCATTTTCTGTTAACTTTCAATGCATTTAATCTATTACCCTTATTCCTCTATGGGTTTCAGATCATTGTGTGCTCCATGATACTATATGTTATCATCTTCTCTGTTCACACATATTTTCGTAGAAGATGTCATGGCAGAAAGGGAGTAAAAAAAATTAGGAAGAAGACATCGAAAATATAGGTAGAGTTAATGACAATTCCATGATTTCCAAAAAAGTTTCAGAGATACAGTTAAAAAACAAGATGGAAACTGATGCTTTCCTAGGACTTTGAAAACCACTGAAATGTCAGTTAAATAGCTAAGCTATTTTTCTGAAGCACATGTTAGTTTTATTTGAGAAGTGTTTTGAAGCTTGGGGTGGGTGGAGTGGATGCTTTGTGAGCTCCTCTGTTATCAGGTCAGAATTTAGTTTATCTAACTTCAATCATCCAAAAGTTAGTCATCAAATCTAACCTAGTCATTAAGGTCCTTCATAATCAGTGGAAAGACAGAGGCATCTTTAAAACATGACTCATTGCTCTTTAAACAGTTATTTTATTAGGGGCTGACTCTGAAGAAATCTGTCACTTCCTTGGACTTCAAAGGGAATTTACATGACTGGCCTAATTTTCAATGGCTAAATTCAGTTGGGATTAATCCTAGTTTCCATATGAGTTCCATGGTTGCTTTCAGTCATGGGAAACTGATCTTAGAGATTAGCTTATTTCTTCCAGCCCTTATTATGTAACTTGGTTAAGTATTTTGGTAAACCCTGCAAGTTTGCCATCAAGGATGTATATGCTTAAGATATGTTTAAAATTTTTGACTCAGCACAGTGCTGAAGCTAATGGAGGCCATATTTAAAATGGGAAACATCAGGAGTTTATATTCCTTAATGTACATATCTTAAATTTTCTGCAAAAAAGATGTGACTAACATTGTCCATACAGTGATGTTAGGTGTTACTGATAGTGTACAAAGACAGTAGCTTTGTCACTAAGTGAAAATGTGTTTTTAATGTGAAACTACATTATTGCCTAAGGCCTAGTTATGTTCAATTAATGACATAATGGAAGAAGTTCAGTGACACAGTCACTAACTTCATATAGTCCTTGTATAACAGCCCTTCACAGGAGTAGGAGTTTGACCTTTGACTTTATAGTCCAGTTCAGCATCTACTGGTCTGGTTTTCTGTACTTCTGGTGGGACTGTGCTTTGACTGAAACACTCAGATTAGTCATCCTTCCAGCATAAAAATGCCTTGACAGGCAGTTAGACTGACAGAATATATAAAGAAGTAGAGGGAATAAGGAAAACAATTTTTTTTTTTTGCCAAAGTGTGTCATCAGCAAAGCTCAGAAATTTATTTAGACTAACAAGAAAGAAAAATTACAAAAGGCTGACAACAGATAGTCTACCTCAAATCAATATAAAATAAAAATAAAAAATATCCAAGATAGTATTTTAATGGGAAAAAACTAACAAACAAACAAAAAACCCAAACAAAAAAAAACCCCAAACAACCCCAAAAAATCCTAACAAACTCAGTTACCTGAAATGGCAAAGATAACTCTCTAGGTAAATTATCTGGACATTTTTCCTTCAATTTCTAAGCCCCCTATAAGTGCTAATCTATTTACCGACCACTTTATTATCATATTCCCTACTGTAAAGATGGGCAACTAGGAGGCAAAAAAGAGTCATACCATGATCAAGATTATACAAGAAGTCTGTGGCAGATTAGAGAATTAATCAAGGTCCCTTGGCTTCTAGGCTAACATCATTTTTCAAAATGCCAATCAACTCCTGTGTGAGAAATTAAAAAAAACAAACAAAAAAAAAAAACAAAAAAAAAACCCAAACCCACCCCAATATATCTATATATATATTTTTAATATCACCGGGTCTGAGTTGTAAGGAACATTTTTCAACACTAGCTAAAGCAAAAATACCAAGGCTCCATTTTACACAGCTTCAGAGCTGAGTATCTTGAAGTGAACAGTCATTTTGGAGAGCAGGCACAACTGATGGAATCAGTCAGAAGTTGTGTGCTGTGTTTTCCATAGCTTCATACACATGCAGGCACATTATTTTTTGCCAACAGCTTTATGTGACTGACAGCTTCTCTGTCAGCAATGTGCTGCTTTGTGCATGCAACTTGGCAAACAGATAGCTCCTTGTACCAGAAACAGGGTGTGAGGTGATACAATTTCTGTATAAAGATGTCTTGTTCTGAAGGGGGCTCTGATGAATGCAAATATCTTCAGCAATAAATATTTTAGGGCATATTTTTACTGCTGAGTCTGTTCAAATCCAGCATTCTCTTACCCATATGCACCACAGATAAAGTATCTATTGTATCTAGGCTGTGGAAGGAAGACTTTATGCATCTCCTCCTTGCTTTGACACTCAGTTTTGGATTTAAAGGCAAGATTTCTACAAGGGGAGATAAATCTGACCAAGTGAGACTACCCAGCTGTAGGGATGACTCCACCGGTTGCTCCTCAAGCTTTCGAATGAGAATGGGTGGAGGTGTAACAGGCAAGATGTTGACGTGGACAGGGAATTTGTTGTAACATATATTGGTCTGAGTGAAACCATGGGTCTCTTCAGCTTTATGGGACAAACCTAGGAAAAGAGTGTTGCAAAAATAATTTAAGCAAATTGAAATTTTTATTCTGGAAACTGCATTGGCTCTGCTGTGGAAGCCAGAACTGTGCTCTTGCTCTAAAAGGGATCAGAGAGAGGGGCAGTTGGTGAGTGGATTCTCACCTTAACTGTTTCCATGTACTGGTCAGGTCATTCTCTGCACAATAAAACAAAAGTAAATGCAGAAACAAATATCTGCCTTTCACAAGTGTGATGAACAAAGAGTATATAAGACAAGCTCAGTATCCCATGCTTCAGGATACTGAAATGACAACTCCTTGATGTCTTTTGCCTGTGTTCAATGACTCTGCCACCATATAAATCCCAGACAAGGACTTTTACCAGTGTCTTACAATCAGATACATGTAGAGGTGAAAGGATCTGCCCAGATGAGTGAGCAGATACATCCCTGGAGGTATTTAAAAGATGTGTAGACGAGGTCCTTAGGGACATAGTTTAGTGTTGAACTTGGCAGTGTTAGGTCAGTGGTTGGACTTGATCACCTCAAAGGTCTTTTCAAACCAAAATGATTCTGTGATCCTATGATCTAGTCCATCTCCAAATGCTGAATGGGATCAAACACCCTGACGTGATTCTTGACAGACAAATGTCTGACATGTTCTAAAAAATCTCCATTAATAGGCATTTCTCCATCATTCTAGGTCCCAAGTGCTAAGGACCAGACACATTTCACATAACTTTATACATGTAGCATAGGCATTGACAGTACAGCCAGTCATTCTGAGTTCTTTTTATAGTCAGTGAGAGGAAGAGAGATGTGGAGGGCATGTTTCATCTAACTTGCTTCAGATGTCTGCTCTGGTGTGAGACTAATCATATACTTCCTGCATCTCCCTGTTGAATAGAAGATGTTTCTAGATGACCAGCTAAAATGGAGACAAATATTTATGTTTGTTAGTTGACTGCCACCTTAATCATCCACATAGCTAAACAACTTTTCTCAATACCTCTTCTACATCTCCCAAAACCAGACACTCTAACCCAAAGGAGTTCAAGGTACCCATGTGCGCATACTTACCTAAAATATAACTCAAAATGAGATTTTTTTTATTATTATTTTTTTAAACAGTGAAAGAATCATGTTTTCAATTCATATGCAGACTGGAACTCACTGTCACCTCCAGGTCTTCTTGTGTTTTACTTGTGATTGATCACTTACTTGTCATTCAAGTTGTGTATTCAATTTTCTTTTAAAATCATCCTTATTTATTTTTTTTTTAAATAAGGATTTCTGTATTATGTTTTATTTCTATTTGACATGGTAGTAATTTTAATTTTAATAAGACCCAGATTCATTTATTCCTATAATCCAACTGTTATGCATGTATATACACCTATTTAAATACATAGATCCCCATGCATGAAGATTCACAGTATAAATACATATAAATGCACATAAAATCCATTTGTGTATGTGTAAAGAAATGTAGATTAACAACTAAACTGTATATTTATTTATATTTCTTTATGAATTTATTCAATTTGAAACTTGAAAATTAAGCTGGTATAAAAGACATCAAATATAATGAGTTATATATTGCAACATGTAAATGTGAATTGTACTGTAAACCCTGTCTCCGTGCTGACACCACTAACTTGAAATATACTTTTAGCTTCAATTCAAATGTCTGTTCATTTTGAAAATGACAAATGACTAAGGAAACATTTGCACTGACATAGGAACATTCATTTCTTAGAACCCAGAGCTACAAAAGCACTGAGTGGTCAATATTATGAAAAACTCTATTCCGTTTCCCCTGGGAGATATGTATCTTAGACTGCCCAATTTCTTTTTATGCACTGTAACATTTATTACTATAGTAACAACATACAGCTCTCTAATTTGTTTGATTGCAGTCTGAGAATCAGAGGAAAAAGCAGATTGGTGAAATTTTCAGTAAGATATGAATCTTTGGACTTAAAAAATTGTCCAAGAAGGAACATTCTGTTCTCTGTTGTTGCTATAGAAAAATGAAGCCATTTTATTTTTCATCCTCAGCAAGACTTGATGGAAGGAAAAAAAACCAAAATCTTTCTGCTTTCTTTTAGCCTTTATTCATTCTAGTTTTGCCACTCTGAGTATGGAACTTTCCAAAAAATGCATTACTTCAATATTTCCTGATATATCAGCTTTTCAGAATCACTACTTTCCCAGCATTTATACCTTCAATCCACTGTTCTTTATTTTATTATTTTATTTTCTATTTGTTGAAACATTAGCAGCTCTAAAATTCAAGGTGTCATTTAAATTTGTTTTCTCCTCACATATGTAATGATCCAGAAATTTTCTCATTGCTATTATTATGCAATGATTTGGAGCTAACTGAAGTGGATTTATCAAGGTTTTGCCACATCTTTTGCTCTATTTTTAACCTCATATAGAACAAATACTATTTGAATATTTATTATCCTGTGCTTTCAAAAGGGTTGAGAGATCAGGCTTGTTCTGGCTAATTTGAACATCCTTAATGCCTGGCACATAATCTGTATTTGCCAAGGAGGGCAGCAATGGGAAATCTTGTTCTAGTCCAAATTTCTATTGCTGCTAGCCCTGACATGCATTTCTCCAGGTCAGCACCTGCGATCCAAATTCCTCCTGTAGTTACAGACACCCAGAGCTAATTAGCCCAGAGGGTAATTCCTGCTTCTTTTTCATCATATATATTTCTTTTGAGAGCCTGTAGCAGAAGAACAACTGAACTGTAGCAGAACAAGGAGATTGTAGCAAGGTAGGTGTCGGTCTCTTGTCCCAAGTAACAAGTGGCAGGACAAGAGGAAATGGCCTCAAGTTGCATCAAGGGAGATTTTAATTGGATATTAGGAAGAATTTATTTACTGAAAGTATTGTCAAGCATTGGAACAGGCTGCCCAGGGAAGTGGTGGAGTCACCATCCCTGGAGGTATTTAAAAGACATGCAGATGTGGTGCTTAGGGACATGGTTTAGTGGGCATGGTTGTGCTGGGTTGATAGTTGGACTTAATAATCTTAGAGGTCTTTTCCAATCTGAATGATTCTATGATTCTAACTGCAGAAGAAGCATGGACAGGTTCTTGATGTAGTTGCTCAAAGTGACTGGTGTGGTGGCACAAAGGGTTTTGGCTGGATCTCATTAATGCTAATGGCAATTGCAGGAATAGCAATCAAAGTAAAGAAAGGCAGGTCTTTCTGCTGATTTCTCTGTGTACCAGGGTTGCAGATCTACTAACACACCGAACTGCCAAGTGAATGCACCTTTTATTATTTCCTGCTTACACCTGTTTTCAGGCAAAAATTCACTTTTTACATCTACAAAGATCTTGGTCAAAATTCAGCCACTTCCACCCTCATTTTAAAGCACAGAGACCATTTTTGCCTTACTAAAACTCTTATCTCTTTTGCTGAATCTGTACTACTCAAACTTCTTGAATCAGGAAGCAATTTGTATGTTATTTTTCACTTGAATATAATGTGAGGTACTGTTATTCTGGGAATGTAAGGCAGGAAATGAATTCTATTTTACTTGAGAAGAAAGTATTTTTGATAGAAAAAAAAGAACTCACTTGCCTAGAAATGTTTTTATGTCTGCTGAAATCGAAGTACTCTTCAGTTACCCATAAAGCAGCATAATATGCACACAGCAAAAATTATAAAGTAGAATCTCTGTCACTTACTCTCTAGTGTAATTCATTTGCAGTATCCACCTCCTCCAAAGTCATTATGCACTTGATAACAGAATGCTCAGAATCGAACACATGATATTTTTTTTTTTACAGTCTATTATGACTGACATCCAAAGAGGCAGGAAAGCAGAAATCACAAACAATTTCAGTAAACTAATCTGAATGCACTGCGCCTATTCAATAATCAAAACAACGCGTGGGATTGATAAGGCTTTTTTCTTTTTTTTTCCCTTTTTTAGTTTTCCTTTTTCACGCTTTCAAGGGTGATTTTTGTCATGATTTCCATACTAACAGCCACAGTTTGTACTTTTTGAATGAACTTGTAAGAGATCAAGTGCAAAACAAGGAGAGAAATAACGACACCTACATGAAAGTGCAGAGGTCATATAACTCACGCTGAGCAATATATAAATTGATACTCCAACAAATAAAATGGCAACACACTCTGGCAACCTCCTATAGATGCAAAGGCATCTTGTCATGGAGAAGACCAGAGCTGCTAGAGTGTTGGATCCAGAACAGAGACCTCATCACTGTTTTCTCCAGTTTTCAGACTGCACAGTGCCAATGGATTAAGGAGATTACTCAAATACTGAGTTTTAACGACCTCCTGCTGTATAATCTAGATGCTTGGGTTGTGGGTACAGTAAACAGAATAAGGTCTATGCCTATGGTCATCACTTTGGCCCACTCTGAAACTGATACAGAAGATAGTTATGATGAACCAGTATCTATTGCCACTCTGTACTATACTATAAATTTATAATGTGCTATGTACTATAATATAGGACTATGAGATTCTACCATTTATATGGATAAGGCCCCAAATATTTAAGGACATAAGAAGATGAGGTGAAATTAAGTCTTTGTTTAGCAAGTGAGGAAAATAAGATCTCTATCTTTAACAAAGTATTTTGATTTGGTTTTCTTTGTTTTGGGTTGTTTGGTTGGTTCGTTGGGTTTTCTGAGAAGGGGGATATGTGGGTTTTTGTAACACCAAGCATACCTATTAAAAAAGGTAGAATCATAGAACCATAGAATCACAGAATGTTGTGAGTTGGAAGGGACCCACAAGGATCATCAAGTCCAACTCCTGTCCCTGCACAGGACAACTCCAACATTCAGACCATGTCCCTGAGGGCCTTGGCCAAATGCTGCTGGAATCTTGTCAGGCTTGGTGCCATCAGCACCTCCCTGGGGAGCCTGTTCCAGTGCTCCACCACCCTCTGCCTCAAGAACCTTTTCCTCATGGCCAACCTCACTCTCCCCTGCCACATCTTCCTGCCATGTCCTCTGCTCCTGTCATTGGTCACCAGAGAAGAGATCAGCACCCACCCCTCCTTTTCCCCTTGAGAGGAAGTTCTAGACCACCATGAGATCTCCTCTCAGTCTCCTCTTCTCCAGGCTGAACAATCCGAGCGACTTCAGCCTCTCCTCATACAGCTTCCCCTCTAACCCTTCACCAATTTAGTGTCCCTCCTCTGGACACTCTCCAGCAGCTTTAGATCCCATTTATCCTGTGGTGCCCCAAAACTGCACCCAGTACTCAAGGTGAGGTTGCAACAGTGCTGAGTAGAGCAGGATGATCACCTCCCTTGACTAGCACACAATGTAAAAAGGTAAAAAAACACTTGTTTGCATGTGAAAAGACACAATAAAAGTGTGCACCTTAAGGGAAGTTCTTGGAAGGGTTATGCTCCCCTTAACTCAAAAGAAGAGTGATGATTGATGCACGATATGATGCATGAGTGCTAATTTAATCTTTTAAAAGGTAGATGTCTAATTTTAAGATAATTGCTGCTTTTGACATCCATGGAAGGAAATAAATACTTTCAGGGAACCATATAAAAATTCATCACATGAGCAAGCTCTGGAGGAAACTTCTTCCAGTGACAGAAGAGAGCAGAGGGTGACCAGCTATCTCAGAGGCAGATATCTAGTCCTTTGGACTCTGTCTTTCACAGAGAAAACACAGAGGAAGGAGTTTAATACCTGTTCTATATATTTTCCAAAAGAAAGAGTTATTTTCATTAGGATTTCATATGCTCTCTTAAATTAATAGCAAAATGTCAGATAATTTTGTACATGAAGGCACAACCCAAAGCTAAGTAAAGTTTGTGAAAAATGTTCCTTTAGATAAATTTTGGAAAATGTTCTTCCAAAATCATGAACATACATTTTTCTGTGTAATTATATTAAATATAAACTGATTAAAGTGCAGAAACATATTCAGAAATGTGGACCACTCAGAAGAGCTGCTGCTTTAATTTTAATTAATTTTACACTGGTAACTGTAAATTCCTTAGAAAAAAAAAATGAATAATCCTGCTGGAGAAACAAAATTCAAGAGAGGGAGAGAGAGAGTAAACATCCATCCTTTATCCTTCAGCTGAGAGGAAAGGAAAAAGGCTTTTAGTGTGTGCAGTACAATGAGTTAAAAATAAACAGTATTCTCGCTATTACCCCTTGATAGTTGCTTTGGATACTGAAGATCGTTACTCTGTCTGTTTTTGTAATGCAAGAAATGAAATTAAGATTTCATGAACATAGTTTAATACTCAAGGGAGGGTAATAAATATGCATAAGTTAGGACCAGTAGTTTTAATAAGGAAATTAATTAGATTACCTAGAGGATTTTATTGTGTCCTTTAAAATCCAAGTGGTATTCAGTTACACATAAAGTAGTGCTGGCTGATAAAAACAAAACTATTTAACTATACACTAATTTGTTATTTAATGCAATGAGAATTTACTTCAGTGTTTTCCTGAAATTATGACTATTAATAAATCTGATTTTGCTTTATTTTCAAGGAGATCTTTAATATACTTACATATTTATATTGAATTAGTTTTATGGGAAGGACAGACCCTTAGCTGGACATCACTACCTTTTTTGTACTGAGGACATAGAGCTAGCTATGCTAATTTACTTGACAAGGTGAAAATTCTGAATGTTTTAAAACAATTAAGTCCCTGAAGACAAAACTATATCCTAAAAAAGACAGTACTGCAATCTTCCTCTCCAGTCTCTAAAACTCCATGTTCAAGGAATTATTGATAGATCCAGTCTCTTTTGCAGTTTCAGAATCTAATCTGAAAATGAGCAGAAGATTTCTAAAGAAAAAAGCAGAGAGTTTCTGGAACACTTAGTTTTGTTTTGAGAAACTGAAAATAGGATCTTAGAAAGTGTTAATCAATCTCCAGTGTAGAAAAGCTTTTCTTGATCTCAAAAAAAAATAAAATATTCTAGATACCCAAATTCTCTATACATATTTTTTTCAATTTTGCTTCTTTGCACAGTAGTTGTAAACCATCTGAGATATGGAATTATGGAAATTTATTGTGAGATTCATGTTATCCACTAACATATATTCAGTCTAAGCTGTCTCATTAACAGTAACTGCAAAGGGAAGGGGATCAGCAGAGGATGGCTTATCCCACCCACTTTGGGGGTTCATAGAATCATTTTGGTTGGAAATGACCTTTAAGATCATTGAAACCAATGATTAACCTGACACTGTTAAGTCCACTACTAAACCATGTCCCTAAGCACCACATCTACAAGTCTTTCATTTACCTCCAGGGATGGAGACTCCAGCACTTACCTGGGCAGCCCCTTCCAATGCCTGAGAACAGTAAATACATTTTTCATAATATCCAATCTAAACCTCCCCTGGCACAATTTGAGGTGATTTCCTCTTGTCCTGTAACTTGTTTCTTGGTTGAACAGACCCATCCCCACCCCTCTACACCCTCTTTTCAGGGAGTTGTAGAGAGCAAGAAGGTCTCCTCTCAGCCTCCTTTTCTCCAGAGTAAACAACCCCAATTCCCTCAGCCATTCCCCCTCAAACTTGCTCTCTAATGCTTCACCAGCTTTGTTGCCCTTCTTTGGACATGCTCAAGCACTTCAATGTCTTTTTTGTAGTGAGGGGCCCAAAACTGAACACAGGACTCAAGGTGTGGCCTCATCAGTGCCAAATACAGGGAAACAACCACTTCCCTAAATATCTCAGATGGCTCATGCAGTGCCATCTGAGATGTCCTAAAGGGTTTTGTCTGGCCTTCCAGAAGACAACAGGTTGCATATAAGTTCTCCATTATATCTGCCAACTCCATATAGATGCTTTGGATACCCTGTGACAACTTCTATTGCAATAGATGTCTATATATAGGTACCTGGAGAGGAGCTCAGGCACCTAACTTGTATACAGAGGTCTAGATTGCAACATCTACATTTAGGTGTCTGAGTCTGGAGCCTTAAGCAGGGGGACATGAATTGCATACCTAAAATTAGACACCATAGCTCCTGCAATTAGGGGACTGTCCCTCTTTTTCCAGGAAGACATTTTCTGTCAGTTAAAGATCTTAAAATTTTAGAGCCTGGACAATTCAATCATAGCTTTTTAAAGGCTAAAGGAAGAAAGATAAAATTATGGATTGGGGTATTTCCTCTAAAACATTATTACATTCAATAACATCTGAGGGATAATAATTTAAATGAACAAACAAATGGTCAAATCTACACTGTATATTGTGTTGATTTAATGAAATGCTGTGTTTTGGGGGTTTTTTTTAACCACACAGCATCTTCCACTACAGTTTTTCTCTTCGAAGAGTGCTTGAAACCAGACAGCAGGACATTTTAATATTCACTCAGAATCAAAAGGATGAGGTGTCTCTTTAAAAAAATAAAATAAAATAGGCAAATGAATGTGGAGGAACATGTTGGTGACAGATTGTGTGAAAAAGAGCAAGAATATGTCAAGGTCTTTAATTGAGCTCCATCACTCTTAAAATGAATAACTTGTAATAGCTCTTTGGCAGTAATAGCTAGGGTATTTTAAAGAGCTGTCTGACAGTAACCACAAGGCCATCTTAATTTTCCGGAAACCCGAAAGCATAGAACCACCTTGTGATGTCTTAATGCTCATTAGACTCTCTTTTAAACCACCTTTGATATGCTACAGGACTGTATAACAAAGAAGAAATAGACTCAGCTAAATTAATGTTCCTAGTTTATAGGTTAGAAGTCTAAACTGTGTTCCCCTGATCCTTTTTGAAGCTTTTTTTTACGTGACTGCAACATGAAGGTAAGTGCACAATATTGCCTTTTAGCCAAGAAGAGGAGGTTGACCATGCCTAAGCTGCTTATCAGTTGTGGTGTGAAGTGAAACAGATGAGTTAATAAAGTTTCAGAATCCCTTACAGTTTTCCCCTGGGAAGTAACATCTCCCTGTCAATTGGTGGCAACTCTTCCTAATACCCAAACTTGTTAGTGACCACCACCTGCTGATTCCATCATATACCGACAAGTTCGAACCACAAGGTCTTGCAACTTCTGTGCTGAGTTGAGAATGACAGCACCACACGCCAAAATGTGGAACAGGACTTGCTGGGAAGTGGTGTCCAGGATTCATGTGAAAATTGAAAGTTTATTTGGCAAAGTGCGAATTCAATCCACTGACTATATTGAACTATATCTCCACTGTCTATAAAGGGAAATGAAAATACTGGGTAATATATAGATATCTATGCTATAAACTTCTACATTTTGTCATATAAAACCCACACTTCACATTCAAAATCAACCAGTCATTGGTTCCCAAACAGTCAGGTTTTACGTCAGGAAGAAAGCAGCAGGCAGCAATTAGCAGAAAGGGTTCCTTAAGTGATTACATTTCCACCAGTCAACTTCCACGAGCAGATAAATGTTTCCTTTGGGACATGCCCAAAACCCTGTACATTTTGATAGCACTGAGCAGCTAAGCATGTAATTCATATTTATGTGCTGCCAGGATTTAAAAAACAGTCATTTCTCTGAATCCAGTTAAAAAACACACAGAAAGATTTTGCACAATTTGTAGGCTCAGCAAATTGAAGCATTTTGGTTTTTTCTTTTTATCTAGTAACTCATAGTCAGAGGTTTTAAGTCTGTCTCTCAGCTAAGGAGAGCTAAACCCACATAAACCAGTCCTAGTCATTAGGTTACAGTCTGGTGGGGTTCTATAACCTTCCTGATTATATATTTTTTTTCTGTTATCCATGCTAATTATCAGTTACCTGAGCTCAAGAAAGGAATAGGATTTGTAGATGCACCCAGGAGAGAGGGAGCTACATTTACACCATGCTCTGATGAATGCATACATTACTTATATTAATTGGAAGTGGGACTGAAGTCTAGCTCCCTTCCCTCCAGTAAGGGACTAGCCTCTGGGGTTCAAAATTACATTTACTAATCTTTCTCTGTCTCAGTGGTCCAATTCACACTGAATTATATCATGCAAAGTGGAGCACCTTAAGGAGAGTGTGAAAACATCTGCTTCTCCTATACAAGTTCACAGGAGCTGATTGACTTCTGGCTGGAGTATCCTGTGCACACACACACAGGTTTAATCTCTGGAAGTACACTAAGGTGTCTCACCACTGAGGAGGAGGTTATGTGGAGCATTCTCACATGTAAAAGGTGGCAGCACTTCCTCAGTGGAAGAAAACATCCTTGCATATTTTGGGGTTTTTTTGTTTGTTTGGGGTTTTTTTTCCAATGTAAAAAAGAGACTGAGTTATTTAATCCCAGAGGCACTCATAAAGCTGTGAATTCCCTATGAAGAAAAGGCAGCTCCCCACAGTTCAGAATAAAATACTGAAATCTTCCAGAGTTTCAGAATTCAATACACAATCCCCTCTTTGCATTACTTATTGTCCAGCCTGCACAGTTTCCTATGAACAGAACTGGCTGTTTCAGCTCTCCTCCAACAACCCCAGCTTGTGAATTCTGCTTAGCAGCTTGGCACCTGAAGGCACTGTAACAAGCAGCACCGTGACACATTATCCACCTTCACAAATCTGACTCCAAGTGATTTATTAAGTCTCACACAAGAAGTGTGCAAAGGACAGCAGGGTTGAATTTGTCTCCTGAATCTTAATATAGTATCTTATCTACTGTCTTATCCTTTCTCTGAAGGTTTAAACTCTGAAAATCTTGACAACTAGATGCTTTTTGGTTTCATTTTAATGTCTCAGAATTCAGTCAAGCACATATTGCCTAGGTCAAATTCTGATTTGTGGGATCAGAGACAATTATTTTTCATTTTATGCTTTATAGTAGGCATTTTGTAATGTGAAATGTAACTTAACAGTCCTGTTTGATGTACTGATGGTTTCTTTCCTATTTTGACTTGAAAATATTTTTATTTTCCAAAAATATTTTTCATATGCAATAAAACCAAATTTTTTTTTTCCTTTTTTTGTCCTTTTTTCTTGTTTTTTAAACATAACATGCAAGGGAACTGTCATTCTGGTAAGTGACGCTTGAAAGAAAAGAGTAGTACCTTCCCAAATGCTCAAGAGAACGTAAGTTTGATTTGTTTACTGGCCCTCAATGGAAATAAAGGTAGCTGAGCTGGAATGTTTGGGATGCCTAAAAAAATAGTTTATTTGTATTTCATATTTTATGTTTTATTATATGTGAAAGAGTTTAGTCCTCAATGCTCAGGAACACTCTAGACTTAACAAGATAGTATGATTATCACTAAAAGCCTGAACAAACCTACTAGCCCTGCCTGGATCTAGTCAAACTAACTAAGCTACATAACTTGTAACCTTAAGGTCCCAAAACCTTAAATCAGAGGCAGAGTAAAGGGAGATATTTAATTAGAAGGCAGGCTTGCCTACAACATCGGATGCAGCTCAATAAGGTCCTGATCATTTGCAGACCAGTGAGAGGGCTCAAGAATTTGGCACAGCAGCCTGTAAAAGGTGTACTGAGGAAATGGAAGTTAGTCAGTTCCTCTTCTAGTCACTTCATCAGAAAATTAAAGACAGTTTTAAATTATTACTGCTTTATTCTGGGAACAGGATGGTTCCTTCCTGTATGGTCTTTTTTTTCCCCATCTGCTTCTTTTGTAACATCTTCCTCAAAGAAGTGTTATTTTGTCAAGATAGGTGATTCATAAGTTGGGAGAGGAGCTCTTTAAGTACTCAGGGAGTTGGATTTAGCTTCCAGATTTCTGGGCAGGGGCTCAAGCTGGTATTTACAGAAAGCCTATGGAAAATGAACTCAGTCATGCTGCTGCCAATGAAAAATAAAGGACTTGCAGAAGAAAAGTCTGTTCACACCTAAATCCAAAACCATGATTTATAAAGGCTTAAGGATAGGAAAGTTCATAAGTTGGTCTCGTTTTTCCACTTCCACTTTGCCTCATAATTTCATTCAATCACTTTTCCAAGGGGCCAAAGATCTCTTTGTGTCTTGGAATAGTCTCTGCTTTCAAGAGTCTCTTTTCAAAACCTTAAGAAACCACTGCCATGTTCAAAGGGAAGCTGGGGTGGGGGAAGAAAATAGTTAACTCAAAGATCATTTCCCCACATTATTAAAACTTAACTTTATTTGAATTTATCTTTGTCTTCCCACCGTTGGCCAACGCTAGGCTTTCCTGCACAAATGCCTCTTAAGGACCACACAGAGTCTCTTTCATAAATCTTAATAGGTGCAATTTCTATCTCAACAAATCTAAACACCAATGCAAACCTGACTCAACTGAAATATCTGCAAGAAAGTACAAACATTTGTTTTAAAATAAAAAAACAGCCTCAGGATAAGTTTGAAGGATTTGTTTAATTGAGCTGTCCTCCGTTTCTTACTGAATATGCAAAAAGCGGCAGCTGAATTCCTAATGTGTCCTAATTCTTCAGAAAATGAAATCAATCTTTACCATTCTCACAGCAAGCTAAATCCTTCCCTTGTCTCCATTATTCTTTCTATATCTATCAGGCCATCAACAGATGTTTATGCCATTCTCTGTGTGAGCTGGGATCTTGCTCTCTTATGTACTGCTCAAGAACTGCCAAGGTGAAGAGAATATTACAGCCCTGTAGGTACTGCACAAACAAAAGAGACACCAGTGACACTGATGCAGTATATATTTTAAGAACATTAGGCAGACTCTCAGTTTCCTTCATGCAGTCCTCACACTAATAGTAATTATAGTCTACAGGTCTTTACCTGTAAAAAGGCAGAAATATATTTGCCAATGTGAACATATATATATATATATATATATATATATATATATATATATATATAAATAAAATTCCATTTTTTAGGGTCTGATAAGGCAGAATTACATCTTGCAGTGATGTCATTGGATACAGTGACCCCTCCCAATGAGCCATCCCACATATGAGAGTTCCTTGCTCCCCTCACTCCTCCAGGACTGCAGCATGGTTGTGACAGTCACATATCTGAAACTCTTGCTGAGTTCTAGTTTTATGCATATGGGCACCACTCATTAATGTATGTATTAAAGGATACAATGAGTGATATCATCACCAAATAATCTTAAGTAACTTCCTGACCATATTCCCCTGAATTTGGTGTGTCTGCAGCAATTAAAAAAATGTTAATTGAAGAATTAAATAAAAGTTGTCTGTTATGAAAGTCTAAGTTACTTATAGTTATGGATATTTAAGAACTCCAACTTTCAAAGAAACATTAAGTAGTGTAATTAAACTTGCCAGAATTCTCTCTATCCACATGATTAAATCTCCAAATAGTTTCAAGAAATACCCCTGTTCTTTTACAGATTAAAATATTAGATCCTGGCGAGCTCACTCAGAAACAGAAAAAATGCAAGTGGATCCCTTGCCAGAAGGAGCAAGAAATACATTTTAAGCAGTAAAATTCATGTGTGCCTTTCCTTATATCCCTTTATATAGTGAAGCAATGAACTGTTGGTGGAAAATCAGTGTGGATTATCTCAGTAACCTCTTAGACATTTGCTCAACTGCTTCACAGAAGAATGATCTGACTGTGGGTGGCAGCTAAATAATCTAGCCAGTGACTGACTATCCAGCTGCCAAGACATTATGTGAATGCTATTCACAATAAGCCTTGTTTTAAAAAACTTTTTGTGGACAAGTAGAGATCTCACTCTTTCAAGAAATTGTGAACATTCTGTTTACAAGCATATATGTTCTCTTGTCCTCTGCAGTCTAGGCATCCTAGGCACTTTCTGTGTACTTATGAATTGAGCTATTCCTCTTTAGAGATGAACCTCATTTTGTAGATAAAAACATATCAATTTAATTATCTAAATATAGATAACTACATGTGTGCAAAGTATCTAAGTGTTCATTAAGGTCAATGAAGGTTTGACAAACACTGTGGAGCCTAAAGAGCTGTTCCATTCACCAGATGGAGGATGGTACATTAGGATGTACCTTCTAGCACCTACCACAGCAGGCTGGTTTTGGTTTTCTGTTGGTCACCTGGGGCTACCAGTGAGTCAGCATGGATGACTCAGACATCCCAGGACAACTCCAGCACTACTCAACACCTATGTTATCACAACTGAACCAAGGTCTCCACTGACAGTAATGGGGGCCTGGACACAGTGTACACATGTAGACAAGATGCTGTTTATATAGGGAGAGTCAAGAAGTACAGCCTGTCTGCTTTCAGATGAGAAAATATTTGCAGACCATTAGCCTCTTTGGAGTTGAAATGAACAATTTCCTTCTCCAACAGAACACAAAGAAAAGGTCATTCTGATTTTGAGATAATGGCTGCTGTTCTCTACAACAGAGATAGGATGTGAGTATTGAAGGTCTTGCTTTGTGTATTCCAGGCCATAACTTTCAGGTGGTACAATATTCTGAGAATCTATTACAGTGAGGGCTACAAGATTTCTCTTCTTTAATGAGTAGTGAAGGAAGGCAATGTAATAGATGAAAAAATATTTGAGACAAAAAAGATGCTTACAGAACATTAGTTTTACTCTCCCAGTCACTTTCTGGTTTTAATTTTCTGGGTTTGGTGGTTTTGTTTTTGGCAACTGCCCCTGAAATCTTATATCTAGCATTAGCATCTAATTCTCATCTCACTTTATCTTGTCTCACTTTTTTACTCTGGAGAAACAACTAATCATACTGTCAGGGTTTTACAGTTCATTATGACTCTGTATTTCCACAGGATGACTCTCTGGGGAGCTGGGTTTGATTCTTGCCTTTAACATTGAACTGTGGCATATTTGTGGGTAAATCCCCATTTTATTCCACCTGGGCTGGTTGAAAAGTCTCATTCAACTGAAGTGACTTTATGTCCATATTTCTCTTTCTACTCTTAGGTAAGATTTATTTACACAAGGTAGGCAGGTTATCTGTTGAAGCCTGAATCTTTATATTCACTGGAGAGAAATAAAAACTGTAAAAGGATGATTTGTCTAATTCTAAGATGAAAATTACCTCCTTATCTGCCTATTTATCTCCTGTGACTATAAAAAATGGGAGACTAGCATAAACTGAGAGATGCAACTTTAATATATTTATAATCAGGTGAGGCAAAATGAATTTTTCATAAGTAGGACCTCAGGCAAAAATACTATAAGTATGTTGTTTATTTAAGTGGCTTGAATGGAGAGCTCTCATGATAAAATTAATCTGATTAATTAACATATGAGCCTAAATAATTCTATAAAGCTTGAAGAAGCATAAATTGTAGTTTGTATTTAGCAACAAAACTGAGAAGTAACAGAAAAAAATTACAAATATGAAACTTCTTTTTTGTTAGGTTTATTTTCCATCATTTATGTGGTCAATTAAAAAAGAACATAATAGCATAGAAGTATTTTTATTTGGTTTATTTGGGGTTTTTTTTGTGTTTTAGCCGTGTTTCTGTCTCTAGTCTTTGGTATCTTAATCTACAGGATTTTCAAAATCTATTTATCTCCTACATTCTGACTAGGAAGCTTGTATAAAATTAAAGAAAGAATATTTACTCCCTTACAATTACAACCCCCACATAACAGCCTTTTAAAGATACAAAATATAATTGTCAAAAGGAGAGTTGTACATTTATGTTTGAGTCTACTGTGACAAAAACAAACAAACAAAAATCTTTCAATGTCAGCAAGAGGTGTTTTAAGTAATTATAAATGTGTTAGTTATAAAGCATTCTAGCAAGAAGTATCTCCAGACAGACTGCAATATTCTAATTTCTGGATTTCATTAGGAGCAGATTGTGTAAGTATCTAAAATAATTATGTAGGTAAGCAGGGCCTCCCTTGGAGAAAGAATATAGGCTATGCAATCTCTCGAGGCCTTTCCAGCTGTATTTTCAATGATCTTTTCATTTTGTGCCAAGCTGCAAGGAAAAACTAGAGAGCATGCCTATCAGGACGGGGATTTCATTGAGAGAAAATTGAAGAAAATCAGGACATAGGCTGCACAGAGAGCTTCAAAACAGAGCCAGCTGAATTACCTGTTATTGATACGTGACTCAAAATGCACAATAGTAATTTTGGAAGATCTTTACAGCTTGAAATGTCATGTTTATATGAGCTACCAAACTCATGTTATTATTCCTCTGTTAGTCTCTTCAATTACTTAACAGCACAGAACGAATAAATTATCTCTTTTAAGACTACTTGGAAGATACTTGACAGATAAATGCTTGATCTACAGGAGCAATATGTGCTGTAGATAAACACACATGTAAATGGCTCCTTTCTCTCATGAATTAATGAAATAATTAAAAGCTTTACTGGCATTCCAGAATGTGAACAATTACTGAGATTTTCTCCCTGCTCTTTGGCCACCCTTACACTGAGGACTGTTTTATTCCACAAAAGGTAATCTTGAAGATAATAGGTCTAACAGGAGTGGCAGAAGAAAGGTTGGAGAAAGGGTCCATTCTGAACAGAACTCCATCTACTTGATTAATGGGTAGAGAGATTGTTTATGAAATATATTAACAGAAACAGTTTCAACAATGATTTTTATTAGTGATTGCATCTGTAATTAAGTCCTGATCACAATGAAAAATAATGTGCTTATCTTTAATATGTAAAATCTTCTGGAGATGGAAAGAGAGAGAGCATCTCTCTTATGCTAAGTTTCTGTCCTGCTTCTTTGATTCAGCTGTCCCTGATTCAGCTCATATGAATGCTAATTGCTTTCATATTCATCCAACTTTCACTCTACAGAGAGGAAGTAATACTGGTCTGAGCCACCAGGGAAAGGAAACTGCTGATGCTCAACTGGTTTGAACAGTTCTACATTGCTACCAGCTGAGAATGTGTCTTACAAAGTGGTGCCTATTAGATGATAGATAGATAGATAGATAGATAGATAGATAGATAGATAGATAGATAGATATTGCTATCTAAAAGATATGAATAGGGAGAAAAATAGACAGACAGGCAGGCAGATGAATAGATCTGCTGCTCCTTGATTGTTTCACATGCCAAGATTGCAAGTCTAACAGACTGACTGATTATCCTCCTCCTAGATATTTAATGGTTATAATAATAGCTGGGGTCAATCTGCCTGCGGTTGCTCATGAAAAGTAATTAATCTGGTTCATACCCTTACCCAGGGGAAAATAAATTATGTATATATCTTCCTTTGGTTGTCCTTTGCAGGCAGAATTTCCTGTCTTCTAAAGCACTCTTAATCTAGATACAGGGTAAGGGTTTCTTTGTTAAGAGAAACAGAAATTTGAGATCTGTGAAAACTCAGAAGCAAAATGTCAATCAATTGAAGGTGAAAGCAATTCATAAACTTGAAGTTATTGTTCATATCTACATTCATACTCTCTGGTACCTAGAATACTATTCTCTGTGTGTGCCACTCTTATGCACTATAAATGCACATGTAGATGAACAATAATTTTTGGAAAAAACACCTTCCAAAAGTAAAATGTCTTTTGCTCTGAAGTGGTCAGCCACTTGGACTAGATGATCATTGTAGGTCCCTTCCAATGGAAAATTTGCTGTTCTATTTTATTTTTCAAGCTAAATTTGCAAGTGGTCAGTGGAGACATCTAGACACTTTCAAATGTAATTTCAGTCTCCCTTAAGGTGTGACTAACAGAGGTTAGATTAATTAGAGGTGGGATATTCTGGCTTTCATTTAATTGGATTTCACTTTATTGACTGTAGAGATGCTCTACTCAATCAGACCTGATTTCTAACTTCCAAATAGTTAATAGAAGGTAAAAGAATTCCATATGTTTACTTGTTTCCTTTGGACTAATTTTCATCACTCATCTTCTTTTATCTCTATGAAAACTTCCTTCACAGACTCTTCCTGCTCCCATTCCCACAGGCTTCCCTGAGGCAGTGTCTAGAACTTACAATGCAATCTAAATTAAGGATTTTAAATTTGCCTACAGCAATTAGCCATGTAGATTTAATTGCCATGTAGTCAGATTTACACATCCAAATCTGTCACACACCTTTGAAAAATCTCTCCCTCTACCTATGCAGTAATATACACAAAGACTATCTTCTGCTTTCGGGCCTTCTATCATCTAAAAAGACTAAACACTACAGTGATGCTCTATGGGGCCATGAATTATGATTAATTCTCCTGCAATTTGCATACCTAATTGAACAACTTGCCTTTATTGTCTGAGCGCTGCCTGAGTTGGTGACTGTGTTCAATTCCCTTTAAACAGCTGCATTTTCTTTGCATAAATTTTACAAGAAATAATTCATAAAAGAAGATGCTGCTTCTTCAACTTCTGCTGTTCTAATTCTTTCAGTCTTTGTTTTTCCTGAGACTCTGAAATGCTTGAAGTCTTCACACCTTCATTTTCATTCTCTGGAGAAGACACTACAGTGAGAGACTAGTATGAAGTCTTTCCTATGGCTTCTAACCTCCAGACAAGCATTAAAAATAAAATATTTTTCTTCTCAGCTGCAACATCAGAAACATGTTACCATGGTAGCAACAATATCACTGGATCAATGGTATAAATAGTCTTCATAGATCCCATTCAGCTTGGATGGGAGAGCCTTGCCTTATCATATAGCATGGTTGGAGGTTACAAACATCTACTTTGTCATACAGCAAGGGTCAGTAGTCCCAGTCAGTAACCTCAGTCTCTCTTAGGGTACCAACTGAAACCTAACACCTAAATTAGTGAACAATAATGATGATTATACCTAAGCTTCAAGTTGAAGTCAGTATGTTCCATAAAATAAGTTATCACAATCCAGCAGCTCAAGAAACTTGTGCACTGGTACTTCACCTTCCATCAAATTCTTACCCCACTAGACCTCTAGCAGATGGTTCACAAAGACACAGGTGTCCTGTAGGACCTCAGTCATATCTGCCACCTTGAGTAAGGCATCTGAAAAAACACAAGAGGTCCTGTGTGTGGACAACTGGATCAAGTCCTTGGTATTAATACACCCATTTTTAGTGGTGGGATTTAGCTTTAAATACAGACACTTAAACATAACTGTCTGTGGTATATGTAAGTGTCCTCGTTTTGCTAGGTTAGAGTTAATTTTCTTAGTAGCTCCAAAGCGCTGTGTTTTGTTTTCAGTATGGGATTTGTTATGAGAAGAATGTTGATAACATACAAGGACACTGTGTTTGGATAGTTTGCAAGTGCAAAGGACTGGGAGGGGGGAACTGTAGTAATTAGCAAAACCCAGAATTAGCATTTGGATATGCCAATAAGACATTTCATACCATATTAAGTCATGTTCAGTACCGGGATCACTATCGGCAGGTGGTGAGCAATTGTACTGTGCATCACTCATTTGAGAGAGAGAGAGAGAGAGAGAGAGAGAATTTTAAAACTATATATATATATTATTTAAATATATATATACACACACATATATATATTGTCCTGGTTTTTAGCTGGAACAGAGCTGGGGTTCTTTTTAGTAGCTAGAATAGTGCTGCATTTTGCTTTCAGCTGGGATTTGTTATGAGAGAAACACTGAGAACATATCAGTGTTTTCAGTTTTGTCACTGTGAGTGGAGGACTTGTTTTGCCAGTCTAGAAATGCAAGATCTAAGGGGGTGAGGAATATTGAAATTAATACCAATAAATGCCAACTTAGTTTATTAATTTAAATATTCCTCGGTTCTAAGGACCATATTGCAGATCTACTTCGTATTTTTAGTTTACTCTCTGGAAAAGAATCAGAACATACAGCAGCAGAGTTCTCCTCTTCAAAGCCCTAACATCTGAGAAATAAGAGGAATAAATTAAACATTTTACCTGTTGAAAGTGTCCAGGGATGTCTCCTGAGTCTCCAGCAGAGGACTACGAAGTAAGCAGCACAGCAAATGAAAGGCACTTGAACAGACTTTGACGATTTTCAGTAAGTTCACTTTGTTTCACCTGATACAAGGTGATTGCCCTGACTTTCTGTCTAATGTGTAGAACCTGTTCCTTCTTGGGTTTATTTGAGGGCAGCTCCACTTACCATCTTTTTTCACCTTCTATATCTGCAATGTCTCACAGAACACCTCTGCTCTTCATTCTTTTTCTCCTTTAACTTTCCTTCTCACTCTTGGTGTCTTACATGTGTTGTTTCTTTAAAAAGCAATGCAATATTGAAAAAGGTTCAACCCACTTCCAGCTGAAATTCAGTAAAAAATTGGAAGCTTACAAATACATACAGTAGAGACAGAATTCAACTTTGATTCATGAATTGGGATTCATATGCAGTAATTTAGATACTTAAAGTTAGATATCTAAAAATTAAACTTCTAAATTAGACATAGAACCCTTTTAAAGCTCCTGTTGAGTGATATGACATCTACAGTGTGGATCATCTCACTGTCTTACATGTTTTGCTTAGGGAGAAAAATAATTGCCCTCTGCAGGTACCTGTATAGCTTGTTGACTGCTTAATAATTGTGTGACACACAACTTTGTTTGGATCAGATGAAACCCAACCATATGGAATAGCATTCCTGATCCAAGGCAACTTTTTTTTTTTTTTTTAATTATTACTAAAGTTCATGAAAGTTTAGCCATTTTGCTTTAGTTTTGACAAAATATTGGCAAGAGAATCAGAAAAGTTAACACATGAGTCAGGAGGCCTTAGATGATAACTTCTAAGCTTTATATGTCTACAAAAGGAAGAATAGCATGTATTTTTCTGCTGCCTTATCAGGCTGACTTTTACCAGGAAGAGGTCAAGTTGCATTCTTCTTAGGCTTGATCTCATTTATATTTCATACATCAGCTCAAAGCTCAAATCTGAACCTTAGAGCTTAATTCCTGTGATTTCCGATGCACCTGTAGCGAAAATGTGAAGGCAGTTTTCTTCAGACTTGGATTTTTCCCTAGAGGTTTTGGTGTCTTCTTTCTCAGACAGAATTTGAGTTGTTATAAGCATCCCTTGCAGAAGGGAGCTCTTCACCAACCCTAGCCTGTCTGCTTCTTCTGCCAAAATCCCTCTTGCTCCACTGCCGCAGGAGCCCAATACCTGCTCTCCTGCTGAGCATTTACAGCAAAGCAGCTTGTGACTTCTCACCATGTTTGGTTATTTGGGCTGCTCTATTACACACACCCCTGGCAATAGGCACTCACATTTTGTTTTCACCCAGCACATGTCAGTTCTTACAAATCCTTCACTTACAGACCAACCACAAAGGCCCTCTACTCCCCTGCTGCCTTTTCCTCTGCACATATTTACCCAATGTGAAATCAGCTACTTGGGGTTTGTCCAATTTTGCTGATAAAAACTCTGTTTTTCTCATCAAAAAAAGCTTTGCAACACTCCAAATCCCAAAAGCCTGTTAGAGGGGACATGTTTGTGGTTTTTTGGTTTGTTTGGGTTTTTTTGTGGATTTTTTTTGTTTTATTGTTTTTTTTTTAATACGAATCTTTTATCAGACTAATTCTAGTGCTGCCTGTATCCCTTCTTGCTGATGCCACACACTGGCACAGGCTCTGGTTACAATCTCTTTATAGAGATATTTCCAGTGGTTACACTTCCTGGAGCTATTTTGTAAGTGTCCAGGTAAACAGACAAGCAGGGGAACAGTAATTTGGAAGAGGTGGAGCTGTATGAATATAGAGGGAAAAAAAATTCTACATAGGGAAAAACAGCATAGGTTCTGAGCAAGGTAATTCTGGGAAAAAGAGTGTGTGTCTGCATGTTTATGTGTGTGCTGGAATATTTTTACATACTGCTAAAAAAAAAAAAAAAGCCTGTTTTTTTTCACTTGAGGAAAAGGAAGAGTTTGACATTTCTCCAAAAGTCTTCTCCTTGAAGGTGAGCTGCAGATCAGTGTTTTCATATGGTTTAATAATAGTCTGCTTTTGTGAATTGACATGATGTCATAAGCTAAATCAATATTAAGCAAACACCCATTCCAAGAGCTCATGAGAACCCTAAAGAGGATGCAAAAGTAAAACATTCAAAATTATTTTATGGAATTAGATCACATTGAAATGGTCAGCTCTGATAGTTGTGTCTGCCTTTAATTTTTTCAGATAGATCAAACATTTCAGCATGAACTTGATGATGCTTCTTAGAAATCAATACTCTATACAAAACATCTTGTTTTCATTGAGGAACAATATTTAACATGCATACTAACCTCCAAAACCAACCAAGACATCACTAAAAGATTGTTCCAGCCTGCTTTAATGGAAATATTCTTCATTTTTCTTTCTGTACTTTATTTATTTTCTTTCTGTATTTTATCTTTATTTTCTTTCTTTCTTTCTGTATTTTCTTTCTTTAATTTTACTACTTAATTACTCAAATATGTGGCTGTAAAGATAAGAGAAGTACTAATAGAAATGTAGTATATGACCAAATCCTAAACAGTCACCTATGAAGCAAAAGAGCAGAAATATTAGAGGAATTTAGCTTCCCTATGTCTCAGTGTGTCATTATATGACTCACCAAATGTTCCTCTCCATTACATATCAGAAGTTGAGGTACCAATGTTCTGGCAGTTTTCTTGCTGGGTACAGAGGTAACCACTTCCTGCTAAAAGCATCTGAATTGTTTTCCAATAGCTCATAAATGCAAGTGTCAAAAAGAAAGTAGAGAAAAAAGAAAAAAAAAATACCAAAGAGAGAGAGAGAAACAAAAAGAATCCAACATTTAAAATGTAAGCTGTGAATTAATCAAATTAAATTATATTCTCCACTGTATC
Source organism: Caprimulgus europaeus (assembly GCA_907165065.1). Next base: position 55,749,604 of record OU015530.1, on the reverse strand, counting down.
TCTGGGAGGAAAGAAAATTACTGGTGTTCAAATAGTTGCTACTTTATTAAAAGCTACTCTGTTTTTTTCCAAAGCTTTTAAAGCAGAGACAGACTGAGATTAAAACGCAACCAGTAGTTAAAAGCTACTTTCCTTTTGTTACTGAGCTTCTGAAAGGGCACTCAGGAAAACAGATGCATTAAAAGCTGAGGCATGAGGACTGACAGCACTTGCACCTGGCTGCTTCAGTGCACTTTGTCCTATGCCCATGTAGATGCCAGAAACAGCAAAGCAAATCATAGAGTCATGGAATGGTTTGGGTTGGAAAGGACCATAAAGCTCACCCAATTCCAACCCCCCTGCCATCAGCAGGGACACCTTCCACTAGACCAGGTTGCTCAAAGCCTCATCCAACCTGGCCTTGAACACTTCCAGGGAGGAGCAGCCACAGCTTCTCTGGGCAACATGGTAACAAATTAGGTAAGCACCCTCTTAACCTAAGTCCTGACAAAAACTTTGGGATTTTCTGGGTAGTTCAGTGAAAGAAATCAGAATATGAAAAGGCATTGGGTGTATTTACTCTACTAATAAGCCTACAATTGCACTGGGGACCAAGGCTGGGCTATAGCTTCAATTTTAAGATGGCCAGAAAACCTTCTCCAACACTAGAAGCAGAATATAGGGAGAGCTGTGCTATTACTTTGCTAATTTGTGACAAAATTGGCTGCCACAATCAATTATTCTTAAGCAGCAGTGGATCCAGGACAGGACATACAGGCATCTTTGTTGGAAAAGCCAGAGGAATTACACCAGGGCAGATAGATTATCATGTGTCCAGGGGTCTGGATATCCATGCAGGTCTCTAGGATGAGAGCCCTGAAACATCCTGCGAGGTCCTGACACGTTGTAGCACAGGACAAAAGGACTTGTGAATTCATGAGGTGCTCTGTGGATGCCAAGCAGAACAGCTGACTGGTGAGACAATAGTAGAAATGGTCCCACCTGTTGAGAACCAGCTTTGAGGAGTCTTCAGGGTGGTCTTGAAACCAGGGTGGTCTTGAACACTCTAATTTTGTCCAGTAAGTGGAGGCAATGCTCACAACTTTCTGCCGCTTGTCTGTATGTAGAAGAGTATGTGGTGAGGAATCATCTGGCTGAACATCAGTACATGTACAGATGACCTAGGTGGTTTTCTTTTATTAGCCATGGACAGCTAGTGAGGGGGGTCTGTAGTTCAATTCATCTCATCTTAAAACAGAATAACTAAAACAGATCAACTAAATCACATCTCAAAATGATCTGTTCCTCTCTTTGGACTAGAAAGAGAGTCTGCGTTTCCTGGCCTGAATTTAGGCATCTACTTCCTAGACAATAAAATAATGGCAAATGAATCCCATCTCTTTGACCAGATGATCCCACTGGGACTGCATTTCTAATGGTAAAAGCTTTCTTCCTTTGTAGTCTTGTGGTCTCCCATTGCAAAGTCTGTAAGACACACAGTCTATGGCAGAGACATCTTCTGCCTTGTGATGGGGAACCCTTGTGATGATACTTTTCTTCAGTTGATAAGTAGAGTATTTTGATTTTTAATGGTGGCAGTTGTCTGCATTTCCTACTCAAAGATACTAGAGTAAATTTTACATTAGCAAAGATTAAAAAAATATGTTTTGGATTAATAAAGTCCATGTTCCAGGAAGAGATTTAAGTATCCGTGCAGCATTAACCATGTGAGTAGATTGAGTTGGTTTCCACAGCTGGTGTGGACTTCTATCCAAGGAAGTAATAACTCTTCCAAAAGATTACCTGAGACTGTAAAATAAGTATAAAAATGTTAATTTTTCAATAAAACATTGATGTTTCTGAAACATTCCATTTATCCCTGGTTACAAAATGAATAGTAAGTTAATGTCTCCAATACCTTTATTGTTGCAGCCTTTTCTTTATCAGAGGGAAAGTGAAAAAGCCCTTTTAGTCAGAACTAGAATGACATTTTTTAATCCCTTGCATAAAATATAACAGCTGTGTAATCTGTGATGGTAGCATGTGGAAAATAATTCTGTTAACATTCACCTAGTCATAAAATTTACTTTTTATTCATTATTTCTCTTGCACCTACCCACAGACAATCAGAAAACATTACTTTTTCTTTTCTTTTTTCTTTTTTTTTTTTTTAATTAATTCTACAATTAGACAACCACTTCCTAGAATGAGACTTCATCTACATTTTAGGTCTAGCCCTTTTACCAAAACAGAGCCTCACAGAGGTCACTATAAACTCTCAAGTTTTTCTCTCCAAAAAACATTAAAATGCATTGTAACACCATAAATGCACCAGTAAAACAAAATAAAGACACGAAACAACTAAAATATTGTCACAATTCTAGAAAAAGGGGCACTGCATGACTTTTAGAGCTGACTGTGCAAATGCATCCACTACTGTCAGCAGTAAGTGACTCAGGCCCCATGGGGACCCTTATGAACAAGTTTCCTACAACTGTGGACAGCCAAGCAGCTGTGGCACTAAGGCTAGGAGAGCTGTTAATTAACTTTTTTCTTGGCATCTCAGGTGTATTTTAAAGCTTGAACTTAGCTCTATACAACCACAACAGTCCTGCTGCCCATACCTGAGGTGCAGACTTTTGCACCCAACCCACGTTTACTGTTTGATGGGGCGTAGCCTGACAGAACCTTGCTTCTGGCAGGAGTTGTTTTCACTCAAACACTAGCTCTGAGTCACTGATTAATACATCCAAATGATTCAGCCTTTGGTTTGTTAACTTTATCATCTGCTTGCTTCTCTGTTATCTGTCCAAATGGAAAGGGATAGCTCCACAGAAGTCCATCTCCTTCCGGATACTTCCACCAGCAATATAAGGAGTCTTGGCAGTCCCCAGAGGGACTGCAATGTATTCCCTTCATGCTTGGAAATATAAAGTCATTATGATCCTGGCTGGTCTCCAGTGTGGCTGTAAAAGTGAAGTGATGCATATTTTACTTAGTTGTCAGTCAACAGTGGTCTTGCAAAGAGCTTGCAGATTGCTTTCAAGCCACGTTTGGTGGTCCAGGAGCCTGCAAACCGTACTCAGAGGTGACTATGAGCATCAGCAATGCCTGAATCCACACTTGCAATCTCACAACCTGTGCAAGGATTGACAGATTGGCCTCAAGGGTGCCTTGGGTTTGCCCTACTAAGGGACATCCAGGGTAGACACAGGACATTACCCTGCAGAGAGACCTCCAGCTGCCTTTTTGATCATTTCAGCAATCCTGAGCAAGCAGAAAAGGAAAGAAAGATGTAATGTCTTGGCTGCAGGATGGATAGCAGAGTCCACTGGTGCTGTATTGAATGCTGAGAGTCTCACTGGAAAGATGGTAAAATAATTAATCCATTGATTAGAACATCTTAATTGGTATGTGTCAAGGGAATCCATCAAAAGTGTAATCTGGTTTTAGCAGGATGAGATCTGTGAAGGTCCTGGCTGCCATCTAGTGGAGTTGTGATGTATGTTTAGACTGAAATAAATATATAAATAATACATGTGGGAATAACAGGGAACTCACTTGTCATCTGTAGGTACAATATCCTCCTTTTTTAAGAAAAAGTTAGAAAAATGTAGCCTAGACACCAATGATATTGAGGACAGAACCACATCGTAGTCACAGGAAACAGGGGGTAAAGGAACACTGAGGTTGTCTCACCCACTATTTCTGAACCAATTCATGTCCTACCTCTCAGAAAAACACACAAAGGTTTTCATTCCCAAGAAAAGTTGGGCTTTTTTCAGAGTAGTCATATGGTATTTTAATTCCCCCTCCCCCCCCCCCCCCAGCTTGTTTTCTAGCACATGCACTTTGCAACACAACTGGACATTTTTTGCTAGAAAAGGTGACAGATACTTTCATTGAAAGTTCACTTTACAATTTTCTGACCAGCACTGTTTGTTCATCCTCCTGGCAGATCAGAACACACGTCACATCTAGCCTCTTCCTCCTCACCAATGGTGGGAAAAATACCCAGGGAAGAGTGCAAACGTAGCTCCCCTGAGAACCTCCTGCCTGTGTCTGGCTTTTTCCAAGTTTTCCATTCATTTGTCCAATCTTGTCTTGAACCCACACAAACTTGGCATGGCAAGGCTTTGCAAAACAGTGTGGTGCAGGAGGTGAGAGAACTTTCTAGGGAGAAAATGTCTCACCTCCATGCTGACATTGCTGATTTTTCTTTAACGTGCATTCATGTTCCCTTATGAAATTTTACTTTGTTTCTGTAGTCACTAGAAAAACACAGTTAACACAATATAAATAGAACATTTCTGGTGGGGTTTTTTTCCCATCAAACTGATTTGGACTCAATGTTCTGCTTTGCACATTATTATAGAATCACAGAATTGCCTCAACTGGAAAAGAACTTTAAGATCATCGAGTCCCATCATTAACCTCACACTGACAAGTCCCCAACTAATCCATGTCCCTCAGCACTGTGTCTACACAACTCTTCAATCCCTCCAGGGATGGGGACTCCACCACTGCCCTGGGAAACCTGTTATTATCTGTTCAGTAAGGAGATGGAGTAAATCCTTAGCGTGTTCCTGCTCCGGCAGGGGGATTGGACTAGATGATCTTTCGAGGTCCCTTCCAATCCCTAATATTCTGTGATTCTGTGATTCTGTGATTCTGTGATTCTGTGATGTTAGAGCACTCAGTGTGGATTAGATGTGGATATTTCTCTAGTTTCTAAAATCACTCCAAATAATCAGCAATAAATGCTATTATCAAAAAAGAGCTTCTACAGTTTTCTGTGTGTTGATATCAGCACTCATGCAGACATGGTCAATTGGATCAAGGAACTGATCTGTCTGGAAACTAACCTGAGTTATTAAAATAAAGCTCATTCTTGGGCAGAGCAAGGGAGACACTACCTCACCCTGTCATCGTTTCCTAACCTTGACTTAGATACAACACCTAAAGAGAACCCCCTTCTGAATTTAACAGTGTGGTTCTAGCTGTTTGTCCTGATCACGTGGAATCCAGCTTAATCATTTCTGCTTCTCCCATTGTTACTGGAGAAAAGGAAGAGTTTCATGTCAGGATGCTTCTTCCCACTGCTCTAAAACTGGTCTATTAAATTTGAAGGTGAAATTTATCTCGGTGAATATTTTCCATCTGTGGCGTAACAGATACATGTTATAAGAAAGACATATTTTTTCTAATATTTTAAACATTTAAAAAGTGGTGAGAGATCAATTTGACTTGAGTGAAATTTAGGAAAAGAAAATGGACACTCCTAGCCTTTAAAGCTGGCAGTGGATTGACCAGAAGAAAGGACAGATTATATATACTAAGCTTGGAGCAAGAAATGTCATCATCATCTAGACAGCTCTGCACACAACCGACTATGGTACAGATAAAATAGTCTTTCAAGTTAAGTGAGCTTAATAGGGGAAATAAAGAAACACAGATTTATTGCAGATATTTGTATGTACACTGGATTAATATTAAGGATGTATTGTATGTGCTCCTGTTGCTTTAAGAAAGGTATTTATTGTCCACTCTGATACAGCAGTTTTGTTCAATCACATACAAAATGACAGGAAAATACTATTGCTACATAAAATCACAAATAATATTTACACTTTATTTTCTTCTATTGTAAAATATTAATATATATTAAAAATTGATAGCATCTGGACTAAAACATAGTAGAAATAAACATTTCTAGTCATTTAATATATAATGAAATATGAACACATATTTTTGTGACTAAACAACATTGATGTTCTGCAAGCATAAAAATAATGAAATATTCATGTAAACTGCAATTCTCTTGTTCTTTAGTTATAAGATTTTCATAGGATGTTAAAAAATCATTTTCACTGACTAAAATAATCACCATCATTCTGACATATTTTGCAGCAAGCAAGATTTGATTAAAACTTTATCCTTTATGGCTAACTGCAAGATATTCACCTTAACAATACCACGTTAATATCTTAATTTGATAATAGGAGAGTACAATTCAAGCTAGACAGTGATTGTGCAGATGTAATTGTCTCTCTCACAATCAAAGCTGATGTGGATTATGTGTGTTTGATTTAAATTTAAATTTCCAGACTTTTCTCTGATCATCAGGGAATTGTACCATTATAATTAAAAGACCTTTCATGCTTGTTCCCAATCCATTATAGATAGGCAGGGACATGTCCCTTTTCCTACAGACACTTATGGGCAACACAGAAGATCTGGGATCTTAATACATGGAAGGATTACAGGTATAAATTGGTTTAGATAACAGATTTTATTAATCAGTCTAAAGCTCACTAAACACTTTGGACCACTTCTAATATTTTTATATTTTCTCTTCTTTATAATGTCCTACAATAATGTCATTGTCACTGTAGAACATCTCTTGGTAGAGATACCAAGTATTTACTGTATTACAGATTGAATTATAACTCAAATAAAGCAAAATATCAAAAAGCTGCTCTTGCTTCACTCAAATCTGAAATTATCTCATGATGTAAAAACAATATTAGTAACCTTATATCACTGTTAGATAATGACAGAAGAACCAGCAATGCTCACTATCAGTCATTATATGATGCATTATTTCATTTTGTTAATATAATATATTAAATATATACTGTTAGTAGGAGAAACTTTGCCATTGCTATTGATTGTTATTGAAGTTATTAATAGTTATAATGTGTGGAGAAGCAATGTAAGGCACTAAGCTAGACTGAAAAAAACAGTATAAAAGGTGATTTCCTGATTCAGAAAAGATTAAAAATGGAGGACAAAGCTGATGGACAAGAGCCTAACAGAAAATGCTACCTGAATGTGTAAAGTAGAAGAAACTAATAAAATGCTCTACAGTGAGATATTTCTAGTAAAATTTTAGAAATTTTTAGGAATCTGGCAGGTGTCTTTGAGGGTACAAGGAGAAAATGTCATGTGCTAACAATGTCATACATTTCGTTGTGATGCAACATAAAAGCCAAGTCCAAGTGACCTAAGTTGTGCCTAAACTGGCAGAAACCTGACAGTTGCACCTATATATATTTTTTAAAAATATTTTTTTCCCCCTTCTGCAGCCTGCAGTGAGATCAGCTCAGCTGTCACAACTGGAAGCCCTGTTTTATTTCTCTCTTTACTCATTCCAGTGTAAACCCTGTAGCAATTTGCACACCTTGGGAATGATTCACTATCTTCAGGTCAATTTTCCATTGCTCTGGCCCTACTCCAAGTGAAAGTAAATTATACTTAACATAATTTATTCTTTAAAGGTTAAGGAGTTTCTGCTACTCACACTTTTCATACTTGTTTTATCAGACTTTGCATGTGACAAACAAGAATTTTCAGAAATGTAATCTTATGCATTAAGTGTGTACATACTCCTAAGCTAGTGTTAAGCTTGGTGAAAGTTATTTAAACTCAGTGAAATTTCCTTCCTGAAAACTTGAAAATGTCTTAAGTTTTTAAATTCTGCTTAACTCTTTATAATGAAGACTGGATTTGCTAAAAAATGTCATATAACCTTAATTTCTATACCATGCCTAGTCACAACTGATATAAATATTCTAATTAAATAGTTAAGGTCATGTATTCTGACTTTAGCCACTTCTGTTTCCAGTTTCAGCTATCCCAAATGAAAGTATTCCACCTACAGTGGATAGTTATTTCAGGAAGGAATTAAATGCTCTCTGAAGATTCCTGCCTCTGTTCATGTTAGAAAAAGCCGAAATGACTAGAAAAGGACAAACACCTAGTTTTTGATAGCCCTATTTAGGTGAGAATGGATGTCATAAATATTTGAATGGAGCCAAATAATTGTCCATAATATATATGATATAAAGCAGATGGGAATTATCTGAACAGACTGCTGGTATTTTTCATTCAGAGGGATTTGGGGCCAAGTCCTTAATGCAGTCTTCTATAAAAGCAAAGAACAAGAGCCCTGAGAAGTTCATATATTCATGTGCCTTCACATCTGTTACTAATGTGTCCAGTTAATGTCAAAGTCATCATGAAAACACCATTTCAGAATTGTAGGACTTAATTACAAACCAGAAAGTCCAATTGATACAGTCTAGACTTACAAGACTCTTAATATGACTTATTATATTGCTGCTTGAGACATTGAGATAAGAAAACTCTCTTACACATTCAGAAATCACCTGAGACAGAATATAGTTGGTCTGTTCAGCAAAAGAAAGAATTTTATATTATTTTTTATCACCTCTTCTTTTACCTCCTAGTTAGAGAGCATGGTAGTCTTCAGAGTAAATTTGCCACTTCACAGTTAATTATGCAACAGAAATGCAGAAGCTGTAGGAAATTTTCTATCTAAGTATGTATGAGTAGAGATGGGTAAAATTTTGTCTTCTTAGTTAAGCTATTTGTTAAGTCTGGACTCCTTTCTAGCTGATAGACACCATGATCTTTTTAAGGCTGAAAAACATCCATCTCCAGGAAAGAAGACTCATTCAACTACCTTGACACTCATTCTTACAGGTTATGCCACTTTTTTGCATTATGTGGATGCTATATAACACTGAAACACAAATTCATCTCTCTGATAGTCTCCTACTTTCAACAGTTAGCAACCATTTGACATATGCTTCTATCCAGCTCACCTTGAATCCTTTCAGATAAAAGAAGGAAACCAATATAAACATTATCTTGGGTCCAGCATTGCAATATATGTTCCAAAGAGTCACTACAGAAATTGAAATAAACACCTTCCTCGCACTGCTCCCTCAGACTCTTCTCTCACCCTCAGATCTGAATTTAGTCATTACTGTATTTTTCACAGATGGAAGAAAAAAAAAGGAGAAAACCACTTTTTTTTTTTTTTTAATGGAAAGAGGAAGACACCTCCTCAGCAGTCAGCTTTTACATAAAAACTAGATGGCATAAATTCCACTTCTTCAAGTCAGCTGTAATTACCTGGATACAGCAAAGAAAAAAGGAAGGCAAGTCCACTTTTCTCTATAATGTTTTTTTTTTTAATTGAACTTGGCAGGTCACTGGGACATCCAGAAGAGCAGGGTGAAAATGTATCAGTCTGATAGTCCTCACTGTTTGGTACAGATTAGCTTAATTCCTTTCCAAGCCCTGATATTCCCGTCAAAAAGTTTAATCAATCCATTACTTTACAGGTTACCACAACCACTGGGGGGAAAAAGCAAAAGCAAAACCAAAAAAAAAACCCAAACAAACAAAAAAACCAAAACCCCTCAAGTACAGAGAAAGGGAAAGTAAGTTTGCTTTCAAGCTTCTGAATATTTTACAACACCGGAGGGCAAAAATAGTCACACATAAGAAAATACTTAGCAGTATTCCTAGCAAACTCCTAGTCCATCTTCCATGGGTCTCATTCTCTTTCCATGCAAAAGTTTATTTTTCTTTCTAATTAGTAACTACTAATTAGAAACTACTTCAAAGAGTATTTATTTCTTAATTATCTTATAGAGTCTCATCATTCCCAACACCTTCACTTTATGCTACTTGGCTATCAGAAATTTTCTAACTTGTAACTACTGGAATAGCACCAGAACATGAGAATGTATTGGTTTTTATTGTGAACATGGAATATTTTTACCTCTAGAGATATTACATAAAAAGACAATATAAGAAATCAACAATTAGTCATTTTGTTGCACTTTAACAAGACATTTGTTTTCTTATTTGCATGTTTACTGAACTAAAACAAAGAACAAAGCTTGAACAAGCTGGATAGATTCCATTTCCCATTGTGTGAGGATTGAATACCAGTTTCCAGAGCTGGACATCTGTAGTGTCACTGGAGGGTACTACTGGTGTCCTCTCCCTAGACACAATATGTTGTATGGTTCATCAGTGAAAGTCTACGGGAAGTAAACCAACAAGAGGTGACTTTTGTGTTTGCTGAGATGAATACTATATCAATATGAGGGCTATTTTGTGTTTAGAAGGTCAGTCAGTGTTTAATCTGTCACTGCAATACTTGTCCTGCAAAAGATGTCCAGTGGGCAGAACTGCTGTAGGAGTGGATCCTCCTCCAATTTGTTCAGTATAAACTGCAATCGTTATATTTGGTGGGGTTTTTGGTTTTTTTGTTGTCTGGGTTCTTTTTTTTTCCTAATCAGGCTTTTATATGTGATTACTCCAGATCCTGAGATAATCCTTAGCACACAGATGTGGTCATTTTTACTCCAGAACTAGAAGGCACAGTCCATCTTGTCCTCCTCCACACTGGCATAAGTCCGTATCTCTTACCGTGCCACCTCCGGCCAATTTCCGTTTGTACCTCAAAAGGAAAGGAAAAAGCTGTTTTGTAGTCAAATACTTATTGAGAGTAGATTGGTGGGAAAGAGGAAAGACAGAAATAGTGGCTAGAGAGGGTAAAATTTAGACATCTAAGTCAAACTAGTTCCTCTAATCTCCCTTTCTAGCTGATAGAGAAAAGTAGAATCCTCCAGAGAATGTTTTATCTGGCCTGTGTTAGCATGCTCATCCCTCTGCACCGATGAAAACACCTCGTGTGGCTAGCTCAGAGCTGACATCCCATGTTGAAAAGAGAAAATGAACCCCACTCTTCCTTTCAAGAAGTAAGGACATACAAAGGAGTACATCCAGTCCTTTGTTCCTACTTAATGACTCTGGGCCCAACTATAAACGTTTATTATTAGAGCTGTCACATAGTTAAATAAATGAAAAAATTCCCACTTCTATGTTTAACTTAGACTGATTTCAGTTTCTTCCTGGTGGTCCTCAGTCCACCTTCTTCTGCTGGATTGAAATGTCTAATAACTAATAGTTATACTTTGATATCTTTATGCATAGTCAATTCAACTCAGTCTTCATCTGAGAAATAAAAGCTTGACGTCTCTAACTCCAGCACTTTAAAATATTTTGTCAATCACTAGAATATTTTCTCAGCTTTTTAAATATCTTCTCCCATTTTTTAATGTCCCTTTGAAAATTGGTCTCACCAACATTGCCTACACAACTAAACAATTCTCACCACATTGCTTGCTCTTCCTCAGTTGCTAAGGGTTGTTACCTTGTTTCCATCTGTTTCTAGAACAGTATAATTCACAGCAAGTTTCTTGATTAACATTCCTTTATTTGTGGCTGAGAAATAATAACACTTTGCTATTTAAGATGGTGAGGGGAAGCCATCAGCAAGCAGGAGGTGTTTGTTTTCTGTTGACAACTGTGTATGCTGGGCATTGTCATGTTCACAGAAACATACAGCGGGTCCAAACTGGCCACTAAACCCTGTTTTCACATCTGATTCTTATTAGAAATGTGCTTTCCCAGTAGTTTAGTAAGAAGGAAATTTCTAAATTGAAGTGATGCAAGTCTGGGATGACAAGCTGAATGTAAAGCTATGGTCTACCATCAGAAGAAATTAGGATTATTAATATGAACCATTGTGTCAACTGAACATAAGAATCATTAGAGCAGTCAAAAATTAATAGCCATAAACTCAATCAAAAACATAATAAGGGTCAATATATTTGAAGTTATTGATTTTATTATTTTAGAAATTTCTGACAAAATTAAGTAAGTGTGACCCATGGCACATGTAGACAACTAAACACTGTTTGAAAGCTTAGTCAGCCTGAGACTTTAAACTTAGAAAATGAAGAATTGGTCAATGCAACCCAGATCGTCTACAGTGGGTCAGCTACCTCTAACACAGACAACTGTACTTGGTCATTTGAATATTACAGTGACTGATGATTTAGGATTCACCTCCTACACACACCTTTGACCCCCTAAGGGATTCTCTTTAATGATATGTATGAATCAGGAGATTCTACCTTTTTAGGAGCTGCACGTAGAAACCAGTAGATTGTTAGTGTAGTCTGAAACCAAAACCCAGACATACCATAAAACAGCTATCATCTCAGCTACCCTGTACTCAGAAAGAAAAGTTAAATTCCAGGGTTTCAACTCATTCTAGAATATGGAGGGTAAATTTATATGTTGCCTATATAATTCTTTTAAGATGCATTCTTATCACAGCATCCATACTATATAAATAGACCTGGATGCTAAGCTGAACAGAATGATTTCTGTCCCACCAACAGTAAAATTCTGACTTTTATATTCTAAATGGAAAAAACATATTTATCAACATGATGAAATACTGGGAAGATTAATAAGCATATTAAAAATACTGGAAAGTAACATTTTGGTATGGGATGATCAGCATAAATTTAAATTATTTTTAATTTAAAGAATTTAAATTTTGTAACTTTTAATAACTCTTTTTGCATCACTGCAACAGCTTGTACTTTCAGGTCTGGACCTAGCATGGGTTTCCCAAGCCCTGCTCTAGTACAAAAATACGCAGAAAGGATAAAAAATGCTTGATGGAGTAGCAAAATAGTAGAAGTCCGTTTCCCCACTAGATGGCTTCATTCTCATGAAGATAATTGAAATTAAATTCAACTTCATTGATTTCCAGATAATCCAGAGAAACTAAAAGATTTGATTATCTGTATGAAAGTTATTATTAACTCTATATATCTGCCAGTAAAATCAATACTGTAAAGGTTATAGTTTTCTTACCTCTTGGTTCAGGAAACAGTAGAGAACTGCTACAATAAACCCCTATAAAAGATCAAAAATAATTTTAAAAAAGGGTTCAGGGTTAGCACAGTTTGAAAAAGACATTTACACTCTCTGATTTCATGATGGTACTGTATATGTGAATTAAAGAGTATCATATAAACTGGATTATTGTTATAGATGACAAAATTCCTTATGTATCTCCAACAAAGCTGATCAGCCAGATAATCAACTAATTAGTGGCATTTCACCAAAGTCAGCAATGTGATATGAATTCACAACAACAGGTGATATAACTACTGAAGTTTTCTCACATTCTGCTTACAAAAAGTTGGTAATGAAGCATAGACTTCATAAGGAGATCCATGCACAGAGCTCATACAGCTTTCCAGTCAACTTCTGTGTCTTTGCAGTACATCAGATGAGATCAAACTGTGGCCTGCTGAATGCTTTTGTTAGGATTCTGAACTGAAATGAACCCAGGAAAATCCAAAGGACCTATGTGATCAGATACCAGCTAAAGACCTCACCCTTTTATTCAATTAATTTATTCCTTGCATGGTTAATTAACTCAAGGACAAGTGCGCAGGGTCAGGATTAAGATGTGCAGGGTTTATTGGACAGGATTGACACAATGGATAAAATCCTTAAGAAGACTAAATTGGCACAACTGCTGGATTTTCAGTGATGCTCACTGACAAATGATGCCATGCCACTACTCAGAGGGATACATGCTCACTTGTGAAGTTTGGTATGATTTCCTAGAACTGCTTCTTGGAAAGGGAGGAAAGCAAAGGGCATCTGGGTGTTGCTTTGCTCATAACTCAGGTAGCAAAATCAGCTCCAGTAGTTGTTCTAGTTGGCACCAAGCTCCTCAAGCTGTCCATGCCCTGTGTGCCAATTCAGAGCAGTTGGGAACATTCAAAGCACAGCAAACATTTTGCCTACCCAGGAGGGAAACACATGTTGCATTCCTCAGGGCAGTGGTCTATACGGGGCTGATATATGCACAGGGCAGTATTCAGTGTTTATATGCTGCCTATCAATTTATTCTTTGACAAAGGTTTAGCAAGGGATCTGGACCTACAGCTTTGATTGTCCCTGGGTATTTTAATGTCAGTCCAAATCTTCTTGTTAATGAAGTCAGGGAAAGTAAGTGGGTTACCACTGGTAGTAAAGAAGGTTTTCCATGTTTGACTTTGACCCACCATCCAATTTACACATGCATCTGAAAGATTTGTCCTTGCATTTGCAAAATCAGCTAGGTAGGATAAGTCACATCTTCAGATATTGTAATTCAGCAAAGAACCATGAGGTCTGTGAGGAGACACTAGCTTCAGGATCCAATTATTTTCTGTGCAGTGCTAATTGTCATATGGCCACTAGATTAAATCAGGAAATCTACTAAGAAGGAACTGAAGCCTCTGCTGTCATTTTACCTGAAAAGATCCAATGCAGAGCTCCAAGTAAAGCCGAACTCCCAGACTGGTATATTCCGGAAGAAAATTGAAGACAATATAGTGGGTTCCAAATAATGGAATTAGAAGCAGAGTTGATCTTGAGAGACGTCTAGCAGAGGACATGAGAAGAAGTAAGGTAATATTGAGTAAAGACTAATCAATGCAATATGCCCCAGTAAAGAGTAAAATTGAAAACAAAGACCTAAATATCTACATGTGAAGTTCATATCTCTTGGGACTACAGTGTTGGACAGAAAACATAATGAAAAACTAGCTGGAAATAGATTTCTGATGTTTATTGCCTTATTGGCAATATCATGTCCATGGCTTTTTTTACAGTGTTTTGGCATTCTGTTTTTCTGGATGAGATTACAGTTCAAGAAAACACAAAGGAGTAGACTGTATTTTCCCCATTGGATCCATCGAAAATTTGACATTTATTTGTAACTAAATACAGAGAAAGTAATATGCAGGCTCCTTTTATAGTCCACATACAGGAAAAGGTACTTATAGAGGGTAATTTATCCTGCCCTAGATCAGAGATCTAACGTGGATTAAATTAATGGTTTCCTAGTCACCCCATTGATTGTAATTGGAAGGTAGAAAACTGAACTGATCTGAATACATCATCTTTGCATGCCCAATATTAGGTGAGATGAGTCTCATCCTTTGACTATTTTCCTTTAGAATGAGATAAGGTTGGGAATTTCTAAAATTTAATGCCAGACAAACAGCCTGTCTGTTACACTGGACAAGTGTTTCTCTGTTTAGAAAAGATTATATAAGTTTTTTGTTATGAAAATAATGGAATTTTTTATCATTATTATTCCATATACTACCTGTACTGAGAAGAGTTATTGAAGTTGATTTGTCTAGGGTCTAGTTTTTTCAGCAAAATTCTGATGATGTTGATAAATAGGACAAAATTGACCTGTTAGAATATTTGGGGGAAGGAGAAAAAAAAAAAAAAAAAAAAAGGTTACCTTTTAATGTAAAACTGTACAATGAAAATCTGTATTTTTACTTAAGTTATTATGTAATTTGTGCAGTTTCAATGAGACCAGTGTAAGATTTTTAATGTAATAGCTTTTGGAAACATTCAAACATCTCAGTAGGTTGCATACCATCTTAAAGAAATAGCTGAAGATGAAAACTTGAGAATTTGACTTTGTTAAGTAAAGTTGTTTTGGTTTTTTTTTTTAACAGCTTGTGTGATTCTTTTTATTTTTTGTAGCTCATATAATTTTGATTCTCTTTTGATATGGTTATTGCATTAAATTCTGGCTAATATTTTTAGATATCATTAGTAGAATTCATCTGACTAAATATAGCTGTCTACAATGAGATGCCTGCATCTGAGCTGATCACCCTGTTTTCCCCTAGTAGTCAATGGAAAGCCAGGCAGTGTAGTCAATAGAGCCTCAGGTGGAGCTGAGGACGAGTCATCTCCTTCAATATAGACAACTATTATAAGCCAGATGAATCACATACCAAAGTGCATGTCTCTCTTTGTTGATTCTGAAGACTGAGGAGCATTAGCTCAGCTCCAAAGGTAAGTAGAGTAAATCCTAATTTGCAAATAAAATTTTCTACAACTTCAATTTGTCATAGCTTTACCAAAGTTTGTGAAGCTGCTCAGTTTTCCACAACCACAGAGTTTCTCCCTGTGCATTTTTCTGTGTCTGTACACAGTCCGAATGCTTAATTTTGCCTAAGAATTTCCACATTTTACTAAAAAGTCCAATCTCATTTTATCCATCAGTGATGCCTTAAATGTATTCCAGCAGAAAAATCATCACTGCAATCCCCTGAGTGTCTTGACTTCTAATGTGATGTCAGATGAGCAGTAGTAAGGGGAGAAATAATGGAGGTAGAAGGAAATATAATATTTTATTGAAATATGGCAAACTAGGACCAGAATTCACCTTGAGATTCTTCATTCCCAGTGTTTGCCTATGTGTGCCTTATTTGTATCCATCTGTCCTCTAATTAAATTAAGCTTTTAATAGGTGGCCTTACTGTCATCCATTAGCTGCTTTCACAAACATTGCTTGAGTTTAACAACATGTGGGAGTAATCATACACAATAATCATTTAAAGCCCATCAGTTTATTCAATAAATGTCAGGCTCAAGAGCTATTATCATCTTTATCACCTATGAACAGAAACCTCTTGCCTGTGAAAATTTATATTTAAATGTATGGATGATTCTGTACTCCTAGACTAAAACTTGTGTTTTCAAATATTGTAAGGATGTAACCTCTCACCTGTCATTAATTTAAACCAAACTGACAATTCTATGAAATCTTTCATTTCTTTAAAGGAAGCTTGGGGGAAAGGGAACAGTTCTCTGCCTTGTTTTAGTTTACATTGAACATAGGCAAGTATAGAGTAGAAATTCTACCACTCCTCTTCCTTATTTCAAACAACATTTCAGCAAACAATAATCAGATTTTAATTTAGAAGTCTTTTTTTTCTTCTAAGTGATGTTGGCAAACCTAGAAGTACCTACCCCAACAGAAATTATAATAGGTCCTTTGATTAACCACCAGTATGGAGAGTCTTGATTAATATCCCAGCACCTGAGAAAATAACAGTAAGTTTAGAAAAGATGTGTATGTAATCATTACACTTAAGGCATCATTTATCAGTGTCAGTGAATATCTGAAGAGAGATATTTTTGTGGAAGTGCAGATATAGTGCAAGTATCCAAAGAACCTTTACTTTAAACAGGACAAACTTTTTGTAGATAATCCTGCTCTTTTCAAAAAGAAATAGTGATCTCAATGTGCTAAGTGACAGCCGTGGATGCAACAACTCTGACAAAAGACTCAAACAGATGATGCAATGGCTGCTACAAAGATACAGATTTTTTTTCTTCAAAGACACTTATTTAAGACATGAAATGTTTTGTCTTTGTAAAATAATGAGCACTTCATGCTTCAGAAATATCAAAAGGTATTTTCCATTAGAAACTCCTAATATTTTGCTTCCTTACTTTGTTTATCTGATTTTTTATTTTTTTTTCTTGAAGTACAAATAAATATTTCAGGTTCCTGGGAAAAATCTCCCACACTATTGCAATACCATTGCCATAACATACTCTAATGGAGGCTTTAATCTCTATTCATTATGTCCATAGTGGAATGGAAATGGAGAACTCCACCACAGGAATTAACCTTCTTGGTCTTGTAGGGAAAAGTGGGTAATACACTGATAATATTTTCCCGTTCAATTTAAATTACATAAGTCTTCATCAATACCATTATTTTAAAGATATAAGCCATGAATCCAGAGTAATGAAGGAAGCAACGACTTACGCTGTGTCTTCAAAGTAGAATTTTGCTAATATCCATATAAAGGTGAAAAGTGTTGGAAAACCTGTTAATTAAACAAAAACTGTGATTGTGTAATTTCATCAATTAATCCAAATCTTGTCCACTGAAACTCTGCTGTGATGATACAGACCACCCATTCTCAGAATTGGAATTACCCTTTGTAGCCTGTTCATGTAACAGGAATAGTTTTAGACTCGTAGTATAAACCTAAAAAGAAATCTCCTAATAGCCATGATGGAATGAAACAAGTTAAGGCATTTGCTGCTCAGTGATCATGCATCCTGGTGAAGATAAAAAGGGACACACTGCACATGACATAGTTCTGCCACAGAGAACTGAACTTGCAACCTCTTACTAACATGAACACAATTCATGTGTGATCTCACCTGAAGTTAACACTTGCATGCAAATAGCACATTTAAACCCAGTTTTATTTAGTGTGCTTTTTGCATGCAAAAGTATTGGAGAATAGAGTTTACCAATAATAATAATAATAATAATAATAATAATAATAATAATAATAATAATATACCACTTTAGAGACACAGAATGTGATGCAGCCTACTTTACATGTTCCTAAAAACACACTTGAAGTCTACCTAAAACACAAAAAATTATTCATTCTACTTATTTGTCAGGCATATCTTAATCTTTGGTGGCAACATGCATGGATTGCTTTCTTGAACCAACTAGAAATACCCCTGGGCAAGTGCATTCACCTGCCATATGTCCTCAGGAAGGAGTTATCTGCTTCTTCCTTTACACAGCAGGTTTATGTGATAAACTACTTAATTTCTAAGTCACCATAAAGGTCTGAACATTTAAATTTAATGCAGATTACAAAAAAAAAAAAAAAAAGAGAAGGAGGGATCTTGCTGTCTCTTGCCTGTACTGATATTTAATGGATAGAGCTCCTTTATTCACACAATTGCCCAATGCAAAAGATGGACTGTGGCATTATTAGGACTACAAAAATGCCTGCTATGCCCCCAGGTGGATCCATTCTCAGAAGAGGACTGAACCAAAGCAAGGCACACCTAACTTAGATGAATAGGGTAGCTCCTTAGAGGAATCTGTGTTTTCAGTGGGGCAAAGGAAGGCAAGTGGACTGAGTCTCTGTAGGTTCCCAAAAGTACTTAATTTTTCACTTCTTTCATAGGGACTTTAATACTGTGTATAAAAAACTTGATTGCTCTTAATTAATATGCATGTAAAAATAAAATCAAAGCAATACCCAGGTTGGGCATTTCAATTAGCACACTAGATTCCATATTCAGAATTTTTAATGGGATATATAAAGCCTTTTGTAACATTTTACCTTTTATTTATTGCATGTAAAAGCCTTACTTACCCCAGCCAAAGAGAACAAGCCACCAAAAATATCTTCTTCCATGAGAAAGAGATGAGAGTAGTAGACAGTTTAGGTAAAGAGCCTCTACTAGCAGCCACATGAAATTTGTCATCATGAAGTAGTGACAGAAAACAACTGAAATCTTGCATTCAGTCTAGGGAACAGGAAAGTCATAGTTTTGGCATTACTTGAGCATACATGTTTGATCTGCATGCATACAGATGCATAGGTATCTGTAATTCTGGCTAAGATCTACAAAGATCTCACAATTACATGCATGTTTGAAGGAAAAATTTCAACTGTAATAAGGCTTTCTGAATAGTAAGGCTTAAGCCACCATAATATCTTGGAATCTCCACTGTATTTTGGTTTATATCTCTATGCTAGAAATACAGCTTGGTCTCCCAAGCATGTGATTTCTCCCACAAATGTACTGGCTTCAGTGTAGCTTACACAAGTAGAGTCAAATGCTGGATAGCCTTTGGCCAAAAGCATGTTCAAGGACCCATCATATTTCACTTTCTTACTTAGGGTCAGTTTTGAATTTCTGTGTGGCCATGAGCAATGCAGAAGAATCATCCCATAAACCTCTTTGAAAACCATTACCAGGTTGCCAATATGCCCAAAGCTAAATTGATTGACCAATATCTTGTGTGTCCTGTGGTTTACAATTCAGAGCTTCCAGTTAGGACATAAAATCCAACAATTCCAGAATAAACATTTTTTTAAAGTTATTAAGTAATGATGTATTTGGAGAGCTTCAGTTTTAAGCTTCAGGTTATAGAAGCACAACAGTGTAAAAATACTACTTTTTTCTATGGCAAAGTCTATATCTGATTTGTAGAAGTTCTGAGGTCCACACTTATGGAGATAAAACATACTTAATAAAATAATTATATAATTTTCACTACCAGGCTGGGGGGGCAGGGGGGAAAGGGTAGGAAAAAAGAGCAATGAAAAGTGAAATCATGTCTATAGATGATATGCAAAACAATCAAGTACCACAGTATTCTGCTTTTCATGTGCTTACTGTAGAGAAGCTGCAGTGATCAATGTCTTCCTCTTGGAAAAGAACAGCATCCTTAATGAAAATGGCAATAGCTTTTAAGATATAAGTAAAAAACAGCTGTACATGGATATAATTTCTGGGACAGCGAAGCCTCCTGGAAGAAAAGAAGAAATGTCTTGTAAGGTAGCTCTCCTGGGCTAACTAGACAGTTTTCTCAATGAACTGGGTTATGATTACTTAGTGAAATTTTCTATACAGAAAAATGCCATGGGTGAGTTAAATTGTGTTAGATCCCTGTACAGGCAGCCTTATCCAGAATTAAAGAATTCTTCCTTAATTTACCAAATATACTCTTATGAATTAACTCAGTGCAGATAATTACTGTAAAACAATTTGGCACATCTACTTTAAATTCTCACATTCAGTTAATTCAGATTTTTTTTTTTTTAATGTTATTAAATACAGACTTTTGGAGGACTTATGAAGCTTCAACATTATATTTTCATATAGAGCTAAAGACTTTAGTTAATTAGTAAAAAGCCCCATCAAAAGCTGAACTCCATCCAGATTCAGTAATCTCAGGGTTATCTAATCTTAAAGCTAACTTAGAATGTGCAGAATTTTATTACTGAATTCAAATACCAACTGCATTGTTTACTACAACTTTTTCCTCCCTATTATTAAGTCTCTTTATGTCCATTGTTTCTTTCTTTCCCCTTATTTGGGCTGGCTTGTTTTCCTGAGGTCAGAGTGGATATCAATAAACATATCTGTTGACTTCCAGACATGAGCCAGGAACCAACAGAGGTCAAGAAATTTTCCCCAGAGAAACCTGATTCTCACAGCATAATAATAAACAACTTATTTGTCCTGCACAAATAAAAGAAACAAACAAAAAAATCCTACATGGCAGCAAACACAAAATTTACACTAAATGAGAAAATAAATAATCAGGCTAATTCCAAATACTCTATTATTAAATGATTAATCTTTTATTTTATTAATAAACTATTATTAAGTTATACCTGAAAATGCCTAATAGCTGGATAGTTTGGTAGGAAAAATATCTTACTAAATGTAACCAAATTCAGAGCCTAACTTTCAAAATTTGTCTTTAGTTGTAAATGTTTCAATAGTAATATATACAGTGCCACAAGAATATTGGTTCAGAAATGAGTTCTTAATGTATTTTCTTATTAATGTAAAATATACTGAAACCATAAAAAGCAAACACAGCTTATAAAAAAATATATTCCCAGCTAAAGCAAGATTTTTTTTCTATTGGTTATTTAAAATCAAAGTGAGTTGCTGACTTTTACAAATAGACAATTTTGATTTATTTCCCAGTTCAGATTCTCCTTACATCTGGTTCACTCTGTTAATTTTTAATTTCTAGTCTCAATTTAATCTTATTAACTCAGTATGGCCAGAAATTTTTATTTTTATTCTTCTAGATTTCTATTGATATTACTTTCTTATGTCTAATGTTGTCTTACACAGTTTAAAATACTAAGAACTATTAAAAAGAAGCAAAGTGAGAGGATAACTTTACCTACCTGAAAGCAATAAGAACTATCACAGCAATAATGAGCGAGGTGATCGACACACTGTATCCTACAGTGTAGATGATCTTTATAGTAGAAAAGTAGGATTGCTATAAAATAAGAGAATTATTTGTCACATATCTTGCAGCCAAATGACAGTTGTTTTACTGATTCTGGCAGGTTTGCTTTGCTTGGTGCTTCCAATCTCTTCACATTGCTGACTGCCTTTTTTTCCCCCTTTTGATCCCACACCAAAATTCAACTGAAATCACTCATTATATTTCTTTTGTGAAGACCCGTTCTGGAGCTAAACTCGAAACTCCCCCTCTACTCCCCTCTTGTAAGTTCCCACTTGGAGTACTGCATTCAGTTCTGGAGCCCCCAACACAAGAGAGTCAAGAATCTTTTAGAACAAGTCCAGAAGAGGCCACGAGGATGATCCAAGGGCTGGAGCAGCTCTGCTGTGAGGACAGGCTGAGAGAGTTGGGGCTGTTCAGCCTGGAGAAGAGAAGGCTCCGGGGAGATCTTATAGTGGCCTCCCAGTACCTGAAGGGGACCTACAAAAAGCTGGGGAGGGATTTTTTACAAGAGCAGGGAGTGACAGAACAAGGCATGATGGCTTGAAAGTGGAAGAGGGCAGGTTTAGATTAGATATTAGGAAGAAATTCTTTGGTGTGAGGGTGGTCAGACACTGGCCCAGGTTGCCCAGAGAAGCTGTGGCTGCTCCTCCCTGGAAGTGTTCAAGGCCAGGTTGGATGAGGCTTTGAGCAACCTGGTCTAGTGGAAGGTGTCCCTGCTGATGGCAGGGGGGTTGGAACTGGATGAACTTTAAGGTCCCTTCCAACCCAAACCAGTCTGTGATTCTATGATGATTCTATGATTCTATGAAGTGGATACAGCCCAGTCTCATAAAGATACATGTGTGGATCAGGATGGTTTCAAGCTCATTCATAAAAACATAAAAAAGCAAACCAGTTTTCCATGAA
Source organism: Caprimulgus europaeus (assembly GCA_907165065.1). The sequence goes on along the minus strand of OU015530.1, from coordinate 55,727,376 downwards.
ATCATTGTAAAAAATCTTGTACATTTGAAGCACTGCATTTTACACCATGTTTTCTCCACAGCAATAATAAGACAATCCTCCTGGCAGCTGGCTGCACAATGAACACAGAATCCTGTCAGCCTTTCCTCATGTTTCTCTACTTTCCTTCACTGTGCTTCCTTACATACAATTTTGCCGTCTACTCTTCCTTTCCATTTTTATTGTGTTGTGTGGGGTTTTTTTCCTTTTTTCCTTTTTTTTTTTTTTTGCTGCCAGACTCAATTGTTTCTCAGTCAAAATGTCAATCAAAATCCATTTCAATTTATATGGCACCTCTATCAGACATGATCTCTGAGTGAGGATAAGCCTGCTTCAATTATCACACATGGAAGAAGAAAACAGAATGAATAAGTTCTAGGCTGCAAATCTTTCCCTTTAATTTAACATGGTCTGTCTCTTGGGTCCAATTTCCATGTTTTTATATCCTAAAATCTATGCAGCTGTGCAGTGCATTGCTACAGTTCTCTGTGGGGATGAGTAGATACTTGTTTTGAGCTTTAAGCATAACTTAAGGCTTCAGAAGACTGACGTTGTGTAGGATTTATTTCATTTATTTTAGGTGCTTAAAAATTATCTACCTAGTATGAGTAAAACGAACAATGTGAGAGCATGACCAAAGGACTGTACTGTTTAATTGTTAACAGTCCTGTTTCTTCTTATTCTGTTTCTTTTCTAGTTAATGAAGGGAAAGAAGCACTCCAGAAGGCAATTAAACTCATTGTAAGGTGAGACTGTATCACGTTCTGTCAGCAAGAAAAAGTATCTGTCACTACACCTGCCTTAACAAGTGAAGGTCAGTAGGTCTGGCTGAGTAGAGTGAATTCTTTGGTGCTAAGGACCCTATATCCATGCTATGTGTATTTCTGGCTAGCCACCAGCTGAACTTCTATCATTGGTCAGAGCATATGAGGTGCACCCTGTGTTTGTCTTCCAGGTTAATTTCATCCATAGGAAGCCAGATCACCTTTTCTGAGAGCACCCCTCAGTGCAAATGCAGTAAGTGGGGATAACCAAGAAATTTTCCTTGAAAAGTTCACACCTGATCTTGACCAAAGCACTGATATAGATCCCCTGTGCAGTGATTAGCTTAGATTTGCACAATACTTTCTGAGATTGATGAAGTTAAATGATGTGGAAACCATGCACAGTGGCCTTTTCTGTTGTGGATGAACTGTGAGTTGTGTACAATTACCCATGTACCTGACTATCCACAATTCCAGCCAGAGCTCAGAGGAGTCCCTCAGAGATACAAAGCTAGCCAGTAAGACTGGAAGGCAACAGTTCTTAAGAAATATTTCAAAGCTGTGCTAACCTGACCTTAGTTGGCAACTTCCACTTACAAATCAGAGATGAAAAATGCAGAAAATAGTCAATTCCTTAAGTGGACAAACCTACAGCTGAAGAGTTTACCTTGAGGTAAAACATGGATTAATACTAAAAATATCCATAGACTCATTTAAGATTGTTTTTATATCAGAAATTTAAGGAAGCAAGAAAAGAAGAGAAGAAAGAGAAGAGCTACATTTCAGTGTAAGTGTTCATTTATGGAGAGTAGCAGGCACTGTGGTTTAGAGGCTAGAAAAAATTGCAGTTTAACATGATAGTAGTTAGTACAAAAAGTTGAGGGAAGAGAAGAGAAAGATCCCCATGACAATATAAACTAAATTATCTCTAGCAAGCTGAATGAACTTCAACAACTACAGTTTAAATGTTATTTTCATTCTAACATGGACAAAAAGGATAGTATTCACCTAACTGATACAAATAAAGTGCAGTGTTTAGCCTGTACAGAGGAAGGGTAGACATCTAGAGTTAGACTAGACAACTAATTTTTAGGCACTTAAAGTGATTTCTGTCTTTTTTTTATCAGTTTTAACTTAATGGAGATTTCTTCAGTGTCTTTCCACTGAGTTATTCCTCGTTTTCTTCACAGTGGATAAAAAGACAACAAAACCTGATCACAAAATATGCTTTGTGTAACTATAATTTTCAGAATTGTTATATTTTTCATTAAAATATGGTATGATATTTTAGCTTAATTCTTCTACCTGGAAATGAAGTTACAGGAATCTAAGCACACCTATAGAATGTTTGTATCCTTATTAGGTAGAGATCAAGCACTATGTTTTCCTTGTACATATAACCTCTAAATATCACCAGCTGTGCAAATATAGCTGAATAAATATGTCAGATTCTGATTTTCATTACAAAGATGTAGATTTTGAAAAAAAAATATTTCCTTGTTGAATTAGATATTTTATGCTAGGCAGGATGAGAAACCAGAAACTTCTCTTGTACTCAGATATTGTTGATCTTAGAATAGTGATGTTGTAAGAGCGTGTTTACTGTCATGCCACAAAAGCACCTTGCTGACAAATATAACTGAAATGTCAAAATTCATATTTTATGAACTTTTGTGATATATCTCTACCTGCCCTATCTGTGAGCAAATTTAACAGAACTGCAGGTTTGTATGGAATTTGCAGCTGTCTTTATTCTTATTACACTTTTATACCAGAATAAAAAAAAAACATCCTTAGTAAATCTCCAAAATAAATGACCAGAGTAAAATTTTAATTGCATTCCATACTTGGTAAGAAATTTTAGCTTCAGCTGAGTTTCCCTCCCCAGTGGCTTGCAAGAATAGAAAGGAATCCTAGAACGTCAGCACACCACTCACATATATTTATTTAATTAAACTTACTTCTTCAAGTGGAATCTCATCTTCTACTGGACAAGCAATATGGTAGGGAGGGAATGGGTCAGACCAGCCTTTCTTTGTGCAGTTCCTTTTTATTATCCCAGCTGAAACAGAAGCAATTTTTTATTATTTTTATTTTCTGATGAAGAGACATATAACACAGAAAATCAAAACCAGAAGAAGACATTTTGCTGCTGGTACAAAGATTATATCAGTAAGAGAGGATCATCTCCATTAGCATCTCACAGAGTACGTAGGACATTTTGCATGTGTACATTCACTTTATCCGGAGATAAACAATGGGAAGAAGTGAGATAATTGAGGTGACAGAGGTAGAGGTGGGAAAGAGTAAGGAATAAATTATATCAGGGACAAGGAAGTCCATTGAAGAAGATTGGGAAGCTGCTCCATCAGACTTCTGTATTTGCCCTCACTCCTTTAATACATCCCTTCTCATTCCCATCTTCCTTGGGGCTTACTCCTTCTTTGCATATCAGAGGCTAAAATAAGCAGTTTGTTCTATGAGGATAGCACGTTTCCATAAAAAGATTTATGAATCAGATAAAGGATAACTAAGAGAATTCCAGGGCAGGAAATGAATCTGTATAGATGAAAGGAATTTTCCTTATCCCTTGTTTATAACTAGCATGTGTTGGGTGAGACAGTGGTTGGACTTTGCAGTTTCTTTTTCTTGTGGAACTGCCAAATCTAGATCTTTCTTGGAAGATCATTTCCTCCTTATGGGTTTGTTCCTAACCATATTCACCCAGAGAGTAAACAGTCAGGCACTAGTTTGCACAGTCTTGCATTTGACCCAACACATATGCTACTTCAATGACAAAGTTCTGCTTTGTATCTCCAACCTTGGTCTTAAAGAACAATCACATTATTCATTCCTTTGCTTTTCATTTCATCTCACACTAATCAAAGCATAAATCTCATAAAGTCCCATGCTTAAATTCTGACCTAGACAACCCCCAGATGAGCTCTAGAAAACTCATGCAACAAGCTGATCCCAAAGCCTGTGGAAACCAATGGAAATCGCTCTATTGATTTCTGTGTTCTTTGGCTCAGGGCCTCATCACAGACTATAGGCTTATATCCAGTTATGGATAATGTTTGCATTATCAGAAGAACTGCTAAGCTCCCTCAGATCCTATTGAAATCTTTGCAGCAATGCTCTGATCCAACTAGAGAGCAGGAACTTTTAATATTCTGTCTTCACCCCTTATTTTTTAGAAATGGTCTTGCTAGACGAGCAATACAATAAGATTACAACCATGATAACAAAATCACCTGGCTCCTTCATGAAGTGAAAGAGGATGTTGGGGCATGGTAAAGCATGAGTCTCTCCAGCATCTGCCTCCGGCCAGCACAGTAATTTGTCCCAAGTTCTCTTGCAACCTCAGACAGAAAGTGAAATATATTTTTAAGCATAAGTATATTTGAGCAACATAAAAAATAAGTTAAAAGCCTTTTTAAACTTTGATCCTCCACCCTTTACACATCTCATAAAAATATTTCAGCATAATTTTTATTCTACAGTGAGAAATAAATATCTTCAGAGGACTAGTCAATCTGCTTTAATTAGATCCCCTGTGTTACACTGGGGTGAATTTTCAGACATAATGTAGTAAATAAAAATACATTGTGGAAATGGGAGGGAGAGCAATACTGGAAGAAATACCAGATTACAATACTTGTTAAGTGTTTATTTTGTTTTTAAAGATAAATACACCATTACACAGCAAACATGATACCATGATAGCATCCAGTTTTGGAAGGAATATAACAAAGACACAAGGATTCACTCCAATAAATTGACTATCTATATTTGAATGTGAGAAAAAAAAGATTGGAAAATATAATTTAAAGGAATGGGAGAAGATGGAAGAAGTGCTGACCAGAGAACAGGGATGTGAGACAATAAGTAAAACTCTCAACCACGCACATTGGCAGCATGACTGTGTCCTGACTCTGGTAGATTGTTACTTCTCTGTCATTCTTTTCATCCCTCACAAGTGGATACCTGGTGGTGTTGCATTTCCACGCTCTTCTGAGTCTTCCAGACATTCAGCCTCCTTTTTCTTCAGCTCTGTCATAAAATCACAATCTGGGTGGACATTTCCAGCAACCTAGAGAGAGAAGAGTTTCAGCTGATTATTAAGAAAGGTTTGGAAAGGATTTCAGGAGCCATTAAGTCCAGAAATACTTTTGCAACTGACAAGGCCATGCTAAGGACATGGAGCAGTAGCTTAGGGTTTAGGAGTCAAAGGGTGCCACTTTCTCTGCAGAAATTGCAATGTTTTTAGCAGATGAACCCAGCTGAGCTCTGTCAAAGGCAGTTGAGCTGTGATACTTTACAACAGAGCAAATCCTTAGGTAGTATTGCTGTTGAAGGATGGTACCAACAGCTGGACAGTTTGTAAGATTCCTCTGGCTATGTTTGTATGAAATATCTCTTTACTAGGGCCCAGATTTGAGTGCAGGACTCACTTGCACCCTGACTTTAGCCCCTGCTAAATCTGGGCCCAGGGAGATAAAATACACTTGGACTGCCTCCTTTTCTAAAGAATGAAGGGTCCAGCACTGCATGGCATGCTGCAGAGCCCACTTGCTCGTCATCATAGACATACCTCTGCCAACCTCCAAATAAATATCTTGAAATCACATACAATAACTGTAAAATTGTCTTCTGAATGAGCTCTTCACTCCAAAAGGAATGAATCTGTTCTCTCCTTTCTGCCATCTGTTTTTCTTTACACAGGGTGGGAGGCAAAACTCTTTTATTTGGAAGAAAACTCTGCACCAGAGCATTTGTTGGTTTGGTATGCTGGTGTAGAGAAAAAATTGGCACCCAATGTTTCAATAGCAGGAAACTTTTTGTTATTTTAGTCCTTATTTAGACTTGTGCTTACATGGACACCACAAGAGAATTAGAAGGGATCCGGAGTACCTCGGTGAGGTGGTTTCACTCTTTTGGCTTTCAGCAAAACCCAGTCTCTCCCTCACTAGAAGAAAATTAACTCTGTCCTGGCAAAACCAGGACACTTGGCCATCAAAGAACACAGTCTGCAGCAGGCTGTTACACAGTACAATTGCTGTGGGTGTACCCACTGTGCAGAATTGCACACATCTGTTATCCATGAAAAAAACAACATGTGCCTTGTCCAACTATAGCCATTGTCCCTAGTCCCAGAAGGCCAGTTCTCATCATAGACACTCTCATCTCAGCTCTGCATCCTGGCCAAGGGTGCCAGTGTGCTCTGTTATGTTGAATATAGATATAAAGACACAGATATACACAACAGAAAATAAACTCAGGATGAGACTTGCATGGTGAACAGGTGGCTGGCATATGGCTCAGTTCTGTTCTACCCAGGGAGGATTAATATTCAGGGAAAATAAATAGCTAGTTTTCAGTTCATTCAGAGGGCAGATCATATCCATTCTAATAAGCTGGTATTTCCCCTCTGTGCTGATGTCCATATCTCATGTTGCTCTGCAGAGCGTTTGAACAGCATGTTGTCTAACAACTTGAGGGTCTCAGGCTGATGGAGAATACTGGATGAATTGCACAGCCTTTGTTCTTCTGGGGTTTGGACCCTGGCAGTTGAAAAAGGCATGTATTCTCATGTACATCATTTAAGGAGCTAGTCTGCTTTTCCTTTGCTGCACTTTGAGGAGGATGCAGTTTTCCTGCCAAACTGTCAGACAGCAATGCCATGGATCAGCTTGGGACAGTAATGAAAAGGAGGATCTCACACTCAAGGGTAGGTATAAATGGATGGAGCAGAGGTCAACCATTGCCTTAGCCACAGGAGATGCAGATCTGGTGTGTAGGATGCCTCACTGATGCCAACCTTAATCAGTAAAAACAGGTAGTCTAGAGAGCCCCTCAACTCCAGGTCACTAAGATATGCAGTGGTAGGCAGGATGACAGAAAATTGTAGTCTATCTTGAACACCTTTGCTTATTTGACTTCTCTTCTTATGCCATCACTTATTCTTTTCCCTTTATACTCATCCTGGGTAACAAAATTCACCTATGTTGAAAAGCTCAATACCCTTCATGTACAGCAGCTATTACGAAAAGTAGCTTTATTAGTCAGTAGAAAAAACAGTCATCCTATTTACTGAAAAGCTATTTTACAACATTATTTGGGTTTGGTGAACTGTGCCCAGAAAAACCTCAGTAGGCAGGAAATGTACCCATTTGCAAGGTCCTAAATTATTTCTCCTGGCAAAAATATTACTAGGTTTTGCCTGTGAAAACTGTCTTTGCTCACTGAAATGCTCATGGCAAGAGCAAAGATCGTTTGGCTTATTCACCAGTCCAGGAAACTTCTTTTTTTTTTCTTTTTCTTTCTATGTCTCCAGACTTGTGAGATGACTTTAGCATATGCATCTCAAATAAAAAGGTGATTCTGATCAGGTGTCAGGTAATTAAATTATTACCTTTTCCTTCAAGAAGACCTGACTTTCAGAGGTGCTCTCACAGTTTATATTCAAGTCAGAGCTAACCACTGCAAGATCTGCTATGACAGAAACTCAGGCAAAATAAACTAAAATGATTTATTCCACTCCTAGACAGTGTTCTAGAGATATCCAACCCCTTAAAAGCATTTGACTGCCTCTAGTAGACACATAATTTCCAACAGCTCTGAATACTATTCCCAAAGAAGGCATAGAATTAGGTTTCAAACTACTCTGAAAACATCTATAAACTTACTTGTTTAATGTCATTTTCTACATCCTTCCCTTCTGCCTACTTTTGCTTTTCTTTTCTTATGGTCATCTCTACAGCCCATTTGGAATTAAGATAAGGAATCAAGTATTACCCCAATATTCTTTTTAGAAGAATTGTGCAATAGGAGCCAGAATAGATAATATTTCTGAGAGAACCATAGCTAATATTTCAGGTTGTCCTCCTTCATGACTTAATGCAAAAATCTTCTTGCTGATGAGGAAAAGTTAGCTGCAAATAAAGTAAACATTGATATGTTCTAAACTGAAGATGAATTTGCAGTTCCTGTATCCATCAGTTAATATATTAAATGAATCTGTGGGTTAGCATGACCACCATAAATCAAGCAAATATTTACCCTTATCAGAGGCCTCTGCTGAAAATCTTGTTAATGTGATAAAAGTAAAAAAAACACAACAACAAAAACAACCTTCTTCCAGATCAAGGTCTAAAGAGGGACACAAAATGCACACATAAGAAAATAAAATTCTCTTTTTTTAATAATTATCAGTATTTTCATCACATCATGCAAAATTTGCTGCTCCAATGATGCTTTTCCTCTGTTTCTTTCATATACCTCAGAGTTGCTCAATATTTTCATTCTTCTCACATTATAGTAGACAACATACAAGCAAGGAGAGAAAAAAAAAATAAAAAAAATCTCAGATTATGAAAGTTGAGAGTCAGTCTCTTAAGCATTTAAAACACCTCCAAAAGTTAAGTTCAGCTCTTCCAGGGAAAGCATACTATCAAGTTATATCAACAATGAAAACAAATGGCTGGTTTTCCACCATTTTCTGTTAAAATTTGAGAGTTGTTTACATATCCTCTATTATAATAAAATATGCAACACATACTAGGAAATGTTCGTTATATACTTACACATAAACTTGTTCTTGATCAGTTAAGATCAGATCTTAATTGTAAGCAGTCCAGCTTTAGAGAAGTAAGTGCTATTTCTCTTAGGTAATTGGGCCAGGTTCTTCTAGAGACCTTCAGTGATATTATTAACTATTAGTGCTGGATCCTGGTATTCTCCGTGTGAGCAATCATACTTATCTGCTCACACTACAGGGAAATGAGTTTGTCACACTGATGACACAAAGGACCAACCCTCATTAAATGCTCCTTCAGAGAAGAGATTCCAAGAGAAGAAAGGATATAGCAGAAGGACCATGAAAGGAAGTTGCTGAAAATTTAATTATTCAAAAGCAAAGAAAATATCCTTCCCCAACTTCTCACAGACCTTTCCTGATATCTGTGTGATCCTGAGTGATGGATTACTAACCATTGTCCAAAACAAAATATCAGTAAGACCTCTAGACTTTTTAATGCATTTGAATATTTCTGATTCTGACATAAACATCTCTTCTGGTTAAACTCATTTGTTACCTGTAGCATCGCATCTGTTCACAGATTAAATAACATTAATGCTACCAACCAGGTAGATGAAAATGTAACTAGTAAGACTGTGTAATCTTAAATTTAACTGTATCAAAACTCAACTGTTCTGGTATAACAGCTCTCCTCCAGTTTCTTCTTTGTTATTGTTTTTTAAAGCCTACACACAAAAAAAGAGGTTTTTGTCAATTATATCGTTTCTCTTTAGTGAGTGTGTGTTAAGAAAGCAGTGAAATATAATGATATACAGATCTTACAAACTGTGTCCTTTCTGCCACCATTCACACTTTTCATAGCATCTTGCCCTGTTTAACTGGAATCCAAAGCAAATAAAGAGAAGAGAGACTCATGCAAAAAGTAAAGCTGTAACTGACCATCTGCTCCAAGAAGAAAATGAACAATTATTGAAAAAAACAATGCAATTACTTACAAGCACTGCCAGACTCAGGGTGTACAGAACCCAGTGGTATAAAACATTAGGGTTCATGTTCCAAAGTAAGAGTCAGACTTCACTTCTTTAGCCTTTCTTAGCATCTTTCACCTGCTTTTTGACTTCCTTTTCTCCTGTCTGTTGCTGATTTGAAGCATTTATCTTTTTGCACAGAAGTGACGCAACAGTACAGTGAAGTGGGAAATAAATATTAACAAGTCTCTAAGCTGTATTTAACCTGCTTTCCACCTTTTTGACTTTGGTGCATGCTCAAAGACCAGAATGAATGAATCAAGTGATTGTTCCCAAGATTATGGGAATCCTGTGCATCCAGTCATGACCCTTGTTTCTTTCTTTGTAACACAAAATCATTTTGGGAGGGATGGATGACTCTAAATGTTGCTAATCCTGCATTATAACATGGCTGTCATAACAGAAACCCTCTCCTAACAGCTGATGTTAATGTCAGTTTATTCTAATAAAACACATTTCATAGTGTGTCTTCAGTACATCTGCGTGTGTATGTTTTTATAGAGTATAATGACCATGGTACTATATTTTAAAATACAGGATCAAAAACTACTCACAGGCATGTGGACACAAATTCTGATGGGTACCTGTTGGACATGGATTTGAAGGCAAAATTCACAAGGGATTCTTTTCACTTTGCTTCAGTCTTCTGAAAGTTCAGTGTCTAAATCTGATTTAGTTATCTTCTCTATTCAAAGTATAGAAATATGTATGCTCAGCTCAAGCATCTCATACAAGCATAAGCTTTAAGACAGGCCAGATGAATCCCACTCTGGAAATACTCGGTCTCACTCAGACTAAATGTCTAATGTGTAGATGTCATCAGGTCAGCTGTACTTTATCCATGCTCTGTATATATGAAAGTTTGTCTATCATTTTACTTTATATTGAAGGACTTCAGATTCCATATCAACATTAAGCAAAGGTTAACATTGCAAAATCAAATGCATAAGATATGAAATACCTTTAAAATGTTGCTCTCCACTCTTTTATTCTCATATCATGCCACTCCTCAAAATCAGTTTTTAACCCAAGCTCCCATACTCACACAATGGTCCATCCTACATAATGTTTTCACCTCTGACACTGCTTTTACTCCATCTTTTTACAGCTAAATCAAATGACCTCTTATTTTGAGGGTGGGTAGGGGAATACTAAGGCCTTGGAAAGGAGCCTCCCAGCTCCTAGGGTCACCACAGCCATGAGGAACTAATGTCGTACTTGTGCAGGGCTCAACTACACTTGGAAACACCTGTGGGGATGAAGCCTTCAGGGCCTGGCTGTAAGATGGACCTGCAAGGAACCTGAGTATGTGCAAGGCAGAAGGTGTCTTTGAAGAGCTGAAGATGGCAAGTTTTCCTTTCAGTATGTGCATAAGGATTTATTTTATTCTTCCCCAAAGTCTTAAACCTTTCCTAAATTAGGCAAGCTTTCACAGGGCTGTCTAAAACAAAATTAGAGCTGTATTCCTGTCAATATTCATCATATAGTTCCAGAGGATGAAGTTTGTAAATGAACACTTATAAGTGTATTTATCATGGGAACTTCTCATATTTTTTCCTAACCTCATTTCAGAATCTACAGAATCTCGAGAACTGAAAGATTTCCCTGCAGAGGTATAACACAGAAAAAGAAACAGCCTGTAATGTTAAAACCAGACTATAATGTTAAATTTATATTTTGACCAGTAAAGTTACAAAAAAAGCTGGTAAGAGAACTTAAACCTACAGTCTTGATTCACCATACCACACACCTTCAAAATGTCTGGCAACGGTATTCAGTTCCTACCAGTGTTTTGCTGATTGCCTCGAATTATCATTTGAAGAGGTAGTCAACCTGAATATTTACACTGCTTAAAGTGCTTTCAGTAGTAAGACTACAAGAGAGGGAGTTTCAACTGTCTTATACATGTTTAATTTTGTTATATTCCTTGAAAATCCTATAAAACCATAGTGACAGGTGCTGTCATCACAATCTCATGCCAGCAGAGGCTGTGCTACAACACTGGGACACAATCCCCCTCCTTCCCTCCCCACAGCCATTCCAGATTAAAGAAAAAATCTCTGTCTTAGTATCCATCAGGTTTCCTGCAACATATTGATGGTATTGAGGTGAATAGTCTTAAGGCTGTCCCACAAATGGTCTAGAAATCGTGTACCCTACAGCTATTTCAATTATTACTTGAAAAAGATTCATAAACAGTCCTGTTTGAAATTAATAACACCTAACATTTCACGGGGTTGCACTTTTTGGTCTGTGTATTAGAAAAAGATGTTGCCTATGAGTAAGCTTTTGGTGTACATATTCAAATTTTCCATTTCAACCACCACATCTGAGCCATTATAACTGTTTATTTAGTGCTGTTGAAGTCATGCCTCTAAAAACCACAGAAGGCATTACTTAGGACTTTTCAACGTACTGGATCTCATAGAAAGCCCTATGTAAGACATTTGGAAAGGTTTTCATTTTTCAGGGAGAGTGAGCATTGGTGTAGGGGGGACTCATGTTGAAATCCACCACATAGGAACTCTGAAGACCACGGGTCATTGTGGAAAACCTGTTTTTTTTCTGTCTTTTCAACCTTCTTCTACCAATTTGCAGCACAGACATTCCATTAAAATGAGTTCCTTCCTACTGTCGCTGTTCTGTGCAAATTTCCAGCTGTTTGTGGTTAAGGGGAAGGACATGTCTAAAAGAAAATAATGGGCTTATGGGTGTTGGTTTTTTTTCCCTTTAAAATGACTTTTTTCATTAAAACAAAAAAGTTTCCTCAATAACTTACAGAACTTTGAGCTGCTTAGTTTCACCATAAAAGCACATCTAAAGGACCAATATATCATAGACACAAAGTTATCACATCCTACTGGTTCTATCCGTTTTTCAGTCTTGAATATCACCACCTCTGCAAGTCTGCTCCCACACTTCTCCTGAGCAAAGGCAAGCATTTGATACATCAGTAATTATTACATCTTCTCTCCACTCATCACCTCCATGATCAACGCACTCCCAATCTCATGCAGCTCCTCTGCCAAGTAGTTTCTAGTGGTGGCAGCTTGCCTTTAGGATGGCAGAGCTGCCAAGGAGGGATTGAATATGCAGCAGAGGAAATGTGCTCCTGCCCATGGGCTCTTCAAAGGTGAAAGTTTGACATTTTCACAGCTCTCTTGAGGATTCTCTCGTTGCTCTTTGCATAATGATTTCAGCCTGTGCTACCAACTTGCATGCTTTGTAAGATACTGGCTGATTTCACAACAGCTTGTTGCCTTCTCCCTGTTTCTTCACTCTTCTCTCTACACATAAAACAGGATCCCAAAATCTATCTAAAACTCTTGAATTTTTTCTACCAGTTTTTCTTTCTCTACAAGATCCCCTCCATTATTGCAACTGCAAGGATGTTTACACAGAGATTAATCTTATACACTTGAAATGTGGCTATTTATTTTATTATATTTAAACCATTTTTTTAAAAAATGTCTATGGAATTCTGCATTGTTTGAACCCAATTAATCTGATTTGGTTGTTGGAGGTTATAATACAGTGAATAAGCACAAAAAGAATTAAAGTAAACTACCAAAGCTAAATGGCCTCACTGAACAGAGCAGTTGAATTTCCCTGGGCAACAAGAGCAAGGATGTAATCATTTCGGACTATCCTTGTCCTCTCTTCATAGCCTTGAGAACTGATGCTCATATAAATCTTATCTGCCTTAAGCAAGACTCAGGTTCATATCTGCTTTTACCTTAACCACCATGCTACTGCAGTTACATGTAAACAGATGAGAGTAAATTGTTTCTTCCATTGCCACGCACAGCTGGACACTATCTTGACTCCTAGAGCTCAAGGTGCTGAGTGGTGGTGGTAGGGCTAAATATCACCCATGATTTGAAACATTAACCAGCACAATATAATCTAAATTTTTTTAAGAGCATTTCCACAGTAATTTATAATGTCTAGTTGTCTTATGATGATGGAAAGCGGGAAGAAATCTTAATATTGTAAATGAAGGTTTCACAATCTTAACATTTACCTAAAAAAGACAGTAATGACTTATTCTTTTGACATAAAAAAATAATAAGGTAGCTTCCAAATTTAAAAGCAAACAATTTGAATTAAATAGTCAAGGCTTCTGAGATGACACAGGTTCACATTCCCAAGCATCATGGTCAGAAAAAGATATTTGAATTCAGAATTGAGAAAAAAGCTACAGTTAGCATTTTGCCTTGAACTTATTAAACCATTCAGAAAAGCCAAAAATGAAAAGGGAGCCAGGACTGTTTTTTTTGGTGTTTTAAGGTCAGACCCACAGGCACACGCTGTCATGATGAAGTTTGTAATACTGAAGGCAAATCTACTGTATAATAAAGAGAAATTTCAGTCTGTACCGTTGTCTCCTAGAGGCTCTTATTGCCATGACGATTCTTTAAAATTATTGAAATTTAGAGGAAAGGTGTGGGAGGGGAGGGGGGCAGGAAGGCTGAGTCTAAGTCATTTAACCACAGCTCCAAGAATAGGCAATTTTGTTGTGCAGACGTGACAGAAAAATGTTTCGTTTCTGAGGAAAAAGGGAATGTTTGAAACAGGGCAACTTTAGACAATCCACAGCTTCAAAAAGTTTTATAAATAGAGCCTTAAATTATCATTTTAAATACTGAAGATCAACAATATTCAGTCATAATTATGCAGTGGAATTAATTTTTCCTTGCAACACAGTCTAAAAGGGTGATAATTTTGCTCGCGCCATGTACGAAATGAGCAGATCGATTTTAATTAAAGCTGTTTAAACATAACGCAGAATGTAGAGCATTAACTCTTGATCATGTTAAATTAAGTTAACTGTGAGCATTTGTATACTAGAGGTTTACACCAGTGAGCTCAATTGACTTTGTTTCCAGTGGGATAAATTTTCTAGCTTGGCAATAAGGCTATGGCACAGTTTCTTGACCACAGTGCTAGCTTCAGCACTTCTTTCCTTTCCCTTTCCAACTTTCTTTGAGCTGCTTACTCCTTGCCAGAGTTATTTGTGGGCATAGGAGGGAACTGGAGCAGGGAGCTAATCCAGACTGGAGATAAACATTTTTTCTCCTCAGGAGAATCAGTTCCCCAATCCACCTCACCACATCTCATAAATGCTGTCAATGTAACAGAGAAGGCAACCCCTGGTAGAGGAACCGGGGCCAGTTTTGTGGCTACCTAGGGAACATCAGGTGATGTTTTCAGACACACATCTTGTCATTTGAGTGCTGAATTTAAAACTTCTCTTAAGCAGGTAAAAAAAAACCCCAAAAGTTTTTGCACGTAGAAATAGGAAAACATCAACTCATGCACATGATCTGTACAAATTGATCAAAACAGGCTTCCTGAGTTTTTTTAGTGTTAGTGAAAAACTATAGATTGAAGTGGATCCTCATGCACACTTATTGCCTTCATCTTTAGTATGGTCAAAGTTTTAAGCAGTGATATTTGACTTGATTTCCTCGTTTATAGGAAAAAAGATTTCCCTTCCATCTGCTTGTTACAAAATTTAAGCCTGCAATGCAATGGTAGGGCTGTTATTATAGAAACATATAACACATATAGTATATATAATATAGTATAGTATATTTTATATATATATAAAATATATATAGTATAGTATATAACGCATATAGTAACGTTAAAAGAACTTTTTTTATTATACCAAGCACTCTAGAAAAATCCTTACTGATACAATTCATAAATTTTTTATATCAGGCATTTTTACAATCACCCAGAGGTGGACAAGGTTTTCTATGTTTTTAATAGGGCTAACAGAAATTTTGGAGAATGATAGTTTTCTATTTCAGAGAAAAAGAAAAACGGAAAAAAAAGAAACCTAAACAAAAAAAGGAAAAAAATCAAACCAAAACCACAAAAAAACCCCAAGTTGAACATAAAATGAAAATTAACGTAAACATAAAACAAAATTTTAGGTTTTCTTGTAATGATAAGTAAGAAAAACTAACACATTTTTTCAGCTTTAATAGGCTTATTTTTGGATTTTGAGTGGGGAATATTATTCTCTTGTGAAACAGTTCTGAATGATCATTTGATTGACTTGTCCATTGATTAACTACTATCTAATGTTTTGCATTAGTTGTCCATCACACCACAAAAATTACCAAAAACTGTAATTTAAATTTTAATTAAAAATAATTGTTAATCAAAAAGGTTATTAAAATGTTCTTTGAAGTATCTTTGTTTATCTCATTAGTTCTACAGAAGATAATTTTTGAATTTCTGATATAGTCTACGAGATATCTTCTGTCTTGAATTGTTTACTAGTTTCTCTTGATTTCTGTTATTTGGAATTCATATCAATAGATGGATGTAATAAACACTCATTTCCATAGCTAGCTGTCATCTGGAATCAGTACAAAAAGCTCTGAAATTTGTCAGTTGAGGTAATTTTCTTGCCTTTTTAAGTGAAAAGTTGTCTGAGCCAAACAGAACATTTGTTTCTAACACAAAATATATTTATTACTTTTCCCAACTGTACAGATATGTGATTACCTTGTGATACAAAATGATGCTCTCTTTTGATTCTCATTTAATTCCTTGCTCATTAAGACCTTGCAAGATCTAAAATGGTCCATCATCCATCATTATCTGCTGGACATACTCCACCAGTGCCTTATATCAGAGAAGGAAAGTCATCCACTTTCTACATTAATAATTTCAGGTTATAGTATAATAGAAACAGCTGCAAAAAACAACATTGGGCTGGGAAGAATCAAGCATACAGACATCTGTGAAGCTGCTGTTTACAAAGCAGATCTCCAGGAAAGCATCCAAGGGTCAAGGTGGCTAACCAAGTGAGTTAATTATGTTGGTGATGTTATAGTACCAGAGAAAAGCAAAATGATTTGGTGTATAAATGAGACTATTATTTCACAGAATCACAGAATCACAAAATAGTTGAGGTTGGAAGGGACCTCTGAAGGTCTTCTAGTCCAACCAACCTGCTTGAGCAGGGACCCCTAGAGCACATGAACCAGGATTTTGTCCAGATGGTTTTTAATGTCTCCAGGGAGAAAGATTCCACAACCTCTCTGGGCAGCCTGTTCCAGTGCTCAGTCACCCTCACAGTAAAGGAGTTCTTCCTTATGTTCAGGTGGAACTTCCTATGCTGCAGTTTATGCCTGTTGCCTCCTGTCCTATTGTTGGGTGCCAGTGGGAAGAGTCTGGGCCCATCTTCTAGACACTCTCCCTTTAGATATTTATAAACATTAATCAGATCCCCTCTGAGTTCATTATTTCCGACATGAAACAATACTTCATGATGGGAAGCATCTATGATGAGAACTATTTTTGAAGTGTTTTTCAAGAAAGCTTTGGATCTGCTGGAAATAACTGAAGAAAGGCCAGGAAAATGCAGCATTCAGGGAAAAGGCCAGAAGGAAAGGAATGGTTTTGTCAGAAGAGAAGATGAAGAGGATACATGACACCTCTTGTAGCATAAAAAGAACTTTGGAAAGGAGATAGGAATAATTTTGCCCATGTCAGATAAGACAAAAAGACTCAAGCTAAAGCTGCTAGAGGAAAATTGTGGATGGGATGCCAGGAAAAGTCTTTCTGGCAGTAAAATTGGTAAAGCCTTTGATAAATCAAATGAAGAAAATGTGGAGTCTCCATCTTTGGAGAAATTTTTAAGCAGATCAGACAAACATCCATGGTGGTGATGACTAAGACTGCCTTGGGTCTGGACAGTGAGTTGGTTGATGTGTTGAAGTCTCTTCAAGTTCTGTTTCCTTGTACTTTGATGAATTTCCAGCAGTCACAGGAGATTGATCCTTGAAGTGCACTGCCAACAGAGTTGTCTTCATGGGTGGGCAAAGCAAATGGCATTTGAAACAAATGAGAATTTGAAGGGAGAAAAAAGGCAGTTTATAAAAGTGTAATATGTTATTTTCCATACCAGTAATTAATTTCCTGGTCAAACTGGCAAGAACGATGGATTTATTTTTTTATTTTTTATTTTTTTTCAGATGTTCATGAGCTAATGGAAGAGAAGAGAAAATCTTCCCATTCTTTTTCTAGAAAACAGATTAAAATCTGCCATGCCTTTGAGATGGACTTCAGTATGAATCTTCATTATGCAAATGTTACAAACCTTGTAAAATCACAAAAAGTCTTCACTAAAGAGAGAAATGAGAATAAGGTATAATTATGATAATACTCTTCTAAACTAATGGAACAGTTCCTGGTGGGGGGGGAAATAATATGGTAGTTGGGTGGAAGAAGAATGCTCTTAGTAAGGAACAAACCCATGTGTACTTGATACACAATAATCTGAAGAGCAGCATCCTGTCCTCAGCTGTTCTCTCTCCCTGAGCTGTTCTCATATAGAGTCACCTAATCTCTTTGGCATATTGAATGGGTATAAGGGGACCTTGGTTGGGAAGTGGGACAATGTTGCTAATGGACAGAGAAGACAGTGCTCTTCTTGGGGAATTCTGCTTTTTGGCCATGGATAATCTGACTTTTCTGCATTCTAAGGGATGTTATGAAAGCTCAGGTCGATATACTGGCTGAGCTTGCTCATAAACCCTTACATAGTGGACTCAGGCAGGCATCACAAATATCTGTGCCTCTATTCTGGTAAGAATAACAGTGAAATAAAAAGTGTAAAAGAGATACAATGTCATATTGTGATGAAGAAATTTCTATGTTAATATTAGTGGCTTATTCATTCTTTATATCTATTGTTAATAGAAAATGTGTAAAATAATAAGACAATTTTCCATAGATTTAAGACCAATTTAGGAAAAATGTAATTACATTAGACTTTTGGGACTAATGTTAATACCAAATAGTGGCAGAAGAACATACAACAAAAGATGCCCTATTGAATGCTAAAGTCTAATAAAGAATAGGACAATTATTAGTACAGTCACTTACAATGCAGAGAATCGCATCTGGCAGTACGATATTAATAATAAACTAAAAAGCCCCACAGAAAGTTATTAGCTGCCTTTATATTTTCATTGAATAGGATAACAATGAGGTATTATTTTCCTAACTATGCTCTAATAAACTGCTGCTGTCCTGAAAACCACTGACAAAGGAACATTTTCATTTAATAAGCAGGTGAACAGTTATTTCATTTCCAGACTCTGATCACTATTAAAATTATTAGTCTTGTCCATGAAGAAGTTTTGTCAATCAAAGCTCCACTGAAAAGTATAACCCATTCTTTTACAAAATTATATTTATTTCTTTATAGCCATTGTACAGCTTATTTCTACCTTGGGAAGAGCACTGACTGTTCTTTTGCTTGTACTGTTGGCCAAAGGTTAAGTTAATAAGTAAATCTCTAATCATCTTAATCATGGGAGAACTTGAGAAAAAGTGGGCCAGTGACCAGCACCTAGGAGGCTCCTTTTTTTGTCTTTTTTTTTCTCTGACAAATGGTAGAACTTTCAGACTATGCATAAAAAAAAAAAAAAAAAAGAGTTTTAGTTAGCTATGATTGCTGTGAAAGACAGGACTCTATGGTTCTGCTTTACTCTCTGTGTTGCCCATTAAGAAATCTTTTTTATTGTGAGCACACAGGGTACTGCTGTCTCATGATACGGAGTGAACAGCAGTGTGATTGGACTCTTCCCTACTAGGGATGTCTGAATATCTTTCTTTTGGCAGTGACATATTTTTTTCCTTCCTAATGGAAAATTGCCTCCTGACAAGTTGAAAAGGTCTCCATGGATTTTAATATGAGTTCAGACATCTGGGACAGGATTCAGTTACCTGAACATATGTGGCTATTGATATCCAATATGTTCTGGTTCATCCTACTTTACTTCCAGCTGGTCAGGAATAGCACAGGTGTTTCCTAGATTCATCCATATGGGTGTCTTCAGTAATCTGAGTTTCTCAAATGTCAATAGAAATCATGTTAGGACAAGTAAATTAAACATCTAAACCAGAAATTTCTTCCCCTGCATATACATATTTAGATGTTGAAAATAAGGTGTCCAAATCTCAGTCTTAGATCTTGTCTCTAACTCTATTGTGTCTGGCTGAGATGGAGTTAATTTTCCTCATAGCAGCCCTCATAGTGTTGTGCTTTGTGTTGGTAGCTAGAAAAATACTGATAACACACCAGTGTTTTGTCTATTGCTGAGCAGTGCTCACACAGCATCAAGGCTGTCTCAACAACATTCCCCTCTTACCAGTTATGCTCAGGAGTGAGCAAGATCCTAGGAGAGGACATAGCCAGGACAGCAGATTCAAACTGAACAAAGGAATATTCCATGCTTTATGATGTCTGCTCAGCTATAAAAGCTAAGGGAAGGGAGGCAGGGAAGGTATTAGTTATCATGATATTTGTCTTCTGGAGTAACTGCTATGTGTACTGAAGCCTTACTTCCTGGGAAGTGGTTGGACATGGCCAGCTAAGTAGAGGATAAATCCTTTGTTTTCTTTAGCTTCCATACACAATCTTTGCTTTATTAAATTGTTTTTATCTTGACCCAGGAGTTTTTTCCATCTTATTTTCTCCCCACCCTCCATCCTGCTGAGGAGGGGAATGATAGAGCAGCTTGGCAGGCACCTGGCATCCAGCCAGAGTCAACCCACCACACTAACTTAAAAGTCTACTTATGGTATGTTGCTACTAGAATGAAAGGAAAGCAAATTGCTTCCAAAAGAAAGGTCAAGCCTTTGGTGAGTTCACTGACCAATTCTGCTTGCTCTGAGATCTTGATCTCTAGAGATTTAGAAATTATTTTTCATATTTATACAGTATCTAGCAGAATGAGAGCTCAAACTGGAAGAAGAGCTAACCCTGAGCACAGTGAAATAGTTAAGTCAGTGACACCCAAGTGGTGGTCATGCTGTTGACTACACAGCATTAGCAGCAGCACAAAATGAGTTAAGTCAAATGTTCACTCTTGGTGGCCCATGGACCACAGCTAAGCCTCTGCCTGTGGTTATTCTGCAGATGTTTTAACACTGTAAAATGCTGGGCCAAAAAGTAGGGGTTCTGGTTGCATCGGTTACAGTAGTAATGAGAAAAGTAAGAAACATATTATTATTTTGATTACACAGTAGTAACTGAGGAATTACACAACGTGGTAATTCAAGAATGACTGAAGAGAAAAGGGAACCATAATTAACTACTCTATCTTGCAACATAGATGCTTATTTGAGGAAATGACATAATAACATGGAAGTAATCTCTCCTTACAAACCTAAGTATTATAGATACAATTCTTAGCTCAATTTGTTCACCTTAGGGAAGTAGTGGCACAATAGCTTTTGAAGGAAAACAGCGAGTAATATATACATATGAAACACACATTGCACACACATGAGTGTGCAAATGGACTAAATTATGAAGATTATGATGCATTTTCAAGTTTTTTAGGAGAATAAATTTGGGTTTTCAACTAGTCATCAGATTAAATGTCTTTTCATGCATAGGTTTGAACTGTCTTTCTAGAAAGCTCAAGGTTTAATTTTAATTTTGAAGACTGTATATTTCAAATCCTGAAACAATCTTCAGAGCTCAGTAGAAAGATCAAAGGTGACATTAAACCAATAAACAACACCTCTGTTTTAGTCATTCCAGCTTGTTTGGGATATATATTATGTCATTGTTATACTGAATGCAACCCCTGACTAGCTCCATCATTTATCCAGGTCTTTACACAGACTCAAGGGTTTTCTTTGTGTGAAATTCTTTTTTTCTGCAAATTCTTTATTTTCCCACTGTCTTTAAAAATCAGAATTGTTCAACATCATTGTTCTTTTTGCTTACTCCACAAAGTTTCAGGTATCTTCCAGAAGTATGTATCTTCCTGTACTAAAACATTGAGTAAAGAAAAAAAATCGATACTTGTAAGGGAAACAATCTGTCAAAATAGTGAAACTTGTGAAGCACTCAAGAAGTTTATCCATGGACAAGTTTTGAGCCTTGTGTCTTTCCCACAAAATTGAACTGTCACATCTAAGTGAATCTCCTCAAAAATAAGTTGAACCATATCTGATGTACCTCTTTGAAGTAACTCAGTGATATATCTATATGAATCTTACTGATCATAATTTATCATCTCACATTTAAAATGGTGCCGAGTTGTGACCATTCGGACAGCACTGGATGGTAACCACTGATAAACCAAGAAGGGATACTTCACCACAACATTTTCTTCTGATGTCATTTAGACTAACAAGGAATACCTACACCTCTTTTCCTTACAAGGGAGTATCAGCTTACTTAGTTTACTGGGGTACAAACAGATTTTGGAGATCATTATCACAAGATATATTCTCCACCTATCCCATTATATTTGCCATCTTTTGATGGCTTTCAATGATGGATAAGTAGAAGGAAAACAAAACAAACAAAAAAACCCCCAGTCTTTTTGTTACATAGTCCCTCATAGACAAATAGCATAACAAAAAACCAAAACTACAAACAAACAAAAAAGTTTATCTTGGATTATCCATAACTACAAATACTAGTTATGTAAGACTCACAAGCTACAATAACTGAGATAACTAAGTATTTTAACCCTAATATAACACTACAGCAGTAAGGATTTAATTCTGTGACAGATGGCAGTTTAACTACAAAGATCTGCACTGATAGTGATTCACATTCTCCCTTGGCAACCAACTCCACAGCCTAGTTTTTCCTGTAGTTATGAAGTTTTTCCTCATATTTGATCTAATTCCTCCCTGCTGTTTTGTAAACCCATTTCTTCTGCCCATAATGATGAGAAGGAATAACTGATGCTTGTCTCTTATGTAATATCTTTTTTAGACATCCTCAGTTAATTGCCAGTCTCCCTTTCTGTTCACACACCCAGTTCTTTAAGGTTTCTCTTTGAGATCTTACTTATCCAGCTTCTTCTTTCTAGCAGCTTTGTCTGAGCTACCTCTGGTCCCTCTGTCTTATTTAATAGCAAACTTGCACTGTTTATAAGCATATCGTGAGGAAAAAGGAAATATAATAGAATATTTAAAATTCTTTTGGATGCCATGTAAAAGCCAATGTCATGTCAAAGGCTTCTCTTCCATTAAGAATTAAATGTGACCAAAAGGACCATCACACTTCATCTAATGATGGGCTACAGAGAGTAAGAAACAACTTGGAGAATTTTACACATTATTTCAGAATGCAAACTGCAGCTACAGCTCTGCCCAATAGACTGAGAACAGCTTAGGCAAGGATTCAGGTTTTACTGCACGTCACTGTTTTCATTTGTGTAAAGTCACTGAACTTGCATCTGCAGTAGCTGAGATGTCTCAAAAACTGACAGAGAAACATATGCTCAAAAAAAGAGGAAGTGAGATACAGCCTCAGATTTTTTTAATGTCTTTTAATGTTATATTCTCCAAAGTAGCTCTTCCAGCAAGGACTTGGAATATAGTTTAACTCCTGCAGGCAAGACATGGATTAAGAGACCCTACCCGGGAAGAATCGTTAAGTTTCTATCTTCCATCTACAAGAATTTATCTCATTTACTAACTCATCTGGTGTCCATGGCCAACAGATCTGAAGATCAGTTGGTCATACCTGTACTATTGTGGCCATCAGCTGACTTGAGCCTGCTGTTTTTCTACAGCTCCTTGGTCCTCCCTGCTCCCTGGAATGATCAGTTTGTGTAGAACTACAGGATTTCCAGATCAGTGAGTTGTCTAGAAAGATTTGACATTTTTATTGTAAAGAAAGTGACTCCAGCATTATATTCTCCTATCTGATCAAAAGCCTGCATGAAGTTAAACTGTGGGCATTATCTTGATTTTGTGTTTTTCCGAGCTTTATTTCACGTAAAGACAAAAGGAGAGAGTAGAGAATGACTGAACCAGAGTACTGGGAATGGACAGTGTGACCAATTGACCTCTGAAATAGCAAAAGTCATAAAACTTCCCATTTGTTCTCTGATCAGAAAGGGGGAAGTGTAGTAATTTCCCTCTCTCATTCCCCTCTCGCTGTGTCAGGATGCCCACATGCCAGCAAAACACCACTTATACACCAGGGCGTGGGCAGAGACTTGTACAGGAAGAAATAAACTCCAAACAAAGCAGAGTTGTAAACTTATCGAAGAAGTCTTGTCAGAAGCAGGAAACCATTTATAAATCTAGCCTACTTCTGGGAAGTTGATGTTGTAGGATATAAGGATGGCAGAACTTGTGTCAACAGCAATTATCCTCTGGCATGTTCTTGGAGGATTAGCAAGGAAGTTCAAAAATTTCCTTATTTATCTGTCTTGCACGATACATAGCAATGTGGTGCAGTAATCAGCAGGAGCACACAGAAATCTAAGATTCAATATTCATTGTGTAATAACAATAAACAGCATTTTGAATGGCTGGCAGTTACAGTGAGAGATATTACTCTGCCTTGATGAGTGCAAAGAAATGTACATTTGCCCTTTACATGAACAGTATGGGAAAAGCAGAAATCTGCCTTCCAGACTGACTCATTATTCCTGTTAATGACACTGTGTGTATCTATCTCATTTCCTGAGAAGTTTCAAGCAGTGAAATCTTTCTTGAGAACCTTGTCCCTACACAAGAACTATGTGTAATTGTAATACCCAAGTGACTACATGATCTGAAGTTTGGATGAGGGTAAGAGGGCGAAGTGTCAGGAAGAACTTGATTTGTGTGACACAGGACACTCAGCAGGAATGATTGTCTCCAGAGCTGTAGGCTGTGGTGTTGACAGCAGGTATCTCACCATGGTTATTAGATCACTGCTTTCCTCTGATCACACACATTCACATGGTGTTGTTACTGAATTTTTGAGTGAGGATCAGCAGAGAAAGAAGGTGTCTCCAGATAGTAAAATGTACAATATAAATTTTGAAAACCTTCTAGATGAAGGGTTTAGTTTTTGATTCTAGTGTTGGGTGCTTCACCACTGCAATATACATATAATAAGTTTTAACTTGGGGAAGGGGTTGTTGGTTTTGTGGGTTTTCTTAAGGAAATGATTTTTATTTTTCTTGTGCTTTACTATAGTCATGCATTGGACATAGTCCTTTATGGCCCCTTTTCCAAAGAGTAATACAGATTTTTTTCAAGTCTATTTTCTATTTGCTATAAAGTAAACATGTGATGTTTATTGGTGTTTATTTCTTTTCTACCCTTCCAGTTTGGACAAGGAAATTACAGTAACTCAGCTACATAATTCTCCAAAGCAACATTTTATTGTTTCTTCTTTTTTCTTCCTTGATATTAGCTGTCAAGAGAAGAGTTGATACAGCATTCTGTAAGTAACGTTATAGTCTCTTTTTTACAGCCACTACACAGAAGGTTTTTTTGAATAATGAAAAATAAAAATTATAGATAGGATACCTGGTTGTTTGTTTTTTGTCCTTTTTTTAATGAGTTCTGCAATATGTGGAGAGGAAAGAAGAAATCTCACACCAATGAGTTACATATTACATTTTATGATGTAGATCTTGCTAAGACATTGATCTGATCTTTGTCATACCTTTTTATAATATTAAAAACACCCTAAGAACTACAGTGCAATGATATTATTTATGTTTAAACTCTCAAAACCAGAGACTGATATTAAGCTACAAATACTGGCTACAACTTCATCCTGTGTAAAATGTGTCAATAAGATAATGGCAATAATAATGATCTGAAAACGATATTTCAGAGTATTTGCAAGTCATCAAATTTCACAGCACCTTTGTGAGGTAATAAAAAGTTACTTTTGCAGTTTTAATTTTAAAATGTTCATAGAGAGCTTGTTGATAATGTCGTGATTTCTGTATAAATACAGGCAATTTATTTACATATACATGTCTCTCAGGTTTGAAGTCTGTTCAAGTCAGAGGGAGGGAAACTGAGGCAATGACAAATCACAGGCAAGATTTACAGAAATATGAATGAATTAGGAGCAGAAGTCTCCAGAAAATAATGTTGAAATATTAGTTCCTAATTCAGTCCAATGTCTTTGAAAAATCTCACCTCAGGGGCAGAAAAATCAAACTCGGATGTTGGTCTTCTGCATGTTACGGTTTGATACTAGAGTACTTTGAAGTTCTTCAAGCATCCTTGGTTTTTGTTGTTTGGGATTTTTCGTTTTTGGGGGATTTTTACCAGCTCTTGAACATTGCTTTTTTTTTCTTCAGGATAGCAAATATTGCCTAATATAATTTGTCCAATACCAGAAATGGAATTGGTGACTGGGCGAGAAGCAAAATCCAGGGCTCTTCCTCCACTTTTATTTTCTAGACATTAGCTCATGTTCTTTGAAAACTACATGCTGCAACTTCATTGCTATCACAGTCTGCATTAAGCTTTAATTTTGGATGACTTGGCTTCTGTTGTGCTTAATTTGAACTCTTATCATAACCCAAATATAAGTTTTCGTTGTGTGTTTTCCCAGAACACAACAATATTGGCTTAACACCAAGCTGGCACTCTGCACCCTGGACCTTGGCTAGGAAATTTTATCTGTAGATATGCACACATGCAAACACTCCTGTCCACACAGGCAAGCACACTTCACACACGCACATCTGCACAACATTTCAAGTACTAAGATAAGACAACAACATAGGACACTAGAAAATCTCTGGAAGATATATGGAAGTTGGAAATTTATTTGAGATGTAAAAAACCCATTGGTCGAGTTTGAAACACCAGTCCACACACTTGGTGGCTGTAAGGCAACTGAAGTCTTTCAGAGAGTAACTTTAAATGAGCCCAGATAAGAGAGTTGTTCCAAATCTTTAAATAATTTTTTTTAAAATAATTATATTTCCCTTTATTTGACCACACCTCTCGTGGTACTCCTTCTTTCCCCAGCTCCTTGCTTTGCTGGCTATATTTAAGGCAGGCAGCCCTACTTTCCAACTCTTTGCAAGTAGAGGTACTAAACACATTGGGCATCCTACCCTTCTGAATATCCTGGCAAGTCACTTGGGTTTCACTGTCTCCATATTCTGCTTGTTTGCAGGATCTATTTTTTTTTACAGAACAGAGTCCTTCAGACTGGTTAGTAACAAGCTGTGTCTCTGGATGCCAAAGGGACAACACAGAGCCACTTTGTGAAGAAGCAGATTGGCTGTCCTTCCCATTTCAGGGCCTAGCTGAGAAATGCACTTGGATGATGCTGAAAGCAATTTGTCAAGTCGTCAAAGGGTCTCTGCACCTCATCGGAGCCAGCCATGGGAGAGGGAGGAGGGAAATGTCCATCCCAAGACTGTTTCTGTCACACTGGGAGATTAAGAATTAGCCTTTGCCCTTGGGAAAAGTCAAGGAGGGGAGGGACAAATCCTGGGAAAATCCTCACTGTGTTCAACACACTTAGTCCAACATCGTGGCAATTTACCTTGGCAAGCTCTACTGATCTTATCCCCTCCCAGTATCTTCAGGCTGCTTTTTGATTGTCTTCAAAGGGCATTTCTCCTCTGCTGAATCACAGTACTTTTTGTTCATCCCTCTTTAGCAGACAGTAAAAAGGATGCTTTGCAAGAAGCACCCAAAGGAACTAAATGTAATAAATCCCCATGATGCAGGAGAACAATTGTCTAACAGGGCTCTGACACACAGCAGCTGTGAAGTCTGAATTCAATGCACTTTCCACTACAGTAAGCCTTTGCTTGGCGAAGCTTTTCCATGAAATGACTTAGCTGTGTGGGCAGCAATACTTCCCTCTTGGTCTCATTCTTCCAACCTCCCTCTCCCACCTCAACCATTGTCAACCTTTCAGTCACAACTGCAACCTAGGCTAGCAGTCGTCATTTCTTTTGGCTCCATTTCAGACAGAGATTGTTTTAAAGTTATCTGACAAAGCAGTACCAGGTTCATAAGGCGTTGAAATGACTTAATCCAAGGAGGATATGCTTGCAGATTACATTTTCTGGAGTAAGTACTGGTTTTAGGTTTCCTGCCCTTCTTTTAGCTCAGACAAGGAGGTGTGCTCCCCAGTGACGTAATGCCAGCAATTAACAGACTGAGCAATGTGTCCACTGTACAGCATGCCTTTCTGCTGCTCACAGATTGCACCAGTAACAATTTTCAAAAGACTCACAGGATTCAATTCCTGCCCTGACAGGTCAAGGATGTGGTTGTCTCTTCACGCTTGTTCAACACAAATGTCCTGCAGACCTCCATGATCAAAAGAATCACTTGCATGTCCTTCACCACTGTAATTTCATTGTACATTTGTTACTCACTGGACAAGATGTGAGCTTTGCTTTCAGATAGTTAAGATTGTACTGTGTCCTCGTTCGGTTACCAGCCTAATTTTCATAGGTACTTTAATTTCTAATGAGATGGTTGAGTAAAAGCAAGAAATTAAGCAGAATATGCAGATATTTTTCAGCCAGCTGTGAGACAGCTAGTAACTTCTGCAGTGTGCTATGGAAATGCTCTATATAAAAAATGCTTTAGAGCATCTTTTTCAAACCTGATATATTTAAGAAAGATTGCTTTCTTCTGTGACAAAATAAAATACAAAGAAAATCAGGATAAAGAGCATAACAGAAACAAAAGAAAAGCTCCATAATTTATGATCCCAGTCAAAGCTGTACATCTGGAAATGCTACTGGATTTTTTAGCAGGGAAAATGAGAGAGAAGGCTGATCCAGGATAAATAAATGCATAGTACCATCAAAAAATATCTACAGCAAAGCAGAACTCAGACAGCAGATACATATATTCAGATGTATTGTATGCTCTCTGGAACACTTGAGGAATTAACAGATGAATTTCATAACTTTAAGCTTTTGATTACTTGCCTCCTGTGTCTAAGTGGACTGCCTGTCCACTTTCCTCCTCTTGGTCATCTAGTCCCCCTGTCTCCCCTGCATCTTGTAGATAGCACTTAGAAGCCTTTTTGTTGGTTTTTTTTCAGGAGGAAGGGAGTAGTGGGAATTTTTCCTTCTGAAATATCCATAGTATAGCACATGGTTATACCATGGTCCCAATAAATCAGCAATGGAGAATATAAGGTGAAAGCATCTTCTATCTTTATGATAATAACTGATGTTCCTCAAAAGACAGCATACACTATTTGCATCAAAGCATAAATTAGCCTAACAGGACCAGACTGGATTCAAGGCAGCTGTTTGCACTGTCTTAGACCTCAGTATGTTAACCAGGCTGCTCCATGGAGGCTGGCTGTATTTCAGCCCAAGTTTCTTGAAGTGCTAATCATCCTTATCCTTCCTTTTGATTTCTGCTCTAGTGTTTGACTCCTAATTTTCCCTACTCTTAAATGTCTCCTTTCAGCAGTCCAGGTTTAAATCCAACTCTACATTCAAATCCTTTGCCAAGTAGGAGCATGCTGGAATTACTTGCCTCAGTGATGATCTGAGATTTGGTTTTTCATTTTGATTGGGGTCAAAAAAGAGGAACAAGAGAGAGAAGTGACTTAAATTTCGAAAAGGTATTTGATTCAGGATGAAGTAAGTCCAGAGCACACAGAGTGTGCAAGGGAGATACTATGTCCTGAAATACAGGAGGTGCCAAAAGCCCTGTGAGAAGGGTGGGAGCTGAGCAGCCCAGTTCCTGTTTGCGTGGTGTGCTGATAGATGAAGAACATCTGCTCTAAAAGTCAACGAGGAAAGATGCTGCAGAGCTGGGAGAACAAATTCCTATTAAACCAGTGACAATGGTGTGAAATACATCATCATCATCATCATCATCATCATCATCAGGGTCAGGTACTAAACAAAAATGGGACTGGTCCAATAACACATACCAGTATGAGGTAGAGGAGAGGCAAATCATATTGGGGTAAATGTTAATGAAGAAGATCTGAAATAAAAAAGGACAGAAATATTATGAGGTATGGGGAAAAGAAGAGCTGCAAAAGGGATGTAGCATTTTGACAAGGGCTGTTCTTCGTAGTGCAGCAAACTCAGTCTCATCTTCAGTCTACTTAGCTGAAGGGAACAAAGCAGAACAACCTTTCTAAAAGTGTCTGAAAAGAATCAGAGAACAGTTCCTGCTGTGGCTCATTTTTCAGTCTCCAGTTCAAACACACCATGGCCTGTTTGTTCCCACAGTGCAGGGCTGACCTTAAAATCTTTCATGAGCTTTTGCTAACTGCAGCCCAGCTGGTTGCAGCGTTCCAGCCATCTGCTTCTATTTTTAAAACCCCAGGTTGCAGACAGTTTTCTTTAGCTACTGCTCTTCTGGGGATTGCCTTAAACAGAACTGCACAAAGCAGCAAGGCCCCCTGTTAGCATCCCTGGCATCCTGAGGGATTGAAGTGCAGCAGAAAAGGAAGCAGGACTGATCTTGTATAAATTAGGATGTTTAATGGAAGATCCATTCCTATGAAATCTCAGCTCTGGAGGGGCTGGGAGGTTTCAAGTTTCAATATGTAGCCACCAGGTAGCAGTTAGGCCAACTAAGTGAACTACCAGCTGAATTTGAGTAAGGAAGGTGTGGAAAAAATGGAACTTTTATGTCATCTTCAGAGAAAGATTTTTTGGCTTCAGGTGGGTGTTGAAGAGCATGGACATGGACAAAGTTGTCTATTCAGAAAGTTCACATGCCCTCGTGTTAGAAACATTACTTTATACACCCAGCTTCAAGGTTTCTCCTATAGCCTAGCAGTCCATAAGCTGCCCTTCCTACATCTCCAATAGGGCAGGTTTTGGCTTCAAACATTCCCAGGGAATGCTTCAAGTTTGCCTTGGCTCTCCTGTTCCATGTCTCCTGAAAGAGTAAGATCTTGAAAATCTTTATAGAACAATCAAACTGCTTCCACCACCATAAGGGACAGATTAATCAGACAACTATGTACTAAAATGTTAGTGTTATTCTGGATTTCTATCACAGTATAGGCAAATAATTTCTGTCTAAATCTAGATGTGATTGGGAGGCAGTTGACATATTTAAATATAAAATCCTTCTTTCTCACCAGACAGACTTTCTAGACAAGATTACATTGAATGACTACTCCGGTGCTTGACATTCATACTGGCAAGGAATTATATTCTGGTTTTGATAATTTATATGTTTGCCCTTCAGATACTAAACTGAGTTATAAGTTAAAAACTGGATTATAAATATCAATGTCAAATATTGCAAATGTTTTTATTTTTGTTGAAAATTTAATTATTTTTTTTAGATTTCATTTAAAACTACAGGTCCCATCTTTGTGTTCTATTTGCACAGGTATGTATAGGCATATACAAGTCTCTATTAGAGTCAATCAAGGTCTCGTCAATATTGTCAGGGAAGTTTCCAGTTATTCAGTTACCCCTAATTTTTTCATCTGAATAGCTCTTCACGTTTCGTTAACTGAATTCAACAGACCTGTAGTAACTTTAACGGGTGCTTTGAAAATTACCTCACACATAGACTCCTACCTTGCCAACACCTAAATTTAGATGGGTTGGCTTGCAGATCAAAATGCCTCTTTTCTGGAATAACAGAATTGCACTGCATCAGAATATTATTAAAAATAGTATTCTGATTCATAACATTTGCAGAATACAATATGAAGAGATAATGTTTCTCTCTCCCATAAAAGCACAAGAATTAAAAAACCAAAACCAAAATAAAACAGTATAAGGGATCTGTCTAAATCCTACCTATGAATATAATATCAACAGTAATCTGAGTCTTCATCAAAACTCACCCAAGAACTGTGTTATATCTTCACTGGGATAACAGGAGTTGGAAAAGTGTGTTCCACACAGACTAATTAGTAATTTTATATAACTCTGGCCCACACACATGTTTTTCTATAGGTAGGACTACATGTACAAAAGTTTATACACCTACACCTACACAATTTTTCCTGAGTCACATGAAAGTCATGCACTAGGCTGAGAATCTAGCTTGGCACAGTGTGCCTACCACACCAGAGTGTGAGATCCCACTGTTTTCCATACCTCAACTATCACTAACTTCCATACATTGCCAATTAATTAAATCTGCAGACCTTACCACTCTTCCATTTCTATCCCATTTTCTTTATGAATGCAAAACATTCCAGTGAATTTACTAAGATAAGCTCATAGAACTGGGCATCTTTTAAACAATTTATGTTGATTTATATTTGGGATAAATGTGTACTGGTGAAACCTTCCAGGTTTCTGAGGCCATTATTAAAATTTAACAATGTTTTCAATGTTTGAATGGGTTCAGGAAGCAGCTATTATTTATCAAGAAGCCAAAGTCAAGGCTTCTTAACAATATTGGACAAAACTGACTAATTGGACAAACAATCTTTTAAGGAAAGAAAGAGTTTATTGTTCACACAGTGAAAAACCTAGCATAATAATTAACCACTCTGAATGTTTTAACAAAAGGTCAGATGCAGTAGAAGCGCAAAGTGCTTGAAAAGTCATATGAAAAGTCCTCATGTGACAAGCCAAAGTACTTGAAAGTGGACATAAAAATTCGAACACGTAAATCTGAAATGCCTAAATCACTTAAATGTCTACGTAGAGCCTACATTGTCGTTAAGGTTCCTCAAAGCCTAAAGTTCAAGTTCCAAACAGATTGATAGCTTCACTCCTGCAAAGCTCATCCAGGAGCCAGAAATCAGTAGTTTCTTTAAATTCTCTGAAAATAGGCATTCCCAGATTGTACCTGTCCCATACCAAGGGAACCAAGACTCTTATCAAAGGTGTCATTCACCTTGTTTGATTTTATTTTTCTCAAAGCTCATTTCCATGTACCCACTAGACAGAGATAGATGACAACTGAGAGTAATTCCATCCTAAAAATATCACCAAGGTATATTCAGTTATTTCAGGATGAGTTTGTATTAGTAAATAAAATTGTCCAGTGCCTGTCTGCTAGGCCCAAGAGCAAGCATTATGGTATGGTTTCCAACTATACAACTAAACTCTCCTGCTCCCAGACCAAAGTGACTTCATCCAAATTGCATGTTTGGAACAATCCAAGTACATCTTACCTTCCAAGCTGCACTGCATGGAATAGAGTCAAGCCATGCCTGCTAACAATTAAAAGAATCTGGGCAGTACCAGGACAATGCTAGAAAGCATGCAGTGGTCTTAGTTTGTTAGCGTAGATGTAGTCTAAAAGAACAGATGTAGACCTCTAGAAAGAAGGCAGCATCTGGGGCAGTTCTGAGCAGGGTAACAATGCACTGGTGATGGACAGTGTCTCAGGGGCACAGTGTTCCAGGGGCTGTCTGGGTCTTGAAAGCTGCTTGTGATACAGGTGGTTCCTGCCTAAGTTCTGGCACATCTTGTTGGGCTAGTGAAGTAGAAGAAAAGGACCTAATTCAAGCCTCTGAGTGTCACACCTAGAGTAGTGTGTTTTGGGGGTTTTGTTTGTTTGGTTGGTTGGTTTTTGTGTTGGTTTGAGGTTTTTTTAAAAAAAAAAAAACAACTTAGATAAAATGTTTTTCTTCAAGGTATGATGCACTATGGTCATCTTTTGCTAACACCTCCAGCAGCATAGGGTGAGTTTTCTTGACAGTCAAAATAGGTTGTTTTTTTGTTGTGTTTTGTTTGTTTGGTTGGTTGGTGTTTTTAGTAGTGAAGCACAACTTTCACATTCTTCCACTCTTTTATCTATAAGCCATAGAAATAGAAATGTGAACCTAGATTCATAAAGCATTTTCTCTGCATTCAGTAGACAAAGGCTAATGTAAAAAGATGTAAATCTGTCAGCCTCATCAACCAAAATTTATCCTAGAGCCAAAACACCTACCTGTGGCAAATAAATCTCAGTCTGTCTGTTCATGTCTCCTTCATCAATAACCTATACAAAGAAAGGCTAATTGAAGTACACTTTGAAGATTAACAGAAATTGATTAACATGGATTAACAAGGAATAACACTTACAAAAACCAGAGTCTTGCACACTTCTGGCAGGACTTTCCAGGCTTCTCCACCAGCAGCAGCCAAGTTAGTGCTGCTTGGACAAAAAGGTAGTATGTGAAATTGGCACATCATAGATTTTTCTGACTTTCAGAGATTTGAAATAAGTGTTTGAGATTCACTCTCCTGCTGGTTAATGATCAGCCAGAGTTGAGATCAGATCTCTTATAGTAGAGATAAAAGTGCTTATGTCCATTTCCTAGTATCACAAAAACATTTTACACTACCATGACAACACAAAACACTCTAAAGCCAGATAAGAATATAATTTAGATCTTCTTTCACTCTCTGAACCACGTTAAAACATTTTTGAGTAAATCAGATCTGACTCCAAGACAGAAAATGCAGTCACAGTACAAGTGGCCTGTCTTCCCACACAGCACTGATAGAATATAAAATCAGGCAGGCCCATCACTTCCCCCTCTCCCCTTTAATTCATGCCAGGTTCTTCTTGATTAAGTAATAACATGAAATGGTGAAATAAGAAAAAGTTAGAGATCCCTAAAGGAAACCAAGTGTGTGCTGCAGTTTGTT
Source organism: Caprimulgus europaeus (assembly GCA_907165065.1). The sequence goes on along the minus strand of OU015530.1, from coordinate 55,693,685 downwards.
GTTTTTATAGTCACATCCATCTTTTGGATAGATTGCTACCTGCAAGTGCTCCTTTTACTTTTCAGGAAAAAAAAAAAAGGAAAAAAAAGTATGACTGTTTCCAACAATTGCACTTAACAGCTACTTTTTGCCAGCAGTTGCTGTTTAGTTCCCATGTTTCCTAGGAACATTGTTTTGTTTGTTTTCAATTGAAAAAAAAAAAAAAATTAATAGAAGGTCCCTCCAGGTTTTTGCCTAGGAATAAGGATACACCCTTTAGAAAAGGGAACTGATCACAAGCTAAAAGGTGAAGAGATTAAATTGAGAGATCAACTTTAACTGTTAGCAGTCCTCAGGACCTTGAAAATGAAGAATAAAGGAAAAGAAGAGAAAGGGGAATGAAATTTCTAGAAATGCTACAAAAACAGGCAAATAGTATCACTATGTTGATAATTTTCCACAAGCTTCTTAATTCCTGCTCTAAGATGAGAATAGAAACAAAACAGAGGAAATGGCACAATGAGGGCAATTCATGGCAAATTTTAGAGCATGACAGGTCAGGAAGTTCAGGAGATCATGAAAAGGGGAGTGTATTGAGTTTCTGGGGTTCTTTTTTATTAAATTCTATAAATGTCATAACACAATGATTGAAAAAGTTGAAGACCTTTCCTTCAAACAGGCATGGCTCGAGGGCAGTAGGTTATATAGTTCAACCAAAGTGAAAAGAGAATAAATCCTATTGAATGTTAATAAAACCCACAAAACAGTTGTTTTTTATGCAGTGTGTCACTTCCCTCCACCCACAATTCGTTCCTGTGTTTACTTTGTGCTCAGCTTCTTTACCAAATTCTGAGGTCTACAGTAATTTATCAGTTTTAGAGGCAATAGGGCTGATGTCCATATCTGAAGACCATTATACCTGAAGTAGTTAACTGGTTCTGCCAATCACTATTACCTGCCCATCTTTCCCTGCAGCATTAGACAGGGTGTAGAAGAACAGGGATGGCTGTGGGTAGGCATTCTTTGTTACATGGAAGTAGTCAGGAGTACAGGTCCCTAGAAAGTTTTACTCAAAAGCAAAGACACATAGCAATAAATAATCCATCTGGTGTTAAATTGTTTTTTTATCTGGTAATAAATTGCTGGGGTCAAATTTTGCTTTCCCAAAATAAATAGCAGACAATTACTGCGGCTTCAGTGAGAACAGGATTTCACTGGGAAGGTTTAAGCAAAGTCCTACTACTGTCAAATCAGAATTTAGTGTGTTAACTCCCTTTGTAGATCTGAACATATTAGATTGTGCAACAGCAAAAGAGAATCTGGAAATCAACAGGAATTGTGCCTCCTCAGGACCATCTATCATATCCCTATGTGGCTTACTATTTCAAGAACCTGAAGTGATGTGATCTCATAGATGGCTAAGGCTTAATTATCAATGAACCTATTTAAACAGAGGTTTGATTTCACAGTTCAGCTTTAGAAAGTCTATAAAACTATGCATTTGTTGCCAGAAGGAATTCTAGGCCAGGTCATTTCTGTAATATCAGACAACTTGCATACAAAAAATATGGCTCTTTCAAGGACATCAGGCTTGAGTAAAATGAAACCCAGAACCATTCTTGACACAGATGTTTACTAGAGCCTAGGTTTCAACTGAAACATAACAATCACATTCTTAATATAATGTTATTGTGTGACTCTTGGCACGTCCAGACTTCAGCTGGGTAAAAGGAGGGAAAACATTGAAATACTATGAGAAACTTTTTATTAGTATTATTGTGTTACTTTAATTTTTAAAAACATTGAGCTGTGAATTGTGACTGGTGCAGCTGGTGGATATAGAAAGACAATGGAAGCTTCCTGACTTATTGGCTGTCATTATGCTATGTTTCAATCGCCTTTCTTTCCTTGCATGTGTTAAAAGTCTATATAGAGTCAAGAAGCATGAAATCTAAAATTAAATTGCCACATCTACAATGAGGACCTGGTCATGTATTTACTTCTAAAGATAGATGACTAAAGTTAGGACTCATATCTCCTTAGATTGTCTATAGAATTGATGGAGCAGCAGAAGTTTCTCCAGGGATGTATTAAAAGCAACTTGTTCAGGCTTCTTCTAAATTGTCTTGTGCTGGTGCATGTAAAAACTAGATGGTACTTTTTCAGCTGTCAAAAACACAGAGTACATCTGCACTGCTGATGCTGTCTGTCCCTGGAATGACAACTGTCCCTCAGACAAAACATGGTGGATCATCTCTACATTGCTCAACTTTGTCCAGGAAAAGTTTGAGAGAACATTAGCTGGGATGGCCCATGCAGGCACTGACAACTGTGTTCCTGGACTTGGGAATATTCTACTGGTAGTTTCCATTTATTGGCATCTGTGTAGCCACTCTCTGAAGTTATTTGGAACACTGTGGGCTACCCAACAGTGTGGCAACTGAGACCAGGGCAGGTGGTCCCTAATCTATGAAAGCATCTGCCCTTTATCTAATCTTTTACTGTTAGAATGTCTGACAAATACGGAGGTTTGTCCCCAGAAATCACCAGGGCACAGACATAGTCCATTTGTCCTTAGATTAGGACCATACATCATAGGAGCCATTTTAAACAACTGTGTTCCAGGCTTACTCTTGAAATCAGGGAGATTTCCTTGAGTTTCTGGGTGATCACATGTAAATACATTTGCCCACTTGACATTTATTAGTGGGTTTCGATACTTGCTGCCTCATGCTTTTAATTCCTTTGCTGGGTATCTTCCAAATACCTTAATGAGACCATGATAACTTTTAAGTGTGCTTGTCTAGCAAAAAGCAAAACTATTTGTGCCAGGAGTGGGGAGACCATTAATAGCTATGGCCTTGCCTTGTTTAGAAACTGCTGTTCCCATTTCAGGATGTAAGCACTACAAAAGCACTTTAAGCTTTTCCTTCTTTAAGAAGAAGGGTGGGGTTTAAGCTTGCAATTCTGTTGAAATATGTTTTCACTTTTCACTTAATTTCCAAGAGCTTTACTGTAAATTGTTTAAACATTATCACTGTGAATAAATACACCAACAAATCACACTTCATTTACTTTGACCTCGTTTTTGTTTCTTCACTTGTAAAACAGTTATTGCACATTGTTCATTTATTTTATTTATTATTGTGGAGATCATAGACACCAGCTAGAGCAGCTAACTCAACATTGTCTTATTACACACCAAATGGAAATGCAGTATTGCTTGTCTTTGGAGTTTTGGACTTTGAAGCATAGAAAATAGGCCAAGATGTTGCTCTTCACAGGGTATAGACTAAGGAAAAAAATTGTGAATCTCACTTTTTCTCTATCACTATATGTGTAAAGTTACCTCAAGCTTGTCAAAACAAACTATCTACTGTGTGTTACTTCTGCACTTGTTTTATCTCATAGAGTCTGCAAAGGAAAAAAGGGTTAATTTTGGGTCAATGAATGAAAGCAAATAAAGCTGAAAAAAATTTCTGGAAAACAGGCACCAAGCTGTAGTATCCTGCTTAATTTCTAAGTTTAATTTAAATAGAGCTTACTTCCAAGTGAGTGTCTGTTTTGCTTGGCATACAAAGAAAGAAGCTTCCTTTCCCCAAAGGCTAGCATCAAGTCAAAGGAAGAGTAAAGAATGGAAAAATAGAAATTGTCTCTGTGTTACAGGTTGTCATTTGAAGAATAGTATAGAAAATGAAACTGCGTTGTGTTACAAGGCAAATTAAAAATCAAGGACCATGAACATTTCATGTGTTAGCACAACTGAATTTGTTTATTTTTAAATCACCCCAAAATCCAATCATGCTGTTTGCACATAGACAATACACGGGATAGCACACCAAATGTAGACAAGAAAGATAAAATGTATTCTGTTTTAGTTTGCTGATTATTTTCTTTCTTTTTCTTTTCATTTTTTCATTATACATCTGCCCAACTTGATGAAATGATTCAAGCTATATGGATTCCCATGTCAACCCTCTCTCAGTCCCCATGTACACACTGTCTCTCTAACAGGAGACATCTATCATGATACCTCTGAGGTGTTTGTCTGAACAATAAAGTGTGCAGCTTTTTATGTACGTTCCTCTGGGTCTCATTTCTTACTTAAAACTGTGTAGTGCAGAACAAGTATATCAACATGTATCTGCTTTAACTATATTCTATAGTTAGTAGGTAATACCAGCTAATACTTTGGGTTACTCAGGAAATCATAAGTAGCGCACACACACAAAAACGAAAACAGAAAATAGTTTTCCACATCATTTAGAGTGTTAATTTTCTTTACATTTCCAGTGTCATTTATTTTACTAAGCACTGCTGCAATTCTTTCCACTTGTCTCATGCTCTTATTTTCTTACAAAACAGTATACTAGGCTTTCTGTATAAAACATATATATAAACATTTATATATATATATATATATATAAAAACAAAGCAACGACCCCCAAAATGGACTTACACACATGTATGTATTTGTCCCTCATTAGAAAACATATTGTGTGTATTTCTATTCATTGTCCCTGAATGTCACAGCACTGGCTATTAGAATGGGGTCAGGAAGAAAGTGGATTTTCTTTTTTTTTCCTGGTTTGTTTTAAAACATACAGTTAAACTCTGAAAGATGAACAAAAGCAGAGTAGTCACGGGAATAATAAGAGTCTGCATATATACTGGCACCATGTTTTTCTTGTTGCCATTGTTATTACTACTCTCCAATTTGAATCCTAGTTATTACTTCCCAGGAATTAATATATCTATACATTTTTTTTTTCACATATTGTCTCCCCTAACAAGGAGTTGGATGCAAGTTCAGGGAGAAAGAAACACTAGAAAATCTAAATGGATCTTATGACTGTGGAGATTCTTGTCCTGTTTAGCTTTTCTGGCCCTCTTTCTTGGAGATTATAAATCATTTAGAAAATTATGGCTAATTCTACATAACAAGTAATTTTTAGTGGCCTGTCCTTCCAAAGGATGCTTTGGGGCAATGATTGGAGATAGTTTTACATATGCACTGCTGACATTAGATATCAGACTTGCATATTTGTATAAATAATTTTTCCAGTATGAGACCCCCTTTATTGGTTCAGATGGTTCTCTGTCCTCGGTATCCTTTCAGCAAACAGCCTGGTCATTTGAACTACTGATCACTACTGAGTGATGTGTGGGAGAACCACCCAGGCTAAATACGTCAGAAAATTTAGTGGCAGCGAGGGAGGGGTTAAATTTCAAGCCAATGCGTTTAGCTCACAAAAACGTGTCTAATGACTTCTTGGCCTGAAGACTTTGTAATTGAAAAACCCCGGATATAAAAACGCTATTAAGACTGAGGGCAAAAAAAATGGAAAAACATATTGAATTAAAAAATAAAGTACTGCTTGCTGGTTTACAAAGAGTCTATAACACTGATAAAATCTTCGGAAACCAATGTGTTTTTGTTTGTTTGTTTGTTTTTCTCTTGTCCTTCTTTATTTTGGCTTCATTTCAACCCGGGAGTTCATATCATCTCCTTCCAGATCATACTCTTCTACTTGGCCACTGGTCCACACCTTCATGCGGTCAGTCAGGTCGCTGCTTCTGGGAGCCAGGATGAAGTCGTAAATCAAGGCAGCAGCTGCTCCTCCAATGATTGGGCCAACCCAGAAGATCTGAAACACAGTTCCAAGACCAGTTAATACATCAGGTGCTACTGCATTTGAAGCTATTCTGAAAGTCTCCTCTGAGGATTTTCATCATAAAATTTACAGTGAAAACATTAAAATTACAGGCTGTCACCTGAATGTTTCCTTAACCACATGGCAAGAAAATAGGAATTTCTCACCATGAATTGGAGATAGACCCAGATTTTAATAACTATCACTATGTTGTCAAGTTCTGATATTTAAAATTAGGTATCTGCTGGTAAAACATCTTTGTTACTCCAGATAAATTTGATGGAGAGCGGGATACAATTTCCAAAAGCAACAAGGACACTAGATTCCATTGTCCCATTAACATTCAGTAATAGGTGAATTAGAAAACAATATTTAGTGAGGACTTAATTAAGGGTTTAATTTGCTACTAGCTGCTATTTAGCTAATTATATTACTGATATGTTACTGGTTTAATCACTGGATTAAAGCAAATAAACTTTGAAGGGAGAAATAATAAAACTATTTTAGTAGACAGGTTGATTTTATTAGAAGTAACAGATGATTTTGAGGGATTTGCATGGCCAAACAGTTACTGAGTCTGAAAACATGTTTTCTTTTATTCAGCAATAGCAGTGGTTTAATAAGAGTTATTACTTCTATCTCCTTCCCTCTGTACAAAGGAAAATAAAATTTCTATGAAATTATTAAAATACTAGTGACTGGCTTAGTTACATTACCTTAGTACCTCAACAGAAATGTTTAACTGAGAGATAACGGCAAAATTTCCAGTGTCTTACTTTTGTGTTTTAGTCTTTAGATTAAAATGACATCCATATCTCCAATTTTTGCAACCCTTTGTATTACTACTAAACTTCCATGAATGCCTATGCAACTGGCTGCTAAAATCATGAGCAGAAGACTTGCAACAAGCTACATTTTAAATATTCAAGAACATGTGCTCATTTAGGGCTTTTATATCAGCCTTCTTTATTGAGCTTTAGTGAAATAAGTAAATATTTGTGAAGTTCCTCATTTTAACCTCATTTAACCACAGGGAACAATCTAAAATTTATATTGTTTCCAGAGCACTTATCCATGAAAGCACATAATCAGACACTTAACTTTAAGAAGATGAACATTTTATTAGCTTCCTAATATTGGATAATCCATTTCAGTTTATAAACCTGCTTAAGAGCCTTCCTAAATTAGGTTTTACCAGATTAAGCAGTAGCACTTTACAAACTCAATTTAAATAATGAATAATCAATACAGGATTCTGTACAATGAGGCTTTAAAGTTTAAAATCTTTGAAATAAACATAAAGGGAAATAGCCAAAGAAAATGTGCTTTGAACATACATACTCAGCTTGAGGACTTTATGATCTCCTGAGGCTGGTTAGGAGCAAAAGGAGATGGTTTTTATTAAATGAAATAGAAATGGCAACTCACTGACTTGGTGCTAATGATACGTGTTTAAATGTTTCTGATCTTGTAGATTATGTATATGCACAGTCTCTGGTAAGCTAAACTAATTTATTCAACTTACCCAGTGATTTTCAAAGTTGTTGGCAATCAGTGCTGAGCCAAAAGATCTGGCTGGGTTAATTCCACAACCGGTGTAATCAATCTAGAAGGTGAAAAGATAAGCAGTGGTGAGATATTGATGCACATGTGGCATCTTCATTACACAGGAGGGCAAGTGGCAGTCTACAGCATGGTTCAGATGCTTGCAACAGCTTCATTCATCCCACCTGCTCTTCCTCAGAAGAAGGGGGAAAGACTGTTTGCCATGTGCCTGTCCTGTCCCACCAGGGAAACAGGTCCTACTTCAGTGACTCCTCCTAGATGTGCAACCTCATCACTTATTGCCACAGCCACATGGCCCAAGAAAGAAGGGCCACACACATTGCAGAGAGAAAGTTAATCTCTGGAGAGTAAGGAGAAGGAACTAACTATCATCTGCCCATCATCTTTCTGCCTTCACTGGCCCATCCTGTGGTGGGACATTGCAGAGATCATCAATGGGAGGTAAAACTTACAGCAAGAAGATGTCCCAAGGCAACGGAGAGACCAATGGCCAAAGGTGCTGATCCTGAGACATCATTCCTTCTCCGGTCTGTGGTGGCGAGGACACATAACACCAGTTGGAAGGTAGCAATGATTTCGATACCTAGTCCTTGACCTGCATTGATTCCCTCTGAAAGCTGCATGGAGACAAGGAGGAAAATGTCACTTGATATTCCTACCTGATTTCAACCAATACAACAAGGTTTCACAGGTTCTGGTTTCTCAACTGGAAAATGCAGACCTGCACAGCCATTTCTCTCCTCAGATCGCTTTTGCTTAACAGAAAAAAAAAAAAAATAAGAAAAGGATAAAATAAAAAAGTTAACAGAAATCAGTTTTGAAATACTCACTGCTGTACTCAAGTCTAGGAGTAACCAGTTTTGATGGTGCTATAACATGGTTGCATGGTTGCTGCACCCAGTCAAAGTGAACACAACCACTAGACACAATGAGAATGTAACTGGTCTACATGTGAGAAACAAATGAGCCAGAGATTGACCTTCGATAGAGTTTACTCCTGGAAGTGGACTGTGGTGCTTTGAGACATTTATTGATTTCTTCTGAGAATGTGGATGCTGTGGTCATGTTAAACATTGCTCAGCTTGCTTTCAGAAGCCATTGCTAAGCAAATAGGGGCAGGCGGAGGAATGGACAAATAGACAGTAAGAAATGTGCATAGTTCTGGGTAGCTTGAAAGTACCTCTCTCTGCTATTGACAGGTCACATTAACCTTCTCTTCTCCCACCTCTACTTATTTTCTGCAGTTTAGTATGAGCTCTTCAAAACAAGGGCTTCATGTGGACAATGTCCTGCAAAATGCTAACCCCATAGGTAGATTTCCATACCAATATTAAGACACCCATACTGTGATTCAATTGCCTGAAAATATGTCTCTAAAACCATTGTAAATACCCTGAGATATGCACAGTGTTCATATGGGATCAATAGATGTGACCCAAGTCCTACAGAAGACCAAAGGTATCTAAAATATTTCTAAATGTCAATGTTTAGTCAATTTATCTCTAATTTGGATGGATCATGAACATAGTTAATGGAAATGAGATCCATTCAGCTGATGTGAAATGTAGGTGATTATTTGAGAGTCAGCTGCATAGCTCTGTCTTTTATTTTATATTCACTAGACCTCCTTTGACTACACAACAAGACCTTAGACAATTAACTCACATGTAGACTAATTTTAGGTGTCTTAGACACAAACTGAATCTCACTCAACTTTGAGAGCCATAAAAAACCATCCACAGTTCAGGAATCCTAAGGGGCTGATAGGAGAAGTATTTCAATTATCTACTGAAGTAAAGTAGATTCTCTAGAAAAACTCACACTGGTAGAAGCAGATATTCCAATTGTATTATTAATCATGAAATCAGTAGAGTTTCTTATTAATGCAAATGCTTTAGAACATACTGAAACCACAATAATTCACATAAATAAACATTATACAGTAGAAATGTCCTATTTCAGGAGTACTGTTGGTAACTTGTGCTTAACAAGAAAACATGGAGCTAAACTATTCAATGTTATAACAAGTTTTGAATTCTGCTTCTATATTCAGTGGTATCTTAGTTAAGACAAGGAAAGCCTGTATCTGAGCTGAATAACTTGCTGTTAAGCAGAAATAACTACCTTGCATGGATCAGATGAAACATGAGCTTGGACACGGGCCAGAGAAACTGAGAATGTGAGTGACTCAGAGTAGGAAGCAAATTCTGCAAAACTTATGCTCCAGAATAATGCTATTACTAGGTTATTCCATCTGTCATAGCCTCTGCATTAAAAATTGCTAGGTCATACATGACAAAAACATAATTAATTGTTATTGTGACCTATCTATAACAATGAAACTATGGGAAATCATGCTCTAAATTTGTTTTTGTGGTTTCACGCCCCTAATTTCCCTAGAACTAATATTTGAATAACCTTAAAACTTAAAGATGTTTAGCTGAACTCTCACTTTCCACCTTTGATATTCACACTTTTCTTGTTCCTTCTTTGTAACAAAGCAGCATAATACTAAATTCCTAAGCACTGAAAAAAAAATCACCTGAGTTTTCATCCATCATAAATCTAATTAGCTACACTAAGACCAGTGAAAATATATTGATTTCTAAAGCCTGCTAATCTGAAGCATTAATAATATATTTTTTATATTTAATATATAGAACTGATATTCTTTGAGTTAGAAGCAGCTTATCCATAGATGGAAGGGAATTCAGATTGAAATGATGGGGATTTGGTTCCTTTGCCATCCATACAGTAGAAACTGAAATCAGCTAATGAAACCCTCAGCATTAATAGGATTTACATGTGAGAAATACAAGTTTGACATAAATATATACAGATGAGCTGGGAGTGAAAATCACATGATCCAGAAATTCATGCTGAATGCCTAGTAGATCACTAAATTAATATTCTATTACTTTTGTCATTTCCTTTTAAAAATAATCACTTTTTTTCACTGCTGAGACATTGGGATTTGTGGCCCTCAACAACTTAAGCTTCAAATGCATCCAATTGGTATCACAAGTAAGATAATCACGTTAAGAATCTGGACTATATACTCTGGAAAATTCTATCTCACATTTGGAAGTCCAAAGGCAAGTGTATTGGCAAATAAATGAGTGATATGTAGATGCCTAAAAGTGGATTTTTTTTTCTATAATTCAAATATTAAACCCCAGAGAATACAAATCTGAGGTCTGCCCCATTTATGTTAGTATTTGTCAAAACCTTGGCATTTCAAATGATTAAACACTGACCTACTAGTCTTTCCCTTCATTTGAAGGGCTTCTATAAAAGAAGAAAGACAATAGGGGCAAAATTATGCTTTTAAAAGCTGTGATAATCCTTATCTTTGAAAGGAGGAAATTATATTCTTCCTTTCCCTCCAGGAAAACACATCCTACAGCTGACGTGACTTGAGGTCATTCTCCCTGCTAATCAACACTTATTGATGGGCTGTGTGAAATCAAAGAAAACCTGGAAATGTCTTAGGAAACCTTTTGCTTTCCTCTAGCATGTAATTTTATGCAGCCTGCCAGGGATGTATGATTCCACTGTGAGAGCAAGGACTCTGGGCCATGTTCCAAAATAAGGCAAACCGAGGCAAACCTTGGATGTTCTACTTTGCTATAGTCTGGATCTGCAGGATATGTGTGGTATCACAGATGTTCATTATTTACCTACTTGTCAAAGCTATAGCGTCACTACAGCAGCAGCCTGTAGGACCATTCAGTGTACAGCAATACATGGAACAGCATGAGTCTGCACCACCCTTACCTCATCTGAATACTGTGTCCAGTGTTGGACCACTCACTCCAAGAAGGACATGGAGGTGCTGGAGTGTGTCCAGAGAAGGGCAATAGAGCTGGGGAAGGGTCTGGAGCACAAGTGTGCTGTGTTCCCGGCTCAGGGAACTGGGGTTGTTGAGTCTGGAGAAAAGGAGGCTGAGGGGAGACCTTCTGGGTCTCTCCAAGACCCTCAAAGGAGGGTGTAGAGAGGTGGCAGTCAGTCTGTTCAACCAAGGAGCAAGTGACAGGACAAGAGGAAATGGCCACAAATTGCACCAAGGGAGGTTCAGATTAGATATCAAGAAAAATTTAGTCACTGAAAGGGTTCTCAGGCATTGGAAGGGGCTGCCCAGGGAAGTGGTGGAGTCCCCATCCCTGGAGGTATTTAAAAGACAGGTAGATGAGGTGCTCAGAGATATGGTTTAGTAGTGGACAGGTACAGTTGAAAACATTTTGCATCTTTTAAATCTGCTGTTTTAAATTCTTGACATGACCAGGTAGACATAACCAATGTGAGTTGGTTACCCTTTCATTGTATTTTTTTCATACATCATTATTTTTTTTTAAAGAAAACTTGAATTTTTGTAGAATACCTGACTTGAGAAAGCTGTCTAAAGCTTAATTTGAATCTAGTAGGAAGTGGTACTGTACATTATAGAGACTTGAATACCCAAGACCATCAATAAAAGAGGCAAAAATCAGCTGCTGGTGTTAACATCTAGCATTCTGCTACTGGGAATATCCAGAATGAAAGGTGACCATATCTCTGGTTCTTAAGTAGACAGACATAAGACACAGTCACCTCTACTATAATGTTGGTAGTGAAAGGGTCTTTTCCCAGCGATGTGTACCCACAATGCAATGGCTGGTTTCCCTGCATTGGTAGGCTGCTTACCAGCAGTCACAAGAAGATATGTGGGTAGTGTTATGTGGGCTGACACTACATTTGCCCTTGATGTATCTGCTGGGAAATCTCTGTCCTCTTCTTATCTCAGTCTGATAACTCTCACACATTCTGCATTTTAGGTGATGCTCATTAAGGCAACAGAAAAAATGTCAGAGGCCAGGGAACAGCATAGTAACTCCCTCAGCTTTTCATGCTTCAGACTTGTAAGGCTTGAAGAGTGGGTTCAGTACTTTAAGGAAACAAATATAGTCTAAGGGATTAAAATGTAGCACATAATCTCCAACAGTTTCCCACACCATAGGAGTCAATCCAGACTTCTCCTTTTTTGTTCACATGAATTGTTCCATTAAACTTCATTTCTAAGCCACTATTTTGACAGGAGAAGCACCAGAAACAAACACAAAAATGGGTTAGATCATTGGCAAGATCTGAGAGTTATATGTAGACACGTATATGTGATCAGGTAAATCAATCTTTGCTGTAGTAACTTACACTAAGTAATTCTCCCTTGACTATAATAACACTCAGGTGACAAGCAGAAGCCTACATAGACATTGCAAGTGAGATGTATCCTTCTGTGAGCTGAATTCTACCATTAACATTTTCACCTGTGTCCGCTGTGAAACTGAAAAAGTTTGTGGAAGAAAAATCCACTGGAATTCAGTGAATTCATAGAAATAACACCTCATTCAGAAAGCTGCTGAGCTGCAACTGGTTGAAACCAAAGGAAGCACTTAGGGCATGTTGAAGCTCTCTGCTTTGCATAAGTGCATATGGGATGAGGTACAATATTGGTTCCCCATTCAAAAATTAGCATTATTTGGTAATGCTGCTGCTGCTCATGACAACATGGTTTAAATTCAGTGCTGACCCTGATCTGAGTAAGAGGTTGGACTACAGACCTCCTGAGGTCCCTTCCAAGCTGAATTATTATATAAGGGACCTTGGTTCTTTGGAAAAGTTCTTCCTTTGGGAAGGTCTGGGATAGAATTGCCTCAGTGCTGCTTGGGTTCAGTTAAATTAACACCTAGAACCAGCTGGTGGAACCACAGTTGGGTGATTAATCACTGTGAAGGCTCTTCATGGATATAATCCATATTAGTGTGTGAGTCAAGAGACATAATATAATCAAATAAGGACCATTAAAACTGAGGCAAAATTAGTAGAAAATTAAGTGAGAGTAACTAGTTGAGGCAAACACTTGCTTTTTGGTCTTAGGAAATGGGTAGCGGTCACTTTGCTTTAATTTCTCCACAGCAGATGGGAGACAGGAACTATGGAAGACTGTTTCTCAGAAGTGCCTTTAACTGCCATGGTTAGCTGACTAACTTCCACAGCTTCAAGCAATACTTTGGAAAAAGTAATGGTATGTTTTCTTTCTTTTTCGGATTTTTTTTTTTTTTTTAGAGCAGGATATTTATTAGTTGTCTGCCTTCAGAAGAGAAATGGGGACAGGAAATTAAACTGGCCCAAGGTAAACCCAACTGTGTACTTCTCTAGTGGCTTCATATTTTTCTCATTAGGTGTAAAAGTATATCAAGTTCAAACCTGTTTCCTGTTATATGGATAAGACAGTTTGTTATGCAAGGTGGTTTCATCACGTGCTGCTATGCTCCATCTCATCCAACAAACCCTTAGCCATGGATTGCATGTATTTTCTAAGGTCTAGCTTACTTTCATAAAACAGGGATTAGTTTCTCATTGTTCCTGAAAAATGTAGAAGTCTATTTTTCAGTAGGGGAATGTCAACTTTCTCCATTCTTATGAAACACTTCACTGCAAGCCATGCTGGCTGGTGGTTTTTTAAAGAGAGAAAAGTTAAGCCACAGCAATTTAGTGACACATACCACTGATGGCTGGGACTTCTCTTCTTTGCATATCCCAGTGATTCCCTAGGTTAGGCAGCTTTTGCAGAACCCCAGCAATAGCAGACCTGGCACATAATGAGAAGCATGTTGTGGACCAGCTATAAGCATATCACCTTTTATTTAAGTGTTGTAAAAATTCATGTTGGGAGAAGAAATATATTCTTCTGTCCATACAAAATACAGCATTTTAAGGAGCTGTGCTACAATAAGCAAAATCAGACAGACCTTTTTCCTTGTGTGTTGCATTCAAATAAACAGCTAACAACTTACAACAGACCTGCTGTTTTCAGCATTCTAATTATTAGATTATCTCTACCATGGCAGACTTTTTCTTAAATGAAGACTTTTAGTATTTTATTCAAGCAAATTCTCTATGTCTTACTGAATTTTCTTCCTGTAACTTCAACTTTCCCTTCTTTAATTTTCCTTGTTTTTCTTAGTAAGGAAAACTCTTCACATTAGTTTAAGTGTTTCATGCTCTCTTCTTCATCTCCATGCTGGAAATATTGATTAAGTTACTTTATACCAACTATCATTTAAGTGTGTGGCTGGGCAAAGTTCTTTATTGCAATGTTCTTCAAATGCAATCTCAGAAATTAATCTCCCTACTTCCCTCAAAACCATCTTGTATTATCTGGCATTATCAGTATCACTCTGAAATGGATGTTACTATACCCATTGAGTGTTAGAGCTTCAGAGAGTACAAAAGTCTCACTTCTTTAGTAAGCAGAGAAAGGCAAAGATCTAAAGAATTTCACTTGAAATTATATGACAGGAGCACACAGAAGAAGCTGCTTATGAGGCAAAGAATTAGCTTTGGATCTTATCCTAGATAAACAATAGAAGCATTCAGCAGGACCTAGGGACAAAACATATTGTCCTCTGCTAGATTATCCTTCCTATAAATACAACCTTAAGAGCTCTAAAGGAGACTCATTCAATTCCCAAAGCAGAAATCATATTTTCCATTCTTTGGACAGCAGACACCCTCCAGGAACAGGACTAACCTCCCTCCTCCCACCCTGTCTTCAGGCTGATGAGAAACTAACCAGGGCTTTGTGTTGCAGCAGCCTGGTTTACCATAAAGAGAAGAGTGATGATTTCAACTCTATTAAACCAGAGCACATAAAGTTTACGTGTGAGGGCAGTGACATACAGTAAAAATCAATTCCTCTATAAGACTTCCATTTAGCACAGCTAGTTAAAGATAGATCATTAGTCTCATTTACACTTTTAGTTTTTGATGTGCCTCTGGGAAAGTTGCTTTTACTAAACTTTTTTTTTTTTTTAATCTTGCTTCTGAGAAATAAACAACTTCTATTCAGAGGATGAGAAATGGTGAGTTAGGTTGTTTTTTTTTTTTTTTTTTTTATTTCTTTACCCAGCAAAAAACAAGTAAATAGTTTATTTTCAGTAACACCTTTGAAGCACTCATTTATACCATATTGCTATTTATGATCTCCTGTATTGTCAGCCCAGAAGGAGATGGTCTTTCAATGGGGAATTTTGGGCATATCTGAATTTTGATCCTAATAAAATCTTCCTTTCTTTGTTGTTACTGGAATAACTAGCTGGATTTGCAGAAAACTCATGGTATGGTTGTTGGCAATTGCACCAAAGCAATATTAATTTTATACTTCTAGACAAACGCTCCAGGAAGCCTGTGAAGTTTTCAGACTTTCCCAGTCTGAGGTAGTTCATATAGTTAGTCTTGTGCAGAACATTGAAGATTTGACATTTCCATGGAGTTAAAAAACAGCTTTAAAGACATGCAATGGATTTCAAGAATTAGGGGAACAATCCCAGCTCCTTCATTTTTCCACCTTGTTCATCAAGAAAGAAGTCTTATCAAAGGAATGAAAAGGAGCTAAATTCAACTTTATTAATTCCTCAGTCCAAATACAGTCATCATTAATTTTAGGAGAAGTTGTCCACATATGTGTAAGGAAACAGGCCACAGTTCTGCTTTGAAAGCATTCATTGACTTCACTTGGCACAGAATTAGCATCAAGAACCTGGAAAAGTTTGATTTTCCATGGTACCTCACAGCAGTTCCTGGAGAGGGGATGCACAGGGCTCTACCAGGGAAGTACACAGAGGATTTCTTTGGTCCTTTCCAGTCCTCAAATGCCAAAAGAGAAACAAACCCCTTGCAGAGATTTCAGAACCCATTTTGGCCCTCCTGCTGTTTCTAGAGTTTCCTCCAGGATGCCTGTCAGGCCCTGTATATTTGATTTAACAGGTTAATGCTTTGCCTTAGCCTCAGATCTCATTGACTTCAGTGGAGTTGCAGCAGTTAAACACCAGCACTAGCTTTGACTCTGGATGCCAGAAAGAGCAGTACTTTCCCATCAGGTTGTACATTAATAAATATACAGGACCACACACTTCTCCCAGCCAGACCAGAAAAACCTCCAGAAGGCATTCACTTGCTCCATTACATTGGTATTAATATTATTCTGGAGGTACTGAGAAGCACAACCACAGACCACGATGTTTCATTGTACCAGGTGCAGTATCAACCCACAATGAAAAAGGTGCCTCTGCCTCTCTATATTTGTAATAAAACAACAGCAGCTTAAAGTCAGGGAAATATAGAAACTAAGAAATGCAGACACATAATGTACATATAGTTTGCTAGATCTCTCTAAGAATTATGATTTAATTGACATTTTCAATTGTGATGCCATGTAAAGATCTCTGTTATGGAATTCTCTCTATTAAGTAAGAGAATGGACAAATAAGCAAAAATGTACTAGTGCTCTAAAGAAAACAGGCAATTTCCTCTTGAGACAAACAGGAAATTTTTCAAGGGCTAATTTTTCTTCCTTTAGTACTTGTGATGTGGTTTAGAAGTGTTTCTCTTAAAGGCTGCTATATACAGCCCAGATAGTGACATTTTTTTTTAGAATTTGCTGTTATTCTTGAGTCACCTGAAGGTTCACATTATCTACTGAAGTACATGAGCCTGGCTACAATGACTTATATGTTGTTTTTACCATTGCACCAATTTAACCAGAAGAGATCCATAATATTGATTCTTATGTTTGCTGTGGAAATTTCCATTTGTTCTCAAGCTGTGGTTCTTGCCTTGTCAGGTATTGATTTAGAATCAGCATCCACTAATAGATTTTTTTTTTTTAATGTCTGGTTAATTTACCTAGGAAATGAAATTTGATGTTACTTCATCTGAAGAATCTTTCTATCTATCGATCTATCTGTCTCTGGTGTGTTGATATGTATGGAGGCCTGTAGCCACACACACAAAAAAATATACAAATACATCGTATATGGAATGCTAAGGAAAAGAAAACAATGTTTAACTGTTTATTCACCAGTCAGGAAGGGTGGTTGCAAAATGAATTTCCTTATATTTCATATTTAATCCTACACAGTTTGACAGCTGGTCAAACAGAGAAAAAAAAAATGTTCTCCAAGAAATCCCAGTATGACTCCATTTTGAATTACAATATTAATTAATCTAGCAAGCTGCTAATTTTTTTAGGTCTTTGCAACTCATTTTACAACCCTCTGCATACCCCTTTCATCAATTTCTATCATCGGACCTTTAATCAGAGGCTTGCAGAACATTTTTCAGACAATGCACCCGTCATCCTTGAACCTTCTGGATGTGGACCCAGTTCATGATATAAAACCAATTGTAACCACTCTATTCTAGCACCAAAAGACTGGGCTGCAGGTGGATGATCACTGAGGTCCTTGCCTTGTGCTAAAAATGGCCATGCTGCTGTATCCTTGAGCGTTCTCTACCAGAAGCTCAGGGCTTCATGCTACATGATTATGGAGCAGAAGCACTAAGCAAATGTTGGTAGAAATGGAAATAAGAAATAACTTGTGAGACCTGAGATAAGGATTCAAGCTATAAGCTCTGTTATCCTCAAATGTTCTGGAGGATGGGTGATAACTATCAGGTTTATATCTCAGCCCAGATGTTTCTGTTGTCACTGTGTGAACACATTAGAAAGCAGCCAAGACTATGGCCAGTTTTGAGCAGGTGCCTTTCCTGTGTTCCACGTCCCTGGTCTGGTGTGATTCAATACAATGCTGGCATGTCATAAAAGACTGCTGCTGCAAGATTGAAATTGAATAATGAGCTATTGTTGTGACACTCTTTGTTAAGACATGAAAATCCTGGACTAATCTCATGTACAGGAACCATTTTGCTCACTCTAAAAATGCATCGACTTCTGGTTCCTTGTAGAAGCTTGAGAGCTCAAGAGTGCAGATGTCCCGATACAGGCAAGGTTGGCAGGAGAAACCTACATTGGATCAAAACCAGGGAGGGCAGAGGGCAGTGACAAGGAAAATTAAACTGACTGTATTAAAACTTGAGAAAGACACAGTATATAATCTGCACTGAGAAAAGACATCCAAGGATTTTTAACAAATGCTAGAGGTCAGGAACTCAGCTGCATGTCTCGTCCATCCAGCGGCACCTCTGGAACCACAATTTTCCATACTGACTCAGAGGAAAAGCAGCATCACTTACTCAATTGTCCACTCACACTGTCAAGCTCTCAGTTTATTTTGGAAGTTCTTCCAACTCAACTTGACTTTGTTTAATTTGAGGTTGATGGAAAGCAGACTCATAGGGTGCGGGCACAAAGAGAGAGGGAAATCACAAGGTAAACACTGAGTCATCCAGGCCAACAATGCCAGTCCTGCTCCCCATGGTCAGAGGGCCACCACTGGTGAATTCGTTTGGACCAAATGTGGGGAATCTATTGACTCCTGTCTGTGATTCCCTCTGAGGCAACTTTCTAAAGGATGAGAAAGTTTCAATGAGAAATATCAAGATAAAAAAATCAGTTCTGACCCACACACACAATTAAAAGGTGTGGTGGGTCTCAAGTGCATTGTCCCCAGTGAAGGAACCATCTTATGTTTGCACTAGAGGTCTTTGCACTGTCTTGGAAATTTGTTGGGAGAAGCACCACCAGCATTGATGTCCTACAGATAAGGTGATACACCTGCAGAGGTTAAGTATCCACACATTGTATGCCCCATGCTATGCTCCAGTCTCCTGGAGACGAGAGTTTGTCCAGCCTTCATCTTTCCCAAAGAGCAGAATAAGGCTGGAACTGGGAGATATATGTGCAGTAGATAAAAAAAATCTAGCTCCAGGATAGGGGTTCAAAGCTGCCCTGCTGTTGCTGGACCACAATCCAGCTAAGTGGGATAACTTATAGAAAGGGGATTCATTCTGTAGTGTGGCTTTGGTGAGGGCAGAAGGTGGGCTAAAGTAGTAGATACTGCTCTAGGATGAAGAAACAAGGGTAGCAAAGGGCTCCTTTCTCCCTGTCTTTGAGAAAGAATTTGGAGTTGACCACTGGGTATTAATCACCAAAGGGCATTGCATTGGTATACATCAATTCTTCTACAGCTGATCCAACTTTGGGGACACAGCTTGCCTTAAGAAAATGCTCCAAACCTTTGAATCCACTGACCACAGATGTCTTCTGGCTTTTCTTCAGTTACACAAACAACATTTATCAGTCCACTGAGTGTTTTTTAAAACCAAGTCCTTCTATTTGTTATTCTTGGTTGTTTTTCTTTTTTCTTTATCTACCATGAGTAACACTACCTTCAGGTCTGTTTTCCTTGCCTACAATTTTTGATCTACTTGCAATTTTTTTTTTTTTTTTTTAATAAACATCAAGGTAGATTTTTCAAATAGTTTTCAAATTGTAGCCCCCAGACATAGGAGCCACATTTCCTGGCACTCTAATCAGTATGCCAAAATACAGAAAATATGAAATTGTAAAGCAGTGTCTAAATTTTTCAGAAACTCCAATTATTTTCACCAAAAAAACCCCAAAAAACTCCACAACTGAGCTAAAGAACTTTTCTCAGCATGTTTTTAAAAGCCTGATAAAAATTCTCAAAATAATCTTTGCTGAACCTCAAATATTGTGTTACCTTACAGTACAGAAGTCTCCTCTCACCCGCCTTTCCTGCTTGAGCTCTTTGTTGGTCATTAACTACCCATGATGAATAGTTTCTTCCATTATCCAAACTACAGATCTGTCCTCACTAGACAATAGCCAGCTATGCTGGCAGATGAGTACATTTTGGATTAGGTATTCTCTATTCTTACAGTTTTACCTAATGGAAATTCATAACCTGCAGTAATCCAATTACCAAAAAAAGATACAAGATGATGTAAGGAAAAATATTTAAAATTTTTAGAACAACAAACACGTTGCATACTCCTTTTTCAGCTTTTCCAACTCAGAGTTTTCTCTTTGGCACTCACACCACTACTAAGATATATGGGAAGTTAAGTGTCTTAAAAGGATTCAGTAATCTAAATACCACTCTGAATATTGTCCAGAATGTCTTATTTGGAACCAGCCAAAGTAACTAAAAATATTTCTACTGCCTTCAGTAAAGCTTAAATTAAACTCTTCATATTTGACTGTTTTACTTGTCTCTTAGTATAAAACAGACCTTAATATTGAACATTATAGAACCACAGAATGGTCGAGGTTGGAAGGGACCTCTGAAGATCATCTAGTCCAACTCCCCTGCTAGAGCAGGATTACTTAGAACAGACCACACAGGAACGGGTCTGGGTTTTGAATGTCTCCAGAAACGCAGACTTAACATGTTAAAGAAGCATCCTGCTTTTTTATCCTCCCTTCCTTTTCTTCAGCCTTACGCTTTCCATGGCTGTTTTTTGTACTCTATTTGCTTGTATTTCCCTTTTTCCTTTTGGACAATGAGAAAGACACAGATTCACCTCACTTTATTTTGGATATTTAACAGAGGCTCCCAAGCCTGGCACCTCATCATGCCCAGGAAGAGCTGGCTGTCTTTGGAGGACAATTCAGAGGATCTAAGGGATGAAGTACCTCTCTTTGTCTCTCCTTCTCTGTGAACTTAAGAGGAACCTATGGAAATGAGTTCCTCACTTGGCCCATCAGTGCAGGACCTACAGCTGGGCAGGAGAAATCTAAGTTCAGGCAATCCCATCCAACATCCACTGAGGACACTGGATAGGCACTGACTCCATTAAAGTGTTCTCACCACTTTTTTCCTGTAAAAAACATCCCTCCGAGAGCATGAGAGTGTCAGAACAAAGGACTCAGTTATGCTCATCCAAGCCCTCTTCCCAACCTTCTCAAACAAACAACTCTCCCTTTCCTTCTATTCTTTTTCTCAATAATGAATCTACCTCATTTTCCACAGAAAGGTCAGGAAGATAAAGCAGCTTGTATGGATGCCAGCTCTGTCCCTTCCCTACTTGTCCTCAGGTTAAAAAGCATGACATGAATACAATCTCTGTGGTTTCTCCTTATCTTCTATTTGCTGGAGGAGGCAGTGTGCTCTTGGTGCTGAGCTGTGGTTTCAGGATATACCCCGTTGTGATCAGCTGTGCACAAGCAGAGCTGTTCTGCCACTCTCCTCTGCACTGGGCTCAGATCTAACCCCCCCTCTGTCAACCCTCCCCTCCCCAGAGACTCCCAGCTTGTCAGTGGGAAATGAATGGACTTGCTTTCCACACTAGTTATTTCTTGCAAAGGAGAAGGACAGCTGCTGCCTTCCCCATCCCCTGGGACATCTTTCCACTGCTCCTCTAGCCAGAACATTTATAACTGGCTGTGAAAGAGAAAATAAATAAAAAAAAATAAAATTTTTAGTATTTGACAATGACAAGCACTGAGATCAGAGCTTTTCACGGTGTTTAGGAACCATTTTAAGCATTACTTCATGCACAGAAATTGTTGCCAGATTGGTAAAATTGACATGATGGAGATGTACTCTATCTGGTTTTGTCTACAGTGTATTTTATGATCATAAAAACAATGTATTTGCCTGTATTCAAGAGGTGTTTGTAAGGGGGGGAGAACAAGGCTTCCACCTTAACATGCAGTTTTTGGGATTCATGAAATAGACTCCTAGCCTTACCAAAGTCAGTGATTCCACTGATCTTTTCTGATGTTTCCATCAGTCCCCATAGGTTTTTCCCTTCTGAGATGTCCTTGTGCAGAGCTCTGAATTATATCTTTGTAGCTTGGAGAGTTACTAACTGAGGAGCAAGAAGGATTTGGGATGATCATCTACAGTCCCTTCACAAATGGACAATTTCAGGGCTTGTGGATAGAGGAAGGAGGCAGTCATCAGCATTTTGTGGCAAGCAAAAGGGGAAGACCAAATATGAGTGCTACTGAAACCAGACCTCCCGTGTTTAATGGCAGTTGGACCTCTCGAGGAAACCACTTGGGTGGATACCCTGTCCCATGCGGTTGAGCAGTTCCCTCTGCCAGTGGTTTCAGAGGAAAAGATCACGTATCACACACACAGCCAGAGCCTTCTGGAGTTAATAAAATGATTCATTCTTATTGCCTAAAAATGTTGTGGATTAACCCATCAAAATTTCAAGAATGATGGCGTGATGGAATACCTGCAGGCACCAAGCTCAAGGGAGGCAAGCAGCCAACCCACAGAGTACCACAAGGGTGGATGGTACTAAGTTGCTCAGGAAACACCTTCTTAACATCAGATTTTATGATGTTTTCAAAAACTGCCTCATTTTCTGAATTAAGTGTAATATCACAGCATGTAAAACTATATTACTTCATTTGTTAATTTATTTTTTTTTTTTATCCTTTCTTTCTCTTTTGCTTAAACAATTTTGGAAGAGATATTGCATTTGCAGCTTTATGTCCCAAATATTCCTGTGGCTTTAAATGGGCATAAGATTTCAAATGAGCTCAAGTCTCAAGTCAAACTGCAGTCAGGAACATGCTGCAAGAAAGGGGCTATAGAAAAGATGTGAAATACTTGATCTTAACAGAATCAAGTGAAATAAGTGACTAGAAAGCAATTTCCATTTATAGTGCTCTCTGTACTGCAGTGGTAGTAGCACTGTCTCTAAAAGTGGGATCATTTCAAGTTTAAAAGTGTATCTATCTTTTTTTCTCCTGTCATGGGTACAATGACAACAGTAAAATGACAATGTTTTGAGTGGAGGAGTAGTGGCCAGACAATTTCTATGCAGCATGATGGTCAATACCTGTGAGGACCTGGCTGAGAGAGGGCTGAAACCTGCACCCCTGTTAAACGTAGCTGCCTTAAATCTTTTTCCTGACTACTCCTAAGAATTCCTCATTTTTCCCCTTTTTGCACAGAAAGTGCAGCTGGGATTGTGTGTCAGGCAGGATCTGAGCACTCTGCCTAATGCAACAGGTAATGCTCAAACCTTTGGTGATAGGGTTTCTCCTGCCACACATCTCACTGTTCTCATAGATTTTCATTACAGTCATCATCAGGTTACACAAACCATTAATTAGGTATCAAAAAAGAACCACATTCACAGAAAAGAAAAAAAAACCACATTAGTATATGAATATTAATCAGCATGATAACTGAGAACTTCAGAACCATGAAAGGGACTCAATCATGCAACTACCAGAGATTTCTATGTTAAGTTGGTGTCAAAAGGCACCTTTTAGCAACCTGTCAAAAATTGAACAGAAGCAAAACTAATCACAACCATAATATCCTAAAGCTCTGAAATGGGGATGGGGGGGAAGGACCATCCCTATGACCTAGCTCCATCCCAGTATTAGGCAGGACTGGATCCCTTGCTACAATTAGCAATTGACTGCCTGAGGTCACCATCACCACCACACCCCCACACACACATCTTTAGTAGTTTACAGGTGTTTGTTACATTTCTACTCAAAAAATGGAGGAGGAATTAAAAGTTTCTACTTACTGCGTTGAGCCCCAGTAGGTTGTTTGGGAGAGAGGAGGTGACTCCTGACAGAATAGCTGTAGCCACCACTGCCCCCAGACACTGGGCAATGATGTACATGAGGGCCTTGAAGATGCTGATCTGGCAGCTCAGCAGGAGGCCCAGGGTCACAGCTGGGTTCAGGTGTGCTCCGCTGATGTGCCCCACACTTTGTGCCATGGTAGCGATGGATAACCCAAAAGCCAGCGAAACCTTCACGTTGTCCTGAGACCGTGTGGATGTTTTGTTGCCCACCACTGGGAAGCTAAAACCCAGAGCTGAGCCAATGCTGATAAAAATAAAAAGGCTCATGGCAAGGAACTCAGCCACCACTGCCCTCCAGAAGATTTTCTTTTTGAATTCACTAGCCATTTTTTCTCTCTTTCTCTTTCTCTCTCTCTCTTCCCTCCTCACGTTCCCTTCTCCCTCTCTCCCTTCCTTTGCCTGATATTTTCCCTTTGAGGTCTGAAGAGAAATCTGGAGAAAAAATACAGTCCTTGGATTATTTATAGGGCTTTGGGTGGTCTGTAGGAGGGAAGGGGTGTTGCACAAAAGGAGGAAAGAACATCTACATAGATGCTGACTGCTAGATTGATGTAAGACACTGCATGCCTGCCAAAGTTTTTTCTTCCTTTTTTTTTTCTTTTTTTTTTTTTTTCCCCTCCCTTAACAGTGTTCGATCTCTGCTGCCGTTTTTAAGAGGCTTTTTAAAATCCTTTGAAAAGTCTTTAGGAGTGCTTGAGGAATTTTACCCTCACTTCTTTAACTCCTATATCATCATTCAACACACGAATCGGAGTGGAAGTTTTTACGGGGTTTCTGTCTTTGAGCTGGAGTGAAACAAAAAGCAAAGTTATCTGGTGCAGGCTGGGAAGTTATTCACGCTCAGCTTTACCAGCAGTGAATGACATCTGAAAGTAGTAAATAAAACTGACAACTAAATCCACACTCTAGAGAATTAAGTACCTCTGTTTCATTTGAAAACAGGTAGAAATGGCTCTTCTGCTGGCTCTGTGGAGACTTGGACGTGTTTCTGATGCCAAGTCTGACAGCTGTACAGACACACACATGTATTTACACAGGCTCACGCAGGCTGGTGTTAAGTGATGAATGGCAAAGATCAGTTTTAATCTCTGTCACCACCATGTAAATCTGACATAACGCTGCAAGTAAGCTGGAAGCTTTATATGGATGCAATTTGGATGCTGAGGGGTAGATGATTTGAAGGTTTGGAGGGGATAATTTTTTGGTTTTTTTTTTTAAATTTACTTCGTTTCTTCACTTTTTTTCTTTCAAGCACAGAAGTGTCTCAGGGTTTCCCCACGCTTGCTATCCCACACTCCTAACTAGCAGGAAAAAAAGGCAATTTAGGATCTTTCTAGCCCACGTCCTGCAGGGAAATGGTATCTCACACCACTCTGCTGAAGGTCAGCTGTCCTGCTGTCACCAGGGAGACTGGCTGCTGGTTCTGAGCCACAGGACTGGCCGGAGACAGAAGGGGAGAGTGAGGGAGGAGGGAAATTACATGCTTGATTTTGCAGACAAAATGAATCTCCTGGCAGTGCCAGAGTGTCTTTCGGAGCAAAAGGTCTAAGCGTCTCTGGTTTTATCACAACGGGGCTTGTATATTTGCCTCGGATTAACCCCTGTGTTATCAGATCTCTGCGTGATTTCACAGCTGGTAGCACCTTCATCTTTAAATCAGTCGGCTCTGACTTCAAACTGCGCAAAATCAGATCCAGAGTCAGAAACGAACTCCCCGGGCACAAGTCTTGAAAGATGGGTATTTAAAATCAGCCCACTTCTCTGCCTCTTCTTTTTTTTTTCCCTCCCTTTTCTTACTTTAATACACTGGTGTCAACTTCTAAATTGTACTTAAATTAATTCAAAGTTTTTTTTTCACTTGGACAGTATGTCAATATGAAGATAAATCAAATATACACCTGGATAGCATTACACAGTCAAGAAGGGGTTTTAAAATATCTTCAACTTTCAAAAGATGATTCAGATACAAAGCTGAAGACAGTTTAAATAAAAATCCAGATGTCTGCAGCCTGTCATCCCCAAGTTCTTCTTTCTAGACATCAGATGTTTTTGATTTTCAATTTTATTTCCTTCTGTTTTATGATACACTTACACAACAGAACGGTACTAGTGAAAAAAAGAAAAAGAAAAAATAAAAAATGGGAAAAAAAAATTATTGGTTTTGCCTTTTTCATTACATTTGGACTTTAATGAGGAACCAAATGATAGACAAATGAAAAATCAAATTTAGGCAAATATATATGTGGTGGAATTTTAATATAAAATATGGTTGATGGTGGTTGTATTCTGTTCAGTGAAACTTTTTATTTATTGCAAACAGTCTCTTGATGAGTGACCAGTTTCTCTGGCCCTGCCAAGCAGATGCCCAAGCCAGAGGACATGCATCACACACCTCAGGGAAAGCAGAGCTCTATGAATAGTTTACAAGAGTTTCCATGTGTCCCAAATTGGCACCTGTGGGATGGACTTGCCTAGATATTCAACTGTGTCCACAGGAAATTCCCTCTTTACTCACTTCTTCCTACAGCTAGGACCTGGATGACTAAACAACCTCTGTACCAGTACTGATAAGGTGAGAAGGAATCCCTCAAAGGAAAATTTGTAGAAGCCAGGAAAATAGTCTGGGGAAGTATTGCAAAATACTTCCCTGATTTCCACAGTCTCCTCTAGGTATCCCTGACTGGCCTGTACTAGAGACAGGACAACAGGCAAGCAAGACCTTCAGTCTTACCGGTGAAATAGCCTTGGCATATGTGAACAACACACAAATTTAATGTGCCTTGAGAGCAGCAGGTTGGTCATCCTGCTTGATGGTTAGTTAATACACTTATATTTTCATCCTGGGACTCTCTGTTTGCATCTTCATGACAACTACCCACTCCTGATTTCATATTTTGTAACTAGATGCCACCTGAAGGAAACAGATCAATAAAATTATCATTCAGACAGAAAAAAAAAATCATCTGAAATAAAATAAAGATAGAAATTATTCCATATAAACAGGGAAAATACAATCTAAAAGAGCTGTGTGGAGCTATTAGCCAATCTTACCTATTATCTGATGTGAACGAAATCATGATCATCACTGCTGTGTAATTATTAATTACTTGCATGGTGACCATATTCTGGGCCCTCACGCCTTCAGTGCTGCACAAAGAAAGACAGCAGAGACAACCTTGTCCTGTATGTAGAAGGTTCATCAAGTGAGGAAACAGAAGAAGATGGTAACAAAACAAAAAATAATCTGCACAAGAAGTAGAGGGAATTGGCAGAGTGAACAAATTCAATCAACAGTATAAGACCAATGAGGAAAGAGGAGAGAGAAAACATGAGTAGAACAACACACCAGTGGGACCTCTTCAGAAATATCCACTACAATGTAGATCTAATTGGCTCCCAACTCAAATGTGGCTCCCACAAAATGAGCTCCATCCCATCTTAAGCTGATTGCAAAGACCCCAGCACTTGACCAAATCATCAGAGGTCTGTAAACACAATAAACCACCAGAAACAAAAAAGGGCAAAATTCAGCATTCTGTATATCAGATGAGTTGGGGTTTGTGCAGACAGCTTTTCTAGGCACGGTTTTAGCTTATGTGTCAAATCACACTTGAAGGTGGAGTTTGCTTTTTTTCTGGAATTACCTATCTAGAAACAAGAGCAATGACTGCCAACCTTATGTAAGTGTTTAAGACAGGCAACGAAGAACATATCTGATGGGAACAAGAGGGAGAAAGCAGCTTTTGAGCTGAGGGGTGATTCTTCACAGATGATTTAAACCAGTGTACTCTCAACAGCTCTCTAATTTAGTAACACTAGAGACATTTGAGTGAAAAATCAAGCTCATTTAATTGCCAAGATTCCAGGGCCAACTCATTTTTTGTCTGAAACAAATCAGGTTTTGAAGGGCTGTAGCAGAATCCTCACTTAACATTTCAATTGGAAAATAAATGTACTTGTTGATTAAGTGGTAGGGTTTGTTCTGTGCTTCTACATGTCAGATTGCTCAGGATCTCTCTACTATTTGAACAAGAAACAAATGTCAGCAACTGCAAATTTGGTCTTGGATAACAAGACTTCTCAGGGAATTTTCCACTTAGGTGAAGGAACAGTCAAAGCCGAAGGGCAGAGGGAATGTACGTTGGTCCAGCAGATAAATGGTTGGAGGAATCAGGGGAACTTCAGCAAATTTCAATTATTCTTCTCTGAAGAAGAATTAGTTATCCTGTGACTTTGGTAGCCAAGTATTTAACAGGTAAGCTGCAATTGCTTGGAAAACTATATTGCTCACAGTTTTAGACACAACAGCAATTCTTATTTTCTGCCCATATTTTCGCCTTTCTGAGGCATCACTGACTTCCTCACCACCGTGGAGAAGAGCAAAGTCACATAGCAGGGAAGAGGTAGAGGATCTATGTATTCTTGCCCCAACATCTCAAAAAGATAAAGGAGTCTGGCACTGCCAGCTGGAATGAAAATATTTTCCCATGTGTTCTCTTCAGCGCTGTCCATACAAAAAGAAGTTCAGAGGTGAGGTTTCCTGTAAGAATAATGCCATTGACTTAAACAGACTTGCACCAATATTCAGGAGCTGCTTCCTGGGCTCAATGCACTCTCTGGCTAGAAGGACAACCTGTCTCATTTGCTAATGTGACAAGTACAAGGTGGTAGTTGAGTCAGTGTAAAGACACTTGGGGATTTCTCTGCAGAGAGGTGCCTGATCACAACTGAGACTTGACAGTGTGCGTAAGGTCCAAGAACTGGGAGGGCTTTTAGTTTGAATCTTTGACTTAACACTCCCAAATCCCAGGAAGATTGAAGATTTCAGACACATGTCCCTCTTTAGCATTTGCTATTAGCTTGTCTAAGCACCCACTTGCTCCATATGCTGCTTGATGAAAAATCCCTCTGTAGCTACTCAGTTGACTTTGTTCCCTGCACAGTAAGCTCAGAACCTGTAATATCCTCTTACAAAACTGGACACTTAAATCCTTTTGTGAGGTTGGACTTGACTTCTCAGAAACTCGTCTGGGAAGATCAGCAATTATTTATCAACCACATGAATCACCTGCTGTGCCGGGAGCCAAGATGGTGTGTCACCCTGGAATGAACAAGATTCAAAGGCATAAAGTTCACATGATTAATTTTCATTTGTATATTTCATGATTCAGTGAAATCAAATAAGGTTTTAAAGACTGATCATTTTTTTCCTTTTTTTAGGAAAAAAAAATATCTGCACATTCCTCCATGTTCACCTAGTTATCATAATTCTCTTTTGACAGATTTTCTTTTTTAAAAATTTTCACTACATATAGATATGTTAACCTCCTTACTACAGTGCTTCCCTGTTTCTGCTCTTCATTTTCCTTTTTCTTTTATTCTTTCCCTATAAGTCTATCAGTGAATATACAAAAGGACAAAATCTGGGACTGTCCAAATAAATGAATGAAATTCAATATCATCAGAGACAAACCTATTTCCATCGATAACCAATTTAGTCCAGATAGATGGAGATGATGATTAAAAAATTGTTTCCTTTGAAGGAGGTATCGAAGGCATCTGGAGATAAAATCACTCACAAATGTCTTTGTAGAGATTTAAATTTAATTTCAAGTTGTTCTCTCCTCTGAAGGCTAAAGACCCCACAGCACTTCCTGAAAACATATATAATGCGGTGATAAATGTGTTAGTACAGCATGATTTTTCATCACAAGTACAACAATCCCATGCAGGTGGCATTTTTCTTCCCTAATTGTGGGTACCTACCATGAAAATGGCTCCAACTGAGCTGGTGTCCTCTGTCTGCCTCTTAGTGAATGCATAATGTGTATATTTTCAGGATGTGATCAGAGTCCTCAATTTTTGACATCTACACTCCATTGGCTCTGTTTACACAACTATTTAGGCTGCCTAGCTCCAGAGTCAGCACTTACCTTTGGAAATCCCAGTTCTATGGCCATTAAAGCTGTACAGCTGCCAACCATGTGAGTGAAAGGACTGTTATTATCCTTTTTTTGACACTTCTGGGACGTAAAATAATAAAGATGACTGTCTTTAACTGGGATACAAAAGGCAATTTCCCAGACAACTGCTAAATCAGCCCACACCAGGAACTAGATTTTTCTTTCACCCTGATTCTCTTCCACCACCAAGTTGACAGCAGCATCTCTGCAAAGGAGGTAGCATTATGGACCATGAAATCTTTACCACTGCTGCTCTCCTGACCCACAGCATGTAGTGCTAGAGAGAGGGTACAGAAAAGTTGTGTCTCATCAGGATCATCTTTTGTCTGAAGGCATCTTCCAAAACAAACACTTCTTTTCCTCAAGTTTATGCTGAAGAGAGAAACCATATGCTCTGCTGCTTAGCAGCAGGCAACCTGAAGTAGCATTAATATACCAACCAAAGTCCCTCTTCGAGTAGCAATGGTTATTAAACAAAAAAAAAAAGTCAATACACTTTAGGAGCAAGTCATTTTTGTGAGAAAGGGGATATGAATCTCTCACCATAAAATGGGAGAAAATCTTAGGTATTTCTTCAAACCAAACTGCCTATATATGTGTTATTTAAACACAGTTGTCTTATGAAATGGTTGTTTCTCTGGCAGTCCTAGAAAATGCCACCACACTGAGGGTTAAATTCCAATTATTTTTTTTTAAGTGAATATATTTAGCAACAATTTTCCTTTTGAGTTTCCTGTGGCCATTGCATCACTGAGAGGTTGACCAACTTTTTTTCATCTTTTTTTTTGCCCTGCGCATTGTGTTACATAAAATAACGAGTCTGCCAGGAATACTGGGCATGACACATTAGTGACTGTGTTAATGAAAGCCTTGGTAGCTCATTATAAACCCAGGAGGTGAATAAACCATTGTTATTGCTCACTTGGTTTTTTAATATGCAGGAGAAATCAGGTCCAATCTTCTACTGCCATAAGCTGCAAAGCTCCACTGAAGCAATACTGATTATTTGGTTGATTTGAGGGAGGCTTTTTTATTTATTTTCATGAGTTTTGTTACCCAGATTTCATCATTGCTCTCTGCTCTATGCTCTGTTTCACCATAGCTCAACCACTCAGGCTCACAGCTTGTCTTTGGCACAGTCTGAGGTGCTGATTCAACATCAGAGACTTCTTTATAATAGTGAATTTCCTTTAACTGCCAAGTGTTATAGGGCACTGGATGTTGAGCGATATGAAAATAAAAGAGAGACCTAAGAGGAGAAACTTGTGACCTATTTCCCAAGGAGGGAAAACCTTGAGGTGAACTTTGTCAGGTTTATCACACAACCACAGTCTGTGAAGTGTCAGCTGGACTTGTCAAATCTATGAGATCACACTGCAGTAGCAAAGAAACTCACTATCTTAATACAGGCTGCAGAAATCAAGCAATATACCAAAGTAACCATAGGCAGAGCACTTGTGTGCCTTACAGAATGCTCTGCCAGAACTTCATACTAAATGGATTGTCTAGGGAGGTTACTTAGTCTTTCCTACATCTCCGGTTGTACTTATAATCCTCCTGACAGTAGTTTATCTAGGCTGTCTTGAAGACCTTCCTCAAGGATGGTGATTCTTGTCCTCCTTTAGATGATCAATTTCAGTGCTTACCATTAGAAATATTTCCTAACATCAAAACTTCCCAAATCTCCCTTGTTGCAATTAAAGTCCAATGTGCATCTTGGAAAAAAAAATCTATTCCCTTCTTCTGAAAAATGTGTGAGATTTTTAAAGATTATTAGTCTTATTTTTTCTAGACTGATTAACTCATTTTCTTACAAACTTTTCTCTTTTGGTCATCTTGACTGCTGTAAATGTACTTCCTTATCTAGTGTTTGTATGGTTATAATATTATGGATTTTCTCTATAGGATTGCCTCCTTTGTACTTCAAACCAGTTTTACAATTCACAAACTTAATCTTAAATTCTAATCTTGCACCTCCAGAGTACTGCTGCCCCTTCTAACTCAATAATGTTTGCAACTTTAACACTTGTTCATTACTCCATCACTCAAGACATAAACTAATGGAAAATAACACACCCGAATAAGATCCTAGCAGAGCTGCTATCTCAATAACACCCTCAATTTTGACAATGAACCATTGATAACTGTCTCTCAGGTGTAGCTTTCCAATAGTCATGTATTGATATTGTCCTCCCTTACTTACAGGAACAGAAAACTCAGTTTGACTAATGTCAAGGGATAACATATCTATTGCCAACTCATCTACACGCAACCCTTAAAACAAAAGAAAATCCTTAGCAATAGTGGCATTCATCTCATCTCACGTTAGAGAGTTGCCATTATGTGAGTTGCACTTGTTTCCCTTACAGTCAGTGGAAAGAAACACATTTTTGGCACTTGACTCATTGAATCTGTTTATACATCCATTTTGGATGTATGACACCAGAGACACTATTGCATGTATTGACTAGATCTTTACTTTAAAGTAAATTTTAATACGTAAAACTACTATGCTTCTTTGTGACACAGATTATTACAGGCTGAATCAGTTTCCTGGTGGTTATTTCAGCAGGAAACACTATATTTAGCCACATGATTAACCACCTCACACACCAGTAAAATCTACTGAACCTCAGGAACCTTGTTTTGCAGTTACTTTACAGACTGAAGACCTATGTGGCCCAGGTATACGTGAACATGTAGGCAAAATATCTGCAAGTCCTTTAACTAGGATTTGATTTTTTTCACATTAAGTCTCCTACTGATTGCATTCAGAAGCATTTGGGCTTGCACAGCCATAGCAGAAGAGGGCAAGGCCATTTGTCACATATCTAACACACTGCAAATCCCCTTATGATCTGCCTGTGAAAGGAATGAAGACTCTAAATGATATTTTTCCTTAGGAGGGTGGATTTAAAGGAAACAAGAGGACTTCTAGCCTGAAGATCTACCTTTCCTCTGCCATACATCAAGATGATACGAATCACTTTCAGAAAGTCAGATGATCAGCTTAAACTCAGTGTTTAACCTCTAGATGGCTTAAACTAGGTGAAATTAATCTCAATTTTAGTGAAGATCTCAGACAGAAAACTTCATCCAAGCCTTGAGTTGTCCATATTCTCCAGCTCAAGTATTTCTTTATACACAAGTGAGTTGAGATGGGGTTGTCTCTAGTGTAGCCAAAACACAGCACTGCACACACTACTTCTCTGTGTTCACTGACACAGTCTCCTAAAGCATCTTTGGTGATAAAGCTCTCCATCACTTGTCTTCTCTCTCGTTTTATTGAAGGTACCACTTTTCTTCCCATTTATGAATACTCAGGAATAACAATCATGGGTATTTGTGCACCTTTGAGGCACAGTTTTATCCTTCTGCCTCTATGGGTGACTTGCTGTGAACATAGTTCAGCCTTTTCCTTAGCACTTTACTTTGTCTTCCATGGGATCACCAACATCTTGTAATTTCACCAGTTAAGCATACCTCCTTTTCTCATTCACCTTTTGTCCTTTTCTTCTTTCTTCCTCATTTTTATCAAAAAAGTCTTCTCCTTCTTTCCAGGTTTGAAAATCCTGTTTATTAGAAACCAGCATCACACACAATATTAGCCCTTCATTGTGTCTTGTTTTATCTCTAAACAAGAACAGGAGGACACCAGCAAAGACATCAGCGTTGGAGACAATTAATTAAAAGTGAAATAAATATTGTGAGTAACCTTCAACTGTCTCCCTATATGATAACAATCATTGTAAACACCTCACCATCATTACAACTTGGGATACCATCTGAATGTAAAAAAGAAAAATTAAATAAAAACAGATTGTGAGAGATTAATTAAACCTTGAAGTAGTAATTCTAAATATGTTCACATTCATGATTTGAATATTTATAGGGATCAACATTTATTTTCTTGCAGAAAAACATCAAGATGCAGAATGATTGAGTCTATCTAGAAAGTTTGCCAAAACACAGATGAGCCAAGTGGCTGCAGAAGTAGTCTGAGATGTACAACCGAAAAAAGAAAAAAAATCTAGGAAGCATTAAAAGTTTGGGCCTTTCCCAAAGTAATCTCTCAGTTTTGTGGCTGTGTGATTCCATTCTCATCTTACTAGTAACAAATGATCCCTATCAAATTCTGTCCTATTTTTCCATCTCTTCCTGGTGTTACAAGGAAATATGTCTCAAGCATTAAGTGCATACAGATTTATACTCTGTAAGGGCATGCTATAATCTCACTGTTTGACAATGAATGAACCCACACTGATTCATTGATGCTACATCAAGACATAAAACAGTGATCCTGGTATAAAATGAGCTTTTCTAGAGATTGCTGTAGTGGTTTCACACATGTCTGTATCTAGTGCCATCCCTGCACTGGCTAGTCCCCATCCCACAGGCAAATTGGGGTCAGGGTCTGTGTTCATAGGAGACTCAAACGTGCTCACAGAGCAGTGAATTAAAATAAACCCTTTGGCTTGGACAGAAATAGATTATGAATGTGCACATCGTGTGGTAGTGTGTCTCAGCTAGCTGGGTAGAAACTTTCCCTTAATGGATGGTAAAAGACAGCCAGAGAGGAACCCACTACGGCTCATGTGGCATAAAGAGAGCTGGGCCACACCCTTAATTTGGTCATTCATTCCCTTCACTCGGTGAAGGTTGGGATAATTATACCCCCCTACCAGGGTTTGCAGAGCTGTCAGTAATTCCAGACTAAGTATTTATATTCTGCTGTTAAAGTGTGTGTGTGTGTTTTTATATCATGCAGTTTTCCAAGCTTTTTCTTCCAGTGAGACTATTGCAGTACCTGTGAATGGTACAAACGCTATCTTTGTATGTGCTCGTTACTGTTTAGCTAATTACAGCATACAGGCACATAAATATTGCATTGATCTGTTAAATTCACAGAAAGTGAATTAAGAAGAAAAACTAAAACATCATATGCCAGAAGATTGTTTTAAAGGAAAGAAAAAAATTCTGAGAAACAAGGCTTCTAAGGTGAAATCTAAATAAAATCAAGCCAGCAGTAGACTTATAAATTGAAAATCTGAATATCTGTCAATAGGAAGAGTGGCTTAAATAAGCTGCCTTTGAGTGAATTGCAGGAGTTTTTAAGCTTTAGAGATTTATCCCTTGCTCTGTATTCCCACTTTGTCATGTGAATATCATGGCAGGAAGACTTGTAGGTCTTCGAGGAGGGTGGAAAAATGGGAGGAAGGCTGACACTCAATGCCTAAGACTTTCTTAACAAGGAAGAAACTGGAAAAAATCAGTTGTCTGGTTCAATTCATGTAGCAGTCTTCTCACACAACAAGTCTCACTCCAACAAGATTCCTGCCATAACGTGGGACAGTATATCCACTAACTCCAGCACAAGGAGAAAAGGGAGAAGACTGTGTCAACATTCATCTCCCATCGATGTCAGAGAGGAACAGGTGACTGACATGAGAGTTGGATCAGACCATAAAGGAATTGGATAGAGTTTGACTTAATTTGCATGTGCTGGCTCTGCATCTCATTTTTGCCTTTGCTAGGCAGAAGGGGAGATGGGAATATGCTACCAAGTCCCTTCATTTGGCCTGAAAGAAAGAGGAGAAGCTCCCTAGTCTGGTGGCATCCAGCAGAACTACTCAGGGTTTGACTCAGCTTCCAAGGGATTTCTGAGACAAACACTTAGCCCTTTGCCCTCTAATCTGCTCCAACCTGTGGAAGAAGGAGCCTCCTGGGATGGAAATACATATAATGAACAGGGATTTCAGAATTTGAACTAAGAAAAATGTGTGTCCTAGAAGGATGTGTCGCTTGCAACACAGGTGAGCAACAGAGGCTAAACAGTGTTCCATAAACTGAGTGTGCCCCAGTAGTTAATTCACTTTCTCATAATGTTTGGATCAATGGTGGGAGCAAAGGAAAGGCAAGACTGATTGATTTTCTGTCTTCTGAAACATGACACAAATTAGAGTTTGGTAGGTTTAAGTACGTAGCCTGGACTACTGAGTGTAAATGGTAGCTATGGGGGTTTCTTATATTGACTGTTCTGAAATGCAAAGCCTCCCAAGCTGCTTTAGGCAAAGCTGGACTCCTTAAAAGTCAGGGACAGTTGCCATTGCCACAGAACAGTGGCATTTCTATTAGCAAAGCTGCTTCAGATCTGGATCAGGGTGTGATCCTGTTTTCTTTGGTTATCTATCACCATAGCTACAGACAAGTGAAGCGCTAGAAAGGGAAAGCTAATAATCAAGCAAATTATCATTGCAAAGTTTGGCTCAAATGCATATGTTTCATGTTAGAATTATGCTAGGATTGATTATGGTGGAAGGAAAAATGTCAGTTTATCTGAGAGAGGGAACCTCAAGGGAAATAAAAAAGAAACATCTGGACTTTGTTGCTTGCATATGCAGGCAGTTTTGGCTGGTAATGTTGTTGCACAAATTGTCTGAGATGCAAACATTAGCTGAAGCTCAGCAGGTCTTGCTAAATAGCTGCTCCCTGGCTCCTCTTCTATCAAGAGCACACTGGCCCTCTGGGAATACTAAGCACACTTTCCAGACTACAGTCCTTTTAGTGCCATATAGGTGTAAGACCAACCATGGCTTCAGTCTCCATAATTCTCTAATCATGTAGAGGTCATCAAATTGTTAATCATTTTGGATTTTATGGACAATGAATTGCAATAGATGAAAAGAGCAGTTCCCCTTTGCCCAGCTAACACACCATGATAGGGACTGGGATGGACACAGACTGTGATTCAAGTTATTTAAGAAAATAGTTACACCAAATGTAGCCCTTACTTTTTCTTCCTCTCTCTCTGTGCAATGTGAGGAGCCAGAAATGAAACTGAGATGTGCAGTAAATATGCAAATTGAATAATTTCACAACAATTAAATGCATTATCTTCAATAATATTTCAGAGGAAATATTATTTTTCCAAAGGATTGGCAGTTTGCATTACATTGTTTATATTTGATGTTTTTTACTCCTAAAAAGCAAAGGATGTTTAGGGATGTACTGTGGACACATAAAGAAGTTAAGTAGATAGTTATCTCTTTAATATCTCCTGCCATCTGGACAGCCTGAACATCCAATAAGATGGACGATCTGGATGGAAATTTCTGGTGCCTAATCCTATCCCATAACATAGTTGAACTCAAATTTCTCAAGGCTTTAGTGTGTTTATTTTTACTTTCATTTTCTGTTTTAATTTGATGGAGAGACACATATGAAGCCTACTACAAGATTTCTCCAGCCTTCTCAAAGAGATGGGGATGATAGTTTCAGGTAGAGTCATTGGGACAGCTTAAGGTTGTGAAACAGGAGTTGTTTTCATCAGATGGCATCATGCCTTAGCCTTCCTTGCAACAAGATTAAAAAAATTAAGCTTAGGCTTCATAGTGAAAAATTTGTTTTCCTGCCCTGGATTGTATTTGCAGTTCTTCTTTGAACTCTCTCCATTGTTTAGATGTCTTTTCTGAAATGTGTACTCCAGAGTTGGATACATCCTTTGACAAATGTTTTAAATGATGCAGTTTACAGAGGCAAGGTCACTTCCCATCTTCTACTGAATGTTCTCCATGTACATCCAAAAGTTGCACTGGTTTTAGGGTTTTTTTTTCATAGTTCATGTTAAGACAGTTCTTAATGCTTCATTTGCCACTTGCCAGATAAATTTCTTCTCTACCACGCATACAACCTGCAGTCTTTTCTCCCAGATATTTCACCCTTAGTTTGACTTTACTGAAACAAATTTGATTGGACTGTGAATATTTAGTCTTTCCTGTCTTATTGATTGTTTATTAATCTACTTTTGTTCTGTTGCCAGAAAACTGAACTCACAAAGATATATTCTCACAGGGTGGATCATAAGCATTGGAACAAGATTGTCTTTAGCTTGTTCTCTCTTAGGTGCTTTCCTGAAGCTCTGAAAACTTAAAGTATCTCTGGAAAACTGGATAATGCAAAGTCATTGGTTAATATGAATAATCACTTCCAAAAGGATTTCTTTAGCTGACTACATGATCTTGTTTATTCTTGATGCAGAGTCCTTTGTTTTCTCATCAGGGAACAAGCACCTGAACTGCTGTTGGCTCACTGAACAACATTCTGTCTAGTCTTTTAATTTTTTAATATATAATATTTATTAATTTAGTACAAGGATAATCTGTCTTTCCTACCCAGTTCTGGGGGCCTTTTTAGTTCTGTCTGATGTCTACTGAGTTTAAGTGAAACAATTTCTCCGTTCTCTCCTTTGTATCCATGTCTGTAACTTCTACTTTGGCAGGTTCTTGCAAACTGTTCTCTTCAAATGTTTTAATATTCCTTCAGGTTTTGAAGGTACACTTTGTTTTTTCCAACCCTCAAGTTCCTAATGCTTGGATGTTCTATAGTCTCCCCTTACCTCTTGATTCTTTTGCATTTATGTGCAATCTGCAGCAGTATTGGGAAAATCCAAAAATCTCCACACCATCCCTTCATACTCTTTGCAAGGTGAACTCTTTGGTTCCTTCAGGATTATCAACATGAAGAGAAACACTTTGGTTCACACAGAAGTTTCCAAAATTTTCTTTATGAATATTTTTGCCAAAAGCTATAGTTACAAATCAGACTAAAAGAAGAAGCAATTGGTAAAATTACTTCTCTGGCTCACTGCACTGTGTCCACATGGTATGGAGAGTGAGCGAGGAATGGCTAGATTTCAAAGCTGACACTTCTGTCCTTCCATGTTCTCCTCCAAAACTCTCCAGCGATTACAGTGTTATGGATTTCACTCATGGTAAGGACAGGAATCAGGGCACTTGAGAGGTGGAGGCTCAGGGACTCACAGTGTAGTTGAGGTCTAGCTCAAATTGTTGATCTTCTAAACATTCATTCCATTGACTTTTCCAGGATAACTGCTCAGAGTGGCTCACTCTAACCATAAAATCTTTGAAAGAAGGGGAGAATAACACACAATACAGAGTCCTAAGATCTTTTTTACTTAAAGGAACTTTTGCTTGCATAATTGTGGGTACTGAATTGCCCAGAGAGCACACACACTGCCAATTGCATAAAGTCTTGATATCTTTGGCAGGATCGCATAAATAATGTTTCTCCTAGAATAACATGTTCTTGAACTGTTTCTCCAGTGTATTTTCTGCACATATGTTTCCCATCAGTAGCAGATGGGGAAGTCCAGTTTACAGAGGTGAAAAGGAGAGAAATGAAAGATTTCTAGCACTGTCTTTGCTTCTAGTTTGAAAACTTTCTGATCTGCCTCATGCTTCTTTACAGTTGTGTATGTGTTAAAGGACATGAAGCCTGGGCGAGACTTTTGATGTTTCAGGACCAATTCCTACGCTTGTGATCCCTGAGAATTAGAGATAATTAGATAATTCTGTAGGTTAGGAGTGAAGCAAAATATTAAACACAATTATCATTGTAATATTATTATAAAATAAATCAAAGAGCCCCTCTACATCAGTCACTGTGAAGTAATTCCAGTTTAAGTGGATGTAGGGGGTAGAAAAATGCTGGTGCATTCACACCTTTATATCAGGAACACACTGCATGGAAACTTCATATTGCCCAGTGAATTTAGACAGCACAGTCAGTGGACCTTGAGGAGTCAGTCAGCAGACCAGTACATGGTGCAATTTGTCTGCCAAAACATAAGTATCTTACACCATTTTATGCGTTGCAGTCTCTTGCCTGGCCTCCAGCAGCTATGCCAGAAATAAGGGGTGTCCTTGCGCTTTCTCTCTGTCATATGTGCCAGCCTTATGTGGATGCCTGAACTCCCCAGTGGTAAAGAATTTCCTATCTTAAATGGCTAATTAATGATGTGTGGGAATTTAAAATCAACACCCAGGTGTACAAAAGTTGTGTGGAGCCCTTTATTGACAACAGACAAAGAATGACACAGTCAGAAGGTAATGCACCCTGTCCCAGCAGAGTGTGCAAAATTGATGGCACAAACCATTCCCTGGAAGTAATGGTTCTCCTTGGAGAGAAACTTGCTCCTTCATTTTCAGGTTGATAAAGGTGAGGTGGATCTCAAGCTTTAGATCACACTCAATGGACATTTATCTAATACTGTTTTTCTTACCAGGAGAGGATGAAATGTAACTCAGCCATAAGGAATCACTTCAGCTTCACCCAATTCCCTTTGAAAGCTTCTCTGACACACATACAGGCTAGTGTTAGCACTTTCCACCTTGACAGACATACAGAATTGACAAAATCTCATTCCAGGGTTGGAAACATAATTAATGGTGTGTCAGAATGACTCACATCACCACTTACCTCATGTTTCCCCTTCTACTTCTTAACTCTGCCTAGTCTTATTTTTCCAACTGTGCAGGTGGCATATAGACTTGTCCACTCTGAATTCTTATCCTGCTCAGTGAGGCTTCTTCTCTTCAACTCCCTTTGAGGAACTAGGGATAAGGTGCAAAGTTTCATGGTTTTCAAAGTTTCCATGTTATTGGGAAACACTGCCATGTCATTAGCTATCCCACCTAAATCCAGTTAATACATTATTGGGAATTACTTTTTCTCTCCATCCACAGAAGGGCAGAACTCATTTGGACTCTTTTTTCATATCTTTTGTCTCAGATCTTAATCTATGAAACTTTACCTTGCTACTACACCTTCACCTTTCCTTAACTGGGAGTTATTGATATGTTATCTTTCTCCTCTAACTCCTTGCCTCACTCATTTTCTGTCATATGAAATAAACTTCATGTTTTTAGTCTCAGAGCCTTTCATGGAGGATATTTATCTTATTTAATTCAGTGTTAATAAGCTGATACAAACCTCTAAGCAGGCAGTTTGGAAAACCCTCTTTATTTATTTGTTTTATTTTCAAGTGATCTCATCTTACACTTTTTTCCAGGTTACGTTCTACACACCAAAAAATTATTTGTATGTATGTTCAAATCACTTTTGTTGTTCTTTACCCTCCTCTTCACAGAATCTCAGAATAGTTGAGGTTGGAAGGAACCTCTGGAGGTCATCTGGTCCAACTCCCCTGCTCAAGCAGGGCCACCTAGATCTGGTTGCTTAAGAGCATATCCAGATGGTTTTTGACTATCTCCAAGGTCAGAGATTTCACAACCTCTTTTGAAACCAGCTTTCACTATGAAGCCTGCAAAGTGTATGAGAACAGACAACTTGTGATGAGTTGTGAGATGACTGT
The DNA here is from genome assembly GCA_907165065.1 of Caprimulgus europaeus. Next base: position 55,652,979 of record OU015530.1, on the reverse strand, counting down.
CCAGCATAGCTCTGCAAGAGAGAAGCTATCTTGTAATTTTCACAGCTATAACCTGCTCCATGAGGGATGATGGTTCAAATCTCTGAGGTATGGTTCAAATTTCTGTGATAGCAACATCAACAACATGAATTTCAGTATTTTATTTGGCTACACATTTCAAAGGGTCAGTAACTGCCAGAAGCTGAGGTAATATGGTCTCTCACAATCCCATTTCGTATGATGTACCCCTCAGATACCACAGAAGCTAGGATTTTGTGGAAAGACCTAACAATGCAGTATTGTGACTGAAATGTCTCCATGGGTTCTTTTTTTTTTCCTCTAGGAATACATTGTTCTGTTATTGGTAGTCCTACAACCTCTTTTCCAAGACTAGCTAAGAAATCATGAGATGCTCACATCTTAAATTGAACACCACAAAAAGTCTGCCAAAAGAAACAGACCTTTATGTTGAAAAATGTATTACCTATGTCCAGATCTATGCACTTGTTAGGAACACCATGATTTATTATTATTATTTACTTATTTATTTGTTTGTTTTAATTAATAGTGGTTTCTGGTAGCATTCAGCTCAAAAAAAAAAAAAAAAAAATCAGTGTTCATGTCTACATGTAAAAGAGGTGCCTATGATCCCTTTATATTTAGTTGAGATCTGGGATTTAACTCAGTTACCTTAATATAGGCATCAAGGTGGCATATTTTTGTGTCAAGGGTATTTGAGATTCCTTTGAGATTCCTCCCATCTGATAACCAATTACTAGTCCATAAATTTATAGATCCTCTGTAATGGCCACTATTTCTGTGTAGATCCATCCCCAAAAATGAATCAATACATAAAACCAGTGGAGCTTAGGAACTTTCGAAGTTTATGTTGTAGAAAATACATACATTTGAGCAGTTGAATTATTCTCTAGACTCCACTGATTATATTGATTGGACATTCACAGATTGCAAAGGGAGATGAGACAAAGTTCCATGCAGACATCTAGATGTCAATATCTAAATACAAGAGTCTCAGTCTCTGAGGTGAAACCCAGCACATATTCCCAGACAACCTGCTTCAGAGTAAATCTGAATCCCATTATATTTCTTGAGAAGGAACAGTTTCAAATAACAGTTGGAAATAACACATGTAGAAGAAAAATACCAAATATTTGCCACATTTTTTTTTTTTTAGTGCAGAAATTTTAAATGTAATCAGTATGTCAGATCATTATGAGCCTCTTTTGATTGTAATGTTTATATATGAATTGTACACTTGCTTACTACAGTAATTTTATACTCCTCTATCCAACCTGAATTTAGATCTCTTAATTATGAACAGTTATTTACTACCTTTGGAAAATTGTTCCAGAACTGACTAATCTCACTATTATAAAGTTGTTTATTGTGTTAAATTTAAATTACTTTTTTCTTCCATTTTGTTCCATTTTCCTGGTTACATTCCACTGCATTAATAGCACTAAGTCTCTTTTTCTCTGTTGCACTTACTGCTCTCATTACTTTAAGATTGCTCTTAGGCCCCTCAACCATTGTTGGATTAGGTTATTTATAAAACATTTTTTTTTCTTTCCCCCCATAAATCTTAGTCCTTTCACAGCCTTTGCTGTTTCTCTGAATTAATCCCAGTCTGTCTTCATCTGAACGTTTTATATCTAGAATAATGTAGTTCTCAACAGTTTTTCTAGCACAATATATCATATATAAGTATTAAGTATGAAAAAAAAATATTTCTGTAGATTCTCTGTCTGTATTTTAGGGTTCTGATGTTGCTATTTCCTGCACACTTAGCATCTTAAATTATTTGACAAACAAGATAAGTCTAAGTGCCTAAATTCTGTGTTGCATCAGTTTTAAATCAAAAGTTCTCTTCCATAAGGAGCTGTCTCTGTTCTGAAGGGAAATAAGAGGTTCTGCATAACGTTTTCCATCATGGATCTACAGTGCCATTTAGCAAAGTAATATGCCAGTTATTCATAAGAACAAAAACACAGTGAACTCAAAATATCCAGTCTTCTTTTTTTTTTCTTACCACAGGTTAAAATTAGAATAAAATAATCAGCTAGATATAAACTTGGTGAACTTACTTACTTACAGTTTCCAGCTGCATTTTTCCTTTACCACCTGAAAATGTGAAACTAACTGTCCTGGGTAAAATCCTGAACATGTTTCCCAAAATGTAAATAAGCAATAACTCCGTTGAAACTGAGAACATATAGAATGTAAGAATAATACATTGGGACCCCTAGGTGATATTATTTGCCAGCACAGATTTTCTCAGTACAATAAATGGAAGTGATCCAAGAGAAGAAAACAATGAAGCTATCTATGATGGTGTAGTGTGAAAGAATAACAGAGCAAAAGCATTGTTGTTGGAGTAAGCAGCTGGAGTTATAAGGCTACTCTTCTTGCAATGTATTTATGATGCTGTAATCAATTCTTTAAAGAGAACATTAATGAATGGGCTATTATAAAACAATTTACTCCAAGGCCTGGGTGTTTTCCAAGTGATTGTCAGCTTCACCCTGACTACAATGTGAATATGTTGGCCGTGGGCCTTTGATTCAAGCCTAAAAGTACTTTTCAAAGATGCTCCTTCCCAGTGCAATTCTCCCATACACTACAAATTGCAGATTCACAGTTAGCTGTTCCACCACTGACCACAGCAGGCCGTGGTCTACAGCAAAGCCTATATTCAGAGGGATTAAATAACATATAAGCTTTCTTTAGGGCAACACTTCACCATGCAAATAGCATACTAAGTTATTCCTTGTTATGCAACGAACTCACCCTCTGCTTTACGTCTCCTAGCATAGCAGAAGTCCTCTGCTGTTGGGTCACAAGAAAATGGGCTTGGGATGACAACTTTTGATTTTCAGGGACCACATTTATTTTTAAATTATTACTACAAAAACCAACACATTTTGAAAAACACTCTGATTTTCCTGCACTTCTTACATGTACCCATAAAAATTCAAATTACAGCAAAATAGTCTCAATAGCAATTTCTATGCTGACAATGCATAGAAATAGAATATGAGAAAATAGGCAAAAAAGAGTCCTAGAAAATGAGAAACAGAAGTTAATCAGTGATACATGGCCTTGTTGAAGATACAGAGTGAAAGCAGATTTCTTGCATTGTTTTGAAGGTTTCAAAGAAAGAAAAAATAGCATATTTCAGGCTGGGGTTTAACTGGTATTTGGAAGACTTCCAGTGGTCACTGACTGATTGAGTCTTGTGTTTTAAAATAAAATACAAATGGCTTGAAAAACCACTGGGAATTTGGGTAGCCAAGGAAAAGAAACGGGGAAGCAGGCAGAGACACATTCCTAACTCTCATCTGGATGGGATGTTAAAGTGCACCAGTCATTGTCTTGTGTCAAAGATTTCATGTAAAAGCAAGTCTGGGGATGTAAAAGACATAGGGACCACAGAGCTCTCAGAGCATTTCCTGAGCCATCCAACAGCCAGGACTCCAGTGCTTGCTGCTCTGCACACCCACTTTTTCTGTAAAAACATTTAGAAATTATGTTTGCATTTTGAGCGTGCTAAGTAGCAACTACACAAGACAGATGTGTGTAAATGTATAAGAACTCAAACTCTGTTTTCTAGGATTTATAAATACATTTATTCAGTATAAAGAATTAAAGCCTGAAAATTGTTCTTAAAAAGAAAATCACTCAAAGTAACCCAAAAAAAAAAAGGACATGTGTCAAATGGCATGCACTGACCCATGCTAATAATCATAGAAATCAGCTTTTAATATACTAATTGTCAACATGAAAAGAAAAACATGATAGATAATCTGTTATTATTTCCTATTATTTTCATGCAATGCTGCTGGGAAACATGTATTACTGGGGCTGTACATCAGCAGTACTGAGTCTTCAGCTCAGCATGACCCCACATGATGACAAAAAGCATATTTTTAACTTTCTTCTCAATATTTTTCTGCATTCTCCTCCATATTCAAAAGTGACTATAGGGCCACACTAAAATCAAGTGCTTACAGCATGTGCTGTTCAAGAGAATAACATGTGAACCACAGCCATTTGGGCTCAACTTCACTAGTACATTCAGTGGGGAAACCAAGAACAAGAAGTCATTAGAAATTTAGCTAGATGCCTTCCACTGATACAGGTGAGAAACCAGTGAACTATAGCGGGTTGAAAACCTTCTCTGCTGTTTCTGAGGAGTTGTTAGCCTACTTCTTCCACCGGCAAGGCTGGGGAGCCAGGCACAGCATGCTAGGGATGGTGGTAGAAATTTAATGATATAAATGGTTGTCTGATGGAGGCAAACCCTGGTCCCTGGACCCATTCATTTTGGTAGTACAAACACAGACAATTTTAGTCACTTGGATTCACAAGGTACTGTTACAGGAGATGAGGTGGTGTGATCTGTAGCTGGAATTCCTCTGTGGACTTTCAACAGAACTGCTTTTAGTTTACCTGTTGTCCTGGTTTTGCTATTAACTCTATCCTAGCAAAACCAGAACACCTGTGCAGGCATTAGAATGACATTAAATATTCCTCATTCCAGCATTTGTGCCACAGTGAGAAGACCAATACGGTGTCAGCAGCAAAAGAAATTATGGATTAACATCTTCAGGACAGACATTTGAATCGGAGTATTCTTGTTACTTCTACAGTTGAGGGTAGATTATATGGTTCTTGCCCCAAAGGCTTGCTCTTAACTGCTCTAGGGAAGAAGCTATACTATATGCACTGCAATAATCTCTCATCTTTCCTAGTAGGCTGCTGTGTTTTTCCATTTCCTTTAGTTGGCTTGGCCACAGGGCTTCTGCATTTTTTCGTTTACTTTTATGTAACAAGAATATCAGGTAGTAAGATCAAGCAGCTTGATGCCTGACTGATTCGATTCATCACTTAGGTTTATTAACTAAGGTAGTCAGTGTGGAGCGTTAGAAGGAGGTGGGTGGGATGAGCATGATATGTTATTTGCAGATTCTTTATCTTGCTATTGTATTCAAAAGCAACAAACATCAGAGCCTCTCTATGCTGTAAAATGCAGACAAAGTTTCTCTACTTTTGACTTTTCTCAAATACTGGATTAATATAACAGTAGTAGTGTACTAGCAGTACACTAGTAGCAGCCTACTAGTAAACAGTAGAAATCTAATCAGCAAGCACTAAAATAATTCACATGATGACAGCAAAGAGTTTGTACAGTGCAGGAGATGATAGCAATAAACAATCTTAGAGGGTTTTTTTCTGGCCTTGAAAGCCAATGAAGTCTAATGCAGCTTGAAATTCCTCAGGCACATCAAAGACCCTAAAAGGAACAGCTGTTTTAAATTGGACTTAAAAGCCAACATCTTTGACACTGGCCAGTAGTCTCTAGTACAGAGATGAATAGTGTCATTTTCCAATGAGATAAATTATTACCTGCGTCTAGTTTTGACTCCACTATTTCAAATTCATGAGCTGATTGAAAAAAGGGCTCTGATATTGCTGAATGCAGTAAATTGAGCCATGAAGGAATAGTCTTAGGTATGTAACCCCATAAATTAGCCTGAGATAACTATATGATTTTATTGAACATTAAAACAGCCTCTTCATTTTCTGAGAACTACAGACTTATTTCAAAAGATGTCCTCTGCTGAAATCTTCCATATCCTGTCCCTAATCTCCTAAGCCATCTCAACCCTGAAGCAAAAATATTAGAGAAAAACAAGGAGATCCATTTTCATTCCATGTGCTTCCTCTGCTTGGTTGTGAATGGTGTTCACAATATCTTAGCTTGCCCACGTGCAAAGAAGACGTGTTTTTGTCAGCATCTGTTTCTTGGAAGTGAAGTGAGCTGCATGACCTCTTCCATCATCAAATTCAATTCACCACTGCTAAAAAGAATCCATATCATATTCTTGCTTCAGTAAATACATAAACCTCCATCTTATAAGCAGGTAACTCCTTCTCTCCTTCCTCTGTTTTTCCCATTACAATGCTGCTCCTGAACTTCAGTGGAAGCATGGCTAGGAATGTTAATTTCAAAATACATACATATTGCTTTACAAATAAATCTCATTGTTCTTGTGCCATGCTTTATCTTTAAAAATTCTTCTCTCTCTCTCTCCTTCATCTTCCCTCAAAGTAATTATAAAGAAGAGCCAAAGTCTTTCTCAGTCGCTGCTTTTAGACAAGTTCTCATATTCTCTGCTCTGAAGCCAAGCTGACCAATTTCAGACAGACATGGAAACACTCCAGAGAGAAGCTTTCTAAATTTGCCAGATTTTAAAAATTTATAAAGGTGAGCTTTGACTGAAATTAAATTTTATTTTTCTTAAAGTTCATCCTATCTGCTCATTTATCCATTCAAACTCTCTATAATTTCCAGAAATCCTATGTTTAGCAAGTATTCCAGCACTGAACTTAAGAAGCCAGCCTGGTTTCTTAGGCTAATCTAGACTGCTTCTGTACAGGGCATCTTTCAGTATCATGTGAAGAGCCTGACAATGTCCTTTTGCAGTTTCCATTACACTTTATATGTAATATAAAATATACTTGGGAAAAAAAAGTCTCTTTCCTTGGTTAATATGCCCACCAGGAAGCACTTTCTTCCTTCTGCTGCCCATACTCCTGGGGTTACGGTGTCCAGACAAGCCCTTCTGTGCTGGCAGATTAAATATGTATTTATCTCTCTTGTTTTTTAGACAATTGAATTAAATTTTCAGCTATGTATTTTCTGGCCCCAAACTAAAAAAATTAGGTGGCCTGCATCAGGCCTAACGTTGCACAGCTTATTGAGATGAATAATTCAATTTACTTCCACATGGCTAATATAAATGAGACAGGCGGATTCCCCCTCTGGCCTGTTTGAGCCAACTGCCAGATTTGGGACCTGCACAGTCTAGGCATACTGGGCAGGATAAAGTGGAAGGTGATGACCTATTAATGCTCTCCTGGTTAAAAAATCTCAATTTACATGTGGTTTAGATTGTATAATAATGAAAATGCAAAGCTTACTTCTGGAGCTACAGCTTTCAGATCTTTTTTTCTCCCTGGCTTTCTGATGTAGACTCTAAATTTTAGTTACACTGTGGGCATTGTCCTTGGATGCTGACCAAGACTGTCAAGCACTTTGCTGTTCTGGGAGACTTTAGCTGTTCACTTGGAGCAAGTGTTTTCCACTGATCAGAAAAGAAAGATATTGGAGTCAAGATGAAGCCCCCCCATCTCCCAGAACCAAGTCAAATACAACCTTCTTCCACCCACACATTGCTATCTCAGCTTAACAACAAAACAACTTGCCAATCTCTCCCCACACAGAAACCTTCAGAATTTTAATCAAAAGTAAAGGTAAGGTACTGCAAAATTTATCAAGTACACGAGGCAGAAATTGCCATCATTCCTTTCAAATCATCAGCTATTGTTTTCTTTGAAACCACTGGATGAATCAGACCAGGAGCAAGGGAGTGGGGTACTTCCTGTATCAAAAATGTGCTACAAATAAAGACAAGGAGTTTTGCTCTCCTCTAGAGGAGCACTTGTTGGCCAGAACTGTCAACATTTGCTGAGAAAAAAACTTCAGTCTGGAAAGTCCGAAAGGCAAAAGCAAATGGGAGCCTTTAAATGCAGTTGTAGTTATGGGGGAGACAAATCTGGGGAAGGCTAGTGACATGAAAAAAAGGAAATTCAAGAAAGACCTACTCTAAACAGGGACAAGAAAAGAGACAGGAAAATAACACAGAGAATCTTGATAAAGCTGAGACAGCTGGGAAAAAGAAATCATTCAAAACATTTGCACTGACAAGGAACAAAGAGAAATAAAGATGAATAGTCAGAGTCTGATGGAAAGAATATGGCAGAGAAGAAAACTGAATTTAGGTCTTCCTGGACCTGGTTGTTAATGTAGCTATGTGGCTATGGTGACTTACTAGAGGCAAGCTGGAGAAATTAATGGATATTAAAAAGGGATTCATAAGAGTCAATTGTTTATCCAAGTTGTAGGCTGTGCAGTATCATATCACTTTGGAGGCTTTGGAGTATCATATTGCTTAGTGATGTGTTAAAAAACACAATCAGGAACTTATACTGGAAATTATATCAGGAACTATACTCCAGTCTGTAGTTCTCAGCCCAAGAAAGACATGGACCTGTTGGAGAGGGTCCAGAGGAGGCCATAAAAATGTTCAGAAGAATGGAACACCCCTGCTATGAGGACAGGCTGAAAGAGTTGGGGCTGTTCAGCCTGGAGAAGAGAAGGCTCCAGGGAGACCTTATTGAAGCCTTTCAGTACTTAAAGGGGGCCTATAAGAAAGATTGGGACAAACTTTTTAGCAGGCCTTGTAGCAACAGGACAAGGGGCAAAGGGTTTAAGTTGAAAGAGTGGAGAGTTAGACTAGATATAAGGAAGAAATTTTTTATAGTGAGGCTGATGAAACACTGGCCCAGGTTGCCCAGTGAGGTGGTAGATGCCCTGGAAATAGTCAAAGCTAGGCTGGGTGGGGGTCTGAGCAACCTGGTCTCATTGAAGATGTCCCTGTTCACTGCAGAGGGCTTGGACTAGACTTGATGTTTAAAGACCATTTCCAACCCAAACCATTCTATGATTCTATGACTCACACTATTTTAAACCTTTCTTATCATACTCGTCTCTAATCCGCAAACATGGACCCAGCTGATGAATTTATATGGATCACGGTATCCTGCAAGTCTTCCTTGGCCACATCCACATTTGTGAATAACAGAGAGGTTAGAGACCATTCTCAGGACAAGATACGGCCAAACTCTGAAGTCATTCAGCTAAAACCTTTAACATCCTTCTGCTCCGCAAGTGGCCTTATCCATATCACCCATTGTGAACCAGTGGTCTGTATTACCCACCCAAAGCATATCCAGGCCTTTTCTGGGAAGGTGTTGCTCATCCCAGACCAAAAAACAATGAGGGATTTTGCTGAAAAATTACACAGTGTGGATAACTGAGCAGGTTATTGAGTTCCTCTCCTGGCCATCTGCATCTTAATGGTGTAGGTGTAGCTTATGAGGTACATATCCATCTGGGCCAAAGTGAAGGGCACCAGCATATACATGGATAAAGGTGACACTTAAGTCATCATAAGCATCAGTGGTCCTTATGGGCATGTCTTTTGCTGAACAGACAAGAAGGAGCATGGTAAGTGGATAGAGGATGCTGAAACAGGTACAAGCTTGAACATAACTTTCCTCTTACCTGTGAGTCACTTAACAAGTTTAGTTTTCTTTCACGACCTTCACCACTGCTATGAGACAAGATTAATTACAAGCTGTATAGGATTATTCATTGAAACCAGGTTTTCAGTTAATCTTGTTTTCCAACTCTGTGCACTCTGATGTGCTGAAAGATGGACAAAATGGAGCCTTTAAGCCCATTTGACTTGTTTCTTCTTTGGGTGGTTTCAATGTCTTATAAGCATGTGTATAAATGTCTGTACATGTGCTTTTGTTCATGTGAACAGACCTTGGCTGATTTCAATCAAATTTAGAAGAAAGGTGGAAAACTCAGAGATGTTAAATTTCTAAAATACTTATTAAAATAGGAAGCTGAGTAGAAAAGTCCTGTTGGTGAACTTTAATTACCTTTATAGACAACACAAAACCTAGTAACTGGTAAAAATAAATAAGAGAAGGAAAATATACACAAATGTGACCAGTGAAAACCAGTCTTCATCTGTGTCGTTGCTCATAGATTAAGTTCATTTTTGTCTTAAATTTAAGTAAGTCTCTTTACATCTTTAGTCCTTTGGTATTTCATGCAAATTGTCACACAGGAAAGTACATTGAGATTCCCAGCCCTGACACAGTCCCTGACATTTATGTTGAAGTGAAATCTGAGAGGAATATGAAGCCAATTCCTAACTGTGTTATATACATGAGAAATAAACTGATATTAATATCCAGGGTGGTTTAGACCTCCTTTCTGCTATCACCATAATTTTATAGATTTTATTTGTAATTTGCTGATAGCTTTCTACTATTTATACTTAGAAAGTGGAAAACAGTATTTCATATAACAATCTTGGGGATTTTCTTTTAATACTGCCACTGAAATGTAGACACTGAAACATAGCACTTAAAAAAACAAAACAAAACAAAAAACCAACAAAACCAGCAATAGAACTAGTAAAATATATATATATGTATATAAATATAAATAATATAAATATAAATATAAATATAAATATAAATATAAATATAAATATAAATATAAATATAAATATAAATATAAATATAAATATAAATATAAATATAAATATAAATAAATAAATGTGTATATATATATATATATACACACACACACTTAGGAAGAGAAAATCTTCAATACATTATCAAGGTGGAGAGGAAACCTTCCCAACAAGACCTATTATATAATAGCTCCCCTTGGGAAGTCATAAGCACATAATTTCTTGAAATTCTGAACATGAGGTTTTTCAAAACCAACAAGTGTGCACTGGAGAGAAAACCTCTACCGGCAAAGAACTGGAGGATTTAATAGTCCTTTCCTATCTCTACAGTTTGTGATTCTGCGAAGTTCTCTAGGGGCTAAAAGAGCCACAGAGATTTTGACAATGTGCTCCAGTAGTTTGCTGTCAGTCACAAGTGAAAAAACAGCTGAGAAGTTACTAGAACAGTTCATGCAATTTCCCAAACTAAGTCAGACTAAGCAATCTGTCACCTTGGTACATACAGCCAAGAGTGGAAGTGATTAATATCATGTAACATCTGAGCGTACTGGTCTGCTATAAAGACCTATGCCCTGTCATTAACAAACACATTGGCCATTAATTCTTTATTAATTTGACTAGGAAAATTCAGAAAAACAAGGATGAAGACAATCAAAACTGATGAGGCAGGGGAACAACATTTTTTTTCTTTTTTTCCAAGCTTTTTTTCCAGTGCACCCTTGTTGACCCAGATATCTCCAGGTCCCGGTCTGCAACCAGATAGTCAAGGGCAACAGCTTTGCTCAACAAACAAGCTTGTGTACCCACTGCATGTGGGTTTTGCCTATGAATCACCTTCTGATGTTGTTCCAGTTCTTTTCTGTGCATTTATTAAAAACCAAGAGTGGGATGGACATCAGATGAAAGATGGCTCAGTAGAAGCTGCAATTTCATATGGAATTGCTTCAGGACTTATCAGTCTGAAGAAACTGCACAGATGTTGTATTTCTAAGCTTTGACTTATCACTGAATATGTACTGTTTCAACATAATTTATATTTCAGTCTTGGGATTTCCCTGACAACCTCCTCCAAATCATTTCTCGCTCTTAATGTCCGTTCAGATTTAATGATTCTGGCTTCTCTGACAGTTTTATCCTTAATGTGAAATAAATGCTTTCCTGATGCTTCACTCTGTGTTGCTAATGGGTTGGTAGCTTAACAATTTTATTCATGTTTGTCTTTTGGTCTTTAGAGGCTAATCAAAGCTGACCACTGAAGGCCACAAAGTGGATCCTGCTGGCTTCACTGAAAGTTAGACAAGTGTCCTGGCCAGGTGGGACTACAATGGTCACTGAGGCAGAAGTGGAGAGGGATAAATCTCAAAGGAAGCCACTCCTACTGGATAAAGATAGACGAGTTACTTAAGAGACACAATATTTTTGCCAGAGGAAGTAGAAAAAAGTGAAAGTATTTGGGCTCTTAGGACATCATCATGGGCATAGAATGAGCTGCATTAAACATAGACCAGAGGAGGGAAAGTTTTTGCTCAAGAAAACTTCTTTGACTTTATACAACCAAATATGCAGGTTTCACAGTGCACAAAATCTAGTCACAGCACCACAACTTGAATAACCAGCCTTCATATATCAATCACGAGGATTTACTCCAGGCACAGCAAGGTCTAACATTTCTTTACTCAGTCCTTGTAAGAAGGAACATCCTTGACTTAGGTCAGAAATTCTCCATAAGACTGTATTGATTCCTTCTGCTCCTATAATGAAGTAGAAAACCCATTCAGAATCATCTTTGAGCTACAGTTCCCTGATCTGTCAAATGCTTGATTCACTGAGACTGGCTCCAATCTAATGTCACCAAGATTAATGGTCTTCCCTGTGAAGTTATCATCTTTGCAAAGACTTAATCTGTACCTCAGGATTCGCCTTTGCTGACCTGCAAATCTCTATACCGTAGTCTCTAGGGACTGGTTATTACAGGAAGATAAGAGTTATGTGGCTTGTCTCCTTGAAGTTTGGTGTAGAGAGAGGCTTCTCCAGAGTCTGCTGTCACCAAATATTCATCCCTATCCTTTGAATAGAGAAAAGTATGTGGAGGCTAAACTACTGTGTGTCAAATTTTGATGCTTAATGTTAGGTGACATGAATATCTCCATCCTCACGGTGTCTCTGATACAATCAGCTTTCATAAGGATCCAGGAAATTTGAGGTCCTTAACCACAGAGATAGAAGAGTGTGTTTCCATCAAGAAAATGGTGATCCAGGTGACACAGCTCTATGGAATACTTGAAACATTGGCAGCAAGTTCTAATACCAATAGAAGACAGAATTTTCTAACCCAGACTTCAAGGAGTACAAATTCTCTTTGTCTGTATTATGCAGGCTACTGAGGGATTCACATTGCTCTACAAACATAATGCCAGAAAAGAAAGACACTCAGATACTCAAAGAAGCATTTTCCCCATGGCAAGACTTCCTTCTGCCCTATTTGGGTGATTTTCTGTGCCTGCTTAACGTGATCAAGACATCTTCAGAGCAAGACAATGCAAGAAAACAAGCTGCCCCAGAAGGTGGGTGGATAAAGGACTCTTGTCTCTAACACAGCAAATGTTTCAGAGAACCTAATTTTTCATGCTCACTGTTTCCTTCTCTACTTTTTTAATTTCTTCCCCCGCCCCTTTCCCCCACCCCAGAATAAACCAGACCAAAAAAAAACCTTCCAAAAACCCCAAAACCTTCTCAAAAGGTCAGAATGAAGAATAATATTTCATACTGCAGGTTGTGGAGCCATTGCATTCCTTTTCAAGAACACCAGAACCACATGAGAAAGTTTGCAAATACCATTTAAGACAGCAGGGAATGAGTCACCTTACATAGGACTTCAATGTCCTGTTTAGGTAACACTCAGCCTAGCTAAAATTGTAATAACTGGTATTAGCAATCACTATTAGTAATAAATACTCTATAGGCAAGTTATCCCTTAATCTGTCAGTACCACTGCCAACATTTAGTTAATCTGCCTAAAGGCCTGGTATTGCCACAATGGGGTAAAGGAATGTTTTGCCATTTATTTAGAGCTAAATCATAACTCAATCGCCATTTTTAGGCACTTGAACACTGTTTGATTTTCCACATGTGCGACACCACTCGTTTCAACAGCACAGCCAGCTACCTGGTTTCTAAACAGATTTAGAAGCCTAATTTCTGAGCTGACATTTTTTCTGTAATATCTGTAATGTTTAAATACCTAGAGCATGATCCTTAGTCATTATTTCTCTTCATTTTGCAAAGGAATATTCATGAAATAATTAATTCCCAAGGCACAATGGAAAAATTAACTACTTGTGTTTCATGTGCAGTTTATATATGTGAGAAACTCCATGTTTACAACTTTTCCTTCCATTTCTTTTCTAATTGAATCAACCTACTGGAAGGGGCACTTGTTCTGGAAACCATTCTGGTATGAAACCTTTTCAACCCATAGGATGTGAATGGAAAATGCTGGTATCTATATGAGGTGCTCACATGGTGTGTCCTTGTGTCCATCTTCAAATATAAAAGATACCACTAGATTTGTAGTTACTATTTTGTAATAGAGTCTTTTTTTTTTTATAGTATCAGTAAAAATTTCAGCAATTGCTATGACAAAGTGAAGTCATTTATGTCCACTAGGTCTCAATTTCATAGAAATCCTTTCTCAAATTAATTTCTGAATTTGAATCATTTATTTCAACAACAACAACAAAAGTTATTATATTCTTGGGATTCTCCAATAATCAGTAATGTAGAAACACAGGAAATAATAACAAAATTACTTTTCAAAAAAAGCACATACATTTGCAAACTCCCCTCTTTTGGCCAATGACCACACCCAGCACAACCTGGACTTCATCCTGGATCCATTTGTTTAAACAAATTAAGAACAATGAAATATTTCTGGACATTCCTGCAATTGCCTTCTATCCATCAGCTCTGGCAGCTGCTTGGCAACTCGTTACTTGGCCTCCAAGGTAAACTCACCCTCTGAAGAAAACACTGCAAACCTCTACAGCCAGCCTGTTTGCCTGCAAAGTGATTAATTTGGAGCGTACTGAAACCAAAGCCAGTGTGCTGATAACATGAAGCAAACAGAGGGAGCAGAGTGTTGAACAGCTCGGAACGAACTGTTCCTGCTTTGCAAGCCAGGATGATATTCTCATCACGCATTAGGTTTTCCAAGGGATGGAAAATGAGCACCCTGGGCAAGTTAGAAAGGATTGAGAGTAGATCTTCATCGTTATCCACCTCCCCATCCCTATGATTGTGGAGACACCCTTACATTACATTAAAACTCTTCAAGCAGCTCAAGTCTGAGATCAATACATCTCCTGAAATTCAGAGGCTTCCCTCCCTGAGACGCCCCTGAAAATTCCTTCCAGTATTCTATTGATAAAACAGAAATATTTCATATAATAACATATACTGATAAGACACACAGTCTGAGATGAAGAGACCTTTTAGGAAACCCAGTTAAGAAGCACTTGGGTTATCTCAACCAGATGTTATTAAACTCACCACAGGAATTACTGGCTTAGATATGCTGGCCTGTGTTAGGAAGCATTCAAGCCACATGATTAAAACAGTCTATTTTAGCTTTAAAATCCACATATCCTTGCAGCTATTGAACTTGCTAACTCCTTTTCTGGAATTCATGTGACATCAGTTTATACCATCTTTTCAGAAAAGTGTTTGCAAAGAAAAGCTTAAAAGAATCAAGAGAACAAAAGATCCCATTTTCCTTTAATAATTTTCAAGTCAATATTACAATCTGGAGGGATCTGCCTCAGGATTTATGAGTTATATGAAAAGTTAGCCCACTTATCTACCATGTATGCTTTTATCTCATGCTCGTCCCATAGTTTCTGGACATGTCCAGTTGTAGCCAAGGAAAACTTAACTAATATTGACTTAAGTCAAGGTAAATAATTTAAAGTATTTTAAAATGCTCTCTAGGGCTCAAAAAAAAAGCAAATAAACTTCACTAATGGAATACATTATTTCATCCCACAAGCTATTGCTGAGGTTTCTTCAGTTTGGTTGAACATCTGTAATGATTTTCCAAAAAGAAAAGCAATAACTATTGTCTGTAGCTAGAGGGCTTGATTTCATGTCCCATCTGATTTTTCCTGACAGTCCTCAAGATGCTCCTAGGAATGCCCTGGGTTTTTTTGTTTGTTTTGTTTTGTTTTCTCTCTCCATCTCTTCATTCATCTATAGCAAAGCATCCTGAGGAATCATGACAATCAGGGAATGGAGGTGTCACCTGCTTGCTCACTCACAAAGACAGTGTGCTCACAGCATGTTACACATAACATCAGAGGCATGTATGATCATAGTATATCTAGGAACTCTCTAAAATGTTGAGTTGCTCTTTTCTGAGTGTTTTTGGAAGGAGAACAAGATGATGTATCATGGCAACCAGCTTCCAGTATGCACCTGTGTTTGCTTAACTTCAAAATTAAGTCTGTGCTGGACATCAGTGCATAAGGTGTTATCCTCTAAAAGCTGGTTAAACTCTTTATTGTCCTTAGAAAAACATGGAAAAGTTGTGAAAGACAAGTCTTGAATACATTTCAGAGCATATTGAGGATTATCTAAGTGGGTGGCTTACAGTTCATTGAACTATCACACATTCACTGCTCCCATAGCCTTGAAAGAATTCCAAGAGATACAAACCAGTGAGGCAGGAACAAGAGAAGGTGTCAGAAAGCTCAACAGGACTGCTTACATTGCTGTCAGGACCCAGACACCATCAAAACCAAGAGAGTGACCTGAGAAAGGGGCTGGAAAGGACCTTAAAGATCTACGTGTGGTGCAAAGTGGAAAATGAAAGAGAATGGGAAAGAAGCAGCCCACATATTGCCTCTGATTTAAATATATTTCTTCTCCCTGTTCATGGGTGCATAGCCTTTTCCCTCTGTCCTCAAAAAGATGTCAGGAACTCCTATAAACCTTCTGCCTAGCAAAGCCCCTGAAATAGGTTTCTATCATTTGTCATCCTCCTCCTCATGTACAACAAACCCTCTATCCATGTGTTCCACTGTACACTGGCAAAACAGATAATAAAGATGCCATGAAAGGTTATTTTCTGTATTTTTTTTTCCTGTTTCACACAGCTTCTGTGAAAAACATGACAGGTGGTTTGAATAAAACAGCTTATGTGTTTTCTTTTTCTCAAGGGCTAACAAAGAATGGCTTGTCTGCTGCATCCCTCTTGCAATGTCTTTACTGGGACAGGCTGAGAAAGAGACATTTTTGGAAGCAACAGTGTTCCAAATAATTTCTGCGTGGCTGGACTGAACAGCATGTGTGTGCAGATAGATATATCAGACTGTTCTGGTTTCTCTACAAGCCAACACCTTCTCTACAAGCCAACCAGGGCTACCAGGGATTTGTGAAAAGTGAGCCTTGGCCAGTGGGTGTCACTAAAAATTAGTTATAAGGGAAACTGAAAAAAAAAATAAAATAAAAAGGCATGGGGCAAGCAAACCTGAATATTAAAAAAGCATTTCAGAACTTATTTTTGGCCCTAAGCCTTGTTTTGAATCCTTCCTTTGGTCAAACAATGGCGATGAGATCAGAGCCAGCCATCTAGTGCCCGCTAATTACTATCTAGATTGATGCTTGCAGTGAATAGCTGGTAGGAGGCCCAGATAGGATGGGAAATTATTTTGCTGAAGTATCCCACGTGGATTCAATGGTGGTGGTGGTGGCATGTTTCTCCATGGGTTTCCTACGCTGCTCTCCCTCACGCGGTGGGGGAACGCCAGCCAGGTGACTCACTGAGATTCTGCCCCATGTTTACTGCAACAGCCCTCTCCACAGGGACTTGCTCACTGTGTAGAATCTGATTTTCCCAAGAACATCTCAAAGAGCTAATTTTAAATTAACAAAAGCTTTGGAAGGCAGAGAGAAGGGAAGGGGGAGGGGGATTTCTTGCAGGAGGAAAGACATGGCAGAAATAGACTCCTTCCTTTTTCCTTTCTCTTGTCCAAGATAAGGAAACATCACACGCTAAAGGCAATTTAAAAACAACTTAAAAGGCAGATAAATTTAGTCACACGTATTCCGCTGGGTGGACAATTGAGATATAGAACAAGTCTTCAGCCAAAAGGTTTTTAGGAAAAACTACCACTGGTCAAGGCAAAGGGGGAAAAATCAAGGAAATGCTGTTCATATTAAACCTACCATAAGGCCAGGTCATAAACCCCTCCAGAGGAAAGGTGGTCCAGTAGTTTACACAATGGACTTTATGCATTCCACCCAAGACTCCTAATCCCATCTAGGCTTCCTCTCTAACTTTGACAGTCATTACAACTTTTCTGTGTCTTGGTTCTCCACTTGTAATGTAACACTGTTAACATGAAGATGGCTAAGAGCAGCATATTAATGGCTATGAGCTTCACTGAAATTATCATTATATTAATAAGAAGTTGCACCCAGACTTAAAGAAGCCTATTATACCCTGAAAAAAACAAGCTTGGAGGATTTCTTTGAAGAGCTCAGATGCTCTTGTTACTTTCCAGTTCATGGTCCAAGTTTCTAACGAATTGATAAAGACTAAAATATGTGAGTCCTGAAAACCAGTCCTGTAGATGATAAGATTTGTTTCTTGAGCATATGAAGCTAACAGCATACTTTCCTTGTGTGCCTCCTGGAAAGCTGTAAGCCAACACCTCCACCAACAGAAAAGGGAAGCTGAACTGAGATGCTTTGATACACTTTGAATGGAGGTATCTTTCTGTAGAAGGGGTGGACTGGCACATGATGAGCACAAATGTGTCATCTTCAGAAAGCCTAAGAGGACATTTCCTCTATCATATTAAAGAGTTTGTGTCCCAGTTCTATGAAGACTCAAACTCTTTCAAATCTTTAAAAGGGTGAGGAAATTTGTTATTCAAGGAGATCAAAACTAAAGATGGTGAATAAGTTTTGCAGGCACCGCTACAGTCTGATGGCTCTTCTGTCAGAACCTGAAGGGGCTGGTAGCTCTGAGGCAGGGAGATGCCATCAGAAAATGACACTGGCATCTACTCAGTAGAAGTAGAGATTATGCATGAAACCAAATGTAATATAGTCATACTCCAGATTTTCTCCAAGGATTATAGTAAACCCCTTTCCTTTTATGTTTCTTGTCAAGTGTCCTTTTGCTACTCTTATTGACTGTTTTCTCAGTGGCCTTTGGGTTATATGGAATTTCAGCCAGCTTCTTAAGTTTGATGGGCCAATAAAGATATTCTATCCATTATTGTGGTGAACATGTATCAACCACAAGTCAGGACTAGCTTGAGGATGTCTGTATAATGCTCCGTTGCACTAAGTAAACATGTCTTTAATCTCTCTGTACCATCTGGAAAATAATAACATTTCTTTGGTTTTTCCCTTTTGATTTTCTTTTCTGTTGAGATTACAAGTAATAAAAGGCAAGCCCTTTCTCTTATTACAAAAGGATACATCAACACAAATATGACAAACAGGCCAAAATCTGTTCCTTGGCCCTGAAGGCAAGTGGTGTGATTTATCTCATGGCCATATGGCTAAACATTCTTCCATGTGGGGGGAAAAAAAAAATAAAAATGTGGCCTCACCCTTACTGACTACTGGGAACAGTCTCTGACCTGTGATACTACTTGAATCATCTCTGAGCATTGTCTAGGAAAGAGAAAAATGACATGGAGCAAAACTGTTTCAGTTGATCACTATGGAAGATTGCAGGTTCAGCTCTGGTCATCTTTAATTTAGCAGCATAGACCCAGCTTAAGTGTACAATGCCCAAGACAGGGCCACAAGGTTGATTGAGGCTTGTAGGTATTACCATAAAACAAACAAAAAAACCCCTCGTATTTTTCCAATTAATTTTTGAATTGGCTTCTGTTAATTCAAATCAGTTGTCACGAGCATCTCCCTGGAGGAAAATACTGATGCAAAGGCAGTATGCAGTCTCCACTCAATCATTCCTCCAGCAGATTCTCTTGTGCATTCCCAGCCATTCTCTGCCATTTTTCCAGCTCTGGAAAATCAGCACAATATGTTACACCAGGGTGTGAGGGAAAAATTTCATTAAAGAACATGACTGTCTTGACAGAGTGGTGGAGGTGTCTGTTGATTGGCTTGGCTATAATGGACTCCATTGGCATGTTTGAAACACATGACAGCGAAAGTAACATCACTCAGATAATCCTTCCCAAGCTTAATGAGGAGGAAGTGCTGGTCCCACAGAGCAAAAGAAGATTTCCAAAGATTGATTCTAATTTCCTGATTTCTTAAAAATAAATTGCTCAACTGCAGCTAATCATGTTTGCGCCTTCCGTTGTCTCCAAAAGCAACATTTTCCAAGGTCCTTTTAATGAACTGAACAGTTTCTTAAAGGTTCATGAGAGACTAAGAGAGTGTCAGAGACAAACTGCTTTATTTGATTATGCTTCACAAGATCTTGGTACATTCTTAATGGGAAAGAATGCAACAGAGATTGATCCTCCTCCCACTTAAATCAGTTGGACTTTTTTTCTCTAAGGTAGGATCCAATCCAAAACATATTAATTAGAAATGTGTTTTGATGGAATGTTGTTATGTAGTGTGAGGCGTGTAACCAGAAAAGTAGATTAGGTTACAGGAGAGACATAGTTGGAGGTGACTTCCAAATGGAAAAAGACCAGGAGAGGTCAAGGTGAAAATGAAGAGTTTACCAAGGAACAAGAAGCGACATCTACACAACCTCAGCCTCACCTCTCATTGGGGCTTGGACCCCTCTGATTTGTAGGACATAGTGCTGTAACCCCACCTACATTCTCGATAGCTTTGCCAATAGATAAAGGCATTTCTTTCTAAAGAGCTATTTCATGTGCCTTGGCAGAAAAGCACATAGTTGCTGAACAGTTGGGAAAGTGTTTTGTCAGAGACAGCATGGCTGAAGGCTTGCCTATAACACTGCTAGAGCTCTGTTGGGATACATTTCTCATTTACAATCTGTTCTTGCTTTTGCTGTTTAATCTTCTTTAATTATTATTTTTCTTCTGTGTAAAAGAGTACTTTTCCCCAAACCCAGATGAAATTTTCAAAGTTCTTAATTTATTTATTCAGCAGCAACTTCTTGCAATTACCCACAGGTAGCACAGTCTCGATAGCAGAAAATTTCATAAACTCTTTTGACAGAAATCACATGAAACCTTCTGCACTTCTAGGTGCAGTCTGTGGTTTGTCTGTCAACATACCCCTCGCTTTCACTCTGTTCCTCTTTCTGGAAGTCAAATATTGCATAGAATTTGAGCATAGAATTTGAATCACTTTGTATTAAAGTGAAACATTGTCAAAAGTTTATTCAAAATGCATAGATTCAGTCCCAGAGAAAAATCGACTTTCCTTTCTGCTCTATCCTTTTGATGTTAAACTACTTTTAAACAAATGAAAAAAACACTTAAGTTTTCATCTGTACCTTTCTTGACAAGTGAAAAATTGATGGACTCCACGAAATAGAGTTTTCTCTTACATGTTTTCTTTCCTTGGTACAGCTGAGATTTGGCTAGGACAGAACATTAATCTGCCAGAATCATGCGGAAGGCGTAGGATTCGTGGTATTTCAGACCCAGTCAACACAATTAAGCAAGCTTTGTTCTATTTTAAATTCAGAGAACACGTCCATCAACTTAGAAGTAACTTCCAGAAAGTTTTGTTTTGTTTTGTTTTGTTCTTTAAACATGTTAGTTTCAGGCTGATTTCCAGAACATTTAAGTTTGAAACGCAAATAAAAACTTCTGAGGAATCATCTGAGCTGAACATCCAGGTCTTCAATGAGAGTTACCTGCTGAGAATAGACAGGTGCTCTCCACGCACAGAGCTCTGTTTAGCTTCAGGCTTCCCTTTAAGATCTTCCTTTGTCACTGCAAAATTAATAATTTCAGCAGTATCTAGACTCTCTATGAGAAAAAAAGAGCAAAACAGCTTCAACAACTGTGACCAAATTTGTCAGGTAAATTAGAAATAAAATAATCTCAAAAGCTTTTGTGATTAAATAACAGTGATGACCTATGCTGGTGTAAAAAAAAATCTCAGATGCCTACATTAAAAGGTATGAACCTTTATCTTTGATTTTCTACTAGATTATAAACACATTTAAACAACATCAGGTTAAATCTAACTCGGTCTTTTCAGAGCTATAATAACCCCAAAGCAAATTACATCCTCAGTTTGCTGAGAGGAGTCTTAAGGGTCAGAAGTCTAAATTCCATCACTTCGGTGTAGTGCCAGGGATTTTGGAAAGAAAAAGAAATAATAAAGTAAGTAAGCTTCATATGCATCTTAAGAGATGCAAAAAAATTTAATAAATCTAAACTGTTGCCTAGGACTGTGTGCACCCTAGAGTCTCATCCATGTTTCATTCTGACATGTAAAAAAAAGCCTAAGGAGAAATTACCACAGATTTATGAGAAAAGAAAGGAGAATATAATTTTCAATTCATTTCCAAACTGTTGTGGAGCCACTAAGGGATAAGAATAATTGGTGGCAGATACTATGATGTGCAGTTTACACTGTGGTCACTGAATATCATTTATTATATAATATCAGTGGAAAGACATGGAAAAGGAATAATTACCAGGCATCCTCTAGGCTTGCTGTACCCTGAGTTTCCAGAAGATTTTTTAATAACTATTATGAATTTAACCATTATTTACCTTACTAACCCTTAATGCTCCATAATCACAAAGCAGGGTTCCATTATTTTAATTATCATACATCTCAAGTGACATATTTTATATATGGGTAGGTAAGTGTTCAGGGGGGAAAAAAACAAAAAATAAAACAAAAAGAGTTCTGAAAATCAGACCAGTTTTCTCAAGATGTTTGAGTTTGAAATAAAGCATCAGACTCAAGAAATCTAATTTTGATGGTGGTTGTTTTCTTGCTGGTGATTTAACATGGTCCCTATAGCTCTCATTGTCTTGATAGCTTTAAAATTGTGCAAACCATTAAAAATTGTTATTAATTTTCCAGAAAAGACTTAAAAAAGGGGGGAGCTGAGATGATTTGGGGATTCTAGTAGTAACGTGAACCATGTGTGACAGATTTCTGTTCTCAGTTCTTATTCTTACAGAATAAGCCTAGGGAGAGGTTGATTAAATACAGTAGATTAGAGTAACGATTCGTTTTGCTCCTTGGCATGAGAAGACTTCCATGATTATCCACTCCACATGGCTTCCCTAAAAGGAGAGGAGGAGAGCATGCAGTGTGCTCTATAAATTGCTTCCCAAGGAATGTTAAGTGAGCACTCAGGCAGTAATGATTCTCTCGTGCCTCCTTGGGCAGGGAAAGGTCCTGTTTACTCTGGCCCAGACTAATTTTTCAGCACGTTTGCCATGGTAGCCACACTGCTTTTTTCACACCCCTATTTTCTGTTGAATCAGATATTTGGCTGTTTTAGTTCCAAGTTTTCTTAATGTTTTCTTTTTTTTTTTCCTATGAATCTTAGTAAACATCTCTTTATTTGTCAGGTCCTAACTGATTATTTTCACCTGTCTGACAACTCCACATTTTTCCTTCTTTGGTAAAAATTTTATGGATGTAACAATTTATTCCATGTTGCAAAAGTTTTCACCCATATTTAAGTGACACAAAGAATATCTTAGTGTAGCTTATCCTTTGGTCAAATTATCATAGTTTTGGGGGTTTTTTTACATGAAATTAATAGATTTTGTTGTGTTCAAATCAAAGCTATATTATGTCTAAAACATCTTTTGTCTTAATCCATCTGAAAGTGGCCATATGATCATTTGTGTGGGGAACCATTTATCACTAACCATGATCCTCAATTTAGCACTGACAGTGCACCATGGCTATAAAACTGAATGCAGTGAACTAGGTTAGCCCAATGGACTAACACACAGATCTTTGACTTCAGTTGGCCCTCTCCAACCTGGCCTTGAACACTGCCAGGAAATCACAGAATCCCAGAATTGCCTCGATTGGAAAAGACCTTTAAAATCATCGAGTCCAATGATTAACCTCACACTGACAAGTCCTTGACTAACCCGTGTCCCTCAGCACTATGTCTACACGACTCTTCAATCTCTCCAGGGATGGGGACTCCACCACTGCCTGGGCAACCCCTTCCAATGCCTCAGAACCCTTTCAGCAAAGAAATTATTCCTCAGATCAAATTTAAACTACCCTTGGCACAACTTGAGGCCATTTCCTCTTGTCCTATCTTGTTACTTGGTTGAACAGACTGACACCCACCTCTCAACAACATCTGGGAGGGGACATCCATAACTTCTCTGAGCAGCTAAGAATTCATTCTCAGTTATGGTGTTTTATTTGATTCCATATACCTCAAAGCTGATTTTTTTTCGTGAACTCCTATTCATTCTGAAATAAAATCATATTGATTTCAATGGGAATGGAATTTCACCTTTAGAGTCTTTTAAAGGGATACTGAACTCTTAAATGGAGTTAGTTTCCTTCATTCCTTGTCATTCATAACTGTTTTTTCTCAAAGCATGTGGGTAGAGATGCAGTCAGTCTCATTAGTTGGTCATTAGAAAGGTGCAGGCCTGTAAGGTTCTATTATGAAATACTCTACACGTCTTACGGCAATATTGACAGTAAGTATTTAAGACATAGTGATATTGATGTATACTGAGGAGTATTTAAAGGAAAGTCAGAAGTTCTCTGATTAATTCTCAGAGCATTGTCCCATTTCTAATGTTACAATGTCCACTCAAATTCACATGGCAAATTGTTTTGATTTTGCAACGAGATCCTTCACGTTAGAGTATGAAGGCATTAGCTTTATTCTCAAACTCCTTATTGTTAAGAAATAGGAAAGGAAATTAAATCTCAGTCAATAAATATTTTTCCAAATATCTTGAAGTATATCAGGACAGAAATAAACAATTGAACAGTGGTACTTTACATGTCCTTGATTTGAAGTCATGTTCTTTCTTCTCTGAATTTCACTTCACCTTACTGCAATCATTTATTGCTGTTGTCACTATATTTTTTTCTTTCACTTTCAAATTACAGAAGTGTAATCAGGAAGTTTTAGTTATTCACTTTCAATTTTGCTTTTTTATTTTTACATATAGCAGTATTTTCCTAAATATTCAACAAGGACTTGGTTCGCCTTTTGCATATTTATGATGAGTTTCAGTGTGAAACCAATTAGAACATCACAGTTGGTTTATCTGTTTATTTTAAATGGGATTCTGAATCAGTAGTATGGAACTGCTTAAAAATTTCCAAGATTTATTCTTTTTCTCACCATCACCTTACAGCTCCAGTGCTCTAAACAAATGAAGTTTCACTGGAGCTGTTCTGCTTTGTAACTTGCTGTGCTCAGGGATCATTAAAAGAGTTTGTTCCCCCCTGAACATCTCAAGTACATAGGACTTGAAGAACAAAATGATTAATTTGGTGCACTGTGACTACCTTAGCACAACTGCTTGTTGTTATCTACTTATGTCTTTATATTGGGACTCTTAATTTCAGATGTCCTTTCTGTTTGTTGAGCGTGACAAGGGAAGTGATCCCCCCCTTGGACTGGGCACTGGTGAGGCTGCAGCACGAGTGCTGGGTTCAGTTTTGGGCCCCTCACTACAGGAAAGACATGGAGGGGCTGGAGCGTGTCCAGAGAAGGACAACGGAGCTGGGGAAGGGTCTGGAGCACAAGTGTGATGAGTTCCCGGCTGAGGGAACTGGGGGTGTTGAGCCTGGAGAAAAGGAGGCTGAGGGGAGACCTTCTGGCTCTGTCCAAGTCCCTTGGAGGAGGGTGGAGAGAGGTGGGGGTGGGTGTGTTCAACCAAGAAACAAGTGATAGGACAAGAGGAAATGGCCTCAAGCTGCACCAGAGGAGGTTTAGATTGGATATTAGGAAACTATTCTTCACTGAAAGGGCAGTCAAGCATTGGAACAGGCTGCCCAGGGTGGTAGTGGAGTCACCTTCCCTGTTGGTATTTAAAAGACGGGTAGACCAAGTGCTTAGGGACATGGTTTAGAGGTGGATTTAGCAGTGTTAGGTTTATGGTTGGACTCGATGATACTAAAGGTCTTTTCCAACCACTATGATCCTATGATTTTCTTGCTTACTTCCCCAAGCTTAATAAATAGGACATTTTAATCAAATATTAACAAGTTAATAATAAATTTTAGTGTAATTCACAACATGAATGCATTCAGAAACACGTGTATAATCTTAATTGGGGATGCCACATGCTGTTAACTTTGGATAAAGCAGCAGTTTTATACTTCGGCTCTGGAGAATGTTAGGGACGTTCACAGTTCTCACTCCTAACTTACACAAAGGGCAACTGCAGCGTGGCTTAGTTTATTTGTTATAGTAGCCATCATTTTGGCACATGCTGGCACTGGCACTGAAACTAGAATAATGTCACCAGAGGCCGTTTCCTACACGTTGCACTGGAATTGCTCAAAAATCTCAGCTGGAAAACAGCCTGCTGGGGCTTGAGATCATAAAGGGCTTCTTGTGTGTAAATGACACTGATCCTGATGCTGCAACAAGTAGTTAATCCCTCTGCAAACTCAGGAAGAGCATGGAGGAAAAGCTCAGAAAAATACACTTGATTTTGTAATTTTATTTTATTTTGTTAATGATCTGCACACAGATGCAACTACCTATGATCCATGGATAGAAAAAGTGGAGACTTAAAAAAGCAAAATCTGCAGTGTTGCAGTTGCAAGCAGAGGGTCCTTTGAAGCATCCTCTGAAGTCATGATTGATCTTGCCTGCTGTGTTCCACTTTCAGAAGTGTATTTGTGTTTATCTTAAAGTAGCTGTAAAAGGTGGGTCAGGAGGAGGCATCTGTTCATCTGACTATAAAAGATATGCAGGGTGGTGAGTTCAGACATCACATTTCAAGAATAAAATTAAAATTAACAGCTTCTACCTCGAGAGAAAAACAGCATTTAAGACAATTGTGTTATTCAGGTATTAGTCTGCTTTCTGGGTGCTCCAGACCAGACCATCACTTCACATACACAGTCATAGCCCAAGATAACCATATGTCTCATGAGAGGATGAAAAAGCAAAGCTCTTTCCCTCATTTTGCTCCATTTTTTTCTGCACAACGGAAAAACAAAACAAAACAAACACAAATCCAAACTAGTGCTGCCGTAATTAAATGCAATTTTACTTCAACCTGAAGGGACACTTGTTTTTAAACATAGCAGTGATTCCAGGAAACATGATAGCCATGGTTTTGGTGCAGAAACTGATAACATCTTCTGGATATCTATCACTCTCCCTGTCTGCATGGTTTGTTTCTCCAGTTGTTCTCTGTTTTCACACTTAAAATTTTTTGTATGATTTGCACACTTATATAGCACAGCAACTGGCCATAAGAGCCTTCCTAGGAAATGGTGGTTGAGATGTGTTTATTAGCTTGTTCCTTCAAAAAAAAGTCTTTTATTTTCAAAATCCTCAGCAATAAACTGAAAAGCTCAAACCACAGATGAAAATAAAGGTCATGCATTGGTAAACAGCAGGTAAGCACATTTAAACATAAGATATTTTGGAATATGAAGAACAGAAGAAGACAGTAGACGTACATTAACTGTAAGACCATGGGCAGTGGCTTCACTTTGGATTTATATGACAGATTGAAGTTATCCATTATATAAATTTTCTTTGCTTGAATCTGTCTAGACATTGAATGTTTTCTTGTAAGAAGAAACTTTTAATATTACATGCCATTAAAAAGCACAGAAAAGCAGAACCTGGTGTTAGTCAGAGTTTCACTGGGGTGCTGTGGAGTTAAGTATCAATAATAAAATTCTGTTTCGGGCATCTGACATTTAATTTTGGAATTTTGATTAATATTGTATGTGAAGCCAACATACTGGTATGGCATTTCATAACTGTCCACCTTTATTATAGAGAACACAGCAGGAAATATTAAATTAGAAATACATTGGTCCATTGCACAGAACATAGATCTGTAGAGACATGTAGAAAAAAATAATCTGAATTTTTTAGTAAGCAATAAGTCAGAGAAATTACCTCATGGAGGGGGAAAGTCAAAACCTCCTCAGACCAAGAGCTGCAGTGATGTGACTTTCACACAAGTCTATAGTGGAATGAAGGACCAAAGAAGATATCCCTGAGTTGCTAAACTCAACACACTATGTCCTACAACCCTTTTCAGGAACTTCTGTTAATGGAGGAACAAGTTCCCACCCCATAGATTCAGCACACAGAAAGGCCTGAGGGGGTTACAGTTGTTCAGTAGTGCTGTTAAAAGCCACCAAAAGTATTAACATCAAATGTATTTCCTTTTTTCAATAGCTTAAAATATGTGTCCAAAAGTTTGGTCTCTCCCTTAGTGGCTTACATCACGTTATGTGATTAAAAGCTAATCACCATAAACACCAAGGTTCATCAAGGATCAGATGGACAATGACTGGGGACACCACAGGTCAGAATGACAGACGTTAGAGGCAGCTGGATCCAAGAGCCCAGTGGATGAGAGGCTGCCACAAGGGCATCAAGGGCATCCTGGCCTGGATCAGCACTAGTGTGACAAGCAGGACCAGGGCAGTGATCATCCCCCTGGGCTGGGCAATGGTGAGGCTGCAACTCGAGTGCTGGGTTCAGTTTCGGCTCCTCACTCCAAGAAGGACCTGGAGGTGCTGGAGCGTGTCCAGAGAAGGGCAACGGAGCTGGGGAAGGGTCTGGAGCACAAGTGTGCTGAGTTCACAGCTGAGGGAACTGGGGGTGTTGAGCCTGGAGAAGAGGAGGCTGAGGGGAGACCTTATTGATCTCTACAACTCCCTGCAAGGGGGGTGTAGTGAGGTGGGTGTTGGTCTCTTCTTCCAAATAAGAAGTGATAGAAGAAGAGGAAACGGCCTCAAGTTGCACCAAGGGATGTTTAGGAAATTAGGATATTAGGAAAAAATTCTTCACTGAAAGGGTTGTCAAGTATTGAAAGAGGTTGGCCAGGAAAGTGGTAGAGTCCCCATCCCCAGGGGTATTTAAAGGATGTGTAGATGTGGTACTTGGGGACATGCTTTAGTGGTGAACTTGGCAATGCTGGGTTTACGGTTGGACTGGATGATCGTAATGGTCTTTTCCAAGCAAACTATTCTGTGACTCTATTGTATTTCCTCAGCTCCTTGATGAGCCTCTATGTTTATGTGATTAGCTCTTAATCACATATGCTAAAGCATTAGGGACACATCCTGCCTGCTCCCTAGTTTATTGCTCTTCTGGACAACCCTTGCATGGCATCTAGCACTGACTTACCCACCTGCAGATCTGAAAATATCATACTCTACTGCTTGCCATTGCCTAGGCTGCATTAAGCTCCCAAGGTCTGGGGAAGCCTGTCTGGCCAATGTCTCATTGTATTCTCTTCCTTTCAGCCATCACATATCACTCACCAGCTTCTCCTCACCCACCTCCTCCTCTGTGAAGGTTTTGAGATCCTATAAAACTCTTCCTGATATACAGCTTCTGTCTCATTTGTTATTGTGTGTCTTTCCTTTTGGCTCCTTCCCTCCAGTTAAGACACCAGTCTTTCCTCCAGGTTTTGTTCTCATTCACTCTGAGACAAAGATGTGTGATGCCTGCAGCTCTGCCCCATTCACATCCCTACTCAAAGCTCCTTTTCCCTGGAAGTGTCATCACATCCACTGTGAGATATAAGTGCAAGAATGAAGAGGTCAGTGCTTTATCAATCAGATATTCTTGATTTTGAAGGTTGGTTTTAAAGCAAAGAAATAGATACTGAAGCAGGACCCACATGCAATATTTTCCCTTTCCCAAACCTGGTACACAAACATGAGGGTACATAATCTCTTCCTTCCAGACTCACTCCAGCAGCCACAGAATCTACACAACCCTTCTGCTGCCCCCAGGACTGACCACAATTGGGGCAAGACAAAAGAAAATCTTCACCTCCCAGAGTTGTGGATCATAAAATTAAACAACACCCCAACAGACCTTCTCCAAAGCTCACACTTTGAAGACCCTGATAAGAACAAATTGTTCAGTTTCTCTCTTTATTTTATTAGCCATTTTAGGGCATATTTTTTCCATACCCTTTGAAGTTTTACCATAGCAGGGTCTATGCTCTGAAGGTGTGACAATGGTAAAATTCAACTGAAGTCAGAGGATTTACGCAGTCTGGAGACCTGGCCCTACGTTTCACCTTGGCCTTTCCAGCATGCTGATTTAATTTAACCCAAGGCCAGGAATTAAAATAAAAAACAATTCATGCCTGGTTACATTTGTGCTTGTGACCTACGCCTGTCCGAACAGGAGTTGGACAGGACAAAGCACAATGCACTTCCTTGCTTTTATTGCTTTCATTCACTTCATGTCATGCCAAAGAAGGTTGATTTAGGAAGTTCTAGTAATTAACTGCTGATGTTTTTGACTGTTATTCCCAAGAGACTTACAATGACTTGTAATGGTTGTTCTGTAGGAAACTCTTTTCTGGAACGATTGTAGATAACATATATTCTCCGTGAGGCTTTACTTTTACTTGATTATTTTTTTAAGCAAGGAACATAATTTTTCCTTTAAGCAAAAGTCACCTGTTCCCTGCATCCTGGAAACCTCATAAATCACCCTTTTCCTTTCAGAGCACACTGATGTTTTGCTGTCAGACTCCACAAAAAAATGAAGCTTCCTAATCCAGTTACACATTAGACATAAGATATGTAAAGTGGAGAAAACATGCAAGGAGGGAGTAAAAATTAATGCTGCTTTTATACTGAGGGTGATGGAGTGCCTTTCATTGCTCTTAGCAGTTGAGAAACTCAAAAGGAGGAAGCACAGGAGCAATGTGTATTTGGAGAGCACAAGCTGTTAGGAGAATTTAGATCTAGGCTGGTGCAATTAGAGCTGACTAACAGCTCCTAACATGGTCTCACGTTATTTAGTCTCTCACTCTTCAGGATGCTTCTCTGTATTTTTAACTCATTGTTCTGTTAAAAATTAGTGGATGCCGTAGCACTTTTGTATAAAACCTAACAAATTTCACCCCAAATTAAAAGAAATATAGTAATTACCATGCTAATTCCTCTTTCTGTGCCCTCTGCTACTCATACACATATGTATTTCTCAAAGCATATGGCATGTAGCCATGAGACACCTATTTTCTCTCTTAGATGACTAAACAGTTGTGTATCCACAGCTATATTTCATACCATAAGAAACAAAAAGCTTGATTTTCAGATTTTCATCTAATATGTTCATCTGCTACTGGCATGGAATACTCCTGAAAAATAACACCACCAAGAAAAGCCGAGCAGATTCTAATGTGTGTGTTATATTTGTCAGGTTTGCTAACTGGAATCATAACTTTAATAAAACTGGATTGTTTCTTATAGAACTGACTTGACCAAGAGTGACTCAGGAAGGATATTGTGTCTGATAGGAATTCAGCCCTGACAAGGATGTCAGTCATAATAAAACTGTTCCGTATTGAAGTGCTCGTAAAAGAGCAGCTTTCTTCACACGCCATGGCAAAGCATTACTCATTTGTCACATTATCTAGGACTGACATTTACCAGCCACAATTTGCTATTGTCATATTTTTCCTTTTTACTTCTAGTCACCAAAAGCAAACAACATATGACAGCAGATGAAATCATATCAACAATGTATTACAGGCACTTAAAAACAGGAATACGGAGATGTATCAGAGACAATAAGACATAAAGACACAAACTGTGAATTTTTTCCTCAGATAAAATATCAGTGTGCAAGACAGTTATCTTCTTTGAGAGATAAATAAAAATATGGAGCATACCAAAACCAGTATTTAGGTGATTTGCACTTGGCATGAGTTTGGCCCTTAGTATGTTTTTCTCCTACATTTAATGGTCAATAAAGTGAATGGAAGTGAAGGCCTAAAACTGCATCATAAAGAAGAAAAAAAAAAAAAAAATTAACAAAAAATCAGTGATTCGTGATGTCCTGTAAAAGAGTAAAATGATTTGTAACCTTTTCCATGGTGACAGTTTAAGGTGGATTTTCTCTTTTTACTTGGGTTACTAAAATTAATTTACTGTTGCACCTTCCACCCCCACTTATGATGACGCCTTTTTTCATGTTTAAGATTTAATCCCTACCAAAACTTCACAGATGTGACCCATGTCATACGCACAGATGACTGAGTGGCTACTCAGCAACTGTGATCTTCATTGGGGTTTTAACTTCTCCTTGGAAATAACATAGCAGAAATCCAGATGTCCTCAGGGGAGCTGTGCCACACAGATCTGCACAGGTGGAGACTGTGGACCACTCCCTTCCCTTAGTCAGAAGTTATATTTTTCCATGCTCCCTGCAGCAATGACCCAGAATTCAAGGTCTGGAGATCTTGGCTCATATCCACAGCACTTACCAAACCAAGTACATCTCAGCAAAAGGTATGTTTGCGGAATGTAACTTTTAACCTCATATTCTTTGTGTATTGTACAGAGAAGAGCTGAACAGTTTTTTTTTTGTTTGTTTGGTTTTTTTTTTACACATTCTTTGCTAGTGTTTTGTCAAATAATAAATATTTGCTGAATTCCAGTGCACGGAGTATTTTAACAAATGCCCAGAATATTTCTCAGATTAATTTGGAAGGCCTTGCCAAATGATAAGACAATGATAAGAAAATAAGTAGAACACCCACACAAGGTACAGAGATCTTGGGTGTTTTATCAGGATTTAGGATTGTGACACAGTCTTAGTGCATAGATACAAGAAATCTACGCTTACAAAATCTCATGTCCAGGACACCTTCCAGGTCTCAACTCTGATATGCCTCCTGCACGCCCACATGAGCAATCAAATTTTATCAGCAGCTCCTTCTCCAAACACCAACAAATTCCTGTGGCTCAATCCTGTGATTTTCTTCACAAAGAGATATTTCTCTATCTCACAGCTAAAAGTTGTGAAGTGGAAGACAGAGGTGAGAAAGGTGCAGAAGCCAGGAGCAATCTCTAACCCATTATCTCATTCACTTGATTTGTCAAGTTTATGGGTCTATAAACACATTCTTCTTTTTTCCTGACTTTATTATTCACACACAGTGGGATTCATTTGAACTAGTCATCCTGCTCTCCTGACGGTCAGCATAATCAGCAGAGATCCAGCCAGCAGCAGGCAGGGAAGTGAAAAACACAATTCACTTAGTAGGCACCTAAAACAGGTCAGGTGGCTCATGCCCATATTGTGCCTATTTCTCACCAGTGGCTTTAAAGATAGCCCTGGGTCACTGGTTTACACGGAGATATAGACCCTGTAGGCACTGCTGACTAGATTAGATGGATCCTGCCTGAGATTCACAGATGAGACTAAACTTCCTATAGCAGGAAGCCATCTGAGCAGAATAACTATTGCCAAGACTAGTTGACAAGGTTGGAAGCTTGTTTTGGGATGACCACTTTCAGACACATGAATGATGTTGATTTTGAGATTGTGGATGCTCAGTACTTTCCAGTGCCTTTATAGGCATTAGTACATCAAGCAGAGAGATTGTGTTACCAACATCTCCCAGCAACACATGGACCAGCTGTGAAAATGAAATGTGTTACATCTGAACCCATCAGCCTTTTTGATTCTCAGCCAATCAGCCTCCATAAAAGAATGAGAGTTTATAAGTTCAGCTTTAGAGCCATGTTAATGTCACTCTGCTGCTTTGAGATTTACTATCTCAGCATCCAAATCTAGTCTCTGCACAGGACCACCTCACCACAAGCTGTCTACAGCCAACTCATTATATTCTATATTTCCATAAATGATCTTAGATTTCTCCAATGGTCATTGAAACTTGAGGCATCCAGATCCATGAGTTGCTTTAAGACATTTTAACCTGTGCAGATCAAGGAAGTGCTATGTAAAGCATGCTGTGAAAAGCATGTAATGTGTACAGTGCCATGGAAACCACACACTAGCTGAAACTCACCTTGATGCCAAGAGCCAGACATCAAAGAAAGAGTGCTCTAGTTCAAGGGTCTAGCAAAAATCTCGATTCTATAATCCTTTTGAATAGCTAAGGGTTGTGCCTCTAAGCACAACTTCCATGAAGTGTTACCTGTTGCAGTTTAGCATAACTCCTTCAAGCAAAAGAAAAATAAAAAAAAAACTCACAGCAGATGAAACTTGAAATTTTGGACTATTGATAAATATTTACCTTAGGAAAAAGCCACTTTGCATACATGAATTTGTCTTTTTAAAATCAATGCTTGTTTCCTCATTGATATAGACAACAACTGTTGTTAATGAGGGACATCAGAAAAGTAGGTTGCTTTCCACTAGTAGCAACAATCCCTTCCCACCCTGGTTGAAATGACAAAATATCTATTGAGAATGCTCATTTTCCTCCTCTAGTTTTACAAACAAAGCTGCTAAGGAGAAATTGCTTCCTTATTTCAGAGCTGATGTTGGATTTATTATCTTTTACCCAATGAAAACAAATAAATTAAGAGTGCTAATATACACAAAGTGTTCTTAATGGGCCAAGTTTTCCTTAGATTATGCAGCAGACTGGGCCTGGGACCATAAGGACATGCAGGAGCAATCATTTTCTTTCTATGAAGAAACCACTCTGTTTCCTACATGATCTTACTGATAAACAGAAAAATAGAATAATGCACATCAGTCATAAAAGCTTTGGTGCTTGATTCTTAAGTTTTACATTTCTACAAACATGAACTGAAGAGACAAATTATTACAAGACAAACTCTGGTGGGAATTAACTTTTTCTCACCTAATCCACAATAACTGTCCATATACCAGGTATGGGCAATGTGAAATAATTCAGAGCATAATAAATTTGCCCTGGAACAGGAAAATAATACCAAAAATAATGTAAATCTATATTTTGTATCACATTATGTTTTTGTAATCATGTACCAAATCATATAGGCACTCTGAAGAACTGACAATTTTACTCCTTAAAAAAATTGGTACCAGCATTTTCAAAAAGAACTCGTGATTTCAGGTCCTCGGGGTTTAAAGGAGCTCCCAACCACCACCAGAAAATCGTGCCTTCTTCAAATACTTCAGTTGCAGCAATTGAATCTTCAGAGCCTCCAAGCTGCTTATCACTTCTGAAAAACTTGGCTTATGACTGTGTCATTTTTCCAAGCTCTTCAGCTTTCCTCTGATTTCTAAAGTGATCATTTCCTGTCATTTCAAATTAGCCCAGGAGATATATTAGGAATAAAAACAAAAAGAAATCTGCCTTAGAAAAAAGAAGACTTGAAAACAAGACTCCAGTTTTTGCTCTACCTGGGAACAAAACAGTGACAGCAGAGATTCATTCATGATAGTCAGTCATAATATTTCAAAATTCTCCCAGATTTGACCAGTATAACTGCAGATATGTGAAAAACCAAACACCAGCAGGTTCATCAAATTAAGCCTGGATTTTACCCACTGTGATGACTTTTTCACAAGTGTTTGTTGCTATAATAATAAAACACTTTTTCTGCTGTAGACTTGCAGATGGCTAAGAAATCTACTCAGTGTGTGCACACACCCATCCTGTCCAGACTCTCAATAAAACTGCAACATGACTGCTCCTGCTCTGATTTTGATCAAGATGAAGCAACACAAGACTAAACAACAAGTAATGAGATCTTTGTGGTTTTCACTACCACTTGGGTAGGATTCAAACAGAACATGGTGGACACGTGTACATGGAGTCAGATGCACACTTCAAACTAGCTTCAGACTAGTTAAGTATCTGTAGCTGCCTAGGTGTAACACCACCGTGGTCAGCATGGGCAACTTTACCCACCTCTGATTGCACTGAGGTGCCTCTCACAGAAGAGGAGGCTTAACTTCTCATTATTATTCCACTGACCTGATGAGGCTCATGAAACATTTATGATCTAATCTTCCAGATTGATTTCCACTAGCATATGAATTATGAAAAAAATGAGGAGGAAATCTGGGTTTTTACTATTACCATTGCTTTAAATGTTTTATTTGTATGGGACACTCTGTACAAGACAAAGTTAAATATTCATATTGCACAAAGGTGAAGTATATGACACCTTACCAAAATAGTACCTCTGCTTACATATTCATCAACATACACAATATGTCATGTCTTTTGTAGGCTAAATGGTCAATTTTCAGTAGAGAGTGTATTTTTTATGCCACAGAAGAAAAGAGAATGAAATTAAGGCATCATGCAGACCAAGTGCCAGTGTCAGTGGTGTCTTAGTGCTCATTATCCAACGGCTACTGTTTTGTTCATTTTAGGAAGTCACATTCATTGGGCATTGAAAAAAAAAAAGAGAAACAATGAAGAGGAAAACATATTTGTTTTAAAAAAATAGATGCATGCTGCTGGAACAGGATGCAATTCTGCACAGATCTGTGCAAAGGTTTTTGCATTGTTCTATATAATTTTGCATTGCCTTGTCTGATTGACTCAAAAAGCTTTGTAATGTCTTAAGGGAAAAAACTTCTGGTGCTTTATATTGAATCAAAATATACAAGTCTTCTTTTTGATACAGACAGTGATTGAGGTCAGACTCTGGCACTTTTCTGAGAAGAACTACATCTAAATTAATGTTTTGGTTGCATATTTTCTCCTTACGGAGAAAATCTCAAGAGCCATCTCTCTTGCCTATTAAGGATGCTGCCATTGAACCCTAGAGAAGGAAGATACTACTTCTAGGCTCCAGGAGCAAGGATGGTGGAAGGAGCTTAGCAATGGTGATGTTCTCAGTGCTCCAGCTTGGTGAAATTACCCTACACAAGTGGTGGTTTGGTGAAGTGGTCCAAGAATGTTATTTCTGCCTTTGTGAATTAAGGCACAGGTGAATCTGGAGTTAGTTCACCTTAAATAGATGACAGGTGGACAGTGGAATGTGCAGAAATAATATACATGGACACAATGACAGATAATAGGTAAGAAAGATTTGTCCCACTAAGGTTCTGTTGTCACAGAAATTAAGTTTCAACAAAAATACTCTCCATAACCAGTGATGAAGGAGCCTCAAAGTACTTTGCAGCCCGTTTTAGAAAGAGGGTCAGAGTTCAGGGCCTCTCCTCATCTTCATTTACGCTCCAAGAAAAAGAATCATCCTACAGTCTGGAGCACAGTTCTTATCCTAAAGCAAAGATACATCACACCCTGATATCTCCCCTCCTCTGAACAGGGAACAGCTCCCCTGAACATGTCTGTGCTGTAAACATCCATATTTTAGTCAAATGAAATCTGGCCTGTCAGAAGGCAGCTCCCTCCTTCCCCAGATGAACAGTTATCTTTGCTCCTCTTCTATCAGGGAGTGGAAGGTTATCTCCAAACTGACATACTTTAAAGCAGTGTTTTAAAGTAAATGGTGTAGGTTTACTAGACTGGAAAATGCAGAAAGGAATTTTTTGTTAAACCTGGTTCCAAAAATCTTCCACCATTTTTCATCTCTATTTTCTGTCCAAATGCATTCTACAAAATATTCTTCTTTTTCACTACAGGTACCCTGAGAAGTAGGTGGGAAAATAAAACTATATTTGCTTTATGAAACAAAGTATGGACTACAGGTCAGAGAAATTTCAAGAGGAACAAAGGCTTTGGATATGGGATCTTTGATTGTTTGGGATCTCCCACTCCCAGAAACACTGAAGCTCACACTGAGGCAAGTTCTTCCTGTGAAACTGGAGTGCTTGAAGTACGGATGAGGAGTGTATCTTAAAGGCAGAACTGAGTCCATCTATAGCTGACAGTACATACATATCCCTATATAGACAAAGACAAAAGGGTTTGCCAGGGGCCATATAACATCCCTGTAGTAGAGTTGGGACTGCACTCAGCTCTGATGCTGCCTATGGCTCAGAGGTTGAATGTGAGATCTTAATCTCACAAAGTTTAAAGAATTTTGCCTATCTGATCTAAACCAAACAAATTACATTACATGGAATTAAATAAACTTAAAATAACTGAAACTTTGAGATGCTTTACTGAATATAGATAATTTGATATGAATGGGAAGCAAAGGGGGAGACAGTTGTTCATTCAAAGACTATCTAAATCTTACTGGTACCCATTATGGCTTATATTCAGGTTGGTTTCCAAATCCAGCTCAAGTGCTAATTACTCAAGATTTGTATTTGCATAGTCAGTTTGGTATCTCTACACTACACAGAGTAGGACGTTGAATTTTTGTTGGAAATTCATTTTGGAAAGAGCAAGTAGTTTAGCAGGACTCAGAGGAGTTTGCATACTGACTAGGAAGAAGGTGCTATGATAAATATCAGAAAGTAACAGTTCTTTATTAAACTCTCATGAAGTATTCACTCTCAAGACAGAGGAATAATTCTAGAAACACAATTTATCTGCCTTTTTTTCCAAGGCATTTTTCCAATCTTCAGTTCAGTAACTTGTTCCAATTTTGGTAAAGTGTTGCCAAAATATGTGACTTAAAGAATTCATTTCAGAGTACAAACTGTTGTTTCACTACCTCGTGATACATCTCCACAGTACATAATTTCAGTACATGCACTTTATTTAATCATGAAAGATGGTATCTATCACAGATAGGCACCAGTTAAATTTCAAACCTAACAGCTCTTCTGCTTACTTGTAATTATGAAGAAACAAACCATAGATCTTATCTGCCACTTTGGTGTAAATAAACCCTAGTGTATACATATTTACAATGGTATAAATGTAAAGGTACTGATACAGCTATCTCTCATCCAGAAAGAAAAATGAGCTACATCAGTGATAGGCACTGTTACACACCAATTGCACCCAGTATAAGGAACATACTAGTGTTATTGTTCTGGTAACATAAACCCACAATCCTTACTTCAAATTTTATGACACAACAAGAACTTTGTATAGGTCAGGCTTTATCTGAAAAGCCCATCTGGTTACCAATCTGCTTAGTGTAAAACAAGACTTACTAATATCAGGTAAAGAAGTGAATATATATTTCTTGGATGATATTTTATACTTGCACTGGAGTTTTGTAGATGAAGAAGTAGGCAGTACAGGGAAGGCAAGTACAGTGAGAGAAATCTGGGTTCAGCATCTTTCGTCAGATGCTTTGAAACAATTGCAGGATACAGAGTGGATCCAGAAAGAGACCTCAAAGGGATGCTGACGATTTCACTGCTTCATCTGTAACCTTGATTTGGTGGTGGAAACTCAGTCTGATCTTCAGAAGCTGTATGTTAAAGGCAGTGACAAGGAATTTACGTAAGTGCTGTTTATATTATAAGCAAAATATCTGAAGCACGAGGTGATTGAGGTGAAACTCTTCCAGCTTGCAAACCATGTCATTCTTCCTCATCGTAAACTGCACAACTCTTGTCCTATTTCCTGTATTGGTGGGAATAGGAATGTGCTAATTCAGTCATTTCCTTTTTGTCTTTACAAATAAAGTGCAGGTCAGGTCAGTCACAAGATTGGTTCTGTGCCATTCCAGTCAATAACAGCTCCTTGCCACCTAGAAATGAGAGCAATCATTTTACATCCATCAGTTAATCAGGTCATTGGAAAGGTAACCCAACACCCCTCAACCACCCAATGTCAGAGACATTAGGATGGACTCATCTGGATAGCTAATTATATCTTCTCAAAGGGAAAGGAACAGAATTGAGGTGCCCAAGTTTGGAGGTCAGTCTCCTTACCCTCCCTCCACTCTCTTCTAGGCAATAGAGAGTCCTCAGCAGCACCTGATTCAGAACAGGTACCCTTGTGTTGCCAAGGCTGTGGGGAATCTCCAAGATGGGTACAAGAATTAACCCTATATAACCAGAATGCTGGTTACTAAGCAATTTGCACACTCCTATACAGGGAGGCCTCTAATTAGGAACTCTGTGACTCTAAGACCCATCCAA
Organism: Caprimulgus europaeus; assembly: GCA_907165065.1. The sequence continues at coordinate 55,613,955 of OU015530.1, read as the reverse complement.
CTGGATCATTTCATTTACCAGCCATCTTTGCTCCTGACCTTGAAGTAGTCAATGGCTCACTTTAATGGCAATGTTTTGCTTTTCTTATGCTGAAGTTTTGCTTTTTCTCTGCCCTCATTCCTTCTTCAGTATAACACTAAAGATGTGTATTGAAAACAATGTTTCCAAATGAGTCCACCACATGCATCTTCACAAATACCTCCCACGCTTTTAATTCCTGGCTTAGTATTGGCTGATGCTACTCAGCTGCACACTCCAGGAATATGACCAACACTGGATGCAAAGAAGGTATCAATCCTGCATTTATCACCAAATGTATCTTCAAATCATGGCAGAAGACCAAGATCTGAACCAAGACTTAGAGAAATCAGGATGATGCTCTCCACTGACCTCACTGGGTTGAAGTGAGTCAACATACTGTACAGAGTCACTCACTGCATGAACTGCACCCTTGTCTGTGGCATTTCTCATGTTTGCAAGTTCATGGTCTGTATCTTCTGAGAACTAAACTATTGCATTGCCAGGGTCAAGTATTTATATCTTTTGAAAATCTGTCTCAGAGTACATGTGCCCAGTAGTAAGACATTAGTGATGGAGTGGAGACAACAGTGAGTTGCCAGAGCGCCTCATTCTTTTTGTCACTGAGGAAAGAATGTGTCAGCAGGGGTATGGCAGCTCAGTCCTTTCACTGTGCAACTCAATTAAGTGTAAAACAAAACCAAAAGCTGAATTCATGGAGTATTCAATACAAAGTCTCAAAGGAAGTGACAATCTGAAGGCTGTTGTGAAATTTTTCCTTCTTTTTTTTATTTTGCTGAGAAAATAAAAATAAAAAAGTTGAAGAAAGACTGTCCTCATCCCAGGACTTAGTAGTAATAAACAACAGTGATGGCTCACATCTTAAGCTACAAGCAGAATATATTTTATCTGGGGATATTCAACATCATCTGGCATTCACCAGTGGTGAGAGCTGTCCTTGAATATCACCCCCAGAACAACAAAATGCAAGTGGGAAGTACAATCACCACCTTCCAAACCCATTGGAGTTTTTAGGTAATGCCATCAAATCATCCCTTATCTTTGTGTAGAATCTTCCCAAGGCACCAGCTTCTATCTCACCAGGGTGATTAAAGATTTGAGAGGGATCCACAGAGGCCAAAAGATACCAAATGGAATCTGCTCGGAGATTACACTGTACTCTGCAAAAATATTGACATGCTGATACCATTTTTGCTGTTATGGCTTAAGATGCTGCTAATTGCTATGCAGCGAGGAACTGGCCTTTTAAAAAACATGCTTTTAATAAAGATCTTAAACAGAACATGATGATTTGAAGCAGGATGCAAGGTAACTTTCATAACAAACCTTAACTCCTGTGTTTATTTTCAAACCATCTTAGCTGAGTTGTTTGTAGACTGAAAAGCAGTCTCTGGCTTTTTGCTTTTATGGAGATGAATTCAAAACTTTTTTCACTTATTGAATCTGCACAAGAAAAGGTATCAAATAGTGAGGAACCTCACCCACAAGTGCTGAAGAAATCTTTTCTTTACAGACAGAAACAAAACTGTCCGGACAATTCAGCATGATAATTTCCCCAAGCTATCATGCCACAATGTAATTTGAATGGAACCCAGATTCTAGCTGCTGATTCAATTATAATTTATCAGATTACAACATGAAAAGTACATTTGATCCATCTGGTTCAACTACAACCTCACCCAAGGGTCATGGAGTTAACGGGAACCCAAGAGGAACTGAACTGTTCAGATCCTGAACAATGCTCAGCCTGGAATAACATTCAGAGAGTATCTCCTGTACTAATCATTTGGTATTGTTTGAGAGCAGACCAATAATTCAGGATGAAATGCTCATGGTCTGCTCTCCTCTTATCCTCTAAATTTCCACTGGATGTCTCACTTCAAAGTCAAACATTAGTTATGAACTAATGTATCATACAGCCCCACTACCACAGAGGAAAGCTGCTGCTAGAGGGTTAACAAAGTACACTGCTGAATTCAGATTATAATATCGGATCAAAGCCTTATTCCCCTCAGGCAGAGCTAACAGATGTTTTTTCTGCTACTGCAGAGAGATGCTGAGGATGGTGACTGTGATATAAGATTATTCTTCAGGGAAGAATGGGATAAGACGTCTGCACGACATTTCCCAAACAACCCAAGGATGCACATTCCAGACATCTCTTGGTCAGAATCAGACTGCTTCTACAGATGTCTAGGGCTGAAAGCCACAACAAAAGCACTTGTACAAACTCTTTGGTTGGCAGCCTGCAGGTTAAAGTGATATGTGTTGGTGATTAGTCATGCTAGCCATCTAGCTTTAAAGTCAAATCTTGCTCTTCTGACATTTTATAGAATAGGGACTAAAAATATGAGCCTCCTCATTCTGCAGAAGCAAAACAACCCTTCTCTGATAATAATAATAATAATAATGAAAAACCTAAATGCAGAAACAGTCTATTCCATATGCAGTTTTCCCTTTGGGAGAGGATAAGAGAACAAACAGCAGACAGATGTTAGGCATATAACTCAATGCATTACAGGACGGCAGTGTTCAGGTATTGGGGTAAACAATGGGCAAAGGCTTTCATAGATTAAAACAGAATTGAGTCATGGGAATGAAAGGAAAAACCCCAATCAATATTTGGAAACAACAGTTAACCTTCTCAGTTCTGATTGCTCAAACTGTTTAATTGTCCACACTGCCTGAGAAATTATCCTGCATTTTTTTATTAGAAAGGTTTGATAAGGAGCTTCCTCTTGAATGCTTGGTCAAAATAAGTACCAACTCTTTGTTTGTTTGCTTGCTCTAATAAAAATTAGTTTAGGAGTGTTCCCCATGGTTGTACAATAGAAAACATTTCATTTTTATCTTCCAAATTGTTAAAATATCAGTTAGTTCGGTTTGGTTTTACTTTTCCTTATATACTGTTTCATAGTTGGAAGAAAAAGTTCTTAAAACAAAAAGAAAAAAATATAATATGAAAAACCTTTAGCAGCAAGGCCCATGCTTAAATAAATACACTCACAACAAATGGAGAATACTGAAAACAAGGAACCAGACTGATCAGGGTAAATCAGAGAGTCCTGAGAATGGTACAAACAAAATAAATTGACACTGGAATTTGCTGGTAATTTACTTCTCCAATAGATTAAAGCAGGGAATTTAAAATAAACAAACAAAACTATTACAAAAACTGTATAACTTTGATACAATGCCAGGAATGGAAGAAATTCTAAGAGCAACATAGCTGCATGAATTAATGCATTATTCACTCCCACTGTGCAGGCTTCTGAGGCTATATATTATTTATTTGAGTTTGTAGTCATGCATAAGCGTCACTGTAAGGGAGGAATCAATCTATATATGTGCAGGGAGCCTGGACCAATGTCACTGCTGTCATGTTACAGGATGCCTCTTCTACTTTTCTGTAATTTTATAAAGGCAGCTCTGCATGAACACACTGTTTGGCAGCCACTGTCTTTTTCTTTTTCCCTTTTTTTTTTTTAGTGTTTTTTTACAGGACAAATTGTGGCAAGGAAAGGAGGGAAATTACAAGAGAAATCTGAAGCTACTTGGCTTGCTGATTTAACAAATGTTATGGTCTTTAACAATGAGGCTTTTACTTCTTGCTCCAAAGATATTCAGATAGCGGCTTTCAAAGTTGTGCTGATGGAGTTGATATAAAGTTGATTTTTCTACCCTGTTAAGTTTCTCCATTTTGCATCTTTCCTGTCTCACTAAACTTGAAATGTTCTAAATAACTTCAGTATGACTTGGATAAACTGCTTACAAGTCCATCATTTAATAGCATGTAGACCTCAAAATGGCCATGAAATTCCTAACATGACAGGAACCAGCCTTGTCTTTAAGGACAGAATATGACATAAGAATTGCCAAGAATGACTTCACAAAATGGTGCTTTGTGATCTTGAGAAACTCTGTGCTTCCTATAGACACACTGAAAGTTTGAGAAAATTGAGACCACTGAGCACAGGGTTTCATGCATCGAGAATGGTACCCAAGTCCCTCAGTGCAATTATATTTTTCAGAAAAGACTGATGAAGATGGAAGAAATTTTCTCCTTTCCTCATTATACCTCTACAATAGGAATCAATAACTTTTGGGAATCTCAGTTTAGATGTATCGAAATCAAGTTGTGCTCTGAAACTGAATTTGGCTTAGTCAGTTCTTGATGATGTAATGAAAGTTCCTTTAAGAATGAAGTTAACATCTTAGTTTGATGTTAACTACAATAACACACCATTAAATGTATAATGCATATTCCAACACTCTGGCCTATTCAGATCCTATTTAATTATAAGCAGCAATTTTGCAAGATTACCTGCTGTAATATATTTTACCACACTCCAGCCTTACACATTATTCATATTGACATCTGAATATATCTATATGAAAAACTATAGTTTCACTTACTTTGTCCTAATACAGTGCTCAAGTGGAGGAGTAAGATCATTTTCTTTCTCTTCAGCGCACATCTGAGTTGTGTCTGCAGAGACATATCAGACATTATTAGTGGCTGGAGCATATTTCTATTCATATAGAATACCAAAGTAGCTTCTAGGAACTCCACCCATGGAAGTGACGGACTATCACTCACACTGTAAATCTCCCAGCTCACAACAGGCACGTACTCACTTTGGACTGAAATACCACAGAAAGCGAGAACTTCTGGTACTCAAATGCTCATGTCATGCTCTTGTTTATTTCATCTGAGCAGAGTGAACACAGGCAGGGCCAGGAATGCTCAGAGTAGCTACCATGATTACAGCTCTTTGCAAATAGCATAGGCTTTATAGCTGACCGTAGAGTGGACAATGTGGCACTCACGGCTTTGTCATCTCTTGAACTCTTGTAGCTTGAGGTCTACTGCCTGTTCATGTGATGGCATGCTAAAGGCTGAAAGGAAGTGACTCAATGTGAACTTGCTGTTGGGAATGATCCCCAGATTGTGCCCAGTATTAGTTGTTTGGGGTTAGTAACTTGCTTAGAATTGTGCTGACTAGTTAAAAGTAAGGATGATCATGGGACAGTGTTCAGACTCATGCCCTGACTCGGGTTAGTTTGCTAATACAGAGTTGATTTCAAGGAAAACATGGATTAGAAAGTGAAAAAAAAATATGCTGGAGGGCTGTTATGAGGTTTTTATTTTGTAATTGATGTCATAATTACTAAGAAAACAATTTTTATTACTCAAATGCTAAGGTGAGTGGTAGTCCTACCCTAAGAGAAATAGAATAGAAACCCCAAGTCCAGTGCAGACTGGGTTAAGAGTCCTTCACCCTGGAAAAGAAGCTTCTCCCTTGACTCTCGAGAAAGCAGTGCACATATGGGAGAAGACAGAGTTGTGCTGGATATAAAAGAGCGACCACAGGCTGTGAGCATTCCTTTGGGATGGAGAGGCAATTGCACTGTTCCGGGGAAAACAGAGAGGTCAGTGTCTCAGACACTGGATCTGTCAACAGTGAAAGTAGTCGCTGAACTTCCCAGAGAGAAAACATCCTGCGACCAGCTTGGATGTCAGTCTGCTCAGCTGTTTCCTGTTTTGGAGTAAACCATTTTAAACTGTAACAGACTAAGGGGTTTTTTTTTATTATTCTTTTCTGTCCATCATCCAGCCAATGGGCAGGTTGTGAGCAACAAACGATGCCAAGACAGGGTGTAGGATACGGGTTTGCTTCAGTGAGACTGATATAGACAGGATGGGAGGCAATTACTTCTTACATTCATAGCTGCCAGTCTCAGCTATATCTGGCTTCCTCATGTCATAGAGAAGACCTGGCTCTCCCTTGCTTGTTGATCTTCTCAGTACAAATACATGCAGAAAGCTCTGAGTGATTGTAAGGGCCAGAGTAGTAGGAAATGGACAATATTTAAAAGTACATAAAGCACCAGTAGTTTTCTCCTAGGTCCTCAGAAACAGAAGTACACAGGAATCTTTCAAGTTTCAAAGGGCCTCTTTTATCCTAATACTGAAAAGTTTATAATAGTTCATTAGAGGTCTCCAATAGTATCTGGAACCCTCTAGGAATTCCTGATACCAATGTTCTGGATCTTCTCATAGTAAGAAGCAACAACTACTGTCCTGACCGTAGTACTGGTAGCAGGATAGGCATATTCTAAGCAAAGGGTAGTGTCAGCACAATTAATAGACAAACCTGCTGTTTAGGAGGTATGATGCATACAGGTTCATAAGAGTGGAATTTGAACAGGCAATAACTGAGAGAAGAAATAATGTTCATAATTTAAAGAGTAACCTTAGGAAGTGATGTTTTATTAATGACCTTTCCAAAAGACTTTTGCATATTGGAACAATCTCACCTTAACTGTGGGAAAACACTGTTCTGAAAGAAAGAGTCATAACCAATATACCAGCTTTCCCTAGAAGCTGCCTCCAGTATGTGAACCTCTGTTAATTTCACTGCTACCTTCTGTGGGATCTGCAAAGGGGCTGAGGATGGTGTCTATGGCTCTGGAAGAATCTTATGAGAAATTCAGTTATATTCTTTTGAGCAATTATTCAGCTGCTTTTTAGAAAACATTTTTAAAAGGATATTGAGTTGAAGATATGTACAAAAATTCCCTATATAAATGATAACATAGGTAGGCATTAACTGCATATGTTAGAAAGGAGGAGCAGTATCTGTCTAAGCAGTACAACATGCTCTTTCTCTTTCATACAAGTGCTCTCCGTTGCATATAACAAAAATCCTGGAATCTCCACTCAGTCCCTAAATAGCTGACAGAAGAACATGAGCAAAATGCAGAGGGTTATTAATTTAAATACACTGGTTTCTTTTCCTTCTCTGCCTATCAAAATTTCCTACCCCAATGGAAAAGATTAAAGAACCTTTGTCTACTTGGGATAGTATGTTGAACCCACTAGCAGGCATTGCCTGCTTTTAGAAAGGAACTTCCTATTTCTCTTCTACATTTTGGCAAATGGTTGAGAGTATGAGAAGCAGGGCAAACTCTCAATATAAAGTGGCAGTTGCTATTACCCCCAAAATATAATTCTACTCTTTCTTTCTGGCTTTTTTGCCTTTCTTACTTAGTGTAATTTCAAGATTCCCTGAAATGTGACCTTGTTTGTAATCTTCCTAATTATAAACAAGATTCTCATATCAAGGAATTCACCATCTTGCTAGTGAAAAGCAAACAACTTTGCTAACCAGCACCAATGAGATGTGGCTGTGCAGCACCCAGAACCTCATGTCATATCTCTAGAGAACACTGCCTAACCATCATAGCTTCTTGATTTTTCCACAATGAAAATATCAGTAATAGTTAGCATTCTGCTATTCCCATCTGGTACTGTGTGCATTGTTTAGATGTATGACCAGTGTTACCTTTTGGATGTAAAGTATTTTCAGTTTTTCTCCAGACCTAACAAAGGATTACTGTACAGCCAGAACTGGGAAAGAGTTTCCCTGGAATGATGAAATTATTTGCATTTTACAGCCTTTTGCAGAATTTCACAGATAACAAAAGATTTACTAGGGCACATATCTGGAAGAGGCTATAGCCACAACAAAAAGGTATCTACCTCTCAAGGCAAGTTTAGTCTTTGAAGAGAAAAATACAGATATGTCGTAATAGGTTGAACAGTAAAGAAAAAAATGTATACATACTCTGAGCACTTTCTCATCCAGGAATCTCAGAGTGCTTGGTAGCTCTGGATTTTGGAAATATTACTGATTTTTTACTGATGAAAAGATAGATAAGGACACTTGTTTTGGACTGTACGTTACATGATACAACACAATAGAAAAAAAGTATCACAATCTCTCTAGTCCTGTGCTGAACTATATCATCTGTGTCACCTACAAAGAACCTTCTATCTGGGACAGACCATGTGGGAATCAGTTGGCAACTACAGTCCTGCAAAGGTTAAGCATTTTTTTTGAGGTAATATATAATGTGATTACTACAATAGAATGACAGAATTTTAATTAAAATAAGAGGATAAATAGCAGGCAGAAAGATGATTGAATTCACCACCAAATCTCATGAGATGCCCCCAGAACTCCCACCACACCAAGAGTTTGCCACATGGCCTCAATTAGAACATACAACATGCATGTATAACTCATCCTGTTCAAGAACCAGAATGTAGGTGCAAACAAGGAATACAGACAGCTTATTTTTAAAGAGTGGACTATAATAGAGTGGCTCCTTAAGATTCAGAAGGAATTTGATTAGATTGTATAAATATATTGAAGAAAAGAAAACAAAGGTAAGTAGGATATTATTAGCAAATAGGAGTTTAGTGATCAAGAATATCTCTAATAAGGTGATAAGTAGGAGCTTTCTAAGCACCAAATACTTCTTGTTGAAATGCCTTCCAGTTGGAGAAATCTGTAATTACTGTAAAAGCAGCTGCATAATTTGGCATGGTTTCCTGAAAGAATGAGTGTAAGAAGTTGGAAGATCTTTTGCATGCTTGTGTTTCCAGGTATGCTTACAAGCAGGTAAGAGACTAGACTTTGTTAGCAGATTCCTGCCATCTTCTGAAGTAGTTGGTTTTGGAGGCAAGGATTTCATGCTTCCTCACCCTCTCTGCCCATTTTACTACAGGCATGTAGGGTTGAGGAACAGGAGAGTTACACTTTTGTCTATAGACACAAAGTGAAGGAGAATGGGAGTAGTTAAATGTGGTTTACAGTCCTGGGAGCATGAATAAGCCAGATCACAATCTGTTCCTTGGAAATGTGTTTCAGTGAAAGATTCACCAGTCTTTATAAAGTAGCATATGCTCACTTTTAACCCTCTCAAGAGCTTATCCTCAAAATCTCCTTGTGAAATCTAATTTCCCAATTAATAAACAAAACTAATTTTGGAAATTAGGAAACAGGCACAGAAATAATATTTAATGTCTGAGACCATCATTGTTTGTATTATTGGATTCTTCTTTCTGATGTGATGCTGTTGCCACCACCAGAGATGAAATGCAGAGTTACTGAGTTGTACCTACCAACCGTTAACCGTATTTCTTCTTCCTGGTTGGCCAAGCCATCATAATAATATAGATCAAATCTCTGCTCTGTTTTCCAGTCACCTAGTAAATCCTTTTCCAAACAAAAAAGCACACTGAAGTGGCTTTCACTGCATACCAACCAAATTGGGTATTTAGGGGTCTTCAAGTAACAACCAACCTATAAGAAAGATACAAAACATTAGAATATCATGGGGAGCAAGGAAAAAACAATTCATTGTGGAAAACATGAGATGAAGAAGATCACTTACTTATTATAGTCTACAAACATTAATGAAGGCTCATTATACACTGCTGATGAAGCAGACCAGGATAACTCTGGTAAATCATGGAACATGCAAAGCAAGTATCTGGTCTTGAGTTACAGACAGGTAATGAAATCCAGCTGTAGTATCCTTACAGCAAAAAGAACATATCCCAGATGATCAGAACCACAAGAAATCCAATCCTCTGCAATAGCTACGAAACCACAATGAGTTTAGGTCAGGAATGCTACATGAGATCAATAGGAGACCGTGCTCTTATGCAACAGTACCTGGAAGCCAGGCTAGAGAATTTATAGGATCTCAGGTGACATGATATAAATCTGTGTGGGCAACTCAAATGACCCCTAAATCTTTTCTTGTATTAAGAATATAATACATTCCCTTCATTTCAGCATCTTCTTCTAGCTTCACAGTCCAGATAAGTAAAATATTTTCATCTACTAGAAGATAACAACAACAGAAGGACTTGCTTTGATTCATTATTCTTAAAAATGAAATATTTTCAGCTGAAATGGTTGGACTTGGTGATCTTAAAGGTCTTTTCCAACCTAAATGATTCTATGGAAAAAAAAAAAAATCAATTATTTCTTTACCAGATGCCTTTCTTTGAAAGTTTGAAAGTATCCTTACTTATAAATATCCTAAATAGTCTGTATTAAATTGCATAAAAAATATTTTAACATTCATTACTGATTTGAAGTATTATTCATAAATCTACCAGATATTTTAAAATGTGGGCTACTACAGCAATTTTTTGGATTTGTAATTTCTTCTATCTATGTATGTATCCATTTATCAGTTTAATCCATTTTTTCTGCTGCTTCACCTCATAGCCTTTAAGGTTCAAGTCCAGCAAAAGATTGAGGCTGCTTTTATATATATTTAGGCTCATATCTATAATTTCTCATGGAATTTATGTTTTAAGGTAGACATATATATGCTTTAATACCTGGGGAAACATATCTATGGTTTTGAAACTTAATATATGCTGATATAAAGTGAGCAATGGAAGTTTCCTGCATCCCCTGAGGTCAGCAAATATGTTGTAGTGTTTTCTTCATCTCACACTAATGTGTTCTGAGACAGATATCATCTTCCTATTGCATGCTGCTGCTTTAGAACTGCAGTGTCAGTTAATGATTTTAGCCCCTTCAGTAGTAAATAATAGAGCAAAAATAGTGATTAGATTGTTTAATGTAGTAAAGAAACCTTATTTCTCCCAGCTGGGATTTTAATATTCAGCTACAACAGATATTTATTATTAGCTATATTCCTGTCATTGAAAGCTGTATTCTAAGTTCCAAGTAATACTGTTTTGTTTTTTTCTGCAATTGAATTGTTTTTTTGTATCTTTAATAAATTGCTCAGGGAAACTAAAAACTAAAATAAAACTTTTTGCTTTCAGTGGAATTTTTCTGACTATAGCTCTGCTTATTATTCTTATAGTAGAAAGAATTACTACTGTGCAGGATGCTGTGTACAACCATCTTTATTTTATCTCCAGTTTTACGTACCCTTTGCTAAACAGATGTTGCATGGCTGGTATGCAAAATAAGGAATGGCAACCAAGTGTGCAAATATATTTGCATAGAAATACAAGATCAGTTTCTATCTCCATAATACAGATGCATGGATCAAAGAAACTCTGCTAGTTTAGAGGCTTCAGTAGTTTTGAAGAGGTTTGCATAGTAATATGGTAGGTGATACAATTTACAATGCTATCTTTACCTTCACCAGGGATTTAAATCATGCCTCAGCATATGCAGTGGGTGCTCGTGGAAACTGGAAGACTTTTTAACAGAAAAATTCTCATACATGTTTTCTACATATAGATTTGTGGATGCAGCTTCTACAGTACAGCACTCAGTTCTTCACCTTGGGCATGCAGGTGCAAATGTCACCCCATATACTGCTAAAAGGCAGAAGCTGACATATGTGCTGTTGTAAATAAAAGTCTAAACAGCATAGTAAGTGATAAAGAGTCTGTGGGGTTTGGGGTTTTTTTTATTCTTGAGATTTAGAATTTATATCTGATGTGTTATATGAGTACAAAATCAACTATCTTCCCCAATGAGAATTTCTTCTGATGTTAGGTAACAAGTCTCTAGCTAATTAAGTAACTGTTCCCTGACTCATTACTTTGCTAATATCTATTTAAAACAGCCTTTTACACAACAGTTTTGTTTTTTATGTAAATTCTTGGCTTAAAAGTACAGAAAATATTTCACAAGCTTACAAAAATATTCATAAGAGGAGTTATCAAGAAGGGAAATACGCAGATGCAACAAAAGATGGTAAATTAGAGGGATACGGATGAAAAGATTTGGTCTTATAAACATGCATATTTTAGTGTGCAGATAAATCAAAGCCAAAAAGGAACAGAGGAACAGCCAGTCTTCTCCTAAAAATGTTCTTCCTACATATGTCTGGTAAAGCAACTTCCAAGCTTCATCAAACAACATTTTACAAAACAAGATCAGAGATACAGAACTGCTTCAAAGCACACACATCCACTCCAATTCCTACTCGCATGAACAGTCCTATTGAAGTCAGGACAAATTGTTCAGATGAGTAAGGTCTGTAGGAACATTTTCCAAATATGTATAGTTTTCAATTACAATGCTTGCAGAAGAAGGCGAGGGCATGAACTTTTAAGACAATAAGGAGAGTATAAAAACATCGCAGGTCAAATCCTCATCTCCTATGAAAAGGGAGAAGTCTTCATTTCAGTTACATTAATTATATCAGTTGAGGATTAGCTGCTGCCTTTAACATCAAGTTGCATTCCAGCTGTTGGCTGGTCACTGCAGGTTTGCTTTTCCCCACAACCTCTGGCCACTATCATCACTTTCCTGGGGCTTCTGGCTCTCCAGATACCTCTCATTATTCCTACACTCCAGTTTTAAGGACAAATAGCATAGGATGTTCTTTTTATCCATAAGGCTAAAATTCCTTCCTCTCCCCAAACATGTTACTTTGTCTAGACTTCCTATAAGGAACATCCCTCTCCCACAGCATTCCCCAAATCATGTCCAGATTTTTTCCTACAAAATACAATATGGAACCATGCTATTGTGAGGATTCCTGTGCCTCCTTCTTCAAGTACCAGTTGTTGAGTGGACTAAAAGTATGTCCCCATTTAACTGGTCCAGCTGGTGACTGGTAAGCGCTTCTTCAATTGCCTGGCCAGGTTGGTTGGTGGCAGTGATCCTGAAATATAACAGGACCCTGAAGCAGGACAGGGAAGAACAACTATGAACAATGTTCTGACTCCTCAGGAAACCCTTTAAACTCAGAGTGAGTGTCATCCAGCAAGCGCTTGCCAGAGACTGGGGCCCTTCTTTCCAGCTGTTGTACACTGCCCTATGAACATAATGCTGGCTCTGACTTCCAAATACAAATCAGGGATATGTGACTTGAATCTATTTTATTAAATATTATTATTTTTGTTAAGTGTTCAACAGCTCTATTTCTACTTTGCATAACATAAAAATAATCTCTTTTTTTTCTGCTTGCAGTATCATAATGCATTAAAAAGTAATTGTGCAATGCTATTCAAATATTTGTTTTCAAACATGCTCATTAATCTTCTTCAGTCAAAAAAAAAAAAGGTAAAGAAGGGAATGAATTAGGTGTCATTTCATGATGCATGTTTTCAATTCCTATGGAGACTCCACTAACCCTTGTGGCCAGGAAGGCCAATGGCATCCTGGGGTGCATTAGAAGGGGTGTAGTCAGTAGGTCAAAAGAGGTTCTTCTTCCCCTTTACTCTGCCCTGGTGAGGCCACATCTGGAATATTGTGTCCAGTTCTGGGCCCCACAGGTCAAGAAGGACAGGGAACTGCTTGAGAGAGTCCAGCGAAGAGCCACCAAAATGATTAAGGGAGTGGAACATCTCCCTTATGAGGAAAGGCTGAGGGAGCTGGGCCTCTTTAGCTTGGAGAAGAGGAGGCTGAGGGGGGACCTCATTAATGTTTATAAATATTTGAAGGGTGAGTGTGAGGAGGATGGGGCCAGGCTCTTCACAGTAACGACCGATGATAGGACAAGGGGTAATGGGTGTAAGCTGGAACACAGGAGGTTCCGCTTAAATTTGAGAAAGAACTTCTTTACAGTAAGGGTGACAGAGCACTGGGACAGGCTGCCCAGGGAGGGTTTGGAGTCTCCTTCACTGGAGACATTCAAGACCCGCCTGGACGCCTTCCTGGGTGAACTCATCCAGGTGTTCCTGCTCCGGCAGGGGGATTGGACTGGATGATCTTTCGAGGTCCCTTCCAATCCCTAATATTCTGTGATTCCTCTGCCTTAGAAATCCCTTAAGAATGCTCATAAATTTCAGGGACACAATTCCCATCTTTGGAAAATGTCAACCTTTCAAACACAAGCACCTTCAAAGGGCTCGTTTGCAACACCATGGGTGGTCTTTTTCTGCATCTGACTTCAGGGTGTATTTGCACATTGGTGAAATTAAATCTACAGACAAATATTTATTACTGGAGACTTATTTCAATATATCTGCCAGAATGAGAGTATGGAACTTCACCATTCAGATTTTATTTGCTCATTGAATAAAGCTATCTTTTGGCATGTGTATACCAAAAGAAACAAACAAGAAATATAACCTAGATTCTGTGTCTCTCAGACTCCATTAAACAATTTCCCTTGAACAGAAACAAACATTAGGTTATCATTCCTATGCAGTGGCCATGATTCCAAGAAGAAGAGAAGATGATATCTAAACCAAGGGAGATCACTGGATATGACTAATGTGGTGGCATTTTTCTCCAGGAGCTTTGTTCTCATTTAACATAATTTCATGTCCTTGCTTGTTGAATTTTTTTTTTTAAATTAAAATTACATTCTGTTATAGTGCAAACTTCAGTCATTTCTTGCTTTATATTTGTTCACCTGATTACAGTCAAATGCTTATTTCCCAAAGTAATCATACAGTGCAGTACTCATGCCCCTGTGATTCCACAAAGGTCTAGGTTGTGTCAAACTGAGTAATTGCTAGTTGTACTGAATCCAACAGGATTGATAGACAAAAGAATAATTGCAAAAAGCTTTCACAGTCACAGGCCACAGCTTATTGTTTGTTCTGTCAACATTGTTCCCCTGCAATTGCAATGACCTTTACTGAATTAATATTAAACAATGTTCCAACAGTGTTAAGACTGAAGTATCAGTGGTGTAAAACCAGATATCCTTGCAATAGCCCTTGGATGATCAAGAACACCGCTGAATCAATTCACCTACTCCACCAGCTCTATTTAACCACGAGGCCAGCCATATCACTATTATATTTGCATATGGTTAAGGGATGCTGTGAGGGTAAAATTATTGCCATTAATACATATTTGATTTCAATCAGATTAAGAAAAATAAAATTAATTTTAACAATATCTAGAGTATTGTGCAGAGTATGCACAATTTAATGACCATGTCAAGTCAGGCAGAAATTGAAGTGTTTTTAGTCAGATATTTATAAATTGTAGTAGAAAACTCTACTGCTATGTGAGAGCCCCAGATAATTTCCCTGCAGTTTTGAATCTTTTTTGTTGTAGAAAATCTTACTACATAAATATTTCAGGATTCTTTCTAATGATGAATTGGGGGGGGAAAAGGGCAACATTAATGAAGAAAAAGAATAGAAAGAGATGTGTTTTTAATCCTAGGACAACCAAGACAAAGAAAAGACTCCTGGAAAGCACTGGCTTTTGACTAAAGTTCTCTTATGCAGCCACAATATAAAGGAAGACAGCAGTTGTGACAAGGCAAATAGACTTCAGGGCACCAGGTAGCCTCAGGATCTTTTCTTTAACCTTATTCCATTCTGCTACTTTTCTGGCCTGTCCCATCAAGTGAAGAAATGTTGAGGGAGATTCAGACCCTCTTTTAAGCTTCAGCATTTTGCCATTCCCTCAATACACATGGAGGAGTTTCTAAAGCATTTCAATACATTACTTCATTGCAATGATGAAGACAGGTCAAGGTTCAGACCACTTAACTCTTCAGCATCTGCTTCTAGGCCCTCTAACTTAGGTTGGCCCCTAGCTTAGGTTGGCTTTGGCTGTCTGTAAAATCAAGCAAGGAATAGATGGGTATTGTCAGAAATTTGGACCCCTCTGTTCATCAGCTATGAAGGGAGTTGGATGGACTCTTACCCCAAGCAGTTTCAGTTTATAAAAGACCTGAAGTTAGATGGGATAAATCCAGATCCAAATGCAGGTATTTATAATCTAGAGACATGTGGAAAATATTTCACTTATCATTTTCTGTTTTGTCTGTTTGCAAAGCATGCAGAACTCTTTTAAACATGTGGGATTTGTTATTCTTATTGTCTTAAATAAAACCTCCGTGTTTCTATTTTATTTGGAAGGAGGTTGACAAGAAATCAATGCCAATCTCCTAGCAACCGTGACTAGCCTCTGGGAAAATAACTGTCCATGGATAACTAGAAGGACAATAGGGCTTCATTAAAGAAAATTTCATTCTCTTTACAAAGGGAGATGCGAAAACAAGGAATGAAGAACAGACTTTTTAACTGGTCAATGCCTTGTCAGCCTTGTTTCAGTCAAACTTGTATGTATCACATGGTTTTGCCCACAGTGGTATTCACAAATGCCTTATATAAATAGCAGGGTCCCTTGCTGAACACATCTACACAGCACAATATCTACCACATACTCATTACTGAAAAATAAGTGGAAAATTAAAACCAACCATCAATTTCCATTTCACTCATGCATATTTTTGGTTGGTTTCTTAAATGAGATGGTTAAAAAATTCTTTTTAAACCTCCCCCTCCGCAACCCAACCAATGACCTGGCTTGAATCCAGTCCATCTGACTGAGAAAGGCTCTTGTTTAGCAGACATATTTCCCAGTGAAGAGGGTTATAGGAAGGACGGTCCACAGGGCAAATAAACAGGTGAGGTGCCAGAAGACAGAGTATGTGTGCTGAATTTAAAAATTCAAGTAGGCCTTGTTATAGCACAAAGTGTGCTGGTTTCATCAAAAGGACCAAAGATAATATTTCCCATCTGTGGAATTTTAATGAATAAATTATGTTTATGTATTTTTCTCTCTCTTTTAAAAATAGGAAAAATGAGCATAACTTCTTTGTCAATGCCACATTCTCTCTTCATTTTCAGAAATGCAAAAACTAAAAGGCATTAGTCTCTTGAAATGCTGACAGCTGAGGCAGAGACTTGGACATTGTCAAAAATCAGAGTAGGGTGAGTTTGGGAGGTCAGATAATAGAAGGTTTAATTACTATAGTAGGACAAGTTAAAAGCAGGAGAGAATCAGTGAAGACAAAGAATCAGAGTCAAGGTTTCAAAGAGACAAATAACCTTGAATATTTCCATTACTACATGTACAACAGCACATATCTAAAGTGGCTTCAAAAAGCATTTCAGAAGGCTGGCCAAATTCATCAGCCAGTATTGCACTAATTAATTAACTTTATTCTAAAATGACAGATTCAGAAGCTCTGTACTGTCTTTCCAGTTCAGACACTAGCTTAACTGGATGACTTCTTGGGATAAGTACTTTGTCTTTCATTCATGTGTTACCTCCCCGGTAATATAGTAATGATACTTGACTTTTGCAAAGCACAGATCTATTCATAGGAAATGGCAGGTAAATGCTAAATATTGTTATTATCATTATTAATGATAATACTTATAATAATAATAGTATCTTTAAAATTCTTCAGATGAGAATGTAGATTATTTTTCTCTTTTGTCACTGTTAGTTTCTTAAATGATCTGTTAAAAATACAAAGAGCATTTGTTTCCATCTGTTTCTACTTTTAAAATCACAATAATTTTTGAAAAGAGTATCTTATCATTCAAAGTTTTTTCAACAGCAATTTTAATGCAGCATTAAGGCCAAAGACCTTGCCCCAAATGCAGGGACTTTCTCACTCATAATGTCTATAATTGGCCGTGTCCACTTCTGTGCCTCACCCTTTTCTCTGTGGTCTTGTCCCTGCTGCAGAAACAATTCAGCTTCTGTGAGACTGCTGCTAAACTGCTGCATGCTGCAGCCCAGCAAACAGAGGAAAACTTGCACCACTTTTATGTGGGCTGACCAGCTGCTGGAAATGTTTCTGTTGCTTAAAAAGCTCTAAAGGAGTCCCAGGAAACCTAAAATCTTAATTTAGGCTTTTTAGTTAAATGTGTAAGATCAGATGGAATTAATACAGCTTAAACATGGGCTTAGTAAGAAAAAAATCCAAAGATGTGTAGCTTGCCTACTGAAAAGTAACAGAATTTGACTTTTAGCTTCTTTTCATTAAAATATGGAATCTCACTATGAAACTAAATGTTAGCACATGAAATATACTGAATGAATCCATCTGTCATTGTGAAACAATTCGCAGTAAGTAATCACATTACAAAAAATATATTGAGTATGGTGATATGTTAGGACCAAGAGTGATGATTAGATATTAACAATTCCAGACAAATTACATGAAGCACACATTTTTCCAATCAGCACATATAACACTTTCAGCATGATCCACTGAAAGAGATTACTGGATCAGCAACAAAGGGATTCTTCAGGCAATCACTAGGAAAAAAGGGACTGACCATTTTGTTTCGATTTGCTACTGCTGAAGTTTGACAGAAGGATTAATTCAGTTCTCATGCCCTCATGATATTTTCAATCCAGAAGACATACCAAGGAAATTGCAGATTATATACAAATACTCTACATGTTAGACAAGGGAGATAAAATGGTATAGAAATCTTTCTCTATGTGGATTTACAGCATCTAGGCTGGAATCTTGCACATCTCTTCCTAAATGCGTTGGTAATTGGAAGAAGTCTAGAGTGGAGCAATAAAAATAAGCTTTGGACAGGATGTAGTGATGAAAAAGGGAGGAACTGTTACATCAGCTTGCAAATGTCTAGCGGATGGGGATGAATTGTTTAGAGGGCAGGCTGGAATAGAAGTAAGAATTATAATCATAGGAAACTAAGTAAATGAACAGTCAGATTTAATATTAGCACAAATTGCGTAGTAGACATCAAAATCTCCACATTTGCAGGTACCTCCAAATCTCTCTTTGCACTTCCTCATATTTTAAAGTAGAGAAGTGTGAGAAAAAAGGTAAGATCACAGTTATATGCACTACAATCAACTAACAAATAGCCATCTGAACAAAAAGGCAGGAACTTTACGGATAGAGATTTTTAAAAGAAAGCCTACTATATAACAGGACATAAAAATATCCTTAAATATTCCCCTGAGAGATTGGCTGGATATGACCTGAAGGGAGTTTTCCAACTCTTATGTCTATGATTCATCATATATCATCCACAGGATTTTCTTACTCCTGGAAACAAAAAAAAAACCCCACCAAAAATGACAGTCCTTTTCCATTACTGGTTTCAGTTACCATCCTCATAGTCACAATGTAATTGGATGCTGAATCCACTTACCGAAACAGAGAGGAAGAAAAGAGTCACTTTGAAAAACTTACAGGCAAATGTTACTCTCACTTCCACTACTGCAAACTATTAGTAATATTTATTGTTTTCAAAATCTTTCTAAACTTATATCTTTGTAACGGAAAGCAGGATCTAGCCCTTCATGCTGAAGTCACAGTGGAGACACCTCAGGCTTGAGGTGAGGTCCAAGTCCACCGGAACCTGACTTTTGTCCTAGTCCTAAGGCAGGCATTGCAGCATGCAGGGAGGCACATGAACTGAAACACAGAGCACTCACAGATGTTCTTAATACAAAGCAAGACAATCTGCATCAGAAGCCTAACTAGTGTAGTCTGAAAAAAAAGGAAACTACGTCTACTGGAGTTTCTGTAACTGATTAAGAGTCACCAGCTTGGAAAACAGATCACTGCTCATGAGTGCAGCTTCCTTGCAAGAGCACAGTAGGAGAAGAAACAAATCCCCTTCACTGTATAATTTGCAAAATAAGTGGAAGACAGTGTCTGATTCGCTGGGTAACTTCTTCTTTTATTTTTAGAGGGCAGATGGAAAAGAAATAGCTCTTACCTGCACTGACCTCACTTACCATTTTGCTACTTCGAAGTCATTTTCCTCACTAGAGAGTGGAAAAAATGCTACAGTGGTACATAACCATTTTTTGAGGTTTTAAATGTTACACTGTTTATAGAAAGGGACACAGAAGCTAATTTATTTTTAGTCCAGTTTGTTCTGAATTAATCTGATTTGGATACACTGATATGCTGTCTTTACTGAATTTAAGCCTTATTACAATCTGGTGAATAATGTAAAGGATTGCATTAATTAAAAATAACAAAAATTATAATTTGTCAGTTATAGGAAAATGTAACCAGCTTTAGCCATGTGGGAAACAGTTAAAATCAAGCTTTGTTTTCAGTCACACATTTATATTAGATCAGTACAAACAAATTCTTTGCTAATAACTTTCGATTTTTATAGAGGCACTGACTGCAAATCCAGATGGGGCCATCACAATTATCTAATCTTGCTTCTAGCACAAGCAACAGAATTTCAAATAATATCCTTGCATCAAACACAGTATTGTCTAAGACAGAACATGTCTTTAGAAAAGATGTTCATCTTGATGACAAGGTCTGTTGATGGAGAACCAGTGAAATCCTTATAGAAGATTTTCCAGAGGTAAATTAATGTCTGTCACTTCTTTGAAATTTTTGATCTAGCTTTTCATTTTCATGATTATTACAATTAAAATACTAATTTCAAAGATAAGTTAAAAGTAACATTCCCATGACACTGACAGCTATTTTAATTGTCTATTATTTTCTTTACTGCTAATACAATATGACCACCATTGCAGCACGGAGCAGAGGATTCAATCAGTTTGGGTTCCTGTCAAATAGGAACTTATGAAAAAGCTGAATACTTTGAGTTTCATGTCCAGATTCAGCTTATATGCCATGACTAAGATATAGCTGTCTGCAGGTGAGCTGGGTGTCTCAACTTCACTAGAATCAGTGTAGATCCAGTGAATACAGTCAGGGGAATTTGTTTAGTTTAGCCTAGAGTACACAATTATGTTTAGTCAGCTGAACAGCTTTCGGCTCCACAGACTGCACTGAGCACATCCTAGTTCATGTATACAGATCTGTACAGTAGCCACTCCAATAGAAGTGTGTTAGTTTGTAAGCTGGCTCCCACTTCAGGAGATCAGTTAGAAAACAACACAGGCACATAAGATTTGAGATGTTCTAGACTACTCAAGTCATTTACCAAGGGGTGGCAGTTGTGACATAGAGCCTGCATCCAGAAGGGAGACCACACTCTGACTTGGGGCATCTAAAACAGCACTAGAGGGAGCAATTGAATCAAGTCCATAATTTCCTAGCTGCTAAACTCACTCCAAACCAATTTTAAATGTAATTGTTTTATTTTTAATTAAAATCATAAGAATGGAAATCATACCTGGCAAACATCATAGTGCTCGAAGAGGGACAGCAAACCAATATCACTGCGGCTTGTGATACCTTTCAAAATTGTGATATTGCCATTTCCAGAGTCCAGCTCTATCACATTGTTGAAGACATTGGACACAGCTTTGCCAGTCAAAAGCAAGTTCACCAATTCCTGTTTGTGACATGTTTAAAAACAAAAAAAACAAACAAAAAACCCCACTAGTTAAACATCTTGTCTCTACCAGACATCAGCAGAGAGTGATTTAAGATTGATAGAGTTACACATGAACCAGACCCTTAATTTATGTGGAGGCTTTAAGTTTAGGGTTAGGATTAGGACTGCTTATAAATTTTTTTCCAGATATTTTGGGGAAAGTCTACTGACAAAGTAAAATGAGGAAATATGAGTGGAGTTTTCAATGCTCATCTAGAGGCAAACTACTGATAATCAATGTACTCTTAGATCCAATTCTCAACCTTCTTGTATTAGTGTTGGGTGCTTTTAAAATTAAAACATTTTGGTGTCCTTTCTTGTCTACAAAGAAAGCTAAAGCATGACTTATATAAATGTAAAGCCTGTACAGTACTATCTGATATTTCTGCTTGTGCACAGTGATATATTTTGTATGTTGAACAATACTTTTTTTTCTTGCTGAGTATTTGTGGATGAACTTAAGTCTCATTCCGTACAATGTTCCCCCATATGGCTTCACATCTGGTCCATATAACCAATATATTCATATTTACTAAAGCAGATTGTTGATTACTTCCACTCCTATTCAACTTAAGAATGACCATGTCAGAGGCTACACACATGTTAGAGGGTGGGTGTGTGTGCACATGTGAGTGTGCCTAAAGTTCAAGGAACAGAGCCACTAGACATTTTGTTTAGCATAAGATCCCACAAGGACCAGCTAGGATGTAGCAGTAGGTAACAATATCTAGCAGCAGACTGTGCTACAGCAATGAACCAGCTAACTATTAATAAATAATAAATGTCAAGAAACATGAAGGAAAATAATAAAAAGAAAGCTTCCAGAAAAAATAGTCCAAATTACCATGCCCAAAGACTTGAGTAACACTGGTATTGCCAGTTTGGACTTGATGTAAGATTTTAAAAATACTGCACATATTTATTTATAGTCCCATGTTTCATCTGAAGGACTTCCCAAAGTTTATAGGTTATTAGTGATGTTTTTCAGACTTCTACTCCACCAGGGATGTTCCACCATCTTCTTGAGGAATCACTGTGTAACCACAGTATAGAAGTCTTTTAGCAACAGTACAAGAGAAGAACATGCAGCTTGCCTTTTGCAGCCAAAATGGCAGTACATTTAATAGCTGTGGACCATACTGAGACCACAAAACTGCCCATGTCCCACCTCTGGGGGAATTCACATCTCAGAGTTTTGGGATCTACATTTCACTTACATGTCCAAGGCAAAGCTTTTCCAACTGGATGGATGCCCTCACAGGTCTACAGCCAGTGAGAGACATTTGGTACAGGACACAAGCTGGAATTTACACTGCATAGAGTTGTGGTCCTAACTGTCAGATAGCAATGCAGACTGCTTATTTTCAAGCACCACATGTCTTTTAGACACAATAATAATAAGTTAGTGTCTCCAGTTTGAAGTACTAGTTAGCTTCAGTTAGCACTAGTTCAGTTAGCTGGGCAGGGACCATTTACAGAGGAGCTCACATGTAAATATGAGACATGCAACCCTGGTTACCTTTCTGAAATATCAGGGAGGAAACACAGTTTGCAGTATCAGCAGTATCTCAGCACTAAAATCAACTAAAAAGTTCAAAAGAGGCAGGTGAGAGGAGAAAAAAAAAAAAACAGAAAAAAAAAGACCAGAAAACCAGGCCAAAATGCAGAGAGGTTTGGAAAGCAAAGACGAAAACACGCAAAAACACAAGGAAAAAAGAATAAAGGATTAAGGTGGTTGACATTATGGGGAAAAAGGAAAAACATAAGGAATTTCAAGTAAGAAATGTCATCTCTTCCAAGAGGTCAGTTCACAGCTGTTCATGCAGAAGCATATGACATCCCCAAGACGACACTCTTACCCTACCTGAGTACAATAGCCATGGCTGCCAATCAACCGATTCGTAAGCACATCAAAATCATTGCGCACCCTGCAAAGCAGTGGAGAACACAATTAAATTTAGAAACAATTATACAATTGCTTCTTTTCATTAGACTTAATATCTCTAAACCTTTGGGGGGGGGGGGAAACCCATAGTGTTTCCCAACCATAAATATA
The DNA here is from genome assembly GCA_907165065.1 of Caprimulgus europaeus. Next base: position 55,590,973 of record OU015530.1, on the reverse strand, counting down.
TCTCTATATTTTGAATTCCTTTCAAAGTGATTTTTTTTTTGCATGGCAAAAAACCAAGTATATATATCAACAAAACGTGGTAAGCAGACATTGTTAGAGCTAGACTAAAGAAAATAGCTGTAGAGGAGAAGGGAAGCTACTGTCATCACTAGTTAGAACTTCAGAAATTAGAACTACTGGACTACTTGTCTTACAGAATTACAGAATCACAGAGTGGTTGAGGTTTGAAGGAACCTCTGCAAGTCACCTTGTCCAAGTAGGGCCACCTAGAGCCAGTTGCCCAGGACCATGTCTACGTGGTTTTTGAATATCTCTACGGAGGCAGACTGCACAAACTACCTGGGCAATCTATCCCAGTACTCAGATCAGATGTTCTCACAAATGCATGTACTTGTTATTCTTAACATCAATACTTGGAATATACCCACAAACTGAAGATGATATAATCTATACACTATATTGTCCATGAAAGAAGAAGAAGAAAAAAGAAGACTCTGTGTACACATTTATAACACCACTGTGTGGTTCCTTCTTATATTTTATAACATCAAACAGAAAAGTTTGTGAAATTGCATTATTTGTAATTAAGTAGTAATATCTCCCCAGACTAAGTTCCCTTTCCCATAACTCCTGGAATTATTGAACAAGTGATTGGGTGATGACCTAAAAAATAAAGGTTATATCTGTATCCTACAGATATAATGTAATTGCACACATTATTTTATACATAAATAAATGTCTAATCTATTTTTAAGAAATAACTGTCCTATATTCTGGGACAACTATGGCAATAAACTGAGATTAATTCTATGGTTCATTAAAGAAGTTATTTCCCTTCAGTATAAAATATGTCAATATCAATTGTTTAGGCTTCATCCTTATTTTGGTATTGTTACAAAGGCAGAGAGAATGCCTGAATGATCATTAATTAAAACTTAGTTATTCTACATACATCTGGCCTCCTCAATCTTATTTGACTTGTAAAATCTTCTATGCACCCAAATAGTAATTTTTCTTGTCAATTAGCACCACTAAATTAAAAAAAAAAATGTTTATCATAAAATAGGAATTGATGTGGTTAGTTAGAAATTTTCAACACTGATATACATACTCTGTTAAAAAAATAAAAATAATAATTAAAAAATTGATTTCTTAAGTAAAAAGCTGGGACATTCCCTGTTTTCATCCCAAACTTCACATAATTATTTTCTCATGAGACTTCTTTAAATGCCAAAATCAGAACATAACATATGATTTACAAGATTTCCAGCACTAAGGGTACTTAATTCACTGAAATCAAGTCATAGCCATTGAATCACAATTCCCTTTTTAAAAAAAATATATATTTTAAAGGTAATTTACAAGTCTCAATCAGAACAAAATGCCAAAATAACATCTCTTATTAGCGTGAAATCAAAGAAAAGATGACAGAAAGCGTGCCTGTGACATGGAAAATTCTCTCATGTAACATTGCAAGGAATGGATGAGGCGATAATAATCTTTGGATTTCAGCCATTTTTTAGTTTTAGAAACAGTTTCATCTTGAAAACGCCATAGCCCTGTTTGAAACGAGCAGACTATACAATATGCGTCAGTTAGGGACGATGGGACGTACGACCAAGACAATAGGAGGAAGTTCTAATTTCATCTGTAGGTACAAACAATATGGGAATTTAGAGGTGTATCTCAGACTTTCAAGAAGAAGAACATCTGCCTTTCAAATCATCTCTGCTAATGAGGAAACAAACATCAGGCATATAGCTATAAGATTTACACCTATTCTAAATGGTTTCAAAATTATTATTTATACCTGCCAAAGACTTGCTAGCTTCTGTGCAGGTGTATTTATTGTGGTATAATAAAAGGTGTCAGCTTTTAAGTGCAAGTACACTTCACACATTGTAAAAACATCAGATAACGAAAACAATGTGGTTTGTTTGCTGTGAAGAGGTTCATTGATGACAAGCAAATCTGAAGTGTTTGTTCATTGTGGTGTCTGGGCAATCAGATGTCAAAACAGGCATAATTAATAGGTCATTAGTAACCAATACTACTTTATCTCTGCATGGAATTTTCCATTTATAATTTTTAAATCACTTTAAAACAGAAAACATCATTAATTTTAAGCCAGGAGACTTTTAAGTATCCTGGTCATCATCCAACAATAAGTTAAATGCTTGACTACTGAATCTCTCCTTAATTTACACGCCGAGGCAGCAAGTACAAACAGATTAACACACTTCCTAATATGCATAAAGTCATAATTTCAGCTTTTGCTGTGTTTCAGGTTTTTTTTTCCTGGCACCCTTGAATTAAATTCTCCATTCATCAGTGCTGGAATTGCTTAGTTCAGCTTTTCTGCTATCTTGACAAAACCTGGACATATTTTTATATGCTCACAGAACCTAAAAAACATGGCAAAACTCATCTCCACGGAGTTTATTAATTTTGTACTGTTCTTTTAAAAATATTTCTGTTTAAACCTTTCCCACCACCACCATAAGAGGGTGATCAGGGTGAGGTATATGTATTCTGGGATTTAACTGTCTTTTTATCATAGAATCATAGAATGGTTTGGGTTGGATGGGACCTTAAAGCTCATCCAGTTCCAACCGACCTGCAATGAGCAGGGATACCTTCCACTAGATCAGGTTTTGTTCAGCATATAACCAAACATTTTTTTTCTCACATCATTATTGCATAAAACAAACACCATTATGTGTGGCAAAACCAAAAAATGTGTAAGGTGGCTTCAGAGCAAATATCTACTTTATAGCAACTAGAGAAATCTCACCATGACAGAAATCAACAAAATAAATCTGTTGTGAATTATACACATTTTTTCATGTTTTCTAATGTTGCTGATTTTAGGGCAAGAATGCTTCAAATAGCCTTTCAAAAAGATATCATTACATATTATAAATCTTATTTTATTTCCATGCTCCTGTTGGTGATTCTATATATCTTCATCCTTGTTGAAATGGAGAGTTTCAAGTTATAAATAATGTGTTTATTAAGGAGACAAAGTACTGAAGATGTGTAGATGTCCTGAGCTAAACCTCTGACTGCTCTGAATTGTCACAGCCATACTGACACAAATTGCTGACTTCAAGGTAGTCAGTTCTTATTAAGAAACTGCCTCATGTTTTCAATTCATTCATCCATTCTGGGATATACAAATTCTAAAAAAAAAATATTCCAAGAGTTTAAGACAGATGGACAAAAATACTAGTTAGAAGAAACTGTAATGGCAATATAAACCTTAGCACTGATGGTGTGTTGACAAAATAAATTGATAAAATTGATAAAATACAGTGATCTGTATGAACTCTGCTAAAATTTTTAAAGTGTATAAATAGAAACCCAAAATATAAATATTTTGAGCACTGGATGAAACAACATAATATAATCTGTAATCAGATGAACTTTTCCTTAGCAAATAACACAGAGTTAGATAAATAAGACAATTTTAAAATGTTTCATACACATTAATTCTCAGCTTACTTCCAGGAAAATTCTTGCCAGGTCTTAAATGGAGAACATCTGAGCATTGAATGTTAAATACAAAAGTCACATACAAACTGTAACACTAAGAATAATTCCAGACTATCAAAATATGAGTTAGTTCATGACATTTATTTACCCTAGATATCATTTGGATTGATAGGAGAACAAAATAAAATGATATAAAACAAAAAAGGGGTGCATTCATGTCAGTGCTAGCTGTTTTACAGTCCTTAACTCTGTGGCAAGGCTGTAATAGAAAATCAGTGACCTCACTTTGTTCATGGCAACAGACAGCTCTATTAACAAACACACAATTACAAGTCTACTCCCAAAATAGAATTTGGGTTGGGAGGGAGAAAAACTCATCTTCAAGCATAAGGATTTTGAATAATTACAATAGGGATGTGGAAAATTACAGGATGGGTGACAGGCTTATTGTGTAAATGTTCATTTTTTTATTATTTATTTATTTATTTATTTTTAATATTGGCACACTGCAAATGTTTCAACTGAATGTTCAGAAGAGAAGGGAAGAGCCCCTCTGGAAAAAAAAAATAAAAAAAAAGAAAATAAAAAAAGCTGTTTGGGATTTAAACAAGGGAAAATCAAGGAAGTGGCTTCATTCTTTATTCACCACTTTTTTCACATACCTGCTAATTTTACAAAATTCTTTAAATGTACATGTACTGAGGTAATCATACACACTTAATTCATCAGCTCTGCTGTTACAGGGTGCTAACATTAGGAAGTATTTATATTTCTGAGGATAGATCTGATGTGAAAAGGGATTAATTGGCACATTCAACCAACTATTTCATTTTCTTTAATAAATTATCTTTCTTATTGAATGCAATGTGTCTCCTGGGTACAACACATTAAGCAAAGATACTAAACCTGGACTTGTTTAACCATGTCGACCTTATATTCAGCGAGCAGCTTAACAGTTTGACAGTACACAAGCTGAAATTTGGCAAAAATGTGACAGCATTTTTGTTACTGCTCTATTTTGTAGTAGAATCACACTTATTCTTTCACATCTTTGGAGTTTTTTTTAATAAATATACTTTATGACCCTAAAAACAAAAGAGGTATTTTCTGAAATGCTTTGATTTCCTGAAAGGCAGAGTAGAAACAAGATTGGGAAGATGGCAAAGCTAATCAATCGCTTAGGGATGTGCTTCACATCACTAATTTTTTTTTAAATCACAAGATGGACACATAAACATCAGCTCATCACTCTCAGCTTCTTTACATTTTTGTATGTGGAGAGAAACCGATTATGTCCTGAAGGTAATTTATGTGAGCTTGCTTAGATAATTTGCAGAGTAGAGGAAGAAACTCTACTGGAAAACTGGAAAATGCTTTCTCTCCATCTGATGGTCATAGAGTAAAGGGAGCCTGCCATGACTTGGGCATGGCCATCTAACCGCTATACACCAGGGACTGGACAGACACATCATACTCACAAATATGCTGGCACTGCAGCCAGGCTGAGTTCTTATTTTTTGGGTTTTTTTAGATTACAAGCTGAGAAATAAGGTTGCTATAGAAATGACAACACCCTGTAGCCAGTCCTGAAAAAAGACTTCAACTGGAAAATCCAATTGAAAGCAAAGCATAACGCTTGATTTCAAATAGTCACTTTGTTATAAATTTTAGGTCAACAGTAACAGAATTTGAGCATTTAGATATAGTAGAATCAGGGGAAGTTCAAATGGTCAGAAGATACCACTGTCAAGTTATGGAGTAGATTTCCTATGAGAAGAGACTGCATAGCCAAGGACTACTTCACTAGAAAACGACACAACTGATGGACTGCCACAGAAGTTCAAAAACTCCTCAGTGGTAAGGAGATGATTAAGGAACATCTACTCACTACTTTTCATAACATGAACTAGGCAACACTCTGTAGACTTATTGGGCAACCAGTTCAAGCAAACAAAAGAAAAAACTTTTTCACAAGGCACATAACTACATTGGGGAACTCATTGCCACAGGATGTTGTGAAGGCCAAAAGAATTAAAGGGTTCAAAAAGGCTTTAGGGAAATTAATGGAGGACAGGTTCACCAAGGGCTAATAAACTCAATGGTCCGGATACAATTGCCAGCTTAGGAAGTCTCTGAATTGCTGACTGTCGGAAACATGGAGACTATACCAGCAGAATAATTGCTCCATATTCATCCCATTCCTTACGCAGTTTCCTTCAGCAGCCACAGCTTTCCATTATCAAAGACAGGCTAATAGGCTACATGGACCTTTACTTTGATTCTATATGGACAGTCTTATGGAACTGAGGGGTAGTTAAATTCACATATCTAAGATACTTCTCAGAACAATACTCGGTGTTTATATTAGCCATGGTGTGGACTACTGCCATATTCCATACTGGGATAAAGCAAAGTTGCAGAGAAGGGGAAGAAAGGAAGATGATGTTCTCTGCATCTGGTAGGTAAAACCCAGCCATCCCAGTTACTCTTTTTCAAAGAAAATTCTATTTCTTAGTTGCTTTCTTGACTTTCCATACTTTTCTCAGAGGTAGCTTAGGAACTTGAAACCTAGTTACACTTTGACCTGCTTCAGTGAGTCATGGGTAAGTTTACTGATACACTTTCATTCTGTACTAACAATGTTCTTTAAATTAAATAATTCTTCTCAGTCCTTCTTGTTTACTTACAACTGCTACCCTCCCAATTTTTATAAAATAGTTATGTCCCTGCTCAAAATTTGGTTTTTAGGGTAGAAAAGATAAAACCTTTTGTTCTTCTTTTAGAAGACAGAATCCCCATTCCCCTGGTCTTCCCTTTCCCTATACTTCTCCCAGTTTCAATGAGTAAATCCAATCTGACATAGTATTTGAATGAGGACACATCAGTGCCTTGCATAATCTACTAAAATTTCTTCACCCCCTAAAGCTATTTCTGCTGATACACCCTAAGAGTAGATCCAATGCTATTTTATAATGTTGGATCAAAGTCTCTGTGTGCTCCACTACTCTTCTCAGCTTTCCACCTTGCCATTTAGAACTTATGAACCCCCACAGTACAGCAGTGAGTAGTCTCTATTTGAATGACCTTGTAGTTTCTGTAGTTAAGAGAAATTATTTTTTTATTACCCTCATCATGAAGCTGAGCCAACTCTTTCTGTCCAACACAATTTGTTCTCAGTATTGACAGTGCCTTTCAACTTTCGAATCATCAGTACATTTCATTAACACACCACTCCCTTTTTCCAACATTAATGTAGGGAATAAAAACTCAATTTAATCCCAGACAGATCACTGAGGAACTCTATCAGCAACCTTCCCCATGCTGATAACGTTTTTCTGAGTCCCTTTCCTTTATGACCACTACAATTCTTAAAAGATCTCTTATTTTTACATTAGCAAGTGACTTCTCATTTGTCATGATATCAAATACAAAAACTTATTACATCTCCACTAATTTTATTCTAATTTTTATTTTCAGTTCAACTAACAATTCTCCATTTTTTACTATAATTGCATGCTTTACTGAAGTACAGACAGAATTCATCTATTTCATTTCCCACTTTAAAAAAGCAGCTCTTTTATCAAAGTAGAATATTAGTTCCGTCTTGTATAACTTACCTTCCATAAAATCAGACTGCACAACCTGCCATTTTCCATTTATCTCTGTAGTTAGTTACTCTCTTTTCACAATTTTGCCTACAGCTTTTCAACCTGCTGAGATAAAGGCTAAGTTGCTTGGTCTGCTTTTCCATCTTTCTTAAACGTAAGCATTTTTTGCTATTAAACAGTTATATGGTGACCTCTGTTGTGAAAAGGTATTAAGCATCATTGTCATTGTATCTGTGATTCTAGATGCTAGTTATTTCAGTATTTGGAGATGGAGAGCATCCACCCCTCCAGACTTACTGCACCAGAGATGCAAGGTTGCTCTATGCTTTAATGGGGCAAGTGGTATAGTATGACAGAGCATGTAAGCTTTTAGGATAGAGTCCATTCATAAAGTCTGACAAAGCAAGAGAGAGCTCAGAAAGTCTTACCTAAGTTTAGGAATGAGATATAGGGAAAAAGATACCTGGTCTATTTTTTTTCCTCAGCTTTATGTTTTATCCTGATCTGTTCTAAAAGGAACTGGATGTGTCAGGGAAACAATCTGGATTTTTTCCCCTGCTGCCATAAGAAAACTTTCTGTTGCATATCCACACCAAATTTGCTATCACCCAGTATACAGTCCACTACTTTGGATTCATGCTGCTGTCAGGCTTCCTGAATTTTCTTTACAGGGTCACAAGAGTCACATGTCTCTCCAATATTTGGGCAATAACAGTTTCCATCTCCCTTCCCCCTTTTGTTTTTTGCATTATTTCCCAATTAACCAGTTCCCTACCTAGAAAGATGTCAAATAGAATCAGTATAACAATCTCTTTGTCTTCTTAATTCTTCCCCTTTTTGCTGAGTTTGGTTTCTTTTTTTTGTTTCCTTTACCACTAACCTTTGTTCCTTGCTCTTCAGTGCAGCAAACTTCTTCAAACCTAATTCAACTCTTCCTCTTTGTCTTTGTGTTCATGTTTCCACCTGGGTCACATTCCTTATCTAGCAGGCTATATAGCTTCCTTATCTTCAGATCTAATTTGACATATGCCTACATATTTGTGTTGTGTCAGACCCTACTCTCCTTTCCTGTATCTTTTCTTCAAAATACCATCCTACCATCACCTTTAGCTTTATTCATTGGTCTCTGGGTCCTCTCTTTATCTAGTGTTATAAAGTTATATTTTATACATCAACATATTCCACTGCATATCCACTTTGGAAAAAATTATAAATTTCATAGCTTCAAATCTTGGTCTTAAATCTCCCTCCAAATACTGCTAAGGCTGTGTCACTTCATATCCCTGTCTTCTTCTCTGTCTCTGAAGGAAAAACATTAATGTCTTACAAGCAAAGTCCCTTCTTTAATGCCTTTTAGCAGCTGAAGCTGCAATCTGTGCTTCATTATGGTTCTACATTTATTAATACATCTATTAATGTATTAAGGAATTCTTGAGCACTTGGAACACTCCAGCTAGAAGGGCCTCTGTCTACTTCACACAACAGAGCCTCAAAAACAAGGAAGATCCTGAAGATTATGAATTGCATGCAACCTATCAAGCAGGAGGCACAGAAGTTCACTTACCCAAACAAACAAGGACTCAGCTCTTTCCTACCAAGGACTTGCTCCCACACAAATTCTCCTATTTGCTCTCCTCCCACTGTTTCTGGTAAATCTAATCTCATGCTTCCTCCATGCTGTAAAATCACAAATAGGTCTTGGAGAGGTCTGAGACTCTCAAATATGGATTTTTCAGTCAGGTCAAGCTGCTTGTTTTTTAGCACTGTAACGTAATTGACAGCTGTTTCCCCTTACAAATAGCTGCTTCCCTATCTTTTTCAAACACCAAAAGACTAAGCTGTAAAATACATGATGACATGTATTTATATTACATAACTGTAAACACTTGAGTGAAAACTGCTCACACACGTAATTTCCCCTTGCTGTTGGTCTCCCAGGCGTTCTCAAGTGGAGGGGAACTACCTCTAAAAAAGTTTTCCCAGAAAAACTGGCTCAAAGAAAAATACATTTCCATCAAGAATTGAGTATGCCCCATGTGATTGGATCTTTTATGTGAAGTTGTAACTACTTTCACCATTGGACAAGCCAAATGCTAATTTCATAAACCATTTTTCTTCACCAGCCAAATAGCATGAGGAGAGGAGGTGCATTTTAGGGGAACTCTAAATTAGAGATTGGCTCTGAGACAGGAAAAGGTGTCAGTTAAGGAAAGCGGATTGAGGGTGGATGGCCCATTGTTCCACCACAGTTCATGCACCAGCAGAGCATCAATTTATTTTTCAACATCCTACATGACTGAAAGTGTTTAAAAGTCAAGTAACATGTCAGAAACAGGGTTATTTCACAGTAAATGATATGGAAAAGGATACAGAAAGTCTATAGAAAAGGATATAGAAAAAAATAGCTTGATAGAGATTATTATTACTACTACTACTACTACTACTACTACTACTACTACTACTACTACTACTACTACTTCTGTTACATATCTCAATAAAAACTTTTCTTATTGAGTAAAGGTAGTCTTCCCAGAGCTTAACTTTCAATATGTTTTAATTGCACTAATATTTTATAATTTTAATATAGTTATTTGAGATTATTTAAGATTATTCATCATAATGAAGTGTATGGTTAATTAAGAGTGCTTACTCTGTCCTTGCAGTAATATGAAATAATCCAGATGAAAATGGACCAGCAAATCATGTCTGGAAGGCAGGTAACATCGTAGCTAGAGAGGCCAAAGTTCAGTAGTCAATTTACAGTTTCTTCTGTGATTTGTGGCACCTCATTCTGGCCACAGCCTGACAATATTCCAGAAGCATTTGGCCAAGGCCCTCAGACACATGGTCTGAATCTTGGGATTGTCCTGTGCAGGGACAGGAGTTGGACTCAACGAACCTTGTGGGTTCCTTCCAACTCACAACATTCAATGATTCTATGAATATGCTCACATGTTTATAGCACATGCCCAATAAATCATACATATCTGGAAGCTCTTTGATAAATCAGTCTCCACAGGCTTCTGCTTCCCATTTGTCACATGTCCCTTCCTGTCCTATGAAAACTCTGTAGGGCAGGGATTGTGTGGCTGTGGGCAAACAACTGGTCCTGAGGCCAGGCAGAGTGAGACCCATAGCAATTGCACATATACATGCTCTTACCCTGTAGTAAATCTGAGATAACTTTCTCCTGTGTGAAACAAGGATGAACACATGTGTTTGCCCTATAAATTACTGTATATATGGTCAGAGCTATTGGGCAGTAGGGAAGTGACTCTTGATGTGGCTTTATTCTTTCTGACTCTTTGGCAAGGAGAGCTTCTGATCAGCCCATAGGTATTACTGTACTATAAATACATAAGGTACATCTCTAACAGTGTATCTCACAGTGAAATGCTGATGAGTAAAGACAGAACTGTTACATATTTTGTTAAAATTGATTAAAAATAGTTTGCCAATGGACCAAAGCAGGAAGATTCTTGGAATATGGCTTGCAACCAGAAAAATAATTACAGAAGTAAAATTGACAAATAGTTATACATGAGCATAGTATGGGGTATAATAATAATAATAATAACCATGCATAGTTCATCCAGCATCCTTGGAGCACTTAAAAATCAGATTTCTGAGATGAGCAAGTTATTAATTCAGGAAGGTATACTAGTTCTGTAAACGCTGAAGCCAGATGCTCTGCAGAGCCAAAGAGGGATTGTAGCCACTGGTCCTTTAGCCTCTTTGATCAGGCTTTCCTCTCACACAAAGTTCAATCAAGTCAAAACTTCTCTTCCCTATAACGTACCAAGTGCAGCTCAGTTTCATTTATTAGGGAAAGGATACTTTTTAAGATGGAATAGATATATTGGTCAGCTATTGACATGATTTCAGCCTGAGTGTGTTTATTTCAAGGATGGATTAGAATGAAATGTGAAGGAAATTTAACTTCCCTAGTTCAGTAAAATGGTACCACGAGAATTAATAAGTGCTTGTAGGCACAGAGCAACATAGTTCTAATCATATAATTCCCCTTAGTAAAAAATTGTTAATTGATAGAAGATTTCAGACAGCTAGATAAATTACTAAAAACTAAGGGCAGACTTAATTGGTGTGAAAAGTCCTAGACTGATATGGAATCAAAATTTGATTTATTCCATTTAATAAAAAGGCACTGACTTAAAAAAAAACCCCAATCAAACAAAACTCCCAAACTCAGAAATGGATACAGCACAAATAATTTTGAAACAGGGCTGTACACATTTCTGAAGCAGTAAAGACTACAGAAGGGCAGTTATTAGAGTTGTGGGATCACAACAAGGGAAAAAAGTGTTGATGTTTATTTTCCTAGGTTTGTAAGTGGCCAATCTTAATGAAGTACACAGCCTTCTCTTGACTTGCAAAATAGCTCTCCTTTTGTTTTTCCCATAGATAAAGCCATTGTTTTCTTTACTCCCACACAGACACTTCAGAGAAAAAATTGAAAAGATACCCAAATGACCAATGCTGACTGCTGACTCTAAGTGATAAAGTACCCCTAAGACAACAAAAGAGATTGATAACAATGGTGTTTTGATTCTAATGGTCAGCAAATTTGTAAGTAACACAATGATTTTGTGTTTCAGATGAGGTTCAAGGTATCTTGAAAATGCCAATCCACTGCATTTCCACAAAGGAATTTGATCTAATGAATTTTCTCATTCAATATGTTTTTTGCTCTAACAGGTTCTAGTAATGGTTGTTTTATGCAAAGTTATTGCACTGATTAAGAAAAATATGGCAATGAAAACAGTGTGACTGGTTGGTAAAAAGCAGAAATTTAAAGAAGGATTTTCAATGAATGGATGATAATCAGCTGCATCCTAATATACAGCAATGGTTTTCCTTGAGTAAGCAGAGTGAAGAAGGTTCCAAGTGTTAAAGGTGATGAAACAGCATCTAGCAGAGAAAGCTTGTGCTGCAGTTCCAGTATAAGTCATAACTTCAGTAAGACTGTGAGGTTACTGTGAGCTCTTCACAGTAACGACCGATGATAGGACAAGGGGCAATGGGTGTAAGCTGGAACACAGGAGGTTCCGCTTAAATTTGAGAAAGAACTTCTTTACAGTAAGGGTGACAGAGCACTGGAACAGGCTGCCCAGGGAGGTTGTGGAGTCTCCTTCTCTGGAGACATTCAAGACCCGCCTGGACGCCTTCCTGTGCGAACTCATCTAGGTGTTCCTGCTCCGGCAGGGGGATTGGACTGGATGATCTTTCGAGGTCCCTTCCAATCCCTAATATTCTGTGATTCTGTGATTCTGTTTAGTGAAGTTGCCACTATTGGGTCAGTGTAAACTGCTTCTGAGTATTCATAACTTTCCTACACACAGTGTGCCATTCTCAGATGCAACAGTGAGGTCCACATCAGGGCTTGCAGAACAGCTTTAAGCTCAGTCTCTCTCAAGTCCATGGAAAATATCTTGTAGCTTTTAACAACATGAAGATTTTAGTACACATTTTGCACATTCAGGAAGATTAGTCCCCTGAGCTAGTACAATACGCCCACTATTTTTTAATTTTTCAATGGTTGTAAAAAAAAAAAAGAGAGACATTACAATTGTTAGTGACTAGCATTCCTTCCTGTACCAGAAGCAACAACACGTTCTCAGCAACTTCCTCAGGAATTCTCACTTCTCTTTGGCCATTTGTTATCAGTTCTAGCAGTGATGATCATTAGTGCATGGAGTATGATAAACTCATTACTAAAATCTACAAAGCAGTGCAAAACCCTGTATTTCCTGGCATGCGTTGCCATTAAATAAAAATACTTAGATTGTCAGTGATTTAGAACAACTGCCCAATAGACCTAGCTGAAATCTGGAATTTCCATTTACAAGAAAAATCAGTTAACAATGTAAAAATTATGGAGCCAGACCAAAAGTCAGCCTGTCCCAGCATCCAGCCAGCAGCAGCAGCAGTAGCAAACATCAAAGCAAAACACAAAAACAGGGCACATGGAGATTACATCTACACAGGTGGGTTTAAAAGTACTGAAGCATGCATGTTCCAGTAATTTGTCTAAATTTATTTGAACCTTTTGGCACCCTCATCTCCCAATACTGAAAGTTACTTATGCTGTGGTAAAAAAGTGCAGTGGTTTGTTTTAATATCGAAGCCTGAGCATTTCCATGACAGCATGTTTATATTCTGTTCTCATTTCTTATCACCAGAACTCCCAACACATTATTTCTTTTTTTGTCTGCTATAGAAAACTGAACTGATAAGTTCAGATAATTAAATTACTAGTAGTGGTCCTAGATTTTCTCTCCTTTATAATAGTCTATTTAAAGCCCATCACTAGGTAAGTATAGCTGAGATTGTTTTTTCATCATGTCTAATGCTTTCCATTATTAACACCGAATTTAATCTCCCATCTTATTGACCAGTCACCATAAGACCAAATTCATTCCAGGACCTGATGTTTATAGTGTAAAGCCCCTATATGAGTAGGTCATTTAGATTTTCTTTTGATATAGGGGAGATAAGTAAGCATTTCAGGAGATGATTTACCTCATTCTAAGGTAGACATTCAAAACAAGTCAAATGAATCCCCTCAAAATAGTAAACATCTAAGAAATAGGGGCCTTAGCTAGTAGTTCTCCCCCCAAAATGAAAGAAAAATGATAGGCATTGTCCACAGCAATTCTCCTCACCTTTCTTGACACTTATTTTCAGATGGGATTACTATTTCTTAGAAAAGCTTCTCTCTTTTCACTGGTTACAGAGGAAGCTGGGAGGACTGAGACTCAGTCACAGATTTAAGATGCTAACAGGCCTCTTGATCATTCTGAACCACACCAACTACTGCAGTTATCATTCCCAAGTTATGTGGCATGGTCACAACTGCATGCCATCTTCCATCTGTACAGACATGGGAAGAATCTGTCCACAGATGTGACTGCTCTGAGGAAGTCTGAAGCTTTGTGGTCTCATTATCTTGCACTCCTAGATCAGTTCTGGAAGGGTTGAACTATGCAGGTTGTAATACAGTGGTAGTTATCCTTCAATTAATCAGCTCCACCATTCAGTGCTCTGCCTTTTGACTGGCAATTAATGCTTCCCCACCATACAAAACAAGGTATTATTCATGGAACAGAAAACATTGGGAAGAGTATTTTGATTGAAATGTTCAATATTCACTAATCAAAATGACAGTCTTCTCTTTGATGAACCAAATGTAAATGCTTTGGTTTGGTTTCACTGGACATACCTGTGCATCTTAGGCAATATTGTTTTATGATAACCACAGTTCAACACTATTCCATCCTTAGTCTTCATCTTCCTCACAAGAAATGACAATTATTTATAGAAGATATTCAGCAAGGGACCCCAGAGACTCAATATTGTGGGCTCATGGTGAAGAACTTACTCAAACAGAAGCATTTCAGCTGGAACTAGATGATCTCGTTGGAACTAGATGATCTTTAAGGCCCCTTCCAACCCAAACCATTCTATGATTCTATGATTTCAACATGATTAGAGAAACTAAACTATGTTAACTTCTCAATTAAAAGTAGATAATCTGTCTAGCTTTTTTGATAGAATACACATGAAAAAATCACAACAATTGAAACTTCCACAGAGTTTTCTTTTTTCTTTTTTTTTTTAAAGAAAAACCCCACATTAATTTTCTGTTAAAGAACTGGGACAAAAAAAAAAAAATCCCAGTGAAATCTATTATTGGATGAAAATTCCATTACCTAAAACAACTCTTTATTTGTCTTTAACTATTCATCCAGAACTATGCCAGTTATGTAAATAATTACTTACAATGCTTGTAACACTCACTAAATGGTGCATATTTCTTGATGATATGAGCAAAAAGTTATTTGTCTTGATATTTGTAAAATCCTAAGAGAGGTGCTATGACACAGGCATTCAAATCTATTACTGAAAATAACATAAACAAAATTTAGTTTGCACTTCTAAAAAAGATTCTGCAAAGGTCTGAAATCACATTCCACTATATCTAGAGACAGAGAAAAATTTCTGTTTCTTTTAAACAGAAGATACATATCAATGCAATGTATTACACAGTACCAAACTAGAAGAGTAACATTTAAAATGAATTTCTATGAGAAAGTCATGAATCTTCCTCAAAACAGAGTTACATTTTATAAACAATTCTGACACTGTGGACTAGAACTGTAAAAATATTTAGATACCTAAAAATGCAAATAGGCATCATAAGGAATTTTCATGTTCACTTTAGACACTTAGCTCCCTCAAAATGCAAACACAGATGATTGATTTGCCTTGTCATAATCCATCTGTTAAGAATTGAGAGGTGATGGGAAAAATGAGCTCCTTGCTTATATTATTAAAGAATGTTTACCATTTTATAGCAAGTAAAGCAATGCAATCAATAGTAATTAGGAACATTGCTTCTTTTGGTGATCCTACCAAATGCCAAATATATCATTAATTGCTGAAATACCTTTACTAATCTGGATGTCTCTGCTATAGCTAGCTTAGAAAAATGACAATAAATGACATATGCTATAAAATTATTATGCCATTTGTGTTGGAGTGCAAAAATGGAGTTAAGCCAAAGGCCTGTAGTGTTACTGTAAGCAAAAGAAAGGAAGAAATGACAACAAAACCAAATAAACAATCTGTAAATGCTTGTAGAAATCTAGGTAGCTGAGCAACTGAATGTGTATCACAAATTTGGATGAAACTGCCATTTATTTTCAAGACAATGCAGAGATGTAAGAATTAAAAGCTTACATAAATCAAACCCGTGCTGCTTTCAAGTGCAGCTGCTCTTTTAATCTCAGTTGTGATTGCAAGTTGTCAGGAAACAGTTCTTTTCACTTGTAGATAACTCTAGGAGATTTTTACAAAAGTGGAATTTGACAAAATGAAGAAAGCTTTTATATTCTGACCCACTCTGATATTTACAGTACCACAGAAAATCATTTAATCTGTATAAAAGCACTGTTAACTGCAATTGTGCTTGGGCAAGCCTCAATGAGATTTTAAAAGGGGCTGTAATGACTACCCTTTATTTAGAGCTCTTTGTATTTATTACACCAGTAAAGTGACAGCAGATTTGCAATAGCTTACTTATAACCACCTAAAAATTATCTGCCTAGTCCATTTTATACTGGCCCTTCTTTATCACTATCATTGATGGAGAGATTAGGGCATAACAAGCAAGTTATTCATCCCTACTTAAGACAGATACCTAAAGTATGTGAAATAAATAACCCTCTAAATGAGTCTTGCTTTTGACTGTCAAGACAGGGAGCACAGGCAACTACCTTAGACGTGATACCTAATGTTTAGGTGGAGTCATTCATATCACATACGGTCGACTGATCAGCCATTTTCATAGAATCACAGAATCACTGAGGTTGGAAAAGACCTCTAAGATCATCCAGTCCAACTGTCAACTCATCACCACCATGCCCACTAAACCATATCCTTGAGTGCGACATCTACATGTCTGTTGAACACCTTGAGGGATGGTGACTCCACCACTTCCCTGGGCAGCCTGTTCCAATGTCTGACCACTCTTTAGATGAAGAAACTTTTCCTAATATCCAACTTGAACCTCCCCTGGTGTAACTTGAGGCCACTACCTCTCACCCTATTGCTGGTTACCTGGGAGAAGAGACTAACCCCCTCCTCCTACGCCCTCCTTTCAGGTAGTTGAACGATAAGGTCTCCCCTGAGCATCTTCTTCTCCGGACTAAACAATCCCAGTTCCTTGAGCTGCTCCTCATACCACCTGTGCTCCAGACCCTTATATTTGAACAGTATATAGACAAGTGGATGCATATAAAACAAAAAAAGCCAAGGTTAGGTGAGTAAATCTGTATAACTTCCCTGTATTTCCCAGAGTAGACATCAAGATAGATTAAAGAGGCCAGACAGTTAAGTAGATCATGGTTGTTTCCCCATATTGCACAGCTTCATTTGCTTTGCAGTTTATGAAACAGGGATATAAAGACACTCACAGATTGATAGATCTTGATAAGATGACAGACACAGTCAGAAGGATGCACCCACAAGGACCAATTTCAAACTGAAAAAGAAAGGACTGATTTTATTTTGCTTGTTGTATACATTTTTTGCCCAATCCTAAAAAAACACAAATTGAACTGAAAGCGGAAAGAATTGTTGTCATTTATGCTAAAAATGAATTTGGTTTGCAAGACACGTCTATGTAGTGTTTGAAACAATGTTCAGAAGACATCATATGAGACTGATAAACACAGAAAGACTGGCATCTGAAATATAACAAGTTTAGTGTCTTATCTATGTGCAGTACCTGGTGAATGTTCTGCTGGAGAAATACAATCAGATCTTCATATCTTGTGGTAATATGTAGTATTAGCTGCGAAGAAATGTAACAAGAAAAAAAAGTAACTGAAACAATAACAACTAATTTTTATAATCTGAAAGCTGAACTAAAGTAACCAAAACTTGAAATCTAAATGGAAAGATTTAAACTAACAAAATGGAATAAAGATCTAATGAAATCTACCTCTTACTGCTGTTACTTGATATAATATTTATCTCAGCACTTTTTATATTCTGAATTTCTAAATCCTGCTTCTTGTTGATTTTAAGTTCATTGAACAGACAGTTTTGATTCAACTTTAAGCGTTGTTTATGCAGAAAAAAACAACTCCTAGAACAAACATAGTAAAACTGCAGCTGTAGAGAACAGAGAATAGGCAAGTAGCTCAGGAGTTTGTACCTCTGTTTATAACATCCATAGCAGGCACGTATCAGAGCACTTCTTATACTCAGAGAATACTCCCAAGAATACTCTTATTAACATCAATTTCAGGAGAGTTCACAGACCCAGACCCTTACTTCAACATTGTCTATTTTTCCATCTTCAGATTTAGAGAGAAATGATGGTTTTGTGGATACTGTGTGAGGAAAATCAAGCAGGTTGGATTAAATTCCTTTCCATCACATTTTCACTGTGGCTATGGCCACACAACCTTTAGTAAGCAGTATTTAGAGGCAGCATAACGGTGTTAGTTGCACTCTGAAATAGCCAGCAGCTCAGAATTATGTTAACATCTTAATGGAATAATCTATCTTGTCTCTTGGAAGAGCACATTATAGCCAAAGTTTTGTGCTGCATTCACCCTATTTATACAGGTTTTCATTTCCAGTTGTTCCAAAACTCCCTGGTTCTGAAAAGCTGTTGACACATCCATTCCTCTAGTTAAGAGGCCAGTAATATTTCCTTAAACCACTAAAGCATTTCAGAGCTTCAGATGGAAATAAAGGCATAACTGGAAAGCATTTTGCCATTTGGACATTCTGGAGGGGAAAAAGAAAAAAGAAATAAAAGAAAAAGAAAGAAAAGAATTCTGTGAAAGACAAGAAGAAAATACTGCCTTTTGATGTTCATGGCCATGGTGGTCAATTTGAAAGGATCCATGTTCACTTTAACTGCATATCAATAAAAATAGGCACAGTTTATAAGCTTGAAAGGTAGACAGAACAAATAGGACTTCAGAAAGCCCAACTGCCCACAGACATTGGGATGACTTACAGCCAGACAGACTACAGGATTTCATTATTTCCTATTGGTTTTTGGATCACTAATTTGACATAAAAGATTTTAAAACACTGAGAAAGCAATGGAAATCACATTCATTGTACTAAAATAAGAACATATGGAGAATGTTGCTGTGAGTTACAGAGAGCCTTACAGTTTCTAAGATTCCATCTGCCTTGTATTTTCCTATGGGAGTGAACTGCTGTCTTCCTGATGGCCTGGAGAGGATATTCAGACAAAACCAAAGCTCATGTTAAAAGGAACAAAATGGCATCAAAGAGAAATAAACATGTTATATGAACTGAATGATGAGACAAAGATTCTGTAATATTATTTTTTAATTTTTTTTTTTTAAAAAAGGACTGCTTGTATAATAAGATCATATGGAAATATTAAACAAAATTTTATCAATGAAACATACATTTTAGCTGTGCTGTGTTCTCTCTGTCTCTTTAAGATTAATTACAAGTCTCTACAGAGAGAGAGGATAAATATAGGATTAAGATGTTAATGACAGTTTTCATTGGAAAAGAATATTAGAGCAATGACATTAAAACAAGCAGAAGAACATATGTACAATATCATCCCAGAAGAAGCATTTTACAGGCATAAAACATGCAAAATATAATTTGAAATGTCTTTGAATTTGCTGCTTCTATTTCAGGTTTGAAGAAGGACTTCTGTGCCCAAAAGCTTCTCTGTTATTTTTCAACTATTTCAGTTGATCTAATAAAAGAAATGACCTATTCTCACAAAACCTGGATCACTCAGAAAGTAGGATCCAGAACAGCCAAAGCTGGAGATCTAGAAGTTAGAAATCTTGTGTGCAGGTAGCCTAATTGCATAGCAAAAACTAAGTAACTAATAGGCAGCTATAGCAAAGGGAAATTAATCCTGGCCACAATAGAATATCCTGCAATGCAAAACTGTTGGAGTAAAATGCTGTATCTGGAAAAATAACTCTTGGTAAAGATTCTGCAGGAATCCTAGCCTCAATGAAATCTGCAGGATCTTTCACAATAATTTCAAATAATTTAACTATTTTGCCTCAGCTACCAGGACAGCAGAAATTACATTTTGTATTTCACCCTAAGCCATTTTAGACTGCATAAACACATCTTACAAAACTTCCATTTTGTAAACTATGCATGTATATAACAGACACAAGTACAGGAACATTGTACAACAACTAAAACTGCTTCTCCTACTTACAGTGCCACAATTGCTTTTTCATTGCCTCCTGCACGCCACAATATGTCTGCAATAGCCATGGTGAGGCATTTGGTTCTGTGAACTTCTGAAGGCTGAAGACAACTGCAGTCCAGGAAATACAAGAAACAGACAAGCACCAACATGTGTGTTGGGAAGTTTACTCATTAGAGGGCAAATTGCCCCAATTGCAGTATACACAGATTCATAGCAGCTTTGTAGCTTAAAGAACAAAAGCAGGTTTTTTAGAGACTATTTAGGTGTTGTAATGCCTAATAATGAGGCTGCAACAATTTAGCTCAGAACATTATCCTTTTGATATCTCAGTTCCTTCTATAGTCAAGAAAGAGACAAGTTGGATGACCAGCTCAAAAAAATCCTGAGAGTTGAACAGGGAGCTAGTATTGCTACTGAGAGGACATTCCAGCTATAAAGGGACAGCTGAGTCCAACATTCCTCTGAGGATTAAGCACCTGAATGAAATGCCATGAGAGCACCCACTGTGCACACAGGATGAAGAATTCTCAGCACTGGGTTGAACTGACAGGTGACAGGAGGATGCGATGCTGCTGTTCAGCTGAGCTCTAAAGGAGATGCAACTGAAGTCACCACTGGACTATGGGCTTCCTGGAACTGGTCTTTGAGGTGAACCACCTTAAATCTCATTTTAGGCATTTAAGAAGGTACCTTGGATCTCACTTTTAATAGAATATGCCTCAAAGTGGTGACCTAAAACACTAAAACTGACCTAGTATTGGTCAGTGGAGCCCCACTGTTTCTGAAATATTTTCACTTAGATACTTGGCTTAGAACTTACACAATGATGTGCAAAACTACAGAATAAATGTTTACAATAGTCTATTGATCCCAAACATGTAAGCAAGATAGTCAACACACTTCCTACAAACTGTGTTTTGTGAAGTCTTCTAAAAAGTCCTGTTATTCTAACTTCCAAGATGTGAATGGAGAAATAAAGGACTAGGAGGCCAAAAGTCACATAATGGAAAACTGGCAGATTTAAGAATAAAACCCAATACCCATGAGCCTGAAGAAGTGGACAACAGATTCATGCCCCTGGGAAGCAAAACTGGAATTTTCTCTAGTGGCTTCGAGAATGGCAGTCTTTGAAATTCAGATATTATCAGCCTTAGAGTGTTACTAGCATGGGAGATGATGCCAAAACCTGTTCCCAGCATTTGAGTAAAAGATCTAATAATTCAAAAGACTAAACAAGAAACATCAAACATTAAAAAAAAATTAAAACAGACTTTCAAGTTCAATGTCTGCCTTGAATATAATGTTCATTTAGAGAATGTTTGCCTCTCTGAAGGATGTGAGATATGGGAAATAATTGGTGAGAATTTTCAAGTAAAAAAAGTATAATCACAACTTTCTCTTATCTCTGCCTGTGTTCTAATACAGACACTCAGGAATTTATGGGAAACATAGTAACTAATTTATGTGTCTGAGAGAGGTAGCAGAGTAAGAAGGAGACATGATAATTATTCCTTGAATGTTGAAGAAGCATGAAGTCAAACATTTACTGTGAAGTGGCTAATAATTTAAAAATTCAGGTTAGAATTAGAAAGGAATATTAATCCTCTCATTTCAAGGTCTGAGACTTCCCTTTCTTTCTGTCTGACTAAGAGTTTCTACCCATGGCAAACACATCACAAGAAAATATGTTTATCTCATGAATAAAACAGTCCATCTTGCTATTAATTTTTTGGAGCCTGGAGGTTTTTAGCATTTACTTGCATAAAGACAAAGAGCTCACCTGCAAACCTGAAATTCCTTTCTGCATACTTCAGCAGCATTTTTCATACACAAAATATGTTAAAACAAAATCTTTTAAAACCATGTGGATAATAGGAGGGGAAAAATAAGAGAGGCAAATATTGCCAAGTAAACAGGATAGGTTGTAGCTGGCATGAGTTGGGACACCTATAAACAATCTGGCATTGGGACATTTATAGTTGAAATAATTTGGTCTCAATCTCCTAATTTAGGTGCCACATAATTTTATGATCCCATTTACAATCACTGAACCATGTTGAAAGAAGAAAAGGTTAACAACTTTTTACTAAGGATGACCTGAGACTCAAAGGGACCAAGAAACAGATGATCAAAGACTGTCCTCCAAGCTGAAAGAAATTCTTGGTTTTCACAACCAAAAAAAATTCTTTGGTGAATTCTGTGGAGAACCCTGATCATAAAATCTAAATCCATATTGATTTGCTTGCATGGAAGTTTTTGAGTTTTTTATTTCATGTGGACAAGAGTATTATTCTGCCTTGAAAAGTTTACTTGCATGATAAGCTGAACTAGAATAAGTTTTGCTAGCTTATTTTTGAACTTTTACAAAGTCTGCTCTGAACAGCAGGCTCTTGCTATGAATTACAGACAGATGTGGTGTACTGAAAGAACTGAAGAAGAAAATAACTAAACTGCATAACACTGTAGAATTAACTTAACATTACACTCTGTACCACTGACTCTACCTCTTTATCAGTCCATGCTAATTGTCTTTAAGTGAGTGAATTCAAGGAACAGGCAATTTTCAAGTGATGAACTCACAGCATCTTGTTTAGACCTCCTTAACTTGGGGTCCACAAGCAATCAGTGCCAATAATAATTAGCAGCAACAATACTAGTATTAATGGTAAAACTTTCAGTATTGTATTTGGACTCTAAGCCTGTTTTTCAACATTTCTAGGTCTCTAGGATCAGGATTGTCTACCCACTAACGCTCCTGGACCTGGGTGCCTGTGTGGACCCCTAGAGCCTGGTAATCCTTTGATAAACTGTCACCTCCCATCCTGGGTGCTGAAGGCAAATAATGATGTTCTATGGGTGCCTGTTTTCATTGTTGATGAAAACAGCTCAAACAATGAATTTACATTAAGTGCCAGTCAGACAAAACTAAGGAAAATCCACAGAGACCCTGTCACTTTCCCAAACAGTTCAAAGTAGAAAAGTGTATATTTAAAGCCAATTTTTTATATGCTATGAACATTTTTACATTGTAAGGTAACGAAGTTCACGATAAGTCTCAGCATGAAAGCTTTTCTTCTGACTAAATTGAGGTCAGTGTATCACCCACAAAAACACAAGGTGGTGGCAGCATAAACTAATAAAATAGTGTTTTCCCTATTCAAGAAATTGCACCTATAAAGCACAGGAAAGCTTTTTGAATTTTTTCTTTTGCAATGGACTTCATTTCTTACTGAAAATAAAAGGTGAATACAAGAAGTCTGGTAATAAAGTAAATTCTTTAGGCATTATTTTAAAGCATTTCATTGAATAAGCTCTGTCCCTTTAGCAAAGTGACGAGTATATCAACATTATAGCAGTCCAAGCAATTTTAATTGGTACTAGCAATACTTAACAATATTCCTTTAAAGTAAGTAAAAAAACCACACACAGAATTTAAATTCAAATCCTGTTAAGGAGTTTAACTGTGAAAGACCAAACACAGTAGCAAGGATAAAAAAAATACAGCTATGATTTTAATTTTTCACCCTCCCTGAGATTCTTAGTGTCAAAAACTACATAAATTTCACAGTCTTTCAACCCTTGATTACATTTTCTTTGAAATTATATCTCTATAGAATTTCAAGGTTAAAGAATTTTCATTGGCCTCAATTCAAGCTGTTGGATTTTTGTAGAGGTTCTTGGGTTAATCACAAGCAAGTAATTACACAAATAAAACACCAACCTCTAAATTCCTACAGTTGAAAGGGAAGTAAATATAAATAAATTGTGTGCTATTTTCTTTCTCTCTCAGACACAAAAAGAAGTTCAGTAAGTTCAAACTCAAAAGGCTCCTGAGTGGCTACAGAAGAGAAAAAAAAATATTTCTGTATGGAAAATATTTCTGATGTCAATTGCTGACTTACCGAGTGTCTTTATTCCTGTTGCTGTCTGCAAAGATAAGCTGTTGCAGGACACAAGCTTGAACTGCAGCCAGTACTCCACATGGGCCACCCTGAGAGGAATAATGGGACAGTCCATGAGCAAAACAATTTGCACTGTTTGATGCTGGTGAAAACTTCTGCAAGCCATGTGCTTCCATTCAAGCTTAAGCCATTCCTTCACCTCTCTCTTTCCATCCATGACTTTGTAGTGCTCTTTGTTGCTCTATCTTTTTATTTTTCTTTTTTTGCAAGCCAAATAAAAACAGTATTATTAACTGGTATTGTGTTTCCCACCTATTTTTCATGAAAATGCCTAGATATCTATAATATCAAAGGAGTCTTTAAATCTGTTCTGGGATTATGCAACCAAAGATCTCCTGATCCCTACTGAGCCACTGTCTACCTTAACTTCCAGAGTAAAATTCAATCTGACTGCTTTCCAATGGGTGAAAATAAACCTTGCTCTTTTATCTCCTCTGAGCACTATGCCTGCCCTCAAGTTTTTACTTACATCACTAAACACAGATTTCAGTTTTATGTGTAGTGCTCTGCACAGGGCAGCTATTTCACTGGGAAAGAGAAAGAAAACAAAGAAATTTTAAAGCTTTCAAATTATTATGTTGGAAAAAAAAAATCGCAATACCAATCACAGAATCACAGAATGTCAGGGATTGGAAGGGACCTCAAAAGATCATCCAGTCCAATCCCCCTGCTGGAGCAGGAACACCCAGATGAGTTCACATAGGAAGGCGTCCAGGTGGGTCTTGAATGTCTCCAGAGAAGGAGACTCCACAACCTCCCTGGGCAGCCTGTCCCAGTGCTCTGTCACCCTCACAGTAAAGAAGTTCCTTCTCAAATTTAAGCAGAACCTCCTGTGTTCCAGCTCACACCCACTGCCCCTTGTCCTATCACTGGACATCACTGTGAAGAGGCTGGCTCCATCCTCCTGACATTTGCCCTTTACATATTTATAAACATTAATAAGGTCCCCCCTCAGCCTCCTCTGAAAACAAGATTTGTAGCTGTTTTAAAAGACTGTGGGATGGGGTAGCAAAGTAGTTTCTTCTCCTTGCTTATTCCCTGCCATCTAGTCCACCTGACCCCATTGCATGAACACAAGCTGTTCCCATGGGTTAACTATATGGCAGAGACAGGTGCACAAGTTGTCCTGAGAAGCAAATGATATGCCCTCTTCTTGTCTAGAAAACTTCATCCAGCATAATTCTCCTTCCCTTGTCACTCAGTTCTCTCCCAGGTGCCTTGTATCACGTTATTTATTCAAGTAGTTTGCTGAGGAGATAGAGAAAAGCCATCATTTCTCTGGAATATCTATGCATGAATGGAGCAGGCTATGCAGGACACAAGACTAACATCACAGATACCACAATCCCACACATCACATTGTAGTACTGGGAATTACTGCAACATAGCAGAGGATTCAGCGTATTAAATCCCACAGATGCTGTCCCATGTGTCTGTCAGTACATGAAATTCATTCATTCTCAGAAATGCATCCATTTTTAACATGAGGAAGTTCATTACTTTAACACAGGTCCTCCCTAAATGAACATGCCAGGTAGGCTGATGTATCAGTGCCAGCTTTGTCTACCCAGGTAAAGTAAGAAAAACAATGAGGGTAAGAAAGTATGGACCACCCAGCAGGTTTTCTGGAGAGTCTGTGTTCTGATTTTAACCCACACCAAAGTCCACACTGTTGTTACTCTCATGCAATGAACCCAGGACCACACTGCTGTCACATGCTACATTTGCACCCCTGATTTCCTCTGTAGATCACAACCAGGTTGTGAGGAATCAGTTTAGGATCTGACAAACTCCTCTCAAAACCTTAGAGGAGAATAAAGAGTGCACCCAGCACTGCTGTTTGCAAATAGCAACGTGAACAAAGTGATCAATTTAGTTCTCAGGTTGTCTTAAGTACAGCATCAAGCCTAAGGGAATGGGACCTACAGGTACACACAGTATGCACAGCATGTAACCTAGAAAATAAATGTTCTGTAATCAGAAAATAGCCTAGTATTGATATCTCCAATTTTCTCATTTATATTTCACACAGACTACCTCTCTATAATTACTTACATACAAAGGAGTGAATCATCTGAAATATCTTAAGGAAAAAAGCAAGGTTTATTTCAGTCCATCAGGGAAAGCCTCCCAGTCAAAAAAAAAATCGAGGAACCATTCTAAATATCTTCTTATGGTACCACAGAAACTTCAGGTAAGAGCAAATCAAACAATTGTTCAGCTGAAATGAACTTTGTAAGTGAGGAGGAATATATTAACTATCTGAAGTAAACATACCTAAGCAAAGCACTCTGGTTTACCATTCCTGTTGTGGAATTTATGGTAGTGAATTTAATGGCCAGTGAGTTTCTAGAAGTGATCAGACATCCTTTCTCTAGCAGCAGGGTCTGGAAACACCAAAGTAATATTTACTGTGGTCCAGTGAACATTACTGCCATGGTTCCTTTTGAAGTTCAAATTAACATTTAGTATCTCTTTTATGCTAGGTTTTATTTAAACATAAGCAGCTTTCTTCTGCGATCATCAGCCTAATGAAATATTTAACTACAAAAGGTAAGTTAATTAAACATCTTAATGACATGTTTATTAGCCATTGTCCTTGCCCCAAAGCCTCTCTTCCTCTCATTACTGTATAGCACAGAACAGTCCACTTCTCTCAGGCCAGATAAATATTTTCTGCATCAGTGCAGAAACTTGATGAGTGTTTTCTAAAGAGGAGTCTACTCCTTCCCAAGTCTTTACTGATGTCTTCAGATCCTTGTTCTCATAATACAATGGTCTGAGTTGGAAGGGACCTTAAAGATCATCCAGTTCCAACCTCCCTGCCATCAGCAGGGACACCTTCCACTAGACCAGGTTGCTCAAAGCCTCATCCAACCTGGTCGAGAATACTTCCAGGGAGGAGCAGCCACAGCTTCTCTGGGCAACCTGTTCCAGTGTCTCACCACCCTCACAGGGAAGAATTTATTCCTAATATCTAATCTAAATCTGCCCTCTTCCAGTTTAAAGCCATTACTCCTTGTTCTATCGCTACCTGCCCTTGTCAAAAGCCCCTCCTCAGCTTTCTTGTAGGCCCCTTCAGGTACTGGAAGGCAGCTATAAGGTCTCCCTGAAGACTTCTTTTTCTCCAGGCTGAACAGCCCCAACTCTCTCAGCCTGTCCTCACAGCAGAGCTGCTCCAGGCATCAGATCACCCTCCTGGTCTCCTCTGGACTCATTCTAACAGGTCCATGTCTTTCTTGGGGGTTCTCAAGAGAAGAGACCTGGTGCTTGGATATCCCAAAAGCACATGTGCAGTGTCACAGGGCAGAGACAAAAGTATTAAGCTGCAGCTGAGGAGGATGCATTTTTACATTGGTTCTGTTTGATTTTGGAGGTAGCTACGTATCCTGTGCCCTGTGTGTGGTCCCTGGTCTGAGCCTACACATCAGCCAGCTGAGAAACCAGGCTGGCCAAGTGCATTTGGCATACAGAGCAGGACAGTCTGAAGCACACAGTCTCAGTCAGGTGCCCAGGCAAAACTGACAAGACAGACACCAGATGGATCTTCTGCTCCGAATGGCCTAACCCAGAGAGATCTTTGTTAGCACCAAAAATTTCTGTGGATTAGGCACATGCTTTCCAGACTGACCCTAGTCATGGCAGCGTGGTTTTATCAGCTCTGGTCACCATAGGGACCTGCTGAGATTTTAGAAAAGGCTGGCTGGTAGATGATGCCTGGGAATTGAGGAAAACCTTGTTTTAGGCAGGAGCTGGCATCTTGTGGCTGCAGTCCAGAATTACAGAAACTTGGCTGCAAAAGAGGTGGTCCCACCAGCAGTCCTGGTGTCCCAGTCCCAGTGACACTGCAAGGGCATTTGTGCCTCTTTATTTGGGGAATATGACCCCTCTATCTTCATGTTACTCATAAATGTTACTTTGGTGTTTCCATGATGTGACTCCCATGTCTTTAAGAGGCAAAAGTCTCGTTGCAATTTCCCAGTCACTGTAGGCAATTCTTGATACATCTCCCCATTTTGAGACAGATCAAGCTCCATCTTAAACTTGTTTAAACATTGCCCCCACATATCCTTTTTCTCTTAAACTCCACCCTTGATTTATGCCCTTTTATTCTTTTACCACCACTAGCTTTCAGCTGAAGTGGCTTATCTTCCTCCCTATGAATAATTTCCCATCACACACACACATACTCATACTTTCTGTAGTTACTTTAAATTTCCCTCAGGAATATCCCATTCATCTCAGTCTCTTAACAAGACTTGACAAGGATGACACCATCCAGTGGTAACCAGAGAAGTTAAAGAGAAGAGTCTTTAGAATACTTTTTCTTTCTTTTTAACTGCTGAAACACACAAGCTCTGTTAAATCAGTGTAAAAAGCAAAGATCACTAAGGAAGATCATTAAGGAAGTAATTTACAGTACCTTTTTTTGCACAATGCCATATTTTAATTGTGGTAAGTTATTAAATGTAAAGCTCTGTATTTTCCATTCTTCACTGAAGCAACAAAGACTAGAGCCAAACAAAAGATTTTTTAATTCCTATTAAAAAATAAAAAGAAAGAAAAAAGTTATCATTTTAAACACAAATCCAAAACACAGGTACATTTACTTGCAGTAATTTGTAGAAAAGAAAGGAGGAGTGTGGAAGGGTGATGACTAACTCACTGTAACCACCCTCTTCTGTTTTACACATACTGTAAATAGCAACAGTCAAATGAAAAGGAGCAATTTTTTCCTTTTCCTGCAATATTTCTTCAACTCATAATGCTGTGTGCTGCTCAGCATAGGAAACTATTTGTGAAGATCATTTGGGGCACAGTTTCCCATGACAGTATTACAGAATATTGCCTTAAATTTAACAGCTAGAAGAGTAACACCTACTAATGGTTACATCAGGAAGAAAAGGACCCTGTCAGACACAGTACGGAGAAAAGACAGCCCATTTTGCCTGTCAAAGTTATGAGATAAATGAGATAAATGTTATTCAAACATTTGACTGCTGTATGTCAGATGGCATATCAGCATATAACAAATTCAGATCTTGACCCTGACCAACTGCAGACCACTATTACTGAAGAAATTGCATTCCTGCTAAAGTAAAGCTGAGTAAATAAGAACAGACTGCTCAGTGTTTGTATAATTACTCGGACCTCTTTGATCTAGAAATTAAATTGGAAGACACCCTCATTATCTTTTCTCTGTGTTTTTTCCCCTCTGTCTCAATGGGAAGGAAAATATTCAAAGTATTGAACAGTTTCATCTCTGGTCACAATAAGGAAGATAAGCAAGGGAGGAACAGTGCAAGGGGAATAATATACTTGTTCTGAACCACTGTCAATTTAAAGGACTGGAGAATAAACACATTAATAACTGACTAGAGGCATTAATAAAAAAAATACAAGCTTAATTAATTAAAGCTATTATCTGTGCTTCAAGTGGGCTGACACATTCTGGCATGCTCTTCTGGTGTTTTTCTGAATTTTAGACAGGCATCCCTACATCACTTTTTCACCTGAATACCAAATAAGGAATATACTCAGGAATGAATATAGCACATGTTAAATCACCCACAAACATGCAACACAGAGCAATTCATTGCAGCTTTGGTTAACTGAAATAACATTCTCACACATCTATTTGTATTTACCATCATAGTGAGTCTTACTTTTGCAAGAGATATATCAATTGCTTTTGATACTACTTGAAGCATATACATTGTTGAAAGATCCAGGTTCTTACTAACTTCTCCAGTTATTTCTTCATCTTCAACATCAACTGAAAGAAAAAAAATAATCATATAATCTGTTGGATTAAAAAATTGCTTCCCACAGCAGGCCCAGTGCCAATGGTTCATCATTATGACAGTTAACACTTTTTTGTCATCTATCTTTACAAAAAAGAAAATACAGGTTTATCTAGAAAGGGCAGATAAAAAATACATGAGCTAGCCTTTGTTTGATTACTCCTTAATGACTTCTTTACACAATCTTACCCAAAAAGCTAATAGCAATGCAATTACTCTGAATCACCTAAGACTTACAAAAGAAGCCACCCATACAGATTTGGTTGCATACAGCTGCTCTCAGGAATACCATTGCAAAGGCCAAACTGAAGCTTGACAGAACTTACCTAATTCTAGGACATCTTTCTTCTGGTCTTCTTTATAGCAAGTGGATGTTGGAGACTTCCTACATTAAAAATAATTAAAAAATGAATGACAAAATGTTAACTTTTAATGAGAAAAGCTGTTTGAATAAACTAGAAGAAATATAGAATATGCCTACACAAATATATATATTTTTAATGTATATTTACATGTATAATGTGTATATATATATACAAAGTAGCTCAGTCTCAGTACAAAAATGTTAGTGAGCCTGAGCTCCTTTGTATAGAAGATTTTAAAAGCTAAAGGTGAAAATCACTGAATATGTTTTTTATCTATCTGCATCTTTTATTATCTCTCTCTCCACACACACTCCCCCCTGTGTACATATACACATACGTATATATAGAATTATAAAATCATGTGATCCATATGGTTTTCACCTTTAGCTTTTGAAATGTTCTCTACAAAGGAGCTCAGGCTCACTAACATTTTTATATAAAGAAATAAATGGTCTTAGAGCACAAACTTTTTCAATGGAAGGAAGCTGAACTTGAGGAGCTCATCAGGAAAAGCAGCCAGCACAGAGCAATACACTGCAACTGATTCAGGATTTCAGTCCTGTTTCAACATCAGTTTCATTTCATTTGTGTGATTTCAGTATATGTCAGGTCCTGCAAGCTCATATACAGGGGAAAATTTGATACTCCTCTGAATTTCAGGTAAGGATATTCACATATATGTGATTGCCTCTGGTTCAAAGGATGAGGACATAAAATTTATATCCCTGATGGGGGTCAGGACGAGATTCACGTTAGTCATTAAACTACCTGAAATACTCAAATAATATAAGGGGGAATAGGTGTTAGACTGGTTTCCTTTACCAGGGTAATTTTTTAATCCACTAACAGATAGAAGTTGTTCAACTGCCTTTGTGATTTAATTGTCTATTACATAAGTAGCAGGTTAAAAATTCATACAAACAACTACTAAAAGGACTAAGCATTTAAACTTGGCTGTGAAGTCAGAATTTAAATAGAATGTTACATTTTCAGAGATGAGATGGATTTATTCTTCCTGTTGAATTTGTACCAAAATTAATTCAGAACCAAGGGAAAGTTTCAAATAACTACTGTAAAAAGATGGTCCGGTTCTTTTCTTTTCTTTTCTTTTCTTTTCTTTTCTTTTCTTTTCTTTTCTTTTCTTTTCTTTTCTTTTCTTTTCTTTTCTTTTCTTTTCTTTTCTTTTCTTTTCTTTTCTTTTCTTTTCTTTTCTTTTCTTTTCTTTTCTTTTCTTTTCTTTTCTTTTCTCTTTTTTTTTTCCAAAAGACCAATACTGTATCATTGGCCTTTGCTTTGGAAAAAAAGGTATTGCACTGTAATCCTTTCAAAAATAGTATGGAATAATTTCCTCAGCAACATTCTTTGTATGCATGATATTATTATAGCAACAACTGCTGTCATATCACATACTTTCCATTAACTTAATTTCCTTTTTCAGTGCGTGAAAGATGAATAAAAACAGAACACAGACATATCACACTCAGGACTTATGCAGTTTAAAAGCATTTTGGCACCTTTCTTACTAATAGTCTGACACTATAAGAAAACAAACACCTCTCTTTTTCTTTATAAACAAGTTAAAGGATTTATGCAATTCAATGTGGATGGCCACAATTCAGAAAAGATAGAATGGAAATTCATCACCCATGTTACTAAGGACTAGAGGTAAAAATAAATTGGATGCCCAGTGGGTCAATATAAATAAGAGGACTGAGGGCAAATTTGTATAGTGGCACAAGCAGTATTGAGCTCTCACTGAATATATCAGTACTTTTAAGGTGATATAGACTTCAATATAGTTGACTGTGGTGTATTTTAAATACAATCAGATCTCCCCTTGCTTTTTGCTAAAACTGAATTTCAGCTGAGATTTCTTTCTGCTAGCTCCTTTGCTAGTACTTTCATCTCTCCTGGTCGGGGAAAGGGTGTCTCAATGACACTAAATTTGCCAATAAAATGTTTTTCAGCCAAGTACTTATGCCACCCAACTGCACTTAGACATAACTGCAATCCACATATCTGGTTTGTCTGAGATGGCACATTACTGTCTCTTGTTTCCTAGAGAATAATGTGTTTCTTTGTTGGTCAACCCATTTTGATCTAGTTTTGCCAAAAAAGAGCTCTTAACAGTTAAGAACACAGCTCTACAGGTTGCAGCATCCTATTAGGCCTCAGTTGCTGCTTGAGAAGGGCTTGGGTCTCCTATAGGTACTGTATCACATCACCTTGCTTCATTAGATATCTTGGATTACCTCAGAATCTCAAATAGCACCATATGCCTATGTTTAGGCACATAGATCACTCCCCACATCAAATCAGCACCCTTGACTCATTGTTGTCCTGAACACTTCTCCTCAGTAGTGCTTCATCTGAGAAGATCTATAAATCAAAATAAAGTCAACTATGGTACAATTCACACATAACTCACCTGGCATCCATTTTTGTAACATTATTGCATTCTGGAAAGTCTAAAAGCTTTTGGTTCTACACCCATTCCTGGAAGAACCAAGCTCGGGATGCAAAGTGCTTTGCTTTGAATTCTCAAGGCACAAGGAAATTCCCATCAAGTTGAGGAAAATGCTGACATCAAAGACTGATGTAGGGTGTTTTCTGGTTAAGTGGGGTATTTTTGCAGGTGTAGGTTCCCTCCTTAAGGGGCACTTGTGTTTCTCTAAACACTGTCAGGACATTTACTGCAATTTCCATTTCAGCAGATGGTTACTGTTCCAGGAAAATTTATTGTACACGTAAAACTATGAAGTTAGAATTCCTAGGAAGGGGGAAGTCATCCATCATGGCAGAAAAATGGGACAGGAAGAAAATATGTTTCATTATAAACATACTATACAGTGCTTTCTCTAAATATTTGAACATTCCTATCTGATCTGCATGCATTGCAGAAAACTGAATTTATGCAGAATAGCTGAACTCCCAGAGAAAGCACTTCTCAGCACAATAATGCATGTACATTCCAGTATTTCCTATTTATACTACCATACACAAGAAGTCAAATAAACAAAGAGGCTTAAAAAAATAAACACTGATCATCAGCAGCTTTAAGGTGACAGAGTTGGTAAAACTTATTTTCCCTGTCTGATTACAACAGGTTTTTAACTGGACATATATATTTTCTGCATAATTTAGTGTCAGGAGGATGCCTAGAAGTCAGAATACAATCCTCTGGTCTTGTGGTGATATGCCATATACAGACATATATAACATTCTTGGTAGAGTGAGTAAGATCTGGAGAGTAAGTAAAAAAACTTATTATATATTAATATATATTAATATTATTATATATATTATATATATATACATATTATAATTAATATATATAATAATATATATATAATATATATAATATATATTATTATATATTATTATATATTTTATATATATTTTTATTATTATAATTATTTATTATATTTATTATTATATTTATTTAATTTTTTAAATAAAAATATTATATTTATTATTAATATTAAGATATTATAAATTAATATAAAGAATAATTATATATATAATATATATAATATAATTAATATTAATAATATATTAAACCTTAACTATTTGCAAAAGGGCAAACAAGGCCATTGTATGTGATGCAGCTTGCCACTGCTTTTGGGTAAAATTATAAAACCAGAATTATTAAAAGCTATTGTAAAGGTACAAAGGAAATTCTCATCATCAACACCAGGTAATATGTTTCTATGAGAAAAAGACCTTGTCAAGAAGATTTAATATAAATTCTGCTATGCTTGCAAGTCTGGTTGACAAAGGTAACAGAGCTCATACACTTCATTTCTTCAGACTTCCTTGGTAGCTAAGCACTGTATCTGATTTGATTGGCACATTAGCAGTATGAAAAATTAATTCATAAACAATGGCTCATTGACAGATATAAAAAAGGTAAATGAAACAAATTGTCACTGAAAGGGTCATTTCTAATCAGCTCACACATAGGTCCGTGCTTGTCCTGCTGAATTTTATTCACTGTAGTGACAATTCAGGAGAAAACTCTATCTTTGCTGGAAAGGTTTTACATGAAAAAATTATGATAATCACAGATTGAGCTACAAGATGGTTTGAGCTGCATGATGAATTGGGCTCACCTGAACAGAATGCTCCTCACAGGCAAGGAATAAATATTTACCTCCAGCTATAAAACCAGACCTACTATAATAAAATTGTAGCCTTTTTTCATACTGTACTCTAGCAAACATTTTTTTTTGGTGCATCACTCCAACTGGAATAAAAAGAGAGGTGGCCAGGAAGGCAAGGGAGGTGATTGTCCCCCTCTGCTTTGCCCTTGTGAGGCCCTATCTGGAGCACTGAGTCCAGGCCTGCAGTCCCCAACACCAGAGAGATGTAGAGCTGTTGGAGCAGGTCCAGAGGAGGCCACAAAGATGATCAGAGGGCTGGAGCACCTCTCTTCTGAAGAAAGGTTGTGGGACCTGGGCTTGTTTAGGTTGGAGAAGAGAAAGCTTTGGGGAGACCTCATTGCAGCCTTCCAGTACCTGAAGGGAGCTTCTAAACAGGAAGGGAAGCAACTTTTTTACATGGACAAACAGTGACAGGACAAGGAGAAATGGTTTTAAACTAAGAGAGGGAAGATTTAGGTCAGATATTAGGAAGAAATTTTTTACCCAGCAGGTGGTGAGGCACTGGCCCAGGTTGCTCAGAGAAGATGTGGATACCCCATTGTGGACACCACATTCAAGGCCAGGTTGGATGGGGCCCTGGGCAGCCTTATCTAGTGGTTGGCAACCCTGTCCACAACAGAGGAGTTGGAATTAGATGATCTTTAAGGTCCTTTTCAACCCAAGCCATTCAATGATTCCATGAATTTTCAAGGAGCACAGTACCACTCGTGTGAACTGACCATTACATTCAGCAACTCAAAACAGTTGCCAGCAAAATAATCAAGTATCAGTAAAATAAAACAGGGAGATAAAAATTCCATTAAATAAAGATGCTTACAAGACACCAGCTAAGCAACACTGTGTAAAGCATTGAGAAGAGTTCACAGACTTCAACACTCAGGAGGTGAATACAACCTTCCGTTCAGTTTGTCATATAGAAAGTATCCACCTTATCTGGTTTTCACCTTCAACTTTTAAGCCATTTATTTTTAAGGATGTGGAATTTTCATGGCCTTACATTTCTTCCCAGAAACCTCAGATATTTAACAGTCCAAACCACTGTAACTTGACAGATTTTAGCAAAATAAATTATCTTCCTGAAGGCTAATATGAAATGTTAAATTGGAAGGAGATAAAAGTTTATAGTGAAGATTGGCCTCGTTCTCTTATCTCATTTTAGTATTTAAAAAGGTGAACACAGATAGCAGCCTATCTGTGAGCACAGGTACTGCAGAGAGCACTTTTACCTTCTGTTAAATCTTAGGGAGAGTAATACATAGCTGGACAAAAATTCCTTCTACTACCTGCAAACAACTGATTGTGTTTAAGGTGCCAGTAATTTCTTATGCTGCTTCCTACTGTGCTCCCTCAGATGCCCATATGGAGACAAAGTGAAGCTCCAGCAGCAAAATCGGATATACTGCTTTTGCTTTACATTTGAGAAGATCTAGAGTCCCTCTGTGCTTTCATGAACAAGGCAAATTCTCAGTTGACTGAATGCATTTTAGGCAATGGGCTGGACCTTTCCAGTTTTCCATCCTTTCCAAAAATAAAGAAATGATACAGAAGCCATTTGCCATTTCCAGTAATTGCAAAGTGCTTCTTCCTATGGAGTGCTGGAAAAATACTAAAAGGGCAAATGGCAGCACGCACAGATGTGATGTCGAAGGCTCTGATGCCATAAATCCATTGGCACATAAAAAAAAAGTCACAATAGTTTATTACTTTTATTTTAGGTTCTTTTTTCCGGTCCAAGCATTATGTTATAAAAGGTATTATGCAACTGCTGATACTTGAAGGTTTTCACTACTGAGTGATTTGGCAACTACAGTCTCCCTCTCTCTTTTCCTA
Organism: Caprimulgus europaeus; assembly: GCA_907165065.1. The sequence goes on along the minus strand of OU015530.1, from coordinate 55,554,977 downwards.
CATGGGCTAGTTAAATCCATATTCCCCAAAGATGACCTTGGTTTTTTTTTGACAGACTTTCTTCTGATTAACAATTGCAAAAGTCAAGTAAAAACTTACTCCCCGGTTGGCAGCCCAGCACACTCCAGGAGGGTTTGGTTGGTCTCACAGGGAAGGTGCCGACTGCACTATTCTTACTGTGCTTCCTGCCTACAAAGCCACACCGAATCATTGATGAAAGCTGGAGATGATGCTATGTGCTGTTTCTTGTGGCTTAAGGACAATGCCTGGTGCTATCACAGATCACAAAAAGACAAAGATGGAAGGAAACATGCAAAGGTAATTTACTATGAGGCTGCTCCAACTCTGCATTCCTTTCCATTCTTTTACCTGAAATGTTGCACTCTGACTAAACTCCTATTTCCTAGAAATGCCATCACTGCCCAATACATCCTCTTCCTCTCATAATGGGAAAAATGTAATAAATTCCTCAGACATTGCTCATGTAACACTGAATGTCACTGACTGTGCTGGCGTATAGTGAATTCAGTTGGGGTTTTCTGACTGATTTTAAACAGGTTCTAGTTTATAAAATATGGCCATTGGAGCTCAGACCTCATTTCACAGAACAGGCTATCAAGGGGATGAGTACTTTTAGGAACTGCTCAACATCTCACAGGATCAAAACTTTATTACTTACCAAAATGCCAGCTATTATTTTAGACAAAGCAATCTCATCCAACACTTCAATTTTGTATATAACAGTGAAAAATTACAGCTTACTGGGCAAATAGCACAGACTTAAAAATATTCACTATTCCTGGAAAACCTATTTTTACACTAAAATGCATGTTAGAAAAGACTGGAGCCATTCATAACTGCTGGGTAAATAATGTACATTACATAACTTTGCTGGAACTATTTTTCCTTTGAGTTGGAAATTCAATTTTATTTCTACAATACAATTAAAACTGGAAAGTCGATTACTATTCTTTATTAAATCTGACATTCATATATCAACATTCATTAGGCACTGCATTTTCCTGTTTCAGTGATAAGCCATATTTAAAAGAAGGCAATCTGCTTCAGCTCTCTTATTTCTGTCATGAGTTCAGGATCACAGAGCAGCTGAGGTTGCAAGGGACCTCTGGAGCTCACCTAGTCCAACACTCTGCTCAGAGCAGGTTCAACTACAGCAAGTTGCTCAAGGCCATGTCCAGTCATGTTTTGACTATCTCCAAGGATGGAGACACCACAGACTCCCTAAGCAACCTGTTCCAGCATTTTCACCTTCACAGGAAAAAAATTCCTTGATTACCTGTGTCAGGAAGTTATCAGTGCAGTCCAGAAACCTCCTGGATTGTTTGTGTTCTGTTTTGTTGCTTATGTTAATGGAGGGAATGTCAAATCCTGCTCTGGACTTGCTCAGAAACTCATGTCCAACATTTTCTGCCAATGTTCTAATGTAAATCAGCACAGCTTGTGGCCAGGAATGATGCAGGATAAAAATGTGTGAGAAGATCTTGACAGTTTTAAGCATTGCCATGTGTACCTGGCAGGTATAGGCTTGGTCCTCACATAGATAAAAAGATTATTTATTCCTGTTAATAACAGAAAGTATGAATCTGAATCCTTTAAGAACTATAACACTTCTAAAATATTATTTCAAAAGGCTCAGCTATATAAGAAGAATTTTAAAAACCTGCATATATTTTTAAAGGACTTAAAGGATTTCTTTGAAGATTATTATTTTATTTTCCTTTAAGGACGTGCTTGCTCCATAAAAGTGAATTTTCAGGGACTTTTTGTTGGAACATATGAAAGGGAAAAGGTAGGAATTTTCAGAAACACAATGAATTCACTTCTCCTGGTCTCCATTCAGGATGAAGAAAGCCATAGGTGGTTCAGAAAGCAAAGCAAAGCCATTCAGCCCTTGGCAGCCTTACACAGAAATGTAAGGAGTTGAAGGGAGGTACCTTTTTTACAGGAACACTTATTGCCTTGCCACAGAATATTAGACTAACTTCATAATTATACTATAAAGTCCATTTTGGAGGAAAACACACTAAAACACTAAGGAAATATTTTTCAATCAATGTGCTTGAAACTGAAAGTAAGAAGGTATACACCTGTGATATGCTGCAGTGATAAACGTGTTACTGTGATTTTACACTGCTGAGAATCATGCCACGAGCAGCAGGTGACTGTTCTTACCCTGTATCAGTGACAAAGTTAGAGCAGTTCTTAAAGACATGGAAGAAATATAAAACAGATCAATAAAACCTAACAGAAAAACAACAGCAAAATTTCAGAGCAAGAAAGATAAAGATACAAGTAGATGATACAAACTTTAGACTAAAAATGCCTAAAGGAGCATGAAAAATATTTAGAAGTATTTTACAGAGGGGAATATGTAGCAAGGAACAGAAAGAGCAGTCAAAAATCAACTTCAGCTATGGATAACAGGGCAGAAAAAAACAAATTCAAGGTGAATAAAAGGGAAAAATTCCTAAGACTAAGGACTGATAGACACTGGAATATTCTCAGGGGAGAGATGTCACTTGAATAATTTAAGACTGGACCAGACAAAACCCTGGAAAAATTATTACAGTAAATGCATATATATAGTAATGAATAAGCCACCATAGAAAAAATGACCTTGAAAGGCCTTTTCCATCTCTAATTTCTAAGATTTTATGAAATATGAGTAATGTTCCACTAAGGAAGTTGGTATCTATGGTAATTCACTAACCCTACCCTATTTGTGTTAGAATGCAGAGCTAGAAAAAGGTTTATTACCAAATAATGAGTGATATTTTAGGAACCACTAAAGACTGTCCAGCTAAGGTGAACTCAGCTGAGAGACTATTGCAGGAAGAGAAATTCTGGCTCTGAACTCACTGGCACTTGCTTCCCTGGTGGTAGAGATGAAGCACATGAGAGATACTTCGGTTTTGATTGGAAAAGGTATATGAAGCCAAGCTACACAGTCATAAAACAGTCCCTAATGTCTGAAATATCCATCTGTACTGGCAGACTTCTGAAAGGAAACCACTAGCTCACATTCAGTTTGTAGCCAGGACTGATGGAAGGCAAAGAAGGGTATGGCAGAGGCAATTAGAAGAACTGGTTAAGTAGGGTGATTGTTCACAACAAAAGGATGAGTGGAGAATCAATTATCTTCCTTGTTCCTGGTACTGTACTCCAGATCTCTGCCTCTGGACAATGTGCTCCACTGCTGTATCCTTCTGCTCACTAATGGCAGGAGGAAATTTTCATTCTGATGTACCAATATTCCCATTTCTTTTTGCCTTTCTGATAGCCATTCTCTTTTAGTTTCTAAGAAATTGGTAAGATATTCTTAACTTCAGGTCCTGATTGCCAAGTCCTTTGGTTCCCTTGGGTCTTTGATTCCAGTTATACACTTTTTTCTGCTTTCACTGCTTTGATTCTAGTTTCTATGCTGTTTTTTCTTGGAATTGGGGGAGGGAGAGTTATTTGCTTTATACATGAAAACTAGAAGTTCAAACATCTCAATATGTTGTTGCTCTAAACTAGCAGAAGTGAAACTGAGGTCTACAGATAATATCTGCCCATCTAACTCAGTCTACGGTGGTTCCACTACAGTGCAGAACTGCCCAGTCAGAACGCTGCTGGCCAGCTCAGATTTACTCATCTAGAAACTATTCAGCTGAGAACTGGAGGGTTTCAACATCACCACCACACCTTACATTGACAGAATTAAGGAGTATGGAAAATTAGGAGAGCACTTCAACTTCAGAGGCTCCACAAGGAACAACTGCAGTATGTCTCTGTAGCTGAGACAAAAGAACTCTTTCTCAGCTGCTGTGAAGTGGTTTTGCTTGACTTTCCCCAATTTTGTTTGCTCAAACTGTGAAACATGGGGAAATCTTGACCTTCTAACACCAGTTCGCCTTCCCAAATAACTCATTATTCACCATGGTTTTTCTGGAAAAGCAATAGAAAGATTTTAAACCAAGCTCAGACACCTGCTTCAACAGCTATTTATTTTTTTTACAGTTCCTAAAGATCATTATTTTCATTCCAGTACAGACTGTCGTTGTTTAATCTGTGTGCTCTGTTTAGCAATAAATACTTCCTTCTTGCAAGGGATTCAGCATTAAGAAGAATCCCAGAATGGTTGAGGTTGGAAGGGAACTCTGGAGGTCATCTGGTCCAATTCCCCTGCTCAAGTGAGGGTTGGCCCCACCTCAAGATATTAAAGGTGGCAGAGAACCTTTCCTCACTGCCATTCAAGGCTCTGCTCAGATTAAAAGACTTGGGAAAGTCTTTAGTAGTTTGCTATCTTTCATCTGAATATGCTTCTTCAACATCATCTCTCCCAAGTTCCTGTGGAACTTGCAGCATTTTAACAAAACCACAACTACAAATACAGCAACTTTTTAGTTGGAATCTTGGATCATTCAGTTGGGTATTTTTAAACATATAATTTTTGATTCCTTTGAAAAATCTCAAAATAAAAAAAAAAAAACCAACATAATAAGCCATCCACATTTTGCTTGTGAACAAATAACACTACTGAGAGGAACAAGGAGGACAGTAAGAAATGCTCCTTTGGGAATGAACTATAAACAGCATCAAAATGACCTGAAAGGATAGATGGGGTTTCAAACTCTCCACTGACTTGGCACTGAGACATAAATGTAATTTTTAATTTAAACTTTAATTTTAATTTTTAAGTTAAATAAAATTGCTACAAAGGAGCATGGAGGAATCACTGACAATCCTCTATACAGGTGTGTGTGTTGTTTGGTATCAATATACAAATACTGTTATGTACTTGTCTCCATATGTTCTTGAAGAAACACTTTTCATTTCCTCAAAATGGAAAGTTCTACAGTAAAATAATAGGAGTGCTGTATAAACTGTACTAGTTTAAAAAGTAAGAAAACTCATCAACAATCTACCTTTGCATGATAAAGTCACATAGGAAAGTGCCACAAACTGATAATTACTGTTAATTACTTCTGCTGCATGATTTCTCTTTCAAAGCAAACCTTTATCTCTCTTTATTTACTTCATGTATTCATGGTTGTACTACTATTCTGTAGTTTAGGTAGGAAAAAAAGAAATGCACTGTGGCCACTGAAGCATTATAACTAAACTATTAAAAGCCAAAGCCATGGAATATGAAAAGTCAGACATCCAACTCCTCAGAAAAGTAAGTTTAAAACTGAAATTTCAGACTGAAATACTCTTCTTATAACAACCTCCTGTAGCTACAGCCTCCAGGGGCCAGCACGGTTACCATTACCAATGCCACAATATATATGGTACAATAAATAAAACAAGATGAATTGAGAAATGAAATTGGCTGCTGTCTGTTGACAGCTGAGGATACATGAAGATTTGCTGCCACCTACATATTGTTGTTTTGGTTTTTTTTCTGGATTAATTAAAAATAAGGAATTCTAAAAAAAAAGACATATCGTTTGCATTCACAGTGTACAGCTTATTATACTTTTTTTACAGAATAACTCCTCATGACATGGAACAGAATAAAATCATGATACAGAGGGCTATCATTGGCCCAACAGAACAAAAATTTATGTTCCCACTGTGATACAAGGAAAAAAATAATCCTTTTGTTCTAATTATTTGTGATCATTTTCCTCCCTTTTCTAGGGAAAAATTCTGCCATCATATTGCCAGGTACTATGTAGATAAGTGAAGATGCAGGTGAACAAATTGCTCTTCACCTCTATCTTTCTGTGGTTAAAGGAATGCAGTGCACTGGTCATGTAATGACAATATGTCTGCAAGGGGATAAACATTAAGTCTAGAGTATACTGAAAAAATAACAAGCAGTTTTCTGTTAAAAGCCAGTATTTTATTACAGTGATGAGCAATTAGGTAATAACTGCAGTTAAGCACTGGCCTTTTAAACCATCCCTAGAGTTACCTGAATTTGAAAGCAGATGCTCTCAGCAGTAGCAGTTCCATAAACAAGCAAAGACTAGATCTGTGTCATTACTCTCCAACTGATTGATTCACTAACTTTATTCCATCTTCCTAAAAAGAAACAAGGAATTGCAACAACAGCAATGCAAATAAAGGAATTCACTTTTCTTTTTTTTTTTTCCTATCTGTGGTGGGTGTGTTAGTCTGTTATTTTGGAAAACTTACTGCTCACTCTTGAATTACACAGCTCTCTCTGCAGGTAAGCATTTAATTTGGGTCATCACAGAAATCCAAATGTCTCCTTACTGTCAAAATGGCAAAATGGTATCTTATTTGAGCAAAGACTGAAACTCCAATTATTAATGAGGACAAACTTTTATGTGAAATATGGTACTCGGAGGTCTAACTTCATGCTGACACTCTAAAATTGAAATATCAAGTCACAAATCTGCCCTCTCAACACAGTTACCCTGCTGCACACACTTCATGAAGTAGCTAAGAATGAGACAGTTCACAAAAAAAAAAAAGCATGATCATTTCTTTAGTTAAAATGAGTGGGTCAAAATACCATGGATCTGCATTTCCCAGGATATTTTTATAGCTAGGTATTTCTGCCCACACAGTTTGTAAGCATTTATTAGATAACATTCAGTTTATCTTTTGAAGCATAGCAATGGTTTTGCTTCATTTTTTTTTCTCCTATGTAGACAATGGATGCCTGCACCTTGTAGGCAACAACAGCATTTTTCACATATGAGAAAAGAGAATGAAAAAGTACAGCAAATAGAAAGAAAAATAAGATTTGTATGTCTTTTGTTTTCTGTGGGAAACAAAAACAATTGCAGATGCCTGTGAATGAACTAGGTGTGGCTAATTCTACATACATTTTCAGCTACTCATCTAAATACTTAGACTAGCACTTATGTCTGAGGCATCAGGTAGGAGTAACAGAGAATAGAAGAGGATCCAGATAAATATTTGCTCCTATATTGTCATTTTTCATGCCTCAAAATGCTGAGACATTCTGGCTACATCCTGAAAAGCTCTCACACACAGCAGGATTTGGCCAAAGGGATAAAGGTCTTGCAAGAGCCAAGCTTTATATTGTAACGGTCGATGTTTATTTGGAGTCTCACTTCCACTCTCTGTTACTTCCACTTAACTTCAGGAGTATCAGCAGTCCTGCTGATTTCAGTGAGAGTTTTCAGGAGCTCAGAGCTCAGCATGAATTCAAATGCTCTACTGGCTTTAACTCAAAAGATCTAGCAGGAATGTCCCCGGCTTTCTTTGGAAGCAGATTCCAGGGACTCTGCTTAGGAAATAGCTCCCTCTTCTGTTCTTGTTGAAACCAAACCAGTCCTCTGAAGGAAGGAAACGATTTCAAACCACTTCCTACAGCGATGGAGCACAGTACCACAGTGCACTGTGCAAAATGGTGCACTGGGGCAGTCCCTTTTTCGGTCCAGCTCCTGCTTTTCTGCTCGCTCCACAATTACTGCATAAGGTTAGAAAGTGTCAGCACGCCCAGCTACAGCTAAGTGAAGTCAGTACAAAAGGTTTCTTGATCTGACACAGTCTTCCCAAAGAATTTTATCCTGTCCAATATGTTTTTGACACTCATAAATAATGTACTATATAGTCATTGATTGTCAGACACTGGGAATACACTTACTTTTCTCTGCTTTGCTGGGGAGCTGTTAAAAGCCCAGTGAAGCTGTATTCTCTACCTCAAATAATGCTGAGCATGAAGTAATAAACCATCCTGAAACTGGAAAGGATGAAGTGATGGGTTAGCACTACCTTATATGCTCTGTTCAAGCTACACAAGAAGGACTTGGGAGTGGTGGTGGATGAGAAGCTCAACATGAGCCAGCAACGTGTGCTGGCAGCACAGAGGCCAATAACCGTGTCCTGGGCTGCACCCAGAGCAGCGTGGGCAGCAGGGCCAGGGAGGGGATTCTGCCCCTCTGCTCCGCTCTCCTGAGACCCCACCTGCAGTGCTGCCTCCAGTGCTGGGGCCACCAACACAAGGAAGACATGGACCAGTTAGAACGAGTCCAGAGGAGGCCATGAGGATGATCCAAGGGCTGGAGCAGCTCTGCTGTGAGGACAGGCTGAGAGCTGGGGCTGTTCAGCCTGGAGAAAAGAAGGCTCTGGGGAGATCTTACAGCTGCCTTCCAGTACCTGAAGGAGCTCCAGGAAGGCTGGGGAGGGACTTTTCATAAGGGCAGTTAATGATAGAACAAGGGGAAATGGCTCTAAACCAAAAGAGGGCAGGTTTAGATGAGATATTAGGAAGAAATTCTTCACTGTGAGGGCGGTGAGACACTGGAACAGGTTGCCCAGAGAAGCTGTGGATGCTTCTCCCTGGAAGTGTTCAAGGCCAGGTTGGATGAGGCTTTGAGCAACCTGGTCTAGTGGAAGGTGTCCCTGCTGATGGCAGGGGGGTTGGAACTGGATGATCTTTAAGGCCCATTCCAACCCAAACCAGTCTGTGATTCTACGATTCTATGAAACAAGAGCTGTATGGAGTCAGACCCCGTTGCTTCTGCTTCCACAGTGACTTATGAGCTGGCTCTCTGCATTTACACAGAGTCATGCAAGACCCAATAAATCCTTCTGGAAGCAGAATATCAAAGGTGGATCTGCAGGCTCCAGTTCCAGTTCAGCAACAATTAGACTTGTTTTGTCTGGGTTCAGCCATTATCTGACATAGCTCAACTTTCCCATACAGGAGATAATGGAGAACTGACCTCTTGTGGATTTTAAGACTTAAGATGAGTATTTTGGCCTGTTATTCAATAATCTTTTATGAATTAACTAACACAGGTAAATAACTGTGTAATGCTGGTGGCTATTTTCAGCTCTTTTTTGGTTCCAGGCAGGAAGCAAGTGCCACTCCTGGCCCATTTCCAGCTCCAGTAATCCCCAGTTTGTTAACTCCCACAGTCCCTAACATAAATATGGAGAGACCTAATATGTCATTGCTTCCTCATGATATCAACAGGGCCTCAACACACTGTGTCTCAAGATTTATAAGAAATTAAATAGGAAAATAAAATAGTAATAATGATTTTTAAAAATCTGTGGTTGCAGGTTTAGCATATTAATGAGGTTTTTAAGTACTTAAAAAAACCAACAAACCTGGCTGCTGTTAAATTTAGTAAAACAGGAAAGCTACTTTATGGCCCACAGAAGGGGCTAATGACATGTGCCTTAATTTATGGAGCAGCAGGTGATATAAAAATATTTCTACCAATTATAATACATGTTCATCTCTAGCACTGGGATGCACCACAAGAACAACACTCAGGGTACCAGAGTCCTATGCATGACTTTACTATTGACACGTTGTGTGACCAGCAGCACATTTCTCTCTACCAGCTTCAGTTTTCCCACCTGTATTACGGGCAGAGTGGTACTCACCTCCTGCTTAATTTGTTTGAGAGCTGCTGACGAGAAGTGCTGGATTATGAGGCAGTAGTTTTTATTATGTAGATTTTATATATGCACCAGACAGGTCACAGTTGCCCTGCACTGCTCAAATCTAGAGCAACTTCAGCAGTTCAGAATTCCAGGTTGGTTAAACTCTGATGGATTCAACTCAACCCAAAGAATTTCAAAATCCAATTAAAGTCACACCTAAAGGTAGCTTTGAGGTGTGGCAGTCTGGGTCCTGCTGCTTTAGCAACCCTCCAATAAACAAAATCCCATGCCTCCCACTCTTCTAAAATTCTGCACAGAAGAAAAAAATATCAAAAAACAGATGAATTAAGAGTATAAGACAGAGAAAACCCACAAATATGTATTAGGAACTCACAGAAGGAGGCTCTTCTAAACCTTTTATATCAATGTGAAGCAGTGCAGCAAAATTTAAAAAAAAAAAATAAATCTGAGGAACTTTTGAGTAAAATACTTTGAGACAGAGGAGCTGTGTAGCTGCAGCATCATGGTGCATGGGGATGCTAATTGGGCTCAGTCTAAACACTGAAGTGATATGACTGACACACAGCAGTGTCTCTACGTGGCACAGCAGTGTGCTGGTAGCTAAACCAGCCTGTGTGGGCATGGCTTGGGCATCTCAACACAGTTCAGCACTGAACCATGTGGACATCTGTATGCACTTGGTTGATATCCCTTAATGTTATCCTCTGAAGTTTTCTGGATGTTCTACTGAAATATTTACAGATAAACAACACTGTTTCCCAAGGAGTGAGCAATGTCTCTGTGGAACACTGCAGATGACCTCCACAGGTGGAAGCCACCTGTACTGCTTAGATGTCTAAGTGGTCTAAGTCTGAACTAGTAACCAGCTTCTTTGGAGCAGTAAAGAGAAACTAACACCCCTAGGGTCTCTCTGCTGACCAAGCAAGGAGTCTTGAGTGGTTTGAGATTTCAAAAGTGAGTTAAATCCTGAAACTTCTCTCCCTTTCAGTATCTTCACCTCTTCCAGTTACTTCCCATCAATGAAATCAGAAGCCATACCTCAGTCACTCCTAGTCCTCCATCAGAGTTCCTCAATGTTTTAGTTAATATTCTTACAAATATTCTTACCTGTGGCCTGACAATCGACTCTCATTTTTCCTGAGGGATCTTTCTCTCTTCTCTCTCCCAGACCCTGAATGTCTGTGAGGGGCACTCACTTTAAGGCTTTTTTCATTGCTGTCTGTACCAAAACTTGGAATTGATTTTCTTTCTTCTGTCTTGGTCCTCTCTCTTTCAGAGAGCAGTTTGGCAAAAGAGTCACCTGTATCTTTGGGGATGTTTCTTACTTTTTCAAAGGTTGAACTTGTGTGTGAGCTTGATGTAGTCTTTGATGCAAACTCCATATTTACTTGTGTTGAAGATCCTTTGCTGTCTTGAAAATCAGTACTTGGGACATTCAGGTCATTTTCTTCATCTTCACCCTTTAGCTGTGCTGAACTGCTTATGCTAGTGGAGCGTTTTGAAAGCCTCCTTTTTTGCAGATCCTAGAAATAAGTGCCATTAAAATAATAGATTAAAATTTAAGCATCTTTAAATAAACATGAAAAACAAAGGAAAGCTCTATCACTAATTTCTGAGCTAAGCAATTTGTTTATTATTGGGAATTAGGTTATATAATAAACCAGATTTTTAAAAAATTGATAATAAATGACATTTTGACAGACATTTTTACTTAAAATTCCAACAGTATCAAAGATGCTATATACCATTAAAAACTGCTTTCTTTTACCCAAAGACATTAACAAAATAACTCCTAAAAAGCTTAATTTTGGGGCTGTACCCAACCCAGGAAACCAAGACATATAAGACATTTTACTGGAAAGACCACCCAATACAAGCATCTAGTCTTCATTTGCAAATCAGAGATATTTAGGAAAATCCAACTAATTAATTTAACTTCCATAGTCTTTTCAGTATTATCTAAATGGTATGTTTAAAATATTTCCATTTCTCACTATTACAAGCCTAATTTTACACAGGGAAAGTTCCTGTCTATACAAAAGCAATATGAAAGGGGAAAAAAAGAAAAAAAAGGAAAAAAAAAAGGTAAGTTAAAATATGGTCTTACTGGACCATTTAGAAACATATTTCTAACTGAAAGTAATTTTCTATTCCAAACTGATACAGTGGAGTTTTGGAAAAATCTGAGTAAAACAGATACCCATGACTAAGAAAACTTTGAAAACTGTAGGTACTGATAAGGTAAAAAAGCAATACTCTTAGGTAAATCTCATCTATCAAGAGCTATCTAAAATGGAAAAGATTTATAAAGAAATCTGTGACCTAAGATCACAGACATGCAGGGGGTAGTTGCTTGTAGTGATTATATCTGAAACAGTTTGAATTTCTGAATTAACCAGAACCACTTCTCTAACTTACCACGCATTTTCAAACTGAAGATTTAAGTGGATTAGCATGCAGAAGTAATTTTAATATTATTTGCAAATTATTTTATCAATCAAGGTTAGATACAAAATCCATGGCCAAGCCAAACATTTTGTAAGTGTTGAAAATCACCTCTGGTGAACTTGCTACTGGTCCAGCCATCATTCCCCTGACAATGAGACCAGATCTGGGCTTTGGCTTCTCTTTCACTGCAGACTTCATCTCCTCAGAAATCGTTGCTGCTTTTAAATCTTCTTGACTATCCTTTAACTTCTTATCCCCCTCAGAGGGTAAGTGGCTGTTGTGTATTGTCCCTGTGTGGCATTTTTCACTTTTGTGTTGATGTTTTCTGGATGGAAGGGTTTTATCTAGTGGATTCTTAACATCATGTCTACAAGGAAGAAAAAGGCAAAACTTCAACCAGTAAAAATAATGCACAATGGAATAAATGAAAACATCTGCCTGGCTAATTAAAGTACTGCTGTCAATTTAAGTTACTTATTATCTAGCAATGGTACTCAAATACAATCCTTTTTCACTTAAACATCTATATGTTGGTCTTCAGGACGTTAGTTCAGTATGATTGTGTGTTGCAATTGGTTATATTATGTGTAACACTTTAATCTTATGTTTACTTATTTTGATATGTACCAAATAATTACAGAAAATAAACTACGTGTATCACCCCAGACAAGTCCTAAGACACCACCAGCAGTTCCCAATCCTTCTCCATCTGCTTTGCTGGCAGTTTGAAGTTGGCAGTTAAAAGTTTTGCTAACATCCTCTGTTATCATGTAACTTGGACTGACTCTACTGACCCCTTTCACTCTTTGTTCAAATGTAAAGCATTTAATTTAGTTCAAAAAGAAAGGTACTTTTGTATTTGGACTTTTCCTTCATAATAGGTTGGTTGCTACACTGCTGTTATTTGACCTCTTCCATATTCTCCATCCTGGTCCTCCGGATAGCAAGACAAGGTGCAGTTCACATCTGTTTCCTACACCTATATAAAGCTATAAACAACATTTTCTGAAATGCAAGTGAGATTCACCTGGATCTGTTTGTACACCACTATATGCATTTCTTTCTTAAAAATATATTTTAACAGATTATGAGCTTACAAAAAAAAAAAGTCATCATTTGTGCCTGTAAGAAATCATGATGAGTCCAATTTTCTTCATCAGGATCTGTTTCACTGTCTGCATAATATTAGATTGCTGTTAAATTGAAGTTATTTTTTTGAGTAGTTCCTACTTCACTGAGACCTCTTTTGTGTCAGCTGATAAATTTATATTCTCTGTAACCTGAAAATGCTAGCCTTCTTTACAATAACTGTCCTGGAACTTGTTTTTCATTCTAGGATGTTCTTCTCCATCCTATTTCATAGTAAAGCAGTTACACGAGTTGAAGCATCTTGTACTACAAAAACATTCCTCTCATTAAATCAGTTAAAAATTGGTTTTTGAAGTAGTATGTCTCATGAAAACACGCTGCACATGTAAACTGAAGGGAGCATGATCAGTCTCCGGGAGCATTAGGAAACCTGAAGATTGTTAGTCCTGACCTAGGACCATGTCACCCCTCATTGCCAAAGGGCACAGTGTGTCAGCTCAGAGACTGTTTGCACAGATACAGACATTAAAAAACACTTCAAGAGGTAAGCTAAAAGGAAAGAAGACACTTTAATAAGGTACCAGTGGAGAGTATCTGTTTAATTATACTCTCCACTCCTGAAAGCATTGTTAAAAATTATCCAGGTATTTGAAATTAAAACTAATTCCAAGCACTGGCTCTTTGACCTGGTAACGCCTGATTTTTCCTTAGCCAGAGGGGATCACAGAGCTGTGCTTTGCCATGGTGTTTCTCTCACTGCTTCATTTTGAGGGCTGAAAAAGAACGTGGCTGAGCCAACCCAGCAACCTGCCCACAACAGTCAGGAGCTGTGCAGCCTCGTCCTGCAGCCACGCTGCGGAAATGCAGACAAACTGCACGGCTGGGACAAGACCTGATCCAAGGGAAAAATGGAGCCATCCATCCAGGAGTGCTGACCTGTGTCTGAGGGTCAGATTCTCAGCTGGTTTCTAAAAAAAAAACACTTACAAATACTGATTTGTAACAGGACAGGCCCCAAAACCCACATTCCTCTGTTGCACCCATTTTTCCTTCCTTGCACCTCCAGCCAACTTTGGCCTCCTCCTCAGGAAGGCACAACCGGTGAGTTTGATGCTCTTTTTGGTGGTGACCTGTGACAGGACAAGGGGCAATGGGCAAAAACTGGAACATCAGAAGTTCCACACAAACTTCAGGAAAAACTTATTTACTGTGAGGGTGCCAGAGCCCTGGGACAGGCTTCCCAGAGAGGGTGTGGAATCTCCATCTCTGGAGATGTTCCAAACCCACCTGGATGCTTTCCTGTGTAACCTGCTCTGGGTGAACCTGCTTTGGCAGGGGAGTTGGACTGGATGATCTCCAGAATTCCCCTCCATGCCCAACCATTCTGTGATAGGAAGGCATGAAAAACGGTTAAAAAAAATCACACAGGACTGAGATGGAAACCTTCAAGCCAATAGAGGATTTTGCTGCCTCCAGTCAGTGCTGGCAAATTTCAATGTGTGACTGAATAATATTCCCAAGTTCATACTAAAAAAAAAAAAAGGGAAAAAAAGAAAAAAAAAAGTTTAACATTTCTGCTTTTTGCTTTCCAGTTTTCCTTTAATTTGCTATTTTTAGCTCCTTCAGCCCTACTGGCTGGGGCAGCGAAGGGGAACACTTTGCCCCTTGAGGGACAGCGCCTGCGCCATGCTGGTGAGGGGGCCCCTTCCTCACAGCACCACGCCATCCCCTGTCCTCTCCTGTCACCAACAGACATTGCCTCTGTGTGTACGGCTTTACATTGCCCCTCTGCATTTGTATGTTCGTGTGTTTGTGTAGAACGAGCGGGTCTGTGTGTGCGGGGGTCTGTGTGGGAATGGGGTGGGGTGGGCATGGGGGGGGGGGGGGGTATTAACGGCCATACTGCGCATGTCTTTCCCGCCAGTGGAGGATTAAAACCATAGAGTGTCCTCCAGTGGAAAGCAGAGCGGTCCCATAACGCCCCACTTCCTGCGCCATGACGGCCACTCTGGGCCAGCAGCCGAGCACTCGCTTTGTGGTCGCCTCGCGCGGCGGGCGGGGGAGGAAGCGCGCTCGGCTGCCAATACGCATGCGCACACCGCGCGCTCATAGCTGAGGGATGGGGCGGGGCCGCCATTTTGTTAGGGGTCGGTAGGGGGAGCGTAGCGAGCAGTTAATTGCTGGGTGCTGCTGTTCGGTGTTAAGGGGATTCCTCTGTAGGATAAAGCTTTTTGCTGTAGTTAAGGAAGGTCTGCAGGGGAAAGGCTCGCAGGGGGGAATGGGACAACTACAGTGTCTTGTAGGGCAGAGGGAGAAAATGAGGCAGGGCTGAGGCAGCAGCATGAGGTGGGATAGTATCAGGGAGAGAAGACGATTCACAACATGCTAAAAGCTCCTGTATCTCAGAAAGAGAGAAGCAGCTAATTCTTTTGTGCTGCCTCCTTTTCAAGAGTCATGTCTAGCTGGTAGCATCAATGTCCAAAATCGTGGCTTTCTTCTCCTATAAAGAAGGTTTTCCAAGCACTAACACTCACGCTTAGCTACTCTGAGCATGTTGTGTTTAAAATAAGAAATAAAACCAGATTAATTCCTTGAGAGTCAAGACTGGGAAAGCGAGTTACTCTCTTGTGCCCACTTTAAAAGCTTTCTCTTGAAGCACAGGTTTGTTACTTCACCTGGAGGCACTAATAAAGGCAATTTAAAGACTTGGTTACATGCTGTTTTCAGATATTTTGCAAGAGGGAAATAACCTGTTCTGTTTGTAACAATACTGAATTTAAGATAGTAAGCCTTGCTTTTGGCTATTTAAGGCATGAGTATACCTGTAGTTTGAGTGCAGGTGGTTACTTTCTTATCAGAATATGCTTCCATTTGAATATTTCCAATTTACAAGGCATAAAAGCTCAGATTTCTATGTGCTTCAGTGACTAAAAGGTGTAATTGAGATTATCAATCTTCATAATTGGTAGGAAACGTAAAAGCAATTTTGAGGGATGGCTTGCATAGATTTTAATAATCTGGAAATTTAAGCTTTGTGTTATTAGAATAACTAATAAAAGTTAGTGTAGCTGATGGTATAAATGATGAAACTTTTAACACTATTTCCCTTATTTAATTAAAAAAAAAAACTAACCAGTGATTAGACAGGGCAAAGAGAAAGAAGTAAGATTGTACCTGTAGGTTTGAGTTTGACTTTCATCAGGCGTAAAGGCAGTCCCACGCACGTGATCTTCATCCGAGAAGTCGGGTGGATGAGATGTGGAGCTCTTGCTTTCAGGAGCTGACAGAGCAGAACTTGAACTGATACTTCTGGAAGTCCCACGATGCTCAAGGAAGTAATTAGTAATAATCTCAAGAAGTGTTTTCAGTGGGTTCTCCTTTGCCTATCCAAAAAGAAAAATAAAGTTCTTGGTGATTGCTGCAACCTAAGGTAGGAATTTTTTTTTTCCCAAGGAACTGGAATATGTCAGGTGGAGAATATCAAAAGCTCAAAGGTGTCCCTGTGTTAAATGAAATAAGC
Source organism: Caprimulgus europaeus (assembly GCA_907165065.1). The sequence goes on along the minus strand of OU015530.1, from coordinate 55,538,551 downwards.
ATCATACAGAAGAAACAACCTATTGTGGTCATTCCTTATTCTTATTTTAGATAAACACTGCAAAGTAAGGTAAAACATTTTTTCTAATGTTACCTGGTCAACTTTAGAAGGATGTAAAATGAACTGCAAGTATATTTAGTACTTGACTTCAGTATTTGTGGTTTATTTTATCAGAACTTTGTGAGAAGCATGGACTCTGGAACTTCATTCATCTGCTTGGGATAACTCTTTTAAGTATAGGGCAACACCCACCCACTTGTTATACTGTTTTTCAACAGTACTCTGGAAAATGTGTCCTGTGTACATGAGCATTTCATTTAAAAAAAAAACAACAAAATAACAAAAAATACCATGAAACACCACAAATGTTCAGGGCTTAAGTAAAAAATGCTACTATAAATGTCTGCAATAGGGATGCAGCTACACTGGGAGGTTTTGGGGGGGTTTTGGTTTGGATTGGTTTTTAAGTGACTCACTACAGGATAGCCTCATGCTGCTTACCAAAAGCATCACGGTGCCTTAAGTCATGAGTGAACTGGAAATGGACATTAACCATTGATGTCCCTGTCATCAAATATCGCTGCCTGTATTACATTTCAAAGAATAATAAATGCTAGAAGTGTAATTTTGTTTGCCAAGTCTTATATAAAAGTTGCAAATAGCAACGGGCATGTAAAGGTACTTCCAAACGGAATAAACTTGGCATAATGATGGAAAAGGGGTTAAAAAAAGTGAATAACTACTCTTGGTTTGTTGGAGGTTGCAGTTTGTAACAAGGGTTCAGGAACTGCCAGGTTCTCGGCTTCATCCCAGGAGCTGCAATCTCACCTCGATGTCAAGCTCCCCATTCCTCAGAGAACTGTCAGTGTGTCCACAGCCACGCCGTACCAGACACGAGCTTGAGTTCTCTGCAGCTTGGGCGTACACTACAGCCTTGATCTGGTTGGCCTAGTTTTGTGATATCTGGTACCACATTTTGGGGAGAATGATCTGTTTCCTTACCTTGTTCTGTTTGTACAAGGAGTGCAGATGCAGGACAGTTCGAAGTTCATTCCTGTTATTGATGCTGAGTGCAGAACGTGGAAGCTCTCGGTCCATGGTGGTGATGGTCTTCTTCAAACCCTGAGAAGGAAAAGTGTCAGACTTTAGAGTACTTGGGACAGTAGAATTTACCAAAGTTTTTATTCTTGACTTTGTTGGATGTGGTATGAAACCTCTGGATACACTAAAATAGCAATAATTAGTAACAAGCTTAGATCCTGTACTTTAATGGTACAGTCTTGCATTACTGCAAGATCTACAGCCCATAGATGTGAAAATAATTAAGGTGGGAATATTGTCTGTGAGGTGGAAATTACCAAACATGGAGAAAAGAAAAAAGAAGAATATGTCCCTGCAGATGATATCAGCTGCTAAACAGCCTCATAAGACGGACTGGTTTGTATGAAGGCCCCTGGTAATACCTGGGCTTCTGGTTCAAATCATTCCAGAAATACTGAGTTTGTTTTTTCCATCAAGATGTGATACAGCTTTTCATAAATGCAATTCTGATTTGAGTAATAACACAGTCTGAACACCAGATGCACTCTAGCTCTCAATGGGTTCAGAACAGGTTTCAGAACCTTTATCATGAGCTGAAATTATGTCAGATCCCCATGGCATCAGCTGGTCTGGGGTCTTCAAACTTCCTCAACTACCTTGAGCCTGCAGTCAGCATATGTGGGCTCTTCAGAGACAAAATGTATGAGCATCTCACTTCCTGGAGGGAGAGCCTGATGTCTTGTGAAACATCAGTCAGACCCCAAACTAATTCAAGTGGTACAAAAGCAGACCACCATTTTGAGAGAAAAAAAGATGCTTGATTTATTCTCTGAAGGGCTGTTGTTACAAGAAAGTAATTATTTTTCTGCAGATTGATTATCTGGCTCAGATCTAGGGAAATACAGACAAGTTGTGGCAAATACAGGATCATTCTCAAAATTAGTCCTGATGTGTATTAAAAATCTGGGAGAAGCAGGGGAATGCTTGTGCAGAAGCATAAAGGATTATCAGTGTCCCTTGGTTTTGACTCCAGACTATATAGTGTGAAATAAAAGGCAGCAATTCAAGTAAAGTTACAATTGCAAATTGTTTGGTTTGTTTTACCAGCAGGGCATTCCCTTTTATGCTTTTAATCAGTTTTCCAGTTACACATATCTAACTCGGAAACGTAAATATCTTTCATTTGTTCAATTGATTGCAAAGATTTTTCCAGACATGAACCTCTTATATTTCTGGCAGTTAATGGCAAAAAATGAATTCTGCATCTGAAATTCTGCTGGCAAATGTTTCAGCTTTGTTCACAAACATTGAAATTGTGCATTTGGAGACTGGATGCAAAACAGATGAAGAAAATTGAGGTTTGTGTAGCACTTAAGAGAGTGGCTGTTTAATTTCTGAGACAAGCTCACTCATTCCTGACACTGGGGGACTGGCTGGGCTGGACATCAGCAATATTTCCTTAGGACTGAACATGAATACAAGGGGGTAGGTGCTTCCACCTGGAAACGTGAAGGCGCCTTTCTTCTGCTCAGTCTCACACTCCCCACACCTACCTACGTACAGAACAAAGTTTGCTTTATAACATTAAGTTTGTAAAAAGTACAGTGGCCTTTTTCCTCCCCTTCTCCTTGTCCCCTTTCCCCCCACATAAATCTGCTGTTTGCCAAGCTGTTGCTGAAAACTGGAAAAAACCCAAAACGTGTTACTGGTTCCTCTAGCACCACTGCCTTTTGGGGTTTTGTTTGTTTCCTTTGTTTGGGGTTTTTTGTTTGTTTGTTTTTAGTTTTGTCCCGGGAAGTTTTGTATGCCTCTTGTAAACACAAAGACAACAGCAAGGTCGGTAATTAATGAGAAAAAAAAACAAAACAACAAAACAAAACCTGAAACTAAGTTTCTTGATTTAATCTTGGGTTTTGCAGGCGCGTGGAGGTAAGAATCCGGTTTTCCCAAGCCAGGAGGAAGCCGACTTCCATATTCCGCAATGAAAAGGTATTGTGGGAAATGTAGTGCAGCTCCTCACCCGACAGGCTCGTTACGGCTCGGGTCTAACTGCTGTAAGCCTGTTAGAATCCCCCCTCCCAGCATTCCTCAATCTTTTAACATTTTTCCATGTGTCATTCTCAGTTGTCCTAGCTGGAGAAAATCGAGACGAGTTACCTTTCTACTGAGAAATTCTCTCACCAGTGATGCAGCCACTTCTTCCACAAAGGAGTTGTCCATTTTTTAGCCCAAAGTCTGTTTAAGGGGCGAATTCTTTAATTCATTGAACAGATCATTCACATCCGCCGACATTGCAGCTCCTCGGTGCGGCATTTACCCGCTGCAGCCCTGAGGCAGCGGCGGGGCTGTGTGCGGTCCAGTTGCTTTGGAGACCGTGTCATCGGAAGCGGGGAGAACTCCTCCCCCTGGGAAGGAAGCCGGTGATGGTCTTCAAACTGAAAGGGCTTCTGCTCTCTGCAGCGAGCATCTCGGTAATGGCTTTAAATAATAAAGTTTGAGAAAGGAGTGTTTAAATCTGAGAAAGGGGACAGTTTTCTGATTTTTTTTTTAATAGTTATTTACAACCTATTATTCCTGTGCTAATGCAACTTTTAACCATATATGTTTCTTCACTCTTGTATACAACAAACATACACAACTGCTAAATTAACTTTTAACATTTCACACTGGCAATATCTAGGGTGGAAGCGTTCATCAATTGAATCCTTCCTTTCACATTGCATCTACATCAGCCAATACTACAACATGCTGACAGGAGGGATTGTGGTGAGTAACACTTTGGGTTTATGGATCTCATGTAGATTGGAAAGGTCATGAAGCAGGGTACCTTGCTCAAAGCAGGGTATTGTTCCAGAATGGAAATTCCACAACCTAGGCAACCTCTTCCAACGTTTGACCACTCTTGGGTAGGTTCAAGGATAAACTATAGCAGTTGTTCTATCACCTGATGACCCCTCTCCAGCTGAGAAGGGGAACTGGGGAAAGGAAAGGAGGCCTGTGGGTTGAAATGAAAATAGATTTAATGAAACAGAACTATGCAAAGTTATACTTAGCCCAGTGAATATTATACTTGCCCAGCAATCATATGGTGGCCACAGTCAGTGGAAGAACAGTCTTGGGAAGGGAGGGGAAGGGAGGGGAAGGGAGGGAAAACCAAACAAACCTCCCTCCATCTTCACTAAGCTTCTCCCTTTTTATAATGAGCACAATAATGATGGTATGGAATACACCTGTTAGCAGCTCTAATCAGCTGCCTTGGCTTTTGCCCCTGCTAGCTCAATCCCCTGGCTGACTCTAAACTGCTAATGACCCACATACCATGGCTGGCCTATGATTCTATCCTAGCAAAACAAGAACCATGAGTAAACTTTTTTTATAACTACTTAAAATTTCCCTTGCTACAGCTTCTGACTGTCTTCTTATCCCTTTAACGTGCCCCCTGAGACAAATCTGGCTCTATCTTTTCTTTAACCCCCATTCAATGGTTGTATGTAGCATCTAGACCTTCACTTGATCTTTTTCTCTTAAGGCTAAGCAGACACTGCCCTCTCAGTAGCTCCCTGCATCTCATGTGTTTCAGCCCCTTAATTGCCTTACTAGTGCTTGTACTTTGTTCACTTCATTCATCTCACTCTTAAACTGAGAGGGGAAGCAAAATCAAACATGGTATTCTGCATGTGACCTCAGGAGTGCTTCACAGAGGGGCATTTGTGCTTTTACTAGTGCACTCCAGTGTGTGCTTAGGTGCCTCTGCTGCAAATGCATCCTCCTGACTCATTTTCAGCTTGTCTACCTGCTCTCCAAGATCCTTTTCTACTTAGGCTGAATTTTTGAGTGTGTTAATTCATTCTTATTGCAGGACTTTGCATTTGACCTTCACATCACCCACTGTTTTTTCCATAAGCCTGAGTAGATCAAACAGAGCACCCCTCTTCATCAACTTGTCTATCCAGCCCAACATCAAAACATTATTGTCAACACGCTTCAGAAGTCTCTTGTGTTGGTTGTGCCAGGCCACATTTCTCCTCCATGAGGTGTTGAGTTGCTTAAAATCCTCCATGAAAAGCAGGACCTGGTGATGGTGAAGCTTCTTCCAGTTCTCTGAAGAAGTCGTAATTTCTTCTCAATGGCACAGACTGTGTCAGATCCCCGCAGCAATGGCTCTTTTGTTGACCTTCCTTTTGGTCCTGACCCATAGGCTCTTGACAGCCCCATTTGTTGCATAGTAGATGTCAGCATTCAGGCTGCTGCTTTGCATGCAGCACAGTTCTCCCCCTCTCCACTCTCCTCTGCCTGTTTCTCTTTTCTTGAAATCCTGTATCCATCCACGAGCTGTTTTTAGCTACTTCCAGACCTGGTGTTTTGCTTGCTTATGGGTTAGCTTTGTGTCCAGAGACACAAATGGTATTACCTGCAAGAACAAGTAGATGGTTTTTGTATAATTTTACCTGTTAGGGTGTTGGCTGAAATCTCAGCCTTAAGTCTGCCACACATACACGTCAGCTCTGTGACTGACAAAGGGTGGAATGTGTCTCACTCCCCCGTAATGGAAGGTTGATGGAGATAGACAAGGGTGATGTGCCCATGAAGCTCAGAGAGTAATGAAAAGAAGCAGACTTTATCTTGACAAAAAGAGGACTGGAAAGTGCTCTTTGTTTTAGACAAACACCTATCAATAGCTGAGTGGGTCAACTGTTGCTGTGTAAATATTTCTCCCTGAGTTCATTAAAAGAGAGTGGATGTCTCCGTGAGTTAGCCAGACCAGCACAGTGGGAATGCATCCATGGCTCAGCCATGATTTTTTTTTACAGAGAGTATAAAACCAAAACACCTAACAAAAGCATTTTGAAGAGTGCAAGGAGCTTCAGCTGGCTTCAACCCACGTATTTCTTCCCAGTTACCAGAGCTTCCCAGCATCATAACAATGAATATGTTATAGGTACCGGTAATGAGGATCGTACTGGTATTGGGATTGAACTGCATATTGCAATTGCTGTATTTTGCTAAGTGTAACTTACATTTATATTGTGATGGTATATTTTATATTGCTCTGCTAAATCAGAAATCTCATGTAACATCAAATATCTTCAAATAAGTAAACTTTATATTGAACATTATACCCTCCACATGTGGCATATCTAAAAGAAGCTGCTCAGAAGGTCCTGAACTCTTGGAGAGCTTGAGGAAACGGCATTTTGCAAAAGTTTTCTTTAGTTCCCCTATCTGTCCCTTGGGGACATCTGGGAGAAGATTGCCTTGCAGTGGATGTGAACTATCATGGCCTTCAGGATATCGGGGGAGGTAATTTGCCATCAATTCAGAAAATCAGACATGCAGAGGGCCTGGCTGATCCTTACTGATGTCAGTACTGGCTCTCTGCCGTGCATTAGCTCGCTGGCATTTCACATGTTCCTAGAACATGATGCAGCATGTGAAAGAATGCTTGCTGTGGTATATGTGCCTCTGTCTCCTCTGTCATTCCAGGAAACTATATTCCCAAATGAAAGTGGAACGTGATTTTAATAACAACAATCTATCAAATCTATCAGTAAAGGTGCTATCCTGTGAGTCTAGATCACACACCAACTACTATCATGGGCAAAATACTCAACTTAGGGAAATTGAATTTAATTTATTTTCAATTTAAAATATAGAGCATAATGGTGAGAAACTAAAATCAAAACATGTTCCTTCCAGCTGCTCCTTCTTCCCAGGCTCAACTTGTTTCCTTCATTCGATACCTGAAGGGAGCCTATAAGAAAAATGGGGACAAACTTTTTCACATGACCTGTAGTGATAGGACAAGGGGTGATGGTTTTAAACTAAAAGAGGGGAGATTTAGACCAGATAAAAGGATTTTTATTTTTTTTTTTTTTACAATGAGGGTGGTGGAACACTGGCCCAGGCTGCCCAGAGAGATGGTAGAAGTGAAATACAAAGACATTGTAATAAAATACAATGACAAAGCTCATGTGTTGAGAGCTTTTACTTCTGAATGTCTGTGGTGGTTTCACTGGGCAAGCACTGGGCTGCAGCCAAACACAGCTGTTCACTCACTGCCTGCCCCACAGGGGAAGTCCTTCAGCTTCCAGTGACAGAAATGTTGGGATGTTCTCAGTGTTTCTCTCATAACAAATCCCAGCTAAAACCAAAACGCAGCACTGTTGTAGCTACTAAAAAGAAACCCAGCTCTGTCCCAGCCAAAAACCAGGACAATGTCTTTCAGTCTCTTACCCTCTATTTCTCTCAGAAAAGATGGATGTTGTTATGCATTTACAAAAAGTACAGTACTGTTTACCTGTACCCAGCTTCTGATACCTCTGTTTCCTTACAAGAGAGATGACAGCTCTTGGAAGTTCATTTTCCCAAGCTGATATGGAGAAAGAATGTCCTCTGGCGCCCATAGGTCAGTATTGCAGCTCCAGGAAAAGCTCCTGTCGATCGGTGTAAAGGGAGGTTGATTATAACCTGGCAAAGAGATGATGTGAGGTGGTGGTGCAAGGCTTCCTCTTGATCAGCAGTGATAGGAGTTGGAGGGCACCTGCTAGGGATGCTTATCTTATATTCAGCATGAGCACAGTTGGAAGAACATTTAATTAGAAGCCTCTGATGATGTTATGCATTTTCCTAATGTCAGAAAGCAGCAAAAGCAGGTCTGCTCTGCAGAGGAAAGTGAGCTAGGTGTCAAGGGTTACCACAGCACAGGTAAGGGATGGTGACATCACCAGCAAGCGTGCAGTTCCACATTGCCCAAGCAGGACAGATCAATCTGGAAAATGCACTGTTTATAGACAGCTAGTCCAGACATTGAGAAGTCCTATTCCCAATTGCTATATTAACAAAAAGAATTAATTAAAAGCATTGGCTAGATTATTTTTACTGTTTTTCTCCAAACTTACTGCCAAGTCTGGAGTACAGTAGCCACAACCTTCTGGATCTCCATAACTGCATATTCTAATCATGGAACTTAGTAGTGATAATGCCAAGATGTTTTTCTGCAACAGCCAAGACAAGCTGAGTCATCCCTAGTGTTACCAGTGTAGTATCTTGTGTCACCACTACTTGTGGTGTACTCTACAGTCCGGTTTGATCAGAGAGCAGAGTTTGGGGAGTTTGGGGATCAGAGTGCACTACATGGCCAGTGCTCCTCAAGTTTACAAAACAGTGTTGCAGAAGGACCAGTCTATAGTTGGGGTATTTTACTTGAGCTAGTTAGTTGGCCACCACTCTTTGACTATGATTTGGGCACTGAGGGAAAAAAAAAAAAGGAAAAAACAATTAAAGGAATACTCCTATCTTCCCCTTTCCCAGTCTCATATTTGCTTATTTTCACCAAATGATACATGGAGTCCATAGAAATTTTTCTGATGAAGAGATGGGCAATGTGGGAGTTTGAGGCAATAAGCATAGTGGTTCCTGCTCCAGCGTGGTGTCAGCCACAGCTACTGTCAGCTCAGTAGCGTACCTGACCTGCCATGGTGTATTCTTTCCCCTTAAGAGTTCCCTAAACAGTTCCAGATGTTTCATTAAATATATTTCAGCCCAAGTACTTTTGTTATTAAATTAAGTTTTGTCACAAGTGGGTTTTTTCACTGTTGTTTAATTTGTCTTAGGGGAGCCTGGAAGTGATTTTGCCTGAGACATGATGATTTGTCATGTCCTCCCCCACAGGTCACTATTGTAGCCCACTGCTTCTTACAGCCTTACAGCCTTCTGGTTTTAATTAGTCATCAAACTCAAATATCACCAGCCCAGATTTCAGGATCCCAGTTGGTGACAGTCATGGTAGACACTTGGAGCTCACCAACTGTTCACAGAGCAGCTGGGGTAGCATGGTGCGTAGTTTAATTTGGCTGGTTCAGCACCACTAGTTACTGAATGTTTGTGATCTGGAAACATTCTTCTGGTTAGGGGCTAGGGGAAATAAATGTCAGGAATGTGAGTGACAGTTCCAGCAATCCACCACATGTCAGGTCTGGAAAGACTTCTTACAATATTCTTTGAACCTTTTGGTGTCTGTAAATACCATTATTTTCCAGAGCAAGTAGTGCACAATGAGTACAATAGAGCTGGGTTTTACAAGGCACCTGGAGTTAGCTGACATCTTTTTGGTACAGAATTTGGAATACAATAGAGTCTGATACCAATACAAAGCAATTAGAACAAGTTATGTGTTGCTTGTTTAATTGCACACAATTATATATGTGCTGCAGTTTGTTGACTCCCTTGTTTTCTGCTCTGTGCTGTGGAGAATGTAATTGCACTTAAGCCTGATGTTTTATATGCTGTTTAAAATGACCTTTTTTGTCTAGTTAATGTTCCTGTGCTCTTTGTAAAAATGCAGAACATTTTGTTGTATGTTAAAGGACAAAATGAAATGTATAAACATTTTCTAAATGTGAAATGCATAAGCTTTTTGTGAACAAAAGCCATTTTTGTAAATAGAAGTTTTGGAGAGTTGATTAATTTGTACAGGAAAGGATTTGACTGGTATTTGGGGTGCTAAGCAAGAAGCTAGTTGAGCTCTTTGTTGCCAAAGCATTTTTTAGGTCCACTGTTGTTTCTTTTTCTGTTGCCTGTCTTTTTTAAAGCCCTTAGCTCAGTCAGAAGTGTGGGGACAAAATGAGTTAAAAGCATGAGAAAGAAAGAGATGACCCAGACCTCCATATACACACGTAGCTGCAGAATAGAGAGACATTTACCCAGGACAGTAGTTAGAAATAAAGTTTAATGAGGAGACAGGACAGACTGTGCTGACCAGGTGCAGAAGGACAAGCGTACTGACCAGCCTTGGCTAGTGCACATCCAGCCCCTTCTAACTCCTTACCTTTCTGTATTCACATATCTGATCTCTCCCAAATGACCTTGATCCCTGCCTTCCCCTGCCTTTGGTTCCTTCCCTAAACATCCCTAGTAAGTTCTGAACAATCTTGTAATGCTCTTCCCTGCATCATTGTCCTGGTTTTTCTAGGATAGAGTTAATTTTCTTCTTAGTAGCTAGAATAGCTGTGGTTTAGTTTCAGTGGGGGATTCATTATGAGAAGACTGTTGATAACAAGTACTGGTGTTATGAGTTGCTGCTGGAGCTCAAGGCCACCGTGTTTGGCTGTTCACAGCTGTATTAGGACTGGGAGGGAGAAGTGCAGTGAATAGCAAACCCCAAACTGGTATTTGGATGTGCCAATGAAATATTCCATATCATACCCTGTCATGTCAGTACATTAACCAGGGCTGACTGGAAATCACACACGCACAGAATCACAGAATGGTCGGGGTAGGAAGGGACCTCAGGAGATCATCCAGTCCAACCCCTCTGCCAAAGCAGGTTCACCCAGAGCAGGTTGCACAGGGCTGCATCCAGACGGGTTTTGAACATCTCCAGAGAAGGAGACTCCACAACCTCCCTGGGCAGCCTCTTCCAGTGCTCTGTCACCCTCAAAGGAAATAAGTTTTTCTTCACCTTCAGATGGAACTTCTGGTGTTCCAGTTTGTGCCCATTGCCCCTCGTCCTATTGCTGAGCACCACATCCTCTTGACACTCATCCTTTAGATATTTATAAGCATTGATAAGATCCCCTCTCAGTCTTCTCCAGGCTAAACAGACCCAGGTCTCAGCCTTTCCTCATAAGTGAGATGCTCCAGTCCCCTCATCATCTTTATAGCCCTGCAGAAATCGGGGGTATTCTCTCGGGGATCGCTCAGGGTCACTCTTCCAGGGTTTCAGTTTCGGGACTGTCTCTGCTTTGGGATCACTGGCTGGCACAGGCTGGGCATTTGTCGGTGGGTGTTGAGCAATTGCACTGTGCGTCACTCAATTGTATATTCTGTTATTACTGTTACTGTCATTATAATTTTATTTTCATTAGTAAATTGTTTTTATCCCAACCCAGAAGTCTCCTTGCCCTTTTCCTTCCAATTCTCTCCTCTAATCTCTGGGGGGAGGAGAGTGAGAGAGCAGGCTGTGTTTGGCTGTAAGCTAAAAGGATAAAACCACCACAATCATATAACACCCCTCCCTCAGTCTGAAAGATGCATTGGAGAACTTTTTCATGGTCTCAGTGATGTCTCCTGTGACAACCCTGGGAGGAGCTGTGGCAGGGGCTCTTTTTCTCTGGGTAAATTATTGGGGTTCCCTTGCCTGTTGTTCTTCTGTGCTCCTTCAAGATGGTGACTCTTGTGGTAGCCCAGAATAGTCAGGCAGGGTGTTATTCGGGTTCTTCCATTTACCACTATCTCTCTGTGCTTCTTTGTGCTTGTGAAGATGAACCTTTTCTCACACAACCTAACAGATCTCTTCCTCCCTGCAGCAGCTTTCTCTTCTCCAGGCTGAATAAGCCCTGTTCCCTCAGCCACTTCTTACAGGATATATGCTCCAGCCTCTGAACATCTTGGTGACCCTCTACTGAACTCAATCCAGTTGATCAATATCTTCCTTGGAAAAGAGGTCACATACAAAAATGTATGTGACATTTTACATCTACAAATCATCTAGACATGATCTAATAAGTACAGAGCCAAGGGGGTTAATGATTTCCCTCAGTCACTTTTCCTCAATTAACAGAACATGCTCCTTTTAATACAGCCCTGGATGCTGTCACCTGCCTTTGCTGCCAGGGCAGACTGCTGGCTGTGTGCAGCTTGCTGACTGCCTGGACCTCTATGTCCTTTTCCACATACTGTTCCAAATAGCCACCATCTCCTTCATGCACTCAGAAGCGTGTTCCAGGAGGACTCGTTTCATCATTTCCCCACAAACTGAAGGAAAGCTGACTAGCTTGTAGGTCTCTGGGTAGAACTTTTGACCTTTCTTTGAAGACAGGTGCAAATTCATCTTCCATCAATAACTGAGGACTTTCCTGGTTCTGTACATTTTTTTTTATTATGATAGAGAGCAGCCTTGCTTTGATATCAGTCAGTTCTCAGCACCCATGGAGGAAGCCCATCTGGTCCTAAGGAGCTGGATGAGTCAGGCTCTTGCAGGTAATCCCTGACTTCAGCTGTATCTGCTTCCAGTTATTCATCTTCTTGGAGAGAAACTCAGAGACCTGTGAGACCTTGTTGGTGGCAAATGAGGCACAGAAGAGATTGGCTAACTTAACCTTACCTGTCTTTGCCATCATAAAGTCACTTGCCCCATTGAGCAACAGACCCACATTTTCTTTGGTCAGCCTTTCACTACTAATGTGAGAGAAACAGCACTTTTTTTAGCCCTTAACGTCTCCTAGAAGCATGAACTATGGGTGAGCTCTGGCTTTTCTAACACCTTCTCCATATGCTTTTGCAGTGTTCCTAAATTCCTCCATTGTAACCTGTAATCTGTCTTATCACAGAGCTCTGGTCATTCAAGCCTTTTGTACTGATATGTGTATGGTCTCCCTTGACTGTGTCATTGCTGCCCATGTGAATGAGGACCAAGTGTCCAAGCACTGGATGAGCCTTGGCAGTCTCTCCTCAACATTCCTGATCCAAGCCCAGGAGAAGCAGCAAATCTCCCTGAACAGGGAGGTGGTCCTTTCTCTTGTCATCTGGTTCTGGGTTTCTGCACATTGAGGTGCCAAACCCCAAGGTGAGGGCTCTGAAATGATTTGGAGTCCTAGTCACAGGTAACGTGGGCAGCTATACCAGCCTGCTCTAGAGGAGGGGTTTGATTCTTGGCCACTTACTGGAATGTCCTTGGAAACAGGATGAAAATGGCCTTTGAGAATTCATGGGAGGTATCAGTTTGTTTGGTTTTTGGTTTGTTTTGTTTTGGTTTGTTTTTTTAATATATTTTTTTTAATCTTTGTCTAGTCTCACTGATAAAGAAAAAGTCAAGTGTCTGGTCCTCTTCCTGCTGAGAAAGCAGGTCTTGTCCCTGATACGTAACCTCCTTGGTTTTGCCTTGGGAGTAACCTTTGTCTAAGTGGCATGGGTGTGGGTTCCTCTGTGGATGTACCAAACATTTGTGTGTGTGCTTGATCACTTGAGACCTTTGGGAGGAAGAGTGTGTATTGACAGTACAGATGCACCTGAGTGCGTTTAAAGAGGTTTTCTGGATGGCATGGTGGCACCTTGATTGACTTGACCAGAATCTGTGGTGAACTAGATTACTTCCTGCTTAAGAAAGAAAGAAAGAAAGAAAGAAAGAAAGAAAGAAAGAAAGAAAGAAAGAAGAAAAAGTGCTGTATGTAGCTGTATTTTACCCTACAATTTAAATCTCCTTTCTTTGTGTCACCTAGTATAATGGATTGATCTTTGCATGTCTGCATTATATAGATATAATTTTCTCTCCTTTCTGATTCATGTTCTCTTGTTCACATGAATAATTGTCTTTCCTTGTTCTCTGTGTTTTTTCCAAGATAAATTATTTCATGCAACAATACTTGAAAAGCTACATTTTAAGCATTAAATTAACCTTAGATGTAAGACATAGATCAGCAACATTGTGCTAGGAAAGGATTTCTATTAAATAATTGACAGACTCTTTTAAAGCAGTGCTTAAGCTCTTAAAGGCTATGACAACCACTTCAATTTATAGAATTTGAGTTTGAGCAAAATGGTGCATTTAACTTGAACTTGGCTCATTAGTTTAAATATTTATTAGAAATAAATTCATTTCAGTTCTGCAATTATATGTTTTATTTTAAAATGTAAAGTAGTTTGTGTTGACTGTTTTCTGTTCTAGAGCTGCTCTGAACAAGAATACAGGAAATTGCTGTTGATAAGCTGGAAGAGTATTTAAAATACATAGTAGGAAAAAGTATTACACAAGGAAACTTGAAAGGCTTTTGAAATGTCCTCAGGTGGTTGCTCTAGGAAGCATGGTTTGGTACTTTGATCATTACCTGGAGGTGCTGTTAGCATGTTTCTGAGCATGAATGATCTTTGGTCATGTCCTGGATGTGGTATCTTCTTTCCAACCCTTAGGCAATGTAGCTTATTAATGAGAAGTTATTTCAAAATACAAATATATCATAGAATCACAGAATGGTTTGGGTTTGAAGGGACCTTAGAGATCATCCAGTTCCACCCCCCTGCCATAAGCAGGGACACCTTCCACTAGACCAGGTTGCTCAAAGCCTCATCCAACCTGGCCTTGAACACTTCCAGGGAGGAGCAGCCACAGCTTCTCTGGGCAACCTGTCCATGGGCTTCCTTTTACCCAAATACTGACTTATAACACCCACACAAGTCCAGCAGCCTGGTGTGGCTGGATTTCCCTTTACAAATCTGTACCAATTTTTTCTCAACATAGTGTATTTGTTCATGTGCTCAAAATTTATTCTTTATTATGGACTCTTGTCACTACCAAGGACATCACTCACGAGTGGATAATTCTGGTACACCTCCTGGAGCCCTTCTTGTGGATGGGAATTGTGTTAGCACCGCTGCAGGCCTCTGGCAGAGCAGGTGTTTGTAAGAGTGGTTAGCATGCCTTTGCCAGCAGTTTTGCAGATTCACATTTGAGAGAATGCTACCCAGTGCTGGTATTTTATTGGCATTATTGATTTAGTTCAATATATCTTGTGTATGGAAGGTGATTCACTATAAAGAATGCTGGAGATGTGAGAATCTTCTCAAGGTTTTCATCTGAAGAGACCAGTGGCAGAAATTCACTGGGGTTTTTTTGCCTATCCCTGAGTGCTCCTGTTACACTTTCTTCATCAAGCAGTCCTGTTGATTCCTTGCTGGCCTCCTGTTCTTAATGTCTTTGAAGAGCTTTCTACTATGAACTTGAGTATCCATTGTAAGGTGCTGTTCAAATTAATTTCCATCCTCTTAATTTCTTGTTTGCATTTGACCTGCCATGTTGTATGGCTTTTCTGTTCTCTGCATGTGGGCAAACTTTCCATTTCTTTAAATTCTGACCTTTTCCTCCTGACAGCTTTCTTACCCTGTTGAGCCAAGCAAGAATTAATTGTGGTTTGGGGTTTTTTTCTCCTTTTTTTTCCGTTTTGGTCCATGTTTTATCTGGACTTCTAATATTCTGTACAGTTTTTAGATTGTAGATTTGTTTGGTCCTGCTTCTGAGGCTGTTCTTTTCTTCTTTATCTTTACTAATAGCCTTGTTTTTATATTGTTCCATTTCTTCATATTTTTATCTAGTATTTTCTTCACTCACCTGCTCTTTTCTGTAGTAACCTAATTGTGTTGTAATCACTGCTAAAGAACAGCTCTTCCAGTGATTCCACTTGAACCATCTCAAGCACCACTTGAGTCTAAATCCAGAATAGCATCTCTCATGTGGATTCCTGTACAGGTTCTTCTAGGAGTTCTCTTTCTGCATCTCATCCTGATGAATCACCAACCCATTCTGTGTGTAGGTAATTTAACTCCTCCTAATGCTACCAGTCCAAAAATTGCATTTTCTGTGCTCAGTGTTTCATCATCACTGTCATTGCCCTGATGAGAGTCAGTAGTGTCCAGTTCCAGTGCTAATCAGGGATTTGATTATGGGATTCATAACCTCAAGGTTTCTTCCATGCTTCTCTTTTCGTGCAACATCTTCATGCTGTTACACCACAAATGTGTATAATTCTTGAAGCATGTTGGAAGACACTCACCCATAAATGTGGCACTGCTACTCTTGTGAAGTTGATAACTTAGCATTGGCCATCCCATTGTTGACAGACTCTGTTGTCACTGGGTCTTTGGGATGTCTGTTGCTATTGGGGTGCTCATTAGGTCTCAGACATTTCAGTTGATCCC
The DNA here is from genome assembly GCA_907165065.1 of Caprimulgus europaeus. The sequence continues at coordinate 55,522,822 of OU015530.1, read as the reverse complement.
CCACCATGTCTCCAGCTTCAGCAGTTTGATCAGAGCACACTTACCTTATTGAGGTAGCTGCAGTCCCAGCCCTGGACTCAGGAAGGAGGACTCAGTGCTCCATGCAGCCACATCTTTCCTCATGGGCTCTTGCCAGGTCAAGACCTCTTCCATTCATGTAGAACATCACCATTGCACTGAGTTACCTTCTAGAGCTGCACCTCTGGGCTGCCTGCTGTGCTTCACCACTGAGTCCCTGTTTGCACACCCTGAGCATTTTGGTTTTGTGGGTGTAAGTTAAGTTAAGCAACAGGTCTGATGGGAGCCAGCTCTGTCATCTCCCTCCAGACAACTGAGTATCTGACATTTAAAGAGGAGACTTGAAACAAGCATTTATCAAAACCATCTTCATTTAACTGTAAGAAATCAAAGATAGGAATGACTGGAAGAGGAAAACAGTAACAGCAATAAATTTTGGAAAGATTTTCAAGGATGAGATGATAAATTCTGATGCTTAAAAGCTGTTACACTGCTTTACTGCTGTAACTCAGTGCTGCAAAAATTAGCCTGTCAAAAATGATACATAAAGAGTGCAATCCTAAGAAAAAGCACGCTGAAATACTACCCTTTGAACACTTCACCATCAAAGTAGCTTCCTTGACTGAAACTGGCAGAATCTGTCTAGTCTGAGAGTGGATTCTGTTTATCTTGCTACGTATTGTTTAACAAGTATATTAAATCAAAAGATTTGTTTTAATAACTGTCTTATTGGAAATGGTTTGGATCCCTCCAATGTGGATTGGCTAATACTTTCTTAAGAACTTTTTTTGATGTGGGATTGAAAAACTGTTTCATTTTGTAAAAAGAAAAGGCATAACACTGTGTTTTGTTTTGGTTTTTTTTCAGCATTCTTCACTCCCCATCAATTTAAGGAGCATTGGGAACAAAGGACAGGGCTCTGAAAAAGCCTTTATTGCTGTATTGCATGGTAGCTTTGGCTGTTTCTCTAAAGGTCTGTGAGGTTTTTCATATTTCAGAGTTACAAACACAGAGCAAGTAATCACAGAGATGCCAGACACAGTTTGAAATACAGTAATGTAATCCTTTGTATAACTCATGAAGAATGAGTTATGGCATTGTTTCAATCTGGAACTTCATCCATCTTTTTGTCTTGCTTCTCTGAAAAAGGAGTACTAGTTAAATGGAACCTCAGCTTGCTGTTATAGAAAAGGTAAGGAACATACATAGGTAATAATTAAATTCCTTAGAAGGGTGCTAATGAAAGCAAACAATATGTACTTTTCTACCACTGGGTTTTATAATTGTATCTGAGGCAGCTGTGTAATTTTTAATATTGTAATATTTCATATAGGAATGTGATGGATGCCTTGTTCTTCATCAGCCCTGTTGTTAAGAGGCTGCTGGATATTTTGAAGCACACTTCACTGTTAACTGTATGTGTGTGTGTAATGACATAGATCTTTTTGGTACAATGCTGTTATTTGTTTCCCAATATCAGGTTGTCATACTCCTGTGACTATTGCATTTTAAACAGTTTAAACTAATTTAGTCAAAATCTGTGGGACCACTTGCTAATGCAGGACGTTGAGCAGCAGGAGTCAGAGACCATAGTCTTACCTTAATGCTTGGAAAATAGTTATAAACAAATATTTGTCATTATCCTGTTGGAAATATGGAAGCAATACAGTCTAACAGCAGGACTGTACTTGGAGCATTCGTGTGGTGTCTGATAACAGTAGACTTTGTTGTTCCTTCTTTGTGCAACTCTTACCTGGTAGCTGATAGCCTATTTTTCTTTTATTCACTCTTTTTATTTCATCCTGTCTTACAGGATAATTGTCCTGATGTCTGCTGAAATTGTAGCTTTGTTATCCTACAGTTGGTAAAGCAGGAGAAGAGGGAGAACACAGAGGCCATGGATGGATGCCTTTCATGTCAGCCAGCCTCTCTTCACTGCAGTCTGTTTCAGATGACTGTACTTCAGCCAAACTTTTTTTTCCTTTTTTTTTGTGGTATGCATTCTTTGTTTGCTGGAGCAGTTGTGTGGACATAGAAGTACTCCTGAGCCTATACTACTATGGAAGCAAACTCCATTGGCTTGTTATGTGGTAACTTGGATGACTTGCTTAGGATCCTGAAAGAATTAAGTTTCTTGGGCAGTGTTTGCAAGCACCCATTACAAAGTGCATCACATCAGAACATTGCCCATTTTTCTCAGCTATGTAAACAACACATATAAAGGTAGCAATTCCTCTGGTCTGTATGAAGGGACATTCATCTAGGTGGCTGCTGCACACTCAATAAATGCATCTTTCTCACCTCTTTGCAAGCCTCCCTGTGCTCTCTCTGCCCTTCATAGAAATTGTTGCTACTTTCCTGCAAGAAATGCTTTGGTAATGACCATTCTTCCTTTGCTGAGTCCACCTGCCACCATCCCAAAAGTCAAATAATCAGAAGAGGGCTAGTCTTTGTGTTTAAAAGGAAGAGGCTTCTCATCTCTCCTAGCAGTCCATGCAGTGCAGTAAGTGAAGCTGCTGCTACCTATTTCTGGACAGGAGTTAAGGGACTGCTGTGACCGATGTACCATGCTGACCTCAAAGCGCTCCACTATATGGAAGGCATCAGATCTGCTGAACAAATCTATGCCTTCTTCCTGGGATGAAGCAACAGGAAGCAGTGAGTGTGCTCTTCTTGCCAAGGCATACTCAGGTATTCATAAGGGATTTCCTCTTCTGAGGTTCTATCCACAGAAGAATTGCAATGGAAAATGGCAGCTGGTAGAAGGTGACAAGCACAGAGCACCTTAGGGTAAGACAGCATATTTGGGCTTCTAACAGCACCCACAGGAACACCCAGAGCACTCATCTAAACATGAACATAGATGGCCCAGTGCTTTTACTCTTGTCTATCAGATCTGGATTGAAGTTCACTAATAAAAGGACATTTACGTGCCTTGCCTCTCTGGATTCACAAGCACCCCACATTGGCAGATCTCTCAACTATTATCACAGGTTCTTTCATGTAAAATCCATGCCTGGGATTTGCCTAAGGACCTTAGCAAGGTGTCAGCTGAGACCTTGAGCTTTACCAGCTGTGGATCTTCTCCTACTGACCTGCCAGTCAGCTTGAAGTTTGTTGGCAAATCTCACTCAACATGCACGCAGAATTGATGTTCCCTGGTGAAGCACCCACAGCCTCAGTTGCTTCCACCAAGACCTACAGACCCCTGAGACTGACAGTCTGTTCATCAGTTGCTGACACTTAGATCACCCACAAACACAGAGAAGAGAGTAAGATCTCACACAGAATAGTTAGGAATAGGATTTAACAATTGGGTTGGGTAAGTACAGGGTCAGTCAGAGAAGGGTACTGACCTCCTTACACTTGTCTAACCCCATTTATTCCCCCTTCTCTCTTCCCATACTTTTCCTTTCCCCATGCACTTTGATCTCTTCCTTTCTCCACCCCTATGTACTCCTAAATGAACAATCCATCCTTAATTACCTTTTCTCCACTGGCCATGGTTTTAGTATAAATGCATCCAAATTTATTACTTCTGATACTGTTACCTACATCATCTGGGCTTTACGTGCTACTACACTACCTGGGTCCTGTTGGCCTTCTAATATGCTGGTCCCCAAATGTTCCCCAGTGCACCCCTCTAATCACCACTGGAATGTGACCATCTCTCACACAGCTCCCCCCTAAATCAGGTGTGAAATCCAACTGTCCTTCCCAGTGCTACTTATCATTTCCTTCAGCTTTTCACTGTTATGTTCATCAGTTTCTAATGTGTCCATTAGTTTTTCATGGTCAGTTGAGTTAGCTAAACCTCAAGCCAGTGCCCAGTTATCTACTTGAAGACTAACAGAATCATGCTAAGTTCAGTGACTCACATAATTTTCTTTCTGCAATGTTCTGCCTCTCAAAGCTCCAGAAAACTGTTAAGCTTCGTGGGAAGATTTCACTGCTTCTGAATTATCTCCAGTAACAGCAATATGCCTGTGTGGAAAATAAAGAGTATATTTTGTTATTTAAATAGGAATTGGCACTGTTGTCAGGAAAATAATTAAGTCGAGATCAGTAGTAAACATTAATATGCTTTGGCACATAGATGGGGAATAACCAAAACTCAGAATTACAGGAACAAAATACATGATCTGACTGTCAAGTCAGTTTTCAAAAATACTTTTTTAATATTATTTCCCTTCAAATACTACATGTTTAATGCGAGAATATGAATCAAAAATTAGAGCTGTTTCATTTTTTTGTGCATATCTTTGTCAGCAAAATAAATTGTTGCCTTGACTCTATCAGTCTTTTACTTGCTTTTATGGACTCTGTAGGGCTTCCTCTCTAGACCAGCCTTGATCTTGTATTTTCTCTCTAAAACCTTTACCCTTGAGCAGTCATAGAATCATAAAATAGTTTGGGTTGGAAGGGACCTTAAAGCTCCTCCAGTTCCAACCCCCCTGCCATCAGCAGGGACACCTTCCACTAGACCAGGTTGCTCAAAGCCTCATCCAAACTGGCCGAGAACACTTCCAGGGAGGAGCAGCCACAGCTTCTCTGGGCAACCTGGGCCAGGGTCTCACCACCCTCACAACAAAGAATTTCTTCCTCACATCTCATCTCAATCTACCCATCTCCCCTTGTTCTGTCACTATGTGCCCATGTCCAAAGTCACTCCCCAGCCTTCCTGGAGCCCCTTCAGGTACTGGGAGGCCACTAGAAGGTCTCCCTGGAGCCTTCCCCAGGCTGAGCAGCCCCAACTCTCTCAGCCTGTCCTCACAGCAGAGCTGCTCCAGCCCTCGCATCATCCTCGTGGCCTGCTCTGGACTGGCTCCAGTAGCTCCATGTCCTTGTGCTGTTGGTGGCCCCAGCACTGGAGGCAGCACTGCAGGTGGGGTGTCAGGAGAGCGGAGCAGAGGGGCAGAATCCACTCCCTGGCCCTGCTGCCCACGCTGCTCTGGGTGCAGCCCAGGACATGGTTATTGGCCTCTGGGCTGTGAGCGCACGTTGCCAGCTCATGTTGAGCTTCTCGTCCCCCAGCACCCCCAAGTCCTTCTCCTTAGAGCTGCTCATGATCCATTCTCTGCCCAGCCTGAATTTGTGCTTGGTCACTTCTTGCAGAACCCAGTTGTTCTGACTAAGATTGAAATAAGGGATTTTGAATTGAGATTGAGATCCCTTTTTTTTTTTTTTTTTCCCTATGGGAGGGCATTTTAGGAAGGGATTAAAAAGAAGATGGAGCAACCAGAAGGCTCTGCCTTAATGTCCTTTCAGACATTAAATGTGTTAAGAATGAAGTGCTCTATTTCTTTAGGTTTTGCCCTCAAATTTCTCAGTCCATCTTGAGCTTCTCATCCTATTATGTGTCTGAAGCGGTTTTTGAATTCAGGTATGAATTGATCAGCATAATCTCATACCAGATCATTGCTATTCTGTTCCTTCTGTCGACAGTTATAATGATGCATTGGTGCAGTCAAGAGGTTTTCTTCTTGGTGTCATCCTATGTCGTGTCCAGAGAAGGGCAACAAAGCTTGGGAAGGGTCTAGAGCACAAGTGTGATGAGTTCCCGGCTGAGGGAACTGGGGTTGTTGAGCCTGGAGAAAAGGAGGCTGAGGGGACACCTAATTGCTGTCTACAACTACCTGAAAGGAGCTTTTAGGGAGGCAGGTGTGTGTCTTTTCTCCCAGGTAACCAGTGATAGAACAAAAGGCAATGGCCTTAAGTTACATCAGGGGAGGTACAGGTTGGATGTCAGGAAAAATTTCTTCACTGAAAGGGTTCTCAGGCACTGGAATGGGCTGCCCAGGGAGGTGGTTGAGTCACCATCCCTGGAGGTATTTAAAAGACTAGATGGGGTGCTCAGAGATGTGGTTTAGTAGTGGACAGCTATGGTTGGACTTGATGATCTCAGAGGTCTTTTCCAGTCAGTAGTTTCTATGATTCTATTTTCCCTGTTTCTAAGGGAAAATTCCATAAATACCTACATGTCTTTGGAGCACAGCTCTGTCTCAGGGAAATTACAGGGTTCCTCCAATCTCTACAAGGTGGCTGTTTGAGAACAATGCTCTGCATGCTGCGAAACGCTCTTTTCTTCCCCTAAAAATGTTCAACCAGCTTCTAACTATTAAGGAATTCACCTGCTGTGGGCAAAATTCTCACTGTTTTTCTTTCTCAGCACTGAGCAAACTGCAGAGGGTTTTGCAACTGTCCTTGAAAAGCTTTTCCTACTGTGGTTTTCAAAGACTTGTTTTTTAGTTTTCAAAGGCTTGACACCTCCTCCCTTTCCTTTTCTCCCACAATTTGCAGCTCACTGCACATTTCTGTTGAAATGGAAGTGTATGCCATCCCACTCCTCATGGTATTTTCTGTCCTTCTATTGTGGCCAGACTGAAGAAGGTCGATTTGCCAATTTACAGGTGATATAGGTTTTGTTTTGCAAAAATCCTGTGTCTTTTTATTTTTTCCTCTAAGCTGGAATGCATCAAAGTGTATGCTTGAAATGTATTGTTTTATTGGGAATTAGAAATCTAAAAAAAGGAGGAAAAAAGGGAAATTTGTATTAAAAATAAAAAAGAGGAGGAAAAAATTTGAAAGACAGCATTTGGCTGCATGCAGACTGTATCTGTGTAAATGGAGTAGTTTCTGAAAACCAGGTCATGAATGGATTGGGAATTTCTTATTAATCCCATGTGAAATGCTTCAGATTTTTAGCTATTGCTTTTTTTCCCCTCTTTTTTCTTCTGTCTCGTGTCTTATGCTGAAGCTATAGTGTGAAACGTTAACTAACAATTAGCTAGGGATTCTCCATGATAAATGCTGCAACGCTTACAGCCTGCAAAAGAAACAGGAATTGACTGCTTTGACCTTAATTGATTTACTAGCTTCAAAATCCACAGCAAAACATTTGAGTATGTTCAGTTTGTTGTAAAATGGGAGATCCAGGTGAGTAAGCATTTGTTAAATACTAGGAAAGGAAATCAGGGTTTAGGCAAGTAATTTTTTACTATAATATGGAAAAGGTAGACAAGTAAAATGATTTCTGTAAATACTGAGTATAAGATAAAGGATTTTTTAGTTCCTGGCTGCAGTCTCGATTTAAAACACTAGGGCGAGCTCGTGATTCATAGTTTCTTTTTTTTTTCCAGATGCTTATTTGGAGAGCGAAGCCTCCTCCTGTTCTAACTATAAATAAAAGAGAAACTAAATAAAATATTGCTTTTTACTCTATATTGTAGCAAATTTTTTTAGCTAATTGAAATTGAAAAGTAATTTAATAGAAAACAAATAATATTCTCAATAGTGAATTAGCAAAACTGTTTTTTTCAGATCCTCATCCACTGCTTATCCAAAAACTTATTTATTTATTTGTTTGTTTATTTATTTATTTATTTATTTTGGCCACTGACATTTCCAGGTGTTTTGGAACCCATTTAACATAGGGTTTGGTTGTTTTTTTTCTCTTTTTCCCCTCTGAGAGCAGCACAGGATTTTTAGTGTAATGTTAGAATTTTTATCATGCATTTTTTGAATATTTTCACTGTCGTAGTGGTCTCAACTATTCTAAATTTCCGTTGTGGCATTCAGGAGCATTTGGGTAAATGAACCACAAGCAGTAGTAGCATTTCCGTTCCTTGATTGGATGAGCAGTTCTGGCATGAATAACATACTTGTGTGAGTACAGATATAGTCTTTGGAGCCTCAAATATGCACCCAGGAGATCTTGAAACTAATTTCTTATGAGTATTTCTGCTAAAAAAAGGAATGCTTTGGGTATTTGCTGAGAGCCAATGTAAAAGGATGTCTGTCCCAAGCTCCTGCAGGAATTCAAGCCTCGTTGCATTTGATATGTTGTAATTTGAATCACTTCCAGTCCAGCAGTTTACAAACCTGTTTGGGTTTTGTAACCAGACTGTGTGAGAAATTAAGTTTATTGAGATCTGGAGAAACTACTTAATAATTGAAAATGGTTAATGTATGAATGGAAAAATAAGTAAGCCATTGGTTTGCAGGCATTTACTTCAGAGTCATGTGTATGTGCATATGTTAAGAGCAATCATATGGTTTCTGTGGCTGTTGTCCTGGCCATTTTCTCAGTCCTCAGCATTGCTACCATCAAATACAAGGCACCACGAGCATGGATTATGGCAAACTCCCAAATGGTCTTATTAAATATGTTTGATGCAGAATTGTATTGATTGATTCAGACCCTACTGCAGGGTTTGCAGTCCAACTTTTGGAAATAATTTCATAATTTGAAGTACCAGCAAAATAAAATCCTGATTTTATTTATACTAGCTCTATCCAGGTCATACTGGATATTCAAAAGAAAGTGCAAGAAATTCTACAGTGAACAGGTCTGGCAAAATCTTCCTTCTATTCTTAAATATACTTTTAATGACACCTAGCAGACCTCAGTTAGATTAAATTCTGTTTTATATGAACAGCAGTTCTGATGGAGGGGACATCCATCCATGCCTAAAAGAGTTTAAAAACAAAGATTCACAGAAATTGAGTAAGGAATGAGTTTAATTAAGTCCATGAGTGGCAAGTGTTTGGGGTTGAAGAAGTAAGTTACAGCTTTTCTACATCTCACATGCATCAGCCAGGGTCACACAGGTTTTGCTGCCTCCAGACAAGATGATTAGTTTGGATTTTGTCATTTTACCAATTATTTTCCCCATGTTTTGTATCAGACAGAAGGAGAAAGCCTCGTGGATCTTTAGCTTTCAACAACAGAGGCTTCACAGAACTGGGCTGTAGGTGCAGGAGGTCAAAGCATAATACTGCATACTTACTTCCAAAGAGGTGTCTATAGTCTTTTTATTTTCTCCTTTTGAATGTTTTCAAAGTTTAATCCTTTATTTATAGAGACCTAAGCCCTTCTTATGTTTATTCATGAGCAATTATCTATTTACTCCAGCCTGGATAAGAGGTTGTAAGGTCACATTTGTTGCTAACATATCTTTGAATGAATGTCAGTTCTTTTGATTGCTCTGTTTTTCGGGATGTTTGTTTCACTGGAACAATGCTGTTCCTTTTTTTTGAGCAACTGTTCTCATTAGTGTGATGTTGTTTAATAATAATGTCTAATTGTTAGAGCCTCTGCTTCCCCCAGCATTCATCCAGATGTGTGGGGAGGTTTTGTTTGTGTTATGGGATTGTTTAGTGAAAACCTTCATAGAAGTGGTGATGGACTGGAAAGTGGAGTAGGGATTAAATAATTGATTACAACAAGAATATTCAATTTAAATTAGGCACAGTGAAATTCAGGAGAATGTGGGGAAAGTAAGAATCATTTTTAATTGAGATATTGTAGAAAAAGGCCAAATCTTTCCACTTCAGACAGTTTGTAATTTATAGTTAACCATAGTATACAATTAAAACTTTCAAATGGTAAGAGTGTTCATCTTCTATAATATTAAACTTGTATTTTGACTCTGATGTCTGTTTTGTTCTTCTCTTCTGTAACAGACTGTCCCTGAACCTTGAATCTCTTTCAAAATTCGGAGGTATTTAAAATTTGGATTTAAAATGTTTTGTGCTTGAGGGCTGTTCCTACTTCACATATTCATCTAATTTGAATGAAGACCTTGAGGTCTGTCCAACTATCAAAGTTATTGGCATTTGCTGTTCTGGACAAATATTAAAATTTTTCACTAGGGGAAGGGAAAGATAAAATTCCAATGGAAATTGTATCCTGCCTTTCCAGCAGCCCTAGCAAGTATTTGTCATTCTGTTTCCGTTCTTACTGAAGGCATGCCTTCGATATTAAAAGTTTATTATAAATTACAAATGTGCATAAAGTAGCTTTGAAACTTTTGTGGCTCTGAAATATTCCTGTGCTCTCTTTAGGATCATCACTCAAACTTTATCAAACATATCTACGGTCTTCTGTTCATGTTTTTTGATAGAAGCTAATTATAGATACTAAAAGTAGCTGGAGGATTTTAATTTTATTTTATTTTTTCTTGTGGAGGCATAAAGCCAAGATCATCATTACAAGGTTGCACAGTTTGTTGCCTGCGTAGGACTGGGGAGCAGATGGAGGGAGGTACAGAGACTCTCTCAAGTAGAACTGGCTGGGAAACAGTACATCTGCTTTGTGAAAAATGGGGACGGTTTGGAATAAGTGTGGATGCTAGTGTGGAACTAGGCATGGTGCTTCCATGATAGATTGGGAGAGAGAGAGAGCAGCCTTCCTGCAACAGCAGGCTTTGCTGTTGAAGACAAGCTCTCAGAGATGTCAGATGGTGTATTCGCAGTGAGACTTGAGCCCAGGTGTTGTCCTCTCTGAGTGATATAAAACTAGGCAGGGGGGAAATAAGGGGAGTGTGTTTGCTCGTGTAATTTGTTTTAAAGCTTTTTTAGTTATTCTTCTTCATTTTCTAGCAGTTGAAGACAACAGTGTCTTTAAATCTAAGATGTCACTGGAGAGCTGCTCTGCCCAGGTTTTTAATAAATTCTGATTCAACATTAGTGTGGTGGTTTGACCCACAGTAGGACCATGTGGTCCTGCACTCACTCCCCCCTACCCGGTGAGATGGGATGGGAGACACAACAAAGAGGGCACAGGATTAGGAATGAAGGACAATAAGGGCTCACTCACCAGTTATGGTCATGGGCAAAACTGACTCAACGTGGGGAGGAAAAATCCATTTAATTTGTTGCAAATCATCTAACTAAACATAACAACCACACCAGACAAGACCTTCCCCCACCCCTCCCTTCTTCCCGGGCTCAAATCACTTTGCTCCCGATTTCTCTACCTTCTCCCCACCAGCAGCACAGGGGACAGGGAATGGGGGTTTGGTCAGTTCACCTCTGCTGCTCTTCCCAGCATGAAAGTCCAGGAAGAAGGTGTTCCAATGTGAGCTTCCCATGGAGTCATAGACCTCTTTGGGCTCAGCTCCTGGCTCCGGCATGAGGACATCCATGGGCTGCAGACTCAACCCCCCAGCTCTGGGGTTCCACCCCCTGCTCTGGCATCAAGTGACTCTTGGGGTCACAGGTCACAGTTCCATCACACTTGTCTCAGGCTCAGCTTTTCTGCTCCAGTGTGGAGTCCTCCACACCCACAAAAAAGCCCAAAACCTCAAATTAACCAAAATGTGCTGACATTTACTCATGCTGGGAGACCAATTTCAATCATTTTCCCAAATTGGAGATATTTATTTGTACTTCAGTTGAACTATAACAGGGCTACATGAAGAATGAAGATCTTACCATTTCAATTATATGACCTACAGAAGTTACTCTTTAAGGTCTGTCTAGCTTAGTTTTACCACAAATCCTGAGAAATGAGCCCTGAGAAGATGAGAAATGAGCACTGGGGAGCCATGCTTTGGACAGATCTACACGTGGGTCTCTGCTCCACCGTTGAACTTAACTTCCATGGGCTGCAGGACTTCCCTTGCTTTCTCCTACTCCATTAAGTGAACTGGGTGTCTCAAGGTCCTCTGTCCACCCTCCTCCTCTTTCCTCCAGGTCCACTACACCCTTTTCTTTTCAGGACAGTCTTTCCCCTCACAAATATGGATTCACAGAGGCATTTCTCTATTGTTGATTGGCCCAGTCTGGGCTGCGGGAGTCTCCGCCTTGGAGCCAGGGGAGCTTTTTGCTCTCACAAGGTGGCTCTTCCCCCACTACCCAAAAAAACTGCCCCCCCACCCTACACACACAAACGCAACACAATTCGCTTCACCTCAGTTATACCCACTTAACACTGAAGGAGCTTCTATGATCACAGCACTAGAGACCCCGTTCACATGGTTTCAGCTTGACAGCGGGAAGTGATCTTGCTTGAGTCAACCTTGTCTCTACTTGGCAAGGTTGTTAGAAATCCAGAATTACAGAACTGTGTCTCTGCTTGTTAGAGTTATAGAACTATTTAATTTAGAAGGGATCTCTCCAGGTCTCTAGTCCAACCTCTGCCCTAAGCAGGATTCACTTCAAAGTCAGATCATGTGGCTTGAGTTTTTCACCAACTGAGTACTGAAAATCCCCAAGGACAGAGATTCCACAAACACTCCAGGCAACTGTCCCAGTGCTGCACCAGACTTATGTTGAAAAAAGCTGTTCCTTCATGTCCTCCTGAAATTCCCCTTGCTGCAGTTTGTGTCCTTTGCTTCCTGTCCTTTCAACGTGCACCTCTGAGGAAAGTCTGTGTTTGTCTTCCCTAGAACCTTCCACTAGATAGCTGAAGGCAGAAATATGATTTGTTGCAATAACCTTTCTGACTTGGTGCAATTGGAATAGAAAAGGAGGATGAATGCAGCCAGAGGAAAACTCATTTTAAGATGACCGTATATTCCTGGGCATTTTTGACTGCTGACCCAACTCACCCAATAGAATAGACTTCATCATCATGCCTGTATCCCCCAGGATAATTCCTCTAAGAAACAGAATGAGAAAGTTGATTTTTTCTGCCTTTTATTTTAAATGTAGATAATTATTTAGAGCCCTGACAGATTTACAAGAGTAATTGCCTAATTTTATGATGCAGCACTACTGAAAACAAAGATTATTTGATCTAAATCATGTCTTGAAAAGGAAAGTCTTGCTGAAAGTGTTTGAATAACAGCTGAGAAATACAGTATTTAAAGTCCAGACAGTCACTATGTAAGAGCCAGTTCAGCATTTGGACAAGCCAGGTCCTGGGAAACAGCACAAAGGAACTGGAGATGCACGAAGCATGAGCCCCTTGGTACACAGAGAAGGAACTGGGGGAAGTCATTCAAAATAACTCTGCTTGTTCCAGCAGTATCAACCCTGAGATGAATTTGATCTACTGTAGCTAGTGCAAGGCATTCTGTCCTCTCTTGTGTTGACTGACCACACTTCTGGACTATTAAAGTGTTTCTAGAAATGCCTATATTGGAAAAAATAATAAAATACAAGTTGTAGGAAATTCATCTCTTGCCATTGTCATGCTCTATGAAAGCATTTTTCTGTCTCCTCCCAACCGTACAATGCCATAATGGCAGTTGTAAATCTAACAGTAGTTTTTTGGCCTATCTGTTCCCTTCCTGGGAGATACAATGTGCAAGTGAGAAGTCCCAGTTACTCCCTACATGTGGTATTTTGTCCCCTTGCAATGGTACCAAGCCAAAATAGCAAACAGCTACATTTATTCCTGTTTTTAGTACTGCTTTCAACACGTCAAAATAGATTCTGAAGCCAGGTGGTTTTAGCTTTGAGCCAGTGTTATGGTAATTTTATTCTATTTAATTACTTTAGAAGCACTTTTTCACGTTGTTTGCAGAATGGAGACGCTGGAAGAGGTAATAATGGGCTCTTCTGCACATCCACTAAATCTGCACCAAAATGCAGCTGCCTTCAAAATCAGGCTTTTATACTAAAAGCTTCTAGCCTGAAAGCAAGTCCTGCAATTTCTCTGCAAAGTGAATCCAATGGATTGAAGACATCACAATACATCGGATGACTTAGAGCTGGATGCATTTCTTCTTGCAGTAGGGATCATCTGATGTTGAACAAGGTACTGAGCTTCTGGGTGGATGAGCTAGGTCACCTTGCCAGTGCATGAGGAAGGTGGTATTTAGTAAGTGATTTGTGGCATTTGTTTCAGAGAAGTATCTCAAAAAGGTGGAATAAATCACCTCCTGGAGGTGCCTGTCTATTCATTTACTGATAATGGAAGTCTTGAAGAGTAGCTGGGACCCAATAACCAGACTCACCATGCCAACTGAGCAGCTGGAACTTACTGCCCACCGTAAAAGGAGTGAATTTCAATGAAATTGCTCCTTTTTGGGTCTCATTTTAGTTAACTTAGCAAACTTTGATCAGACCAAACAATTGAACAATTAAACAGACTATATTCCACTGAAGGTTAAATCACTTGTTGCAGAAGTGAGAGTAACAACTGGTCTCCTGTCTTACTCAAACAGATTGTCTTTATGTTGAAGTAGTGATTAGTTGCACTTACAGTGACAGAACCCTCAGAGATACAAAGCTCTGCAGTATCTGTTAGTACCATACTTTTTACTGGGTACCAGTGAATTCAAAGTGACAGCCTCCTGTAAAAGAGAGTCCTATGCTGGTTGGTTTGGGGTTTCGTTGGTTGGTTGTTTTGGGGGTTTTTTTCTTCCTACTGTGGCTCTCTAACACAGATCTTTCTTTGCTTGGTCTAACAACTCCTGTAATTTTCAAAAGACTGTGGAAGCAAGAGAACCTGAGCTCTGTTCTGGCTCAGGAAGATGAGGACAGTTGAGGAACATTAGCAGAGCCCTCTCTCTGTGGGGAAAGGTGAGGAGACAAGCCAAAGTTAACAGCTTTGATTTAACCATTCTGATGTACAAAGTCATGTTTTCTTGCTGTTGCTCTGATATAGGGTGTTGATTATGTGTAGACATTAAGATACTGATATTGCTGCTCTTTAATACTGCTTACTCTTGCAGTTCCCCTACTCAGCCAGTGTTTTTTTCAGTACCTACCAGCCCACTGCAAATTGCTATGGCAATAGAATTCACAAGTACGAAAACAGTCATTCCCAAACATGTAAAGGTTTATTTACCCACATGAATTCAACTGCAGACTTTCTCATGAATATTTTTGGGATATCAGTCTCAGAACAGAATGAACTGGAAAATAAAATGCATTTAATATGAATTGTATGGATGACAAAATGACAGATCTTAGGTGACCAGTTATCCTGAGGGGATTGACTTGCAGAAAGTAGGTATTCTACGTCTTTCAGAGACGGTGGATCTTTCCAGTGACAACAAGCTCCTCAGTCCCTGATGGGCTAATTTACTTTCTTGGAAAACAGATCACTACAGACTCTGCTGCACTAACCTAGGACATGTCTACTGTGTTGACTAACTTGGCTCCCTGCTCCATTCTAGGGTCTGTGACTTACCATGTTAGTTAATTCCCAGGCCCTTTATAGGAGTAAAAAAATCAGCTCCTTCTGGATTGAAACTTGGATTTGTTTCATTCCAGGATTTCCACAATCAATAGAGACAGGCCTGAGCTCCTCCTGTCCTCCAGCGCTGCCCCTAGGTTCTTAACCTGGCATCATGTGTCCTCCAATTTATATGTTAAAATAATCTGGTCAGCTGCTGCATAGTCTGCTACCATCAATATTTTGAGTGGTGAAAGGATGTTCACTACAAGAGGAATTGTCTAACAGCCCCAGTAGTACCACACAATTGAGTCAAATGCTCCTGAAGTGAACCCACCCATTTGTCAGGAACTTCTACTGGGGAGGGACTTTTTACAAGGGCAGGTAGTGATAGAACAAGGGGTAATGGCTTCAAACTGGAAGAGGGTAGGTTTAGACTAGACATGAGGAAGTAATTCTTTGGTGTGAGGGTGCTGAGACACTGGCCCAGGTTGCCCAGAGAAGCTGTGGCTGCTCCTCCCTGGAAGTGTTCTCGGCCAGGTTGGATGAGGCTTTGAGCAACCTGGTCTAGTGGAAGCTGTCCCTGCTGATGGCAGAGGGGTTGGAACTGGATGAATTTTAAGGTCCCTTCCAACCCAACCCATCTATGATTCTATGATTCTCTGAGAGCCATGGCTTACTCCCTGCTGTACATGCATTTAGCGATAGAGAAGTAGCAACAGAGGGAAAAAAAAAAACCAATAAAAATCCACCCAAAACACTTTTTGGTGTATTCAGACTTCTTAAAGTGCAAATGTTTAAACAGATAACTTGCTTTGTATAAATTCTGAGCTATAGCTAAAATAATAAGCCTTCAAAATACGCTGCTCTATTTTAGATGTGCTTCCTCAGCACTACTTTCAGTGCTTTATATCACCCCACAATGTCTGAATGCCGCTACTGAATCACAGGCTGAGGCTTCTCTTTCCTTAAATCATTTTAACAGAGGTATACTTGAAATGCTTTAAGTGTATAAGTTCTGTGTGAAGATAAATAGAACTGATTTAAGTATGGTAGAGTGCTTTCTCTCCAGTGAAATCCACCATGTAATTTATCACTGTTTTATTAACAAACTCATATCTCAACAAGTGATTTTTCATATCATCTTTTAATTAAAGCTGATTTGTGTCTCCGTGGAAACTCTAAAAATGAACTACCATTGTCAGACGTCCATAATCAATCACTTGTAGCATGTGAACTAATTGCAGATTTTATTTTTTCAACTCTCTATGAAGAACCATTTGTTAAATTTCCCTATTTACAAGTGAACCTCAGTCTGACAATGCATCTCAGAAATCAATCTGCGTCTAAACTCTTGTAGTGTACAGCCCAAACAGTAGAGCAATGATGGTGGCCTGTATGTTTACAGGAAATTGAATTTATACCATACTTAAACACAGTTTGGAACAAAGAATGGAATCATTTTGTGATTTGATTATACAGGGCCTTTTCTGCTATGAAAATATCTTCTGGGAGGAAAGAAAGAAGCTTTCCATGATGCTTTGAAGATGGGTAGAGAGTGGAAAAAGCGGCTATTTCTGAGGTGGAATATGAAATGAAATGACCCCTCCATCCAAAATTAGATATAGTCGTCAAGGGGTGTCGTAAATCTAAATGGCAACATCAGACACATGCTGCTGGGCTTGTAGTAAAGCTCCATCCATCCGAAAATTAAGACTTTTTAATGAGGTGATTACTACAAAAGAACATTTACATAAGCCTGAGTTCAACAGCCTTCTCAGTAGCGTGTCCTGAGAGAGTGCTGCTGCTTCATCTGACCTTTGGGTTGCTAATAAGTATGTGCTGATCTGCTGAAAGAACATCTTGGTACTAGTTACTGTTTTGAACAACTAAATTTACTATAACCAGCAATGGAAATTAATCAAATAGAAATTAATTACATATTCATGGCAGCAGGTATCCTACCTGTTCTGCCTCCAGCATTACTGGACCTGGGTGAACTATTTGGAGATGCCAGTCTGTCCATTGACCATTGTTCTGGGTTTCTCACTTCCTTTGAAAGATATCAATAGACAATAACTTCTTAGGAATTGTTCTGTTGGCTTCTCACCTTCTGAACTACTCACAGATAGGTTGGCTTGGATGCTCATGGCCTGCAGGCAGTTGCATCATCTATAGACATGATAGTATGTTGAAGCTACTGGCTGGTGCAGGCGTGGACTTCCCAGACTCATCTGTCCCTAACTGCATTGCTTCAGTGTAACTAACACTTTATTCTGCACTTTCCTTCTTTTAGCTTGTTGAATGATGCAAAAAGAAGGAAAGGTAAAACTACCGAGTGACCAATTTCTGAGATGAAGACAGCAGAGAGGTGTAAAAAGCTATGACAAAGTGTGAGCATTTTTTTTCCTTTGTGTTTCCTAGGTCACATATCAAGTGTTAGCTGAGGTTGCTCTCTGAGACATGAAAATATTTTGTAATATCACCAACCTGGTGAAAGGTTTAGCCATGAGATCTTAATATATTGCAAAATTCAGGTCCTATCTCTTTCTCTAACCTCACCACTGCTAGGGCTCTAGGTAAGATGGTTACATCTACTTTGTAAGCAAGATGCAGCCAGGTACCATCTTCTCCTTCACTGTACTCCAGAAGTATAATATTTCTGCCTCAGGCTCATTTTTTGGTGCTTTTCATACTGCAGTTCCATTGCTTTTTTCATCACCGCAATAAAATGACAGTAATTGGAGGAGGAATGAATGAGTATGATTCCAGGAGAAGAGCTCATCTGACCATATCTGCCAGAGACTGTCAAGTGTTTAAGAAAATTATGCTTATTTTAGCGATAAAAGAGCAATTTATGGTTCAAAGCTATGCCAGGAGAGGTTTAGACTGGAAATTAGGAAACACTTCTTTACTAAGAGGGTGGTCAAACCCTGGAACATGCCTCCTGGAGAACATGATATAGGAAACAGATCTGAAATCCTTGGCATTCCTACAAGTTCTGTGAAAATCCGTGGCAAGGACCTAGCCCCCATGAATTGCTGTCCCCAGTGCTGGTGCTTCCCAAGAGCCTGTGCGAGAGAGCAGCACTACAAATGCCCTGACAACAGAAGAGCTTTGGTCAGAGCTGAGCCTTGCTTGGAAAAGGAAAACCTGAACAAAAGATGTAAAATGCATATTGAATGAGGCTTCCTATGGCCCTCTACTTGCAAACTACTTATTTTTCTCTTTTAGGATGAAGTTTGCTCTGAATCACACTCACAGAATTGCCTCGGTTGGAAAGGACCTATAAGATCATCAAGTCCAATCATTCACCTCACACTGACAAGTCCCCAACTAACCCATGTCCCTCAGTGCTGTGTCTACACGACTCTTCAATCCCTCCAGGGATGGGGACTTCACCACTGCCCTGGGCAACCCCTTCCAATGCCTCAGAACCCTTTCAGCAAAGAAATTCTTCCTCACATCCAATCTCAACTGCCCTGGGCACAACTTGAGGCCATTTCCTCTTGTCCTGTCCCTTGTTCCTTGGTTGAACAGACCCACCCCCACCTCTCTCCACCCTCCTCCAAGGGACTTGGACAGAGCCAGAAGGTCTCCCCTCAACCTCCTTTTCTCCAGGCTGAGAAGTGTGTTCCTCAGCCAGGAACTCAGCACAGTTGTGCTCCAGACCCTTCCCCAGCTCTGTTGCCCTTCTCTGGACATGATCCATCACCTCCATGTCCTTCTTGGAGTGAGGGGCCCAAAACTGAACCCAGCACTTGAGGTGTGGCCTTACCAATGCCAAGTATAGGCATAAGAAAACTTCCCTGGTCCTCCTGGCCACATAATTCCTGATCCAGGCCAGGATGGTGTTGACCTTCTTGGCCACCTGGGCACACTGCTGGCTTATGTTCAGCTGGCTGTCAATCAACACCCCCAGGTTCCTCTCTGCCCATCAACTCTCCAGACACTCCTCCTGTCACACTGACAGGGGTTGTTGTGGCCAAAGTGCAGAACCCAGCACTTGGCCTTGTTAAAACTCATGCAGTTGGTCCTGGCTCATTGATCTCGTCTGTCCAGATCCCTCTGCAGACTCAACACAACATATTGAAATTGTGCAGTAACTTTCTTTTCCCATCCTCAAAACACAACAAACAATAATTGAGAGAGCACCCAGGGACTAATACTTAGAGTTGCTCAGCTGTTATAGAAATGTGCCAAAAAAAGATGCAGTGCAGCCTCATTGAAGGGCAATTCATTTAAAATCAGTAAATAGGCCTGCCCATACAGTCAGCTGTGTGAGCTTGGAGGACTGGAGCTGGATGGAAACCAACATCTGTGTCCCTGCTTTCTTTGGCTGCTTTTATAATCTAACAAATGAAATAATGTAGTCAAAGGCTGTAATTGTAAGCTGTTGAGTGATGGTTTGCCAAGCATACTGTAATAGTAATTAAGACACAAACATAATAAAATTGTGGGTAATTACATCATGTGTGACATGGCTTGACTGTTTTCTGCAAGAAATTTCTTCCCTGTGAAGTGTTATTGGAGGTCTAGTTAGGCATTCTATTTATCTTCAAAGTATCATATTCTGGTCTCTTCAAGAGGTGATGTATGGGAGAGCGATGAATCCACGTAGGCA
This sequence comes from Caprimulgus europaeus, assembly GCA_907165065.1. The sequence goes on along the minus strand of OU015530.1, from coordinate 55,503,326 downwards.
AATCATATCTTCCATGTGCATTTCTGTGTCCTGATGAACACAGAGGGTGTGATACACTGAAAAAGGTCACCAGCCTCTGTTCTGAAGCCTGTGTGATGAAACATCCATGTTCAAATATTCTAATAAGGTCAGTGATTTGCAAGTCTTGCTTTGGTTGAGGGTGAAAACACCAGAAAATTGTTTTCCTTCCTGAACCGCGTCCTTCCTGCGTGCGATATATTTGCTGTGACTGGTGTTCTGGCTTGTGTTGACCTTGGCAGTTTGAAAACAAACAGCAACTTTGTTCTGCTACTGCAAATCCCATAGTAGATCTTGTCAGTAAAAGCTGTGTAAGCAGTTGGTTTATTATCCAGATAACACAATAAAAGCGTTGCTAATAGAGAGTCCCAGGAGTTAAGCACTTATTGCTATAGGGCAGTCAGCAGAGGAAGGTGCTTTATGTCTTGTAGCTGCTTCCCAAGCCCTTGTTTTACAGTGATTGATCAAAGGATCTGAACATCTAACTCCTGGCAATTAGATGAGATCTAATCCTACTGAATGTTCTGCGAGGCAAAGAGATGCTTGGCTTTTAAAACCCTTTCCAGAATTTAGCCTATGGCTCCAAGTGACTACCTCTCTTTTTACTATTTTTATTCTAACATATTCTTTTTCAAATAAAATATCATTCTAATATTCTGTTATATCCCAAATATCAGAGGAAGATTGCTGAGTGTACAGAGTATTTTTATCCAGACCAAATGCTGGAGCTGGTCACCAGAACTTGACCTCAAACTAAGTGTGTGCTAATAATAATTTATTCATATGTCTGCTGGTGCTAGACCAAAAAAATGAGTGGACAGGAGCCAGAACACCACTTCTTTACAAGTGAGATAATGTAATTGCAAGTGATGCTGTGTGTGAAGAGCAACTGCTTCTCCCAGGCAATCGGGTGTCAACTGGGGAGACAGGTAAAACAAAAGGAGAGAAATTAGGATACTCAGGACTGTAATCCAGTCTTGCTTTACTCAAAACCAACCAGTGTGCCAGCTGGCTACCAACTAAGTATGCTATGGTGTAACCCTAGTGCGACATCAGTAGCAAACCTTGCAATTTTCCTTACAGTGTTGGTTTTTATGGTCATGGTTACAGCAGGATTTATCTGTAATTTGGAATTTTTAAGTGATCAACTGAGAAGAGAGGATTATTTTTAATTAGCTGTAATTGAATTTGGAAAGGATTACACCAGTGGTCTGAGATGATAAATCACTCAGAGCAGCTAATTTTTCCGCTTGCCTGACTCAGTTATCAGCCCTGGCCTTCCTCTCTCTGCCACTTTTTGATAATAAATGGGACTGGGATGACAGAGAATTTCCAATCTCTGCCCTGGTGAGAAGCTCCAGGAGGGCCTGACACAGAAAAGAGTCGCTGCTTCAGGAATCGTGTTCTCATTCTCGATGTGTTGTTATTTGGTGTGAAAACTACCCAGACTCGGGGCTGCCTGCCCCATGGAGCTCACAGCTGAGCACGGTCATCACAATGGGAGGTGGAAGAGGTAGAAACAAGTGAATTGAAAAGAATAAATAGAAGCAAGAATAAACCAGCCTCGGATTCACTAACTTAAATACAAAGTCTCTCTCCTTGAGACTGGCACTTCTTTATCACTCTCTCAAACTGTGATACGGCACAGTGGACTAGAAAATCTAAGATTAGGTTTCACTGGTAGAACAGTTCTCAGGCCTGCATGAGAAAGTCGTACTGTGGATTACGTTCCCTTGCCCTTCCTGTGACTTTTCAGTGTGAACAAAGAAGAGAAGGCAGATGCAGAAAGAAAAACCTATTAAATGAAGTTTCTGCTAACGTGCAGCTTGCTGGAGCACAGCAGAATGGATGCTGCACCATCGCTTTCCCTGGAGCTTGGGCAGGATGCAGAAAGATGCTCTTCAGCCCTGTTAAGGAGCTGCAAGGACCACAGGCTATCAAACTATTGGTCTCTGTCTCTCCACTTTCCATCCTGCCCTAGCACAGGGATTGTCTGCCCGTTTCCACACTGCTCTTCTCTCAGCCAAGCTGATGATGGTTTTGTCAGGTGGGTGCTCTTTGCCTCTATTTCCCCCAAATCCATCAGTGCTCAGCACCATGCAGAGTCTCTGGGAGGCTGTGCAGACCACGGGAGGCTTCAGAAAATAGAACTGTTCACCCCAAGTGACAGTGTGAGGGTGAGCAAGATTATTGCTTTTCACACTAACTGCAGTGTGAATGCATCCATATGCAGGGGAAATAGGGAAGAAGAATCAGTCACCTCAAAAGGCCTCTATATGCCTTGTGTTCAAAATAAACAGCCTTCCTAGTGCACTTGTCACTTGTGGTTATGGGGCAGGAATGAGACCTGGGTGTCTTTGTGGTTGCAGCATTTATATTCCTGGGTTGTGTTCTTCTTCGAGATGTGTCTACCATGAAGGTGTGCTTGGGAGGGCTGTGATGCACTTGAACATGGTGCCAAGACTGAGCTGTGTCCTTGGAGAGGGTGAGTGATTTCTGATGTGGGCTGTTATCTCCCACAGTTGTTTCAAGAGTGTGTTCTACCCTTTTGGACAGGCTGGGCATCCCTTTCAAGTGGTGTTCTCCTTGCAGAAACCTGTTGTGCATCTGTCATGGGTAGAGGGCCAGAGTGAGTTATGCACTTCAGTCATAAGAGAGATGTAACAATATATTTATTGATATAAAATAGTGAATTAACAAAGTTCAGAGGTTAACACAACGTTCATTTAACAAGATTCGATGTTGAGGTTCACTTGATTTTTATTTACTGCACAGAGGACAGGGACAGACACAACTGCCAGGGAGACCCTCGTTGAGTCACGAGGTTTGGAAAGGACCCCCTTGCTTTCTAAACTCCTTCTCACAGAGGAGTCCAGGTGTGGCTGGATCCAGTCCTAGCCCCAGACTTGATCAATGGTTTATGTCTAAAGGATTATATATATGTGCAATCAATCCCTTCTGTCACTTAGCTCAGTTTTTGCAGGTTAGCAGCTATTAGTCACTTACCAAGGATCTGTCGTGGCAAGGGATCTCTCAACCTGGAGAAGCAACCTTGAGACATGTCCCTGCTCAAGGGGAGATCCTGGCGTGCAGCCTGCTGTCGTTTCAGGAGAGCTCCATGGCCCCTGGACCATCCACTATTGATGGAGTAAGATGACTGACCTATGGTCATATCTGCACACCAGCCATATTTCAGTCGGTGCACACTCAGCAAGCCCCCGCTGTTGGAGCAAGTTGCCCAAGGTAGCCCTTGGCTATTGTGTAGTTATTGGTCTTCCGCAAGCTGGATGCAGCTGCCATGACCAGAGAACATCCATGATGGTCACCACAGGTGGTTATCACTTGAACAGGGTTATGGGAAATAAAGATCAGGTGGGGTGGGAGGGCCAGGGGGATCACAGCATCCCAACCAACCAACATGTGCAAAAAGGCAGCATGTTAGCCCACGCATGGGCAAAGGGAGCCTTGGAGGAGGATGTGCTGTTTTAAGGTGTAGCAAGCCTCTCTCACTCTGAACTTCTTTTTTTTCATTCTGTCATTAGTATTGAAGGTTTTAATAGTAAACAACCACTGAGGTACACTTTCACTGCTGGGTAATGACTTTATTTTTTTGTCTCAATGGATCTCATTTTCAAGCACTCCACTGAAAGCAACAACTTGGAGTAAAACCATTTCATCCTATCAATTATTTCTTCTGTGAGGCATAACTACCACCAATTTTGTCATAAACATAAAAATTTGTTCCTTGGAACTTATGAATTATTGAAATTACATTTTTAATGTTCTGAAACATCAGGTTTCATCACAGTCGTAGCAATTTTCTTTTGCTGTACAGTTTTTCAGTCAATACTATTTATGCACATGCCCTTTTCTGAGAAGGAAAAAGGACTTTTTAGATATGGGAGGTGTTTCCTGGGTTAGGCTTCTTGTCATGTCTGAAGTGATAGTCTCATCAGCACAGAGAACAAAAGCGTTGGTGAAAAATCTAATTAACTATAGGTGTAAGCAACTGAAAATCTACCCAGGGCAACTGTCAGTGGAGAGCTGTTGGAGTTGGGTAGACACTAGGAGATGCTGAGGAGAGCTTGACACAGCACTCCAGATGTCTCTCATCAATACTGAGTAAAGTGGAAGAGTGATCTCCCTCAACCTGCTGGTGATGCTTATTATAATACAGCCCATAATGCTGGTGGCCTTCTTTCCTGCAAGGGCACATTACTGACATATGTTGAGCTTGGTGTTTCCCAGAACCTTCAGGGCATTTTCTGCAAAGCTGTTTTCTGGCTGGTGAGTCCCCAGCCCATCTTAGTACATGGAGTCATTCCTCTCCAGGTGCAGGACTTTGCATTTGCCTTGTCTGAAGTTCATGAGTTGAACTCCACCTAAGTTGGAGACCTGGAGTGGGTCTGTATGGTCAAAAGGATACACTAGCCCTCAGGAGGTGCCAGCATCTCTACATGGCTTAGAAGGAAAGAAGATGATGTTCCTAGTTAAGTAAGTGTCTGATGTCATACTGGGTCAGTCTGGACTGTTCTCTGGGTTTCCAATTTATCATTCATCCTTTTGTCATCTCCTCCCACTTGAAATGTAAGCTTTTGGGGAAATTCCTTCTATGACATTTTCTGCCTACTCCAGGCTGGGGACAGGCTCATGATGGTTTTGCAGTACAAATAACACTGACTGCTTGTGCTCTTCTGTTATCTAGTCACCTGGTGACTAGTTTGGCCCCACTGACTTTAGTGGGTTGTTCCTAATGTGCTTCTGTAAGGGAGGGATTTACAGCTCAAAATATTTATCTTTTATTTATTTATTTATTTTTATTTTATTTATCCTCAAAAGGGTATAATTCTTTAAAAAACCCCATTTTTTAAAAGCCCAGAGCATGCCTGCCTGTTACCAAGGGCATGACTGTCTTGTCAAGCAAAGCACATCTTCAGGATTCAGTTATGGCAACATTAATAGAGGAAACTTAATGACACTGAGGAGACAAGTGACTCTCTCTTATCTGCCAGAAGTCAATTGTTTCATTCCAAGCATGATATTTTTGTTTGTGAAATATGTTTCCTGCATATTTTTTATCTTGATTTAGTGTGAGGAGAGAGGGTTACAATACATAGGAACTACTAGTGGTATTAGTTTAAAACAAAAGGACATTTTGATTATGTTTATGTTGGGACCTGGTCAAGTGAAATGTTAATATTTGGTCAAGGAAAGTTCTTTCGGTACCACATAGACCATTCTGCTGTAGGGCTTGTATGTAATTTTGAGTAGATGTAGAAAATGAATAACTGGATTTGTATCAAGGGACAAATTAGTTATTCTCCTGCAGAAGCCCTGAGTATATGCTTAAAGCATTCTGTTAAGGGAGAAAAGAATCAGACTTTTAGTGTGATTCTGTGGAAATAGGTTGTTATGACTCAAATTTCAGTAAAATCTTGCAGCTGTAAAATGTGATAAAACCCAGGCTGCATTAAAAGAAAAAAAAAATGGGGGGAAAAAAATCAGTAATTCTTGCAAGGATGAATTGGTGGCCAATTTATGACCACATTTGGAAGATCAGATTTCAGACTGTCCTGAGAATAATGACTATAAAGAGGAGACAAAATTACCGGTACTAATTCCATAGCCAGTTTGCATTTACTGGCAGGATCAGCACTGAATCCATTATAAACCCTTCCTTTGCTATTCCAGTCCTCCTGAACACTTAGGCAGTTGGTGGGTAGGTTCCTGCAGAAGGCTTTTAGGTGAGGCTGTGGTTGGTGTGGGAGAAGGGCTGGTGTAATACTTTTGCTGTGCCTGTCATGGTGAGCAGTCTGGATGTTGTGGCTGAAGCGCTGTTGTTGGACACTTTGATGGCTTGTATGAAGGCTTCAGGCTGTAGTGTGGAGATAAGAAAGGGAATTTTCTGTCTGACTTGAGCAAAAATAGCCTAAAAAGCTTTACTAGATTGGTATCAAGGACAATTAGCCTGCAGCTGTGCTCCAAAGAGACCAAAGATGTCTGGACTCTGTTCTCAGCTTGAAGGCAGATTTTTTTCTGACCCTTTGTGGAAGCCCTTTAATCGTTCTGCCTCTCAAATTTTCCAGTATAAAGCAAGAACAACTGTCCCTTTCTCACTCTTCTTGACTATTTTCTACTGTGTTTGCAAGCTTTTGGCACCAGATTCTTCTTCAGGGGTTGCTACAACAGCTAGTGTAACAGAGCCCCATCTCACTGAGACCCCTGACGCTGACATAATTAATAGAAATAATTGATATGATGAGGAAACATTACAGCCTTCCCTGGAAGTGTTTAATTTTGCAGGATGCTTTGGAATGGGATTTTCAGACAGTGACAGTGGCAGAGGTGGTTCCTTTTTAATATCTTTTTGTTAATTGTTTTTGTTGTGACCAAATTTTTCCCTTCAAAAAAGGTTTTGTCAAGCCAGTATTGACCAGTATTGCTTGGGTGGAAAACCTTTGGGTTTTTGTTGGATGGACACAGAAATGGGGAATCTTTGGCTCTCAGGGAAAATGTGCTATTTATTCTATAGAAATTTCTAAGTAGCTCTAACGGTGCTTGTTGAAGCACTTTTTGAAGGATCAATGTTACCTTTGTGCTCTTAGTATCAGTATCTTGGTATCTTGGCTCTTATAAATCAGTCCTTTTACCAAGAACTTTACTGGAGAGCCACAGAAGAAATAATGCAAATTCCAGATAACATCATCTCAGCAAGGAAGGTTAAATAACTGATAAATACCTAGAAATTGGGATAAGAATCAATGCATTGACTTTATGTCTTCACTAGATGTGAATAGTTTTGCCTTAGTAGCAAGAATATTTGTAGATACTGTGCTTCTCTGAATTTCATTCCTATGCTCTCCCAATTAGGCACTTGAATATATATTAAAAAAATTGTTATTGTCTGGGAATGAATATATTAATTGTTCTAACATTCACAAGTGGGGCCAATAATTTCTTGTCATTATTTCAAAATTACCCATAAAAAATAAATTTAACTGCCTCTACCAGTAACAAAAATAAAAATTAAAAAATCAGGGAAACAGTCAATAGTTAAAACAACAAGCCAGATTGGTGTCATCAGTGTTCCTAGGGAAGTACACTGGTACTGAAGCAAACATCTAGACAGATGTGGGCTACCTGGGCCATTCTTCAACAACAGCCAGCTGCAGGTATAAAATTAGGAGCTTTTGACTAGAAACCAGAAGTTAAGCTTCCTCATGTTTAAGACTTGCCAGATTTTCACAGCAATCCCATTGTATGTTTTTTTGGTTGTTTTGTTGTTGTTGGGGTGTTTTTTAGATTTTGGATGAGGTAGAACTGATGACATCTGCCTAGAACAGCCCATCTTGCTTATACTTTGGAGATTTGTCATCGTTCTGGCTTATGCTTCTTCCCTGGTAAGAAGGAACAAACCTACTTCTTATAATTATTTGACTACATTTACATGTCATAGCTATAGTTGTCAGTATTTTTGGGTCATCTTGAATCCATATCTAGTTGTTCACTCGACCCTACCCTAGTTACATACACAAATTTAAGCTCATGTACCCCTCCAGGTGATGCCTCACAATGCGACATTTATGTCAGATATAGGTCCTCAAGTGTCTATTGTGCATTATTCTTTTACTTTGCACATGTTTCTCATCCATTCCTGTTTTTAAAAAATAATATTGTGCTCTTAAACAGCTCATCACTGAAAGCATATGTGAAGTTGGAGTTCATGAACTTAAACTGATACAAAAAGTAAGAGGGAAAGTTAAGAATCTGGATGATAATGGGGAAGTTGCTGGAGTGAAATTTGGGAAACTGAGCTAATTCTTGATCTGGAATCTTGATCTGCTGCCAGGAATGAGTGTAGAGGAATCCCCTAATTCTGCATTCTGTGTTTTTCCTAGCAATGAAAATGTGACTTCTTTTGGTTTAGCTGGAGTCTGTGTTATCTAATGTACTTCCACATTCATAAAGCTGGATCTTCCCAGTATGCCGGAGCCTTGACACATCTGTGATGATTACTTGTAAAATCACTGAACTATTTAGGTTGGAAGTGACCCCTAGAGTCTCTATTCCCAAATATTGCTCAGAGCAGTGCCAGCTTCTATCCCAGACCAGGCTGCTCAGGTTTTTAATGTAGTTCTGAAAATCTCCAATGACAGATCCTTCTGAAGCACAACAAAGGCAAATGCAAAGCCTTGAACCTAGGGTGGAACAAAGCCAATCATCAGTATGTGCTGGGAATGACCAGCTGAAAAACAGCTTTACAGAGAAGGAATTAGAGATTCTGGTGCACAATGACTTCAACAAGAGCCAACAATGTGATTTTGTAGCAAACAAGACCAACAGTATCCTTGACTGCAATCCAAGAACATTGCTGGCAGGTTGAGGGAGGTGATCTTTCTTCTCTTCTTAGCATAGATGTGGTCACATCCATTGGCTGTGTCCAGTTCTGGGCTCCACTGTACAAGAAAAATATGGAATTACTGGGCCAAGCCCAGTTAAAGGCATTGTACCACCTGACATATAAGAAGATGCTAAGAGAGCTTGGAAGTGTTAGCCTGGAGAACATACTGAAGTGCTTTTATTAATGGTTATAAATAACAGATGGGAAGATGCATAGAAGACAGAGTCAGGCTCTCTCAGTGGTGGTCACTGATAGGGCAAGAAGCACTGGGCACAAACAGAAGCATATCTGAACAGAAGAAAACTGATTTTTACTGGGAAGCTGAACATTAAAGTAGGTTGACAAACACTGTTCAACAGTGTGGTTGAACATTGAAACAGGTTACCACAAGTGTTTGTGGAGTCTCTATCCCTGGAAATATTCAAAACCTGGTTGGACATAGTCCTGGGCAACCTCCTCTCACTGACCCTGCTTAAGCAAGGGGAGTTGGACTAGAAGATCTCAAGAGTTTCCTCCAATATCAACCATTCTGTGATTCTGTGAGATTTCACAGCTTCTCAGAGCTCTTCTTCCCATTCCTCACCACTGTTATGGCAAAAAGTTTTAATTTTTCAGATGGAAATTTCACTTGCTTCAGCTTGTAACCACTGTCTCTTGTCTTCCTGCTGTGCACTCCTTAGTGGTCCAGCTCCTTGTCTCCATTGCTTCCTACTTGATAGTTAAAAGAAGTCAGTTAGATCCCCCTTAGCCTTTTCCAGGCTGGACAAACTCTTCAGGCTCTCCTCATTCATTGTGTTCCCCGGTTTGGTAGACTCCAAAGCACGTTCATGGCCCTCCACTGGGCTCACTCAAGTTTGTCAACATCTCACTTGTACAGGAGGCCCTGAACCAGACACAGTATTGTAGATGTGTCCCCACAAGTGTCACATGGAGAAGAATAACAACTTCCCACAGCCTTCCCAAAGCAGCCAGTATTTTACCTGAGCATCATTTTGCTATCAGCATCCCTGTCAAATCTTGGCCAATAATCTAAAATGCAAGTTCAGAGGTGGTTGAAGTGAGGTGACATTAATCTTCATCTACATCTCAAAAGGAATAATTGATGCTGTGCTGGGTCCAGTTTCTCTTTAATCACTTTGGCATCTCTCTGGATGTGCAGCATTTTACTAACACATGTGCAGCTGAAAGCAGAATCCTGCCTCTGTCCTGTGGCAGCTCATAAAAAGTCTGATATATCTGGAAAACGTGGATATAACTTCTGCATGAGAAATCAAAGAGGATGAGCAGATAGAGGGAAACTGCTTCCAGCTACAGGCAAGGTCACTTGTAAAACACCTGGAGGAGAACAGTCATTTATTTATTTATCTATCTATTTATTTATTTATTACTACTATTTCTACTTATTTGACTGTGCCACTATGTTCATTTGTACTTTGCACACCTGAACAGCTCACTGGTTTTTAAGCACAGCTCAGAGTTGTTCACCCAGCCCACTTTGCCAAGGGTGTATCTGCCTTCTGGGTGAAGCTTTCTGGTCCTGCTACAAAAGGAGGGGAGGGGTGTGAGAGAGGGAAGACCTGCAGAGGGGAAATAGCTAGATTTGAGAAAGCTAAGCTTGCCAAAGTAAGCTGTGGTATTTCAGGAGGGAAAAATGTTTGGAAACAGTTCAGATTTTTCCAGCTGGAAAGAATAGCTGCTGAGCTCCTGCAGAAGTGAGTGAACAAGCACAGGCTTTCTCCGTCTGCTTGTTACACAGTGCATTGACTGAACACAGCCTGTGGAGTGATCAGCACCAACCTGAAGAGAAGTCAGGATGCTAAAGGCCAGCAGATCACGGCACACATTCATTAGCTGGTGTGGATGTTGGTGCCTTCCCACCATCTAGGAGGACTGGAGACAGGTCTTGTCTCCAGGTGTGGGTGTGGTTGCAGACTCGCTGGCTCCATTGCTCAAACAAATAAGTTAGTTGTCCTTATACAGAACTGGAAATGGAGAATGAAATTCATTTTGTGGTTGTCTTCCTGAAATCAAAGCAATGAGGAGAAGGTCCACTTTTTCAAAATAGTGGCATTCAATATTTCATTACTTACCAGATGCCTAATGGGGTCCACATGCCTGTTGGGAAGAGCTTAAGGCAAAGGAGCATAGGAAATGACAAACATAAGTATTTTTTCTGTGTTCTGTCTGGGGAGCTGTGGAGGAGGTGTTGGATTAGCTCACTAGGCCAACGTACTAGGACACTGTTGCAGAAGATTACACATAAAACAAAACCCCTCAGTTATGGAGTCTTGATCTCTGGGGAAGGTTGCTCCCAGAAGGACTGTCTGTGTGGTTCAGGCTTGGAGTCACATGAAGGTTTTCTAACACTTAAGGACCTGCTGGGGTCACTGGCCTATTTCCAATGTTTATATCATCAGAGTGGAAGTTCAGACCTAAGAAGATTTCTAAAGGACTAAAGATGGAGCTATTTTCCCCACACAGCTTCATTACATACTGGAACAAGTTCCTGACACTGGTTTCAGAATCTGCTGCCTCCACACATCAGTTTTAGATCTAAAACTTGATCATTAGAGGTACCTGTCTGAAGGTAGACCTCAGCTTCCAAGTCACTTTGGTATTCTGGAGTTTTCATGTCTTTCTGCTTCAAGACTGAAAAATTCCACTTCAACACCCCCCAGATTCCAATGGATTTTAATTACTGGCTGCTAACATGAAAACAGCCTCTCATGGATTTGACTGGAGCTAGATTCATCTGTCTTTAAGATTAGACCATGCCAGAGCTATCTATGGCACCTAGTATTGTAGAGCTCATTTTTGTCATGGTTGAATTATTCCAAGATTGTCCCATAAAGTAAGACTAACTGATTAGGAATGGTTTTATATACTTATCCATTAAAAGGAAGAATTAAAATGGAATGTGATGGTGTTCTCAGATGTCTAAGTTATATAAAGCTAGCAAATTCTGTGATGCTTGATGTAGGAATAATAAAAGATTAAGAAACACTTAGAATAGGCATAGTGTATTGCAGGGATACATTAATTTGAAATATAGAGAACCTGATCTTCAGCTGACAAACCTAAATATAGCTGCATTGGGTTTTGGGGAGCTGCATTCACTTCCACCAGCTAAGATCTGAATCAGGTTTGACATAGGCTGGAACATAGGTTTTGTAGACAGTATGTGTATAAGAGCTTCAGCATTGGTTGATGGTTAAAGCAGTAGACTCCACTCTGCAATCATCCATTCTGTTCATGGCTCTACCAAGAACAAGGTAGAAGATCCTTCACAAAATAAATGGGTGTCATTTTCTTACTGTGTAAATTGAAAGATAAAGCTATTTGCTTGAGAGTTGTCTTTGAACTCTCCAGATGAAAAAAACAGCATATAAAAGCTAGATGACATTATAATTTATTTTACTTACCATCTGTACTTCTACAAAACTTTGTATTGCTCTTTATAAATAGTATACATGTGCCATAAACACTTGCTGTGTTTCTAAAATTTATAGTAAAGGAGGGAAAAGACCGAACAATTCTGGGGACTAAAGCTCTTGTAATTAAGAAAGATCTGAAAGATTTTAAATACCTGACTTCACCATACTCTTTTTCTCACATTAGACTGTAGGTATTTTGTGGGGTCCTGTACTTCCTAACAGTGCAAAACTGAGCTGATATTTAAGAGATCAAATGAGGATTTTTTCCTATTATTGTTTGGGATGTTTTTGTTTCTTATAGAGCCTGTAGCTGCTCTTACCATAATCAATTTGAACCCATCATGACATATTTAAATGCACTTCAGCAAAATAATCCTGAAAACCATAAGTTTCCCAAACTGATTTAAAGCCAAGCTCAGGTAATCCTAACTAAACCTGGCATCAGATTCTGCAGAGTGTGACCCTTTTGTGACTAAGCCCCATTTTTTTTTTATTAGTAGAAGCTTCAAGTCAGCTGCCAAGAGTAACTTTAATTCCCATCTATCAAAGGTGAAATAGCAGCCCTCTGCCCTTGGCCATTTGGCTCTTCAGCTGTGTGTGGAACAGAGCCAAGTGTAACAAATGGAAAGGCTTTAGCCAGGAAATAAACACAAAATAGACCCTGCCGTTGCTACAAGGGGAGTGGCTGGTGGAAGAGATGCTCAGCTATCTGAAATATGTGTGATGCAATGGCACTGCTGGTGACAGCATTCCAGCTGCCTGGGAAGTAGCTGGAACTGGGGTATCTGTGTGGAGGAACAAGGTTTGTAGGAGTGGACAGTGGCTGTCAGCTTCGAAGGACAGTCATGAACTGTGTCCTGTGCCAACCTTATCACGTCGTCATCAATGGGCTATGTGCTATTTTTGAATTGACTGTTATTCTGATATGAACCATCTGTCAGAAGGGAGTGAAATGAGCTGTCAGCTGCTGGGAGGATTTTACCTCTGGGTGGTGGTGGTGGTGGTGGATCTGAAAATTACCACTGGCCAACTGGTGGGAGCCGACGGTCCCTGGGTGGGGATGGAAATGATGCCGGGAGGAGTGTGTCAGTGTTGGTATTGAAATGTGCTCACAGTGAAATGAGCTCTAATTCCAACTCCATCTGGGATGGGGTGGGGAGGTGACTCTGTCCATGGTGTTGATACATATTGCTCATTGAGCTGAAGGTTTTTTTCTATTATGGAAAGAAACGTTGACATGGAAAGTGCCCTGCTGATGGGAATGAACAGATCAAAACCCAAGAGATGACCTTCTTTGTTTGTGCTGGAAAGTGGTTTTAAATGCTGACACATGTCTACAGTCAGTCTTGTGGCATGGCTTCAGCTGGTTTCCTCTCCTAAGCCTCTCTTGCTTCCTGCCCTCATAGAATCATAGAAACATAGAATGGTTTGGGTTGGAAATTACCTTTAAAGCTCACCTAGTCCAACCCCCCTGCACTGAGCAGGGGCATCTCCAACCAGACCAGGTTGCTCAGAGCCCCATCCAGCCTGACCTTGAATGTTTCCAGGGATGGGGCTTCTACCACCTCTCAGGGCAACCCGGGCCAGTGTCTCACCACCCTTATTGCAAAAAATTTCTTCCTTAAATATAGTCTAAATTTTCCCTCTTTTAGTTTAAAATGTCACCACTTGTCCTATTGCTACAGGCCCTGCTAAAAAGTATGTCCTCATCTTTCTTATAGGCCCACTTTAAGTAACTGAAAGGACACAACAAGGTCTCCCTGGAGCCTTCTCTTCTCCAGGGTGAACAACCTCAACTCTCTCAGCCTGTCTGTGGGTATTTCATCCGGATTTGTTTTTGAAATATGCATTCATCTTTTATCAGCCCTCTTTTTAATTATTTATTCCCTATAATTTTCTTATTTGCCCATTATCCCATAACATTTTGGGCTTATGTAGTTTTCTGATTAGTGCAGTAGCCTATTGTAACAATGATCAGTTAGAGACGTTGTTGAGGAAAAACATGTACTGGGAGAAGTGGGGTCACAACATAGCTACTGTGGAACTCTCTTTCTAAGGTCAAGAATAAGGACCTGGTGTATCTATTTAACTATCCTGACCAAAGTACTACAGATGGCTCATGCATGATGTCTCATTTTGGCTATAGGTACAGTGTTCAGAACTATAGCTCATAGCTGCAGTGGTTCAGAACATGGGAACCAAGCCTTTAAGCTAGCTGTTAATATGGATTTCTGAACTGCAGAAAGATCTGCTCTTTTCCAAGACTTGATGGTTCCAGGACTTGTGGATTTTCCAAGACCACCTTTAAGAGAAGGTAACTGGGCTGTGCTGGCTTGTAGAACCAGTCAAAATCCAAACCAAGGTACTTTGACTGTGTCCTCATCCGTAGGGACTGACACAAAGAAATAACTTAATGGCTTTTCTTTAAGGTCCTCAGTATGTCCCCTGACCTTGTGGATCCATCATTCTTCTGAAGCTCTTTCTCTAAGGAAAGCATGTTACACCAACATGTTTCCAAGCCACTTCCACTTCAGAATGTGTGTCAGCTTTCTCGTGGTCCTGCTTATGCACCAAGTGCAACTCCTATTTCTTATAGACTTTGCTAAGGCCAGATTACAACTTTTGGAGACCTTAGTGTTTCACTGCACTGAAGCTAATACAACTTATTTAAAGTGTCTGTTCCTTTTACTAAAGGCTTTTGTGTCTTCTTCCTCCTCTGTGTAATTATACAGTCATGTAGCCTGACATTTATTTATATAGCTGCTAGCTAAAATGGTACTAAAAAAAGGATCAAAGGCCATATGCAATAAGCTTTAGAGTATGGAACATGGTGTCTTCAGGGCACAGCACAAAGCTTGCCTAACCCTCTGAGATTTGTTACACAGTGTGTAAGACTCTTCATCTACACTTTGCAGATATCAGAAATTGTTCCAAGTGCTTTCTCTCTACCATGAAATACCTTGACTGGGAACAAAAAGTACAACGTTGTCTTGGCTCAGCTAAGGATTTGTCTTCTCTTCATGGTGGATGTGGGTGGGCCATCTCTGTCTAGACTGGAGGATAGCTAAGAGGATGACTTTAAGTTTTGCCTGTTTAAGTAGCAGCAAGTGTGTTCCCTAGTGTTTGATAGAGATGAGTGTAGTACCCAAAATGCATGTAAATCTGAACCATTCCTGGATAAAGATTCGCATCCTTGCTGTGGCTGCAGTGATGTGTGTGCTGTTTGCCTTTCTTTAGAGATACTGAAAAGTTATCTACTGACTTTTGCATGTTCCTCTTTAATTAGCCAGAGACCACATTCAAAACTCCACTGGCTTCAATTTGAATTAGAGAGTTTAGAAACAATATATTCCACAGATATTTTTTTTTCCTCCCTTGTTTTTCCTAAGCCTTGTGGTTGGATTTCAGCCACTCTTCACTTTCATCTGGGTTTGTGGGAGAATGTCTGGTGAAGGGATGCAGTCCTCAGTCTTTGAGTCATGGATACCTGGGGCTATGGCAATCTATGACACTACTTGGCAGTAGTGACTATGAAGTAGTAGAGTTCAGGACCCTAAGAAGGGCACAATGCAAACCCTGGATTTAAGAGCAGAATTCAGTTTTAGTGGTATAACTCTGTTTTTGACTGTCTCTAGATCTGGACCTTATCTGCAGATCTGATACTTTTTATGTAAAAAAAAAAGTGTGATGGTTTGACCCACAGTGGGACCATGTGGTCTTGCAATCACTCCCCCAACCTGGTGAGATGCGATGGGAGACACAACAAAGGGGGCACAGATTAGGATGAGGACAGGGAGGGCTCACTCACAAGTTATGCTCACGGGCAAAACAGACTGAACTGGGGGAAGAAGAATCAATCTAATTTGTTGCAAGTCATCTAACTAAACATAATAACCACATCTTACAACACTTTTCTCCTGCAGCAGCACAGGGGGCAGGGAATGGAGGTCCAGTCAGTTCATCTCTGCCACTTTTCCTGGCATGGAAGTCCAGGAAAAAGATGTTCCAACATAAGCTTCCCATGGAGTCACAGACCTCTTTGGGCTCAGCTCTCAGCTCTGGCATGAGGATATCCATGGGCTGCAGACTCACCCCTCTGACTCTGGGGGTCCATCCCTGCTCTGGCAGCAAGGAACTCTCGGGGTCCCAATTCCAGTCACACTTGCCCTCAGTCTCAACTTCTCTGCTCCAGGCTGGAGTCCTCCATGGCCTACACGTGGGTCTCTGCTCCACCATTGAATCTCCATGGACCGCAGAGGGCTTCCTTTGCCTTCTCCTACTCCATGTAGTTGAACTGGATGTGGGTCTCCATTTTTTCCTCTGGCAATGAAGCTCTCTCTCTGTCTGTCTGTCTTTTATTTAGGCTGATGGTTGTCTTTTGTTTGTCAATGGCTTCTCCTCCAGGTATCATACCTTCTTCTTTTCAGGACAGTCCTTCCCCTCACAAATATAGATTCACAGAGGGGTTTCTCTATTGTTCATTGGCTCAGACTGAGCTGGGGGAGTCTCTGCCTTGGAGCCAGGGGAGCTTTTTGCTCTCACAAGGTGGCCCTTCCCCCACTACCAAAAAAACCTGCCCCCCCCCCTCCCCCCCACCGCACACACAAACCCAACACAAAAAGGAAAAAGGGGAAAAAAAAAGAAAGGAGAGAGAAAGGAGGTCACAAATACTTTTAATTTCCTAAGAAGCATTTCTGCTCTCATGAGAGCATGTAAGCCTTGAATTGCGAGCAGAGCTGCCTAAAGCTGTGAGACAAAACTGTTCACAGTGAAAGAAGTAGGCTAACTCATCCATAAATTCAAGCACTAAGCTTCAGATATTTCTTGAAATCTCCTTCATGATTATGAGTTCACACATTTGTGCTTACTTGAGCTTGCAACTGTAGTGTGAAGCGAGTAGCTGTGGGGATTAATGCAGAGCTAAGCGGAGACGTTTATAGATGAAAGATTCATTCCAAATGCAGTTACTTAAGTCATAAACTTATTCTGAGAGTATAGTATTTTGGTAACTATGGTGACAAGCAGGCTATATAGTTATATGGATAGCTAAACAAAGTTAGGTTAGTGTTAAGGTGTTTAAATGGCTGAGGAGCTGGGAGCACCTTTTATTCAACCTCACCAGCTTCATTGCAGCTAAATCTGCCAGAGCCCCTGTGTTGGAGCCCTACATTGCACTTTTGAAAGTGGATTAAGCCCAAACAATTGGAAATGTGTAGGCATTTCATCTCTTCAGAATTCAATGGGATGTGTCATAGCATTTTTGAGAACTCAGCAAGGAACTCATTTTAGATATTTAAGTATCAGATAATCCAGTTAACTACATGCCAGTTTATTGGATTTCCAGCCCTGGGCAGAATTATAGAAAAGCTGATATAGGATTTGACACAGAGGATAGCAATGCAATTATCATGTTTGTCAGCATGGCTTTATTGAACATAGGGCTTGTCAGACACTTGATCAAGGGAAATTGGATGGCTTTGTGTATAAATATACCAAAGCGTCTTTCAATTGCTTTTAATTAGCATTGAGCAATATTTTGGCCAAAAATGAGTAATAGATCACATGAATACATATGCTTTTCTATAGAAGCACTTTCAAGTGATTAAGAACAAGGGAAACAGCATTCCTGTAGCTAACAAAATGACTTTTTGAGATGCTCTAATGGCATTTTACAAGATTGGCCCTGAGCCCAGCACTAGTCAACAGTGTCATTAATGATCCAAAAGTAAATATGCAATCACAGCTGATAAAATTTGTGGGTGTCAAAATGATGAAGCACCTATAAATAAGAATGAATACAAGGCATTTGCAGAGGGCAATTTGCTAGGCCTGTGCAAATGGTCTTTTTATTCCAGACAAATGCAATCTGCTGCCTCTAGGAATGCAGGTAATTCTTGAAGAGATGATAGTGTTTTGAAAATACTGACTCTGAAGAAGATCTTGTGGGCATAAGTCTGAGCACTTCAGTCTGTGTTGGTAGTCTCAGGCTGGGATTTGTGTGTGTGTTTTGGAGGGGGAATGTCTAATCAACCTTTAGTGTATTGGGAGAGGAGCAGTTGGTTAAAAAAACCCACTTTGTTTGGGAGCACTGGACAGACCCACACTGGTATCTTTTGGTGTCAGGATATGGATAAACTAATCAAGGAGGAGAAGCAGAGAGCTGGGGAAGACACTTTTGATAAGTGATTTAACGAGCTCAGTCTCTTCAGTTTGTCAGAAAGATGAGTGAGAGGTGACCTGATTGCACCCCAGAAGTACATTCTCCACAAGAAATGGCAAAGTAGCTAAGAGGCTATTTAAACTAACAGCAACATAGCAAGGACTGATGTTGCATGGCAAAAGAAAACTCAGGCAACAAGATCCCTGGTTTTGACAGAAGTAGTTATCATTGCAGCCAAGGAGATGAGGGATTGAACTCTTGACGTCTCAAAACAAACTCCAGATACTCTGTGAGATCTGCTGCTACCAGAGTTGATGGGCTTTGACCCAGGGTAGCAATGAAATGACAGATGTTCAGAGGTGATGGGTGACAAATCTTTTTCTGGTGTTCACACTTACAGAGCCTTTGCACTTCAAGCCCTACTTTGAGTCCTGGCCCAGGATCCTAAGGCAACATGAGTGTTTTGGGCAATGTCACCACTGCTGTAGCTGTAGCCTGTTCAAAGATCTTCCATGTTTCATTGGTGAGACACTGGCACAGGTTGCCCAAAGAAGTTGTGAATGCTCCCTCCCTGGAAGTGTTTAAGGCCAGGTTGGATGAGGCTTTGAGCAACCTGGTCTAGTGGAAGGTGTCCCTGCTTGTGGTGGAGGGGTTTGAGCTCAATAATCTTTAAGGTCCATTCCAACCTGTACCATTCTATGTTTCTATGGTTAAAATTGCTTAGAGGTGTGCTGTAACAGTTATATGATCACATTTCATCCTGTGATAGCCTAAACCAGCTTCCAGAATTACAGATGGGGAAAGCCATGAATGAAGCACCTGGTCACACAGAGCAAGCCAGACCTGGGACCCCAATTGCCAAAAGAAACCACCTTGGCTCCATCATGCCTACGTGCACTCTCTGCAGGGTTGGTTTTAGGAGGTACACTGCAGACCCAGCTGTGAAACACCTTTCTTCTGTACATGTCTGATCCAGGTGCTTTCTCATCAACTTGGTGCTTATGTGCTGCTTAATGCTTCTCTCTAAGCAGAGAGCTTTTCAGACTGTATTTCATTTTATATGCCTGTGTAAAAGGGTTCTTTTATAGCTGAAGGTGCTCAGCTTCACAGCAGTGGCAAGCTCTATCCTTCTATTTCATTAGATTTTCCCTAGAGCTTAGATATAAAATCTTCCTGCTAGTTGCTCTTAATGTAGCCTCAGTCTGTTGTGCTGTGTTAACTTGTGAATGCATTGTCTAGCAGACTCATTTTTATGCTAAAAGAGGACAGGAAGGAATGGGGGAAGGAGAAAATAATGATAATGGAAGCAGCAAGATGGGAACACGTCAGAAATAAGAATAAGCAATGTTTAATGCTGCAGCACTCTTTCTTTTGCCTAACTTTTTTCAGCTGTTGTTCAGGTCAGAATCTTTTCAGTGACTCCAGTGGCCTTTGGATAAGGTTCTTTGTACTGAGGTTGAGTCCTAAAGTCCTGTAGGTAAATCATGTATTTGGAACCATCCACTCAAGTGCACTTCTGCTCCCCTGAAGGACCGCTGGGAATGACTCCCTCTGTCAAATATGTCTTCAGGTCATGGACCCTAAAGTGTCTGCTTTCTTATGCTGGAAATAGCAAGTTACCTTTGCACTGAAATAGGTACCACAGCGTTTGTTGGAACTTCAATATGAAGGTTCAACTGGTTACAACAACTTCCAGGTGTTTGAATGGTTGGTGAGACCCAGCACATAACCCATTATTGCCACAGGGGCTTGTTCAGAAAAAATCTCCAGTGACCTGTGGAGAGGAAACAGAGAGGTAAGTCTCTGCTGAAAGCTATTTGATGTATCTGGTTACTCTTCCACGGAGAGAGTGGTTCCTCCTACATGTTCATTGCTTTTTGTCTGGCTCCCCAGTACTTTCTCTGCATTGAAACAGCATGTTTTTAGGCCATGCTTTGTGGCTTAGTCCTGGATTTCCAATTGCATCTCCTCTGGGAGATCACTAAGGCACTCTTAATCAGAAAAGAGCAAGAATTCCTGTTTAAAAACATCTTTCTGGACTCAAATAGTGCCCTGAAAAAAGTCTTGTGATATATGACACAGCTCCTGGAAGCATGAGGATTATTAAGAAGTGAGACCAAGTCTTAAAAGTGTTAAATTTTCCTCCAATAAAGTTTGGAATTTTTTATGAGAGTCTTCTTCTCCTTTTCTCCTTCTCTTCTCCTTTTCCCCTTCTCCTTTCATTTTGCCTTCCCTTCCCTTCCCAGACTAAACTGGTTACAGTCACTACCCAGCAGTGGCAGATAAAGGGAGGGATGCCTTGTTCTGCAACCATGTTCATGTTGTTTGTTTTAATTAATATGCCAATAAAGGGCAACACTTTAGTAAATCACTAGGTGTGCATTAATCTTACACAAAGAATTGCTGTTCACCTCAGCCAACTGCTCTTTCCTTCTCAGTGTAAGAGCTAAATTTTATTCTTTTGTCATTCTGCTGTCAGAGGGAGCTGTAGTCATCGAGCACTTTGGTGCTGGGAAAAAGAGACAGGAGAAAAAATATATTATGGACACTACCAAAGAAGAAGAAAGGGAAAGGACGTGAAGGTCAAGGGTTCAAACATGGGTTTGGAGAGAACTGCAGGAAGACAGTAAGCAGAGCATCCATGATGATGCCTGTTGCTCGCCAGAGGCATCCAGGGAACCACTTAATGCCACCCAGAGGTCCTGTGAATGGATACCTGAGAGGCTGGGATATAGAAACAGGCCCTGTCATCACCTCCATCTTCTCCATCACCTTTCCTCCTCTTGAGGCTTAGAGAACAAGTTCAGCCAGGGTTAGGAAGAGGTCAGTGAGGTGTTACCAAAGCCTTGGGTGGTGCCTGGAGTGGACAGAAGGTAAATGGAGAGGGTAGGGGAGCAGTAGAGCCAGTGTCAGGAGGTTAAGGAGGAGCCAGAGAGAAGGACCACAGATGGGACCGTTCTAAGTTGCAGCCTGGAGCAGAAATGCTGAAGAGCTTCAGTTAGCAGTTGAACTGTGTCACAGGCACCTTCAAGTGTGGAGGTAAGAGGCCAGTAAAAGTTCAGAAAAGACCAAATCATTCCCTCCATCCCTTAAGGAGTTTCTGGGGCATGTGTTTACAGCTTAAAAAGAGGATGGAGGAAATGGAAAAAGCTTTGAGTGATTTCAGTTAATCAGGCCCAAAGGCAGTTTTAGAGACACATCAAATGCAAAGACTTCAAAGAGGAGCATTTAGGAGGTGCACATTAAGCACAGCTTTGGCCCCAAGCTCCTTGCAGTATGTTCCAGCTGCTTTATCGACTCTATAGACTCACAGGCAAGGCTGTATATTGTTATAAGCCAACACATGGCAGACTTTTATGCACACCTTGTTGGGAAGAGGCCAGTTCTTCTAGAACAGATCCAAAATAACTAGTCCCTTCTGAAAAAAAAAACCAACCAAAAACCAAAAAAACTTGGCTTTTATCACTCTATTATTTTTTATTGGTTTCCTAAAATACTGAGCACTTCAGAGGAGAAGCAGATGGGCAAAGATGCCTGTCAGTGTAAGCTCTCATTTTAATGTTAAATATAATGCAGGTTTTGGGCAATGAATCAGATACCCAACTTGGAGGTTACAAAGGACAGTCTTCACAGGAACATAACAACATCTGTGTGCCATTGTTGCTATATCATTTTATCTGTTTAACTACCTGGCTTGTATTTTTTTTTAAATTTAATCCAAAAACTATAGAATTTTACATTGAAGGCTTAAAGGTCAGAGAGCTACTAACAGACAAAGCTAATTTATACCCTATAAATATGACCTTAACATGGGAGCTCTAAAACAGGACTCAGTTTAGCCTTTAGGCACTTAATTTTCCCAAGAAATCTTTCTAAATCTGGGATAGTTATAAAGGTATTATCAAAATTCCTGACCTTTCCTGAGAAATCTGCATCCAATTTGAAGCAAACCTGGACTGTTCAACAGGTTTGCAATAAACTGAAGTTAAGCTCAACACAAAGTTCATTATTCTTATTAACAGTACTATTTTATTAAAAAAACTTATATCTAAAGGAAATTCAAATAACTTTTTTTGCTAAAAAACAAAGAAAGCAGCAGCACCAAAACCAGGTGAGTATAAGTTATATGGTCCAGACTTCCTGCTTTTAACTTTGGAGTCCAGTGAAGTTTGAATATTTTCTATTATTACTTATTAATTAACACAATAAAATGTGTTTAACAGTTCAAGAAAATGATATTCTTGACGATACAAAGAGTTGACAAATATTTCCAGATGGTTCTGACAACAGATACAGTCTTACCTCTGTCAAGGTACACAAAGATGAAGTGAGGTCTCACAGGGTCTTGGAAAAATCTGCGTTAGATACAGGACTTAACCCCTAGTCTGGGGTGTTCAGTCCACTGGGTTGTTGTCAGGTCAGAGTGTGGGTTTGTTGTCACTGTAGGAAGTCTGACATTTTCAGAAAAAAAATGGACTTAATTCTCACCTGGTGTAGATAAATCCAACATTTCTGGATGCACAACATCCTCAGACTGAACATGAACAAATCCACAAGTGTGATACAACCTCAAATTCCACTGAGTCAAAAAGGTCAGGAAGAAAAGCAGGGCACCTCCAGTGAAACCTGGGCTTTATGATGACCCCATCAAACCTAGAGTGTCTTTGCTTGCTGAAGCAAAGGTAGCAAGATGTCATGCAGGATCACTGCTGAGGCAATGATAGCCACATTTAGGCATCTTTTTGGTGATTGTTTCTTGATCATCACCAGCTGTTGCCAGTGGACACTGCAATTCATAGACTCATAGAATCACAGACTGGTTTGGGTTGGAAGGGACCCCAAAGTTCATCCAGTTCCCACCCCCCTGCCATCAGTAGGGACACCTTCCACTGGTCTCATGAGAGTGGAGTGGAGGGAGAGAATCACCTCCCTCAGCCTGCTGGCCATGCTTCCTTTGAGGTAGCCCAGGGCTGTGAGTGCACATTGCCAGCTCATGTGTCACTCTGCTCACATCCCATAGGAATATCAAGAAATTTTACAACCTGGAACTGTCCTGTTGTTTCTGAAAAGAACCTTGCAGTCTTCAAATAAATCAAGTAATATGATGAATGTTTATATAAATGGCATTAAGTTCTTATTTTTTGTTGCTGATTAATAACTGTAGCACCATTCAGACAAACTGGACAGGAATATACCCTGGTCCCTGTGACAAATCTGCTAATCAGAACTTTGAATTTCCTATCAGCCCCTACCCAATAAAATTATTAGGTTATTTTATTGTGAAGTGGTTAGAAAATCACCAGTCTCAGGGCTGTTTGGAACAGCGTCATAGTGCAAATTGTGCCATCCCAGAGGTCTGTCAGGGGACCCTCTGCCAGTCTCCTCTTTCCTGTTATGACCAAGGCCAGTTGTCTGAGTGCCATGGTTGGGTCTAGTTTTGGGGATGTGGCACAGGGAGAGAATCTGTCCCTTGGGGAGTCTGGTTTTGTAGCGACCATCTCACCCTTAGCACATTCCCCACCTCGCAGGACTCCCTGAGTCACTTCAGCGCAGTTGGTGAAATAAGGCAGTGACTCTGCAGGAGGGACTGGAGTGCCCAGATGCCATTAACTACCTTGAGGAGTGAGTACTCTTGTAGCTAAGGCCAGCAGTGCATTTCACTTTCCTTCCTAACTCAATTGCAGACTCCCTGTGGTGAACACTGAGGGACAGAGCTAGAAGAGGGTACAGGTGTCTATCACAGGATTTGGACAGACATTTAGAGCTGTGCTGTGTCATTAGATACTATTTAGGTACCTAATGCTACTTGATGAACCTTAAATACTCATTTCTTTCCTCTATGGTTCACAGATATGCTAGGTAGATCCATGTCCTGCTCTGGAAGTTGGGAGAGATGCTCTAGAACATGCCAAATGCCACAAGACACCTATGTAGGGACAAGAGAGTTGAACCACTCATGTCAGTTTGCAATTGCAGCCCAGCATCCTGTTTTTGAGCTGCCTTTTTACCCTGGAGGTTCTGCCTCCCTGATGCCATCAGTCCCTCTCTTGCATGTGCAAAGAAGTGGTCCTGAAATGAACAGAGCTGTACCAAGGTGTATTAAACCCTTGTGAGATCATGCCTCATGCAACACATGGGTGGGGAAGAAGACAATCATGTACCTCTTGTATAACACTTACTGATGGAAATCTTGACCTCAGAAGAATCCAGGAAGATGGAGAGTGTGGACTCACGGTAGAACTGGGCAAATTTCACCCCTTCTTTGTACTGAACTCAGGACAACTCGAGTGAGTTAAGTGCAGTCTGAGAATACCTAACCCACCCATCTCACTTTTCCCCCTCTGCTTCCATGAGTGATGCAGAACCCTTATCTGTCTCCAAAGCCCAGTGGATGTCAGAGAAATAGCTGTATAGTTCAGCTGGTCAGCATATGTCCCTCTGCTTGAGGACCAAAGAAAATTTGAGCTCTAGATCTGT
This sequence comes from Caprimulgus europaeus, assembly GCA_907165065.1. Next base: position 55,478,836 of record OU015530.1, on the reverse strand, counting down.
AGTACTTGATTTTAAAAGCAAGGCTCAGTTTGAGATTTGAACATTTGACTGTCTGAGCTGGTTTTGTGGTCAAGGAAAATCCAATCAATGCAATCCATGAAGCCTAGAGAGCAGTTCAGCTGAGTAGATTTAAAGATCTAATTTAGGGTGAGCTGATGTGATAGTTTATAGACAGGTCTATAGGTTTTGGTGAGTGCAATTCCATTACAGTCAATACAACCAGAGTGCAAATAAGAGTGAGTGCAACCTGATTTGCACTTCAGGAGTGAAGTGGTCATAAAGAGGAAATGAATCAAACACCTCTCTGTAATCTAGATCCCAAAATCTCCTTAAGATGGGATTTAAAAGGACTTAATAACAACCACTTGAGGAGCAGGAATGCCTTTCTGCAGTTGTATGGTCAACACATGGTAAATTTAAGTCACTTGAGTGCTTCTGGGTCAGCTCTCATACAAGTAGCCATTCACACAGCATCACCTTCCACTTAAAGAGGGAATAGAGGACATGAGTGAGGCAGCTCTGTGCTTATTGAAGTGAAAACTTAAGCATGTAAACAGTGACAGTGAGCTGAACTACTTTCAGTTCTTGGACTGATTTTTTGCACATCTCAGTGCCGCTCCTAAATTCCTTGCAATCTCTTGCTGCACACAAAAATTGATGCTCCACTTTCTCAGCACCCGTGTGCCAAACCTCTGTGAAAGCTTTGGATGTGGAAAGGAGCTAAACAATACCCTATAACATTCTTTATAGTGCTGTCGAATGGTTATCTTTTATAATGCTATTTTTTTTTTCCCCTAGATTGTGGCTGTGATGGGGCTATGTGATGTTTTGTTCATGCTCTAAAAGCTGTTTCTCTCTCAGATATTTTTTCCTTTTGTGCTGCTGAGCTGGTTTCTTGCCATTTCAGCAGCAGTAGTGGTGTTACTGGAACGTGGAATTTAATACCTCATAATTAAGGCAGAACTGGGACAGGTGAGGTCTTGGAAGGGCAGTCCTGAAATCTGTAGGTCTCTCCTTGATTAGCAGCTTCAAAAGAGAGGGAGATGCATTTTGCTGTCATATGTATATGTCCATTGCAAGGGCTTGCTCTGTGACTTGTACCCACTGTAGGTTTTCCTGTGGTAGGGATAGAACAAAGGGCAATGATTATAAACTGGACAATAGCAGATTTAGGTGAGATATGAGGAAGAAATCCTTTGGTGTGAGGGTGGTGAGACCCTGGCCCAGGTTGCCCAGAGAAGCTGTGGCCGCTCTTCCCTGGAAGTGTTCTCGGCCAGGTTGGATGGGGCTTTGAGCAACCTGGTCTAGTGGAAGGTGTCCCTGCTGATGGCAGGGGGTTGGAACTGGGTGAGCTTTAATGTTCTTTCCAACCCAAACCATTCTATGATTCTATTATTCTATGATTTAATAATTTATTGTATCCTTGTGTAGACTAATGGTGGCATGTAATCAAATAGGCTGGTTTCCATTTGTCATTGCAGTTGACAGTGCACCTTATGAGGGGGATAAATCAAAATGCAAATCACCTTTATACCCAGAGCTTTGGATAAACTGATATTGCAGAGAGGTGTGTGTACAGGATGAAGAGCAAATCTACTGTCCTTGAAAGGAAAGAGAAAGACTGGAAGTTTTTCAACTAGGACTGCACTGCTTATAGGGAGAGAGAGACTAATAAGCCATGAACTGGTATTTCAATTAATCAGATTTTTTAGATCTGGCAGACTTTAAGGAATCTCAGTGTAACAGTGTAACACACCTTTGGGATAGAGAGTATTTCAGGAAGGAATAAGAAACCATTACTTCCACTGGGACAATTGTAACTTCACAACAAATACCCAGTTTTTATAGCATTCTTCATTTTTAAAAGAACTATGTGATGCTGGTGTGTCCTGCCAAACAAAGAAAATTCAGAAATAAATTCAGCTTTTTACTCACTTTGGCCTGACAAGAGCATTTTTTTGAGGCTGATGAAGATAAATCTATAACATTCAGTGAAATATTTGGCGTCAGTGCAGCCTGAAAAAAAAAAAAAATTTGGAAGTGTTTTTCTTAGGATGAAAATTATAATTTTCAGCAACCTCATTCATATTTTTTAATGACAACTTCAATGAAAATTAGAATGTTGCAACAAGCCCTACATGCAAAATCTCTGTTTACCTGGTGAATATGAATGTATTTGAATGCCATAATGGAATTTGGCTTTATTAGTCACTCTGTAGAGAATATGATAAATGCTGAAGTCGAGCCAACTTCTGTTAGTCCTGATAGGCTTATCTGTGCTTAGGCTGCTCAGTGTCATAAATGTGCCAGAGACATGCATAGAATTAGAGGCTTTGACCTAATTTAGTGTATTCCACCTGGACTGCACTATATGCATTTGAGCTTAGGGAAAGATTTAACAATTTATCAGTGTCAATTAGACACAGTTTTGTAATACCCATCTCCATCATTTCAGATCAAAATGTTGTGAGATTTGCACAACTTTCAACCTCAGCTGCAAGTGAGATTTCACAGTCTGCTTTGGTGCCCAGATGCTTCCCTCTTCCTTTGGCACTGTGAATTTCTTCTACTTCTTAAAATACTTACTATGTTCCCACAGATACTTTCAACTTGCTAAAAGGTTTGTGAAAATCCGAGTATCCCAGAATGCTTAGATAGTCCTTAAATAGTCCTCATTTAACTCAAAGAGCAGATTTCCATGAGCTCCAGGGGATTCTAGGGCAGGATTCAGTTGCCTGAACACAGGCATCTGGTGCTACTACCCTACATGGGTATCTGTGGATGTCTACCAGAGGTGATACAGGATTTATGAGAAGCAGCAGAGGCTCCAGAAGCTGGGCAGGACACGTCCACAGTGCCTGGGGTTACAATAGGTGCTAAGACATTTAGGCAGCTGAACTGGGAGTGGAATAGGGTTGTACATTTCAGTTCTTGTCACATTTGTTTGTTAAAATTCTTTTTGAAAATGTCTTTTCCCTCCCATCCCATCTTTTCTCTTCATTTGTCCATGCATTAATCAGGCAGAGCTCATGCAATCAAATTCTACTTTATGCATCCTGCAACCATAAGATTTATTTTCATAGCCTGTAACTAGGTCTAGCTGGGAAGAAAGATGTTTGGGAGCCAGTTTACACTGATGGGGGTTTTTTTGTTTTTTCATTTTGTTGTTTGTTTGCTTGTTTGTTTTTCTTACATTATCAGTAGGATCAAACCAAACCCCAGAAGGAGGGTATATCTTGGTTAAAACTTGACCATATCTGTTTTTTACACATAACTCTGTGACTTATCTGTAATTCCCTTGAATTTAAAAGTAAGTGAGATGGTAGCTCTGCCACCTATTCTAGTTCGCCCAACTAGTTGGTCTTATTTCTTTTATTTGTTGTGATAGTTAATTAGAGGGAGAGACACTTTTCCAGTGGGTGATTAATTCCTCCCCCTCCAATTTTACCATCAACTGAATTGCTCTCTGGAGACAACTAGCTCTTTCCATTGCCTGGGAAACTCATTTAGACCAGAGTCTAAACTTAGGGTAGAGAAATATCCTCTAAGTGACTTGACCAGGGTTTCTCGGGGACTCAGCGGCAGAGGAAGGAGTGAAACTTGTGTCTTCTCCAATCCCATGCACTTTACCAGCCACTTTGTTTGCAAGCAGCCTAACTTGTATGTACATTATGAAAAAAAACCAAACCAAACCAACCAACCAAACAAACAAAAAATCATCAAATCTCAGAAATATCTTTCTCATGTCAATTCTTGTCTGGAGAGTGAAAATCAGAGAGGAATTCTTTTCTCTTTTTCTTTTTCTTTTTCTTTTTCTTTTTCTTTTTCTTTTTCTTTTTCTTTTTCTTTTTCTTTTTCTTTTTCTTTTTCTTTTTCTTTTTCTTTTTCTTTTTCTTTTTCTTTTTCTTTTTCTTTTTCTTTTTCTTTTTCTTTTTCTTTTTCTTTTTCTTTCATTTGTGTAACAAGCCAAGATCATACAAAGGAAACAAAACCTTGAGGGAGGCTAAATTCAGTTCAGGGAATGGAATCTGATTCTGTGTAATATCAACATCTGGGGAAAAGATAACTTATCAGATACAAGGCAATTTCAATTCATTAAAAATATATGTGCACTCTCCAAAACACACTATCATGGGAAAATTAACAAATATGAAAAAAAAAAACCCTCATCAGGACTATTGCAGTAATTGAGTAAATGATCCTGTTGTTAATCTGAAACACATCACTAATTCAGAAAGCACATGTCATAGTCAGACACTGCAGATAATGTGATTAACACATATACATGTGCACTCAGACTCGTTACTGTGCTGACTCTTTCAATTTAAGAGCACTGAGTTATCACCTCATTCCTCAAAGGTAACAGTCACACCATTCTTAATTATGTCTGGTTAAGCAAGAGTCAACTTTAAGGTGATTCTTCAAAGTTATAAAGCAAGAAAAGTGACTTTTTTATTGCTTACTTTTCCCAGGTAAACACTGATGGATAGATCTTGTCAAATTTGGGATTCTGGGGCCAGCGATGTTGCTTTTCACTTGTAAAACTCCAGGCTCAGTTTCCAAAGTGATTTACATGCCTGGGACCATTGAGAGGTGTTCAGGCAGGCTGGGTGACTCTCTCCCACTGAAACTTGTTGCAGTCTCATGAAGGGTTCTGTTATGTTTGAAAACCCTGCCCACCAGCTGCCTGTGTCACCTGGTACCTCAACAGGTAGGGTCAGCCTCTGACTGGCCTCCAGGTGCTCATGCCTTTCCTTCTGACCATTCCCAGAGCCATCTCAGTTTCAAAAATGCAGGAATTGGGCTAAAATCCCTTCCAGGGGAAGAGTGTTTGGATCTTTATCCCATCACACCCCACAGAAGGACAAGCTAAACTGTGTGGCCATGACTGGTGTGACACTTCTGGTGCAGCCATGCTATTGTGCAGCCAAGACCCATGGCTCCCTAGGGACAGATGGAATTGTTCTAGTCATAGAGCTGCTGTGGGAAACCAAACTCTGATACCTGATGGGTTTTAAACTGATCATCACACTGCCTTTTTTTTTCCTTAGTGACTACATTTGGGAATCATACTCTGAGGTGAGTCGGTGCAAGAACTTCCTTGGTGAAAAGGGGGCTCCATTTCTTACATATTACTCCTGGCTTAAATACCTATTGCAATATATGTCTCCTCAGAGCTATAGAGAGAGTTACAGTGTTAAAAAGGAGGGTTTGAAGACATTTTAACATTGGAGGTTTCATTGGAGATTTCATTGTTGGAGGTTTCATTGGAGGTTTCATTGGAGGAAGGCTGTGAACTGGAGTCTTTAAGTTGATGAGCCCTGAGCTTTTATAGGTGCCTGGTGGGATTTTTCTGAGCTGTCTTTCTCTGACTTGAAGTATGAAGTAGCTTTGCACACTCTGTTGATGAAGGTCTAAATCATACCCAGTCCGAATTCACAGAATCACAGAATCACAGAATCACAGAATAGTAGGGATTGGAAGGGACCTCGAAAGATCATCTAGTCCAATCCCCCTGCCGGAGCAGGAACACCTAGATGAGTTCGCACAGGAAGGCGTCCAGGCGGGTCTTGAATGTCTCCAGAGAAGGAGACTCCACAACCTCCCTGGGCAGCCTGTTCCAGTGCTCTGTCACCCTTACTGTAAAGAAGTTCTTCCTCAAATTTAAGCGGAACCTCCTGTGTTCCAGCTTACACCCATTACCCCTTGTCCTATCATTGGTCATCACTGCAAAGAGCCTGGCCCCATCCTCCTGACACTCACCATTCAAATATTTATAAACATTAATCAGGTCCCCCCTCAGCCTCCTCTTCTCCAAGCTAAAGAGCCCCAGCTCCCTCAGCCTTTCCTCATAAGGGAGATGTTCCACTCCCTTAATCATTTTGGTGGCTCTTCGCTGGACTCTCTCAAGCAGCTCCCTGTCCTTCTTGAACTGTGGGGCCCAGAACTGGACACAATATTCCAGATGTGGCCTCACCAGGGCAGAGTAAAGGGGAAGAAGAACCTCTCTTGACCTACTGACTACACCCCTTCTAATGCACCCCAGGATGCCATTGGCCTTCCTGGCCACAAGGGCACAGTGCTGGCTCATGGTCATCCTGCTGTCCACCAGGACTCCCAGATCCCTTTCCCCTTCACTGCTCTCTAGGAGATCATTTCCTAACCTATACTGGAACCTGGGATTGTTCCTGCCCAGGTGCAACACCCTACACTTGCCCTTATTATATTTCATCAAGTTTTTCCCTGCCCAGCTCTCCAGCCTGTCCAGGTCTCTCTGGATGGCAGCACAGCCTTCTGGAGTGTCAGCCACTCCTCCCAGCTTGGTATCATCAGCAAACTTGCTGACAGTGCACTCAATTCCCTCATCCAGGTCATTTATGAATATATTGAATAATACTGGTCCTAGTACTGACCCCTGAGGGACTCCACTAGACACAGGTCTCCAACTCGACTCCGCCCCATTGACCACTACTCTCTGGCTTCTTCCCACCAGCCAGTTAATAATCCATCTCACTACCTGCTCATCTAATCCGCACTTCCTCAATTTATCAGCGAGGATGCTGTGGGAGACCGTGACCGAATTCCCACCCATTGTAAACAAGAAAGACCTAATTGCAGTTCATGCACCATCAGGTAAGAAGTCCTGTCTGTATGAGAAGCAGCAAAAAGTCCTAAAAAGACCTTGTTAAGGTCAAATCTTTAGCTGCTGGAAATCAGCACAGCTTGATTATCACCTACATGCTTCGAGTGTCAAATACCAACTGAAAACCCGACCCTGTAGCTGAAAGCTGCCTGTTGTGTTTGCTTTTTCTGGGCTATTAGCTGAGTTGGAGTGTCAAGCTGAGGAAAGCCAGCTAATGAAAGCAAGGACGGCTCTCTAGAGTGTCTTATGCCTTTCTGTTGAAAGAAATATGTTCCTGTGCATGTCTCTCAAGGCAGTTTGGAGATAACCATCCGGATTGCTTCTTGATGTCTGGGTGAAATGAGTTCACCTGCCTTAGGGCAGACAGCTTCCTAAACCACTCATGCATTTGCAAATGCTTCAGGTGGAGGCACAGCAATAAAATGCAGCCAGAAGCATCCAGTGGGAAGGAAATGAGCTGCACCACACCTGTGTGCTCTGCTTGAAGTGGGACACTTGGACAGATCTGTGACCTCAGTGAGGTGATGTTACAACACCGCCTGGGGGTTCCCTGGGGAATTAATTGTTTTATGTTGGACTGTCCTGAAACAGAAAAAAAAAATATAAGACCTCTTTGTATCCACATCCCTTAACCTTGTGATATCTTCCCATTAATTTTATTTTTTCATGGTTGTGAGTCAACTGGTAGAGAAACATCCAGAACCTGTCCACTGCTGGTACCTGTAGCTCAAAACTGCCTCACCTAAGGCAAATCTCAGTTACTGGCTGTAACAACCATTGCATCTGAGATATAACCCTGTTTTAATTTCACAGGTTATTTTATTGATTTCAACTTGTCCTGTTTTTTTGCTGGGATAGGGTTAATTTTCTTCTCAGTAGCTAGAAAGCGCTGTGTTTTGGTTTTAGTGAGGATTGTTATGAGAACAGTGTTGATAACTCCAAGAACACTGTGCTTGGGTAGTTTCCAAGAAGGGAGGACTGGAACAGGGGAGTGGAGAAGAAAAGTGCAGTAGTCAGTAAAACCCAGAACTGGCAGTTGGATATACCAATAAGATATTCCATAGCATATTATGTCATGTTCAGTATATTAACTGGGGCTGACAGGAAAGTGGGGGATTCTCTTGGGAATCGCTTGGGCTCGCTTTTCTGGGATTGTGATTTCAGTTTTGGAGTTCCTTTTCACTCTTCTGAGATCATTCTCAGCGGGTGGTGAACAATTGTACTCTGCATCGCTCATATATATATATATATAGTTGTTATCATTATTACTCTTATTATTCTTATTATGTTAACTTTATTTTTACTCCATATATTGGATTGTTCTTAACTCAACCTACAACTCTCCTCACCTTTACACCTCCAATTCTCTCCCTGATTCCCTGGGTGGGGAGGAAGGCTGTGAGTAGCTGTGTCTTGTTTGACTGCCAGCTAAGTTAAACAACTTCATTACTTAGATCAGTAAAACATACCATTGGATGCAAAAATACCAACACCTGCAACTGTAATTGTTTTCTAGTATAAACTCATGGGGCAGCTAAAAAACCCAAATAATTGCTCTACCCACCTGAAATTGCTCCTCCAGTCTTGCAATGACCTTGCAGTATGTTTTCTCCTTACCTCTGCTCTAGGCTTGCCTTGTGCATAGTTCCTCACTTGCTCTTACAATGTATTTGAGAAGAAATCAAATGTTGCATGGGGAAAGCACCAGGCATCTTGTAATGATATTTCCTATTGACTGGGAAAAGCTGGAGCAATAGGCAATTGAAGGTGTCTGAAAGGAATGAAATGCCACCTGGTGACCGTCACAATTAATGTACCACTGGGACCAAAATAATTAGGAGGTGCCATGCAGCCACACAGCTCTGCTATCCAAATGGCTTCTGGTTTTATTTCATAAGTGGTTCCATTTTGTCACTTTAGTGGAGTGGCTCAGAGAATTGGGAAGGGATTATATAATTATTCCTTATCCTTTCTTCTCTCTCACCCTCACTCCCTCTGCTAGTAATCAAATTCAGGGTGGGCCAGAAGAGAATGACTGAAGATTTATTTTATTTTATTTTATTTTATTTTATTTTATTTTATTTTATTTTATTTTATTTTATTTTATTTTATTTTATTTTATTTTATTTTATTTTATTTTATTCTCAGTGTTGAGCATCCAAGGCTCTTACTGCATCACCGAGATATGCTTCAGATTACTTTTTTGTTCAAGTGTTGATTTTGTTGTTGTTGTTGCATAGTGCTGTTGTTTCTGGGCCTTTGCAATCTTTGTGATCACAAAAGACCATCACATATTGCAGATAACAAGTCCTAGTGACACTGTGGCTTGGCAATGGTTGCAATTTTCTTAAAATGTCTTCAAACCCTTCCTAGTTTTCCAGAGATTATTTCAATCGCAGAAGCCACCTTTTGCCTGCATGCTTTCCCTCTGGAAAGAGAAGAGACCAGGAAAGACCATAAAGATGCCAGCTCCAGTTTGTCAAGCCTATGCCTCTCCCACAGAAGTAGTTAGTCCCTTTTTTAACTACAAGGTATTTTTATTATGCTGTGTATTTTGTATTATTACATCCCTGAAATCTGGCTTGTATTTTTGAGCTGCCATGCTGCTGCTACGAGAAAGGAGCAAAAATCATGAAGTGATCTGTTATCTATGGTCACACAAGTTTATTCTGGCTTCTCCCAGACACCTGCACTTTGACCTTGACTCTCTCCTGTAGCATTGCCTGATGATGAGCATTGATGTTCAGGTGTCCCAGAGGGTCATCTCTCTGAAGATGAGAGCCTTAAAATAAGTTGCCTTATGGACTGGTCTTTATAGCCTCAGAGGCACTTTTCTGTCATCAGAGGCAGCAGGTATATGAGCAACTTCTATTGGGTTTTTTCCACTGCAAGGGTGTCCACACACCAGGCTCCACTTCAACCTTGAGCTGTTGGGCTGCACACAGGAAAATTCAGGGTATTCAACCTGTCAACATAAGCCATCTTTGAAATTTGTGACTACTCAATTACTTTATTTTCCAGGATTTCTGGTAATTCTGAGTTCATAGAGGCCACAGAGTAGTTTTCCTGGCTGAATCTTTTCATGGTCTTCGTGGTGCATCTGTGCTTTGAAGCTTGGAGGGAATAACAGCAGTAGGTCTGTAAGGAAGCTATGAAAACTTTCCTGAGCTCAGTAGCTTCCCTGAAATTCTGCTTTCTAGCAGTCCTCTCAAGGGAAGCAAGATTACATCTGGTGACTCACTGTGAAGAGGCTCTTGAGAAGTCCCAGGAAATGGTCTTTGAAGAGCTGGGTGCAGCAAACAGCTGCAACAGCAAATAAGCATGTTTAGCTTTGATGTTTTTGATGCAGGACCAGTAATTTCATTGTTGGCCTTATTATAGCAGCGAAGTATGTATTAACAGGGCATGATCTACTTTAAAAAGGAGAGCAAAAATGTTTACTGTCTTCCTGGTAATGCAATTAGCCTCTTACATGATCATCTATCAGACATGACAGCATCTCCTATTTCTATGCAGATCTGTTATTTAAGCAAATTTTCTGTAGGTGCAGGAAGGGAGGGGGTGTTCTTTCTTTTAATGTACACCTATAATTTATTTAGATCAGAGCTTCCCTGCAGGGAATTAAAAATAAAACCTTCCTTTCTACTGTGTTACAAGAACAGAGTTTACAAAGACAGTCTTGTTTCTTGTCTCCTTAGAGACAGCGTTGGCAGTGTGGGACTTTCTGTGCCCCTCTGAGCATTACTGAAGTTGCCATACACTAAGGCTGTTTGATCAGTGGAGCCATAACATGGGTTTAGAAGCATTTTCCCTGGACCTAAAATATTAACAAATGCTATTCCAGTTTATGACATTTCTTTTTCTTGAGAGGAATGGTGAGGAGCAGGCAGAAGGCTTAGGGACCTTTTAACCTTTCCCTTTTCAGGTTAGACCAATTTCTGCCAGGAGAGTGCTGCGTGGACTCTTGATTTCCTAATGTATGTAGGACCAGGGTCACCCTCAGAAGAAAAATAACACCCAAGGGTGAGCTATGACTGAGACAGACTGTTTGTCTCCTGGAGGTGCATATTTCCTCCAACACTGTGGTGAGTTCTCTCTTTGGATAGGGACCTGTTTGAACTGGGATGAGCTGTGGCCATAGTGTGGACGTTTGCCTGCAGACAGCCTTAGGCTAAGCTCCATACTGAAAAGATTGTGCTGTTTCTTGGACTTGAGATGCTGGCAATAATTCTGGCCAGAGCTGCTTAGTTCAGTGCCAAGCAAGATCTCTTCAAAGCAATGTATCATTAAGCTGTGGAACACCTTCCTGCAAGACATAGTGGATGTTAAAAATTTATATAGATTCAAAATGGGACTGAAAAGTTTGTGGTGGGGAAAAAAAATTAAGTCCATCAAGACCTATTCAGTTTTAAGACAATATCCCTAATACAGAAAATTCTTAAGCTGCAAAATGATGGAGAGTACTTGGCTACGTGTTTTCCTGTTCTTTCAGTCTTCCTTGAGCATCTGCTGGTGGAGATGATTGGGGAGGTAAATGGGCCTGCAGCCATGAAACTCTCAAGGTAGAAACTATTATTTGCTTGATGGAAGCTGGATGTGAGCCTTGCACAGGTCTAGAATAATGCCTGCTTTCCTTATATCCATGTTCTGGCAAGAGGAACAGAATCACCTGAAGCAGCTGTGTTTTAAACTGGATACAGATGCCACAGCCACCTCAATTTCCTGCTAGGAAGTGGTTGTTGCTGGTGGCTGTTTGCTGCTGGCAAGGAGGGCACCTCCTTGGACAGTGCTGGAGAAGGAAGGGGGTCTGTGCTGAGCAGGGAACCAACTGCCAGAGCAGATGTTTTCTGGGAGGTTTTCTTGCAGGGAGAAGCCCAGTGGACCCAGGCAGGCTGGGAGCAATGTCCCATCATGGAGAGGGTGACTCTCATGATGCTGTGCAAACCAAGCATTAAAGGGGTATTTGGGGGATTGGGGGTCATCACACAGTGGGGCTAGGATTTCATGTTAGACCTAAAATTGCTTGTAGTTTCCCTTCTGATTAAGACAGTGGGATGAACTGTTCTCAGTGGTCTATTGGGAAAGAGCAGTTCTTTCCACTGCAGGAAATAGCAAGTTCAGTCCTACGTCCTGTACTATATATAGGAGACCCACATCCTCCGTCCCACCAGTGGAGCTCCTTTAAAGCTGGTGAACTTCTATGACTTCTTACCAACAGGAATCTTTTTCCACTTGGTCCTCAAGCTGCTGGAAAGAATTACCCCAAGATTAAATTTCTCTCTTCAGTGAAAGGCTTCTAAATTTCTTCAGTGTATGTAAAATTTACTTGAGAACTGATCACTTCACTGGTCCGTTACTGTGAACATACAGATACTAAATCAGAGTAATTATGTAGCAAAGTACAGACTTGTATTTTTTTTTTGCCAGCACCTGCTTCAGAGCATGAAGTGAATTAGCAGGTTTAATTTTCTTTGGTAGCACCCAGTTAGGCTGGTTGATGTTAGCTGGGAACCTTGCCCAGAGGTAGTGTATGAGACATTTTACATCTGTCAGATATTAAATACCTACAAACAAATCCATCCCCCTCTGTTTTCTGTAACCAAGCTCATGAAGAGAGTGTGTTCAAAGTATCCAGAAACCTTGCAAAGAACATGAGAAGCCTAAGTGCTAACTGGTGAAAACAAGGGAATTCCACAGATTTCTTTCTACCTTTTTTTCCCCTCCAGCAGATAAAATATTTATTGCTCAGCAATTGCAGAAAGGGTAAGCATGTTGCACACTTAACTTCAATTTCCCTTGGCATACATTAAGAGGGCAGCAAAATTACCAGGCAATCTTAATGAGGCAAAAGGTCATAATTTATATCTGCCTTGAGAGATGAATACCTGCCATCTGTGGTACCCTTTACTAGGTATGACACTTAATTCAGGAAACCTGATTTCTCACTGCTTAAAGACAAGCAATTTCCCTCTGCTATGTTGTGACACCAAGTCAGCCTGGTTCTTCAGCTGTTGCTCTTATGTGCTGCCCTCAGAGCATGCCTTGAAACTGCAGGTACAGCAACACCTGTATCAAAGTTCATCTCTAGGACCTTGCATGAATTTTCCATGTATTTTTAGCAGAATCCATTCTGTTTAACCTGTATGTGACAACAGAGGTTGAGACTAAGAGATATATATCCCTCATCTCACCCAGAGTGGAAAAAGGCAGCCTTGATGGTTTTTCAGAGCCGCTGCTGAGGACAGCAAGCAAATATTGCATTTCAGTAGATTTAATTCTATATTAGATGTTGGTGGAGGAAAGATAGGTCAAGTTTGCAGCATGTGGGAATCCAGAGTCTGTCCATACCATCCATTTAAACTTTGCTCACCATAGGTAACCAATACCTGGGCAGAGAGATCAGAAATCTCCCAGCAAATGTTCAGTAGACTGTGTTGGCATCACTACAATTTATTTGTATGACTATGTGTTTCTGAAGTCCTAGCTACGTACTAGTACTCAGCTGTGCTGGATATTTGCCCTCAAAATCTTAGGAGATGCTTGTAGACACATCTAATTTCCAAGGGAAATAACTGTTCTAATGTCTTCCTAAAGGAGTATGAATACCACAATCACCTTTAGAGCTATAGACTTTGCTTATGCCATAATGTCTGAAGGGTCAGTGGGAGCCAGTTCACCCTGGAATGGAGCATGGTCCCAACAGAGTTCCCAGCAGAAACACAATTATACCACAGAATTATACTGTCAGACTTCTGCTCTGTAGGGACTTTGGGGCATTTGTGCACTGAGAGACTGTTACTGGTATCTTATACTGTTGGGAAAAAATCACAAAATAATAGAAGCATAGACTGGTTTGGGTTGGGAGGGACCTTAAAGATCATCAAGTTCAAACCCCCTTGCCATCAGCAGGGACACCTTCCACTAGACCAGGTTGCTCAAAGCCTCATCCAACCTGGCCAAGAACACTTCCAGGGAGGAGCAGCCACAGCTTCTCTGGGTAACCTGGGCCAGTGTCTCACCACCCTCACAGCAAAGAATTTCTTCCTAATGTCTAATCTAAACCTACCCTCTTTCAGCTTAAAGCCATTTCCCCTTGTTCTATCACTAACTGCTCTTACAAAAAGTCCCTTCTCAGCCTTCCTGGAGCCCCTTCAGGTACTGGGAGGCCACTGGAAGTTCTCCCTAGAGCCTTCTCTTCTCCAGGCTGAACAGCCCCAACTCTCTCAGCCTGTCCTCACAGCAGAGCTGCTCCAGCCCTCGCATCATCCTCGTGGCCTCCTCGGGACTTGTTTCAACAGGTCCATGTGTTTCTTGTGCTGGTGGCCCCAGAACTGGAGGCAGCACTGCAGGTGGGGTCTCAGGAGAGCGGAGCAGAGGGGCAGAATCCCTCCCTGGCCCTGCTGCCCACGCTGCTCTGGGTGCAGCCCAGGACACGGTTATTGGCCTCTGTGCTGCCAGCGCACAGTGCCACCTCATGTGGAGCTTCTCGTCCCCCAGCACCCCAAATCCTTCTCCTCAGGGCTGCTCATGATCCATTCTCTGCCCAGCCTGTGTTTGTGCTTGGGATTTCCCCAACCCAGGTGCATGGAAAAACCAACAACCTCGATCCTAGGAGCTGTGTTTAGCTTTATCATAAGTCCTTATTCTTAAGTAATGCCCTTATTTTCCAGTACATTCATTGTTGGCTATGAAAAGCCCAGATTGCTCCAGCACCTCTTATCCTGTGATCAATAAAGTAGCATCAGGCTCAGTCATCTCCCAGTGGCGTTTGAGCAGGTTTCCATCCTGCAATGGAAGGCAATGTGTCTTTCCCATTCCTCCATACCTTTTGTGTGCAAGGAGAGGGTGTGCTGGGACCAGGCATGAAGGTGACTTAATGATTTCTCCTGCAGCTCTCACAGACCAGAAGCCCATTGTGTGACATGCTATATTACCCAATTACAAGGTTTTTTGTTTTTTTTCCCCAAATGCATTACAAACCCTAAGCTGTGCTGTTTCTCTTTAGCACTGAAAGAAGATGGTATTCTTTTACCAGTATGTTCCTTTTATAAAGAAGTTTTCCATGAGCTCTGTGGAGTCTTTTGCATGTTTTCCATTTTCTGTACTTATTTATCATTTCTGCCTGCAGCTTAAATCAGAGATAATTGCTATTTCTTTGCCACAGTGCAAGGTGAGCTGACTCCCCAGTGTGCTTGAAGACCTTCAAAATCTTCCCAGCTATTCCAGCAGTGAGATAGAACGCATTGTAAAATGGTTGCCTGCCACCCCCAGTGGATTTTGAACACAGGAAATATAAAATGACAGATTACTCAACGTCTAGGTAGGCCAACTAAAGAGGAAAAAACCCAACTCAGCAGCAAAGGCACGGTGTATGCTGCCCTAGCTGGGAAAGCATTGTTTGAAAAAGGAGTTCAACATCATCTAATTTTCAGAAATTAATAGGTGCAGTGGGACTGGCTTAGAGCAATGCCCTTTTCTTGAAAGGAAAGTTTGGTCTCACTAGAATTACAGCTTACGTATGCCAAGACAAGGAAGCAACATGGGAATCATTCTGCCTTGCTTCCAGCCAAGTTTCATCCATCAACTGGAGATCTTGATGCCAGTCAGTGTCAGCTCCAGGTACAGCAGCGAAGAGACATCCCTTGATCATATGGGTAAATGTGCCCAGGATCAGGCTGAGTTAATTGGATTTTGGAAGTGATGCCAAAAGGTTGCTTTGAGAAGCTCATGACACACACATTGTGCGTTGCACAATGCGGAGTTGGAGACGCAAGCTGAATCTTTTTATTTGCCATCAGAGAGCTTAACACTGTGTGGGGAGTGGTTCAGCCATCACCCTGTTAGATGCCTTCCAAGATCTGAGCAATAAAATGGGCATTTATTTCAGGTCTGAGAAGAAAAAGCACAGAGGTCAGCTCTGATGATAGAAATTGCCATAGTTTTGCCTGCTCCAGGAAAGAGGATTACCCCTTCGAAGACTGGGGCTAGTTTGGATCCAGGGACACAGCTGGACCCCATTCTACTCACTCACAATCTTTCATCTCTGGACAAATAACACGTCACCAGTTGCAGGGGGGGTTTCATGCCCATCATAAATCACCCAACACTGCATTCCAGGCAGAGCAGCTAATAAATGCAAAAACATTCTGCAGTCATAAAGCCCAATGATAACTAAAACACAAAGCAACTGAAGCTGGAGCAACTTTACTTCAGCTCTATAAAACTAGGAGTCACACAGAGATTTGGAAAAAAACCTTTTTCCCAACCTGGCAAGTGTTGTCTCAAGCAGTAAATCACAAAGCCAGTATGCTTGTGGGTACTGCCTTGGGAACACTAAGCTTTAACTGTGATAATCTAGAACAGAGCAAGTCTCTGAGTCTTCTATTTAATACAGAAAGTCTCCTGGGTTACATACACTGCCTGGTCATCTCTTAGTAAGTCATGGGTCAGAGCAGTCAGATGTGCATTTGTCTTGCCAGTCTCCGGAGGTGTTAGTGTGCTACCAGCTGCTGATCTCATCTTTCTAGCTTCCACTGCATCACTGCACTCCAGCTCTCATCTGCTCCGTATAAAAGGCCTTACTGGACCTCAGAGACACTCTGACTTCTCCTTTTTGGGTAAAAACAAACAAATAAACTAACTATTCAGCTTTGCTTGCATGATTTCTTGGTGGGTTTTACAAGGAATGGAAGTGGTGGGGGTTTTTTTCCAGTTCCTGCCTTGAAAAGTGTGTTTCCTTTGCTTTTCCCAAAATGCTTCTGATTTGAAGTGAAACCAGAAAAAAGCATTAAAAAGTGCTAATCTTTCAGACAGTATATCTGACAGATACATGAAAGAAGGTGTACAGAGGGACATATCTTTATCACCCAGCAGGACCACAACTGCGATTCCTAGTGTAGAATTGATCTCTGTTTTGCAAGTACTGGCATGATAACAGGGAAACTTTTTAAAGGCCGTGTCTTGGTTTATAAGAATAAATGCAAAACATTCAAGAAAAGTATAAAAGAGGATTTGTATTTTTCCTGTTATGCTCCAGGCAAAGGCAGTACACGCTGTTCTCCTGGTCTAGCTCTGTTATTGCCTCCAAGGCTTACATCATTAATGTGTTGGAGTGTCATGCATCTTTAACTTTCATATTAAATGTTTCAGAAACATAATGAAGAGCTGTCCACCATTGTCTTCCATGGATATTACACCAGGGTTCTAGATGAAGATCTGAAAAGACATCCAACATTTGAGACATCTGAAATGTTCACCTTCAGCTAGCAGATGTCAAACAGGACCTGTGGGAGACTTGAACCTGTTGTAGCAACTATTGTCAGAGTACTCCAGCTTATCTCTGATGACACTGCTTGTTCAAGCAACTGAATTCTGCTACTATGTAGGACTCAGTTTGTAGATTAATACCTGAAAAGGCTGAGTGGTAGCTGACCTTTGTGCTCAATTCTGCAATAGGCTTTGCATCCCTAGCAGTAAGATGAAGGGCTGATAATGAGCCTCCTGGTACTACACTATACAAGCTCATTCCCTAGTAAACACACATTCCTTCCATCATCTCCACTGGTTAATAAGCTGGAACTCATTCTACCTCATATTTCTGAGGTTAAAACAAAAATGTGAAGCACTAAACTACTGCAGATTTTCACATCTGGTCTACTGCAGATTTTCACATCTGGTCTAATTACTCTTGCAGAGGAGTATGAAAAAGTATCTTGGTGTAAATCATCTTGTCAATACAGTCTCCTTATAGTTTGGTCTTGCTATACTTCTGGTGTAATGTCCTTGTGTTCTCAAAAGTCTGTTGAGGACTTCCACCCACTGGCTTAATTGTTGGGTGTGATGGAACATCTTTACTCACATCAGCAGGAGCAATTTGTGACTTTATAATCCTAGTTCTGCCATCTAAATTAAAAAAAAAAAAGGGGGGGGAATGGAGATTTCACAGGGCAGCAATGACATTTAGACCCCATCATGGAAGACCTGGGCCAAAAATGTGAATTATCACTTCCTTTCCGATTCACTGAACATCTTTAGCAGGGATAGATCCAAATTCTTCCTGATTGGTGGTTAGGTGTCTATGCATACAGCTCTAGAAGGTAAAACTCACACAAATCAGCATAGAGATTCAGTGGAGATTTATTCCCAATGAACCTGAAGATCTACTCAAGGCCATTGGCCTCCTGTGGCCAAAAGATACCACTCCTAGAGTGCAAGATAAGAAAAGTAATCAGTAGTGTTAGCACAGAGCATGGCTGCCTGTCCTGTTCACCACTAAAGCTGATAGCCATTTCTAGCTAAAGCCAACTCTATCCAGAGCAGGGGATTTTCCACCCAGGAATAATCAAAATGGCCAACTACTGAAAAATCTCTTTGAAGTTGATGCTTCTTCTCCAAGTCTTCTGAGGAAAATCCCATAACTAAGTCCTTTTCTTGATGATGTTGTTCTTCTCTGCTGTAGTCAGACCACCCAGGTGCCTGTCACCTCTGGACTCTCAAACTGACCACAAATATTTAAATTACTATTTTGTCTCCTCAAATTAATCCTGGCATACATTTTTCATCTACAATTTATAGAAGATGTGACTTAATTTCCTCAAATGGGCAAAAGAGAAACACTACTGAAACAAAAGGCAATGCAGCAAAGTTTGCTGAGAAAATTTCCACAATATAAATTGTCATAGCACAGAGGTGAATCTGGCCCACAGCTGACATCGTGTTTGTGAATCATTTTAAGACCATTCACACTAAATCAGTATGATAAATGCATTTAAACCTTGGATAAATAATTTTGAGGAACAGCAAGCATCTTGTTTTTAATTATGACACTGTCACTTAGGAGACTGAAGGCTCCTATGTAAGTGCACTTCATCATCAGCTGCTCAATAACTTATCTGTGTGTTTGCTTTTACCTTTCAGAAGACAGGAGTAGTAAATAGAAGGTCATTTAAATCTCTTTTCCTAAGGGATAAACCACCTTCTGTTTAACAGCCGATGCTGTGCCCAAGAACATAGAGCAGCTGATGTACAGTATCTTGCTGGTGGGTCAAAGCTCTGTGATATCAATACTTGCAGGACATAGGTCCTCCAAGGGACTTGACTCCAACTGATAATGTTGGGTTTTGGGGACCTGGGACATGTAAGCTATTGATGTTCCAGACCCACATTCATAAGTCACAAGTGAAAATATGATTTAAGATCTGATAAAACTTCTTCTGAAAGTGTTGCCACTTGGAAGCATGACTTATCTCAACTAAACAGGCTCCAAAAAGATCATACTCTGGCTCCATGCCTGGAACCAAAATGAAAGGCTATCTGTTGGACTGGAAAGAACCAGACAATTCCTGCAAGGTTAAATTTCATCCATTTTCATCTGCTGTGTAAAGAGAAGATAAGGGAAAGACAGGAATCGGGACTAATTTCCACCTGTTCTTTATTGAAGCTTGTAATCTTCCTGTTAAGTAAATTATTTTCTATATAGAGGAGTACATAAGAAAGTAATTAATTTTTAATTACACATAATGCTGTGCTGCTAAGGGTAATACCGAAGCAGATGTTTTTGTTCATGATTGTGGTTTTAATTGCAGGCATGTCTTTGACAAGGGTATCTGCAAAAAGCGTGTGAGGGAGACAGAATAGCCTTCCTGTTAGAAGAAGGATTAAAACTGATCTTTTGGGGGTAGATCTGCAGTGGCTGAGATCACCCGAGTGTTTACAGTCTTCCGTAGTAGAAGCTGTGTAAGATTTTGTCTACAAGCTGTGGAGGGCCTTTCTAACCCCTACTCCTGATGTTCTTCACAATTTTGCCCATCACCTTGTTCCTGGAGGAGATATCTAATTATTCTTTCAGTGGTTATATAGTCCCATGACACCACACAAATCCCACACAAATCCTGCTGCCAGTGCTTCCCATACAACCTTTCAGCTGGGTTTTTCAGACCACAATGTAAGATTGAGATTAGGCCAATTTGAACACAAGTGGTGTGCAGGACTCCATTCTGAGGATCACAAATACTCTGCTGAAGTGCCTGTACATTAGACCTGCTTCACTTTCTTCAAATATTCAACTTATTGTGCTATATTGAAAGGTAATCACATTTTTAAACTGGTCTGCATTTAAGAAACCTGCCTGAGAGCCTTAATTCTCCTTCATTATGCGTCTCAGCACACCCTGCATGGACGACATTTCAGTGTAATCAAAAAGGTAGAATGTATAAAACCTTCCTGAAAATAATGAAACATCCTATTTTTCACGATGGCAATGAGTAACTTAACCAAATTGCTACTTACAAAATTGATTTTAAACATTCTTTTCCTTTTTTTCAATGTTTATTCGTGGCATGTATTTGAGTCAAAAAGCTCCCAGAAGAAATGTCCTGGCGTGCTGAACAATTTAACTAACAATATTCAAAACTCAGCCCAGTCTTGCTGTGGCAGACTGTTGTCACATTTAATCACCTGGCCCCTTACAAAACAGCTGTTTGGATGTTTTTCTTTACTGAAAATTTGTTCCCATGTACACCCTTCCCCAGGTAGAAGAGCTTGGTCCCCACAAGCAACTCTCAAACCATCCTTGTGAGTAAGTTGCAGTCTTAGTGCTTACCAACCATGGACATGAGCCAAGGGCTCTCTCTGGTGTTGAGGTTTGCAGGAAAGCCACTGTCCCTTTGGAAAAAAAAAAAAGATCCAAGTAGCCTTAGACACCTAAATCAATCTCCTTATGCTGCTTGTAGAGTTGGTGGGCAGAAGCAATCTTTAGAACGATATTTATCTGACCTGTTTTAGACATCTACTTTAAGCTGAGCTATGTTTGTGGCAAAGGGGAGAACGTGTAGCTCTGTGTTTATGCTCATTGCAATTTCCCATCAGACCTCTCAGAGGAGACTGTTGAGGAGGCTGGTCCAACCCTGATTTGATGTCCTTCAAACATGAGTACTCTGCTAATAACTGGGAAGGGGTGAGAAGAAGCACTGGACAATACCTTTTCTCCATTGCTGGGTCTGGAAACCATCAGAAGACTGCTCCTGGGACATGTTTACCCAAGATGAGGAATACAGTGACTAAAGACAAGTTTTGAGGGGGGAACTGGTGGAAAAGGCATGGATGGATTGGTCTAGAAGAGGCAGAGTACCTACAGCATGGGTTGGTCAGGAAAAGAGCAAAGGCTGAGCAGGGCTTCCTACAGCTTTGGGGTTACTCTCTTACCTGCATTTCCAGATGTGCTCTGACTATTCTGGGTTTATGGAACCACAGCATGGGCTGTGTTATAGAGAAAGATTTGCCCATTGGCCCATGAGTGACACCAGAGAGCGCAATCATATCACAGTGACATCTGCATCGGGGTGGGAGTCCAGAGAACCTCCTGCTTCCCCTGCTTGGGGATGGGCCAGGAGGGACTCACCAAGAAGGAACTCTGGGAGACCTGGGAGAATGCCAAACGAGAGGCAGCAAGAGTCCCTGGACACGCAGATTCGTGACCAGCCCCCAGATTCCTCTGTTTGGGGATCCTGGGAGGACTAGCTCAGAGGCACTGCTCCCCTTAGAGATGTCTATATTTAGTCAGATGAACTTCTGTTTAAGAGCAAAGAGTTGTCACTAGCTGAGCTGAAAGCAAAACAGATGCTCAGCCCAGCCAGGAGGCCATTACGCTGTGATTATTAGTACCATATGCTTAATTTCCAGCTCTCTAGTGCTTGTCAGTGATGGATGCAGTGGCAAAAACACCTCTCAATCCTGCAGATATCTGAAAACACATATTTATCTTCTTTTATTCTAGTAAATCCCTACTGTTCAGGTAAACTGGCTGGTCATTATCATATATCCACATTTAGGCCCTGGAGGCTTAAACCCAAGTCAGGATAATCCACTGCCGAGGTGACAATAAGGGGTGAAATAGAAAAATTATTATTTTTTTTAATATAGTTAGAGGTATTAAAAAGCCATTCAGTGAAATGAAGTTGTTTTTATCACAAATAAATTACAGTTCAGCAGGAAAGAATGATATTAAAAACTGATTGGCTGATAAATTAATAATGTTTTGGTCAATGTGCCTGCTCTTGGTACTTCAGTGAAGTGGCAGTGGCAGTGATCACACCAGTCCCAGATAGTTTTCCACATCTCACCTTCTAGGATTGATGTGTTAAGATTTGCTCCTGGGTATCTGGCGTGGATCCCCATATGTTGTGGGGAAAAAAAAGGCACAGTGTTCGTGTGCTGTCTGGGCAGATTTCTACAGGGCACATTTGTCCATGTGGATGACTGGCCTATGCACCTTGTCCATTCTTATAACAGGGAGGAGTAGAGTCCATGCAGGGTATTTCCACATCAACTCTCCCTATTTTAGTGGGTGGGTGTATGACAGGAGGAGTGTTTTGATTACGAAAAGGTGAATTTTAGTTTGAAGACAGTCTGGTACTTCAGTTGTAGTGTTGTCTCCAAAAAACTTGCCATTAATTTGAACAGTAGTGACCACACCTCCCTTATGCTAAGAAGTGTCCTGATATAAACAATTGCAAAGAAGATCCAGCACAACTTTCTTCACCTGGAGAACTGAGAGAAGCTACCTCAGATTCAGCCTGTTGGTATATGATGTGTCTTCATCCAAGGAAGAACCATTTTTCTTATATAGATCCTAGTCACTTTGGAAAAACTCCTATTTGCTGAAAAGTTGATCATACTCAGAGCTGTGGCTCTGTCATATCTGTGTGCAGACAAAAATTGCTTATAGTTGGCACCAGACCTGATTGCTTGAGGACAACTTGTCATTACATCTTCCCTGTGCTCTAGAGAGGGAATCTGTAGGATTTGGTATGCTTCAATGAGATTATAAAAGCCAAGTGTGTTGTGTGTGCTCAGATTTTTCTGTACCCCTGTTCCATCAGCATGTGCCCATTTAGGGTAATGTAAGTAAAGTTTTTGCAAAAAAAAAAATGTTTTCATTATGAACTTCCTTTTCCCATCACTGAGAATGGCTGTGTGGTCAGCAATGGACAGTAGTCTTGTCAGGAAGGGAAGGAGACAACCAATATCCTGCCCTAGATTCAACACTGATAGCTTTTCTCAAAAGTTTGGTTGCTTCCAGTGTCTCTCTCTCTGTTAGCTTTCTCTTGTTGCCCATCCTATTAAGCAGGAATGACTTCAACAAAAAGTCCCCAGTGGACTTCCTGATGTCAGAAAATCCTGTTGCATGGATATAGCAGATAGATACCATGGTTATAGTCTCATTAAAATTGTGTAGAGAATGAATGGGTCCTAACAAGACTCTTTGGAATGCATGTATCTGTGTCAGTTGATTGTTTTTCAGAAAATATCAAGTCATAAAATTGTCATTGAAGGTTATATATATATACAAGGAAGAAGCAGTAAGTACCTTCTGAGTTCACAAATCCTGTCCTTCACAATAAAAGTCTCATCTATAGTAATTACTCATTTTTAAAGTTGTCCAAATGTAAAGTTGTCTTGAAGTTATTGCTTGTTTCTTTCAGTCTCAGAACTAACTGCAAGAGATTTGTTTACTTTGAAAATGTTTTTGCAAAGTGTCAGTCCCACAAGGCAGTTAAATTAAAGCTCAGTAAGATATGATGAAATTAAAAATAGTTAGAACATGCACGTTCCAAAAAAGAGTTTTCTGGTAAAAATGCATCTGTCTAAATTCTGATGTGCTACAACAACAGAGCTGAACTGTTTAACTCCACTTGTGATATTCTGATGTGAATATCACAGTCTGAGATGGCAACATGTGATGGGTAGGTGGTAGCTTTTTGTGCAGTCTGGAAAGCTCGTCTCCTTAACCTGCCTCTCTAGTCAGTGGAGAAGGAGACAGCTTCTGTGGAGCACCAGCTCTGAACTACCTGTGAGGGAACTCCTCTTCCTTCACTGGCACTTGAGGGACTCTGGGGAGACGAGTCTTGGGACTTAAATATCAAGAACCAAACACAGATTGGAGTAGGGATTTAGAGGCATGGAAGAGATCACAGAATCACAGGATGGTAGGATCACAGGATCAACACTAGGGTGTCCTTGTAGTTACCAGCATTGTTCTCATAAAAATCCTCACTGAAACCAAAAAACAGTGCTTTCTTAACTACTAAGAAGAAAATTAACCCTATCATAGCAAAAAACAGGATAGGTTGTAACATACCTCTGGAGATCATCTAGTTCAACACCCCTGCCAAAGCAGAGGCAACAAACTGCATTTCAATGGCAATTATTTCTGTGGTATCAGGCCATATCTTTTTAGAACCCCTTTAATTTTAGAGGAAAATTTGAAATTTGCTTCCCAAATCTGAATAAAGTAAAAAAAAGAAACCATGGAGCAGGCATCATAGTTCCCAAGCCACTCGAAGAAAACCCCACTTTTTGTTTGTGGTTTTCAATATGCTTCACTGGATTGCAGAGAAGCATCTAGAGCAGAGCACCCAGCTGACCTAGGTGTGAACTCTGAGTCTGTGAGACCTTGCCTAACATGTTATCCTCTGAGAGGGACCTCCATCATTAAACCCACGACAATAAATGATACTGAGTCTAGCTTGCAACTCTGCTCCCTACTAATCCTTTCAGCGTTGCAGGGAACCATATAAGTCTGGGTTATATATCAGATTTACAACATCTGGAGCTGACTTGTATCTTCTCAACTTTTAGGACCCTACCTCTCATGGCTCCAACTTTGTGTGAGAATTGCAAGAAAACCAAAACTGAACAGAATACTCTATAAATATACAAGTATCCTCAAGCTGCCATGTTGTGTGTGGTGAATGTGCATATGCTGTGTGTGACTAGACATACAAATTTTTAAGATGTTGATGCTATTACATAAAATCCAGTCTGGACTATTTCAGGTGCTGACAGCATGGGCAACATGTTTTTTTCCCATAGCCTGCTGATTTTGGGTTCAGTCTTCTCAGCAGGCACCTCTTTTCTTGAAAAGATAATAAATGGAGAATTATGAGAGTGCACACATGTTTAAGAGGAAAGGAAGGAAGACAGCATGATGCATCACCTTGAATGGCTTAGACTGGATTATATGCTTAAGGACACTGGTGTTTTCTTGATGTCACCATAATTGCAGATTCAAGCAGCTCTGAAGGAGACTTGAGTGAGGATCTGCCTTTGGATGGCACGTGCATCTGCACAGCAATTTAAAATTACCTCAGCACAATGTGTTGTCACTGAGCAGCAGGGTGTTGATGTCAAAATAGAGCTAACTGCTGTCCCAGCTCACTTATATCAGCAGCATGCTCACCTCCCTCCCAGCATTTTCCATCTCCCTGTACCAGCACCAAAGTGGAGGAATTAATCTTTCCAACACGCTGTTATGGCTGTGGTGGGGCCACGAACAGCACATACCAGTGATGCAGGAGGAATTGACTGTCAGGGCTGACATCACACCATAGCTCTCATGACATATGGTTCCCTGCATCGTGTGTGCTGAGATCTGTGAAATCCCTGGCACTGTTCCTCCCAAGAGGCGGCTGTTTCCATGGGACTGGAGGGATTCATGCATGAAGTCCTTTGGGATCACTTAACACCAAAGCATGGTGAAACCAGCAATGACTGATATCTCTGTTTCAGTACTGTAACAGTTTATTTTGCATGTGTTACCTGGTCCCTAGAGTCTTACACATTATATGCCAGAGAAAAGACTGGCTGTTGGCAGAGGCAGGGAATAAAATACCATAGACTGCTGGGCTTTCAGTAATGTGCCTCGATTGCTCATTGTACAGGGCTAGTGCTAATGCCACAGTCAGATCTAGATTTATTTGTGTGCTTTGCTGAAGTTAGTGGTTGATGTGTCACCCCTTACTCAGCCCCTAATTTTTGCACAAAAAACAGAGAGAACCTATGTCTTCCCAATCCTACCTGCTTTGCTCACTCTTTCTGGAACTATTTGTTCCTTACCTTCTTGGGTTTATTGACTATGCAGTCTCTCAGATCTCAAACCCTGGAGTTTAGGGCTCTGACCACTGACTCATGCTTCCCTCCAGATATGCCATGGTTCACACTTTGCCTTTCAGCTCATAGACTTGTAGCCTGCTTGTCTTCTGTACGCTCCCATTTACACCCAGTAGTTTTTGTTTTTTTCCCTGATATGAACATGTGTAGTAATTAAAGGATCCCAACTTCAGCCTGTAAAGTGATCAGACTGCTAGCTCTGAAGTTATGTTGGTGCAGTTCCCTTTGCATGAGAAATCTTGTCATCTTTGCGAGAGGGCTTTGGTACATGTGTCTGCACACGTGTATACCATAAATAATGTCTATACTGTCATCACATATGAGTTGACATGAGGGGAGAATAGAGAGGCTCCAGAGCTGACATTATCATGGAGAAGAGGCATAGTGAGACAGGCGCTGGGGCCCACACTCAAGTCCGTTCAAATAAAAAGAATTATAAAAAAGATGTAGAGAAGACTGGGGAGGGACTTTTTACAGTGGCAGGGAGTGATAGAGAAAAGAGCAATGGTTATAAACTGGACAAGAGTAGATTTAGATGAGATATTAAGAAGAAATTCTTTCCTGTGAGGGTGGTGAGACACTGGCACAGGTTGTCCAGAGAAGCTGTGGATGCCCCCTCCCTGGAAGTGTTGAAGGCGAGGTTGAATGAGGTTCCCTATCCATGCACAGCATATTTTTGGGTCTAGCAATCCTTGGTTTGCTCTGTATATACAGACTGGCTGGAAATGTTAAAGAGGACAAGTAGTGAAGAATATTTGCTGTGAACAACAGCAAACTATGCAGCAAGAGGAAATACTGGAAAAAAAGTCTGCCTGGTGTTATGGCCTGGATGGACACAACCATGAAAGGATCATAGAATCATGTTGTCAGTTGGAAGGAACCCACAAAGATCATCAAGTCCAACTCCTGTCCCTGCACAGGACAATCCCAACATTCAGACCATGTGTCTGAGGGCCTTGGCCAAAAGCTTCTGGAATCTTGTCAGGCTTGGGGCCATGAGCACCTCCCTGGGGAGCCTGTTCCAGTGCTCCACCACCCTCTGCCTCAAGAACCTTTTCCTCATGGCCAACCTCACCCTCCTCTGGCACATCTTCCTGCCATTTCCCCTGGTCCTATCATTGGTCACCAGAGAGGAGATCAGCACTTGCCCCTCCTCTTCCCCTTGTGAGGAAGTTCTAGACCACGATGAGATCTCTCACTCTCTTCCAGGCTGAACAAACCAAGTGACTTCAGCCTCTCCTCGTATGGCTTCCCCTCTAAACCCTCCACCCATTTTGTGTCCCTCCTCTGGACACTCTCCAGCAGCTTTAGATCCTTTTTCCTCCTGTGGTGCCCAAACTGCCCCCAGTGCTGGAGGTGAGGCCGCCCCAGTGCAGAACAGAGCGGGACGATCCCCTCCCTCGCCCGGCTCGCAGTGCAGGGCTGGGTGCCCCCAGGACACGGGTGTCCCTCTTGGCTGCCAGGGCACTGTTGGCTTATGTTCAACTTGCCATTGACCAGAACCCCCAGGTCCCTCTCTCAGGGCTGCTCTCCAGCCTCTCCTTCCCCAATCTGTGTGTGTCCAGGGTGGTCATGTACCAGCTGCAAAATCCAGCACTTGCCCTTATTAAAATTCATCCAGTTGGTGATTGCCCAGCTCTCTAATTTATGGATAGATGGTTTCTGTCTGGCAACCCCAGCAAGCAGGTCAATACCCTGTCTATATGCTGGCCATTTAGCGAATATCTCTCAAGTCTCTGGCTTAGACCTGTGTATCCTGTTGCTACTTGCACCTAAACTGCATCCAAAGGTACTGCACAGTGATGGGAGGGTCCGAGGGTCTTTGGTGGAGATGTTTTACATGAGCTGGGTCACACTTCTTGGCATGTCATTAACTTTGTTGACTTTATAAAATCTGTTCATTACTCATAGGGAATTTGTATCAGGTTATTTGTGTTTAGGATGCTGCCCTTAGGTTGGAAACGCCTTTTTGAGCAGGAATGCTGTACAGCCTTTTCCATCTGTACTGTGTTCAGTGAGGGGGTTGAGCTCATATGTTAAACTGAATTAAAAGAGCCTCCTTATAGCTGTATCATCACTGTCTCGCTGCCACGTAGCAGGTGAGAGGGAAACACGCTGCGGGCAGCTTGTGGTCTGACAGAGACCATCTGCGTGACTGCTGACACATAATTTAAGCACTTTTTCACTGTTCCTAAGTTATGTTGCAGGAAGAGACATGCAGAAGATGTTGAGGAACTCTAATGAAGCACAGTGATGGGGGATTTACAAGCACGTGCTGTCTGGGCAAGAAATTTGCATCCCCCACACTGAGGGTTTATTATAAAAGGTACCTTCATGACTTCTTCAAATGCCCTGTCCTCTCGTGGACCAGTTGTTTTTAATGAACTCCCAGCATATGGCACAGCAAGCACATCAAGGATGAATACAACCTGGTGCACAGGTTGATTTGAAGAACTCTGCTAAACATCAAACATCAGGAATAAGCAATATAAAATAGAGTCACTATTTCAAGCTGCTTTCAAGCACAAAGCCAAGCACAAAATGCTGAGCTGGCTGTACTTTCTGTGTTTGGTTAAAATACAGCTTTTAATACTTTTCTACCTCAGAGGCCATTTTCCCCTCCAATATCCTTCTCGGGATTAGGGATACAATCACATCCTTAAAATGCTGATAGTGACAGATAGAGAGGTGAAGGTGTTTCTGGCAACCTTACAACTAACAAAAGCCTGGAGATTACCTATGGTACCTTGTTGCTGGCCCTTATGGTAATTAATTTTCCCCTTTCAGGAAAGGAAATGGTGGGCAAATGACAGTCTGTTTCGTTGCATAATGATCTGCAGAGCCTTTCTGCAGCAATATATGCAGGACTATAAATTTAAGGTCTCCATCCTACAGGCTCCTCAAAGCCCTGACAGCACAAAGAGTGGAAGGGGTTTGATCTTGTTGTATGTCTAGGACAGACAGCAGGTCGGTGACATAGCTGGTGTCTGCACAGATATTACTACCTTTTCGGACTCCTATCAAGAAAGCTCTTTCAGTGTCCCTGAGGATTTTGCTGTGTCAGTGACATTGTGTCATCCAGATAAATGCCAAACATTCACTTTTACCTTTTCAGAGCAATAACAGTCTTAGCCCAGGATGTCTCTAGGGATCAATTTGGAAGATAGCAGAAAAATCCATAAATTACTGATGGGATTCACACAGAATTGCGCAAAGAGTTCTGGCCCTTTAAAACAACTAAGGAGGCAACTCTGTCCCTCACCTTCTCCAAAGCCTGTCCTCACTGACATCACCAGCTGTGCAGCCAGCTGTTGGACAGGTGGGATCATCTCTTCGAAGCTGAACCTGTCACCTTCAGAAGAAGGAACACCATACTTCACTGGCTTAGGTCCCAGCTGCCTATCCTCTGACAGAGCTCAACACACCAACAGACTAGCCAAAAAACCCAGCTATTTTTACACACCTCAGGATGTGGCAACACATACAGCTAACCATCAGCAGATGTCTAAGCAGGCCCTGTACTTGTATTAAAGTTTTCATGACAGGAACAAATAAAATACTTTTTGATTCTCCTGTTCCATCATGACACAGCTAAAGCTGAAGCATGCACTGATTGCAAAGAAAAAGTCACACATGCTGACAGTCAACTTTGGGAGGATTGGGGATAAAATTGCTGATTTCATGTTGTGTAAACTGCTGCCTCAGGACACTTTTCCATCAGTGTGTGTCAATGGAAGAGAAGGTCCTAGGAAAAGAGAAAGAAACAGCCTTCTATTTTGGCATCATCTGGTACCATCCTGAGCTTATGGTCATGGCCATAAACTTTATTAGTCGTGTTCAGATCAAGACTGACCAGTGCTGTGTAAAGACAAAACAAAGGAGTCTTCCTTCAAAGAGTGTAGGCTAATGGGTGTCCATGTCCTTGAGGAACAGCTAAGCATGTTCTGGGGCATTCTCTCCATAGCATTTTTCAGGCAAGAGTGAATTGGGCGTGTGTAGTCAGGACCTTGGTGATGAACCTGAGTTAATGTCCTCTGATTCTTATTGTTACTGACTTCTCCTGGTTGTTAGGTTGGAAGCCATACAGCCAAACCATTTTGTGTTGGGCCACAGCAGAGCTTTAGTGTTAGGTTGTGTGATCAAGAGGTAATTAAACATCAAGGTCAAATAAGGAGCCAGACTGGCTGGCGAGTAGGATAAGAGGTCCAGGAACTGAGTATGGGAGAAACCATGGCCCGGGAGCCAAATACTGAAGGGACTGTAGATCTGAGTGAGCACAGGGAGCTGAGAGACAATTTGCATGTGTGTATGTATAGACCTGAGTATCAGATGGACTGGGGCTGCAAACCTTGGGGACTCCTAGGTCCAGGTGCCAGCAACTGGGGAGACTGGGATCCAGGTACCAATTTCTGGATAGGCTTAGTGTCTAAGCCCAGTTACTGAAGGAATTCACATTATGTTTATAAATTCCACTAACTAAATATATATATGAATATATGCATATATATTCCAGTATTTTTATGTATATATTTGTAGATACACATTGCACTAACAGATTTCCACCCTGATTAGCAAGAGGAAGAACCAGGTGAGACCAGTGGTGCTGGTTATGGTGTTTGTGCGAGTGCTGCATTTTCTATCTGCACTGGGCTGTTGTTGCAGGTAAAGGGTCAGAGTTATGCACTTCACTCATAAGAGAGATGTAATAATATATTTATTGATATAAAATAGTGAATTAACAAAGTTCAGAGATTAACACGACGTTCATTTAACAAGATTCGATGTCGAGGTTCACTTGATTTTTATTTACTGCACAGAGGACAGGGACAGACACAACTGTCAGGGAGACCCTCCCGTTGAGTCACGAGGTTTTGGAAGGACCCCTTTGCTTTCTAAACTCCTTCTCAGAGAGGAGTCCAGGTGTGGCTGGATCCAATCCTAGTCCCAGACTTGATCAATGGTTTATGTCTAAAGGATTATATATATGTGCAGTCAATCCCTTCTGTCACTTAGGTAAGTTTTTGAAGTTTATCAGCTATTAGTCACTTACTGATGATCTGTCATGGCAAGGAATCTCTCAACCTGGAGGAGTAACCTTGAGACGTGTCCCTGCTTAAGGGTAGAGCCTGGCATGCAGCCTGCTGTCATTTCAGGAGAGCTCCATGGGCCCTGGGCTGTCCACTACTGATGGAGTAAGATGATTGACCTATGATCATATTTGCACACCAGCCATATTTTGGTCAGTGCACACTCAGCAAGCCCCCACTGTTGGACCAAGTTGCCCAAGGTAGCCCTTGGCTATTATGTTGTTGTCCGTCTTCCCTTGGCTGCAGCTATCACGACCAGAGAACATCCATGATAGTCACCATCGGTGGTCATCACTTAAACAGGGTTATGGGAAATAAAGATCAGGTGGAGGAGCCAGGAGGAGCACACTGCCACACCTGTGTGGCCAGCCATGTGCATATAGTTGTATGTATACATGCAGTATAGATGTGTCATAGTTTAACTTGGCTGGCAGCCAAACACCACACAACCGCTCATTCACCTCCCCCTTGATTCCACCCAAGGAATAGTGGAGAGAGTTGAAGGGGTAAGGGTGAGAAGACTCGTAGGTTGAGATAAGAACAATTTAATAAATATAATAAAATAATAATGGTAATGATAATAATAGAATATACAAATGAGTGGTGCACAGTACAATTGCTCACCACCTGCTGATAGCAATCCTGGAGGAGCCAATAAACCTGAACCCAAAACTACAGTTCCAGAAGAGGAAGAGCCCCTCTTCCCTGACATCTGTCATTTACAAACTAAACATGACTTTATATGATATGGAATATCCCACTGACATATCCAAATGCCAGTTTGGGTCTACTGATCCACTACTATTCCTCCCACCCCTTCCAATTTCTGTTGCTCCTGCAAACTAGCAAAACACGAGGAGTTGGAAAGTCCTTGATTTCCCAGGAACAACAAAAAACATCTGTATATTATGAACATTCTTCAAATCCCATATTGAAACTAAAACACAGCACTATTCGAGCTATTGAGAAGAAAATTAACTCTTTTCGCGTAGTATTTTCTGCCTACCAGAGTTAGAGGGATCTAAGTTAACACTGATAACTACTACTTTGGATATAAAGGTGGGCAGCCTGCCCTCACTTGCACATGCTACTTATATCAGATTGCATAAACTCAGAACTAAACTGACTTACGAGTTATGATGACAACTTAATCATGAGAACAAACTGCAACTTCCAAACCCTGTGATTTAAATCATCTATAAGTAGGATTTGGATTTAATAGTCTCCCTTCAAGGCTGAACAGCTCAGTAATTGCAGCAGTGCACACAATACAATAAACCACCAGAGGGGGAAAAAAGTGGAAGAAAAGAAAAGAAAAGCCTTATTCAAGTCAACAATGCCAGAAGAAGTAATTACCATTGCAGCTCAGGCACTCCTAGGTGTTAGACACTTCTGTAGCAACATAAGCTCTTCCCAGCTGACTGTGCTTAGCAGAGCTAAAATTGGGAAGAACAAAAACCAAACCAAAATAGGAATAAGAAGAAGCACCAATCTTCTTAATGTAGTCCAAGCAGCAGAAACCAATGGTTGAGGCAGAATAACATACTTTATTAATTTGTCTGGTTTTGGAAGGGTGTTTTCTGAATTGATGTTTGAAGGTAAAGGTGCTCAGTGCAGATTTAACTTCTCCAGTGCAAGAAGGAAGTGACCAATCTCACTGTGACATGGCGATCTCTGCTTTGCCTTGCATTTCTGCACACCCATTTCTGGTGCTTTGTTAGTTCAGAGATCATTTTACAGAATGTAATGATCAAAGATTTCTCGTAGATTTGATGCACTCTCCCCATATTGTTGCTCCAGTGGTCCACAAATGAAAACAATATAAGATTTAGTAGTGAGTCCTTTTTCAAGACAGAAGCTAATGTTTTCTCCTGAGCTGAGTGCTGTATAGGTAGGATTTTGTCCTGCTTCCACTGAAGCTGAAGATACTTTCCCAGAGAGATCCATCTTTCTGTGGTTTTGTTCACACTGTGGTCACTTAATTACATTGGAGACGTATTTCATAGAATCATAGAATGGTTTGGGTTGGAAGGGACCTTAAAGATCATCCAGTTCCAACCCCCCTGCCATCAGCAGGGACACCTTCCACTAGACCAGGTTGATCAAAGCCTCATCCAACCTGGCCTTGAACGCTTCCAGGGAGGAGCAGCCACAGCTTCTCTGGGCAACCTGGGACACTGTCTCACCAGCCTCACAGGAAAAAAATTCTTCTTCAGATCTCATCTCAATCTCCCCTCTTCCAGTTTCAAGCCATCACCCCTTGTTCTGTCACTCCCTGCCTTTGTCCAAAGTCCCTCCCCAGCCTTCCTGTAGCTTCTTCAGGTACTGGAAGGTTGCAAGAAGTTCTCCCTGGAGCCTTCTCTTCTCCAGGCTGAACAAACCCGACTCTCTCAGCCTGTCTTCACAGCAGAGCTGCTCCAGCCCTTGGATCGTCCTCTCTGGACTTTCTGCAGTAGGTCCATGTCCTTCTTGTGTTGGTGGCCCCAGAACTGGAGGCAGCACTGCAGGTGGGGTCTCACCAGAGCAGAGTAGAGGGGCAGAATCCCCTCCCTGGCCCTGCTGCCCACACTGCTCTGGGTGCAGTCTCTTGTTCAAGAAGCAGTCTCTTGTTTGGGGCATAAATGTAAAACCAGCTTTCCACAGTATTTATGGCAAAAAATGTTTTGGATGTCTGCATGAAAATGTTAATGCTTCTGATTTCCTAGATTGCTGGGAAAGGAAACAGCAGATCATACAGACTGATCTGCTGAATGCCATGTTCTGTGTCCTCTAAGCCCACCACCATGGGTAAAACTAGAACATTTCAGTCCCCAGGAAATAGACATTATTTGTGTATTATATGGAAAAAGGAAAAAAAAATCAGTACAGCCAGGTCTGAAGAAGAGAGATAAAATGATAGGCTCAAGTTACCCCACCAGACAAGTCATCTTCTGAAAATAAACATGGAGAAAAACACACCAAAAGAGAAGCCATGTCTTGTGGGGAATAAGAGGATAAGAGTGGATGTTTCCAGTATCAGGACACAGCAGAAAAGAGTATTAATGGATTAAGGATATGCAACAGAGAAGCATGAAAATGAGGACAGGACAGGGGTTTTTTGATATCCAAGGATGACACAGATAAACAGAGAAAAGCCTAACAGAGAAGAGCTGATGGAAACACAGGACTGGGGAAAGAGAAGCTTAGCAGCTGCATTTGAAATCTGGAATCAGTGACACGTAGGGATGGCAGTGATTACTCTCTGTCCTGTCATCCACCCCTGCATACAGAGGCAGGACCAAACACACCAAGAGAATCCCTGATATGTTTGCCCAACCGTGAAGGAACTCCTGACCTCCTCAGTGCCATTTATCACTTGAAAGCTTTCCTCTGAGTCCCATCTAAAAGTTCCTATGTTATTTTCCTTTTATTTTTTAGTTCAGTGAATTTGCCTTCCCCATCTCTACTGTAGCAAAGGATTTTATATCAACACAGAAAAATGCCAAACATGGAAGCTCAAATGTATTTGAAATTGACTTGTTAAAATATATTGAAATTTCAGACTTTGTCATCATCTAAAACCAGGTAAATTCATCAGATTTTGTGAGTCTGGAGTGAAAATGGTATTTCAGCTGAGTCCCTAAGCAAACTCAACCACTTAAGGTTGTGTGTCCATCTGTCCACATGCCTGACAGCCTTCTTTCCATTCTTTTTGTAATATCAAGAAACCAAATTTGAGAGAACATTTTGAAGTTTAACAGAATTTCTTTCAAGTGTTGTGAAAATCAGCACCTGGCTGAATGTGAGGAACCCAAATTTATGGTCACTAAGAAAAAAGCAGGAACTTCTCAGCTTTATACTTTATTTTCAGTGAATGTGGCTTTCCAGTTAGTGTGTGTGTAACTCCAGATCAACCAGTGTACACGCAGTCTTGGGACTGGTGGGGAGGACTGGGGCAGCTGGTTTCATTGTGGTGGGTTGTGGTGGGATGTTGTAAGAGAGACAAGCTGCAAATCTGGAGGAACTTGGGCTTCACAGATACCACTTCTTGATTTTCTTTCTCAGGACATCTGTCCGTCAGAGAGGCATGTGGCTGCCAGAGGAACAAATCTGCTTTGAAAAGCAGAAGAACAGTGTGGCAACATTTGGAAAGAATTCTGCTGAATACAGGAGGCAGAAACAGCTCCTTCACACCCCGGGACTACTCATGTTTCTGAGAAGACAGTGGGCAGAGGTTTGGCAGGCTCCCTGACAGTGATATGAAGGTACTTTGAACACTATGAAATGCACATCTTTGGGCAAGTGATACAGGGAAACGGATGCTAGAGGAGAAAGGCTTCCACAATTTGCCACGCTGAAGGTCAAGCCTGATATTTGGTTGAAAATAATCCCTTTTGGGATTGTTTTTGGTGGAGGGTTTATTAGCATGCTTTTATTTTCAGTTCCATTCTTTCAGGCTGTGGAAATAATGTTTCCAGCCTCCACTTAACTGCTTTTAAGCATGAATTAAAAATCTGACAGCTTGTCAGGCTGTCTTGTATCGGCACTTCCCTCTGCATTGCCAGAGTGAGGTAAAAGAAGGCATAAAGGAGAGTTACGAGAGTGAAGGGCTGTTGTGCAGTGAAAGGAAATAATTTCCTGCTAATGCACATGACAAACTGAAACATTAAAAGAAAAGGTCATTTTGGGGGTTACCTTGAAAAGAAATTAGTGCCTTTCTAAATCCTTGACTAGTACGTCTTGATACGACTGAATACTCCAAGAGACAAAAGACATCTGGAGTATTTTCTAAAGGTCCACAGGAGAACCTCATGGGTTGAGTGTGGTCATGAAGCTGTCTTTCTACTCCAGCCATCCTGACTCGTGCTGGAGACTAAAAAGGACTCAACAAATGTTTCTCTGCCCAGACAGCCACCTCTCCAAGTGACCTCAGAGCCACATCACTGCCTGGATTATACAGGATGGCAATGTCACTGTTTGGCCAGAGTGGTCTGAGGTAAGCAAGGCTTTTAGGGAAGGAGATTATCCTTTACTGGACTTTTTGGAGAAAAATAATCAAGATATCAGCTTTGGAGTCTCTTCATTGAGTATGACAAGAAGCAAAGAGTCTATGTGGTCTGGCTGGAATGCAATTTCATGTTAAGCACCATGAAAGCAGCTCTCTGGGACAAAAGACAATTAAGATTTCAAAGAGTTTTTTAAGGGAGGAGTTGGCAAAGGTCATCAAATTATGAAGAGCATTTAAATCAGTAATTAAAAGTCAGTTCTGAAATGACAATAAACTACAGGTGAGAAACTATATTGAAAGAGAGGGGAAGGGGAACCTTTAGAGCACACACAGTGCAGCGGCCTTGAACCAGAGCACAGTGGTCCAACATGGACCTGAATAATGAGACCAGACCTTAATGACAATTCTGAGCAGGAGAATTTTGACTTGTCAGAGAGAAGGACCTGAGGGAAGATCACAAGATGTACTCAATATGTGGATTATCTTTTATCATATTTGAGAAGTGTTTGTTCTTGGAAAAGGGGACAAGTTGAATCACAGAAGACAGATGTAGCAAAGCAACATGCAAAAGTTTGGAGAACTGACTATGCAGAAGTCAGACCAGGTTGTGGGCAACATAGCTAAGGCTATAGTTTGCTGTCTTAGGGTAAACACCTTGAAAATAGTGGCCTTCACCAGGTAGCATGATATAGTGGGGCTATGTCTTCTCTCCGTGGCTTTTGTAGCACAGAAGCCAGGAAAAAGTGAGATGAGCTAGTGGAAGGCATTGATGGTATCGACCATGGGCATCTCATGGTATTATGTCAGCAGTATCTACATTGAAGGCCTCCTATCCAGAAGGGTTGATTGGATCAGAGGTGAGGACTTGCCAACTGGAAACACTGAGTTGCTACAGGAAGAGGGCAAAAGCCAGCGGGCTGGCAATTACCTCACCTAAAAATGAGAGGAGGACATTAAAGAAGTGTTCCAACCTGAGCTTCCCACGGAGTCACAGACCTCTTCGTGCTCAGCTCCCCACTCTGGCATGGGGACATCCACAGGCTGCAGATGGGCCTCCAGTCCTCCTCACCAACCCTGCTCTGGAATTGAATGGCTCTCAGGGTCTCAAATCAGTCACACTTGCCCTTGGGCTCAGATTTCCTGCTCTGGCGTAGAGTCCTCCATGGCCTGCACGTGGGTATCTGCTCCACTGTTGAACCTCCATGGGCTGCAGGGACCTCCTTTGCCTCCTCCTACTCCACATGGTTGAACTGGGTGTCTGAGGTTCTCTGTCCTCCTCTCCTCCTCCTCCTCCTTCCTCCTAGCAACGAAGCTCTCTCTTTGTTTAGGTTGACTGTTGTATTTTGTTCAGGTAAATGGCCTCTCCTCCAGCTGGGTACACCTTGGAGCCAGGGGAGCTTTCGCTCTCAGAAGGTGGCCCCTTCTCCCACTACCAAAAACACCCCTCCTCCCCCCCCAAACCCTACACAGAGGGAGGGGGCTATTATGAGTAGAAAATTGTCTGTTAGGTAAGAAATATGGAGATCCTCACTTGGGTGTTACTTTCTTTGTTTTATATGAACAGCACTGAAATTTCTTTGCATTTGTAGAGGTAAA
This sequence comes from Caprimulgus europaeus, assembly GCA_907165065.1. The sequence continues at coordinate 55,441,575 of OU015530.1, read as the reverse complement.
GTGGAATTATCTGCAATCTGCTCCTTCTATTTCAATCACTTTTGTCAAGGCTTCTCATTTTTATGCTCTGGAGGATACTATGTTTGGCACTTGCTCAGAGCAATACACCCACACCTTTCATTTTGACCTTGTGTTCTTACAAATCGAGTCCACTGGCAGCTCAAGGAATTGAGAGTTAATGTTAAACAGGGAGTATGGAACCATTTATTTCCATCTCAGGTAAAAATTCTGAACAATTTATGCTGGCAGGGCTGGTGCTAAATTAATTGGACATATAGATTTGTTCACACAAAGCAATGTGAAACTACTTTCCGAGCAAGCCCCACCATTGCAGTCCCTTTCTCACCAGTGTTCCCTGCCACCAATACTCGTATGATTAAAGATTACCTCTCTGATAAATCTACAAAGCTCTAAATCTTCCTCTATAACCTTTCTAAGGCTGGTTGGAAAGTTTTCTGGAAAAACAACATGACTTTTAGGGAATAGTCAAAAAAGCATGAGTTCATTGTCCTCATGATTATAGTGGGGCAAAAGATGCTGCTGGGCTGAGCTCAGCTCTGCAGTGTGCCACTCTCTTTTTGCCAAACCTTACATGACTGAGACCCCACACAGTCCCCAAGTGCACTCTTATTTCAATTTCTAGTAAACTCTCCTTTCAGTGCAAGCCCAACACTTGCCCAGCACTTGACCCTGGAGCTCGTGTTAGCTGCTCCTCTGAGGTTCTACCATGTTAGCTCAGGAGGTCTTGGTGCAGGACCAGACCTGCTGTCTACTCATAAGCATGAACTAGGAATTAACATTTATTTATTTATTTATTTATTTATTTATTTATTTATTTATTTATTTAAATTCAGGAAGCCATCTCCAAGTGCAAGAGCCCAAACCTGTAGAGGATGTCCTCCAGTTACCTATATTATTTTCCTGGAGTCCCTTATACTGCCCTGAAGAGTCTGGTAATAAACCAATATTTTTAATTTTTGTTTGGAATGTTTCTTATGATTTTCATTCTTTTGAATAAATTAAAATAATATTGTATCAAATTGATAAATACAAAGGTTGTCCCATACATGAAGCAGTTCACAACGTATCTGATGCCAGAGGTTCCAGTCCATTACGAAAAGTACAACTTAAATGCACATTAGCAGCTCACACATGAATCTGGAGAATAAAGCTTCCCTTAATATAGTTTTGAAATCACTTTAAAAAAAAAAATTATTCTCAAAGATTTTGTTCAGCATGGTGGAAACTATGTCTGGGCAAATTCCATATAATAGTTCCAAAGAGAGATCATTAATAGAAAGAATGGAAATCTCCTTTGCTAATAAACAAGTATTCTGCCACTCACATAAAACACTGGACTAGCTAAAGGAAAAAAAAATACATAAAATGTAAAGAGACATTGAAATCCTCTTTAGGATTATTCCACTTAACTGAGTCAAGCTATTCTGAACTTTAAAGAGTGATAGGTTTTACTAGGAACATGAAATATTGATATGGTAAGATTAGCAAACGTCATTGATTTGGAGAGCTCCCAGGCCAGGAGCTGGAGATGCAGTGTAAGATTCTGTTTATGGCTATCTGGCCAATTACTTGCTCTGCTTGGAGGGTGCAGCTATTTCAGGAAGTCTTGACCTATTGGGAATAAGATATCTAATATTAGATATTAGAAGACAGGCTGAGAGAGTTGGGGCTGTTCAGCCTGGAGAAGACAAGGCTCCAGGGAGACCTTCAAGTAACCTTCCAGTACCTGAAGGGGCTCCAGGAAGGCTGGGGAGGGACTTTGGACAAGGGCAGGGAGTGACAGAACAAGGGGAAATGGTTATAAACCGGACAAGAGTAGCTTTAGATGAGATATTAGGAAGAAATTTTTTCCTGTGAGGGTGCTGAGACACTGGCCCAGGTTGCCCAGAGAAGCTGTGGCTGCTCCTCCCTGGAAGTGTTCTCAGCCAGGTTGGATGAGGCTTTGAGCAACCTGGTCTAGTGGAAGGTGTCCCTGCTGATGGCAGGGGGGTTGGAACTGGGTGAGCTTTAAGGTCCCTTCCAATTCAAACCAGTCTGTGATTCTATGATTTCAGAGGGCTGATTAAAGACATTGGCTAGATGGGAAATGCAGGATATTGCAGGATTAGGGATCTAAGGAGGAGGTCACGAGGGCCCAGTCCTGGAGGGTCTGAGACTGTACTCAGAATGGAGGGCTTAGAGGTAGGAGATGGAAGGAGAAGCATCACTTAAGGCATTTTTTTCCATTTTGATATTTCACTTTCTCCCACTTGCAAAAACTGCCATGCTCCAGCTTCTGCTAAACATGAAAGACTGGATGCCTCAAGCACCCATGAGCTTAAGTGGCTACTCAAATATTTGAGTATTTGAGAAGTTTTTACTTCATCCATTTAGCTTTAGGAACCCAAAGATTGAACATTTGACCCCAAGTTCAGCCTAATACCTGGTGCTGTGCATGGGACATGTATGAGAGAGATCTTTGAAGAAAACAGATATCCATTCACTAGCAAGTATATGTATTTGAAAGTCTGTGATTGACTTCAATTATGTTTGTGTTAGGCTTTTCAGTTAAATATTATAATAACACTCTCCTGCCTCAGTTGATGTCCTCACCAAAATTTGCTGAAAACATATCATGTTTACAGCTTTTGGTTTTATCTCCAAGGATATTTAAAAGCTCTTGCACAGTGTTTGAAAGTTTGTGGTTTATGGAGACAAAACTGGTTGTATTACATCTCTCCTGTCAGACACTGTGGTTTGACCAAGAATAGCTGAGATGTGTAACTCTGATTTAGCCCAGCATCCTTTCTTCTTGGATATCATCCTTGGTATTTCCCACCTGATTTAGGTGGCACCCAGCCTCTACAGGCTGAGTCATGCTCTCTTTATGCAATGGTTTTGCATAGTAGCAAAGATGGATGAAATCTAGAAAAGAAGCAAATCCCACCCTATTGTGGTTTGTTCATATTCTGGTAGCGTCCTTGGCCAAGAGCTGGATCCTGGGTTTATATTGATGAAACAACAGCCACATTATGCCTTGCAGATACTTGCAGAGATGTCCTAACTAGAAACTGAGACACTGAAGTATTTTTTGGTCTGTTTTGGGGCTTTTTTGGGGGTTTTTTTTGGTCCAAGACAGGCTGGGTGGACAATAGGAGTTGTCCCTATCTCTGTTTCACAGTTTGAAAACTACTGTGATGGTAGACATCGAGACAGACAGCAATTCGGTTAAAAAAGAGGTAGATGTAGCATACATAGAAATTAAATTATTTGTCCAAGGTTACACATTAGGTCTGTGGAAGAATCATGGTTTGAACTGACTGATGCCAACAGTTTAATGGAATCTATCTGTTCTGTTCTTTCTTCTCCCAAGTAAGTTTTTTGACCTGCTTTTTTTAACTCTCTTTCAGTGAATATCACATTTTAGGTCCTGCTCAATCTATCTTTTATTCTGATATCCCTGTTATTTGCAGCTATAAAACATTTATATTAAAAAAAAAGAATTGTTGCAAACAATTAGGCACGTGGTACCGCTTCAGCTCTCCAAAAGTTTCATGAAGTAACAGGTAATTACTGAGTAACACAGATGTGGGGAAAATCTTATTTTATGGTGTTTTTTAGAAATCCTCCCTTACAGAAGTCTTGTGATTGTGTTTGTGTTCTCTATTCTTATAAAGAATAAAAAAGAAGCAACTTATAAAGATGCTGATTGAGTAAGGATGCTAGGTTCCTAAAATAGACTAAGAGGTGAATGACTTTTGATTCCTGAACATGTTCCCTGATAAAGATCTTTCTGTTCTTTGACATTCATATACATTTATCACTTTGGAATTTTATTCTTAGTGAGAATAGCTAGCATTTGGGGATTGCATTTTACATTTCATAAATCTCAAAATGTCCAAAAATGACAACAGCACACATGGGTATATGTGAGAGTACATGCACACATTATTCCTGGCTCTAGCTGGAGAGTGAGCTTTACTTTTTGCTCCCAGTAATTCTTAGCTAAGGCAATCTCACAGCCATAAATTCACTACAGAAAACATGCTAAAACGTAGGCAAGAAATGTGAAGTGTTTAATTCTGAAAGTGTAAATGCATTCAATTTTAACTGTGTGAGCAAAATGTGTCTTTTAAATTTCTTATCCTGTCTCATTTTATCGCAGCCACAGTTAAAAGTGGGAGGTACTTCAGAATCTTGGATTTTTAGTTGTTACCACGAAACAATACGGAGGGTTTCAGCTCTTACTAAATGATTAGAGGTAAGTGGTTATGGGTAAGAATCAGAGGGAAGACCAACAAGGCAGATATGGTGGAAGTCTGTTATAGACCACACCACCAAGATGAAGAGGCAGATGAAATATTCTATAAGCAGCTGGAAGAAGTCTCACAATTGCCAGCCCTTGTTCTCTTTGGGGACATCAACTTACATGATTATCCTAATGTATTATCTTCATAGATCCTAGCAAAACCCTTACCTGCCACATGCATCACTCTACACACATGCTTAAAATGTGTACGAAAGTCATTATCTGCATTTGCATAGAAAAGTTGCATGCTTCAGAGAGAAAATGGCCATTTCCACCACTATGTCACTTGCAAAATGTTTTAATGAGTTTTTAACTGCTTTTTCTAGGGCTTCTCTACAAAGCATGTTGTTTCTTTCATTGTGTCTCTCCCAAGACCATGATCTCCTTGCAGGTTAACTGGTTAACTTTCCACAGAATCCCAGAATGACCTAGATTGGAAAAGACCCTTAAGATCATTGAGTCCAATCATTAACCTCACACTGACAAGTCCCCAACTAACCCATGTCCCTCAGCACTGTGTCTACACGACTCTTCAATCCCTCCAGGGATGGGGACTCCACCACTGCCCTGGGCAACCCCTTCCAATGCCTCAGAACCCTTTCAGCAAAGAAATTCTTCCTCACATCCAATCTCAACTGCCCTGGGCACAACTTGAGGCCATTTCCTCTTGTCCTGTCCCTTGTCCCTTGGTTGAACAGACCCACCCCCACCTCTCTCCACCCTCCTTGCAGGGACTTGGACAGAGCCAGAAGGTCTCCCCTCAGCCTCCTTTGCTCCAGGCTCAACACCCCCAGTTCCCTCAGCTGGGAACTCAGCACACTTGTGCTCCAGACCCTTCCCCAGCTCCGTTGCCCTTCTCTGGACACGCTCCAGTACCTCCATGTCCTTTTGGGAGTGAGGGGCCCAAAACTGAGCCCAGCACTCGAGGTGCAGCCTCACCAGTGCAGAATACAGAGGGAAAATATATAGGAGCAGGTGAATTCCAATACATCTTCACCATTTCTAAGGCCAAAACCGTTATATCTGTCCTATGATGCTTTTTGATGACACAAACAAGCTTTCTTCTTCCTCTCCCTCAAAACAAAAGTCTTCAGGATTTTAATTTAGGGTCAGCTCTCTTTGACATGAAAAATACTTTTAAGTCAAATGCAAAAATCTTTCCCATATGGTTTGGAGGAATCCCTGTATGCTTTTGTTTGGTCAAACCCCACCCTAGGCAGTGTGAGACAGCTGCCTGAAGGTCCTTCTTGCAGCAAAATTGGAATTAGAAACAATTTGTATTGAATGAAGTAGAAAATAAAGTGAGATGCACTTTTTTCCTGAAAAAAATAATCAGTGCAGATGTGACTGAGAACAACGTACTTTTGTAAATCATATTTCTTGGTTAGGCAAAACCACTACAATGTGACTTAAGGAAGCACTGTTAATTGCCCTATAATTATGAACTGATTTTATATTTCATTATTTATCTTGTCTGTTTTCACTTGCTGGCATCATGAGATCTGTAATGGCATAAAATACCATCCACTGTCAGATATTTTCTTCAGAGCAAGTCATAGAATCACAGAATGGTTCGGATTGGAAGGGACCTTACAGATTATCTAGTTCCAATCCCCCTGCCAGCAGCAGGGACACCTTCCACTGGACCAGGTTGCTCAAAGCCTCATCCAGCCTGGCCTTGAACACTTCCAGGGAGGAGCAGCCACAGCTTCTCTGGGCAACCTGGGCCAGTGTCTCATCACCCTCACAGCAATGAATTTCTTCCGAATATCTCATCTAAAGCTACATTTTTCCAGTTTAAAGCCATCACCCCTTGTTCTGTCACTCCCTGCCCTTGTCAGAAGTCCCTCCCCAGCCTTCCTGGAGCCCCTTCAGGTACTGGGAGGCTGCTAGAAGGTCTCCATGGAGCCTTCTCTTCCCCAGGCTAAACAGCCTCAAGTCCATGCAGTCAGTCCTCTCTGATAATCTGAACGGATGGTCCTCATTAATCCAAGCATCCCAGTGTTTTTTTCCATCCCCTGAACTTCAAATGGCTGCTCATCTTTCCGGGGAAAGATTTTATTTCAATGAGAGCAGGAATGACTCAAATCTAACTGAGGTTTTAAAATCACCTATGTTTGCTCAGCCATCAGTAATCCCTTTGACTTTACAGACTTGGCAGCAATTATTCCATTAGCTGATTTAGAACAAATCACTGATATTAATTAGGAAAGCCTCCAGGGGCAATTGTTTAATTTAGACTCTATTTCTATTTCCTTTCCTGCCTTTATGAAAACACTGGGGCAGCCTCTTCCTATTGCCTGCTCTGGTGTTTGTTTTCAGAAAGGAATTAAAATGTATTTTACCTCTCTGTGATTGTTCTGATCGATAACAAGAAAGACATTACTTGGATTCCAGCACATCACCGTGAGCCACAGAAACACTCCTCTGTGATACATAAGGAAAGGGAGCAGATGGAATGATGATCTTTAAAACTGATTCTTTGGGGAGTTCTCAAATGATAGCAACCTTTGCTACTGCCATTCGTTATCGATGCTTATTGTTGAATATGTAAAGAGAGACGTAATTATTGATTGCTCAGCAGGCTGAAGATGACAGCTAGTGAGAAGAATTAATACCTTGTATAAAGAAGTGAATAAGAAATATTTATTTTTTTTTCAGAGGTTAGGTTTATTCTGGAAATAAACTGCAATTTTATAGCCCTTGAGAAAGTGAATGTGGGATCAAAAAGGTCTGCTCACACTTTCCACCTGAAGAAACACCGAGATACAACATATTGCTTGTAAGTTAACATTCATCAGAGAATGCTGAATATTAACATAAAGCCTATTTCTTTTTTTCTTTTTTTCACTTATCCCAAGCCATTAGCTTCAGGAAATTTACAGCTGATTTATGTCTTCATAAACATTTTTTTTTAGTGCGTTTGTGCTTTCTCTACAAACTATAATTATTGCAAGCATCAGGAAAGAGACCTGTGGCTTTAGGTCCTGCAAATATTTCAGTAAACTATGCAGTAAATTTATTGGAAAATAAAGTTTAGAGAGACTAAAGCTATGTCTGGCTCTTGGTCAAATTTGGGAACTGTCTTTAGCTTGAAAAATATTGAAAAAATGTGAATAGCAAAGTGCTGCCCTCAGAATTGCTAAACAAAACACTTTGCTATTTCATTTTGAGGTCAGTGTTTTGAATTGCAAATTGAATTTACAACTCACTAGAGAGTGTCCAGAGGAGGCCACAAAAGTGGTGAAGGGTTTAGAGGAGAAGGCGTATGAGGAGAAGCTGAAGTTGCTTGGTTTGTTCAGCCTGGAGAAGAGGAGACTGAGAGGAGACCTTGTCATGGTCTAGAACTTCCTCCCAAGGGGAAGAGGAGGGGCAGGTGCTGATCTCTCTGGTGACCAACACCAGGAGCAGAGGACATGGCAGGAAGATGTGCCAGGGGAGGGTGAGGTTGGCCATGAGGAAAAGGTTCTTGAGGCAGAGAGTGGTGGAGCACTGGAACAGGCTCCCCAGGGAGGTGCTGATGGCACCAAGCCTGACAAGATTCCAGCAGCATTTGGCCAAGGCTCTCGGGGACATGGTCTGAATGTTGGGATTGTCCTGTGCAGGGACAGGAGTTGGACTGGATGATCCTCGTGGGTCCCTTCCACCTCACAACATTCTATGATTCTATGAAATTGTTTTAATCCTGTTAAATTCATGGAACATTTAATTTCAGTTCAAATAAAATTATTCAAAATGAACTTAAATGATTCTTTCTTCCTGTTTATTTCCTCTTCATTTCAGATGGTTGGGAAAAAAAAAACAACAAACCAAAAAAACCCAACAACTGTCTCTCAGCACTCACTCACTGCACTGAAACATCCACACTCCTGCCAGCTGTGTGTAAACCCCTGTGCATTGGATTCCACTTGTAATCAATCAAGTTGCCCCTGGGCTTGTATGAATGGTACTAAAGGATCTGACCCATAGCATCAGCAGAAAAGGTTGACAAATTGCAACAATAGAAATATTGATGAATTTATAGTTGGATATTGTGGATATGAACTGGACTAATGTCATGAAATTTCAGAACCATGGTCTGATTTTTCTGTCTAGGCTCTCTGTGGCCAACTAGAGAAAGTCACCTCCTGAAGGCATCTCACGTGGCTTAGCCATCACATGGGATAACATGACTGCAGAGGGAATGAGTATGTGGATAAGTAGATGCAAAGCAATTGGAGGGGTAAAGGTAGCTGTGAGGGGAGCTCATCCTTTATGGTTGCTTTATGCTTGTCCACAGCCTCAGTCAACTCCCTGAATCTTAAACTTAGAAAGTGTAGATCTTTATGGAATTATCTTCAGCAGTGCTATGGTCTCACCTGTTAGCTTGTAATTACTGGATATGTCATTTATTTTTACTGAGTGAAATGGAGACCAAAATTCAGATAACTTAAGCACTAAGTGCTGCCTATTGACATTCAACACCTGAGGGATGCAATGAGACAACAAAGCAAACACCTTTTTCATCAGTAAATAAAGACTAATACAGATGCTTTTCTTACAGCTGAAGCTCTTTTCACTTTGAAAAATTAATTATTTATTCTATTAGAACATCTCTCTGGAGGTACACTTTGTTGAATTATTGGATGGCATTTTGATTTTCCCCACCAGGGAGAAGTGAAATTTAACACACAAACGCTTACTGAAACATTTCCTTTTGCACTCAGCAATATATGATGAAGGTCAAAATGCAGTTGTGATAGTTTTTCATTCTGGTATTACATTGTTTAAATAATGTCACAATATTTTTTGTACATAGTTGACTGTTTATAGGTTCTTTGTACTCCAACTCTGATTTTTATATTTCCTGCTATACTTGATCATTGTTGTAATACTTTGGTGTTGGTAATTGACTGGTATTTTTTAAAAAACACATGAATCCAAAAACATTCAGCCCAATTCTGTAGCTTTTATGTGTACAGAATAATTCCTCACTTCCTCTATAACAAATGACTCTTCCGGTGAATAGTCCCAGAGTAAAATATAACTCCAAGAATATAAGTGGTAAAATTAAAACCACAAAGTAGGGCTTTAAACTTAAGCTTTAAACTATACTGAAGTAGTTCGGGAGTCTCATATCTTTTTGATATTCAGTGGAACTCAAATTCTTAAATGCCTTCCTGACTTTTAATAAATGAGACTTTCTTACAAGATTTCCTGAAAATATGCATTAGCCAGGTATTCTGAAGCAATTTGCTGTAGAATATAGGGCCATTCCAAAGGAGAAAAAAATAAAGTAATTGGTGCTATGAAATGAGTGTGAAGGTAATGAGTTGTTCTCCTGCCATATAGCAACATCTAATCCACCTTCAACTCTCAACCCCAATGTAAAATGCTGAGAAGTTCAAAACTTTCTCCTCTGGGTGTTTGAAAGATGTCACAAGGCTTGAAAATTGATTTCAAAATGAGAAATGTAGGTTCCTTTGCAGTAAGTAGAGAAAATCAACCCAAGAGGCTGCCATAAGCTTCGTTATGGGAAGTTCAAAGAAGCATTTCCCACCTCACTGAAACTGGGGTGCCCAGTCAAACTGCTTCTTGTGTCTTGCAAGACTGTGTCTTGTTTGTAATTTAAGCAGAGCTAAGGACTATTCTTTCTCCTTGAAGACAGATGGTGCAGCATGGTTTTCACCTTTAAACTAAAAGCTCTCTTGCCCCTTGTCTCCAAAATGTGGTGGCTTCATCCATATTGATTCTGAATCTGTTCTCTGTAAAAGCTGTGAAAGAAAGAGCCATCTGTGCTTGAGCTTTTGGCCTCTGCTCCTTGTGGTGTTAGCTTTTATCAATTGCTGTCTGCCTAATATTGAGCACAGATGCATCCAGTCTTCCTCCTCCTGCTCAGGGCCTTGCTCAACAGATGACAACTGTGTTTCCATTTGCCTGATTCTTTAATCTTCATTTTTCCATGTGTTGCTGTACAATGACCTCTCCAATGGGAGGATAAATCCTTCTTTGCAGCACACCTTGTATCCTGTTTGACTTTAGGGGTTGTGGTTCTGAATTTTTTTGGTGGAGGAGGGCTTTTTAGTCATCCATGCAATCTCTGATTGACTTCAGCAGCATTGGACCATCTCTCTTTGTTCCTTAATTCCTGACAGAACGGTGCTTCTGAGTAGGTGGAAATAACTACTTTCAGGTAGTTCAAGACACTACCTGAAAAAGCATCAGCTACAAAAAGAAAGGAAGCAACAAAAGATTAATTTAGCAATGCTGACGGTTGTGAGATATTTGACTTATTCTGTTCTCAAAAATTAAATGTTTTGTCATACTAAAGAGAATCAAAGCCCTTTGTCAATCATCATGTCTTGTGCCTGGATGTCCCATTTTAATGACTTAATACATTTATTTTTCACAGCTTTCTAGAGGAAGTTTGTTTTAGCCTTCCGCAAGGAGTGCTGGTTGATTTTTGTTGTATTTTCTGTCTTCTTTAATTTGATAGAATAAGAATAGCTCAAATCAATCATCAGAAAGGATGTCATCCATAAAAACTCAAAATGAGGAGAAATAGAGAAGGCGGATGACGTGCAAGTTGCCTGGAAAAAAAAGAGGGTACTGAGTCACACTGCTGCATCTTGCTGCATGTTGGATGCTCTTTGCTATCTGTTATCCCATGGTTTGACACAACCTTTGCCTTAAATTCTGTGTTCTACCACCACGTGACTATGGGCATGATGGGCAGAGGGAGCACAAAGCCTTAATGATGAATTCAAGGCTGGTGTAGGAATTTCTGCTCTGGTACTGTCAGACTCAGCACTTCCTGCCACAATAGACTCGTTGCCCTGCCCCAGATGCTCTCTCAGGATCTCCTGCTCTGACAAGTTGTTTTGCAAGGCACCCAGTAGCCTGGAAGATATGGTTTGCAGATTAGCATTTTCCTCCCTCTGAATTGTCTCCTGTGATGGACAGTTTAATTTTGAACCTAAATGAGCAATTTCAGGTTCTTGCTGAGATATGGTCCTGCAAAATAAATGACTCTGATTAGCATCCAAGTGAATCCTTGAAGTCCAGTTAGACACTACTGCAGCCCTAGCAGATGAACCCCAGAATTGCTATGGGATTCAAAGAGCCTTCTCAGATATCAGGCATCCATGAAGACTTTCTGCTTCTACCCAGTTGTGCAAAGACCCTTGGGACCATGAAGGTGAGCATGGAAGGGAGGGAGCAAGCTCTGCCTTGGCTAAGCCACATTTATGGGTAAGAGGAAATGGGGGAACTGAGTAGTTTGGTCTGTGAGCTGTTATCCCCAACTCCAGAAGCCTCTCTCAAAGACTGTCATCAGTTGTTTTATGAGTAGGGCCCAAGGGTTGTCCTGGGATAAGCAGATGTCAGGTAATCTACCCACATCCTCATTAACCCTCTCCTCAAATTTGCTGTATCAGCTTAAAAAACAATTTCAATAGCTGTAATAATGCCAGATATCTGTGTTATCTTTGCATCTCCTTGAATCTTTCTTTATTCCTGGCCTGCTTGAATCCTGTTGCAACTGGCTCCCTGCACCTATATGGTCATTAATTGGAACATTGTTCCTTTTTCTCTCTTCTAAATTTGATATTTTGGCTATTTTTTGTACAGGTCTTCTTCACTCCTCCTCAACAAGAGAGAAGTGACATGTCTGAGATATATTTCCTTTCTTTCAGGGTAAACACAGTTTCATGCTGGCCAGTATTCGTAACATTTGACAGTTCATGTCTGGCAATGGAGATCTACTGAAATCACTAGGGATCCATTAAGGAGATGGCTCCTTTTGTTTCAAAACACCATGTGTCCATTTCTGGGGCTGGAGCAAAGAGTTCTCCTGCTTTGTGTAACACCTGGGAAGCAAAGTAAAACTTCTTTCTTAAAACTAAGGGGGCAATTATTTGGGTGATCATCAGTGAATTAAATCTGTCCTCTATTGTAGAGCTCCAGACATAGCAGTGACTACGTCCCTGAAGAACAAGTGTCTACATTTCTGTTTGACACTCAGATATGATGACCAGTAAAGGATCTCATCAGACACCTGATGCTCACATTACAGCCTGTAAATTCTGTTTAGTATGCGCTGAATCCAAATAACAAGTGTGCTTCCGCTTCATCTGCATAAGAAATAACCAGGAAGAGACTGTTAGGAATAACAAGGAGGGGTGGGATGTAGTCTATAACAACAAGGAGACCATCCTGGATGACCTTTGAGGTTTTTTCAAGGTCATTCTAAAGTTTTCGAGTTGCTATAATTTTAATTTTAATTTTTATTTTAATTTTCATTTTTATTTTTATTTTTATTTTTTGGGGTTTTTTTATTTTTATTTTGGTGTTGTTTTTTGTTTTTTTTTTTTTTTTTTTTACCCATAATTACTGGGAAATGATTTGTACTCTGGCCTTAGAGAAAGGGAGCACTGGGAAAGCTTGGCAACTTATTATTCCGTGAAAGAGACTTTCGAAGGAAGCTTGAATGTAAAATGAACTGTGAACACGTACAGGGAATTCTCCCCCTCTCTCACTCTTTTTGTGAATTCCCAGCACTGTGTGGATTAAAAGCAAAATATAGAGTCAAGACAAATGTGGCTATTAAACTGTGCAAGTAATAACTGTGATCTCTCCTAATAAGGCCACATTCCTAAACTGCATCTGCTTAGCACAAAATTATTTCTGCAGAAGGGTGTCCTTCCATGCCAGCTCTGGAATACAGTATTCTCTTAAATTACAGTTTTATTGCTTGCATGGTCTTCTTAAGTTGACATGTCTCCTGAAACTGAAAGACAGGGGAACAGGCATGTTAACAAAATACAAGTCTAAATATGACAGAATGGATTGTGGTCTGAATGGTAACTTCTGCACTAAGAGTGTAAGTCGTATGCCAGTCTCACACCAGATCAGAGGTGGATTAATTTAAAAAATTAAAATTCATCTTTTATAGCCTCCTGATATCAATCTTCCATCTACAGTGAAAGAAGATTATTAGCTGTTGTAGGGGAAGGCAGGGAAGATTGATGATAAACTATTAATCCCCAGCAGCTCTCTACAGAGGGAATTTACAGCTCCCTGAAAAAGTTCTTACTCAGCCTGCCAGAGTCACAGCAAACATCTTACCTGTGTGGAGGATCAGGCCTCACATACACCCATGTAATGGGCAAAGAGTTTGTCTTTGGTGATCTCAGTTCCACTCCTAAAAAGAAGTTTCTGGAATAAACATGCTCAAGCCTGCCTGATCCTGAATCTCTTTGAGCGTTGCCTTGCAGAGCACCCTGTGCAGACCTTGTCTGGGTGGTCCTGATGAGGAACCTCTCCTCCCATGTCCAGACACATGAGATATCTTGAGTTTTGGCTGAGGTGGATGCAAACTTAAAGCCTCACCATTCTGTTCCTCTTAACAAACATGGGAGCTTATCTAATTAGGCAAACTTCAGTACTGATGCTAAAGACCGGTTTAAACGCCCCATCTCCAGTTGTAGGTTGAGGTGATTTATAAAGTACAAGCAGCTTGGTGATTAGATAATGTTCTATGATCTGGAAGTAAATTTTCATTAAAAATGCAAGACTGCAAGTAATCATGCAAATTAAGGAATGAGGGATGTATATCTGATTTTAATGCTTGCAAAATAATAAAGCTGAAAATTACAACTCTACCATAATAATATATATCTGTATGCACAGACACATACAGTGATCCCATATATCTTGACTGTGCAGTGGTGAATGTAACATAGAATGGTAAAGAAAATGCTAATTGTAACTTGTAACAAAGAGAGGAAGGCAAAATAGAGGAATGTAAAGTACAGGCTTGGTGTTGTAATGAAGAGCAACTCCCCTTAGGCTATCATCCACCTGCAGCTCAATGAAGCTGTAAAAACGTGTGTAATTGATAAGATATGTAACTTTGTATTGCCCCATTATTTGTACATTATGATTTATATTTGGCTTTCTTACATCTATAGTAAAAGAAGCACTTTTGTTTCTTAGATTACACTTTCCTTTGCTTCAAGACTTCACCCAGTATTCATCTTCAGGTTTCATCTGCCATTAATTGAAGGAGACAAACCTCATCAATTACGGAACCTAAAATCAGGTTTAATTAAACTCAATGGTCTAGCCAACAAAAAATAAAGAATTCAGTCTCATCCGGGGGGAGAGGTTTATATTCTCCTCTGTCAGTAGTGTCAACTTCCAAACCAAGTTCTTTCAAACCCATTTGAGTCACTTCCCTACCATCAGAAGAGCTAATAGTACTGAAAATTCAGGAGTGCATAACTCCTATAGACTCTCTTGACAATCCTAATCTCAGCGCTTTTGTGGTCCCATGGAAAATAGACAGCCTTGCTTGTATTTCCCTCTGAGAAAGTGTTAGGAAAAAGGTCCCTTCCAAATCCTCCTCTATGTCAAAGGAAATCCAAAATAACTTTTCACTTCCTGACCTGGGTAATGTTATCTCCAAAAGAGATAAATGACTCAAGGAAAATGTCCTGAGTTATTCAACCTGACGAGACCATCTTCACCCTTGAGCTACCAGGCACCACCTTTCACTAGTGTAGAAGATTTATTTTGTGTACTACAGGAGTTGATCAAGTTTTGTGTCAGGGGTCATGGTTTCCATGTGCTGCTGAAATGCAGTGAGAGATGGCTCCTGTCTTGCAGGGCTGGTAATTGTAGCCGACAGAGCTGATAAAGTGTCACAGAAAAGCTGAGAGATCTGCCAAGTTTGCACAGCAAGTCAGGAGTGGAGCCATGAGCTGAGCCAAGATGGGTTTTAGTGCTGGGTCAGGTTGGTCTGGTACTTTTTTATGAAGTAATAAATTCAAATCACATTTGCATTAGCCTAGCACAGGGTCGGCAGCAGAGTGCACAAGGAGAGATGTCCAGAAAGAAGGGCAAATCAAAGGCAATGGGGGTCTGCTGGCTATGAAACACAAACACAGTAAATCCTGGGTATTTGCATCCTCTGGAATCAGAGACATTTGTTTTCTGGTTGCATTTGATGGGCAGTAGGTAGCTATTTGTACTCCAGTCTTGAAAAGAGTAAAAGCAGAACAGTGTGTCAGCATTTTGTCCTGCTGCAAATTCTGGTAGGGTGGATGATTCTGTGTAGGAGGAAGCAGCTCTGTCCCTTGATTAGCCTTGGTAGTGCTGTTGGACCTCTGTTGGGACAATCTAGTTTAAAACATTTAGAGTTATTGTCCACCAGCAAGTAGCCTAACAGAGAGGAGATAGGTATGGATGGAGATGGATCCTTCCATCCACCTGCCTTACTCTACTTTAGCTTCCCTTCAGCTACAATACAGACTTGTCTTTGGTGGCAGGTGCTGAGAAGTTTCAAAAGCTTAGCAGAATCACCAGAAGTCAATTTATTTTTATTTATAACTCCCCTTAACAGTTCAGCTGTTTAATACAAAGCCCAGGGGTTACACTGTGTTGCCCCAAGTACATCTCTTTGGTAGCTGGTGGGACTATGGAGCTGTGGGTAAGCAGCATGAAGAAGGGGTTTTATCAAACCTTGTCAAATCATGTCAAACCACTTGAGATGTCTTATTTCAATTATCAATTTAAAAATAGAATGGGTTTTCATTCCCTGATTCACTGATTCCTGCTTGGATTATTTTAGAATTGCTTTGAGGCTCCAAGGGCAGAAAGCGTGTAATGAGGATTTAGATACGGGGATGCTTATCTGGCTGTGTCTCTTCTGTTCTTGAAATGCCATAAATTATCCTACACTGACTGAACTTTTAAAAATATGTCACTAGGTTGCTAGTCAGTAGGTAAAGGGTTAAAAAAAAAGCCAGAACACATAACAGTGCTGAAAGCTTGGTCAGATGTTATTTTACTCAAAGCTTATACTTGGTCCCAAATACTGTAAGTTGTAGATGCTCTGTCTTTTTTTACAAGATCATTTCAAGAGCTTCCTTCTTTCAGGAAGAAAGGGTCAAGGATTACCTTGGAAATTTTGCCTTGATTGTATCTGACCTTCACAGTTTAGGTACTGTGTTATATTCACCCTCAGCCACCTCTGCACGTGGCCTTGGCTATCCACTTGTTTACTTGTTCCTGCAGTCCCAAACTCTGCCAGAAAGGATTGTAGTAACTAATAACACCATCTTGGTTTTCTACGTGGGAAGTGAGATAGCTGCATCAATTATACATTTCCCACCCTCTTCCCACTGACAACAGCATGTGCAAGAACAACTGGTTATTTAGGGCCGTGGCAGGGATGTGAGTTTGGGGTTGTTGCAATCTAAGAAGGAATCGCTATGATGACAACCAGATATCTGTTCCTCCAGTGAGTGACTGCAGAGATTTCTGATGCAGGTAAAAGATAAGTCAACAAACATGCATGTGCTGAAGAAGAAAGTAATTTAAAGCCTCATCAGAAATGAAGTTTTCTGTAAACATGGAGAACAACATGAAGGAATTTAATAGTTGTGTGGTGTTTATCTGCAGACCAAGGAGAATATTTCGAAAATAATATTGTTTCTGAGAGCAGGAGGTATGAGGTGTTTGGTTGTTAGGGTTTTTGGGGGGCTTTGGTTTTGTTTTTTTGAAGCAACTTTCAGGCAATTCATTCAGAGATGTCTGCAATACAGATATCTCGAGAATGTAAGTCTTCATGTGAAATTGAACTGGGTTTAATGTGTTTCTCTGTCAGTCGATAAAATGGGAGGGAGAGACACAGAGAAACTGTGATGTTGAAAAACCTCATAAAGCTGAAGAGCCAGGACCGTAATTTTAAGTACCTGAGGCAGCTAAAGAGACCATCAGTTTTAAGGAACCTCATTAGGATATGTGCTTAATGACTTTTACCCTGCACACAAAAAATCACAGAGGAACATCAGGAGATGATAGACCTCAATAACCGATGCAGCAAAACAATCCTGAGACCCTGCTGGTTCCAGGGTTGCCCCAGGAGAGCCTCAACCCCATGGGCCAAGCTCCTTATAGGAGACAAAGAGGAGGAATCTGGCTGGTTTAGGGAGGAATAAGCATGGGAAAATAGTGGGATAAAGGAGAAGGCCACATGTAAAGAGTTTGCTGGCCTGGTCACGCTTGTCTGGACATGCCTTGCTCCAGATCAGTACAGACTGTCTTATCTCCTCATCAAACTCCATTTCTAACCACTGCCACGGGTGCAGGGCTCTCTGTTCTGTGTGCATATGTGTTCATAGAGTTTGGAGTAACAGGAGTCACACCACGCTTTGGAGGACCTGTGTGTTTGTGGTGCCGGCAACTAGAGATTGGAGCGTGTGCACGTTGTGTGAGCATCTATGTTGGTGTGCAATTGCTAATCAATACAAGCCAAACCAGCTGTTGAGAGGGATATGAGGCTTGGGAGCCAGGTATTGGGGTGGCCAAGAATCTGGGCCAGATATTGGAGAGACATGAGATGGGTGAGTTGACTGCTGGAGGGACAAAGGGGTCCAAGCTAGCTACTGGAGAGACCATGAAGTCTGGGGATCTGCTGACAGATCCCTGTTTGCATGCATGAGGCAACTGGAGATGAGAGGATCCAAGGGCCAGCTACTAGGTGAGCATTGTCTAAGGCCAGTTCCTAGAGGGATCCATATTGTATATGTGTATCGCTATAGGAGTCATCTTGCTCTTAGACATCTGTTTTATATACCAGAGTGACTGCTTTTCTCCTGATTTTCTTCTCCAGGATCACATTCTCCAATTGCCATCACCTGATGGTCTCCTTTCAGACTAAAATTCATCAACTTTCAATTTCCTACAATGATCTTAACAACTAATGCCTTGTCTTCTGCTGCTGGCCCCCACCCCATACTTAGAGTCCATTCAAAAATATCACACCACTAACACCAGGTATCACTGGATTATTTCCTAGTTGTTGGTTTATCCTGATCCTCCAAAAACTGTTTGCCACAGCTTGCTTGATCCAAAAAAAGTTATAAACAACAAACTTGAAACAACTCCCCACAGCCATCCATCTAAAAGTAAAATGAGCCTTTCTGATCTCTGAATATCCACTTGCAATTTTTAAGGATCATTTTGAGATTTGGAGGCAGGGACAGCTTAAGAAGGAATTAGACAGGCAGATATTTATCTGGCTGTCTCTCCTTAATTTCATTCCAGAAAGTTAATGCTCTTTGTTGTCTGGGCATGGGCCTTTTAAATGAAGAATTTAATATCACTATGGTTTGCTCTTTTTTCCTCTTTTTTTTTTTTTTTTATGAAGTCAAACCAGTTATTACTTCACAGTGTATTACTGAAATTTTCTGTCATATTTTTCAGTTTCTTATCATAAATTAAGCTTAACTGACTGGTGGGTAAGTCCAAATTCCACACAATGAGGCAGGATCCATTTCTTTATTACACCAGTGTAGGCAGACTATTGTGTGTATAGTTTCAGGTTATTATTTCTGATTCAACAAAGGTTTTGAGCACTCCTTTCAGTGCTTTACTATATTGGATTTATGATGGTTATGCATCTTTTATATGGGAAATGCTGACTGAAGATTGGTACTGCAACTTGAGAGTCAAAACTGCTAGATGGATCATTTAAGATTCAGGGCAACTTCTGGTAAATTGCTGTAGCTTACTTCTGTCTTCCTTTCTTCTGATTAC
Organism: Caprimulgus europaeus; assembly: GCA_907165065.1. Next base: position 55,422,683 of record OU015530.1, on the reverse strand, counting down.
TGCTATGGAAACAGGGAAGGAAATGGAAACACTTTCCAAGGAAAACCATGGCTGGTTAGACAGCAATCTGTATTTATGTTCTACATACTAGTTGAGTGTTTGGAGACCTTCATTGAAGAACATGTAACAGAAATTCAATAACATATTTAGGGTGCATTAACTGTTTCAGCTCTGAGACAAAGGCTTCCTTACACCTGAGTGCCCAATGGTTCTATTGCCTAGGGAGCCAACTCTAAATGATCACTAATCTGGCCTGAAACATGAAAATCAGCACCCTTGGAGATATTAAAACCTCAGCTAGATACTGTTCTGGGCAACCTGACCTAAGTTTACACCTAACCCTGTTTTCAGTGTGAAGTTGCATGAGAGGCCTCCAGAGGTGCTTTCCAACCTAAATTATTCTAAAATATTATGAGTCTATGGTCAATTTATCTTTTATATTTTAATACATTTTTTCATATTTCTGATATTTTTCTTAAGTCTTATAAAGAAATGTAGGAAATTGTATAACTTAAATAATCCATTAAACCAGAGTACACCCTTAGTATCTATCTTTTTTTGTGATGGGTAATCTCCATAATCTAATGCCATAGCCTATAGCCCTGGGTGCAAAAAGATCTAGATGAAAAAGAAGAGCTTCTCTCTAAGATTGGGCAGCAAAGTCTGCCTGTGGTCTTGAAAATCATGGTACCTCCTCAGAGGAGAACAAATCTCTGAGCAACAGGAGTGCCTGCTAGGTCTGAAGAGTGAAGACACTGATATTGTTAGGTCAAATGAAGTTTGGATGAAGCTTACTTGCTAGCTCTAAGAGATAAAAAACTTGGTACAAAAAATTATGAGTATTATGGTAGAACAGAAGAGATTAAGTAGACACTTGTTCCTCTCCAGAAACCAAGAAGGCAGCTTACAAGGAAGTTTCAGTCACTGCAACGTCCTGGCACTTTACATATTTTTTCTCAGGTTTTTCAATGAAAGCATGGATGGGTGCTTTAAAATGATCCCTATTAGTTGGATTTGGCAAAAAAACCCTATATATATGAGAATGTAAATAAATACAAGCCAAAATTAGCAAACTATTTTATTCAAAAAATGCTAGAACAGGATTTTTCCAGTGTTAAATCACCTTTTCTCTGTTTTCTGCTGAAAAAAAAAAAAGCAAGATTTTTGGTAAATCAACCTAGCTTCTCAGGATGTTTCATTTTTTTTCTAACATTGTATTTTCACAGTCATTCATCAGTTTAAAAAAAGATCTGATATCCTGATGGTGTCTTAATGAGTGTGATGGGCCCAGCTGTCTTCAAACAACCCAAACTAAGCAGAATACACTATTCCTGTGCCACAAACGTTGTGATCTTCACCTCAGTTCTCTGGTAAACCATGTAAAGGTGAAGACTCGGATTCAAAGGCAAAGTATGTTTTCATGTTTTTCCTTCACATACATTTGAAACCAAACTCATCTGTCTGCAAATCCCATGATCTTTGAGAACTCAGAACAGACAAGAGCTTTCCTGAAAAATGCCTGTAGTTTCATGCAGTCATTTTCAAACCAGTGTCATGACTAGGAGGAAATTAGGTTGTTTCCACACTTAGGGAGAAGTTTGAGCTCAGTTCTAGACATGAGAACATGCAACCTATCGCTGCTGCTATAGATGCCCAGCTACAAGCACAGTATGTGCTGTTAAAATTCCTTCACACTGGGCTGCAAAAGTCTGTGAGAAAGTATATGCTTCTCCAGGAATTCTTTATTTTCTTTCCTCTTCCCTTCATAAATATCTCCTTCTGCCTAAAGGTAAACATGGAAACACTAGGAATGAGGAGAGGGCTATAGGTCCATGTGAAGTAACAGTACTTTCTCCTTTAGAAACTTAAGAGACTCAGACACTCCTAAGTGCAGCTGAAGAAAATCTCTTACTCACTAGGAATGGTTTTTATGCCTTACTTTGCTTTGCCTTGTGTCAGAACTGTAAGCACATACTGGCTCTTTCTACAAATTCATGCAGTGCTCCTCAGAAAGGCTCCAGTGCCTCATCGCAGCCCTTCAGCCCTCCTGAAGTACAAATAGCAATGAGATGAGGAATGTCAGACTCCAGGAAGCAAGTCTTCATTATAATGCACTTTTTATCCTTGGGTTTTGTTTTTAATGCTGTGGAAAAATCTGCTGTGGGTTTAAAGGTTTGAGAGGATTTTGTTTAAAGACTACAGATAGATATTTAAGGGCTTGAGCCAGGTAATATTCAAGCAAACTGTTGCAATTGGTGAGTTCTGGGCTGGACTGTTGCTTCATGAAAGTGGTAGAGATGCATGTTCTCTTTGTCAGTGATACTCTTTGAATACAGAAGAGAGATAAAAATAAACTGTATTTCCTGGTCTCAACTTACTAGAAGAAAACATCCATGAAGCCTGTGAAGCCTAGTCAAGATGCAATGCAAAAAAGCAACAAGGTTGAGGTTTTTTTCTCCTTTTCTGCTACTCCTTTAATTGATATTAGCGTGTTTCTCAGTCACAAGCAAAGAATTAAGATTTTAAAAGACAAACAAAGAACTTAGATTTTAAAATCTAAGATTTTAATTCTTCTTTTGCTGGAATTCTGTGTTAAGTGCGTTGTGCAGATGGTCTCATCAGGCAGTAAAACCAGCAACAAAAAGATTCTGGCTTCCTAGTTTGTCCAGGTGACAGTGTCAGTGCTTCAAATGAGAAACAAAACTCTGGGGTCAGAAGCCTGCAGATAAATATGTCTACAAATTGAGCTTTAATGAGAAAAGTATGTTATGTCCCTCATAATTATCATACAGCAAGCAATGATCTCACCGTTTGTGTTCAGTGAAAAGACCTGGCTTTTCAAGTGATCAGCATCGATCTGCTTATCAGCATTCAATTGCAGATGAGTTTGCAAGTGTTTAGCATTCAGCAACCTCCTGTTCTCATATGGGGAGGGGCAGAAGAGACTTATGCCCACAGATCTGTCTTTGCTTAGAGAGAAAGTATTCTACCCAGCGGTATTTATATTACACAGACACCATGATCTTCACAAGGTGACTCTCTTGTCTTTGCCAGCCTCTGTTTATCACTCAGCTCCAGAGAACACTTTGTGCCTCTTGGTTATTCCTGGAGTATCTGTTGAGGGTAGATGATTCCTCTCTAGCCTTGCATCAAACCAGTGTGTTATGTTACCAGGTTGCCCTGACTTTGGGCATTAAATGGAGATGTTCTTTGAAACACTCTGTTGTGTATCAAAGGTGACTGACCAGCTGGTTTTTACAAGGTGTAGAAATCTGTGAAGTGTATCAGGGATTAGGACTTGGCAAAAAGTTCTTCATTGAGAGACTGTCTGGTACTCATGGAGAGCAAAGCTGTGTGTCCTAGGAGAGACTGATGGCTTTCATTCCTGCAGCAAAGGGGACAATCTACCAGAGAATGAAAAAAATAGCAAGTAGAGGCTTTGCTACAGCAACCTTGAGGAAAAATAAATAGATTGTTTCATTTTGCTTGTTTAGAGCAAGTGCTTGATTTTCTCCCCTACCCCCAGGGAGCATTCCTGTCCCTGAAGATGGTTAATCATGACCAAATCTCAATATGCTGTTCAGTCCATACCAGCTCCAGGCTCTGAGCTGGATACAGAAGCTGAAGCCAAGTAGGCTGTTGTTGGCTGCAGGGCTCAGGTGAGTGTAATATGAATGGCTTCAAGGAAACCACGTGTTGTGGTTTGGCCACAGCTGGCAACTAAGCCCCACACAGCCGCTTGCTCACTCCCTCACAGTGGGATGAGGGAAAGAATTGGAAGAGTAAAAGTGAAAAAAATCAATGGCTGAGATAAAGACATTTCAATAGCTAAAGCAAAAGCCATGCACACAAGAAAGCAAAACAAGGAACTCATTCACTCCTTCCCATCAGCAGGCAGATGTTCAGCCATCCCCAGGAAAGCAGGGCTCCATCACGTGTAATGGTTCCTTGGGAAGACAAACAGCATTGCTCTGAACATCCCCCCCTTTCTCCTTCTTTCCCAGCTTTTACTGTTGAGTATGATGTCATAAGGTGTGGAATATCCCTTTGGTCAGGTGGGGTCAGCTGTCCCAGCTGTGTCCCCTCCCAACCTCTTGTGCACCCCCAGCCTCCTTGCTGGTGGGGTGGGGTGAGAGGCAGAAAAGGCCTTGACTCTGTGTGAGCACTGCTTAGAAATAATGAAAACATTCGTGTGTTATCAAAACTGTTTTCATCATAAATCCAAAACATAGCCCCATGCAAGCTACTATGAGGAAAATTAACTCTATCCCAGCCAAAACCAGCACACCATGCCAAAGTCAATAGCTGTCTCTGATCATCTTTTCCCACCCAGGGGTCTTAGAAAAAGCACATTATTCACAAGCAGGGAAGTTTCCCATCCTAGCTTTTGCTGAGACAAATGAAGCAGACTTCGCCCAGAAATGTCATTGTGAAATTCTGCAGACCGAAAGTAGCTTTTGTGAGTGGGTTCTCTTTCCAGCTCCTGAGCAAGTTGTTGAAAACTTAATAGTTGCTGGGTTGAAAAATCTATTTGTCACTAAAGTTTCCATGAGTTCATATTGATATAGTGGAGGGGAACTACACAAAAAAATACTGAAAGCATCCATGTGGCTTTCTTTGTGGAAATTTCAGCTAGGGTAATGACTGAGTAGCTGGTTTTATCAGCAGGAGGCCTTTTGGGAATCTAATGGCATATCGTCTCCTTGTTCCTGGCAGGTGTCCCTGTCTTAAAAAGAAATTAAGTGATAAGAAGTAGAGAGGGAAATAAATCCTTCAAAGCAGAACAACAGGGACTTCAGTGAAGTGAATGTGATCAGCACATGGAATACGATTATCTTCAGACCTATTAGGCTTCATTTTAATAGAGTAAATCTAGAGAGGAGGATGTACAAGAGTAGAGATTCCATCAGGAGACTGAAAAATATAATAGGTATCTTCTCATATGAGACAGTAACTCAGCCCAAGATATACAAAGATAATTTTTTGTTGAGGGAATGTACAGTACACATGGTGCAAGTACAAGGAAATTAAGTCTTAGTTGGGATATTCCTACAAGAACGGGGTTGAATCTGGAGATTGAGTTATATTAGCTCTCACACCTGACATGACTTTCAGTAAAGGTTATTTACAATACAGAGAGAACAGGACCAGGATAGTGTTTTTAAAATGTCTGATATTTGAATTAATCCAGTGGGAAGGGGTTTCTTCTCATAAACTTCAGTTTAGAACTTGATTGTGGTCTCTTGCTGAAAGGTCATTCCAGCTCATATACAGCATCTCCAAAACACCTTCACAATGCAGTTTCTCAGACAACAGGGTTTTGTCAAGCTAAATGGCAACTTAATTATTTGATTTTTTTAATAAATTTGTTATTCTCCAGAACTTGAAACTGAAAGAAAATTGAGATGCCAAATGGGCATGCATTGCTCAAACTTGAGGACTATCTGTTTGCATTGGTACCTGCTGAGAAGCAGATAAAGCTAGTGACCCAAGACTTCACACCACTGCAGAAAGACTCTTTTTAGGACCCAAATTAGCATATTTTAAGCTAATGCAAGCACCTCTGACACCATTACAAGTATAACCTAAGGTGAACATGAGACAGAAAACAAATAATTAATTATTTAAAACAATTTCTACACATTTTTAATTTACTAAGACATCATTATCAGAAAAATAGTATAGAAAAACATTGGGTTTGGCTTTGTCATCCCATTTGACCAAGCTAAGAGCATTTTTTAAAAAAAGGCTATTTTCTCTTTGGTGCATTTTCATTGTATTTTTAAGTAGTCCTGCTTGTATTTTTCCTCTAAAAACAGTATAATACAAACATCATTCATCTGCAATTTACATTAAAAAAAACCCAACAAAAAAAACCCAAAAAAACCCCAGAAGTTTGAAGAGATTTGGGTTTGTATTTAATGGTTATCTTGAGGCCTACCTGTAGCAGTTCCTACCCCAACCCATGCCACCCAGCAACGTTCCCTTTAGATAAGGGTCACCTCTGTACCTGCTATTGGACATAGAAGATCTGTCTCAAGCTGTTGGCTTAGCCAGTGGCTTTGAGATCTTTTCCTTTAATATTCTGGATAAATCACAGCATGTTTTCTAAGTGGATCCTAAAAATCACTTAGAGACTTTGGAAAATGTTATCTTCTATCCCTTCCTCTGCAGCTACAGATGATAATAATTTGTCATGTTGTGGTAGGAATTGTGAGAATTCGAGCACCTGTGTTTCCATGTCATGCAGCTTCTGGTGATAAGTGGCTTTATAAGGGTGTGGATAATTCAATTAAGTCAATTCCATTTTGAGTGTAATGTTACATGCTTCATAAAATCAGACATGCAATGCCAGCATTTAAAAATATATGCTCACTTCAGAAATATATCCAGTGTTATAAGTTGCTTTAAAGCTTGCTCAGAAATTCTGTACACAGGATAGGGAAGGGATCAACATCCTCTGTAACTTCCATCAGGAGGACATATCTCAAAAGAAGCAGAAATATCATTGGCATGGCACCAAAACTCACTCAGAAAAACTTAGTCCTGGCTTAGCAGGCAGGCAGGAAAATATCTGTTTGTTCATTATCAGCCTCCCTTCAAAGCAGACAGAGAAAAAGTTGTAAACTCTCAGTCTTGAGAAGAAGAAGTCACTCCAGTACAAAGTCCTGTCAGTGGAGGCTTGTAAAGCACACATGGAGGAGAGAAACCTGGTGCCATTTGCTGGAGTAGACCTTTGAAATACTGATCTCGGCAAAGGAGGTATATAAAGATGTGAGAGGAATTAAGAACTCCAAATAGATCCAAGCAGGGTCAGTTTGAAAGGTCTGCTCTGTTCTGAGCATGTCTCTGGTGGCACATTGTTAGCACTGCTGTTCAAACTGTGATTGACTGGAAGCAGCAGAAAGGAGTTTTGTTCCATCAAAACCCAAGACCGTGTGGACCCAGAGCAGCTAAAGGGCAATAATGGTTAGAGCCCAGCAACTGTCAGATAGATTGTGCTGTGACTCTTTGGGAATAATTCCAGCCATGTTGGCAAAGGTGTTTGTGATCAACACAGGACAAAGAGAGAGTTGTCACAGTCCCCAGCTGATCAGAAAACATGCAGATCCTGCACCTTAGCTTGCAGCTAAAGTGACACTTGGCTCATCAGGGAGAAAGGACTCGAGAAATACAAGACTGATCACGTTAAAAACCTGTACGGAAATGTCATCATTCATCTGGAACTGTGGCAGGAGTACACAGAAATTATTAACATCAAGGTCAGGCTCAGTCAAGGAAACCAAATGCCATTGTTGCTGTTTAACCTGGCAAACAAGCCCCTGATCTTCATGCTGGAGTCAGATGGCAGCTGCAACAAGCAGAGTAAAACACATCACTGCAATAGCATTTGCAGAAGGTATGATCCTGCTCAATGACTCCTGGGAAGGAAGGACTAGGATCATCTAGGTCATGGAGTCATTCTGTAAACTTACTGACCAGAAGAGCCAGATTAAATGGTGCTATGGGTTTCAGGTCAAACCTGTCTTCCAGTAATACTTAATCAACAACTCTGAGGCCTTGGAGGTGTACACTTGAAAGTCTGTGCTCACTCCAGGTGAGATGGTCTGGTAGTGAAAATGGGTCCTTTTATCAGAACACCAAGGCCAGATCTAGTTGAAACATTAAAGACTTGATTGACCAAAAAGAGATCATGTTAACATGCATTAAAACTTCTGTAGAATTTATTTCTGTTTAAAGTATTCTCTGCACCAAGCCTCACATTTAGCAGAAAAATCAGACATGAAGGAAGCCTATCACTACAGCAAGGATGCCAGCATCCAGAGGGTGTTTGAGGAATGGCTCTTTTCTTCCCTTATCATGCAGCAGTTTGCTAAACACCAGTACTAGGAATGGAGTGTGGAGAGTGATGAGATTCATTAGCTTCATCCCCTTATGTAGGTTTGCTGTCAGCACAGGATCACCCTCTTCAGTAGCATCACAGTCTGCCAGATATCATTGATGGAGGAGTAGAAAGAACTTGAGATACTGTGGTTGGCAGCAAAAAAGAGGAAGAGAGATCTGACATTGAAAGTGAGATATGGAGATATGGGACACAAACTCCTCAGCACTGGAAGTGGATATAACAAAGGGCAACAACCACATATTACAGCTTGGGCAGTTCAGGCTGGACACTGAATTGGACATTTCCATGAGCAGGGAAGGGTAGCAGTGGAATACATTGTTCAGAAAAGTTGTCAGATTTCCATTCTTGACTCACTGCCCAAGACTCAACTAGACAAAACCACATCTGAGATAATCTAGTGTCTATGGTGTTTGTGATAGTTCTACTTCAAACCGGAGGTCAGACTGGAGCCATAGAGAGGCTCCTTCCAACCAAGGAGGAGAGTCTTAAGGCAACAGATGTTTATGAAATTTTATAAATTTCTATGACCATCGGTCCATCTTCACACTCTACAATCATTAAAAAGTTCTCCAAATCTTTTCTCTTGTTTATTACTTATATTTTTGTTTGTAGAGTATACATGGTAAGATATTCTTGGAAAAGTGGTGTTCAGTACCTCAAGATTTGTTGCAAGAAACTCCTGGGAAACCTTGCAAACATTGTTTCCTGACAGCCTGGAGAACAGAACAGAGACATTAACTGATAACTTGCTTCCTGCCACATGCCTCCTGCAGAACCAACAACTTCAGCAATGGAGCCCAGCTCTCACCTCATGAAATCTTACGTGACACTATTACAGTCCACAGAGCTGTTGCTGTGACTATTTTTTATCTCCAGTATACATTAACAGATCTCTTTAGTCATTAATTTTGGGGAAGGCATATTATTCTTCTCTGGAGAAAGGCCAAACGTGTTCTTCAGTTGGTGTGATTTTGGACAAGAAAAATCAGCTGCAAATGTGTTCTTTGTTCTTGCTGGCTGACGTTGTACTTCTGCTGTCTTTCCTTCCACGCAGCTGGTATAGAGGTGTGAGTCTTGTTGGAGAGAATACAGAACACTTCATCTTTGTTTGTATTCCTTTCTCATGACTAACCTGAGGACTTACAAATACAATCAAGTTACCAAGGCCTAATAGGTTATCAACTCAGCTGAGCTGTCCATGCACTTGTTCTTATCCCAGGGCAAATGGCAGGCAATACAAATTATTCCAGGCTCCCTTCATTGACAGCTCTGCACCAAAATAAATGACTTCCTATTTCCCACGGGCTGTAAGCATGCACTGTCACCACACAGCTAAAATGGGCAAGGTTGTAGATAGCTACAGCTCAGCATATTACTTGGTGCTTCATTTGTCAGTGCAGAGAAATGTGAAATTTTAGGGCACATGTCACCTGTCATGTTTTAAAAGTCTGTTTAGGGTGAGATGAATAATACCCAGCAATCACCTATTGCTTCCCATTTTCTATGCAGAGAATCTAGGAAAAAGCTCAAATGTAGCACTGTGGTCAACTATATCTGGTCATCTGACTGGATCCCACTCCCTGTCACTTTTAAAATCATCTTAATTGTGTGTCTGAGATCTAAGCATGGGAAGAAAGGGGAGAAAAAGAGGTAACACATTTACTGTACACTGCCTGTGCTAAGAGTTAACACCCCAGCAAGGACTGGGTAGACGATTTGAATGGTTTCATTATCAAGCTACCATTCCAAGTTTGGTTTATAAATACAGTATATGGTATAATCAATATATAGTTCAAGGTGCTGAGTTGATACTACATGACATTCTGATGAAAAAAAATTTGCACTGTACAGTACCCATAGGACACATCTCACAAATGAAGAACAAGTTGGACGTGTCTGTCAGTACAGAATCACTACTATTTGTAGGATATTTGTAGAGTTTTTCAGAGATTCCTGTTGGTCCTGATGCTGTTGAAGATTTCCTGGGTATAGAAAAATATGCCTGACAATAAAGAAAGATGAAAACAGGACAACAGTCCCCACACTTGTCCTTTTGATGCTTGTTACAGCAGGTCATCTTCCTTTCCACCTCCAGGCCTGCGCTCTACCAGCAAATCTCAGGTGAATTGGCCACGTACTACAGCTCTATCCATCTGAGGTGGGGACATGGAGAAGATATTTTCCTCATTTCCTTCAGCCTTTCACAAAAGTGGATCCCATTAATGCAGCCCAAGCAAAGTAGGACCTTCTCTAGAATGGCATGGAATGCAGGCTGCCTTCCCTGATGGGAATAGACAATATCTGGTCTAGCACCACTGGTTTCCTGACAGGGCTGTAACAAGAGAAAAATTTGCATTATGAAAAGAGAATATCTTTGGGACTTTTCCCTCCATTCTTCTGCTCAAAGGAAGATCATGTTCAATTCAGTTTTCCATTAAGATTTGGTAAGCTTCGGTAAGCTTTTTTGGTAATAAACATTGACAATTAAATTTTAACACCCAAAATATATTGTCTTCTCTCTGGCATCTAGTTGAGGGACCCTCTTACCTAGTCCATCCTCATCTTATTGCCTGATGTCCACAAACCTTAGAAAAAGCTGAGATTCATGCAGGAAGCTGTGACGAGGCCATGTGTGAAGCATGGAGTGCCTGGGGAGCAGGAGACTTAGCTTGCACTGAAGTTTGTGGCAAGTTTTCCTTGTGAGATTTGATTGACCTTAAGCTGAACAGTCTGAATTAGTGACCTGAAATATTTTCTGTAGTTTGTTTCTTAGGGAAGATGTCAGGGAATAAACTATTTCTTGCTTCTGTGACTAGCTCCTACAAGAAGGTGGTGAGGTAATGTAGTGTAGCTGTGAAAAGGGAGGGGCTAATTGAGTAGTCCAATGTCAAAGAGAAAGATAAAATCATCTGCTGTTCTTGTGGGAACAAAACAATTTAGGTTAGCACTCAAGCGTATTTGCAGAGAGCATGTTTGAAATTTGTAAACATAATTATTCCCTGAAGAAAAGCAATTCTAATAGCTCTGTTCCCTATGCAAGGAACCAAAATGCACAGCAGCTACTCAAAACATCCTCAACTCTGAGTCCCTGTGTTCTAACCTATGGAACAAGTGCTTGTAAAGGAACTGCAGACCAAGAATCACTCACTGAGGTGATCTGACAAATATATTCTTTCTCTGGACTGTTGTGCAAAGCAAACATGGTAGGAATATCAGGATAAGCCAAGGTTTATCTAAAACCAGGAGGAAACATTTGCTGAACATCTCTTGAATATTTGTCATTTAAATGACTGAAAATAAAAGGTATACATACTCAGTCTGCTCTGCTGTTTAAAGATTCTTCATATTAACAAATCTACTGTATTTTTTGTATTGCTTAAAAAACTCAATTTGCATTACAGCCAGTCACATTCATAGCTATACCCACCCTGAAATAAAATAGTTCTAACCTTTAGCTTATGCATCGTTCCTGCAGGGGAATACAGGTTTTCTCAATATAGTAGGCTCAACTTGTTCACTATTCCTGAAGCATTTAACAATTTACACTTGTCAACTGTTGACACTGAGGCAGCAAAATGCTACTGCTGTGGGTGGGTGTGGAATTTGAGCCAGCTTTCTCCCACATCCACTTTTTAAAATGATAAACAGGGAGAAAAACAACCCTGACAGTGTTGGAGAACCTACAGATTTGTACAATCACTCCTGCTCATCATGAGTTGGAGCATGTGAGGGGGACCCTTTCTGCAGCTCTGCACCTGGTGAATGAATACTCAGGACTCTGGTCTGTGTTGACATGAGGGCTTTGTTGTGAGCTTTGTTTTTAGATGTCACCACTGCATTATGGAAGAGAATTATGAGTATCCCTACCTTTGAGCACTGACAGAAACACTGGAATTCAATAAACATAAAAGCCTCCAGATTTAAGTACAAGATTTTTGTGCTATAGGCCATTGGCTGCACACATGATCATTAGTTGACCAGGAGCTGTAACTTCTCTTTGATTTGATGTTTTCACATGGCCTCTTGTGTATTTTTGTTATGGGTGAGTAAATGCCTTTGGGTTCTTGGTAGTGCCCAGTACCCTGGCATCACACTCTGCACTAGTGGCATCCCAGACATTGGCAGCCTCATAAATATTACTGTATTCATCCCAGATTTCATGGTGTCCCTGAAGTTTCTTAACCTGTCAGTAGAATGTTCAGTGAGAAGAGTGATGGATTGTGTATGCAAATTACCTTTTAACTAGAGGAAACAAGCAATTTCTGGTAGATTTACATATCTATTTGCAGAACTGTGGTTTTTGCTGCAGCTTTGCTAGTGCTTACATACAGGAACACATCACAGCAGAACTCTTCTCATTTGTTAACTAACAAGAGCAAATAAATTAGATTGAGAAAAGGTCTACAGAAGAGATTACTCTTGATAGAGGCTAATGGCATCCTAAGAAGGTTTGATCAAGAAATTCCTGGAGGTTTAGGGGTTTTTTTTCTGCCTGTAAAAGTATCAGCTTTTTATGAAAACAAGCATAGCATTTCCACAGGGCTGTAATGTCTGGTCAAGGAAGGGTCTAGCTACAGGAGCAATAGTTCACTATTTACTCTGGGACCTTTGTGACTTCAATTCAAATCTTCTCTTGTCATATTTAGACCAGAGACTTGCACTCAGACTCCTGTATCACTGAGGGATTGTGATAGCCTAACTTAGCTGGCAGTCAAACAAGACACAGCCACTCACAGCCCACCCAGGGATTCGGGTAGAGAATTGGAGGGGTAAAGGTCAGGAGACTTGTAGGTTAGGATAAGAACAATTTAATAATTAGAGTAAAATAAAATTAAAATACTAAGAAAAATAAGAGTAATAATGATAACAACTATATATATATATATATATGAGTGATGCACAGTACAATTGCTCACCACCTGCTGAGAACGATCCCAGAGGAGTGAAAAGGAACCCCGAAACCAAAATCATAATCCTGGAAAAGTGAGCCTAAGTGATTCCTGAGAGAATCCCCCACTTTCCAATCAGCCCTGGATAATATACTAAACATGATGTAATAAGATATGGAATATCTTATTGGCATATCCAGCTGCCAATTCTGGGTTTTACTAACTACTGCACTTTTCTTCTCCACTTCCCCCTTCCAGTCCTCTGTTCTTGGAAGCTGCCCAAGCACAGTGTCCTTGTAGTTATCAACATTTCTTCCCATAACAATCCTCACTGAAACCAAAACACAGCACTTTCTAGCTACTAAGAAGAAAATTAACCCTATCCTAGCAAAAGCTAGGACAGGGATGCTGGTGCTGAGTGTAAGATTTAGTCTTTAATCAGTCAGTACCATCTAAAAGCAATTTCATCCAATAATTCTTTTTTCTTCAAACCATTCACTGTCCTCCAGACACCCTCTGCTTTAGCTTTCTGCTTATTGTCAACCACTCAGTTTTCATGTTAGCTGAATAACAATAATAAAACAATTATCAGAAATAAAAGAGCAGCTGTACCATTGCCCAGGAGAGAGCATTGTGTGGGTATGTCTGTGTCTGAACAGGCTTGCAGTAATAGAGAAATGACAGTCACAGTTCTTCTGCCAGTCAGTCACTGTTCTTAGAAACAGAAAGACTCAATGCATAGAAAAACAACATCTTGGTTTCATAAACACATATGCACAATATAAGAAAGTTCTCTGGGAGGAAGCAGAATCAGACTGCCACATGCAGTTACAGATGAACTAGTTATTGTTAGTATAACCACTGTAGGACCTTGTCAGTACCTGAAAAACCCTGGAGGGAAATATGTCAGGAGATGCTGCAATAATACTGCTTGACTAATGGTCAGGTTTGATTACCAGTCACTTTCATCTGTCCAACAAGCCTCAAAATTGCCAGCTCTGTAAATTGTATAACATTCCTGCCTTTGTGAGTGTAAGGAAAACTACAGAAAGTGGGGAGCTGCACCTGCTCACGGCAGTGCTCTGAGGAAGCAGTTACCCTCCACAAAAGCATGTGGGGCAGGAGAAGGATTTGCTACAGCAGAGCAAAACCCCATGCCTGGTGTTGACAGCTTGTGGTCACTGCTTTTTCAAATCCTTCCCCCAGCATAGCTCAGCCCAGGAGTTGCCAGTTACCCTCTAGATGCTACAGCAAGTGTGGAGGGCACTTTAGTCACAACCCTCTGCTGACATCTCTGGGGCCCTTGGACTGCTGTAGTGAAGAGAAGAGTTACACACAGGTGTCTGAACAGTTCTATTTTTTTTGTCTGATGACATCTACAGCAGTGTTACTAAATATAAGAAGGGCTGGAGCATCTCATTTTTAATGAATATTGCAAAACAATCCAAATAAAAAAAAATAATAATCATGAATGGTATTAGCCATTAGCCAAATCCATCTGACAGAGGCCTTATGCAAGAACAGACACAAAACATCACACAAAAAACCTCCTCCCTCTTCAGCAGGCTCCAGTGGCTTGGACGACAAAACAACTGCTTGTTCTTCAATTAAGCTCAGTTCTTAGAAGCCTAAAAGCTCATTACCCAGAAGAGACTATTTACTGTTAATTGCTACAAACTCAGATTTGTAAACATGGCTCTTTACAGTACAAAGATAACTCATCTGGAGTCAACCTCTTCCAAGGAGGACACAGAAACCTACTGCAACCTGTCCAAACAAGCTAATTCTTCAATATCTTACCTTGAATTCTGGCTATAAATTACTTGTGAGCAGACTAGAGAGCATGGGTTACTTCCTGAAGTGTTTTGATAGAAGTATTATATGGAAGGGAGGGAAGGGAAAAGAGCAATAACTGTTGGACTAGGGTAATTTACAAACAGAAACAGGAGAATAAAGTCCCTCATTTAAGGTTATTCGTTCATTTTTGATGAATGTGTTACAATTCCCTTTGTGCTCTCTTTCCCTGAATCGCCCCGAGCAAGTTATGATTGACCTTCTTTGTCTTTTTAAACAAGGCATTGACTTTGTTTCTATTTTTATTGAAATATATAATCCCTTTATGGACTTGGTGACATTAATATCCTCAGGGGACTGTCTCGATTCCAAGTCAATGAGCTGTTTGCTTTCCTTTTCCCATCTATACACAGCAATGGCATTACTCCTGACAATTAATTCAATAATCTACTGGATCGAGGAGCACCTTTCCAAGAATATCATGTGAAGTGTCTTGTGAAAATGCCAGGCTTGATTAGACTTTTAAACTGAGCATTCAGAACTGACAGTAAGATCTGTGGTTTAGCAAGTAAAAACAAATATATAGATTTAATCTGCCTTAATTTAGAGTTGAAAGGTTGAAATGAATCACAGAATCACAGACTGTTAGGGATTGGAAGGGACCTCGAAAGATCATCTAGTCCAACACCCCTGCCAGAGCAGGATCACCTACAGTATGTCACACAGGGTCACATCCAGGCAGGTTTTGAATATCTCCAGAAGGAGACTCCACAACCTCTCTGGGCAGCCTGTCCCAGTGTCCTGTCACTCTTACAGTGAAAAACTTTTCCTTATGTTTACATGGATCCTCCTATGCTCCAGCTTGCACCCATGGCCCCTTTTCCTACCCTGGACATGACTGAGAAGAGCCTGGCTCCATCCTTCTGACATTCGCCCTTTACATATTGATAAACTCTAATAAGGTCACCCCTCAGTCTCCTCTTCTCCAAGCTAAAGAGCCCCAGCTCCCTCAGCCTTTCCTCATAAGGGAGATCCCCCACTCCCTTCATCATTTTGGTGGCTCTGAGCTGGACTCTCTCAAGCAGTTCCCTGTCCTTCTTGAACTGTGGGGCCCAGAACTGGACACAATATTCCAGATGTGGCCTCACCAGGGCAGAGTAAAGGGGAAGAAGAACCTCTCTCCACCTACTGACCACAGCCCTTCTAATGCACCCCAGGATGCCATTGGCCTTCTTGGCCATGAGGGCACAGTGATGGCTCATGGTCATCCTGCTGTCTACCAGGACCCCCAGGTCCATTTCCGCCAAGCTGCTCTCCAACAGGTTTGTCCCCAAGCTGTACTGGTACATGGGGCTGTTCTTACCCAGATGTAACACCCTACACTTGCCCTTCTTGTATTTCCAACTCTCCAGCCTGTCTACACCTCGCTGAATGGCAGCACAGCCCTCTGGTGTGTCAGCCACTCCTCCCAGCTTTGTGACATCAGCAAACTTGCTGACAGTGCACTCTGTTCCCTCATCCGGGTTGCTGATGAATATATTGAATAGTACTTTTCCCAGTACCAACCCCTGAAGGACTCTGCTAGACACAAGCCTCCAACTAGACTCTGCCCCATTGACCACAACTCTCTGACTTCTTTCTTTCAACCAGTTCACAATCCACCTCACTACCCAATCATCCAGACCACACTTCCTCAGTTTAGCTGCAAGGATGCTGTGGAAGACAGTGTCAAATGCTTTGCTGAAATCAAAGTAAACTACATCCAGTGCTCTACCATCATCTATCCACCTGGTTATGTCCTCATAAAAGGCCATCAGGTTGGTTAAACATGTCTTCCCCTTGGTAAAACCAAGTTGACTGAAAAATGAAACTATGAAAGAAACTGGAAAGATATCAGGTGGTTTTTAATCTATAGGATTGGGAAGATTATTTAGTTAAAAAGATTAGTCTACTGGTACACAGCATAATTTAGTGACAAAGGGACAAATCCAAGGTTGGATTTTTATGGTGCTTGGCTTGTAAGGCAATTGAAGGAACATCTGGGGCAGAGCTGCATAGTGACTGCTCCCTGCTTTGCTTCAGTTTCTCAGAGAACTCCTCCCTTGTCATTGGATTCTTTCCTGGTGTTCAGATAAAAACAATCTGACTTTACTCCTGGTGAAGCCAATGCAAAAGGTCTGACCTTCAATACTGCCTCCTTACCTCCTTTAGTTTCTCCTACACCACAAAATTAAAGCATGCCAGGAAAGTTTTGGAAATATAATGGTCTCTCCTGTCAGTGGAGAGTTTGCTGCTGAGCACAGATGAGGCTTGAGGCAACAAGGTCATAGGTCAGGAATTAACATACCAGCATCTGCTCCCAACAGGCTCTTTGGTTGTGGGCCTCTTATTTAATACAATAGATAGGGAGTGTTCTGTGCTAGTTGTTCCCAAGTGCCAGGGAGTGAGTTTAACTTATGGATATAGATGTCTACTTGGACACCATTGTACTGATGCAATGCAGTTTTGAAACCATGACCACAGGTATCTTAAAACAAAAGGTACCAGGTGAGTGGCAGAGAGCTGCTTGCTGACCTGCTATATCAAACTCAAGGAGCCAAGAGCCTTGGTCAGCACTTCTTGGAGGCCACTACATACAATCATTGGTTTAGACTACGCTAATATGTTAGACAAATTGCTTTGGAGCACCTGCACAATTACAGGAACCATGTCTATCCAATTTTTCTCTTTTTCCCAAATTTTCTGTCCAAATAACCTCCATTTTCAATGGGGTGTAATTTGTCTGCCTCGTTTTATTTTGTGCCACTGTCTGTCACCACACTGGGGGAACATCCTCTGTATAAAATCAACAGCAATGGTAAAATCTGACTCTGAGTGGAGCTGCAAAGAAATTGTGATGCCTTGATCTGCTGTTGCACAGGCTACTTTAGTACCTTTAGCTTCTTTTACTTAGCAGAATTTACCTCGAGTTACTTCTTGGCAAAGGAGGACACATTTAGACTCTTTAAAACAGTCTTTCTAAAAATAAATGGACTAAAGCACTCATCATGAGGGTCGTGCAGCTGCTGGGATTTCAGTGAGGAATTTGAAAGTCTGGCTCCACCTCCAGGGTCAAGAGCTTCATGCTGACACAATAGGGAAATGCAATGGTGAGTATCCTGTGGCAGGGACAGGCAGGCAGTGTTCCCAAACACACACTGCTATTTTTAAAGGAGAGTTGTCTTATGAAACATATGACTGAGTGCTGCAGTTTTAAACAGGAAGCATGCATGTGTGTTCTGTTAGCTGGGTAAATAGAAAGATTGCATTAATTATTGTATTTGTCAATGTTTGAAATGGAGACACAGTGGAATGAACACAGTACACCAGACTAGAAAGGGTTGTTGGGACAGAAGAGCAGCATCAAGTCAATGCACAAATATCCTGAAAGATATTTCCATTATAAACTCTAAAAATCTGATCAAATAAGCTTTCTGCCTTCCCTGGCCAGCACACTCTAGAAAGCCATCAGTGACTCACAACTTGTTACATAAAGTCTTTGATAACTCTGTGCTACCCACCAATATGGAAGAATACATTAATTTCAAGCACAAATCAGTGCTGCCAGCTCACACTCTTCACTGTGAGTATTCCACTAGTTCACACTTCACTTATTTCTCCAGCTCCAGCAGTGAAGAAGCCATTGGAAAGGAGTTTAGTGAAGAAAACTCATAGAGTCCTCCGATTTTTTTCTGCCCTGACTGGTTATGGAGAGAGTCCTGAGCATATGATGCAGAGAAACCAGATGATCCCTATAAATATAGAGAAAGGCTTGTAAATAAGCATCTTCAAACCCTTTCTTTCAGAGGACTTCTTAAGAGTTCTAAAAATTTAGCTTTAAAAATATTTTCTGACATGTATACTTACCAGAAACTGCTCCAGAAGCAGATGAGATGAAAATATGCTAAAGCACAGTGCTGGTTTAGATTGGTGTTTCTAACAATAATAGTTCTTGGATAACATTTCATCAGATCTTTGTAATTACAGCCAAGATTAGCTAACTCTAATAATTAAGATTCGGCAGTGGTTTTGGCTTGGGTTTTGGTTTTTGTTTTGTTTTGTTTGGACTTTTTTAGTTGTTGTTTTTTAATTTAAATCTTTCTTCTGAGGCTCTTCAACAGTGAATGCAAACCCTGATTTATGATGCATAATGGAAGAGGGAGGAAAAAACTCAACCTATCTTTTCTTTTTTCGAGTAGATTCTTTACCTGCTGCGTATCCAGTAACCTTCACTGTGACCAGTATTTCAGAAGTGTGATAGTTATATCTAAGCAGAAATCATGGTTCTGTAGCACCAAAGATGGTTCATGCTCCCTCACTTCTCACTTCCATCTTTATGTCAGTTCACTTGCACCCTCGTTGGGCTGTTATAACTTTTTGTGAGCCAAGCTGCAAGCCAGATCCCTAAATCAATTAAGGTGAGAAAATAAAAGCACCAAACACAGCTAAATCCTTTTACTGACTATTTCTACCACTTTGCATTTCAAAAATACCACCTAAAAGCTCCTCAAGTGCACTGTCTTTCAGGAGGATAATATAAATGTCTATTTTGACCATAAAGTCAAAATGTTTTGCAATTTAATCTGGAAAATACTATTGTCACAGTTCAGGCTGATTTGGCTAACATTTTTCAGCTGCATCATCAGTTCAACCTTTGAAGGAAAGGTTGAAAGAGAGCATAAGCTATTTTTCCAGTAAGTGTTAAGCAATCCAAGCTTCATTCATCTTACTACAGAAGTAAACAGCTGCTTATTGGAAAAAAAGGAATTACAGTCCACTGGCAAGCTCACTTCTTACATTTGCTGCATATGTAGGGATATCAAAATCTGATCAGCCTGGTTCATTCAGTTAATATCTCCTGGCTGAAGCAAGAGAGAGGAAAAAATGTCTGTTAATTAATAGCTATATAACAAACTTCCACTTTAACCTACTGGTAGAGTAATGCTTGGCTTAAACATCAAAAGCTTATCAATGTCACTTATAAGTACATAAGTACTTCACAGGGGAGGTTCTAATTACTCAGTTGAATATATGCTTCTCTTCAACCTGTTCCACATTTTGTTCTTGCTGCTATCCAGTGGCACAAAATATTTTTTTTGTTTTATTCATTTATAAAGTCTCTCTCTCTTTCCTCCCACAGATGAGGTTTTGTCCATGATGGGTTTTGTCACCTTAGGGCTTTGGTGCTATGAGTTGTTCAACATGGCTGCTGATTAAGCCACATCTCAAGTAATGAAAAATTGCTCACCACCTTGTAGGGGTTCAGCAGTCTTTGTAAAGAGTTGGTGCTGTTCCAGGTTGTAGTAGACAGCTGTCATACAAGAGCATAAGCTATAAAATGCATTTGTCAGGGAGAAGCAATGACCAACTGCTTGGAGGGAGCCAGGAACTAAGAGTGATAAACCAACTAGCAGGGCTGGGACCTCACTGGCCAAAATTCTGCCTCACAGCACCCCAAAGTGAGGCAAATCCAGAGATGGCATCAAGGTTCAGCCAGAAGTCTAAACCATCAGGCAACTTCATGCTGCTAAGGTAAGTCCAAGGTTAAGTCAGGAAGTCAATGTGCAGCTCAGGACCATGTCTAGCAATAATAACCAGAATCTGACATGGTCCTGTGATTGCTAAGCAGGTCCATGATGACAAGGTAGATCTAAGATCAAGCTGGAAAGTCAGCCTGTGGGTCAGAGTCTAGATCAATGACATCCATGTCCAGACACAGCTGTGACTGAGCTCAAGACAAATATTCTTACAACATAACTCAGGCCAAGGCTGAAGCACCAGGACTGAGCTTAAATGGAGCCCATGAACAGGGACTATGCACAGAGGCCTCAGGAGAGGTTGGTCAGGGTTGATAAAGCTCATTAGTGCTCTCAGGACCCTGGCCACCTCTTTCTGTTCACTGATTATAAAGCGAATAGAGACAACAAGCTCAGACACCTGCAGCTGATCAGATAAATCTGACATCAAACCTAACATCACTGTTTTCCTGAGTCTGCCTTGATTTCTGGTGGAGCATAGTGTAAAATGAAACCCTGCTTCAGAGGAAACTTTTCATCCCAGTTAGAAGCAGGGCACTTTTGAAAACTAGAATGTAAATTATTGAATACCATTTAGTTTCCATCAGAGGAATATGAAGTTCTGTATGAAGAAGAGAGTAACTGCATTAGGTTATGGCCTCTTAAGATCTCTTAAGATCAGCTTTCTCTTGAAGGGCAGGAAGCAACTTGAGGCCTGTGAAGTCCAATTTGATGCTGCTGAAATGCTAGAACTAAAGAGTCAAACAAGAAACTGTCTCCTTATATATGGAGGAGGTATGGCCTTATATATGAAGGTGGTATGAAGCCTTCCAGCACAGTTTGACCTCTTTAATCTGAGATGATTCAGATTTCCTTATTGTGGTGATTCATTCTTACTAAGGATTGCCATCTTTTTCTCCCAATAAACCTTTCTAATCCATGCATTTATCACCTTCAGGCCATGCTACAGTGACTCACTCATTGTTACCTGGACACCAGCTAGTACAGAACATGACTATTTGTATTCCCATGGCTCTGTCAATTCAGTGGTTCTCAAACCAAGGTATGTAAAAGCCCAGGGCAATCTCCTGTGTGCCACTGATCTATGGGACAATCTGCTCAAGAAGTTCAAACAGCTCCATTTCCTCGTTTTCTTCAGGAAATATTTCAACAGTTCAGTCTTGGAAAAGATCTCTTCCATTTTGAAATTCTTCCACACTTTCTTTCATCACCACAAAATAAAATGACTGAGCCAAGAAACATTACAGCCTTAAATGCATTCTGAATCTAAGAAGGAGAAATGCCTGAATATCTGTACAATACTGCTGTTGCCCTTGATCATATATGGAAAGCAAAACCATGTTATTGTGATAGCTGACAGCATCTGTCTCTGAAGCAGATAGATTATGGATACATCTCCTGGGAAATATCTACATTCTGCCATGTGCTGCCAAGGCTGAGATACTCAGTCTAGTCCCAACCAAGCTAATTTTGGACATGGAAACAATATAGTTGTGTTAGAAAGATGTTCCATTCAGATAAATTAGTCTAATTGACCCACCATAGCTCCATTTTGAGAGGGACATGGCCTGTGACAAAATGAGTTTCCATGACTGTCATCCAAAGCTTCCCACAGAAAGCAGAGCACACATTACTTTAGAACACAACAATGGCAGACCCATGGGTAAAACAAACCAGTCTCAGAAGAAGTAAAATATGCCAGATTACCCAGAGATTAGTTGTGGTTTCTTGCTTTATTGCTAGAATCAACCTAGGTTTATGCTGATTATGGCACTGGTGTGAGCCCTGATAGCAATCCACATCTTCTAAGATTAAGATGTTCATGTCCATGAAGATTTTTGTGCAGTCAGACAGATTCCCAAGGTTAGATGGTACTCTTCATATTTAAAAACCATTAATAGCATTTTATTAATTTTCCCCTCTTCTACACATACTCCAATATTCCTTATTAATTCTATATATTTCTGTTTTCTTCATTTTCCCTTCTCTTTCTGGGAGCAGGAAAAGATCTGGAATTTTAGATAGTGATGATGTCATATGACTCCTGAGAAAAAATACACTACTTTTAACTCAATCCTTCTATTTCACCTTAACTGTAGCTATTGAGTTGCAGGTGAGTTGTCTCATGTCCAGGGAGCTCAGAGTAGCATGAGCAGCTCCTGCCTTTAGTGGACTACACAGACACAGAGATGCACAGTAAATGGGGAAATCCATTGCAATTACACAGTGGTGCATTTATGGATAAAAAAACACATGGAAAAATGATTTGAAAGGATGTGGACATAAGGACACAGTTTATGGAGGGAATGTTGCAATCCTAATTTAAACTCTTCTTCTTCTTCTTCTTCTTCTTCTTCTTTTTCTTTTTCTTTTTCTTTTTCTTTTTCTTTTTCTTCTTCTTCTTCTTTTTCTTTTTCTTTTTCTTCTTCTTCTTCTTCTTCTTTTTCTTTTTCTTTTTCTTTTTCTTTTTCTTTTTCTTTTTCTTTTTCTTTTTCTTTTTCTTTTTCTTTTTCTTTTTCTTTTTCTTTTTCTTTTTCTTTTTCTTTTTCTTTTTCTTTTTCTTTTTCTTTTTCTTTTTCTTTTTCTTCTTCTTCTTCTTCTTCTTTTTCTTTTTCTTTTTCTTTTTCTTCTTCATCTTTTTATTTTTCTTTTTCTTCGTCTTTTTCTTTGTCTTTTTCTTAAGTTTTTCTTCTTCTTCATATTTTTCTTTTTCTTCATCTTTTTCTTTTTCTTTTTTTTTTTCTTTTTCTTTTTTTTTTTCTTTTTCTTTTTCTTTTTCTTTTTCTTTTTCTTTTTCTTTTTCTTTTTCTTTTTCTTTTCTTTTTCTTTTTCTTTTTCTTTTTCTTTTTCTTTTTCTTTTTCTTTTTCTTTTTCTTCTTCTTCTTCCTCTTCTTCTTCTTCTTCTTTTTTTCCCTTCTTTCTGGCCCTGTGTTCCTATCAACACTTCACAGCACCTGTTTCTACCCAATTTAAGAATGTTTGCAGGACATCAAAAAACAAAATTCAATTTTAAATGGATAATAGAAAAACAAAATTCCCTATGAAACGAAATCAATGATAACAGCAAATGATGTGTGTTTGGGAGCATTAAAAATATTTCATTATGATTTTTGCTCTCTTTGTTTCATGGGAAAAAAAGTAAAACAAAAAGCTGTTTTGAAAGGGGAAAAAAATTCCTGTTGCTCCTGAAAGACTGACAAGAGACTATTTCTAGGGATGTATTCTATTCTGAGTTTTCAATACAGTGTTTTATCAAACTTGACATATTTCCATGATACATTTTTTTTTTGAGAGGTTGACATTTCCCCAGTGGGAGAACATTCCCTAGGAATGCTTTTGACAGGTTGTTTCAGATGATCTGCAGTTCTTAAAGTAAAGACACAACTTGTGGGATGCTGAAAAGAGCTATAATATTTCCATAGGAGGTTTTGGAAGCAGAGAGATCCCTGCATTTTGTGTTCTGCCTTAATGAATCATATAAACAAATACTAGGGCTTAATGGAGCAGGTGACCTGATGTCTCTTTATCATGAGAACACAGCCCCTGTAGAAAATCCCTAATGTGAGACATGTCTTGACTCTTAATAAGCATTCCCCTACTAATCTCTTAAGTCCCCAGATTTAAATAGCAGCTCAGAAGCTCAGCAGACTGAACTTACTATTAGTGAAAAGTACACTTCCTGAAAGGCATTTATTTCTTGAAAACAAATGAGCAGGATTTGGATTCAGCTTTTAAGCAAGGATTCCCACTGAGACTGATGACAATTAATACCTTTTACATGTAACAATGGCAAGATCTGGCTCAGTAGTTAGACCATTTTAAAACTGAAGCTATATTCTCACTGGAACTAGCATGAAACCAGAGTAATTTCAGCAACACTGACTTGTTCTAGCAATAGTACACAATCTCTTCTTCAGGTGATGTTCTTACAAAAGTCTGTATTTTTTCATTATTTAAAAAAAAACCCCAAAATTATGTGCACTTTTTTTGTTCTCTACAAAATGACTGCTTGTTTGTACTCCTGCTTGTACCCACAACCTGTCTTTAGACATTGAGCTTTTCACTTTAATGCATGAACCTGGAAATCATCATGTCCTCAATTCTGAGACCAGTAGAATTATTGATCTTAGACCTTGAACTATCAGAGAAGGACAGGAGAGATTGTTAGCCAGTGGACTACAAATGTGCATGGCAAATAATAATAATAATAAAAAAGTGGTTATTTGCTATTTCCATTTCACAATAGTATTCTCTGAATTTACAATGGACTCTATTGCAAACACCGTGGTGTCTGAAAGATTTGGAGCCCGTAAAAGGTGGTCAGAGAATGGTTGTTTATTGTTTCTTTCAATTCAAGAACTAAGAGTTGCAAAAAAAACCCGCCAAGGGTCAGTTTCAAAACCAATGGTAGAAAATGATTCTTCATCCTGCATGAACTGCGAAACTTCTTGATGCAGCTTGTTGTGAAAAGTAGGAGTTTACATGGGTGCAAATAACGGGCATATACAGAAATAAATATGGAATATAGAATGTATGTGAAATAGACAAATTGACAGAAAAGCTATTTTTAAAAGTAGTTTTTAAATGCAAAGACATACCACGTGGCCTAGGAAATTACCGGGACAGAAATTGCTAAAGGCTGGGTAAATCATAGAATCATAGGATGGACTGGGTTGGAAGGAACCTTAAAGCTCATCCAGTTCCAACCCCCCTGCCATCAGCAGGGACACCTTCCACTAGACCAGGTTGCTCAAAGCCTCATCCAACCTGGCCGAGAACACTTCCAGGGAGGAGCAGCCACAGCTTCTCTGGCCAACCTGGGCCAGTGTCTCACCACCCTTACACCAAAGGATTTCTTCCTAATATCTCATCTAAATCTTCCCTTTTCCAGTTTATAACCATAACCCCTTATTCTGTCACTCTCTGCTCTTGAAAAAAAGTCCCTCCACAGGTTTCCTGTAGCCTCTTCAGGTACTGGAAGGCCACTACAAGGTCTCCCCAGAGCCTTGTCTTCTCCAGGCTGAACAGCCCCAACTCTCTTAGCCTGTCCTCATAGGAAAATACTCTTGGAAAGTAATATCTGCCTGTCCCATTTCGATGGCAGTCATACAGTCGTAGCCCATGAAATGGAGCTAGACAGTCCTTTGTGACTAGGCACAGCCATCCCTATGGTGTTACACAGCCTAGGGTGCTTTGACAACATTGTGATTTCAAGGAGGTTGCTTCTTCTTT
Source organism: Caprimulgus europaeus (assembly GCA_907165065.1). The sequence continues at coordinate 55,397,286 of OU015530.1, read as the reverse complement.
AACCTGGAGGTCACTGAGGTACTCACACAGACCTGTCAGTGACATCTGCACTTTCTGTTCATTGCAGTTGATTTTTTCATAATCATTTATGCCTTCTTGCAGTTGAGGAGGCAGGTACATAGTTTTAGATGTCACTTCTGGAAAGAGAGAGTGTGTTTACTTGTGGAGGTTTGTGAAACTGAGGTGAGTGGAGCAGATGTATTTGAAGGATGAATCTGAGATACAAATGTTTACTCAATTCATTTATCTTTATCCATTTTCTATTTCTATGTTTCCTCAAGCTCTTGGAAAGTTTATCAACATGTTTGTCATTGAAATTTCCATTTATTTAAAACACCACTGCCTGTTGCTACATGAAATTAATCCAAAGACTGCAGACCTATTCACCTGACTGCAGAGCTATTAATAACATTCTTTGCATGCTTCAGTAATCACAGACAAGCCATACATCTAATAAGTGCTTTTGAACTACTGTCAAACTCCTTTTTAAACCTCATTAAGATGGGATTACTTGGTTATATTAATCCCAGTGGTTTTATGCCCATGGTCTTGATTCATACTGGTTATTGTAACATATTGTCCATGAGAAAGCAGGAAATGGCAAATTCAAAGCTGAGGCTGAAAGAAAAACAAGGAGCTGCCCCCATGGCACTCTTGGTTTTTAGTACTGTCCACAGGACATATGAAGTTAGGAGCCAGTATCCCATGCCTTCAGCTTTAAATTATTAGGCAGTTGAGACACATAAAGAGTTGTCTTTAGCTCACTTCCAGTAAACTCAGTAATCAGTGCACCCACCATGCATTGAAGGGGAGCTTTCTGCCTGTCATCCAAGTACAGAAATATTTCTTGCTACAAACACCACATGCTCCATGCTTTGCATACTGATGCTGCATTTTATGGTAACCACAAAAAACATTCTGGGTCTTTCCAACTTTACAGGTAGGGAAAACAAAGAAGAGAAGACTTGACTTGAAACACAACATGTCAGCAGTGGAACACGTGAGATTTGCCTTCCTGGCTCCCAAGCCAGTAGACCAAGGTGGTCTTTCCTCCATTTTATGCATTTTATGTTTTGGAGTGTGTTGGGGTTTTTGTTGTTGTTGTTGTTGTTGTTGTTGTTTGTTGGGGTTTTTTTCCTGAAACCAAGAATCAAGATACCTGATACTTGGTTAGTGTCTGTATATTGTGTGAACTACATGTCCTGGAAAGCCTCATAGTATAAGTCTTGTTGTATGGAATGAGAGAGGTTAGAGTCGGAAAATCAATGGGCCTCGTACAAAGAAAGGCTAGTGTAGTGTCTGAGTGCAGAGTACTGTATCCTAATGCTTGGCAACTGTGAAATAACCTACCATTTCCATTCCGAGTCACCCACCATAGGCTTAGCACGGTGAATCTCCTTTACTGAACAGAGGAAGGAGAAACAGTCACTCCCAAATATTGTTCTGAGTCCCCTTTGATATTGCTGAGGGACATGTCATCAAAAAGGAGCCCTTCTTGAAGACAGCACCACGGGGGAGAGGTACTGCTGAGATGGCTTATCTGCTGCACTTGCCACCCCAGTGACAGATTCAGAAAAGGCAGATGTCAGATGTTTTTAAGGTTGTCTTTTCATGTTTTAAGCTTTATTTCTGTAACCTAGAGGCTTATTCTGTAAAGGACTTCCCCACTGGGCTCACTAAACTAAAGCTTGCTGTCTTTGTTTTAAACCTGATTGCTGCTTAAAGTAGATGAATGTGATTCCTCTGGATAGAGAGGCTGAGATCAGTTGTTTTTTGTTTGAGTTTTTTTTGTGTTTCCCTCTGCTGCAGAAGTTATTTAGATGGTAGGTATGGTACCATGCCAGGAAAGTGGATAAATCCTCTAAAGCAGACAGCGCTCTGTGGAGAGTCACTCAGCTGGGGGAAACTCTCTGCACCATAAATGCCTTTTCCTTTCTTTCAATAAAAGTATTTTTGTCTGTGTTTCATGCTGTGGCCCTGTGAGCTCTGTTTATTTTCTCCATGATTTTATTTGTGAGCCAGATCAGGCTATCAACTCTCTTAGCTTTCTCCCGATTCCATTTGGTTGATGCCACCTTTGGCAGGGAGGTATGTGGAAAGCAAGTCCAGGTATTTGAGGTTCCGGGATGTGAAGCACGTCTATGCAACATCTGGCTCCTGGTGTAAATCACATAGGGAGAGTATAATCTGACAGTGACCACAGTCTACTGATGATAATCAAACTTCACCTTTTTCCCCCTCAGGAGTTCTAGAAAGATTTTTCCCAGAGGAAAAATGCTGCCTCTGTACATAAATGAAATGGCAATGACATATGGAATCATAGGAAAACTTGGGTTGGAAGAAACCTTTGGAGATGTGTATTCTAACTGCTGTTCAAAGCAAGGACTTCTCCAGTGAGGTTCAGAAATTCCCCAAGCTTAATTTTTAAATAGATTAGTTCCCTGCAGCACTGATAGGAACTCTTTGAACCTCTTTTCCTTAAATAATGTAGAATACACAGGAGTTCTTTCCAATCTGGATCATAAGAGGTGTACTAGCACAGTATGAGACAATGTTGCTTTCATTCATAACTGCTGCTTGCTTTCTGCCTCTGTATAGGGAAATTTCTAGATTTGTAATTTTTATGTAATATTTTGATGTTCAGTAGGTTACTGCAAAACTTAGAATTCTAAATTTTCACTCAAGCCTTCATTCACATCATTCAATGACATGATTTTGCAGTCCAGCTGCATTTTATCATCATACCTATCACTGATCCACAGGCTGGAATGCAGGAACCACTGTTTTCAGGACACATTTGTATGTTTCACCAGCACCCTGAATTTTTTCATGGGGATTGAAAGAAAGATCTGTGGAGTCTCTCTGCCATTCAGCCAGTATTACTGACAGCAGCAGAAACTTGGGGAATATTATTCTGTCCATCCTTACATGCTTCACCCAGCTGTTTCAAAAATTTTAAATGAGAATAAATAAAGCCTTTGTTAAGTCTGTCAAACACCTTCTGTATCTATTCTTGTAGTCAAAGAGTCACTGAACCATTTTATGCATAAAATTTCAGCCTTTCACAGACTAGAACTTGGTTTTGGTTTGTTTGGGTTTTTTTGTTGTTTTTTTTTTTCCTGGAAAGCACAAGATTCAGTCAATTGCTCTCATCAGCTTATCTGGAAAAAGAGTGTCTTGCTTGCTTTCCACCTAAAAAAGGAAGGCAAATAGGAAAGAAATTACACACCCTTAAGCATTCCAATTGCAGATGCCTTTAGCTCAATCTCTTTACTTCTGTTTTCGTTGAAGTGTAAATTGCATTAACCCTAATAATAATCTTTCCCATTCCTTTTCATATTTCAGTGTGTAATGCAGCATTTATTGGCAAACAGCCAATACCCAGGGAACTCAATTTCTGAGCAAAAATACATTCTTTGTTACCAATTCTCTGATAAATAAGCATGAAATGATACATCCCTTTATCTGCTATCATAACTCATTCTTTCATATCATTGTAGTTGAATTAGCTACTTTCACCAATACTTCAGCATGACTTTAAATTAAAACCTTTCTTTCATGACAGTTTTGCCATTAGAGCTGGTTCTTCACCTTCACATTTTCCAGTTGTGTTTCTAACCCTATTTTCAGGCACCTTGTGAAAGAACTGCTTTTTGTTAGTACTTACCAATATATCTGCTCCTTTAGCTCCTGTGATAGAGGTCTGGGATGTGATACTGAAAGCCCAGAGATCCAAATCTGAGCCCACTGGTAACTTTACAGAGGATAGATGAGAGGATCAGGGAAGGTAAAAGTGGTTGTGGAGGGAGTGATCACCATTTTCTCATGTTCCACAGCTTTTCAGCTTGAGAACTGCAGAGCCCAGATGTGCTAGAGGAAGACGGGGCTTGGATGGCTCAGTTTCTCCCTCCAAATTATCTAGAATAAAAACATTACTGTGCAAAGGATAGTTTTCAGTGGAGATAGCAGCTGAGATCCAGCTGGCTGGATTAGAGAATTAGGAGAATAGGTAGATGAAAAGATGGTTAAGAAATGCAGAGTGGTGAGCAACCAGCATAGAAATCTTTTCTCTGTCTTAAAGAGCTGGAAGGAAAGTTCTGTAAGTGATTCAATAGCTTCATCTCTGCTAAAATAAATAAAATGCTGGAGTTTTACAGGAATGCCTTTACATTTTGATGAAATGGTAATTTACCGGCTGTCCACCCACTTTGTCATTTTTCCTGCAGTGTCCATGGAAACATCAGGGTAGAGCTAGTAACAAAATATGTGGACCCTAAAAGCCAAATCTTTTTTATTGATGATGTGCACACCCTTATCCTTTGGAGGACTCTGGAGGATCCATTGCTAACTTCAGCTGACCCTTCAGATAGGAGGTTTCAATATTGACATATGATATTTAGCCTGGCAAAGGTTAAAGCATCCTAATTCAAGGTAGCATCTAAGTAAGGCCATTATTTATTTTTTTTTGTAAAGTAGTTGTGAACTGCCTAAAATGACTCTTTTAGTGAAAATGGAGACTAAAGACATCTGATGCTAAGAAATCCTGTGGAAAGGGATTATGACTGATCATCAGAAGGGCTAAAGGAAATGAACACAAGCAATCTTGGCTGAGCCACAGTAAGCCCGCCAGCATGTATTTTAATTAGATACTGACTGAGCTCATGAAGCATTACTCTGTAAAATTTCATACCCGAAGCTATCAAATTTGAAATGGCTGTAGCTGATTGCTGAAATATTTAGGAGCAAATTAACATGAATGACTAAAAGGTCTTACAGCTCTCCTGCCTGTAGGAGCTCTCATAAAATAAGGCAACACATGCAGCTTTGATTCAGATTCTGGGAGACAGATGTTCATCATAGCGAAGTATTGCCAAAGGTGGCACTAATTAATTGCTGTGAACAAGATGGGCGTCAGAAACCAAATACTCTCATGCCTAAAGATGATGCTTCTCAGTAAGGATTTAAGCCTGTTGAACCAGATCTTCAGTCACTGTGAACTGTCATAATACTGTGGCAATGAGAACAGCTAAGTATATGGCAAGTAATAAAACTTGCAGTGTGATTTCTTCTCTCATGAAGGATTGGATGGGATTAATCTAATCTAACTTCAGTTAGCTACAGTGCAGCTGTTCCCATCTGAACTCCCTGCTCTCAGCTCCTTTCATAGTCAAGGGAAGAAGCAGACAGAACTGGGATGTGAATCAACAGACTGACAGTTGACATTGAGTTTAGGGTGTTGTAAAGTGAAGCTGGACTTCTCTGTATTGATTAGATGTCCATTGACTATAAAGGGAGAGCAGAGAAACCAGATCATCTGTAGGTACATTAGCAATAACGACTTTTATTCAGCCCAGTCCTATCTATGATAAGCAGTTTATCGAGCCAGAAAATTTCCTTGGAACCAATGTCTCATTTCCTATGTTCTTTTTTAAAAGTTCAGTGTCTTGTCTTGGATGTGTTCTGAATGTCTTATGTAGAGACTGGAATGTTAACAGGAACCTCTGCTTAGTATGCAGTCTGTCTGCTTGCATTTATTTCTATTTATCAGCATAATTTCTAGACCTATTGTTTACCCAACGGAGTATTGTACTGTTGCTGACTGTAGTAACTAACAAAACTGAGATGACTGAAGGGCAAGAAGTAAATTTAGAATAAACATTATGTACAAGTTCTTTGGTTTTCTTTCCTAACAGAAAATAAGTCATTTGTTTGACTATCAGTTTCTTGGCAGAAAGTTTTGCAAGCAATGTATATACTAATGCAAATGTTGCACAAGCAAATGCTATGGTGACATTCAGTAACTTCAGGATAAGTTTTACAATTATATATCCAGTCTGAGAGTCCTAACTCTCAGAGATACCTAATTCTAATTTATTTTGCATGGATATTTAGCTCACTGAAGTAAAGCTAGTCCTTAGACACAAATGTATATGCTTACATGCCCGGTATGGCTTCTAGTGGCTCACTTTAGGCACCCAGAATGGAAAAAATACAGCAAGCACAATTCAAAGTATAAGGCAGTTCATCTTGGGAAAAGTGTGATGCTTTTCTTTGAGGATGAAACAACACTATTAGGCTACAGAGATGAAAAGAGATAAGTTATGTTGACAGCTGAATTCTAGGCAAATGTATGTAGAAAAACCCCGTTTTATGCATCCTTCCATTCTCTAAGCCTGGTTCTCCTGTGTGTACCTTCAGTATTACTTCACCTGGCTACAAAATGTAATATGGGAGTATTATTGCTGTGACTAACAAACAAATATTTGTAAAACTGCTTCTGATTCATTTACTTTCCAACTGCTGAGTCAAATTTCAGAGGCTCCTCTACTAAATCTGACAGTGCCAGGCAACTATGTGAAGAAATATGAACATTTTTTGCTTGTTTGTGTGCTGTGCTGTGAGCTCCTGGAGAGCTTGCAAACAGTTCTTGGGGAAAAAGAAAAAAATAAGTGATTTTCTAATATTTAATTACAGAAGCTAAATAGTGGTGTTGTCAGATGATGGCAAGAAATAAAACAAACATTGCATTGGCAAAATGTATTTCTAAGAAAATTCCTGACATGCTGAGTGTGGTGCTGTGATAACCCACCACAAGGAAATCCTAAATTGCCTCGTGAGTTCTGGGGCCAGAAATTGCTGACAACTCAGCTACTGAAATAATTGAGACCTCAAAGAATTCAGAGCAGCCTGCTCAAAGGAAGGATCCCCTCAGAACTTCATCTGGTGAAACTGCACTTCAGCAAGGAAGCTTTCAAAGGCAACGATGAAGCTTGTCAGAAGTGACAGACTGAAATGGAGGGAAATCAGGGATGACCTAATTGAATTACCATGTTCTGGCAGCAGTCACCTGCCATGTGCTTACACTCAAGCCACAGCAAACAGAGGTAAAGCACCTTAACTTTTCTGCTTCCCTGAGATTTGTGATGGGCTGGGAATAGGCCAACTGTGAAAACTTGGTTCAGCTGACATGCAGTGTGGGATTCAGGACACACTGTATTTAGATGTCTCCATGTGAGCTAGGTGCTTCACTCTAGTTAAAGGAGCTCTACTCCATACAGCCAGTGGAATATAGAGAGTGAGCCCCAAAGATTATATAGACAGAAAAATATATTTATGATAAAAGAGTGAGAGAGAGAGGCTAAATCAGACATTCCTTTCTACTATGTGAAAATCCAAGATTTCCTTCCACAGAAGAAACTTAAAAGTTATTTGAAAATAACCAAATTGTACCCAGGATTCACCAAAATGTTAGATCTACTTAGACAGTACCAGTGTGGCTGAACTTCTGAAGCTGAGTTAGGCAATTTCTCTCATGACATATTTTCCTCCTTCCTCATTTGTAAATGGAAATATTTCTTGATAATAAATAAATTTAACCATATTTTGAAGTCCCACTGAAGTAATTGCAACCATGGCAGAGGTTTGTAGAGGCTTCAGTGCTTAGATAAGTATGGCTATGCCAAAGAAAGGACAACTAATGATTTCCTGAATTGGGATCTGTATCTGTGTCATCATTTGTGTAATCAGTAGCTCCTCCTCCTCCTCCACATGATACATGCAAAAAGGAGTATCTTATCCTTCCAGTGAGGCACAGGAATAATTTCTTGGATAACCAAAGAAACCATGGGAGGAAGACACCTTGAGACATGAAATACAAAGATAGTTGTATCAATAAGTACATGCCACAGATCTCTGGGGGATGGAAGTATCACTCCATGTTTGCCCTGTCCTTGTAATATCATCCCTCTGTAGTAGACACTGGTCTGACTCTTTTTTAGCCTCTTCCTGTCAAGTCCACCTACTCTCCAATCATATATGATCAGCTGGGAGTGCATTGACTTAGGTACTTTTTAACCTAGAGAAAGGTGGAGGAAAAAGTGTTGTCTTGCAGTCAGCACCCCCAGATTTTTGCATGAGATGTCTGCTAGGCACTGATGTCTACAGTCCCTTCCATAGGACAAGGACAGAACAGCATTAGTAACAGTGATGATTTGATGACAATTGTGGCCTGTGATAGGATATTCTCCCTCCCCTTGCCCCAGGGTGGGATACCTGAGCTTAAAACCTTGCTCGGATGTATTGCTTTTGTTTTCCCTCCTGGTGGGTCTTGGGCTGAGAGGAGGCTCCATACCTGCTCAGCTGGACAGGAAATTTGTCTCTGAAACTGCTTAGCTGGAGAATTTCAGGATCCCCTCACAGCAACTGTGTCCAGGCTGATAGTTGTTCTTCACAGCCTGCCTGTCAGCTGGAGCAAGACACTTGAAAGTCTGAGTGCAAGGCACCCATACTGATGTCCCCTGATGTGGCAGCTTTGCTTTCCACCAGCTGGCTAGGGATGCAGGAGCACCCATCAGTTCCTGCAGCCACCAGAACAATTCACCCAGCTCGTATGGGCTTGGTGTGAGCTTAGGTTTGTGGGGCTCTTGGGAAGCGATAAGCTGATTGCATTGCCTTGGTAATAGGATGTGCAAACACTAAGCTGTGGATACTGTCACAAGGAAAAGCCCTGTGTCATTCCATGGGAATACAGTGTCCACATGAGTTCCATGGCAAAAAAAGACAGAGAATTTATTTTATGCCTAAGGGGTGATGTTTCCAACTTATTTTCCTCTTCTCCCCTGATCCCAAGATTTATACTACACCCCAGAGGCTTCACTGTTAGGAAGCATTTCAAACAATGGAACTTTATTTAAATATAGTTTTCTCCTCCATTCTAGTTACACTCCTCATTCAAGTGTAATTACAAGTACTAGCTTACTGAAGAGGAAGAAACTACATGCCTTTACTTTGTCAGAGTGATTTCTGTTATCCGGAGCTGTGCTCGTTACCAAAGCTGAACCACCATTATTTCAGGAAACCATTACATTCATTATTAATAAGAACCCTCCAGCTGACTTTCCTCCCTTGCACACATTATTCTAGTTTCAAATGTCATCATGACTTTTACTCACTCAGCAGAAACAAGGAGGACTCCTCCCATTCCCTTTCTCAGCCTGACCTTTTTCAGATGTCATATACCTAGATCAATTCACCTGCCCCTTTGAAACAGAGCTGAAACTGATACAGTCAAAGGGGACAAGGCAATACAACATTTTCAGAGGTTTGTAGCTGTTCTGAGCTGTCACAACATCTCTGGAAGGAGTTTAATTTTATTAGCTTAGGGGATGAATAAAACATCCAATACATACTTAAAACTGGATCCACTCAGATCCTGCACAAGACATCTAAAATCTATGTGAGGTCCCAAATGGGAACCCAGTCTGTTCACCTTCCCCAAAAGCCTGCATCATTTGATTGCTGCCAATAGGAGTAAAACCTGCATCTTGCACTGAGTATAGAGAGAGCCTAGGCAGAAGTTGAGACTAGGGTCAGAAATAAAACCCAGGCTGTTTGGATGTTTTGACCCACTGAAGGTCTAACAAAAAGTGCAAGCACCACTGCATCCAACTATATGTGATTGCCACATATTAATCTCTTTCTGTACCCAGAGGTTTTTCAGTCCAGGTTCAATTTCAAGAGGAGATACAGAGTGTGCTCATTAGAGGTACTCACAGGGCAGATGCAGCAGGTGAAGCTCAGCCCAAATAAACTGACCTATTGCTTAAGACTCATGGTGTCCAACTTTGCAGATGAGCAGTCCAATCCTGCCATCCCTGGCATCGCTCTGCTGGTAACACATCCACAGAAGAGGACTCTGGATCTTACCTGGAGGGACATATTTGATATTTTCTGTTGGTTCCCTTTACTCTAAGTGAAAGACATCTCATCACTCTGGGAGGTCATCCAATATCCAATATCCAATAAACAAAGTTGGGACCTGATTCAATCTGATTCTACCCTTTAGCTACTTATGTGATGTTTGTAGTTATTATTAAAACTGTTTATCAAGTTACCTAGTTGTACTTTAGAAAATCCTTGGGGTTCTAGACATGGCAAGGACCTTACTGTGTTAGATGTTATACACCAAGAATTGGCCATGTGCTTCTTCCAGTGATGATGCTTCCTGTACAGTTTCACTACTGAGAGCAGTGGGAATACTTGCAGGCTCCTTTTAGGAGCTTTAAGAGGGGGAAAATACAACAACAACAACAATAAAACGACAAAAAAACCCACCACCAAACAAGCAAGAGGGAGTCATCCTTGTATGAGCATGGTTGCAAGCAATATCTGAAAGTCATTTGGGCAAGAACTGAACAACTGGATCCATGCCATGATTCCATATGGAGTCTCACTCCATCCAACTGATCAGAATTGTTACATTCTTCTCCTGCATTCCTGAATCTCTACGTCTTGATCTCACGGGTCTTATTGTGTTTCCTCCAAGAACAAGGTTCATGTTTCATATGCTATATCCACATGCACGATGGTGTGCGTATATCTGTGTCTGTACATGTCTCTCTGTTTCCCTTTTAACTCTTTGACCAATTTCACCCATAAAGTCAGACAGTATGATGAATGATCCTACAAGTTTTAGTAAAAGGAGATGACTGGGAGAAGAGTCCCCAGGCATACCATGACTGAAGGAAAAGCTGCAACATGAGCTCAAGCCCTTAAAGAGCACAAGGTGATCTGATGGGGAGTGACCTTATAAGCAACCCCATTAACAATAACCTTTGGTTGGACTTTGCCATCAACTATAGGGGAAAAGCCCTGGAAGCGAGGCTGAGGGAATGATTTGTACAATCTTTAGATAGTCACAATTTGAGGTTGTTTTATTCTGTTTCAATACAGCTTTTAACATTACAAGGCTCTGGTTCTGGACAGAGCAATAAACACAGATAAATCGTAACAGAAAGCCATGGAGCAGTGTGCTGGAAAACCTTTCTGGTTTCTGGGCAGCTGACCTATGTCTGTGCACATGCAGCTTCAGGCTTCCTTTACCAATTCTGATGAGTTCATGTAACCTTGTTGCGTGAGTTTCCAGTCCTGGAGGTGGATGTTTAAATGCAGGAAAAAATTGTGCTGGATTTATTCCTCCTTTTGCATTTTCATGAAAACATTCATATTAATTGGAAGCATGCAACTTTGAGTTATGGTTTTGTTTTCTTTTAATAATGAAAGGAAACAAATGTTGGTGTGCAACTGACAGGAGAGGAAAAACTAGGCAAGCTGAAATATTTAAATGCATTCAAACTGTTGAATAACAGGAGGGGAAAAAAAAAAAAGAAATGTTGCTTTGTGAAAACTTTTGCCAGTGTTTTAGGAGGAACCCAGGTCCACTAGTGCCCATCTCCTTGCTCATGCTGTATTAAGTGGGGTTCCAGTGGGGTTCCTGCACGTGATTAGGGATGTAAGCCTCCTTGTAGGTGTTTAGAGAGAGAAGCTGTTCTTTTATGCTTTCTGAGCAAACAATAAAAGGCAAAATAATTCTGCAAGGTACCAAAGAAAGATGGTCAGGTACTTCTGCTTGCAAGCAAGATTTGCTAAGCTGTTGCAAACCCTCAGAATTTGTTGGGACTCTTACCTCTGTGCCACCATGACCTTTGTATCAATCAATTTTGATTTTTAAAAATGCAAGGAAGGTGGTGGAAAGGCAGTGTCTCATGGAGGAAAAGGCATCATCTCCCTGAAAGGAGATCATTGGCAACAGGTCACTAGGGAAGGCTTTGCCTGTCAGAGGTGACAGGCAGTGTATGACACTGCTCCCGGTGGAAATCCAGCATCTGGGCTGGGAAGGAGCAGGTCATGTCTGCTCCTGCTCCAGACTTGTGTGCCTCAGGACACGGCTGGGCTTTTGGGGACAGTCACAGCTGCAGCTGTGGGCAGGTACCGGCTGCGATTCACAGCACAGATGGCTGCTCTCTGGGAAGATGAGATGGTGCAGAGGAGGAAAAAAAAAAACAATCTTATTAGGCTCATTGCTGGCACTGAGAAGACTAGGGCTTGGCCTGATGCCCACAGTCTAACAATACCACAAATGAGTCCATTGTATGGAGAGGCCTAGCTGAATGCAGAAGACAGGGAGTAATTAGTCTCTATTACACCCAGGAGTTTATGGACCCCAATAGGGATGAGTGTCCAAATCTGTAAGACTCCAATTCCCTTAGTACCAACAGCCACCCAGGGGCAATGGAGCAGAGGGAGAGAAGCCCCTTGGGCAAGTGTGTCAGTGTGTGTATGACATGAAGATATGGGGTGACCTTGTTTAGCCTTTGCTTGCATAGGGGTCCAGTCTGGCAAGTATCCATAGATGAGAAGAGCAGGACAAATGTCTTTTGTTTCAGAGATCAGCCACACAACAGCCACACAAGCTGCTTTTGGGTGCACATTCCCAGCTGAGACATACTGGTGGTGAGTCTTACAAAGTTTGGTGCTAGGGAAGAAAAGGCTTCCCATTGCAGCTGGGGAATAGCAAGGGGGATGCTCCACAAGCTTGGGCATTTGGGGGAAGGTGTGCTGATGAATTTGATGACCGACAAGCTGAAACTCTTTTGGCCCTGGGGTACCCAGAAAGCCTGGAGACTTGCTCCTCATTATCTTGGAGGTAGAGATCCTCATTGCACCTGGTAACACAGCATCTAGGTCTGGGGGATACCCCCTTACTCCCAGAAGACTGGCAGGTGGTTCACCTGGTACATAGTGTCAGGGAGGATTTCCTCTTCCTTCCCAAGGCTTGTAGAGGGTCCACAGTGCAATTCATTCCTGGGCAGTGAGGGAAATCCATTGTTCTTGGAAGTTTATGGGCAAGGGAGTTAACATTGCACCTGGTGGGAGAAGGTAGCGGTGAAGGGATTCTTATTGCTCCTGAAGGACTGTGGAAGTGTCTGCATTGCACCTAACTTTGGAAAGGGGTACCCATTGCACCTAGATCCTGGGCAAGGGGAATCTTCTTGTTCCTGGAAACTTTGAGGCGGAGGAATCCTCAATATATGGGAAGGGTGGTGGAGGATCCCCATTTCTTCTAAAGGCTTGTGTGGAAGGTGTCCCCATTGCTCCCAGCGCTTGGGGAAAGCAATTTCGACTGCACTTAGTGCTTGGGGAGGGGGGTTACCCCATTGCTTCTGGAGGGCTGTGGGCAGAGAAGTCCCTATTGCTGCCAGTGCCTGGCAGAGGGGGAATCACTTTCGCATTCAGTGGAGGAGGAGAGGGTCTCGCTCTCTTGGGGCTCACTCAGCCGCCTCCATCCCCGAGGCGTCCCGGGCGGAGGGCGGGCTTGGCTCCCCCGCCCGGCTCCCTCCCTCCCTCCCTCCCGGGGGTTTGCCCTGGGACGCGCCGGCGGCGTTGGGGCTGGATCCTCGGCGGCGGGCAGGGGTCAAGGGAGATGCCAGCGCCGGGGCAGCGCCGAGGCTCCGGCTGAGCGGGCAGCACCAGCCCCGGGGAGACCCCTCGCCCCAGCCCCGCCGGCCCCATGGCGGGGCGGGCGCCGCAGCGCAGCCTCCCGGCAGCGGCGGCCGCCGCGCTCCTGCTCCTGCCCGTAAGTGCCGAGGCCGGGGAAGGGGTGGCGCGGGGGCAGGGAGGGAGACGCAGGGAGGGCGGGGGACGCCCTACGACCGCGGGGAACCCACTTGGGCTGTGAGGGAGCGGGGGCTGTGCCCCGTCCCTCGCAGGTCCCGCCCGCCTCCGGGTGCTGAGGGGTCCATCCGGGCGGCCCTCACAGATCCCGCCCGGCCCCGGGCTCTGAGAGACCCCGTGCCGGTGGCCGTTACCTGCTCCCTCACAGATCCCACCCGTCTCCAGGCGCTGAGGGATCCCTCCCGGTGGCTGTTACTGGCTCCTTCACAGGTCTCGCCTGTCTCCAGGCGCTGAAATACCCCATGGCCACTCACCTCTGGGTCTCCTCAGAGCCCCTGGGCAGAACCGTGGTCTCCTTGGTCTCCTCTGTGAAGCAGCCGCCTCCCCATCCCCTTTCCTTACCAGAAAAGCTCCACCACAGGAACCCCACTGCAGCTCCCTGCCCCAGAGGAAAGGGGTTTTCCTGCCACTGCCCAGTTCAGTGGGGCAGTGGGTGGCCCTGGCTGGTACCCCTTGTCCCCAACCTCTCGCCCTGGTCTCTCTCCTTGCAGCATGTGCTCAGCATCGGTTGCTCTTTCACCGCAGGGATCATCAAACAGCGGTGAGGAAGGGCAGGGCTCAGCCCGCACATCCATCCGAGTTTCTCTTGAGTGAAATTCACTCTTGAGTGAAATTTCAGGCTTTTCCTCGTGGTCCTTCTTCATCTTCTTCATCACAAGCTTCCCCCTGGGTGATGCTGGGTTGAGGTGGATTAACCTGTGTCAGACTGGACTTAAAACAGTTTTCCCAGCCCACACTCCTAAATCAGACTGACTTCTTTAGTGGCTTGTTTATTTTAAGTGATAGTTTTAAGTGTGGTAAGCGATACTTGCAGAACTAATGTGAGAGATTAAGCAGGAGGTACATTGATCTTGTGCAGAATTTGTAAAGGCTGTTCCCACAGCATTAAAAAAGTGACAATGATCTTTCTGGACTGTAGTGTAATTGACCTATAGTTAACATTTCCTTAGATAAAGAAAGAGAATCTGTTCTGTTTCCTTATAGGTTTGTTTGTTTGTTTGTTTTTCCCTGTGTAATTTAAAAAGAAAGATAGAGGGAGGCCAGGTCAGGAAAAGCAACAGGCTTCAAAGACAAGCAACAATTTAATCTTAAAAGCTTTGCAGTAGCTTTCTAAGAAGACACCAAATATTTTCTCAGCCCCACCAATGTCTTTTCCTCAGTCAGAGATCAGTGCACATGGGATCAGAGTGGCATGGGTCTGCACACTTGCTGTTTTCAATCCCAAACTAGTTCCTCTTAATCTCTGTTTCTCAGGCCCTCTCTTCTTCCAGGTTGTGTTTTCCCTTATTGTTCTCTTTTGGTCCATAGAAATATTTCAGTTTATGTTTAGAAAGGAGGACTTCTTGCCAGTGAAGTTATCAAAAGTACCCAGGTACGGAGAGCTGCCAGACTTATTCTTTTTCAGTGAATCAAAAAATGGCATGTGCTTCCTCTGTAGATTTAATCTATAGACAGCTTTCCAGTTCCCCTGTAACGCTACATTTGAATTATTTCTGTAAATTTTGGTAGTTATGTTGCAGCTTTAAAAACAAAACAGCTGCCTCAAAAGAAAGAAAGGAAAACAAAAAAAAGTAGCACAGATTGAGTATCAAAATGACAAGTTTCCATAAAATGTGCTTAGTCTGAAAGAAATGTGGAGTTTGAGTGTATTCTGAGTGTGCTTATATGGAGGAGCTTGTTTGGATGTAGCACACTTGTGTTTGATAGAGACTTGTGTGGTGTGTGGAAATAATGTGTTGGAAGATGATCTTCGGTCTCATGTCTAGAACAGCTCATGTTGCTCCAGCTGGAGCAAAAGCAGAGCTTTTACTGGTTTTTTGGGGTGTGTTTTCATCCGTGAATGTTGTTGGTAAATTTGTATCTCTACTGTACAGCTGGTCGAAACTTTGCACCAAGAAGCTTAAGAGAAGCAGTTTGTAACTTTGGCTCGAATCCAAAGCTCTTAAGTTCCCGTTTAACTTGAAAACACTTGAAAGTTGACTCGAAGTCAATGGCTCTATTCACATTTGTATATTTGAGAAAAGGCATTAAGGAAGCTTAAGTTTTCACAGCAGCTGAGCAATTGCACTTTGTGGGAACTGCAGGTTTGCAACACTTATGAAATGAGGCAACTTTCTAGTACAGAATTAGATCTGCCACATGAAAACGCTGGTGCAAATGACCTGTCAGATTTCACAAGGGCTGGTCAGCCAAAAGGTGAAGATTTGCACAGCAGGCTCTGAGATTTATATTCTCTGAAAGAGTTTCTGTACATATGATACAGCACAAAATGCATTTACTTGAACGTGAAAAACAAACAAACAAACCATAAAACTAAGGCAAATTATTCTTTTGACATTTTGATATAGAGTCCTTGCCAAATCCATGTAATTTGGAGGAGGGGGGATTATTCAATAACAAAAGCAAACCTTGCTATAATTCATATGCTCTCCTGAAGCTGTTAAAGCAGACAGAGCAGTTTGAGTGTATCAGATAATGGGGACAGGTTAGATAATATTCCTGGTCCGAGACTGACAAAATTCAGCCCTACTGTGAATTAATAAACATGTAATCATGAAAAGCCTTTTCTGGTGTAGTACTTTTGATACTGAAAGAACACACCTTTCTGCTTAAACAATGTGTTATTGAAAGATAGTGACATAGCAGCTAGGCCTAGTAAAGTTTCTAGTCTAAAATAGGTAACAGGAAATGTGAGGTGTTGAATCTTTGCAATAAGGTAGTGATGCCAGAATAAACCATTTTTGTGGAGACAGAAGTGTTGTAAACAGGCCAAGAGATAAACTTAAGGATGCCCAGAAGAAAAGTTCAACTAAAGGGCACGGTGACAAAAGTTTCATGACCA
Source organism: Caprimulgus europaeus (assembly GCA_907165065.1). The sequence goes on along the minus strand of OU015530.1, from coordinate 55,380,932 downwards.
CCAGAGGACCCCCAAAAAGCATCAAAAGGACATCAGTGTGCATGCAAAAAGGATATTTACATATATTAATGAGTTCTTGAAAATGTGGTGAATATGTTAACAATTTCTTGGAAAAGTAATTAATATGCATGTTTTGATAGTATAAAGCTTTTGTGGAGAGATGAGTCGGTATGTGTGATGGGTGGAACGATCCCCCGTGTATCTGGCACCATAATAAAGAATACCTGCTCCTTAAGACTACACTGGTGTTAAGAAGTTTGTTCCCAATTTTGGTGACATTTTGGCAGCGTTTAAATCTGTAGCCATCTTGTGGTAATTGCTGGATGTTTGAAGGGGGTAGTTGTAGGCAAGGGAGAACGGCTGATGTTGGCTGACTGGTGGTTTTGCCATGAAATATTTCAGTGATATTCATAGCTGCCCTTAGCTAGAACAAAAGCAGCCTTTAGGTTTAGTTCATATAAAGCATCTTACATATTATCATTCTGTCAAGAGAAGAGGAGAAATAAGGATGAAGTCCTCTAAACTCTTCTTACTGCAAAACAGAGAATGGATGTGCCTGCCCTGCTTCTTGAATGCCTCTGCTGAAGCTGGTGGAGGAAGACAGCGCAGGGATCTCATTACAGAATGTGCTTTTGCAGAGGTGCATATTTGTTTAGTCTCATAAACAAATATCTACTGTATATCTACTAGTATGTTAAGATTGCCAAGACAGCTCTTCAGCCTTCAGGCTAAATGCCAGAGAGTGGCTTGTGCCCATGGTATTAATTAAACTTCTCCAGCTTCTAAAATGAGGCGACTGTCTGCAGACTGCTCATTGAGATGGTCCGTGGTGCAGCCCAACTCCCAGATCATTCAGGAACTGTTTGAGATACCGTTAGATTGCTTGGGGCAAAAATGTGGCCAGGAACCATTCTAAAAATTTAACAGTATAAGTGATTAAGTACTTAAACCAGACCTTTGCACTGTTTGATTTGTTAGCTTAGATGGAGTATACCATAATCCCATTGCTCAGGGCTGGCAATGAGTGCCTGGGGGAGGCATTTTCCTCTAAGGCAGACTCTTCACCGCTTTGAATTCAGCCATCAGCTTTCTTTGTGTTAGAGATTACTGCGAGATCCTGCTGGTGCTGTGATGATCTGAGAGACTGACATTGAGAAAAACAGGGTAGTGGATAATATCAACTTTTAAAGTGGCTTTTCTTTTTCTTTTCATTTTTTTTCTATATATTATTGAGCCAAATATTTTAAAAAATATTACTATTGGGTCAGACATTTCCACATTTCTGTATTTTTAATAGTTCTACAGATATTTGGGGCGGGGGTGGAAATGTTTAGAAAAACAGGCCATGCTTACTGCTCTATTTGACCTTTTTTATTTTATGTTACTTTCCGATTTGCAGCACTGCAAACCCAGTAAGGAGGCTTTGGAGGAGAGGTAGTTTACTTTAGATTAAAATTTTATGCAATAAATGACATTGCTGCAGGATTTTACTTTTCCACTCTGTGTCTATAAATTGAAACAGATGATAGATCAAATCTTGATCATGTACACGTCCTTCTTTCTTTTAACCTACACCAGTTTTAATCCCAAATGTAGCCTGTTCTCCCTTAAAGTGCAAACATTAATTCTTGGATGGAAAGCTGGAGCTGTCCAGCAAGGCACATGACACCTCCTTGCCTCTTGTAGCTCTGCAGTGATCTGTATCAAAGCACAGCATAAACACTGTCTTTGCCTCCTTATCTTTCTATTCTTAACAACCAACCTTGACAACTAAACACTTCCTGCTGGCTTGCTTTATCAAACTATTTCTTTATACAGAATTGCTTTCTTTTACTGCTAATCCCTTTTTTAATCTTAATAGCTTTGAAAATAGCTATATTTGGTTTGAGCTGGTGAGTGCTGTGTAAAGAGCTTTATGTGCTTTACTTTTTTCCTCTGAAGAGTTGGATAAATTTTGCCCTTATTACAAGAGAAGACACATAGAAACTAGTCATTTACCATTGTGATCAGAGTCAGCTAACAAGTACTGTCCTTCAGATAAACAGCTGCTTGAATTTCACCAATTGTATCCAAATGTATGAAAATTTCACTTCCAGTGTCTGGCAGCAGTGTGGGGATAATTGTTAGATGGCTCCTGCAATGCTCTTTGACATCTATCATGTCATGCTTTGGTAAGTGCTGATCAGTTCTCTGGGTCTGGGACCATTTGAATTGGCTCTCACAAGCAGAAGTTCTGCCAACTCTGCATGATCTTGACAAAAGCTGTAAGAAAGTGTTGTGGCAGGGACAGTGGCATTCTGAGAAAGCAAGAGATGGGTTTTGACATCCTGCCCTGACCTCTGGCTCACCAACACCTCATTGCTGTGCAAGTGAGTCCATGGTGAGAGTCAGGTGCTGAGGGTTTGCTGTGCACATCTTGTTCTCCAGATTGACAGCTCTGTTGTGGAGCTCAATGGGTGGAGAACTTGGAAGCTGTCCTTCTCTGGGAATGATCAATTAAATGGTGTGTGTTTGTACAGGAACATGGCTTGTTTTCACTAAATAAGAAAGAAAATCCATTTGGTATATTGGTACTATCTTGGTACTTCTTCAACAGAGCTGTAAGAAAGTGAAACTAATTAAAGCTCTATAAACTTTTGTGTAATCCTGACTGAATAACTATCCACTCTGGGTTGTGTATGCCGGGAAAGTAAATGGTGAGAAAGGCAGGTGGAGATTAAAATACATTAGCTGTCCTCACTGCAATGCTAAAGCCTTGTCCTGGTAATCGTAGCTGAAGTGCCAGAGAACTGGAAGGAAGCCACCTGCCTCTGAGGGCTACGAGGTAATGTCTCTTGCTATTACCCAGGTTCCTGGGACATGGGAGGTTTTCTGAGTGCTGTGATCTCTATGCTGCTTTAGTTTTAGGAATGCTGTCCTCCTTTTCCCATGGAGAGGAAGGAGGGAAGAAGGTGAAAGTGAATAAAAGGAAGTGTGCTGATGAGTCCAAACAGGTTCCTGCAGGGCTGCCAGCCAGGCTCTGCTAGCAGGCGTCTCAGTGCATAGACTAAGGTATCAATTCCCTTTGAGTGGCAGTAGCAAACTCACACAGCCCAGACAAAGCTTGGGTTTCAGGAGGCTCATGCCAGCAGAAGCACCAGAGATGACCTGTGATCCAGCACCAGTGGCTGTACTTTGTAGTGTGGCCATCAGAGGCGTAACCTCTCTGCTTTCTCAGTTCTAGTCTCCAGGACTACTAAGAGGAGCCCTGTGCTCCTGCTGTTTCCTTGTTTTGGAGGCAAGGACATCCAGGGACCAGTCTGCTCCTTCTGTTGTCGACTGACTCTTTCAGAGCAGAGTGGAAGGCCAGGGTTGGCCCTCTGACTGACAAAAATGATGTTTCAGAGCACTTAAGGACCTTGACAGGCTTGAGAGCTGGGCCTGTGCTAACCTCATGAAGTTCAACAAGGCCAAATGCAAGGTCCTGCATCTGATTTGAGGCAACCCCAAGTACAAATACAAGCTGGGCAATGAGTGGCTTGAGGCCAGCTCTGAAGGGAAGGACTTGGGAATGGTGGTAGATGAGAAGCTCAACATGAGGCAGCAATGTGCACTGGCATCCCAGAAGGCCAATAACCGTGTCCTGGGCTGCACCCAGAGCAGCGTGGGCAGCAGGTCGAGGGAGGGGATTCTGTCCCTCTGCTCTGCTCTGGTGAGACTCCACCTGCAGTGCTGCCTCCAGTGCTGGGGCCACCAACAGCACAAGAAACACATGGACCTGTTAAAACAAGTCCCGAGGAGGACACGAGGATGATCAGAGGGCTGGAGCACCTCTCCTAAGAAGACAGGCTGAGAGAGTTGGGGCTGTTCAGCCTGGAGAAGAGAAGGCTCTGGGGAGAACTTCTGGTGGCCTTCCAATACCTGAAGGGGCTCCAGGAAGGCTGGGAAGGGATTTTTTATAAGAGCAGTTAGTGATAGAACAAGGGGAAATGGCTTTAAGCTGAAGAGGGTAGGTTTAGATTAGGCATTAGGAAGAGATTCTTTGGTGTGAGGGTGGTGAGACACTGGCCCAGGTTGCCCAGAGAAGCTGTGGCTGCTCCTCCCTGGAAGTGTTCTCGGCCAGGTTGGATGAGGCTTTGAGCAACCTGGTCTAGTGGAAGGTGTCCCTGCTGATGGCAGGGGGGTTGGAACTGGATGATCTTTAAGGTCCCTTCCAACCCAAACCATTCTATGATTCTATAACAGGGTTTTAACTAGGTGAGCTCCAAATCAGATGGAGTGAGGATCTTTCCTCATCCTGCTTCATGTCCTGTCTGCTGGGAGATTGGCTCTTTAGGCCATCTGGAACTTGAAAGATCTTCCCAGGTGTAACAAATCCCTTCTTTCTCAAAACAAGTGTCTTTTCATGAATATTTTCAAGTCTTGTCAGATTTTCAGTATTTCTTTCTTTTGGACAGAAAAAAAAAAAAAGAAAAGAAAATTCTATGTTTAAATAGAAAAATATTTTTAAATACCTTTTCCTAGTATTTGGCATAATATTTTAATTATGATTATGCAAACAGAGTCTAAAATAATAGAAACATGAGTGAAAAAAACCCCAAAGCCTCTCAATTGCTGATTGTTGTTCAAGATAGAGTCTGCAAGCTGTTAATTACAGCATTAGAAATAGAAAGGTTTTGGGAGTAGCTGTTATCTTTTACTCTTCAGGCTATGTGTCCTGGAATCAAGGAATTAAAAGATAATTTGTACTGGAAGGAATTGCTAGAGGTCTCTTGTCCAGCCTCCTTCTCAAAGCAGGGCTAATTCCCAAATCAGCTCATGTTGTTCAGGGCCTTATCCAGTTCAGTTGTGAAAATCTGCAAAGATGGAGATTTCACAACATCTCTGAACCTCTTCTCCAGTACTCAGCTGTTGTGATAGTACATAATTTTTTCTTCATGTTTGGTGAGATTTTCCCTTGCTGCAACTTGTGAGTGATGTCTACCTCTTGTCCTTTTGCTGTGAACTCCTGACAAGAGTCTGACTCCTCTGTAAATCCCCTTCAGGTAGTGAAAGACTGTTGCTAGACCTTCTCTTGTTCCTGTCTTGGAGTTAAATTTCACTGTAATATGTGCTTTTCAAATACTGAAGGTGGGCTCCAGCCCAAGAGTTATCAGGTTAAGGAAGAAGCAATGGATGGAGAGAAAGAGAATTAAGAATGAGCCAGTGAGGTGACACTGGTCATCAGCAGTGAACAATCATGAAGTCTTGGGCCAAAGGAACATTTTGTGGAGGATATAGAGATACCATTGTCAACATCCCATGGACAGATGGAATTCCAGTGAGAGCAGAAATCACTAGCTGTTTAAAGTCTTGATCCAGAATGGGAGATGGGTTTTTACCTTTTTTAGGTGGGAGCATACTGGCAGAGACCTGAAAAACAGAGATTAGGAGCTCAAATTTGATGATCTAGAATTGGAAGAATCTCTGAAGGGAGGCCTTGAAGGGTAATGATGATGAAGGATGGGTGAATGATCTTTGCAGAGACTGCTCAGGTAGAGACGAGTTTTCCTAGGAGAGCTCGCTGAAATACTGCCATTCATTTGGGTAAATGTTTTAAACTTGAGCTACTCTGGATTCCCTGTGTGTTTTGTCTCCAGTGCATAAGTCATCTCACTCTAAAGTACATGTTTAAAGCAGAAGTGATGGACTGTTCCTTGATAGTTCTTCCTTCTTCCTCTGAGGAACCCTAAATTGATGACTTCTGAAATAGGTGAGTGAGGTGAATCACATGTGAGCAGCTGAGGGGCATTCATAGTAATGTGAATTAGGTGGAAAGAATGGGGAAGAATTAGTCATGGGCTTGATGTAAAGAGGTAGGAAAAGGGCAGATATGAAGGCAGGAGTGCTGTGAAGGGCTTACTCCCCTTCCACATTCTGAATTTTATATGCACGGGTATGGAAAATGCAGAGCAAAACTCTTCAAGGGTGTGAAATTGAAAAGTCTTTCCATTAAACATTTGTCTTTGAAGACAGCTGTATCCTGTGATTCAAATGCTATTTTACTCCTTTTTAATATCATGTTTATTTAATCTCATGTTGCTTTTGAAGGGCATGGAGACCTGCTGGGACAAGTCCAGCTCATGGGTGGCCTTAAACCATTTTACTTTGTATGCTATCACTCAGAAAGGCACTTAGCACATGCATGGTTTTCAGGGGATGAAGAACTTCCCTCTGCACCCTTATGCAGCAGAGCACGTAGGCAGATGCTTAATGAAGGCAGATCTCTAAGTTTCAAAGACAACAGTGAAGTTCAGTGGTGGGCTCAGTGTAGCAGATGCTTAAGTTTTTAAAATTTACTTCTGAAGAAAAGATGAATTTAATTTCATTCTTGAAACTGAGCATTTGAACTGAGGTTCTACTTCCCATTCCATGCAGACTTACATTCTTCTTCTCCAGACTTCTTGGCAGAGCTTCAGAATGCATGCTGGCCTCTAAGATCATAGAGCAATGTCTCCTGGATCTCTTGGGGTTCATAGCTAGTAGCACTATTTTATCTAGCCGCTTGGATTAACTTAGAGACAAGCAACGACAGGCAGTTGAAAGAGATGAAAGATGGCTTGAAAAGGAGAGTGTTTTTCTTGAACTGTGCTAGCAGTCTTTCCTTTTACTGTAACCTTAGCTGGCCCAGGGTTCAGGTTGCAGGTTTCTGTGAAAACTTGTATTTAGACCTTCTATCACAAATGGAAATTATTTTTTCTGTTGAAGCAGAGCCAAACGATTGTATACTGCCAACTAATGCTGCACGAGCAAAGTTAAGTTAGTGAGCTGAGAAAGGCCAAAGATACCTTGAAGCAGAGGACTGACCTTTTTGGTTCTTCAATAAGCAAAGTATTTCCATCATGCTGACCCTCTTAGAACTGTCCTTTAATAAACATCTCTTTTGTGTACATCTTGTGTACTAAGTAACCACACAGCAGTGAATATAAATCCATCCTGGACACAGAAAAGACCACCTTCCCCTCCTTTCCTAGGTTGTTCTCTATTTTCCTCCTTATGTAGCATTCTTCACTCTCCTGGTTGTGCATACTCCTGCAGGTGATTAGTAGTCAGCAAATATTCTGACTCTTCTCATTCTCTTGTTAGAGATTAAGAGCTGCTCAGATGAGTGTTGCCTTTTGTTGTAAGTACATTGCACTGAATACCTGGTGCTTTTCCCAAAGCATCTGTTTTCACACATAAGTACTGGTGATGGCAGGAACCCCTGGAGAACTTGACAGATGCCCACCTGCCCTGGAAATTCCCTAGCTGTGTTCAAACATAGCATGGGTTTTGTCAAGGAAGTGTGGGATTTCCTATGGTTTTGCTGAATCAAGCTCTTTCACTAATTAAATTTCCATGGTGAAGTTGGATGTGTGCATTTCCCTAAACTGAGCTTCTGTGGACACAAACTAACTTTTTGCATTTAATTGGACCACTGCTCTGAGTCCTTCCCAAACGTTCAGGTGAACACTCCATCTCATTGTAGAAATAGTGCATTTGGAGAGCTTAACTTAATGAGGTTACCTTTGAGCCAGGAGTATTTCTCAATTTATTTGCATTGTCTTATTGAAGAACTAAAAATTAAATACAAGTTTCCTTTTTTTTTTTTCTCTCTCTCTCTCACTTTGGACTGGGCACGTTTTGTGGTTGATAACTACAAAATTGTTTGTTGTTGGAAGGTCACTTCATCTTGCTCAGCAGAAGAAAGAAAACAGTAGTACTGCAGATAATTTTCTAAGATAGTGATGTGTTCCTGTCTTCTGTAGCCATCACCTCTAAGAATATTTTTACTTCTCTGTTTGTATATAGTGCCTAAAGAAAATTTAGGAAGGATTAATCTAAGTTACTCAGTCCTTATAGTGGGTGAGACCCTGCTAATGCAGTCAGTGGAGGTGAGGGTCTGCTTAATTTCAACGTAAAGATTTAAAATATGGCAAATGAACAGGATCTGAGAAATTCCTACTTCTCTTTCTGAATTGCAAAGGAATCCCTGGGTGATCAGCTCAGCTGTTACTCTCTGTTTTGAAGTGTGAGCTGTTTGAGATAAATCCCACTGCTTTTCTGTGAGTGGTTTTCTGGTGAGATGCTGTTATGGATCCACGGAATGGATTTCTCTAGGACCTTGTAAGTACCAGATGCTACATTTTTTTAAAAGGGGGAGTTTTTGCTCTGTTGCTTTGAGACTGTGTCTCAGATGTCAGCACCTCTGCTTTTGTTCAACATGCCACCAGCCAGTGTTTCACAGGGAGGTCTAACAGCTTTTTCTAAAAAGCTGGCTTTTATTAGACAACTAGAATCTAATATTTGGGAATTCCCAGGTGGGAATGGGAAAGCAGAGTGTACTCCTCTGTCCATGTTTAGCAGCATTCGCTGCCTTTGAGCTTACCTCTCCCATCTTGGCAACAAACTTTGCCCTGTCATGTGTCGTCCTTTTCCACTTCCGTTCTTTCCTTCATTTTCCAGTCACACTGATTGCCTCCACTCTGCTGCTGCTTCTTGCTAGATATTTGAACTTACAAGATGCTGTCCATTGTATCTCGGTGGCAGCCCCATGACTATATTGACAGTTTTGAATCCTATTGATAGCTTTGGGGACTTGTTTATGTTACTGTAGCCACTTCTTACATGTTTGAGGGAAGAAAAGGCAGGTGAATTGCTGTACCAGTGTTCATTTATTTTTTATATACATATCTCACTACTTAGTGGAACACAATAATCTTTCAAACCAGGACTCTATGATAATTGTTTTTTTTTTAAATTAAGTTACAAGTCCTCTATAATCTGCATGAAATAACCACAACTTCTGGTAGGAACTGAGGAGGCAACACTATGATGGGCCAGGTGTTTATGCCCAAAGCTCTCCATATGAGAGAGCATATTACATATATCATATAAAGTTACATATGTGTTTTTATTACTTCATGTTAGTAATTTATGAGAGTACTTGTGTGACAAAGAACAAATTCTGCATAAATAAGTGTTTGCAAGGTGGGAGCCCTTCCAATTGCAGAGGAGCACACACTTCTATTAATGTCTTGCAACTTCTAACGACATAACATAGCAATATATTAGTGTCTCTCAGGTCGTTACCCTTTTCATCTGCCCTTCCCATATCCAGAGTGAGTCCCTCTGATTGTGTCTCATAGTTGCACACCCTCTGCCAGAGGTGAAGACCTTTCATGGATTAATGAAGAGCAGTGATCATGGCCAAGGGGAAAGGTTTAATGAAATGATGATGAGAGACGCAGACAGCGACGCACTAGAACAACTCATCCACCCCTTTTCTGAAAGTCCTCTCGGGTGTGAACAAGAAGTTGACCAAAGGCTCCTATATTGTTCTGAAGATTCAGACTGTCTTGCAGACTGTTAGCTGGTACCTCTGCTTTAGAAGGAAAAGGCTCCTTTTCACCTTAATCTCTGTTTCAGTGCATTATTTTTATTTGTTCATAAATGTCCACAGTGGCTCAGAGAAATTAAAACAGATTGTCCTGTTTTTTGCTAGGATATTTCTAGGCAGGTTTCAGGTAAATGTGCAAGACAACATAGAACTGATTTAGTGGGAAGAAGACTTGGAATAGTAGCTGTCTTAAGAGAAGAGCAGTTTGAGTAAAGTAGTGTGTTACTTACTAAAAAGCAACTAATATTTCAAAATATATACACAGTCACAGGCCCAATTATTTATCTGTAAAATTCTACATTGCTTATTTTTTTTTCTTTTTTTGCTGTTTTTTAAGAGGGTTTTTTTAGGCTTTTTAGGTTTGTCTGCTTTAAATACAATTTTTAAGAAGTATCACACCCTAGAAAGCTGTTCACTGTGGTTAGTGGAGAGAAAATGAAAGCAAAAGTAACATAATATGTGGAAGGCACTTTTCCCTCTATCCAAATGAACCTAAGTTGACCCTAAAGCGAATGTGACATTTAACCTTTCTTGTTCCTGCACATGCTGTGCTAAGCTTGACCTCTGTCTGTTCTTTCCCATCATCTTAGGAAGGGGACAGCTGAACATGCAGTGTATTTACAGTACATGAAGATGTCTCAAGTTTCTTCTTTGAAGTGAGGCAGTGCTTTGGCCTGTGGGGTAGCAAAGGGGTGGAGAGATAGAAGGGAAGAAATGTCTCTGCTATGTCAACTCACGTGACTGGGGCTGACATGAGACATGACCACTACAGAGTCTGCTTTCTGGCAGGCTTGGCTGGAGTTCTTTGCCTGCTAAGATGACATCTGCCCTGGCTGCAGAATAGAGCCATTGCCTTTCTCTGTCTCCTTGACCTGACCATGCATGGTCAGTACCCTGGAAGGCTTTGCTCTGGGAAGCAGGAGTTCGAGTCTCCCTGGAGGAGAAACAGCAACTTCATGGTGTTTATTTGAAAAGAATGAAGTCTGAGAAAGTCTTTTTGTTTGTATTTCAAGGCTACCTATTCTGTAAAACAGCAGCCAAGTGAGAAGTGGATAGAAATGGTATTGTACGAAGAACAGTTGTCCTTTACAGACCAACGTTGCTGATGAATTCTATTGTCACGATCATTTACTCCACCTCATATTAAGAGACAAGGAATTCATGGACATAAAAATGGTTCTGCAATCACTTAACACATCTTAAAGCACTGAAATGTAACATCAGCATTCAAGGAATATGGTCATTTCCCTACGTAAAAGCTTCCTGTATTGTGTTAGAGTCATTCGGCATAAATAGAAAAGCAAAGGCGTTTTGTGTGTTACCACAGCTTTGTATTCCCTCTGAAACAGTCAGAAAGGTTTTACTTCATAGTTTGAAAATGGTAGTTTCTGCCATTGATGTGTCATCCCTGAATTGTCTTACCATGTTTAGTTCTGCCTTTCTTAAAGGAATTTCAAGAGCTTTTCTTGCTCCAAGCAGTATCCCAACTCAGCTGTACGTTATGATGCACAATTCTGTGGGCTTCTCTCCTCTGTCTGCAGTGGGCACTGCAGAAATTTCATTTTTGAGTGTAAAAATGACAACATATTCCTTGGATTCAACTCTAAATATACATTTCCCAAAATTTACTTGGGGATTTCCTGTTACCATATACCAAACCTGCAGCTTTCTTGAAGGGCCCATGTTGATATTACTGCTGTCTCTCTCACTAGCATTCGCCCTCAGTGGGTAAATGCCCTCACAGAGCGCCCTCAGCACTCTGAATTTTGAGGATCAGAAACTCATGCCTTTTTTCCTGGCTAAAAAGAGCCAAGGATCACCTTACAAGGTTGCCTACTTTTCCCATGCAGTCAGTGGAAGCACTTTTCTCAAGCCTTCTGAATTGCCCTTTACCAGTTGCTGTCTCTTGAATTTGTAAGGATCTTTAACCATTAGAAGTTAGTTGAAAAAATTCCACACATGATCTTTAATGAGATGTGATTCATCTTCTCTATCAACTTTTAGGTGAGCTAAATTGTGTCCCGAGCTTTGTCAGTGCTATTGACTAACTCCCACAAGACGAGGTCCAGAATACGTGGTTTACACAATCACAGAATTGCCTCGATTGGAAAAGCCCTTTAAGATCATCGAGTCCAATCATGAACCCAACACTGACAAGTCCCTGACTAACCCATGTCCCTCAGCACTGTGTCTGCACGACTCTTCAATCCCTCCAGGGATGGGGACTCCACCACTGCCCTGGGCAACCCCTGCCAATGCCTCAGAACCCTTTCAGCAAAGAAATTCTTCCTCATACCCAATGTAAACTTTCCTTGGTGCAACTTGAGGCCATTTCCTCTCATCCTGTCAGTTGGTCCTTGGTTGAACAGGCCCACCCCCACCTCTCTACACCCTCCTTGCAGGGAGTTGGAGAGAGCCAGAAGGTCTCCCCTCAGCCTCCTTTTCTCCAGGCTCAACACCCCCAGTTCCCTCAGCCGGGAACTCATCACACTTGTGCTCCAGACCCTTCCCCAGCTCCGTTGCCCTTCTCTGGACACGCTCCAGCACCTCCATGTCCTTGTTGGAATGAGGGGCCCAAAACTGAACACAGGACTCAAGATGTGGCCTCACCAGTACCCAGTACACGAGGAGGATCACTTCCCATTCACTGTAGATGCTTTCCCATTCCTTTGTAGATGCCTACATTTAGTTGGATGAAGGCCACCTGGTGTCATGGAGCTGAGCAAGTATAAACCTAGATATTTGTCATGAGGGGATGTCTGTACCTGAACCAATTATGAATGGGGACTGCTATGAAAGTGCTGGGGATTGTTGTACACATGAATGAGAATATCTATTCTGTGCTACTGCTTTACTGTTTGTTTTGGGTGTTTTTTTCTGTCTGTTCATCCAGATAGTTCTCCACTGTGAATCTTCTGTGAACCTGCCCTTGTCTGTTCTCCTGGAAAAGTACTGTGAAGCTTTGTCAGCCCGTAACAATGTCACAGGTATTTATTTCTCCATTTCTTGTTGACTTGTTGCTGTAGGGTCTGCTTGCAAAGTGTCCTTACTCCAGGAACATCTTTTTTCTGCTGAGATAAACATAGTGCCTCCAGTCTTGGGTTTTCATTGCCAACAGTGTAGAGTGGTGTGACATGGAAAGAAAACTTTGAATTTTGCACATCTGGAAAGAGCTTCAGGTGAACTAATAACAACAACCCTTTTTCATAACTAAATCTGTTAAACTGACTGCACTCGTGCTCTGATATAATAGTTGTAGGTTAGTACAGTTAAAGTGTCTGTGTCCAGACTGGTCCAGACTCGTTGCCACAGGCTGTCTGCATTTCTCCAAGTGCAGCATGGGATATCCAGGGTGTTTAGGCAATGATAGGTGGATGTGCTAGTGAAATCCAGCCTTTGTGTGGCATTCACTGTAGAAATTGGGGTGCTCTGACTAGACTGACAGCTCATAGAAGCTAGGGATGAACCTTGGATCATTTCAGACTAATCAATTGAGTATTTACCATGAAAAACACCAGTTCTTCAAATTTGAAAACATTACGTATGTTTAACTGCAAAAACTTTACCATTTCTGTTTCCTCATCCCACCATTAGGTCTCCAAAACCTGACTCTAACTTTTTAGGTTAGGACAGAAGGCTTTTCTGACAGAGAGGTAGGGCAGGGACACTTAGGGGATTGCAGTGGGGTAAAGGGAATATCACACACTCTCTAGAAGGCTGAAGTCAGACAGCAGGAAGGAGTGGGGGGAATATTGTGCCTTTGCTTTCCTCATACTAGTTTTTGAAAGGAGGGAAAAGCACCGATTCTTGTGCTTGATTCTTGGCTAAAATGCAGCAGCACAAAAGTGAAACTGTAAGAGATGTGAAACTGGATCCAGCTTTCCTTCAGAAGTGGGAGAAGCACACTCAGAGACAGTCTGCTGCGGTGTGACTTGGGGTGTGTGCTGCAATGATTAATGCTACTAGGGGAAAAAGTAAGTTTGTTTCTTTCCCCTTCAGTTCTTTTCCCCCTGGTAAATCTTAATGGAGGGAGGAGTTTAAAATATCTCCTAATAACACAGATATTATCATTCAGACAGTTCTCCAGCCCTGAGAAATGGCAAAGGAAATGAGGGTCAAGAAGGAAAATATTTTTCTGTGTAATATATCAGATCAATTATGTTTTATTCTGACTGTATCAATTCCTTAAGGATAATAAGCTGATCTAGGTAAGTCTGGGATTTGTGTTGCCTTAACTGCCTCTTAATTTGCATATAAATGGGTGTGTTGACCTGTATTATGAATCTAGCCCAAACTCTGCAACTTGTGCCATTGTGTTCTAGAGAGCAGCTCTGCCTCATGTGGCATATTTGCTTGTATAAATTTTAATGACCATCTATTTCATTCTGTAGCTGAAAACAAAGGAAAGATAGATGAGATTCTGTGAAACCTTCCATAATTTTGGACCTTTCTTTCAGGTGTTCTTTGCCTTTTGAATATTTTTTAAATAATACTGTAAAACTTGCCATTAATTCATAATGTATTTTTCCTTGCCCAGAGATTCTATTGCAAAAAAACAAATTTCACACCAGTCTGCCTTGGATGTTGGCAAACAATTTACTTCTCAGTTGTTGATAAGAATAATTTTCTGGGCTATGTGCATGATGCATGAGCACAGGGTATCTTCTCAGGCTAAAAGCAACTATTATAACAGAATTTTAATATGAAAAGGGAAGCGAGAAGTCATGGAAGCCTCTCTTCTATTGCACTATCATTGTAAAGTATCACTGATTAAAAAGGTAAAGCACTGCTCTGAAATTAATGAAGCTTGATTGTTGTATAGAGGCAATCCAGCATGCAGCTTTTCTAGAACATACCTTCCCATGATACATGTGACCATAGCCCTTTCTTCAGCATGCTTCAAAATCCTGTGAATCTGTACTCTGCTTGGAATGTGGGCTTATACATAGAGTAAAACCCTAAGCTGCTTCATGTACAGGCTCAGGCATAAGTGTGAAGTGGGAACTTTGGGACAAACTGGGGACAAAAGTTCACTTTTTTACATACCATTGGCCAACATATTTTTCTCAATGTGGTGGATCATTAACGTGGTGCTTCTAACCACTACATGACAATGGCAGCTTCTTCAAAACAGTCTGGACTATTCATCTAGGAGTCTTCTCATTAAAAATGGAGGTCTGCAGTACAGTAATCTCTTCTTCGTAGTTAGTAAAGTTCTAGTTGGTACAGTTAAAGTCCAAAGCATTTAATCCTAAGCTAGGATCTAAAATGGAGCAGAAATTAAATGTTTTTTTCTTTAAAGGGATCCAAGGATAACAAGCTCCTGTGACTAAGTCTACTCTCATTTTTTCATGTCCAAAATTAGGTGAGTTGTGTGCATCCTTCATTTTGAACCCTTATAAAAATAAGGATGTATCACATAGAAACATTTGTGTGCTTTCTTCAGGAGGATGAATGTATAGAATCAGATCATGGAGTCTGCAATGTCTGAGTCTTTTCTCTGGCTCACAGTCTTTGACACATTGCAGATAACATCTTTTAGAGGGGAAAAAAACCCAACAAAAAATCCCTAAGGAGAGCCATATTGAACAATCTTTATTTATAGCTGGGAGAACAGTAAACATTAAAGTTTTGTAATTGGTTATCTTCCTTGTCTCTTTTCCAGAAGATGCTGCTAATTAGTCCAATATGTTAATTTCCTCCCGCTATAATTACTAACTTCACCCCCCAAATATGTTCACGCTAAGTATCCCAAACAGATGGCATAAAATGCTTTTGAGAATTTCATGTATGTGTAATTTCACTGAATTGCTGAGTGAATGACATCGTAACTTCAGTCTCAAGTGATTTAAACCAAGCAACACTTTTTCAGAGGTGAAAGGCAATATAACTCACTCTCTCTTTTGGGCGTTGTTTCCTTGAAAAATCCCTGGATGATACCTTCATAATTGCTTGGGTGCAGCTTTTGAGCTTGATGGGAATGCATGTTTTTATTTGTGGACTGAAGAATAATTTTAATTATTACTTTGGTTTCATATGTAAGAGTAATTGGCTGAAATGGCAGGATTTTTCTTAGGAAAAATTTTTCAGAGGATGTGAGTCCTGAGTTCACACTGATATTCCATGGGTTTTGTCATGCTTCCCTTCTCATCCTTTGACTTTCCCATTTTATATGTTTCCATTAGACACTATGAGTCTTAATTTGCATCTGATCCTACTCACTTTTGATCTCCATGGAAATCTTTTGATCCCACTTTTTCATCCATTGTAGTGTTTGGCCACACAATCTTTAAGACTGTCAAAAGATGATTCATTGGAAAACAGGAATTTTGTGCAAAAAAGAAATGAGAAGGTAGATGACCAGTGCTACTCTGCTGATTGTATCAGTGTAAGAATTATGTTCTCTGTTTTCTTTCTCTTTCTTGCCCTTCAGTCATTTCAAAGGTTGTAATTTGTATTTATGTATTATGTTTAAGGCTATTCAGACAACCCAGTAAAGGAGAGACAGTAGATTAGATGTCAAGCGTTTCATTTCATTAAGTTGTTAGATACACTAAAAGGAAAAATGATTTGTTCCCCCTGGTGACTGGATCCTCTTGAGGTGAGGATTGGTTCCTTGCCCGGATTAAGGTCAGTGAATGATTGTTGTCTCACAGAAATGGTGTAAACCTCCTGATTCTGAGTGGTGCAGGATTCCACCTGTACAAATTCTGGTTTATACTACTCCAATGTTGTTTTCTCAAGCCTCCGGGGAAGCTCTGGTTTAGGTAACATGTTGCTGGGTGTGGGAAAAATGTATGTTCCAACACATAACTCCTCAAAGATTCTAGTCAAGTCTGCAACTAACTCCAAATCTCCATCACTTGGAGATAGACATAATTTCCAATGTTGCTGGGACAGTGTCTTATACTAGAGGCTCCTCCAGCACTTATAACAGCATAAAAGTCAGAAGTTATGACAAGTGGTCTTTTCTTATTCTTTGTTGAACCTCTTTGTTGTGGTATAACCCTGGTAGGCAGCTAAGTGCCCCACAGCCACTTGCTCACTCCTCCCCAGTAGGATGGGGAAGAGAACCAGAAGGGTAAAAGTAAGAAAATCTGTGGGTTGAGATAAAGGCATTTCAATAGATAAAGCAAAAGCTGTGCACAAAAGCAAAGCAAGATGAGGAATTTATTCACTGCTTCCCATTGGCAGTCAGATGTTCAGCCATCCCCAGGAAAGCAGGGCTCTCTGATGTGTAACAGTTACTTGGGAAGACAAACACCATCACCCTGAATGTCCCCTCCTTCCTCCTTCACCAGCTTTTATCGCTGAGTGTGACATCATATGGTGTGCAATATCCCTCTGGTCAGTTGGAGTCAGCCTTCTCACTGATGGGGTGGTGTGAGGAGCAGAAAAGACCTTGACTCCGTGTAAGCCCTGCTCATCAATAATTAAAGCATCCCTTTATTATCAACACTGTTTTCAGCACAAATCCAGAACACAGTCCCACACAAGCTACTATGAAGAAATTTAACTCTATCCCAGCCAAAACCAGTACACTCTTATAGGCCCCACGCCAAATCTTATCCAACACATCTGACATAATTTAGCACTATTTCTCCTGGACAGGCATTGATTGGTGTCAGAGTCCAATACCTTCTTACCAGGTTCTTTTAGATATTCCATGTATGGAGTTTATGATGTTTAATGACAGATTTACTTATTTGAAGATATTTGATGTTCTGATTTAGAAGAATGACACAAAATATACTGGAAAGACAATCAACCCTGCCTATCTATCTCCTCTAAGCTTTTTTCCATTGTAGGGGTTTCTTGGTCACTCACAACCAAAAGCAAGGTTCATTAGAGAAAGAATTATGAAATGTCATGGCATTCTGAAGCATGAATCAAATTTCCTTTCTGGTCACTGTCATAACTTCAGATAACTTCTTAATATGGCTGTCAGTGTTGAGCTACCAAAGACATCTTCTTGCCTAGAGGTCTCATGTAAACCAACTACAGATAGCCTTATGCTCAACTGCTGTTATTAACACTTTTCAGAGGAAACTGTTCTCAAGTATGCTAGACAACAGCAAAAAGCAACTCAGAAGAGGGAGAGAGAGCATGTGTACTCACATGTCTTTGTAGGTTTGTTTTTAAATGTATACTGAAAGATAGCAGCTGAGAGTTGTGTGTTTGTTGCATGATCTTTGTCATTCAAGCCTAAATTAATGAGATTAAGGCACAAAAGTGCTCCATCCATGAAAAAAACAAACCAAACCAAACCAAAACAAAACAAAACAAAAACCAACCCAAACATGCACATAAGGGTTATTTCAGACCTTTGAACATTGCTTCAATATTATGGATCTGGTTCTCTTTCCAGCTATGAAAAGTACATATGTACAAAGTAAAAACGTGTGTGTGTGTGTGTGTCTTGGGAAGAGCATATGGATGTGTTTGTGTTTTTGTATAGTGGTGATAAAATCACAAAAATTGGGGAAAACTGGTATCCTAAAATGTGGATTTCTTGTTGAAATGAAAATGTTAAAAATTGCTTTGGAGAACCAAATAAATACATAATTTTATCACTATTTTATAAATTACTTTTATCTTAATTTTAATTTGAAACACTCATGCACAAAAAAAGTAAAAGAATGCAAAACATCCTTTCAAATGTTAAAAATTTTGAAGCTCATTTTTCAGAAAATTAATGCCCATCATTTTGATAAGGAGTTTGGAGTTTGAAGGCTTGATGCTATGCTTGTGCAGTGTTTCTGCCACCTTGAAGCTGACCATTCATTACAATGCTTTTGTTTCCAAAATGTTTTGTTTTGATGTTGTCCTCATAGAGATCTGCCTCTGTGAACGTGTCACAAGTGCAGGTGTCTCTAAACAAGGTTTTGTAGCTATTTCAAGATGATGGGACTTGCAGACTCTGTGAACAATTAAATTTTAAAATAATTCCTTTCTTCTTGGAGCTTTATTCAAACAAAGTGTGAGCTTTCTAGGTTTGTTTATGGAGGATTTATCTGTGCTACTTTACTAGAAGTGGGTCTCTCATCTGTGGCTAGAACTTTCTTTTTCATCCAGATTATTTGTACAGTGTTCATTTCTAACCCAGAAGCAACACAGGTCTTTTCTCAAGACAATCAGTGGATGGCCTGTTGGTCTGTGGGAAAGATAATTCAGTGTTAAGTTGTTCAGTTCAAAACTTGGTAAATAGGTGTTAACTTGACTACCTGGCTAGATTTTTCCCTTTGTTAACTCTCTGTGTCTGATTTGGACTTCTGTTGATCATGAATCTCTGCAGGTCAGACAGGTTTGACCATCTTGGGCTTGCAGATGTTTCAGTATGGCTTTGTGTGCTGGTCATAATACCACTGTCCTGCTTTGCTGTTAATACAAGCTTATCTGGGTCATTTTTGCTTAATGTCTATATGGGGGTCACCTCTGTATACCAGGCAGGTGGGGCTGAACCTGGAGTTTCAGAGCAAAAGCTAATAGCTGAAATTAGAAGTGCTTAGGAACCACTGCACTGTTACTGGAGGTCTCATGGATTCATAGGGTGGGTACTAGGACCAGTATTATTCAATATATTCATAAATGACCTGGATGAGGGAATTGAATGCACTGTCAGCAAGTTTGCTGATGATACCAAGCTGGGAGGAGTGGCTGACACGCCAGCAGGCTGTGCTGCCATCCAGAGAGACCTGGACAGGCTGGAGAGCTGGGCGGGAAAAAAATTGATGAAATATAATAAGGGCAAGTGTAGGGTGTTGCACCTGGGCAGGAACAACCCCAGGTTCCAGTACAGGTTGGGAAATGATCTCCTAGAGAGCAGTGTAGGGGAAAGGGATCTGGGGGTCCTGGTGGACAGCAGGATGGCCATGAGCCAGCAGGATGACCATGTGCCCTTGTGGCCAGGAAGGCCAATGGCATCCTGGGGTGCATTAGAAGGGGTGTGGTTAGTAGCTGGAGAGAGGTTCTCCTCCCCCTCTGCCCTGGTGAGGCCACATCTGGAATATTGTGTCCAGTTCTGGGCCCCACAGTTCAAGAAGGACAGGGAACTGCTTGAGAGAGTCCAGCACAGAGCCACCAAGGTGATGAAGGGAGTGGAGCATCTCCCTTATGAGGAAAGGCTGAGGGAGCTGGGTCTCTTTAGTTTGGAGAGGAGGAGACTGAGGGGTGACCTCATTAATGTTTATAAATATGTGAATGGTGAGTGTCAGGAGGATGGGGCCAGGCTCTTCACAGTGGTGTCCAGTGATAGGACAAGGGGCAGTGGGTGTAAGCTGGAACACAGGAGATTCTGCTTAAATTTGAGAAGGAACTTCTTTACTGTGAGAGTAACAGAGCCCAGGGACAGGCTGCCCAGGGAGGTTGTGGAGTCTCCTTCTCTGGAGACATTCAAGACCCACCTGGACGCCTTCCTGTGTGAACTCATCTAGGTCTTCCTGCTCCAGCAGGGGGATTGGACCAGATGATCTTTCGAGGTCCCTTCCAGTCCCTGACATTCTGTGATTCTGTGACTCATCTCACAGGTTACATATCTGAATATTTGTGTTTACACATGTCTGAGCTCCCGTTATTGTGAGTGGAATAAGATTTAGTTGCCCTCACATCAGTGCTCAGTGCCCTTTAAGATTCTTTAGGGTAACCAGGACCTGCAGGGCTGACAGATATGACACAGAATCTACCAGAGACTTGTGCCATCTAGAATATCTGATGCTGGTTAGGAGGATATCTCAGGGCACTAGTGGCAGTAGGTGCCTATGTGTGGCCATCTGAATCCTTCCTTAGGTCACCAATGACTGCACTAGATGAAACAGATGAGTTGAACTAGGTGTTCAACTCAATCTAGACATCCCTATATAGGCACTTCCACAGAGGAGAATTACAAATTGAAGGCTATATAGCATGTAGTCTGCAAGATGGGAGTTCAATCTGCATCCATAGCTCAAATGAGTATATCAAATCTTCTCTGACAAGGTGATTTAATCATAGATGCTTTGGCCACGAAAAAAAAGTCCTGAGTGTTTTGCCTTGCCGCCCCTGCTGCTAAGTGCAGGCAGGCTGTAGATTTTCCTTGGCTGACTGTTGTTAATTTTTAGCAGTCAATTTCAATCAATCATTCTTTTAGTAGATGAAAGTTTCATGACAGACAAGCATATTTGATAACATACATTTTAGAACTGCAAAGGTGAGGCACTCACTGCTTCAGGGGTTATTTATTTCTGTACTTTGCACTATTCTGTTTCTTGGAAACAGAAGATTCAGCCTCGTTACATCTCTAAATGTAACAGTAATGGCATGGCACCAATTCTCACTGTTTCCCTTCTGATTTTCCCAGCAGGTCACATCAATGAGCACTTCCATTTATAATGCTACTTGGATGAGCTATTCATTTTAACGAAAGCTTTGCACTCTCTTGGCGTCAGTCTGCTGGCTGAAGCTGTGTATGCTGCTCCTGCAGCTGCTTCTGGAGCACTTAGGAATGTGCTTTCATCACATCCACACAACCCAGTTACCACTCACAGGCATAAAGTTAATCTTGAGCATCAGCGTTTTCATGATCAAAGTTCAAGCTAGACACAAACAATCCTCCTAGTGTTTCCTATTTTCAGATGTTGCAACAACACTATTTAAATAGAGGTGATGATGTTGGTTGACTTTCCCACTGCATCAAATAACATACCAGGCAGTCTAGCACCACTTGCTTGTACTTCCCAAAATAAAGTTGTGTTGTATCTTGTTGCACAATTTGTATTCCTGCCACCAGTCCTTATAATTTAAAGTTGCATTTCTTAAGTCTAGTGTAATTCCAAGCTGAGGATATGGAAAAACGCTCACATATTAGACAGTCCAACAATTTCTGTGGTCTACTAGAGAGGATTATTTAGAACCATAGAATAATTTAGGCTGGAAAAGACCCTTAAGATCACAAAGTCCAGCCATTAACCTAATACTACCAAGTCCACCATTAAACCATGTCCCTAAGCACCGCGTCTACTTTGTACGTTTGCTGTACAAAGAAAATAGTTTTGGGTTTTTTGGCTGTTTTCTTTTTGTTTGTTTGTGGTTTTTTTGGTAAATGGTTTATGGATGAGATATATAAACATATGTAAACGTTCCCTAAATGTCCAGAAGCTGACAAGTTCTTAGAAAATTTACAGCAAAAAAATCTCTAAGCTGTGTAAACGTGGCTGTATACTGCTCAGCTATTGTAATGGTGAAAACCACACAGAGTTTTGGGTTATTTTGGGGCTGGTGGTTTGTTTTTTTTTCTCACATGAGTAGCCACTGTTTCCGAACTGGGCATGTGTTGTGATTCTGCATGTCAAACATGTTGCAGTAAGAAGCTGCTCCAGTGCCTTGATCTCATGAATGGGTGTCTTTGCAGAACCTTAGGAAACTTCTAAATGAAGTAATCTTGTCTTAGAAGAGGGACTCACTACACCAGAAGTGGTGGTAGTGATTTATCAACTCCCCTGATATCAGTAATTACTTTCCTTGGACTTTACATTACACAGGAAGGTAACAACCCTCTGAACATCTTCATCAAAACAGTCTCTTAATGGCATCAGCTCTGAACGGACTGAAGATCTCTGGAGTCACTAAGATGTTGGATATGTGGATCTGAGGGAGGACTGGAGGACTGGGTTGCTGATGGTATGAAGTCAGAGCAGATCCCACGATCCTGTTAAATACTAGAAACATTTACAGTGGTTACCCTGATGGCATTGCCACCCTGGGATGCTGTGAAAAGTAAGGAAAGGGAAAAGTGAACAGTGTAAAATTTTAGAGGAATGCAAATAAGACAGGCATAGCTCATAAACAAAAACATGTTACAGTGGGAACATGCCATGGAGTTTTGTTTTAAATTTCAGAAGAGTGACACATCTCAGTCCTGGATCTGTCACTTCTCCATGATACGTCCTCAGCAGACTCTCAGTAATGACTGTTACAATGCCACACTTCATCAAATACACTTAAATCTTTGAATTTATCCAGTTGGTACAATAATTACCATTTGCTGAATGTGGTTTCTAAATTAGATATCATTTTTTGTACACTTGGCAGATAAAAATATACTCTGTAGAACCTCTCATTTTGTCAAGTTCCACTAAACAGATGGAATGCCTTTTCTATTCACATGAAATCACGTCAATTAATCTGGTCTTAAATGAAAACACCTCCTGTCCTTTAAATCAACATTTCTCTCTAGGTTTGTGGGTTGATGAGCCCTCCAAGCAGTGAAATAACGCTGTGGCCAATCGAGAGAGTAAACCCACATAACAATGGTGATACTACAAACTGCACTGGTTGGAAGGATGGGTTGTGATTCAAGAGGATGTCTAAAATATATAGTGTTGGAGGATAACTATAATTAGGAAATGGGAAGAGATGGGCTAGACTGGCAATTTGTTTTTGTCTTTTCTGATTTCAATAAAATTCTGAAGGCTTTATAACCCTTTGATTTGGCTCTTCAGTTTAGGAATGGGCTTCTAGGTGTGCTCTGGTTGACATACAATAGTTGTCTTGCCTTTGTCTCCCTGCTTTTGGCAAAATGGATGTTTCCATGCTTCTTTTGGAGGAGTGTCCCTGAGCCACACTCAGAGCCAGATTCACCATGTAGACAGACCAAGGTGAGACTGGGCTCCATCCATGTCTTTGTGAAGGTGTAATCATAAACTCTGTGTGTCTTAGTCCTCTATATAAAATTACACCTGCCAGCACTGCCTTAATTAACTAGCATCTGCTGAAAACAAAACCAGAGGGTGACCTTCTACCATTAGTATGTTGCAAGATGTGCTTAAAGCTGTTTGAGAATCCAGTGAATGGTCTGAGGAAGAGAAAGTGGTAGGATGCTTCATGCCTACAGATGCTGTCATGGCCTGCTGGGGACTAGAATGTGAGCAACGGATCAGAGGTTCAGTTTGCATAAGTCACCTATTGTAAAGTTGCAACTGGCAGCTCATCACTCCTTGTTTAGCTCTCAACTGCATCATTTGGTCAACTTTTTCTGAATAAAGTCTGTTATGCATGGAATTGATTTGCCTTGGCTTCCAACCTTGAGGTGGGGACATCTTATTGTGTAGTCCCATGTATGAAAACAAATAGTGAAGCACTAAAGCTAGTCCAAATGCAAAGCTGACCTGTAAAGCTCCAGCTCTATATTGTTCAGCTTTCTTACTCCACTACAAAATAAGAACTATGTGGGTTTTTTTTTTCCTCCAGGCATTCATCGTGCTCATTAAACTGTCAAAATGTGGAAGCTGGCTGTATAAGAAAAAGATAATGGAAAATGTGAACACAGTTTATGTAAGCCACTAGGACATGAACTGTTCAACTACTTCACCTTGTTTATATCTGTACTTGTAGGAGAAGACTCATTCACTAAAGTGATGCACTCCACTGAGTAATGTTTCTCGTGTGCGTAAACACCTTCGACAAAAACATGGTTTGTGGATGCAAATATTTCAAGTGCACATACCCATAGCTAGAGACAAATGAGAAAGAGACAAATGAGAAACAGAGTCCTAAAGGTGTAAATCCTATGTGGTGTCTCAACTCCATTCCTGTACTACAGGAATGTGATTTCATGACTCTCAATAACACTGCTTGGAAAAAATCTGCTAGCCTATCTGTGGATTTGTTTGTCCTCCCTAAAACCCTCTAAAGAACACCAGTATCATTGCAAGGCTCTGTCTTCATCCTCTTGAAACTCCATCTTGTGCAGATGTTCCTGGTGAATAAAGCCAAGTATTTAGAAGCTGATCTCTTGACTGCTAATGCTGTTAAATACATGGAGGTTTACCATACCAGAGAAACCTCATCTTGCTCAGGAAATCCTCTGAGATGAATATGGAGACTGAGAGAGTTCTTCTGTGTCTTCTGTTCCTGTGTTCTTCCCCAAGCATCCACTTATGGCTACTCTTGGAGACAAGGTGTAGTAGGTGAACCTTTAGTCAGAACCAATAGGGCTGTTCTGGTATTTTTAAACAAGCCTATATTTTTATTTGGTATAGAGGCAGCCTAAGGCCCGCTCAGCTGCAGATGTCTACTCTGCAATATCTAGAGTTACAGGAAATTAGTCATATTCCTAAAAACCTTCTCTTTCTTTGAAAGTATCCCTGAGGTAATTTAGCAGCATGTGGAAGACTATTACTTTCTGCCTTCTGTGTAAATAAAGGGGAAAGAGTTAATACCAAAAGGGAGATATAGTTGCAATTTCATTATTATCTGCTCAAGAAGACTGCTTGTGAGTTCACCACAGTGAATGTGGGCATGAAATCTTTAGATGAATCCTCAATGTGTAGCCACACTTCAGTGGGCATCAGGTCTTTGGAATTTATATCAGCAATCTAAAACCAAGATTTTTGACTTAAGATGGGTGGCTTCTTTTCTGAGCAATTCATTGTGGGTTTTCAAATGTACATATATGTATATGCATCAAAATATACACCTATATATGTTCAAATACATATAAATAGTTGATTATTTTAAGAATGAAAAGTGTCATTATGCAGAAATTGTCCTTCTTCCAGTAGCCACTGGGTGAACTTTGAAACCTTTTGAGTTCTAGGATTTCAGGGTGTGATGGATGTTTTTTGCTGTCATGTCTCCAGAAAAATATATCCTGTTCTCTTGTTTGAGTTAATTTAAAACTTTGCACAAATCTCCATTTTCTTCATGGATAAATAAACTCAATGATTTATGCAAGATTTTCACCAACTTTTCCCCCCCCCTGTTTCTCCTAGAGGCTTTAAAAGTCTCGAGTTTCAGAGGGGGAAATGCTATTTTAAATGCCACGGTTGCCACCTAAAGTTCTTGTCATTTCTGCTTGGGAGGGATTGCCCATTTCACTCAGACCAGGCTGATGTTCTCTCATGTGGTTTTGATTGATTACTGTTCTTCTTTTAGTTAATTTCTTATGAAACCTTCTCAGATTCAAATGTAAAACTCTTTTTTAGCAGAAAAGATAACTTTTTGCAGGTTGCTGCGAAGTAGCTTGTTATGCTAGTTAGGTTGTAAATCTCTGAGATGTGATACATAAATTCACACAGTATATGTACTTTTAAAAAGAACTTTTTTTTTTATAAGATGACAATCAAAATTAATATAGCTATATATGTTATTAAACTTTTGGCTACTATTTCCCTAACCTGGAGGGTAAGATTACATGGCCATTTTTAATAGGGAGTCAGAGAGCTCAAGGGCATCAGTGGAAACACGCAGAGTAGAAATGATTATGCCTTCTATTTTTGTATTATAAACATTAGAATTTCATCAACATCCACAAGAAAATGAAATAAATGTGTCCATTTTATTTGAGAAAACACACAGTTGAGGAAAAATGGATGCAGCATTACACAGTATCTGTTCTTTTGTTTTTCTGCAGTCCCATAGCCTATAGATAAAACAAGTGAAGCATACTTGATTTTTGATCTGCATTGCAGATTTCAGAGCACTTTTTAACTCTTCATCTCATTTCATTAGCTTTCTACAGTTTAAAATAATAATAAAAAAATAATAGTGAAAACATTCTCACAGAATCCATGGAAATTGAGAAGTGGATATTTTTATCTCTATTTTATATATGGTGAAAAGTTAAATGATTTGCCAAGAATTCAAAGCAAGTCACTGGAGGAATATTAGAACGTGAGATGTTCTCGCTCTGCAGCCTGCCTGCAGTACTTGGTTGGTACTAAAAACATAGCAATTAAAAGTAAGCAGCTGACATTTTTGCATTGAAAAAGTTTTAAATATTCCACAGCAGCCTTGCAAGCCCACATGCAATATGAGAACTTTCTAATTGATTGATGTAAGTGTTCTTGCTTTTAGCTGGAGCTCTTAAAGAGTTTATATTTTCATTTGACCTTCTTCAGAAATCTTGGAGGCCCAAAGGTGAAATTCACAGTTATAACTCCATGGAAATATAAGGGATTAAATTTGGATTTTGGTGCCTGGTGTGAAGTTCCAGAGAATAGAAGTAATGACTTTGGGGAAGGGAGTGCTGAGGTGTTCACAATGACAAAATTGTTCAGTGCCTATTGGAAACACAAGTAAGGACAAGGGACATAACTTGCCCAAGGTCACAGCGTTAGCTAGAAGTAGATTTGAAATTCCTGTCTCTCTGCCCCATGCTGTAATAACTGCTCTCTTTCCTTATGAAGTGTGGCACTTCATATTTTGACACAGAGAGAACAGGGTATGTTCATGTTAGCATGACTCTGGCAGTGGCTGGCATGTTATAAGCTGTAGAAACACGCTTATGCCATACTTGCCCACAGAAGACCTGATGGTATTTAGTATGTAGCAAGGGTAATGTGATCAGCATAATAAAAATGCCTGTCCTCTTTCTCTCTTCTGTGTATAGAGCTCTTGATTGATATGTAAATGCTACTGATGGAGGCTCTGAGTTGTCATGGTTGTTGGTGTGTTTATTGGATAGATAAATTAACTGTATAATGGTCAATGTAGACAAGACGGTCATGGAAGAGCATAATGATGTGGGCAAGCCAACAGCTACAGAAGTCTTACCTGATCATGTCCAGCCTTCATCTAATATACAAAGTTGGCTTTGAACAGTAGCTGGAAATTCTCAGACATGTGAAAAACCCCTGACAGGAAAAAACTGAAATACAGACCAAGTGACCTCCGTTAAAGAAAGCTGTTGAGTTGCTCTGGTTCTGAAGGATCCTAGTGAACTGTTGCAGGATATTCTGGCACAAAGCCTAAGGGAGAGTCAACTGTGGGATTTATCTCAGAGTGATAAGTGGCCAAACACCTCAGCACATGCAATTATAGAGTTTCATCTGAGTCAAAAATGCTGCTCACATTGTTACCATGACAGCCTTTGGTATATACAGCACCTTTCTTCCTGAAATCTCTCAGTCTGCTAATAGGCACCAGAAGTGCTACATTCTTAAACTCTTTTTTTATGTCTCTCCATGTCAACGCATTCTGAACCAATGGTTTCCTTCACCTTCTACACTCTGTTCTTGGTAGCTCACTTGTTGTTGGGCCAAGTGCTCTGTGACAATCCAGGAGCTCAATTCTGCTCCCTCTTAAGCAACAGTATGGGCCAAACACTCTCTTCTCATCAGTGCTTCTCTTACTTCTGTGGCTGCCAGCAGGCTCCATCTTGGAGTGCCATCACCTCTGGCCTCACGTAGTGGACTACCTCTCCACATGTTTGGTTTATTTTCTCCTACACTTTCTTTATTATTTTCAAGGCCAAATTTAAAACATTTCTTGTTTTAAATTCTTAGGTCTTTTTGTTTGACCTTTGGCCCATGCAAATAACAGTTCTGCTTTGTAATTACTGTCCTCTCCAGCTAAGTTAGCAGGGGTGGAGGAGACATGTCTCCATTAGCTAATTGCTACCAAAGACTGTGTGGGGAAGCAATATTTTTCTTTCCCAGGCTATATCATCATGTTGGGTAGTTTCAAGTCAATGTTTCTCCACTTCCTTCTTCCCAGTGCTTTCCTCTTTATTTATTTTTTGAAACCAGGACTAGTTGTGAGACAGTGTCTGCTTGCAGATTGGAGTCCTTGTCCCTCACAACTTTGCAGCTGCTGCATGTATTGCATAGCTGTACTTTATTACTCTAGATTGTGTGATTGCCTGTGGTGGAAGAAATTTGCTGCTCCTTGCAAATGAAGAGATTTGGCTGAGCTGATAGAGAGCAGAGAGGGTGAAGAGTCAGTGCTAATTTGGAAATTTCACTGCATGGGAAGGGACTGAGAAGTTGGAGGATGAACAGACTATGTATCTTACCTCTCTTCTCCAGGCTCTTCCTCTGCTCTCTCTCCTCTTTCTTACTGCTCTTGCACAGACTCCTGAGATATAGGACATCCTATACATCTCTCTGGGCCCACAGACACTTTTCTAGATCTTCCTTGTTACAGGTGTCTAGAAGTCCCCACCAGTCCTTATTGATCTTCCTGAGCTTGCCAAGCTGTTAGAAAGATGGGGGTGATGGAGATGAGATAGGGCAGGATCTAGAGTTGGGCTTTGCTCTTAAGATCAGGGCTGGGATGGATATCTGGGAGATGTTAAGGTTTTCTTCTCCTGCTGCCATTTCTTCACAAGCTCATTGGTTTAAGACTTCATGGAGAAGCAATTGTCATGGGATATGCCAACCAAGATTTTTTTTTAGAAAGTGCTTTAAAGACTTATATTTGTGTTTATTGGGTGCTACATCAAGGTCACAGTTTAAATCTGAAATCTTTTGGTACATCTGGAAAAGCAATATTTTTAGTAATAGTTAGCAAGGCAGAATTCTTAGGAACAGACACTCTTTAAAAATGTCAAGAAGCACTTAAACACGATCTTGTTAGTAAATTTCTATATATGACCTAGATTAAAATTAACAACACATAGTATCAGAAAAGCAATATAAAGCCAGTAGTACGAGTATGCATCTAGATTCAGTGTCTTCTGTTTCAGCTCCCCTAATGTACTGAGGGGTTCCCAAATGCTAAATCTAATTACAGTTAGAGTGTTTGCTGTTCCTGTCTGTTGAGGAATTTCCATCACAAATTCTTACAGAAATGATAATATAAAATTTTCCATAGGCAAAAGCAAACTTAAAAAAAATAATCCACTTTTAAAATCTTAATACTGCTAGTAGATGTCTAAGTGAGAATAAAATTTTATCTTTAGGAAGATTTTTACTTTATAAGATTTTTGAAAATATTTTGGAAACTGCTTTCAAGTCTATTCAAACCTTCAGAAAAGCTAAAACAGACCTCATTTAACTAGCTAATTTTTTAATTAAAAAAAAAAAGAGAACATTAGTCTGGAAGAAAAGCAGCAGGATGTTTCACTTAGAGTACAGTCAAATAAGTACTTGTTATCACAGCCCATTTTTAAGAAGGCACTTCTTCCCTCTCCATCTTTCTTACTTGCTCAATCTGATTTAGGCAAAGACAGTTTGCTTTTCATTCTAGCTGATGGTCCTTTGTTAGGTCTCAGAAGAGTTGGAAAGTTCTCAGTCTGTGCTAATCTTACCTTGACTGACCACATATATTTTCCAGTAGTTGACTCATCTGCTGACAGCTGAGTCCAGTGAGAGTATAAAATATATGGAGTGAAGACCAAATAACCCTCAGGGGGGATCAATAATAATGTGATGGGCTTTCCATTTCCAGGCATCCATCAGGCACTGGTGAGTGGTGGAACTCCCTCTAGAGCTCATCAGTTCTCTTCTAGACACATCTCAGAGGAGAAACCTGCTGATTCCTGATACCATTTAGAACAGGGTGAATGTTTTCCTTCAATATTCCTTTTAATGCCAAATCATACAGAATTTGACTTTAGGAATGTGTTTACTTGCAACAATTACTGCCAGAGGGGTGGGGGGAAATAATCTGGATTTACATAAATGTAAATGTTTTCTTTTGACAAGGGAAAAACTTTGACATGTTTGGAGAATCCATGTACTAACAAAATCACATTAAATCCATAAATGAAATAAACTTCCTTCAAATAAATTTATTTAAGTTATGCCTAATCAGGAAATGAAGGGAGAGGCTTGTCTGAGTAAATTCAGACATTTTCACACTTTAAAATAAGTAGGATAAAACTCACCCTTCAATGTGGATGTCTGAAATTAGATGAGATTAATTCTGCTCCACTTGTTTGTACAATCAGGCCTTTTCTCTGCTTACATTGATTTCAGTGCCATTAAGGTATCATGAGCATTTTCTTTTTGTAGCCTTGGACCTGCATTTTTTCATGTTTCTGTCACAAACTGAATAGTAATTATCCAAGGAAAATGTTGTTCTGAAGAACTACAGGGTTCAGTTAGGGAAAGTGGCATTTCAAAGAATGATCACAGAATCATTTGGGTTGGAAAAGACCTTGAAGATGATAGAGTCCAACTGTAAGCCCAACACAGCTAAGTCCACCACTAAACTATGTCCCTAAGCGCCACATCTACACGTCTTTTAAATACCTCCAGTGATGGTGACTCAGCCACCTCCCTGGGCAGCCTGTTCCAGTGCTTGACAACCCTTTCGGCGAATAATTTTTTCCTCATATCCAATCTAAACCTTCTCTAGTGCAACTTGAGGCCATTTCCTCTTGTCCTGTGACTTGTTACTTGGTATGTAACATTTTTTTTCTGTTGCTACAGCCTTCTTTCCTGCTTCCACAATTTGTGTACCACTGAAGATGATTTTCAATGATTCATAATGAAGAAATCTTCTTTAATGCTGAAAAGCTACTTTTTTTTTATCATCAGCACACTGTAGTGTAGATTATGTAGTTCAGAAACATTTACTTCCTCTTGGGGCCACCAAGATAGGGGCTATTCATACTTTACTTCTAAGAATTGAAATGGTTGTTGAAGTGCAGATAGGCTGCTTTGAAAACATTATAAACTCCCTCTTTTATCAGTAGAGAAAAGGACAATTTTGAGTCACATTATACACACAAGGAGGGCTGGGTATGTTCAGCTGGCTGGGAGAGGAGGACACATGATACCTGAAGACAAGAGAATGACCTGTAGGTAACTGAACATGGACAGGAAAGATGCAGGCTCTGTTTCTGGCCTGTTGGGGTCTTGCTCAAAACACTTTGCCTTCCTGGAGAGGGACAGTTCACCCAAGTGTCTGCCTACCTCCAAACTAGTCACTAGTCTTTCCAGAGCAGTGGTACAGTCAGTGTAGAGAAGCAGGCACCCTCAGGGGAAGAGTTGCCATTAGAAGCAAATCACAGGATAAAAGGAATTGATCTGTGGAGGCATTTGTATTCCTCTGCTGCACATAAATGGAAAGTTTCCAGCTCTCTCTTGGAAACCTTGATTTTCTATACCTCTCTCTCTGCAAATCCATGTAAACTCTGTGTACATAGATTCCCAGCTGCTTTCTAGAATAGCTTTTCCTTTATTTTTACTATTTCAACCCATTAATGAAATCTTTTAGGAGACCAATCAGTTCTCATTTTCTGGGGCACTTCTAATCCCAGAAATGAAAACTCAAAGTCTATTTTGTGGTTATAAATCATACTGTTATTATTAATTTTCTTCTTATTATAATATGTAGAAGGTGAATCAGATCAGCATGTCTCTTGGGGTAAACACTGTGGAGATTTCAACATGCCCAGAAAGAAAGAGTTTTTTATCCTTTAAACAGTAGGAGTTTATAGTTCCTTGTTTCCCTCCTTCCTTCCCTTTGTATTTATTCTGGAAAGCATGAGCTTCAATGAGATTTTCTACTCTTAACAATACTGTTAAAATTACATCAGTTCCAAACTGCTGGGCTTTATTAACAGTAGAAGTGTAAACTCTGGAAAATAAAAACCTATTTTCTGTGCAAATGTAATATATTCAGCAGAAAATCCTCAAACTCAGCACTCTGCAGGAGCTGGATATTTTTTGAGTCCTTTATATGAATCCAACATTTTCTCCAGTGATGAGAAGTCCCTAGTCCTGAGCAGTTCAACTCCTACTGGGTCCAGAAAATGAGGCAAAATGGGTTGTTTTGGTGTCGCTGTTTAACTGGTTAGTTTTTTAAAGCCTCCCTCATGGTTGATCAAAGACCATGAATTTGTGAACTCAGCAAGAGCAGTTATGGCCTTTTAGCTCACAGTGTAGAAACACACAGTCTAAGCCCAGCTGCCTCAGGTTTAGCCCTGTGTATCAAGAAGACAGCTATTGCTTCAGCTCTCCCACAGGGTGTTTTACTGGCCTGGGTTTGTAGCATGAGACATCTTTGTTTCTAAATTCAGTTAATCTTAGGCTTAAAGCCAATCACAGAAAGATCAGACTCCCATGGAAAGTGTGCAAACTGCTCTAACTCGGTGCTACAGGTACTGAAAACATTGAAGGTCCATTCAAGACACCTTTTCATTCTGCCTGTGCCCAGAGCTGGGCATGAAGAGTTGTCAGTTGGGTTAAATCATTTTAGTTTGGTCTCTGCAAATTCATCTGAAGAACACTAATTCTTCTGCAATAGAGATAATTATCTGCTCCTACTGATTATCTACATATTTCAAAAACACTGGTAGTTATTTTGAGGAACAGGACACAGCTACACATACCAATGAAATGAAAAATTGCTCTTGATCTCTTGGACCAATGCAGGTTCTGTTGTCTGATTTGTCAAGGTCTGACCATCAGAAGCCCTCAAATATAATGATGGCTAGTTTTAGAAATTAAAAAGCCAAAGTCATGCTGTTCAAATTACATATAAGTACAACTGTGGAAGGTATTTCTAATTAATTACTCACTTTGATGCTATTGGTTGATGAAAACAGATCATTCATTAAATAAAGACACTGATTAGGAACAGAATTGCTGTGTAACCATAATAAAGATCATCATGGAAAACTGTACAAAAATGAAAGCGAAAGCAAAGCCCCATTGTAAGTGGTCAACTTTCCACAAATTGAGGCAATTTTTATAGGAAGTATTTTCTAGGCTTGAATTTTCTTTTTTTTTTCCCCCCCTAAAGATGGGATTCCTGTCCCTGAGTTTAGACATTTATAGTACAGACATGTCCCTATGAGCAGGGCAGCCCAGCTTGCCTTTATAGTTAATGGTAAGAAAGAGAGTCTTTTAGAAGACAATTTATCTGACCCAATTTAAGTATCTTCTTTATAGTGACAGAAATCATCCCACAGAGCCAGTGACTAGATCGTTCTTGACTTTTAAGGGAGCCTAGAGATTTCTCTGCCACTGACAGCTACTCTATAGACTATTAGACTGAGATAAATGATCCCATCCACATCATCTGCAACTCAGAGTAGCACTGGCCTGAGCAATGCCCATGTATCAATTCTTTTATGGGCTACTTGGTTTGTATTTGCTACAGATTTTGCCTCTAGCAAAGAATTTTAGGGAACATAATCCATAAAAACTAGTACAATTTGTCTGAAGAGAAGTGTTTTCTTCTAAAAAGTACAACTGCTTCTTATTCACAGAGGTTTCTTATAAAGTTTTTATTAGTATTTATCTGAAGACGGTAAAATAGGCTGTTCTTTCATCTCCATAAAGTAATCAGTTATTGAAATCATGGCTTTCTTGGTGTGGAGGAGCACTCAGCTATTGATTTCAGTGGGAACTGGAATTTTAACATTAAACTCACAGGATAATATTGGAGGAATTACTTTTGCTCATAATCAGAGGTGGAAAAGAATTCAGCTTTCCTAACTTTAGATATGTATAGTGTAGATAACTGCAATTAAACAGACACTGCAGGCTCTTCTTATAGGCAATTGCTAGTGCTGTAGCATTTATACATTAATCTGATTTAACTGTACACTTTATAATGAGATGGGCCTGGTTCTTCCATTGGCTGTTAAGGGAGTCCAGGTCATCAGCTTGCAGGCTGAAACAACTGCACATCCACATGGTCAGAGTTTTTTCACCCAGTCTGTGTTTGGAGATGACCTACTGCAGGTCCAAGCACAGAAATATTATTATTAACTGTAATACACCAATGATATCATAAAGACCTTTAGGATAAGCTAATCAACTTCAGAAATTTAAGGATCCCAACCATTTATTTAATGCAGGAAACTGCAGATTTCAAAAAAGTCTAGGAAACTAATGTAAACTCCTGCTCTGGATTTTACACCTTTGTTCTTCTCTTGTTGACATTTTCTGTCACCTGCCAAACCAAAAATCCCATGGAATTTAGACCAAATAATTAAAGTGTAATTTAAATGACTCCTAAAGTCTTCCAGCCCAACTAGCTGATCTTATATTCAAAGACAGAAGCAGAGTCACAGAGGCCAAGGAAATCCATTTGTCCATTACTGTAGGTATTTTTTCTGTCTGTGTTGGGATATCTCAAAGGATCTGGGATAAAATGGTCACATTCAGGACTGTTTATTCAAGCTGGTGTCCTTCTGGAGGTGGACATCTTACCTTGAAGCCTGTGAAAGCTGCTATGCTCTGTGCATGTAAATAAAGTTCACTTTAGTGGAATAATGGAAAAGAAAAAAGATATTTTGACTCAAGATATACCTAAAAGTTTGGTTGAGCAGTGAGTGACAAAGGTATGGGGCAAAACTGAGTGAAACAGAGCCTTACAGCTGGTTTTCCCTCATCACAAGGGAATGTCCATCCCAAATTATTATTCTAGGATTGTCAAAACTACGTATCTCTTATTTTGGCACTGAAAATACTGTCGTAAGGAAAGATTTAACAGATTGTTCTTTTTCCACATGACAATTTAGCTTTAACTAACTCAGTTCCTTTGATAAAAAAAAAAATCTATGAAAAAAGACTTTGTCAGAAAATCTCAATTTGCAGTGAGTATTTATTACATGTCTGTAAGTATGCACAGAAGTGTGGACATAGTATGTCTCTTGCCACAGGGAAATGGAAAGCTTTGCATGATCTCCTCTTTCCACGGGAGCAGTATTAATGTGAAAAGTATAAGGTGATTGATCCATCAGTGTTTCCATCAGGAACAAATTGAACCAGCCAGGGGAATTGATCTCAACGTGGGGAAATAAGAAATAAGTTGGAAATCAGGTGTGAGGAGTCTGAAAGCACACTTACTTGAAAAATGAATTTTGTGCAGTAATTTCACAGTGAAACAATGTGGTATGGGGAGGAATGGGTGATGAGAACAGACTTTGCTGTCCATCTCAAACCCATAAGCTCTTGTGCAGTTGATAATCTTGTGTGTAAAGAGAAATTTTCTATTCAGTGAAATTAATCTCTTACTGTAATTATATTTTTGCTGTTAAAGTAGGGGCAGCAAAATGCATTTTGTCCTCATGCAGATCTTTGTATGAACTAGAGAACTCTCCTGTTTTGGTTGTTGTTGGATTTGTATTCAGGTAACTATAAACAGGTTTTCTTTTATAATGTTTTAAAACTCAATCCAATCTTTCTTTTGCAGTAATGGAGAATTAGGAGAGCCCTCCAGTGGCCAAGCAAATGAAATCGACATTGCTCTGGCAGTGAGCCGAACAAGTCTAGAAACTAGGGGAAGAAATATGTGCTACATATTTCAAAGATAGTAACTTCTAGTCCTGTTAGGGATGACTTATATCCTGCTTACGTTGGTCCTTTGATCCAGAAGAATTCCATTGCACTTGACAAACTCTCTGTCTATCCCTGAATGGAATAATACATATTTATTTATTAATTCATCATTTCTGTCTAGGAAGGGCTGTTTGCATGAAGGAGAAAATACTTTAGGAATAAACTAATAGATTTTATATTTAATAACTTTATGGGAAATGAAAATGAACAGAACTTGATCCTCACTGCTGGAGTAATTCTTAGTATTCAAACTGCAATCACTGCAGAAAAATCCCTTCACAAAAAGTAATTTCTTCATTAAATAGCCCCCAAAGGCAAAGTTGTGATGACCAGGTGCTTGTTGCATGCAGTGTTGCTGTAAATGATGATTCCAACTATTTCTTTAACTGGGGAATGGAAGAAGTGCTGAAAAAATGATATCTTTTCCAGGTATCAGCCTATAGAGGTCAACAACTAGTGATGATAACTGTCAGTTAGCAACATCATCAACAGCTACTCTGATTAGAGGCAGGAGATTTTGAAAGGTTAATGAGGAGATTTGATGAGCCCATAAAAAAAAGCAGCACTTGCTTAGCAATAAGATCTTTGCAATTGAGTGTGAGAGCATATGAATGACAAAATGTTTAATCAGAATGTTACATGTTTTCCCAAAACTCTTTCTTTAATATTCATTGGAATGAGATGTTCAGTTTACCAAATACAAAACAGATTAACACATCATAGGAAAAGAAACCCAGCTGTGCTGTCAAGTAGATTGGAAGTGCCACACTTCGCAGGATTAATTTTTGCTGCACCTGTTATTAAAATATCTATCACAATATCAGCTATTTTATTTTGCTTTATGACAGTTACATGTATTTTACAGCTGTGCTGAGTTGAATCTATTTCAGTGTTAGTGCTTATTTCAGTCTTGAGCTGTTTTGCATTGAATT
The DNA here is from genome assembly GCA_907165065.1 of Caprimulgus europaeus. The sequence continues at coordinate 55,344,603 of OU015530.1, read as the reverse complement.
CTCGATGGCTGATCCTTGACTTTTGTAAAAATCCAGTGTAACCAATACTAATATAACCAGCTATGGATTGATCTCTCCCTGTTTAAACACTTCATAAGAACAGAAAAATCTTGATTTTTTTTGTTTTAGACTGTTATCTGAGGTTTATTCTTCTTCTTGTGAAAGTTCTCACTCATAAAATGGGTCCAGTCAGTTTACAGGTAGTTCTAAGTGTATGTTTCAGGATAACAAACTTCTGTAAGCTTTACACAAGACCAATAAAATCCGAGGGAAAACATAATGTTTGAAAAAAACATATGTGCTTGTCAACCAAAGCAGCATTTAAGTCCTAGTTCCACAAATTCCCTCTAACAAGTCACTCAGACTCCTTAATTCCTGAAGTCAGTGAAAGTTGTGTGTGGCTTTAAAGGTAAGCAATGTTGAAGCACCAAAGAGCTCATCAGTGAAACTGGCTTTGAAAAAGGAAACAACCTTTACCAAAGAGCATAACCCCCAACAATGGGCATGCTTAAGAAAAAAACCCACAAAACTAATTATAAACCTAATGCATGTTTTATAGTGTGTCACTATAATGTGAGCAGGGCATTTTTGTCACACAAAATTTTAAGCTGAGTGACCTGAATGACCTTAAAGCATTTTTCTGTTAAACAGTGTGCAACACGTGAATATGATCACATTGACTAATTTCTTTCAGGAAATGCTCTTTGTGAGCATGAGCATGAGTGTACAATACAGTTCTCCAGCACAATTAATAGTACACAAAGCTTAATAAATGGAGATGTTTATCTGCCTTCAGTGGAGTTCCTCACCATCAAACCATCTCTACAAAAAAGTAATTAATATATTTTTTCTTGTAAAGATAGCTTAATGTAGGTATTTTTGTTTCTGCTTTGAAACACACTGTGCTGCACTGCATGATTTATCCTCAATTTATGCCTAACGTGTATCTACAGCTCCAATATCCATCTCAGATATGTGATGTGTCAGCAGGAGAGAGCTCTATATAAAATACAGATGTATCTAACCCTGTCTTGGGCTGAATTACACCCTACTAGGTAGAATATCTTAAGAGTTATAAATTTGAAGAAAGTATTTGTCTCCAAATTAAATGAATCATCATTTTCTGAAAGTGGCCATTTCCCTGAAGACTGTTAGAAAGCCTGGATACCTGTCTTAGTCTAGACACCCAAATTTTAGATGGCTGAAATTAGGTGAGATGAATCCCCTTGCTGCTGTGGAGCTCTCAAATATCCAGCCTATGCCTATGCAAGGCCTGAGTTACCCTGTGGCACAGAATCAGAAATATTGGTCCTGGTAATTAAAAGGTCAACGGGTAGTGAGTCAGGCTAGGGGAGAGATCAGAAGGCAGGTAGGTGGATTTGTTATCCCAGGGGGTATCCAAAATGATGTGGGTAGCAAGGGTCACCAGTTCCAGATTCAGGCACAAACTGATGCTACAGAGATAAGGTCCTTCCATCCATTCTGCTCTTCTCGGGCTGCAATCTCATATAGGAGCAATTTGAAAAGGCCTTGCAAATCACAAATCAGAAGGTCGTTAGGTTCTTTTTCCTCAGTTATCATAGAATCTTAGAATGTTATAGGTTGGAAGGGACCTTAAAGATCATCCAGTTCCAACCCCCCTGCCATCAGCAGGATCACCTTCCACTAGACCAGGTTGCTCAAAGCCTCATCCAACCTGGCTTGAACACTTCCAGGGGAGGGGGCAGCCACAGCTTCTCTGGGCAACCTGTTCCAGTGTCTCACCACCCTCACAGCAAGGAATTTCTTCCTAATGTCTAATCTAAACCTACCCTCTTCCAGTTTGAGGCCATTATCCCTCATCCTATCAGTACCTGCCTTTACAAAAAGTCCCTCCCCAGCCTTCCTGGAGCCCCTTCAGGTACTGGAAGGCCACCAGAAGTTCTCCCTGGAGCCTTCTCTTCTCCAGGCTGAATAGCCCCAGCTCTCTCAGCCTGTCCTCACAGCAGAGGTGCTCCAGCCCTCTGATCATCCTCATGTCCTCCTCTGGACTTGTTTTAACAGGTCCATGTGTTTCTTGTGTTGGGGGCTCCAGAACTGGAGGCAGCACTGCAGGTGGGGTCTCAGGAGAGTGGAGCAGAGGGGCAGAATCCCCTCCCTGGCCCTGCTGCCCACGCTGCTCTGGGTGCAGCCCAGGACACGGTTATTGGCCTCTGTGATGCCAGCGCACGTTACCGGCTCATGTTGAGCTTGTCATCTATCACCACCCCCAAGTCCTCTTTTTGGAGCTAATATCAATCTACTCATCACCCAGCCTGTATTTATTTTTGGGATTTCCCTGACCCAGGTGCAGGACCTTGCATTTGGCGTTGTTGAACTCCATGAGGTTTTGCACAGACCCACCTCTCAAGCCTGTCAAGTGGATACCAGCACCACTCAGCTTGGTATCATCGGCAAACTTGCTGAGGGTGCACTCAATCCCACTGTCCATGTCTCTGACAAAGATGTTAAACAGCACTGGCCCCAGTACCAACCCCTGCAGGACACCACTATTCACTGGTCTCCACTCGGACATCGAGCTGTTGACTGCAACGTTTTGAGTGTGACCATCCAGCCAAGTCCTTATCCACCAAGTGGTCCATCCATCAAACCCACGTGTCCCCAGCTTAGAGAGAAGGATATCATGTGAGACAGTGTCAAACCCCTAGCACAAGTCCAGGTAGATGGCATCAGTTGCTTTAGCCTTATCCACCAATGTTGTGACCCCATCATAAAAAGCCACCAGATTGGTTAGGTATGGTTTCCCCTTAGTGAAGCCATGGTGGTTGTCACCAATTACCTCCTCATTTTCCATGTGCCTTAGCATAGTTTCGAGGAGGATTTGCTCCATGATCTTGCCTGGGACAGAGGTGGGACTGACTGGCCTCTAGTAATCATGGCCTTAATAATTGTATCATAATCTGTTTTAATGCCTTCTCATTCCAGCTTCTGTCTCATGTGACTGGACCCTACCTTGCTATCCATCTCACTTCTTGAAGTTGGCATGGCTGCTCATAATACCTTGCTAACGTTGTGATAGTCCTATTGTAACAGGACATTTTTATTCTCATCTTTATTCTTGATGTGTTTAATTTAAAACATTTTTGTTTGATCTTCCATTAAATGATAGGGCCAAACTCATGGGATTCCAGTTGACAAACACTCTGGGGAGACAAGCCAGTGGGGAAGAGCTCAGAAAACAATTTGATCTTTGTTCTAGGCATCTGGAATGGGATTCACTTGACTAAATTCAGACATTCCCATCAATCCAAGTTGTTATATATTCCTCCTACAGATAGCAGGTTGTTGGATGGAGCTGAGGGTGAAATCAGTCTCACCCTATCATAGATGATTAAAATAGATCAGCTGAATTGCATTATAAAAGTTCCTATTTCTTTCCATTGGCTGCAAAGGAAACCTAGGTTGGTTGGCACCTCTGGAGACATCTGCACTGGAGGTACCATAAGAGTTGTGGCATGTCCAGAATTTGTTTTTTCACTGAGAGGGTGTTATATGCATAACTGTTCAACCAAGAGAGGAAAATTGTCAGGAAGGCTTCATTTGCTCTTCAAGGCTACTTGTGCCACTCTTTCTTTACTTGTGTTTTAGGAGGTTTTCCACATTTATGAAGGATTCAGATTAAATACCTATGACATAAGGTTAAACCTAAGCAATAATAGTGAAAAATTCTCCCTAGTGACATGCTGATGATGGGCTTCTTCCCTTCTGTGGATGGTCCAGTTTGGCTCAGTTTAATATCCAGTAACCTGAGTGGAGATGACACCTACTAGAAGACTAAAAGCTCAAAAAGAAATTTGCTATTGCTGCTTATCAGTTATGGTGAGGCACTTGTGGGGATTTAGTGGGGATTTAGAGAAGCGGAGAAGTGGGGATTAAGTTTTCAAGATCATGTGCCCACGCACACATATCTTCAAGTGAGATCTGATCAGCCCTTATAATCAATGGATATCTGAGGCTCAATTTGGGTACTCTGGGTGTCCCAGAACATTGCTGTATGCTGGGCAATGAAGGAAAGACCTGTAAGCAAAATAATTAATAATCTTACTGCATATGTTAAGGTGGCTTAGGAAGCTCTAGTAATTAGATCATGGCAGTTTGGAGCAGTCTGGTTTTGTTGGTGGGCTACAGTATTTTCTGAAACATCTGATTTTGTTCGTTGTCAGAGATGGGATACTGGGCAACATGATCATGTTATCTCTGTTTTGTTCTGTGCTTTCTGAACTATATGGTGTTTCAAAGTCAGTCATCAGGCAGAATATCTGTGTTTTCAGAGGAAATAGGGGATTGACTTCTGAACATTTTATTACCCCCTAACTTTTCTTTCTGTGCTTCCTCCTAGCTTAATGCCATATGGGATGACTACTCAGATCTTCCCAGCATGCACTGAAAGTCATCACAACAAAAGAGTGGGAGGCAGGGAGAACAAGAGCTTGACTGGCATGTCCTGAATTAAGCCACAAGAAATCTTGTTGCCTAATGTGTTGCAAGGAGGAAAGCAGGGCAAGGCCCCTGATTCTATACATCTTGTTTGGCAATGGTCCCATTGTGCTTAACAGAAAGAAAGTGGAACTAAGGACACACTTTGTCTTTGTCATCATTTGTTCAGATGTGACCAACTCCCCCACCCACCCCCTTTTTTAAATTTTATTTACTTATGCTGTAAACAAAGGACTGGGCCATTGCCAGGCATAAATAAATATACAAAATGGGTCCTTTGTGTTCTTGTATGTCTGTGAAGCATTGACCCTGAATTTAACCTTGTATAAAATCAGTTATTTTGGAATGAATGTTTCTGTGCTCTCACATGGTAGATGGTGTTCTGCACATTCATCCAAAACACCTCATTTAAAGAAAAAAAATAACATTGGGAGTTTATGAATGTGTCAAGGTTGGTTCTTTTGTGTGTTCTTACAATCTCCCTGTGATGTCTCATCATTTGTCTCATGTAACATGATTCACTTGTACCACTTTTATAGCTGTAGAGAATGGCAAGTGTATTAATGTGCTGAAAGAAATAGATTAATGTGCAGCTACAAGCCAGTTATTATTTATACTGTTGAATCTTTTTACACCCACAGTAAATATTTTCTAACATCAATGAAGCTGCAAAGATTCATCACCACAGACCTGCATTTTTGAATGTTATCTTTGCTCACTACAGTCATACTTCATTTCTAGCAATAAAGGATGTCTCCTGTTTCAAACAAATGAGTCTATCAAATGAAACAAAGATCTGTATTTATCTGTCTGATATTCCTCTCCACATACAACAGTTTGCAACTCTCCACACTCTGTGTAAATCTCAAGTACATACAGTAAGGACCAGATTTTGATTAGAAGAGCAGTACTCAATTTGAGAAGTGGTTTTCTTCAACAGCCTACTCATGTAGCAGAGTATAATCCATTGTGAGAAGCCGCAGCGTGGTATGGCAGAGAAGATACCCATATATGACATTCCTTTGGTGGTTCTAGAGGTGCACTGTCTGTGAAGATCTTTAAGCTGTCGTCAGTCTCTTGCTGCTTGAATTGTATTGCTCCATTTGGTATGAGGATGTCCTCTTCCCGCTCTGAAAATTGCATTTACGTTCATTGCTGGCACACTTTGAATGAGAAAGAAAGATAAATATTTTATCAAGTAATGATCATGTTGTCATTGCATTTGAAAGGGCAGTCAGATCAGCTTTGCAGTGCATGTTGAGAAGGAGAACCTTCAGGTTTATGGTCCAGAAGCCACTTTGGTAAATTAGTATCTTCCTTAAAGTCTTACATTCCTTACCTAGCTGAATAGTCCCACCAACTTTAAAGCCACATGTTGAATGTCACTGCAATAATTAAAGATTACTGGGTGACATTTTTCAAACAGAAAAAAGAGAGATGAGAAAACACTTATTGTGCCATTTGAGACCCTTCTGCCTCATATTTAAAGGTAACAAAAATGTTGAGGTAGACAAATGCAGAGATAGACACTAAACTCCAAACTAGAGCAGCTGGGCTGTATGAGCAATTAGTTAATGACCCTGTATTTCTGCCATCAAGCTTAATTCTGCCTCTTTAAAATACCCCTAGGGTTTTTAAAACCCCTCTAGGATTTTTAAAATCTCTCTAGGGTTTTAAAGACTTGATTTTTCTGCAAATAAGAGATGTTTCTTTCTCCTCCTCTTCCTTCTCCTTCATCTTTCTGTCTGTCATTTTTCCATCAAAACCACGGCAGGGAATCCTTTCTTAGAGATTTACCTGAGTCTTTCCCTCACTGAGGATGTGATAAACATCACAAAGTGTTCATGGCATTTCACATAAACCTGCATTAATTCCATAAAGGTGGGACAGAAGTGAGGTTCAACCAGAAGGCATTGTAGACCTGCAGACCATAGCACACTTTGGAATCAGTTATTTGAGTGTGTAGCTGTGTTGCTTATCTCACACTCCAAACACAGATCCATGACTGTGTTAACAGACCAATTTATAATGTTAGCTGAGGAGTATGGATGTAGATTTACTTGGATTAAAAGAAAGATACCTTGAGAGCCAATACTTGGACTGTGACTCTGTGTGATGCTTCCATATTGAGGAGGTAAATCCCTGAGAGCCAATGGAATTGAAGTAAGAAGAGTATTGATGTAAACAGATTGTTTGACAAATGATGTGCAGTTCTTGTCCTAAGCTTTGTGTTGCATACCAGAAGAGATGGGTGACTCTTGTGCCTGGAAACCATGAGGTCTTTGCACCAATGGATAAGGAAATGGGTGATAAACTGTCATTGTAATGGGAAAGGAAGATTGGGTGAGGTACAGTGGACTTTTCTTTCTCTGAGGAAGGGAAACGAGGAGAGAACGGGTGCTTTTTCTTCTTTTTTTCCAGTACCCATCTTGGGTATTGAAATATATGGTGATCTCTTGATTTTGCAGAGGTTGAGTGTCTGAGGAGAAGACATCCCTCTAGCAGACTTGACCAAGGAGCAGTCAGCTGGGTCTGGGAGTACTGCCACCCCACACAAACCCATGTGTTGGCTGTCTGAGTCCACATAGAGCTGAGTTTTGCTGTTGCTGGTTAAACAGCACAAAGTCATCCTTGTCAGTCACTGTTAGTGGGACAAACTACAAGCCATCCTCTGGCTAATTCTACCAACTGTGGGTTGAGTTGGAGATTGAGAAATCATTTGTTTAACAGTGATGCAAGAGTTGGCATACAAAGATTTCCATTACCAGGGAATACTGTATCCCATTTATGAGCAGAGCTCATTCTTTCACTAGAAGAGCTGTAGGTCACTTTCCAATATCTCTTCTGTAAAAGAGACCCACTGAGCTGCATGTGTTAACATGTTTATTTGCCTGTCTTCTTCACTTCCATAACCTTGTATATTCAGATGTTCTTATATAGATTGGTTGTGCATATGTCTTGTATACACACCCAAACAAACCAATGAATACTACCACGTAGGAAGAAGTCTACTTTAAAGCTGACAAAGTTTTTTTGCATGCTGAATGCAATTATTAACTTTCTTTGGTTGCTCAGTAATTCTTAAGGCAGATCTCTGCTACCTACTGCCTGGCAAGATCTAGTAGTTACTTGTATGAAATGCATCAGGGAGGGGTACAGCATCAGCAGAGAATCATCAGTGTCAGCAGCTACAGTATTTCTGTCAATCTTGTGTTTAATTGGGTTTGCTTCTTTTATGAAGAACAACATTTTCATATCAAATGAATCAAATTGACATGGTCAGGATTTGACTAGATCCAGCCAGAGGGAAACTTTCACTTAACAGTTAATTGTACCTTCACTAAGCAGTTAATTGTACAGGGGAATTTGCAAAAGTAGGTTTTCATCAAGAGGCTATAGTAGAACTGGGGAGAAATTATTAAACAATGGTGCTAATTTGTGGACTGAGGAACAACAAATTATTTTCTTCATTCAGACTTACTCCTAGACAATCTGTTCATCACCCCTACATTTATTTTTGGGGTGTGGTTTTTTGGTTGTTAAATATATAGAATGCAATAGTGTTATCTGTGAGATACCTACTGCTTTTGCTTTTCTCAAGTTAGCAGAACTGGAAAGATGGAGGGAAGAATTAGCTTAGATCAAAGATTTTCTAGCTTTTCTTGCTGAAGTGAAGAAATCATTCTCTTAATCCTGAAAAAAATATTTAGTTTAATTCAGAGCTGGTTTTTTGGGTGTTAACCACTATAAACAACAGTTTTGAAATTAAATCCAGCTCAGTGTTCAAATTTGTCATATTTCAACCATTTGAAAAATCTTCAAGTGTTTAAGGTGTAAAATATAAGGTGGCATTTAGGGAAGTGAAACATTTAACAAATTTAAAAGTAATTAATTTTTTGAAACTGTCTTTCTTTCTGTAATTTATTAAGTGATGCACTCCTCCAAAATTTCAGGAAACTCCAGTGCCCAAGGCTTCCAGCCAAGTTTTTGATTCCAGTGTGGTAGATGCTGTACAAATGGTGTGAGAAAATAGGCAAGGCAGACAGTGGGTGAGAAGTGGAGATTTTTGCACAGGCAAAGTGATTTTTGCCCTGCAGAGAGGCAGCAGATGAACAGAAAAAAAAATAATAATAAAAAAAATATTATCAACCTGGACAAGTGTCCTACTCACTGATCAGTTCTGCCTCAGCTGAAATGGCCACTGGGCTCAGTGGTGCCATCGAGCACTTACAAGTGCTTTCTTCTGAGAAGATCTTGTGGCCATCACTGAGACATTCGGCTTGAGGAACAAAACTAAATTTTCTTAATTCAACTGCGCTACCAGGAAGAAGAGAGGTAACTGAAAATGTAGAGTTGAAGATATTTTGAGGAACAGATGTCTGTGAATTGCTTAGAGGTTTAGAGCACCCTTTAACCCACTCACTTGGAAGTTCCAGAAATAGACTTTTCTCCTCAAGGCCCTGTGTAAAGACAACCAGTATGTTGGTGGTGGTCATGTTGTGTGAATGATACTAAAGGAATTTTCTCTCCTGCTTTTTGGGATTAGAAATGTGTGGGACAAAAAGTGTTGGTGGTGTTGACAATGGACAATTTGTTGAAATGTAGATTTCTCAAGAAGTATTGCAGTTTTGGGAACATTCACTTGAGAAGGAGATCATGGCTCCAAAAAGAGAAACAGAGAGATGCATTCACTTGCCTCAGAATATCATGCTCCCTGCAGAGTTAGAACACTTGTTAATTTGTGGGGTTTTATATATTTTAAAAAAAATAATAATCCCAAAATCACAATGGCATTCCTCCCCTCTCCTCCCAACACTGAAATCTGAACATGTTAAAAAATCTTGAGATCCCTAGGTGGCAAATAGCTTTCTGGCTAGTTCTCTCATCAGTGCATGTTGGTAATCTATTTGCCCTTCTAACTCAGTGATTTTTTTTCCCTTTTTTTGAATAACGCAATTCTTTTGGTCCATGAAGAGTAAACTCCTTCGATCTTAAATATGAGTGAAGGGAGAGTCCAGGCAGGGGTGGGACACAGTTGTTATCAGAAGTCCTGTTCCACTGCTTTGAAGTCAACATAAGCACCATGTCTGATTTAAAGCTGTGAACACAGACTGTAAACAGGACTTTATTTCTGGATCCTTTTTTTTTTTTTTCTGTCAAAGCTTCTTTGTTGTCCTTGCCTTCTGTTTCTGCAGTCATCTCTGCTAATAGCATATATACTTGTCTTGCTCTTCTCCCTTACAAGTCAGCTTTCTATTTGCTTCCTAAAATCCTTCTGAATCCATGATCCTAGATGATCCTCCTTAGCAAATTTTTGCCACTTTTTCATAAAGATTTACTGCTATCCTAATGTAGCATGTTAGAAAGACTCGGTAGGTCTAAGCTTCTCTCCAGCATTTCTCACAGTGCAGAACTTTACCCAGTTCCCATTATACCAAGCTTTGATTTTCCAACATATCAACCCTACCAACCATCTGGACAGGTCCCTCCAAACTTCTCATTTTTCCCCTTCTCCAGACCCTTCTCATCTTGTTCCATAATGACCTCAGTTTATCTAGTTCTTTGCTCTTCCCACATCATGATTTTCTTGCTTAGAGGCTCTTCCTCCTGCTTCCTGGATCAATCTGGGTGCTCATCTTTTCTGAAATGCTTGCTCCCTCCTACCACTGGAAATAAGACAGTGACCTCTCTTTTCTTCCTTGTCTCCTGAATGATCCATCCTTTGCTCCAAAGCTCTACTCTGCTCTCTGTGCCTTGCCCTACTCTACTGTCCACTCCATCCCATCTGCATGAGGGGCTAAAAGACATGTTGCCTCCGTGCCTTGCTTTTCCCAGGCTGGGTTCCCAACCTTTCTCCCAGTCTCTCCACTCTGCCTCTCCTCTGGGTCGTTATTCTAGATTCCTTTGTTCCAGTGCCTCCTTTCTATCAGACCATCTCCTTCATCCCAGCTTTTGTTATTTCTCTTCTTTCTCAAGATGTGCTCAGGATCCGGTACTGCATCTACTGGACTGGGTCCTGTCGTGGTTTAACCCCACTCTACCACAGCCAAAAACAGTACAGGTCCCTTCTCTCTACAGGTACCTGAAAGGAGGGTGGAGAGAGGTGGGGGTGGGTCTGTTCAACCAAGGAACAAGTGACAGGACAAGAGGAAATGGCCTCAAGTTGCACCAAGGGCAGTTGAGATTGGATGTGAGGAAGAATTTCTTAGCTGAAAGGGTTCTGAGGCATTGGAAGGGGTTGCCCAGGGCAGTGGTGGAGTCCCCATCCCTGGAGGGATTGAAGAGTTGTGTAGACACAGTGCTGAGGGACATGGGTTAGTCATAGGGGACTTGTCAGTGTTGGGTTAATGATTGGACTCGATGATCTTAAGGGTCTTTTCCAATCGAGGCAATTCTGTGATTCTTCCCCCTGCCTGTCCAAACATCTCCTCTCATCCTCAGTTCCACACAGTAAAGGCAGGAATTTCTTTGCCTCACAAAAATCCAGAGGAGTTATATTCCTCTGACAGCTTTTCCTTTTCTCCCTGGCTCTAATTTGCAGTGAGTATTTTTGCAAAAGTGCTCATCACGAAACGAACAATAAAACTGTCCCTCTGTGTGTGTGTGTGTGAGAGAGAGAGAGAGAGAGTGAGAAGAGGGAGGGAGAGAAAGCAATACAACAGTCTGGCAATGTGAGGCGGCATTGGAGAGCTGCTAGACCAGGGAAGCTGGTTAAGAGACGCAAGCCCCTTACTCTGGGCTCAGTGTGATCCCATTGGCTCCTGAGCTGCTGTTTTAAAGCAAAGAAGAGCTTGAAGGATTGAACTGCACAGCCAGACGCAGACTCTCAGCCAAGTTGTCAGCACGCTGAGAGGAAGAGAGGCTCACACACAGGAGATTGCAGGGTGTCCGCAGCTTGATGTTCATTTGTTTCCAGAAAGGAAGAAAGGAGAGGGGACAGAAAAAAAAGAAAAAAAGAAAACCTGAAAAGGGGGAAGGAGCCTGATCCAGTCCAGCATTCCAAGGAGGAATAATGGATGTGACTATATCTCAGTTCATCTTAGAAGAATTTGATGTCAACTGCAGCCTCCTGGATCATATACAAGAGACTTTTTTAGAGAGTTCCTCTATCCCTTTCCTGGGCTTTGATGGTAGGAAACATTACCTATTGCCTGGCTCCGAAAAGCTTTAAAAGTGCTAAGATTCAGTTTGCTTTGTGATGCAAAGTGTCTGGCTTTTTGTGCTTTCTCAACTGCTTCTTTTTCCCTTTCTGTCTCCTTTTTTAACGCAAAAGGTCCGTACTGCAATGCCACCACTGATCAGATCGGGACCTGCTGGCCCAGAACCTCTGCGGGGGAACTAGTAGAGAGACCCTGCCCTGAGTTCTTCAATGGGATCAAATACAACACCACAAGTAAGTAAAAACTCCTTTCCTTCTCCCACAGATCTGATGTTGAGAAGGTGCCTGGGGAGACTCAAAATCTATTTTCCATTTAAAAAAAAAAAAAAAAAAAGAAAAAGGAAAAAAGAAAAAACATGTTTGCCTGGGATTCAACAGTTCCTCACATTCCAGCCTGTGTATTTAAAATTCCTGCCTGGAATGATGCAGATTTCTCAAAAGCACAGACTTTCGGACACCGATTCTTCTTTACTTAGTGTATTTAGGTAGATCTGGGTAAAAAGACCCTCTGCAATCTAAGGAGGCTGTACTGTGCTTTGTGTGCTTGTTCATGTATATATGAATGTATGTATATGATATGTATAGCTGAATATAATTGTAGCTGTGCTTCAGCCATTTGGATAATTAAGGATCGTTTGACTTGTGAAGTACTTAGTCTTAATGCCTAAGAACACTATTTTGTGATGACTCTTCCTTTGAGATCTGTCCGTGTGAACAGGAGGAGAAACTGGGCTGGAAGTTGTATCTGACAAACAGAAGGCTGAGGTCTGGAATCTGTTTAGTAACTTCGGCAGTTGGCTTCTGAGGCTGGGGTGGCTGCATCATTACTGCAAGGGAAACAGTAGAGGATATTATGAGGCAAATAATATTCAAAGCAAGGGAGTATGGGGGCTCCTTAGAAATCTCTTGGAACTGATGCTTTAGTCTTAGAGGTAAACAATCACGATGACTCACTAAAAATTTATTATTCAGGCTGTTGGACCCAGGCACTCATTTCCTTTTCCTTATCTGTCAATACTGTTTGGACCTTTCATTAAAAGTTTTTAATATATTAGTTCCAAATGTATGTACCCACTTTTTTGTCACTCGTTTTGTCAGACTACTCCACATGCTGTGAGGACATTTAATTGCATGTTTCACTCTGAACTGTTGCTCAAGTGGAAGTAGTCTGATTTTCAGGTAGTGCTAATTTTGTGGGGCTAGCATTCTCAGTGAGTCCTGTAAAAGAATGACCCTGTCAATCTGAGACCTTATTTTTTTAACTTGTTGAAAGTGAATTTATTCTTTCCCCAGAATTAGGTGTCAAGTGTCAGATAACTAGAAAAAAGTTGTATTTGCTATGCAAAACAAATCCTTTTTCCAGATTTGTTCTCAGAGACCAGTTTCTGTCATCATTGACTTTGAGCAGAATAAGGAGGTTACCTCAGGGAACTGCAAGATCATCCTCAGACCCTGTATTCTCTGACCTGTGCTCTTTGCAATAATGTAGGTGGGAACACGCAAAGGGCTGGGTTATGCTGTCTTTGATTATAGCAGATAGTCCACGACTTTTACAGTCTCAGTTGGGATCTGAAGAAAATTTCTGAGAATTAAGGCAGCTCAGACAAGAGCAAGTGCTTCAGAATGGACCCTAAAAGAACAGCCATAGAAAAGGTACCTCAAAGAAGTAGGAATACAGCCTTTATCTTTTTTAACATTTCCTTTTTTTGATGGAGGATGTCAGCATTTCCACTGCCTTATTTTTGTTTCTCCAAAAGGAAAGAGAAAAGGAAAAAAAAAAGAAAAAAGAAATTCATTGTGTATGATTCTTTATGTATATAATAAAGCACAGTGGAGATAATTTAAATGCTTTTCCTATGCATGGAAGAAAAAAATCTTGAATATCCCATTTTATTTTGATAAACTCTGTTAATACTTTCAGTAGTTCATCAGTGACTTGATTTAAAGTTCTTCTCTGCTCCTCTCCTCAGTGGTGGCTAACGCTTGTATTACAGTGCTAATAAACTTTCTTAAATTCATTGCTCTTAAAACAATAGCATGTTAATTAAATTAAAGACTGATGAAAAAATATTCTTGAAATACTGAAGCATTATTTTTTCATAGTCAAGGAAAATGGACATTTTTCCCCTTTCAACATAGATTTTGAGTAGTCACGTTGAGAAAATGTATGTCTGCAAGACTGATAGGTTGTGCACACTGGTGCCCAGATGCAGTAGTGTACATAGTTTGCAATGGAGAACTTCGGTACACTGAAGCCACTGGAGGTGGCTTTCAGTTGATCTTATACTCTTCCATGTATGTAGCTCCTTCAAGTTGTGGTGCAGTAAAGGAAGGGAAGGATTATACTGAGATTTGAGTCAACTTGTGAAAACTTCTTGGGCGATAGTGGCTGATGCTTACGGCTTGTGAAAGCAGTAGGACATCAAGTTACAGTTTGAATACAGAGGTGAAATCTCTTTTGTGATTTGAAATCTATTAGTACATGCAGAATGTGTCCAGAGTTTGGGAAGTCTAAATACTGACATGTTCTGTCTGCTTGATGATTTCACCAAGTCCTTTTGTGGGCTGACTAGAGAGCTATTGTGATGAGACTTAATATACTTAAAACCTAGACTGTGCACCTCATGCAGATAACGAAATAAGCACAGACAACTGATAAAAAATGGGAAATGAATCTTGCAAATTTCAGAGGTGAATAATGCAGCTGCAAAGTGAAGGTTTGATCAGGAGATGGTTTGGATCAACATAAGATTTCTGCCTAGGACATGTAGTGTAGTTTTGTCCTCTTTTGTTTTGCATTTTGGTGAGGCAAAGGGAGAAATGATGATGTGTAATATTGTACTGAATTGTTTTTTAGAGCAAAATCAGAAAGTTTAGAAAAAGCATTGTGCAATGCCTTTCTTTTACTAAAGGCTTATCCAGTTCTGGGTCGTAACTCAGCTATTTATTATATGGTCATGCATCCCGTGTTTGCGAGCTGCCACCTTTTAGGAACTATAGAGTGTCTTTAGTTTGGTTTTATACAACTGTGAGTATATTTCTCATTCTGCTGTGTATAAAACTTTTGGATCAATTTCAATGATATTTTGTTTTTGTTTTAGAAATGAAGCTCTCAAAGAATCCAAGTTCCTACCAGTTTCATAAAAGTAGCTCATCAGCTGGAGGGAATGAACTCAGTAGCATTCCCCATAAATGAAAGCTTTTGCATTGTAGACACTAGAAAATTCAGACTTGGAAGTGCCCAAACTGTATGAAAAACTTAAACCAGACTCAGTCAAGCACAAGATGCTGATCCATGGCAAACCAGGCTGCCCAAGTTGTGGCACTCATGAGGCTATTTCTGCACCTTATTGTAGTCTCTGTGCACGTAGGGTGTGGAATTCAAGACAAAATATGACAAGTAGGTTGCTCCACAGATCAGCTCATCAAAGGCTTTGGATGGACCTACCCTGGCTTGGTATCCATCTTGTCAACTCTCATGCTTTGACTGTTGCTCTGTCTAACTCATAACCTCTGAGTGCTCGGTTGGGGAACGCTATCAAACCCTACAATATGCCAGCAAAACTTAATGAAAGAGTACTTGAGTCAAAAAACTTGAGAATAAGAACTGGTGCATAAAAATCCCCTCCTGTTTGCTACTAGAGAATAAACTGTTTGCGTAAAATATTTCCATTCTAACTGAAAAATATTCCCGCGGTGATTTTGTGCCTGCGTCTGTGTTTCTGTGTGTCTCTTGGGAACTGCTGAGTGACTCAGATAAGTTTCAGCTGGATTCGTAAAACAAAGTCTGTCAGTCTGTGAGTGTAGCTGACACTTTGCTGTTTTGCTGATTTTTTTTCTCCCTTTTTATTTGGGAAATAAAGACATGCTGACAAATGAAGATCTGCTTACCTTCTAGCATGATTTGTGAATACAGGCACAATGTTCTTTGACCAAGGATCTGAAAATGATGCCATCCACTTACAACTTTGCAATTTTGCAGCAAAGCTTATGTATTTTCCTCAAAAGGAAAAAAAAAAAAAAAAGAAAAAAAAATTGGGGGGGAAATGTGTGTGCTGGTGCAGTGTGTGGCTGTGCACTTGTCTCTGCTTAGAATCTATATTTAGCTAAAGATGACAATATCATTGCTGCCCTCTAGATGTGTTTATGCTTTGACAGTGTGAAGCTTTTATTCTTGTTTTAGGAAACATTAATTCACTTATTAGGATATCCTGAAGCTTGATTAATTCAGCAAATGGGCAGTAATGAGACTCTTTTTGCTGCCTGCAAAAACACAATCGTACCTGTAAGTACAGCATGTTACAGGCTCAAGTATGTTTACTTTAGCTCTTTCCTTTCCCTACACTTGTTCATCTGAGGGACAGTAAGTGTTGACTCTTGTTGCCTTAGCTGTCTGGCTTGAGTTTGTCTACAACAACCAGTGCAGCAGAGGGGTATTCTATGGTGAGACCTGTCCAACAGGGGCTGCTCAGCTTGGGTTGTGCTGGCTGCAACCAGGAGGTGGAAGCCTCCAACTTGCAGATTAAGACACACAAAGCTAGATATTTCCATTATAGGTATCAACAATTTCAGTATCTAAACTGTAATACAAGTTAGTGGAGCTCGAATTGATATAGGGGATGAACCCTAGGGAGTTAAACTCTACCTAAATGTTCAGGTCAGTTCAGAAGCCCATGCAGAAGTGCAGGTGCCATTTGATATGTCCAAGGGTATCTTGCCTGGTATCTAGTTCCTATTTCAAAGGGCCCAGACCTTGTGTAGATTTGTGTTTTATCTTCCAGGCCACACAGCCATTGCAGATACTTTAAGACAGATGATACAAAGCCAGTGTTAGGCAGCTGAATTCATCCCCAGGTGTCTGTTGAGCTGAACTGAACCCACACCTGGGGATTGACATTAGGCCAGACTGTTTTGTGAACAACAGGAACAAAAGGTCTCTATAGCTCTAACTCCCTCTCTACAAATCCCCCCCTCTCTCAGTACAAGAAGGCTCTTTTACTGAGATAGCCACTTCAGATGAGTGTTTTGGGTATTGCAAAAAGCATCCTCATCTTCTCCGAGGGACCATGCTGCTGAAAACGGGCACTAAGCACTGCTAACCTTGCTCTGATGAGGATTTTGTCCCTCCTTGCCTCCTCTTTGTTCTGAAGGTGTGTACACTGTGGTGTACACAACATGTCCTGGGGTGCATCAAGCACAGCATAGCTAGCTGGTCAAGGGAGGTGATTGTCCCACTCAACAGTGCACTGGTGCAGCCCCACCTCAAATATTTTGTGCAGTTTTGGGCCCCTCAATTTAATAAGGGCATCAGACTACGAGAGTGTGTCCAGAGGAGGGTGACCAAGATGGTAAAAGGCCTCAAGGGCAAGACTTACAGGAAGTGTCTGAGGTGACTTGAACTGTTCAGCTTGGAGAAGAGAAGGCCAAGAGGTGACCTCATTGCAGTCTACAGCATCCTCAAGGTAGGCAGTGGAGGAGGAGGTACTGATCTCCTCTGTCTGGTGACTAGTGATAGAACACGAGAAAAATGAATGAACCTGTGTCAGAGGAAGTTCAGATTGGACATTAGGGAAAGATTCTTCACTGAGAGGATGGTCGGTCACTGGAACAGGCTCCCCAGGGAACTGATTACAGCACCAAGCCTGTCAGAGTTCAAGGAGTGTCTGGTCAACTTTCTTAGTCATAAGATTTAGTCTTAGGTAGTCCTGCAAGGAGCAGGGAGTTGAACACAATGATCCTTATGGGTCCTTTCCCATTTGAGATATTCTATAATTCTGAGACTCCTTGGTGGCTCTATAAACAGCTACGTTGTTGAGAATGATTTGGAGAGGGTTAGTGACTTAACAACCAAACTTGTTCACATGGAGGGAGATGAGACAAAGAGCCATGGCCACAAGAATCACAGTTGTACCTATTAACATGGCTTACTCCACACTGACAGAAAATCTCCTGCAGTTCTTTGTTATCTCATTTTGAAAAGAGGCATGAAATCTTTCATGTGCTAAGGGAAGGATGAAGAAATGAATTAATATCTCTTCTGGTTTGCATCCTCCCTCTTTTGAAAGGGGTTAAAGAGATTATTTAATTTTTAAAAGAGTAAAAGATCTACTTTTCCTAGGTTAAACAGCCGTTCTTTTATCAAGATCTAACCTCTGCTGCACTCCTTTCTGATTAATTGTTGTTCAAGGTTCTTCTGGAGTGGTGGCTTTAGCTTACATATAAAATATGAGCCTTGCTTGGAAATCATCAGTCACAGAGTCTTGTTCATACTACGTGGGTAAGACCTGTCCTGATAATTACAGAAATGTGCACTTTTATAAGTGACTAGCCTAGAGGTTCAATTAACATTTTCACTTGTGTTTTATCTTGTGTATTTCCATGCCTTGAGCACTTCTGTCGGTCACAATAGCATGACTTTTACTTTTTCCTCGTAGGTTATTCTAGTTTGATTTCTAAAGGATACATTTTTGAAAGCTAAGTCCCTTTGTAAAAGACAGAGACCCTTTATGCTCTGGTGGCCTTTCATCTTTATTGGAGAGATGGAAATCAAATGCCCATCAGCACAATAATAAGCATGAGTGGAGGTACAGATGGATGCAGTGAAGAGATGCAGCTCAGGTGTGGGCTGGGGAAAAGGACACGGTGAGAGGAAGCATCCCAGCCTGAGAGGCAGCAGATGCTAAGCAGTTCTGGTGCACTGCCATTGAGATTGAAGGGTTCTTTAAAACACATTTCCAAAAGAAGAGTTTCAAAGATCAAATACACAAGTGCAGGTGTATTTTCAGACTCAGAAGAATACTACAAAGCCCTAAAACTACTCCCACTTCGACCTTCTGTAACCTTATTAGATGTCCAAAAGGCTTTTATGCCACTGGACTCTTTAAAGACAGAAGGAGATATGGGGTAAGAAGAGATGTTTTGTAACCAGGTCTAATTACAGTTTCACCACTTAAAGGCTGTAAAAAAAACCCAAATAAATAAAAGAGTCTGCAATTTTGCAGAAGCCATGCTTTAAACAACCTGAGGTGACCAACACAATATTTGTCAACTAGGGAGTCAAGAGTACATGAAAGTTAAAGGAAAGAGATGGATGAGAAACTAAACAAACACAACAGAGGAAAAAGAAGGCTGGAATTGGAATTCTGGGGGAGGGAATAAAACATAATTTTTAAGCTTGTAAAGCTTCTCTCTGAGGACATCAAATCTGCAGTTGATTAGGTCAGCTTGACTCCAATAGCGCTGTATCCAGATTAAGATTGCAACCATCTTTGTTCATTTTCTCTTGCTAGTTTAGGTTGAAATCTTCCACAGATGCAGCAGTGGGAGGCTCTTGATTTCAGTGCACGCACAGATGGGAGAGACTTTACTTTTTTTCCTCAAGTTTTTCTTTTTTTTTCCTTGCCATTGTGAAGCATAATTTGTCGTAAGAGATCGCACTGCTTTTGCAGGGTGGAAAAAGATTGTTGAAAACAATATTTAAAAGGAGGAAGGAAAATAACCCACCTTTCTTTCTCCCACTGCTATCACCCTGTGAAATGTGTGATTTCTTCATTGAGGGCAGAATATCAATTAATTGCATGTAGTAAAATAAGAAGATTGTTAATGTTACTTCAGTCATGTTCAGGGACTTTTTGTCCAGCTAATTAAATGCTGATTGGTATTTTTGTTCTTCACTTGTTATGTTCTGAGGTGGCTTTGCTTTGATCCTATTGTGCCTGATTGGGATCCTCTTAAGTAGGCTTGACTTTTGAGGCAGACTTCACACATTTCTCAGAGCCAGGAATTGCTGCTGCCATTCTGCACCAAGCCCACCTGATCTTCTGCCAAAGTCAATCACACCTGACAGCAGTAAGAGGAGCCCCAGTCCCTTACTTTGTCCTTCAGGGTGGTGACCTTAAACTTGTTGCAGAGGGGTCATCACCCAGGATTGCTGGGGAAAGTGGCTTGTCACAGCAAGAGAGCAATGATGGGTCCCTGAGAGGGCTCTGAACTTTGTGGCCCTCAGGAGGGTCAGCAAACACAGGGCTGCCCACATTATTTTTGGAGGCTTCCATGACCCCATCTCCAAGGAAGCTGCACCATCCACCTTTTAGTCACTTGCATCAGATAGTGAGCTGTTGTCTAAGGTGACAGCAGCTACCAGCTGGCAAACAGAAGGACTGAGGTTCAGTTTCTTCCCACAAGTCAGAAATTAGATGATGCTTGCAAAATCTTGTGCTTCTGGGGACAGAGGGGAAATAAAAGAAGGAATGGCTCAGGAACATATGGAGAAGGGAAAGAAACAAATGCATTACAAAGGGAGACAGAGCAGGAAATCCTCATCTCACAATGTCAAAATCAGAGGAAAAATCCCACCCAGCTACATCAAGTGTGTAGATTCCCGTGGATGTGGGTTTCCTTGTCTTAATGTGCCTTATGACCCATTTTCCATCCAGCCAAGCTGTGAGAGGATGAGGTCTGAAACCTTGCTGCAGAAGGTGGAATCAGGCTGTTCCCTCCAGTCGCTGAACACTTGGGACTGTCTTGCAACTCACTGAGTGTCAGCCTCGGTGTTGTCACAAAATCTGAGGGAGAGCGTCACTGGAGGAATGGTCACCCGTCATTCCTCCTCACAGCCACAGGGTGTCACTTAAAGTGCAGGTAAAGTAAGTGTCCACAGGCATCTGCATTGAGTCACTTGGGGGTGGAATTCATGGGTGGGATAAAAGAAAACTGGTGTGAATAGTGGTCCTGGACTTTGTCCTCCTCTAATTACCAACAGTGCTGCCTCTGGAGCTTCCCCATCCTGCTGGGTGGTAAAAGAGACTCACTAAGTGAAGTGGGGACAAGGACACAGAGGAGGAAGAGGTGGAGGACGTTCTGGAAGGAACCCTGCTGTCCTTTGTGGAGCACTTGCCTAAGAGCAGGTTACTGAAGGTAGATGGTTGGTGATGGTTTCATCAGGGCTGCTCTGAAAGGCTAAAGGAAGAGAAGTGCTAAGCTTTGTTTCCAAGCAAGTGTGTGTTATGTTAGAAGATGTGGACCTATGCAAAGCATAATGTAACCATTCAGGGGTGGAGCATCTCCACTGAAGAAGCTTAAGCAGTCAACAAGAACCTGCATTTGGATGATACAGGGATTCCCCCTTGCCATGCACACCATGTCCACTGCTGTAGTGCTTCCTATTGCATCAACCTGATGTCTCCTGCCTGAGTGCTGTCTCCTGACAGGGACTGTTAGATTCTCCCTGTGGACCCTAAGGTACCAGATGCTCTACATTCTCCCACTTAACAAGAATAACAAATAGGTATATTAACAGTGAGACCTTCCTCAGCTGTGACTGCCTTATCTTGCTTATTGCTCATGGGAAGAGTGTTCTGCAGATCAATAAGTCTATTGACCAGATTTAGGTTCTTTGTATTTTCCTCTATGTTCTTCAGTGGCATGGAAGTATCTTTGCTGTTCATGTAATGGTGAATCTTTGTGACTTCTGTGGCTTGGGAGAATGCTACTTTAGGCTGTGTTGTGGTCCCAGTAAAGTTCTCAGGCTCCAAAAGTCATGCAAGACTGCTCACAGTCTGCTCTCCTGTGAAAGGGAAACTCTTACGTGGTTTTGGACTCCAGCATTGACATCCAGATTGGAATAGCCATTCTTAGTAGCTTGAGAAAGTGATGAAAATTACAATTTCCCATGAAAATTGGAGGGGAATGGATTTTTAGTTGATATTTTCCTTTTTTCGGTGCAGTCTCATTCCTCTCAGATGTTAATCATGGAGTCTGTAATTGATAGCTCTTGGGACAGATTACTAAAATCAATAAAACTCGGATTGCTTTATGTGGAATTCTTTCTCTGCAGTGCTGAGAATGAGAGGGCCAGATGCTGCCCTATATGAGACTTGTGCTTCCATTGAAGCAAATTATAAGAACAGAAACTCAGTGTTGTTTTTTGTTTGTTTGTTTGGTTGGTTGGTTGGGTTTTTTTTGTTTTTTAAAAAGAAAGAAAAATCCTCTCCAAATCTAATCCTCTCCAGATATTATGAAGCATTTTCCCTGGGAGAATGGAAGAAGAAAGGACCATTCCCAATAAGTTTGGATTGTCCAAAACCCCTGGTGTCTGGAAAGCACTGACCATACAGTGACACAAGAATTAATGCAGTTCATTATCCTCCTGAGTCAGCCAGGGAGCAAACAGAGATTTGGAAAACAGCATTATGGAAATGAGAGAAACAAAGAAAATAGGACTTTGCTGGTGTATCATCACCATTTTAACTGAACTTCGATATGAACTCCTAGTGATTCTCTTTCTCACTGCTAAGAATTTTAGTTTAACTTAATTATTGCTGAGTTATGCCAGTAATACCTGAAGTATCAGCATTTGTGTGTTTCAAAGTACATAATGAGCTGTCATTATTTCTCACATAATCTCCAGGCTTGCCACATTGATTGCTACTTTTCAATTGCAGCAGGTAACACAGAGTTTGGAAGCAGAGGGTGTTTTCAAGGATCCTCGTTTCTGTGCTGATCTTAATACACTTGAACAATTGAATGTCCTGAGCTCTGCTTGGAAACCAGTGGGGACAGCAGGTGTTTAGTTGCTGGAAATGGATTTCTAGGTATCTTAAATTAGGGGCACCCTATTCCTTTCCAAGGCAATAGAGTAAAAGGCAGGAGATGATGGGAGTGATGATAATCAGGGGCACTTCAGAGAGGCCTCACAGTGTTAGGCTTCCATAGAGAAAGCACATAGCAGGTTCCTGCCTGGCAGGAGTTGCTTCTGTCCCAGGAGCTCTGGAGAGAAAGAGGGAAAGAGAGTGACCCCTGAGTTGGGAAGTTCTTTTCTTCAAGGGCTTATATTCCTGTTGTGTGAGCTCCCTGCCTCAGGATGTGGATGTTGACATCCTGGGTGGGAAGTTGCAGGGATTTGCACAGTCATACACCTGTTCTCTGTGTGGTGTGGGACTGGGTGGGAGCCAGGTAACACTGCCACCAGCTCACAAGACCTCTGTAGAGTGAACTCCTTTCATTCTTCCTTGTCAAAACTATGTACTAAAGAAAGCCATGTTCCCACAGATCTATATTGAGTTCTTTTTGGCCATTGAATCTGATCTTCTGAATTTCCCACTTCACATAAATCTCATGTATAAACTCAACCACTTGCCCCATTACTGTGCCAATATTTAACAAATGTCTCCCTCTCATTAGTGCTCTCTAAAAATGAACATTTCCACCTGTCAGCTAGCAGCACTGTGCCAAAGCTGACTGTGACGAAGGAAGCCTTCTTTGCAGCACTAAAATAAGAAGATTTTTTTGTTTGTTTTGTTTGAGAAGTGAGGGAACAAAGTACTATTTGAATCTGCCTTCTGTTTCAAAGCCTAAGTCTCAAAAAGGACAGAGATGGATCCAAATGCAGCTATGGTGGTGCATTGCATTGTCCAGTCCAAGGGAGAGAGGCTGTAGCAGTATAAATGCTGAGTTTTGCTGCTGTTCTTTTGCTTTATTGAGGGAGAGCTAAAAGATCAACACCAGGGTCTTATCTGGTCGTTATGTCATCCCTATCCACTTACTAACCCATTCTCAGCCTGGCCTTCTCTTTTTCATCCTAATCTGTTCTTAACCTCTTCATCTCTCCTGTATTCAGTGTGCGTTTCTCCTGTAAAATAAATTCTGGCAACAATAATAATAGCAAATTTTTTTCTCCCATGTGCACTTTATTTTATTCCTTCAGTGGATGCTGAAGGGAATAGAAGGGTCTGTGAGCTGAACTGGAGAGGCAAGTGTGTCAGAACAGCACAGGCATCATAGCAGTGTGTTTCAGTTTATAATGTCATGGGTGTATGTAAAATTCTCTCCTGTAACTAGAAATATGATAAATAACAGTTGGATTTTTCAGCAAATGGGCGTAAAATATTTCCTAGGGATTCCTATTTTACTGATTCTCTGTTAGATCTCAGCTGCAGATCCATGACTGAATTACTGTGATTTCATCAACACGTGGACGAGCAGAGATGGAACACCTGACCACACTTGTTCCAATTACAGGGCCTCCAGAGCATTTGTGTTGTTATTTTTTCATCATTTCTTCAACTGGTTAGGTAACTGCATGCCTCCTATCTGTCTTCAATGCATTACCTCTTCTAGGCTCTCTATCAAAACCCCAGTCTTGTTTTCCCATTCCCTGCAGTAACCTGAGTAGGCACAGAAAGTGCCAAGAATGGGGCAGACACATGAAAGAGTCACTGATGCTCTGGGACCATATGGAAATTGACTGTGTGTGCACTCAGCTTCTGGTAAACCTGAGCTAAAATTCACCTTCTGAAACGTCAGGGAAATAAATTAATTTCACTGTGGTAAGTCAGTTTTGTGTCCAAGTCCTTAAGTTCATGAGTAGCTTTGAAATCTTTACCCTGGTTTTACCAGTTCTTTCTGGAAATGAAGCATTTCTAGTGATTTTGAGCATGGAGCTGAGGAAGTCCCAGATTTGCTTGCTGAAAATAAACGTGGTGTGGCAATATGACATATTTCACGTTGGACTAGATGAAGTCTACTGCTCCTTCTAACCAGCATTTCTATGATTTTGTGATATCCCTACAGATTTCCACTAGATTTTTCAGTGATCTCTATCATCAATCTTTTATTCTTCACAGACACTTGTGCCATGGCACTTAGTGGTGATGTTTTCTTAGTTTCTACAACACTTGAGCTATAAGCAGAATACAAAGAATTTGTATTACATGATGTGCAACAGAGTGAAAGTAGTCTTGGTCTCTTGTTTGGATTCCATATACCTATTGATGTGTAACATGTAATTTTTCTACACCATTTTACTTGTTCTTGTTCATCCTTTGCCTGCTTTTAGTGGAATTAAGTGAGATTCACAGGGCACTGACCTTTGTCTAGTTGCCATGTTACCTTAATGAAAATCAGCTGGAAAAGGCAGGGCTAATTGCTTTGATTTAATCCTGAAATGTTGATGACTCATTGATGGCTCATTCAGAAAAGCAGATACACAAGGTAGAAGGACCAGATAAAAATAACTTTCTTGAGGTGAAGTTCAGCAATTTAAGTGCTGGAAGTTTCAAATCTCTATGTCCTGAGTGTTGCATACTGCTTGCTGGAAACTGGAACTCTGATTTGTTATCTGCATCTTCTTCTGCCTCAGGGTAAGAGGAATAAACCTTCTGTTCAGCTCTCAGAAGAGAGCACCAGTGACTTGGGTCAGATGTCCCTGTGAAAAGCCTAGAGTTTGCACCCAAGCAGTGAGCTAAATGCCTGATGCAGGAGCCCCACCACACCTGGAAGATTACACTTTCTGAGGCCATCTGGGGAATATATAGACCACTTCTCAGAAAGATGTTTCATCTCACTGGGACTGACTAGTTTCTCCTGCTAATTTATTTCTCTTCTGCGAAAGGGAAGAAATTAAAGAAAGTTGCAGGAAGAGTGCAAATACGAAGAAAAAAGGACAGAAAAAGAGCAGAACATCAAGCAAGCAGACTGGGAATGGAAAGGGAGCTTACTGGTTGAGGTGAAAGTGAGCAGACAGACAGAAAACTTGTGCCTGGAGAAGAACATGAGTTAAGAGTCACTGTGGGAATGGGTGAGGGTGGAGTTCCTACAGAAGACTTTAGTGAATGGGTTAAGTGACTTGAAATGTAGAAACACCATTGTGCAGGAGTAAGAGTTGGTAGCATAGCATGGCAGGTTGTGCAGAGGTGAGAAGCAGCAACCAGCTCCTGGACCATTAAAGACCTCTGTGAGGTGAAATGGAAAGATGGCATAACATGGTGAGGAATGTTAATGCTGGCAAAGAACACAGTTCATGAACCCTGACAGAGAGATGGGGCCAACATTAGGAGACACACAGAAAGCATTTGTGGGGAAGAACTGGAGTGCAGTGCAAGCTGGCTGCCAGCTGTGAGGCAACAAGCAAAAATCAGAGTTGCCATCCCAAAGAACAGCAGGTGAAAGAAGGGAATTGTTGGTTAAAAAACAGATATAAAGAATAAGTGTGATACATGCTGAACTGCATCCAAGACAGGTAGGCTAGAATAACAGATGCAATTACTGACAGCAGTGCCACCAGAGTCTCTGAGCAAATTAAAACTCAACAGAAGAAAATGTCAAAGCCAATGTATTACCTTGTGAATAAAAAGGTAACGTGAAGCTTGATTTTTAGCCTGTTTGGCTTAAGTACTTTCTCTCTTTCCATGATTCTATGGGAAGAGATGTTCATAGACTCGTTTCTTTCATGATCTTTTCTTGCTGTCTCTCCACTGGTTTCTTTGGCCTCTTAGTTGGTAAGCAGGCAGGACTGCAACCTCATGTTGGAACCTCTTTGGTTCTGACTAAGTTTCCTTGAAAGAGCAGCATTCAGCATGAATGCAAAGACTCTCCTGACCGTGACTTGCCTTGATGCATATGGGACATGTGGGGTTTTTCTGGTACCCTGCTGCAGTCAAGACACAACATTTGTAGTTGTACCAGTTTGAAAGGGATGGGAACGGAGTAGTTCCACACCAAATGCAGTTTGTAACTGTCAGAACAGACAGTAAATGAGACCTATTTTATATCCTGCAACTGACCTCAGGCAAGCTGCTTCAGGCTCCCGTCCTTCACTCCTGCCCTTTGTAAAGTAACTGCAATAAATCAGCAACTCTGAAGCCTTCCAACTCTATAAAGGCTCCTCTCCTGCTTTTTTGGTTTGGAGTGCAAGAAGTTCCCTGGTAATATGTTACCTTTATTCTTCAGTGTTGTTAATTTCTTTGGGGCTAAGTAGGACAGTTTTGAGGACAGAATCTGTGTTTTGCAGTCCTTCACATGAGTTTTCATACAAAGACTTTCATACAAAGTGCTAAGCAGGTAGTCAGATTTCTGTATCTTAATATTGTTGTCTCCAGGACTCTCTTTCAGCAATAAAAATCTTTTATTCTCAATAGGAAAATGTGAACTGAATAGAAAACATCCCTTTGTGTGATCTGGGAAAACTGAAGTTATTGTAATTAACATCTTCAAAGTTACAAAACTATCCATGAGCTTGGATATTTAATCTGTGTAAGTGATCACTACAGTCACCAATATATTTCTGTGTTTAACCATCTATTTTCACAGCTCATCTGTATCTCTTTATTTTCATGCCTTATTGTCTTGGTGCAGATCTGCTGCTCCGTAGCACCTGCAATTTTTCTGTGTGCCAAAGGAAATGCTTAGTTATCAAAATCACATTTATTCAGCTATTTGGTGCTCTTCTCTGCAATGCAGAGTTGTTTCCTAGGCTACATTTGCTAGTATAATACATATTCCGGTGTCAGATATCCCATCCAGTGATTTGCCTCACTCCTTGATCTAGTGAAGATAAATTATTGAACTGTTCTGCTTTATCAGTGGAGATTGTCTTCATTTTCTGTAAGCTGAGTTTAGTTTTTTTGATTTTTGATTATTTTTTTTTTCTCAAAATACATTTCAAATGCATCACACAACGTTGTAGCACAAATGAAGAGGGATTCAAACTCTTCATGATGTGAGAAAGACAGTATGTTAGAAGCAAACAGGCTTGATCAGGCTCTGCATTGCCTTTTCGTGCTAAAACCAAAGTAACAGTATATTGATTCCCTGAAGGATTGTTGCCTGTTGGATATCAGCCCCGTGAAGGCAGCTGTGACTTGTCTGTCTGTGAGCAGTGCAGGTGTGTGATGCGATGTCACCAGGGTCTGGGCAGCCCACAAGTGTAAGAAATGAAGCAGTAGTGAAACCAATACCTTAACTCTAGGTTAAAGAGCGTGTGGAATCAGGGCTTATACTTAATTGAGTAAGGAGTAGAAGGAGAAACAAAGCTATTGTCCAGACAAGGGAGAAAAGAAGAGAAATGAGTGTGGAGAACAAGTCTTATGAGTAGTGGCTGAGGGAACTGGCATTGTTTAGTCTGGAGAAGAGGAGGCTGAGGGAAGACCTTATTGCTGTCTACAACTACCTGTAAGGAGGGTGTAGTAAGGTGGGTGTCGGTCTGTTCTCCCAAATAACAAGTGATAGGACAAGAGGGAACAGCCTTAGGTTGCACCAGGGGAGGTTTAGGTTGGATATTAGGAAAAAATTCTTCACTGAAAGGGTTGCCAAGTATTGGAACAGGCTGCCCAGGGCAGTGGTGGAGTCACCATCCCTGGAGGTATTTAACGGACATGTAGATGTGGTACTTGGGGACATGTTTTAGTGGTGAACATAGTAATGCTAGGTTTACAGTTGGACTAGATGATTGTAATGGTCTTTTCCAACCAAACTATTCTAGGAAAAAAGAAGAACATTAGGAATGGGAAAGGATTATTTTTTTAACTGTGCATTGTGGGGCTTTGATGCATCACCAGGTCTGACGTAGTCTAACGCAAAAGCTGACGATACTGTCTCTAACTGTTCATCTCATGTCCCAGCTGGCAGATCCTAATCTGTTTACGAGTCAGTTTCTGGTTTGTTGCAGTTTGCAGCAGGTATTTGCTATAAATCAGTGACTTTTGAGTGCCTCTGGTTAATGGTCATCTCAGCTTTCTGTGCTTTGGGATAGGACAGACAGCTAGAGCTAGTCAGTTTTACAGTTCCAGTCCTTATTCATGAATGGATGTCATTAACTTTCCCCTCTGCTCAGCCTTCTCAGCTATTTCCATTGCCAGCAGTGACTGAGATGAGCTAATTACAGAGATTATGCAATTTTGCTGTACATGATACATATAATTTTGAAATGAAGAATTAGTGCTATGTAGTAATAATTGACATAAACCTGCCTTTGACTACAAGGGTCTGGCTAGAAGCTTTGCAAGAGAAACTTTGCATAAAAGAGTTAAATAACAGTCAGGTCACTGATAGGAAAAAAGATCTCAAGACATTTCAATATTCTTTTGGAAGTGCTAATATATCCACAAAAATGTTTTTTTAATGAGTAGATTTCAGCTCCAGTATTAGCAATAGCCTGAGTGCTTAGATGAATCTCACAAATGTCAATGAAGCTTTGTAGTTTTAGAAAAAAAAATCTTTTTTTTGCAAGATCAGGCAGGAAAGAAATTTTTTTGTTTGTTTGTTGTGATTTTGTGTTTTGTTGTTGTGGTGGTGTTAGTTTGTTGTAGTTTTTTCTTGTTTGCTTTTTCCTGTATGGACCAGATTATTGATGATTATTAATAGGAAAAGTTACCTTCGTTTGGCTTGCATTGTTGTGGTGCCTAAGGAGCAGTTTTGGGGTGGGTTTTTTGGTTTTTTGGGTTTTTTTGGTAGGCTCTAAGCAAACTCTGGAAAATCTATGCTGCCCCAGGCAACTACTAGGAGGCTCTAAAAGGCAAGAAAGTGTGAGAGAGGAAAGAGAGCAGATGTACTGGGTACATGGCAAGGCTTTGGTAGCAGAGAGGCTGCAGAAGTGGCTTCTGTGAGAAGAGGCCCCTTGTTAGGGCCAGTTTCAGCTCTTTCTTATTAAATGTCTTTATCTCATCCAAGGAGTTTTTTAATCTTATTTTATCCCCCTGTCCTGGTAAAGAGAGGCAGAGATGGAGCAGTCTTATGGGCACCTGGTAGCCAGCCGAGGTCAACTCACCACAGGAGGATAAGAAATAAATACAACAAAATTAATTCTAACTTCTTTTTTTCTTTTTTTTTTCTTTTTCAAAATTCTTAAAGCTTGGAAATACAGTTATAGGGACTGAATGCCACAGAGCACAGGCTGTTGTCCTAGGGAAGTGCTTCCAGAAAGATAAACTGGGGCATTTGAATGGAATTTCAGATTGAACTTTTTAGATTGAACTCAGTTTACCCAAGTTGACTTAATTTTTAGTGACATGTTGTACCTTGAATACAGAAGGAAATCAGTTATTTCTCCAAAGAACTGTGCAAAGGGATAGGTCTACTCTGCAGTCAGAGGTGTGATTTAAGTTGTTGACCATTACAGATGCACCCAGTGTAGCTTGACTTAGTACTGATAACATGTCCTGGTTTTGCTAGGATAGAGTTAATTAATTAACCCTGTAACAGCACAACCAGCAGTTTCTGATGCTCTAGCCCAGCTGGGACTGACAGGCAGAGATGTCAATGCTTGGGTTGTGCTACTGCAGTCTTGCTGCCCAGTTTGGCTTGGTTACATTCCCATCAATTCTCTGTAAATGATCCCAACAGGAATGATTTTCATATAGCTATTTTGGTGATCTTTGGCTGTGTTTTAAGCCAGGTATAAATGTTTTAAATTCAAGACATACTCTATAGCTAAATACCCCAACTGATTTTCAGAAAACAATTGGGGTTCAGTGTGCTGACTCAAAGACATTTTTATCTCTTAGCAGCTTAGTGAAGTCATATGTTCTCTCCACCTGCAGCACTTATCCTATCCCAAAATAGAGACAACAGACTAAATTGACTTGTTATTTTTACCTGAAATTCTGGGTTGGTTGTTTTACTTCAAGTGATTTCAAAATTTATCTTCTTTCATTGAAACAAACTCACTGATCTGTACTAATTATCTTCATTCCCTACAAATATTTTTAAACTTCCCAAGAGTTTCTGATAATATGTCCTGTTTAATATCATCCTTAAAATTCCACAGGGCTGTGAAAGTGGTAGATATGTTTCTACCTTCTCTAACTTAGCTCCAAAGATGAGGCACTCAGTTTTCAGTCAGTCTGGTACCATCAGCTGATGGTCAAGAAGTGTATCATGACACCTGCAGGTTTTCCTTCACTAACTGCTCTCCATTCAACTGATCTCCTCACAGATCTTGAGGAACTTCTGTCTTCACTGTTTCAGCAGCATTTGTGAATCCCTTTCCCTCAAAGATATCACGAGAGAAGTTGTCTTTTTACTCTGGATATTGGAGAGGGCAGGTAGTGAAGCTCTTGATGTTCAAGATTTTTTTTCCCCTGTAACCAAGTAGGACTCTCTTAAAGGCACCCTGAAGGTCACTAAAGGAACCAGCACTAACATATAACTGCATGAACTGCTTACTTCTGGTGATCCAGATGTTTCATCTAGTTACAGAAGGAAGTGTTTTGAAAATTGCAGCAGTTCAGGTTGTGTTAGTGCTACTATACAGCTCACAAAATCCTTCTACAAATGTATTATGTGTAACTTAATGCTTAAGTTCTGAGATCAGTTAGTTTGACTGATCATGAACAACAGTATTTCAAGATGGGAAAAATGTCTAAGTGGAAAATAAGTAGTAAAAAGAGAGTAAGTAGAAAGATTTAAAGGAGGATATGTAAACTGGCTGTGGTCACATGTAATCAAGTAGCGTTCTCTGCAGTCTGAAGCATCCTGTGAATAGTTTTCCTAAATGATTTTCAAAGCTCAGGTAACAGAGGCACTTGAAGTAATTGGTATATGTGCACTACATTGTAAATCTATTTAAACAGAGATAATGAGCTGTATTCTTCTCTTAGACTAAGCTAAATCCTAAGTAATTCTCTGAAGCTAAATGTTTCTTCCTATCATATTCTGGATGTACAATCATGTAACAGCTAATTATAGCAATTAACTGAATTTCACAGATGATGACCAGAAGAAACTGTTACATAATGTATATTGCATCTCCTTCATGTTTCAAAAATAATGAGAATAAATTTTAGTTGATGTTGTACTCTCATTAGAAAGTCTGCTAACCTTCTTCTATTGATTGATCCAGAGATAAATTCTTGTGCACATGAAAGGAAAAGACATTTTATCCTAAACACTTCATGTGTAATTACAAAAAGAATCTTCTCTCTCTATAAAGATTTAGATTCTATTTTAAGAGGAGAAGAGTTAAAGGGTAGTGCATCAAATGATCTCATTTTGCATGATATAATTAAGATCAGATAGCTGAGAATAACAAAATTCTTGGTAATGATTTCCTTTAAAAAATACTTAATGGGAACTATTCCAGGACATTGTAACTGTGTAAGTGACAGTAAAGTTGTCTTTTACTCACTAATGTTTCATTTGGGAAGTGTCACTCAGCAAATCTCTCTCTGTAAATTGCAGCAGGTGAAATGAAGGTTCAGCTGTGAATTCCCTAATCTGCTTTTTTATTATGGATGGGTTGAACCTGACTTGTATATGAGTGTCAGGAGCCCTTATGTAAAAACCAGCCTTCCCTTGGCGTGCTCGCTGTGATCGTTGCTTCTTTGGGAATGCAGGTTTGTTCCATGCTGGGTGGGTTTGGTGGAGGCTAATGGTTACTCTGTCCTGGCACAACAGTGTTCGTTATTAGCTGTGATCTGTGACTGGGTTTTTGATGTTATTTGCAGTCTTCTCACTCTCTGGCTTGGATCCTGCAACCTACCTCCAGTTTCTTCATCACTTTAGCTCATAGAAAACTTAGGAAAGGTGCTGTTTTCAGTTTCATGTGAGTGCATCTTACAGCACAATGAGGGCCTGGGTCTCTGATGGAGGCTTCTGCTATTGTAGCTGAAGTCAGTGCCATACAAAATCTCTAGATGCAACTTCAGAAGAAAGAATCTATTTCAGAACACTTAAAATGTTCTTTTGTGGGTATTAATTTGTCACTACCCCTGCTAAAACCATGGAAGGATCAAAGTCCAGATTCAGGAACTATTTATTTCTTTTCTGCAGCTATGGCTTGCTGCATGGTCTGTATGCACCACAGGTGACCCTCTCATATCACACCTTTTCTGAAAGAAGGTACAGGATAAGGCCATTTAGATTTTATTACTCTAGAATTCTGCTAGGATCCATGTGAGAAAACTGTAGCATTGTACTTGCTGAACTTCATAGAATCATAGAATCATTTGGTTGGAAAAGACCTTTGAGATCATTGAGTTCAACCATACCTGTCCACTACTAAACCATATCTCTGAGCACCTCATCTACCCATCTTTGAAATCCCTCCAGGGATGGTGACTCAACCACTTCCCTAGGCAGCCCCATTCCAGTGCCTGAGAACCAGTGAATAAATTTTTGGTTGGACCATACACATAAGGTGGGATTTATCTCACTGAATTTTAACCATCTCTGAATGATGACTAATCTAAGCCTGTCATTTCAATTTCATTTCTGGTCAACAGAGAAAGATGCATAGACCAAATCACCATCTGGACATGCCCATCTTTAGTAATAACCCAAGAATATTCCACATCTGTACTGCTGCTATGATTAAAAAAAAAGTACTTAAGGAAAGCCTGTTTCACCTTGGCTTGAAGATGGAGACTGCTTGAATGGGCTTTTAGAGCCATCATTGCAATGCAAGCTAAAGAGGGAGCTCAAGGAATTCATTAGGTGAAGTTTGTGAAAGCTAATTAGACAGGCTTGCCAGACTTACTGACATGCTAGAACAGCTAATTAGAACTTAACACTATGGGTCTTTGTACTGCATTTTGTTACTTTTAAAAAAAAATTTGTTCCTTTTCTTTATTCCTCTTCTTCTGTCTTGTCTGGTGATAAGGTCTGACCCACACATGAAATTACACACCTTCAGGGGTGGCAAATGCATTGCTGAAGGACAAATTACAGGTCTTCCAGAAGAGCTTTGCCATTTTACGTTATGCTGTGAAAGGGAAGTTGGAGATAGACTGGGTCTCCCTATTGCAGTATTTTAAAACAAAATTCATAGAGTAAAAATGGAAACACACACAGTGTTAGAGCTTAATAGAACAGCACTTATTTGGTCTCTCGAGGCACTGGGCCAAAATGAACATTTCCAGTGGAAACTGTAAGTGACTGTTTATTTTTCCTACAGAAGAAGCTTCAGGATTTAGATGCTCATTTGTGCAGAGTTTTTATCTTGCACTGCAGATTTTTTTTCTATGCACATTAAATTAAAAGTATGTTCAAACTGTCAAGCTAACATACTTTTCAACAGTATTAGGTAGCTTTTATGAACCCCAATCATAATGTATACATGAAGGTTTTATTGCTATAACATGTAATTCACTGTTCTGCAAAGGCAAAGTTTCACTTAAAAAAAGAAACCTATAGAAGTTGCACTTTAATGCATCTGTCAAAGAAAACAAGGCTCATATCACCTTTTCCACATTTGACATATAAGCCAGTAGTTCATTGTTATTTGGCAGATGAAGTCAAAACTGTGTTGCTTTGAAAAGTGTATAAATTTAGGACACCTTTTCATGCATTTTGGATTCTTTGAAGTCCAATGCAATTTGTCTGTCTGTTCTTCCCCCTCTTCCCCCTCTTCCCCCTCTTCCCCCTCTTCCCCCTCTTCCCCCTCTTCCCCCTCTTCCCCCTCTTCCCCCTCTTCCCCCTCTTCCCCCTCTTCCCCCTCTTCCCCCTCTTCCCCCTCTTCCCCCTCTTCCCCCTCTTCCCCCTCTTCCCCCTCTTCCCCCTCTTCCCCCAGCAGTTGTTTATGGCAAACTTGGGATTTAAGATTTTATGGTTTGGTACCAAGCACAACATGAATTAAACAGTCCTCACTTGAATACCCAGTGGTTAAATAGTGAACACTCAATTTGCTCTCAAGGGGTAAATTCAGTGGTTGAAATGGAAATGGCACTGTGGATAAATCTGCCTTGGTATAAGAAACATAATGTGTGCGTTCTCAGTAATGTGTTTCTTTTTGTAAGAGAAAATCTATTACCAAAGAAGGTACTAAGTACTTCTAGGTACTAGAAGGTACTAAATGGGAGAGTCTCCTAAATGGAGGTGAATGATGAGCACTAAACAATTCTAGGTGAATGAGAACTTTCAGACATATTTTACTTGATCTTATTGCTCTCTCTGTTGTAAGGAAATGGTAAATCTCTTTAAAGGTGCCTTTTTTCCTTTTATTTCTCATTGTATTTTCTAAAACTTCTCTTCTTGCATTCTCACTGTGAACAACCAGTCTTTGTGCCCATCTTTCATGTCAGCATGACAGGAAATCTGCAACTATTTAAAATCAAGCATATTCAGCTACTGAATGATAGGGGCTTCCTACAACATCCTGCATTATGGTCCTTTGTGCAGTTCTCTCTGTCTAAATCTGACATGTGCTGAAGCATCACCAACTCTTTTATCCTCTTTTAAATGCCTAGAGCATTCTCCTCCACGTTGAGTTCTTGGCTGATGTCTTTGCTGGATGCATCACTTTTTTAGGGTAAGAAGACTGCCTTGCTTTCCTTGCACCTCTTTTTCTCATGCCTCACTCATGCTTATTGTTGTCCTTTGGCAACGACACTAGACTTTGCAGACTGACCTCAGTTGAAGAAATAAAAAAAATAATTTAAAAACAAGTGCAGCAAAATCCCCAAAACCTCCACATGCCCCATTTTTATTGGTTATTTTCAGTCTGGATCCAATTGATATTCTTCTTCAGAATCCTTGGAGCTAGTGTTTTCCCCAGGAAGCTGGTACATAAACCTGTAGCTGATGAAACCAACAGATATAGGTTCTGGAAACCTAAAGTTTAGAACTAAAGAGAACTTCATAGTCACCTTTAGAAAAAGAAAAAAAAAAAGTTAAATATAGGGAAAAGTTTTCTTTATTTTTAACATAGTCACCTTTCCTTCTTGGTTAGAACAAGCTCCTCCTTATGTCACTGAAGTGGGAATTTAAGTTTTCTAGGACAAGGGTCTGATGGCTTGGAAACAAGCACAGACAAGCTTGGCCTATAGTATTCATTTATAGTATACACCCTCCAGTCTATTGTAGGAGTGGAGAAATGAAAGAATAATGATTATAATAAATAAAATTCATAAAGATGACCTGAAAGTGAAGAACTAAAGGTATCAACAGTACTTTGACTTTAAAGCAAACTAGATAATGTCATTCCAGATTGGTCCAGAGTAAGAGGGACTTGCTTGGAAATGAGTGAATGTTCAGGAGTAAGATGAGCTAAGTTGAAACAATGAGAAGTGTCATTTTTAGTGCTCTGAGAAGTCTCTAGAATATTATGGAGGCTGTTCTGTCTTTTTTTGTGCTGGGAGGAGAGTTGTATCACCAGCATAAGATTCATGTCCTGTACATAAAGCAATGCACTAAACTGTTGAGAACTGGCTGTGCAGCATTCGCAAGGTGTGCGATGTTTTGTGCCAGCCTGAGATGACTTTCCATCCACTTCTTTGTGGCCATGGAACCGTGGGCAAATTAATCAAAAGTTAATTTAATCAAAAATTAATCAAAATCTCTGCCAACTTTGGTAGTACCAATTTTGGACACAGAGTATCACCAACCCTCACTTTTCAGACACTTCACTATCTGCAGGTGACACATAAGTGACTCTGGGAAGTTTGCATAGTAGTACCTATTACACAGCCCTCTTCTGGTGGGTGATTGAGCTAATTCCCAATGGTGGTCAATGACCCACAGCAGTGCCTGTTTAGAGAGCATTTTTTCTTCCACCACAGGTTTGAGAGCACAATTTCTCTACAATTCTCTATGGTCTCTACAACTACCTGAAAGGAAGGTGTAGAGAGGTGGGGGTGGGTCTGTCCAACCAAGGAACAAGTGACAGGACAAGAGGAAATGGCCTGAAGTTGAACCAAGGGCAGTTGAGATTGGATGTGAGGAAGAATTTCTTTCCTGAAGGGGTTCTTAGGCATTGGAAGGGGTTGCCCAGGGCAGTGGCGGAGTCCCCATCCCTGGAGGGATTGAAGAGTCGTGTAGACACAGTGCTGAGGGACATGGGTTAGTCGGGGACTTGTGAGTGAGAGGTTAATGATTGGACTTGATGGTCTTAAAAGTCTCTTCCAATCTAGACAGTTCTGTGATTCTGTTCTCACTGTGCACAAATCCATATCCCTGTTCATTGCAACAGCTCCCAAAACTTCCATTAGCATGGAGTCTCTGTTGCCTTTGGTGCTAAAAAGCTTCCCAAATGCTCCTTTGTTACCTTTACTGATGTTGGGAGATAAATACAAGGACAGCTCTAGAGAGTAGCCATGGTCTTTCCTTGAGGCAGGCTTCCCTCAGAAGGTAGTTTGCATTCAGGGGATAGAATGCACTACACCATTATAAGGACAGCTCTTGGCCTGGTTTGAAATCCTGATCCTTTTCATGGTGGGGCTTTATGAAGAGTGTTACAGACAGCAGTGAGATCACACGTATATGGATCTAAAAAAGATGTGTGTGATGATGTTGAAGCTGCTGTTGAAGCTCTATGTTTACCAGACTATGGTGAACTCAAAACTATGTGGATTGGTTCAGAGGTGGCCTACTAATCACTCCTAGTTGAAATTATCTCAGATTCTTAAGATTCATCAGAGAGCTTAGCCAAGAAATGAAGGTGGTGAAATGCTTTTCTTAGACTGTCACAGCATGTGCTGACAGCACCCATTATAAGCTATAAAATTAGAAAAGATATTAAAATCTCCTTTCTCCCTCCCATGCCATTTCAAACCCCCCAAAAGACAATAATTATCAGGTGATAAGAAAGCACCTTCCCACATAACAGCAGGTTTTCCAGATGAGTGATGCATTGTATTAATAGGTTATGTCAAGGGAACAGCCTCTTTTCCTCTTTTCCACCTGCCTGAGCTTTTGTAGATTATTCACAGTCTTCCTGGCCAACAAGTGGTCATTCAACTGCTTGTGCACAGAGGATTTCTTGTGAGGACGAGGATCACCTATGTGTGAGCTAAGAGTTGTCTTGGGAAGCTGGGCTGAAACAGAGACCAAGGAGCACTGCGACCAGTCCCATCTCCTATGCAACCTTCTCTGGTGGAACCTGCTTTGGCAGGGGGGTTGGACCAAATGAGGACCAGAGCTCCCTTCCAACCCCGACCATTCTGTGATCTTGCACTCAGAGTGGCAAACACATATCTCTGATCTGCCTTTTCTGATTCATAAGGTAGTGTGTTCACAAAAACAACCCTCACAGAACAACATGGATCTTCACAGTTCCCTCTCAAAATTAATCTCATAGGGGTTTTTTTTTTACTTCTTTTTTGATATCACTTGCAAACCAAATTTCCTGGTATCTGTCCAATACTAGCATATATTAGATAAAATACTATTTCTCTCAGGTTTCTGATCTCACTTTAAGTTTTGGCACACGCTGTCCTAGAGGAAAGGATTGGCACATGATTCATGTTTCATGCTACCTTTTGGGAAAGCAGTGTTTACAGCAATGGAAGCAGTAATATAATATAAAGCGTAGGAAGGGAAACCCTGGGTGGTTTAAGCAGTTGATGGACTTTCAAATTCAGTCTTTAACAAATAGGTACATCAACAATGTACCACATAGTGTATCTACTAAGTCAGCTAGTGTCTGTCACCCTTTGTCCCAAATAAAACACCTTTGGACACAGTGTTCTCCATAGCAGTGCTGTGTTTGGTTTATGTTATTTATTCAATAAACCTTTCAGCACTAGTTTGAAGGATAGGAAGAGAAATATTGATAGATGGGGAGGCAAAACCAATGCTCTTTAAGGTAATTTCTTTAATGAATGTTTCCTGTTTTTCTTTGTGGCTGTGTAGGAAAGAAGATCTGAACTAGGTGCTGCTTTTCTCCTGGCAAGTGTTTCCAGGCAGTTGTTTTTAAATCTTATTCTGCTCCCCAGTGGGAGATGGAGGGTATTTATAGGGAGAGAAGAATCAACAGAAAGTGTATCATTATTATTATCTGTAATAGGACTTTAAGACTTAGAATTACTGTTGTGTTTCCTTGTATCTGCAGGGACTTTACTTTCTGATTGCAAAAAAACCTAATTTGTGATGGCTTAAAGAAGCTATTTATAACCTGTCACATCAGCAATCCACAATCAAAATTCAAGCTCTTGATATTGCTGAATATTTTGCTTATCCAGTAAAATAGTATGATTATGGGAGATTAGAATTAAGTTGACTTCACAGAAACTGGGAGAACTTGCCCATTCTTATCCCCTTTTTGGAGTTACATTTTTAGAAAGAGAATTGTGGCTTAGCCAAGTGGGCTCATATCTGCCAAGAAGCATCTGGAATTTTTATGCTCTTATATCAGGTTTAGTTATGAAAGCTGGCAGGCATGACTTTGGCAAATGGTCATCCGTCTCGTGCTTGCAGTCATTTTTTTTTTTGTTTTGTAGACAGTCTGTTGCTTCCCTGCACTCCCTTGCTGGATATTTCAGCTTAAGGAAGACATGATGCTTTCTGGCAACCAAACACAGCATAAGTTGACAGTGGCGTATGTTGTGGTTTTGTCCAGACATCTTAAGACACGTAAGTGTGACAGGATCTGTCTGAATCATCCTGTAAGGCTGTAATTTTCTAAAAGGCAATGATTCTTATAAAATGCTGGATCTATAATCTGGACAAGTGTTTGACATAAAAAAACAACCAACAAAAAAACCCAATTTCTGTAAATCTGAACAACTTGTTCTGGTTCCTGATGGATGTTGTTGTAGTATAGACAAAACCCCAATGCTGACTCTGTGATAATCAGTTTTTGTAGATCCTCTTGACCTTTTAGCAAGACTTGTTCTCTGTGTCGTGTGTGATATCTTTCCTTGTGTTCCTCAGTTGCTCTTATTTTCTCAGAGTCCTTGTCTCTTCTGCATGCTTCTTTCCTCTTTCAGACTCTTCTGTTGGACTGGAAGTTTCATCTGAATTCCATGTCAAAAGGTATTTGAATCTTAGGGCAAATATCACATGAATTGGCACATTTTGGAATCCTGTCCTGTCCCCAGCCACTACCTACTTCTTTTCTCAACCACCTTTAACATAATTCTTACACAGCTCTGAACTGGGACCAAGTCAGGATTCCTGGTGAACACTGACTCTGTGCTCCATCACGAACCATTCATACAGCTGCTGTGCTTTGCTTACGTGCTTGCATATCAGATTTCATAAGGTCACCAATTCCTGATTAAATTCCAGGCAGTGAAGACTCTGTGAGAACATTGCTCCCCACATTCCCACTTACCTCGGCAGAAATTAAACTGGAGGGAGGCTGCACACTGGGACTCATTTACCTCAACAGGCTGTACAAATTGTCTTCTTGAGTCAGCTGCCCTAAGAGAACTCCAGCCTCAGGCTCCTTTCCCCTCTCTCCCACTATTGTGGTAATCAGATCATAGTGCTTCTCAATTCCACTGTGCTTTACTATGGGTAATAAAGCACAGTTACACCTCTCATTGTCATTGCCATCTCTCTGTGCGTTCAGTAATTATGGCAAGTGACTAATTGAATTCTGAATTTCAACTAAGAGGCAATTACTATAAAGATCAAATAGCATTGTCAACCAGTTCCTTGACAGCTTTCCAGAAGGGGTTTAGGCAGGAAGCTTCGTAGCTCTGTGCTCTCCTAGTTTGTCAGGTTGAGAAACAAACTGTGCTTCAGCCCTGGGTAATGATTTTCTTCCTCCAGTCTTAGTGTCTCACAGAAACTCACTACCACTGCAGAACAATGGGAGAATTAATTACTGTTGGACTAACCAGCAGGGAAAACCTTTTCTTAGACGATACCTTTCTCGTGTTTTCTTTGGTACCTATGTAGATGATGTTCCCACACGTTCTGGGCCATAGAAGTTTACCTAGCAATTTGTGCATGATTCCTATGAACACTAGTTGGATGATAGCCTATGTTTGTTAAAATAATTTCACTATCCAAACTCAACTGAGAATCATAGAATGGTTTGGCTTGGAAGGGACCTTAAAGATCACCCAGTTCCAACCCTCCTGCCATCAGCAGGGACACCTTCCACTGGACCAGGTTGCTGAAAGCCTCATCCAACCTGGCCTTGAACACTTCCAGGGAGGAGCAGCCACAACTTCTCTGGGCAACCTGTTCCAGTGTCTCACCACCCTCACAGCAAAGAATTTCTTCCTCAGATCTTATCTCAATCTCCCCTCTTCCAGTTTCAAGCCATTACCCCTTGTTCTATCACCTCCCCTCTTCCTCCCCTCTTCCTCCCCTCTTCCTCCCCTCTTCCTCCCCTCTTCCTCCCCTCTTCCTCCCCTCTTCCTCCCCTCTTCCTCCCCTCTTCCTCCCCTCTTCCTCCCCTCTTCCTCCCCTCTTCCTCCCCTCTTCCTCCCCTCTTCCTCCCCTCTTCCTCCCCTCTTCCTCCCCTCTTCCTCCCCTCTTCCTCCCCTCTTCCTCCCCTCTTCCTCCCCTCTTCCTCCCCTCTTCCTCCCCTCTTCCTCCCCTCTTCCTCCCCTCTTCCTCCCCCATGTGCTGACAACCAAGTGAAAGGAAAAAGTAATAACCTCAGGAATAGTTCAAGACAGATTATTTCATAATATCCCTCTTTTATCTCTGCTTAAAGATACATGCAGGTCTAAGTTGAAAGCCAATGGGTCCTGTGTGCATTAACATTTGAGTATGTGCTGTCTCGGAGAATTAGCTGTAAAGTGCAAATAGCCTTCGGAGGTTGCAGACTCACTCTGCATCTTCATGTCAAGTTCAGCACAGGAACACGAGACAGAAGGATGTAACCTTGATTGGTTTCAAAATTAAGAACTTGCAAGATATGTAACTATGATTTTAATCTCAGGCCCTGCAGTACGCTTTGACTCAGGAGTGATTATTTTCCTTTTTGCCCTTTCTTAGTGCTTTTGATGCACGTATCCCAATTCTGTCATGTCAGTTAGCATAAAGAAAAAAACCTGTGCACTTGCATGTTTGTGAAAGCAGGGTTAACTGAGCATTTATCAAATGCTAGTGAGCCTGGAAGATGTGACAAAGAAAACAGCTTCCAGGATAATTCCCCAATCATCCTTCTGAGGAGTGATCATTTTGGGAAAGGGCAAGCATTTGGGGATTCCCTGCCACTATCCACATCTCAATCCTGAAACAGTTCAAAATGAGATTGTAAAGAAACAGAATATGCACCGCTGAAGATACGTGTTTTAGGGAACAGTTTTTGTTAACTCTGGAGGAATGAAAATAGTGAAAAATATTGCAAGAAATTGTGGTTTTATTTCCTGAGGAGAATTGTGTGGGGTTGACTTGCAAGGAAATGGAAGTCAAAAAGAATGTGTACTTTCTTTTGTGTATAGTTCTCTGTTAACAGATATTTAATTGAACAAATTTTAAAAGAGCCACTTTTCTGTCAGCTTTGCACAATTCGGTCTATGGGATCTTTCTTAAGGGCTAAAATGACAATGCTTGCTGCCAGGCAGCCCCAGCGTGGGATAAGAGTGACCTGCTGAGCATAGTGAGGATACACCAGAATCAGGAACTCTGGATTGGAATTTACATATCAGTAATGGGAGTGTGAAGAAAAGAGGTAGGGACACAGAGGCCAGGATGTGGTTCCTGGAACGAGCTGTTGTTAAGAAGGTGGAAGCATAGCCCAAGATCTAGCCACAGCTTAGCTGTGAGTTGCATCTCAGAAATGAGAAGCAAGAGAACAGCTGCCTGGCCCAGGATGGAGATGCATGTGGGATCCAGGCCTCAGTAAGGTATGCAGTGAAAAAGGAAACACACCAAGTAAGTTCCTTGCCAACCTCTCTAGGAGGCAGCCAGGGGTTGCCTGGAGAAGACTTAATAAAGGTTGATCCTTGGATCTCAGTACTTAGGTGAAAAATAGGAGATGGAGAAAGAGGTAAAGACAAACAGAACTGTCTACCTTGGATGCTCTTTTATACTCCTGTAGTCCATCAAGCACTAAACCTCCTCACCTTGTCTAAGGAAAGTTGTGTTTGGAAGTTCTCTATGCCTGAATGAGCGGGTCTGTGTAAGAGTG
This sequence comes from Caprimulgus europaeus, assembly GCA_907165065.1. Next base: position 55,302,442 of record OU015530.1, on the reverse strand, counting down.
AACACAAAGGTGTGGGCAAGACTCTAATAAACTTTATCAGTACACCTAACAGAGTAAACCTTGGGCTAGAAAACCAGAGAAATGTTTTTATAAACTGAAGAAGTCTAGAGGACTTCTAAACTTCTAAAAGGTTCTGTTCCTGCCTTTCCTGCTGACAAATTGTATGACCCGGGTGAATCACTTGAGCTTTTTAGAAGGTAGAAAATCGATACAGAAAGTGGGCATAATTAGACTGCTTGAGCTTCTCATAAAGCATTTTAGGACTTCTTGGCAAAGGAAAACAATAAAAAGCTGAGCAAAGGTTCTCATGTACTTGAGAGTCTGCAGAAGCATCAGGTCGGTGAGCGAGGCAGAGCTGAGGTCAGAAATATTTTTCTAGGGGGACATTTCTTGCATATTATTATTTATTATTTATCTGCCTTCCAAGACTCTCCTATAAGAGCATTATAATTCTACATGAATGTCAAAAAAAAACAACCCAATCATTATATCTGAGAAAACCTCTCTTTGCACAAAGCTTGGCTTTCAGGATAATGTTGGCTGATGTACAAAGTAATAAGCATTGGTTGGATAAATGTTCTTTCCTCTCCTTATTTTTGTCTGAATATCCCTCATTCACAAATAAAGTATGTGGAGAGATATTTTTCTTTCCAATTTCAAGGACATCTGACTGCTATTACAATTATACCACTGTCACTTATCATCTCTAGAAATAGCCAGCAGTGTACTGGTGCATTGTGCATCCTACCTGGCTCTAGCTTGTCACTGTAGCAGTCAGAAGAAACCCACCAAAGAGGAAGGATGGCACATGAATAAATAATTTATAGCCTCATGATTCACTCCCTATTTTTAGATCCTTGTTGTTTTTCTGAGACTTGAAAAAGGGCTAAGAATAGTATATACATGAAGTGACATACCCTTTATTCAACATAGGTTTTTTCTGTCTCATTTCATCTGAATCCTATGAAGTCTAAACAGACAATCTAAGGAATTTATATCATGCAGTTCCTATTGGATTTACTGCAGATCATGGCAGATAAGTACCCAAGAGAAAAAATTTGTGCTTAATACCAAGCAAAATATCTTATTTTGAACATTGAATGAATAAAAATTGTTTGGAGGAGACACTGGGAGAATCTCACAATATCCCAGTGATTAGGACACTCTGAAAGAAAGGAATCCATTGAACTGGATTCAAGTTCTGGAAGGACCAGAGCCAAAGTACTCCATGGTGTGAGTAACTTATGGGCTACAATATTCAATGCTGGGATGTTTTGTTTTATTCCTGCATTATTTGAATTTTTCTGATTTTTTTTTTTTCTTTTTTTGGAACAAAACCTGGGTCCAATTTACCAGATTTATCACGTGATTCTCATTGCCCCAGAACTGTGTATTTCAAAAATCATTTATTCAGCTCAGAAAATGTTACCCAGCTTTAAGACTAACAATGGGTCAAGACAGGTTTTCTCCACTGTCTCTTCTGATTTTAAAGGTCAGCATTTCACAGAACCTATTTTGATGTTGCAAACCTAAGGAAGACCCTCACTTATTTGTTCTTGCTTTCCATTGGCAAACTTTGTGTAAATACCTCTGTGTTGGGGGCACCATTGACTGGCTGCTCTACAGCCTCCTTTGCTGTGCCCTGAATCCAGTCTAGGAAGGGACTGATGAGATGTTCTGAGCAAGGCTAGTTGCAAGTATTCTAAAATTGCAAGGTTGAACTCTGCCTGTGGTAAATATGCAGGTTTAACCTACCCTGAAAAGGAAGGCAAGTTATTCACCTTGGTCAGAGGGCAATACAGAGGCAAAAAGAATTGTAGAATCTTTGATTCTACGTAGAATTGCCTCGTTTGGGAAAGACCTTTAAGATCATTGAGTCCAGTCATTAACCTCACACTGACAAGTCCCTGACTAACCCATGTCCCTCAGCACTGTGTCTACACGACTCTTTAATCCCTCCAGGGATGGGGACTCCACCACTGCCCTGGGCAACCCCTGCCAATGCCTCAGAACCCTTGCAGCAAAGAAATTCTTCCTCACATCCAATCTCAACTGCCATGGGTGCAACTTCAGACAATTTCCTCTTATAAGAGTTTAATAGTTATCTTAAAAAGGAGGGGGAAAAAAGGTTATTTAGCATATCAGCAAAAAAATTCCCAGTAAAAAGATTTAACAGACTGTCTGAAATAGTTTTACAAAGCAATCTACTAGACATTCATGGGATTTACACTTTTTAATCTGGACTGAACAAATCCTGTTCGTAGGGAGATGGATGACATGACCCACTGTGCTTTTTCAGTTGTTTGCTGCATCTGTGATTCTCTGAGATTGCTCTAGTCACTGCTAACTCCACTTTCCAAAACTTGGTACTTTCTGGGCAGTTTGATCAGTGAGAGTTTTGGTTTTCTGCTTGCTAGACCCTTCATTTCAGCTTGGCTGACAGCTGAACATGGATCAGCAAGCTGTCAAAGCAGTCAGATACCCTTAACTGTACAGAGCTCAGAACTTAACAGTGTGTTTTATTTATTTATTCATTTGCCTGTTTATTGCCTTCATTCCAGTAGTAGATGAACTTGTCTCACGATTATAGGGCCACTCTGTGTACGTGGGATCCAGGACGAAAGGCGTAAAGAGCTAGAGAAGGCAGATTTCCATTTTAATGGTGACTGGAAATGTAAACCTTGACAGATAGTCATCTGCATGAGACACAGCAAGATGACTAAAATCTTTTTCAAAACCAGCTTAGTTCCAGTTGTCAGGGACAAGATCCATTACAGTAGTGCTTGCATGCAGTGTCTGGAATTGTCTTTCACCTGCTAATGACTGGAAGGATGTGGTAAACTTCCTGCTGAGAATTACATCCACTTACCTTTACCCTGTGCTCCTCTCTTGTTTGTTTCATGCTTTTAATGGACTTTTACTGACTAAATACAAACCTGCCACCAGGCCAATCTATACAGATTGAGTTACCACTACCTAAAATACTTTATGTTCTTCAACAGGGTCAATAAAATACTTCTCTTTGCATATTTCAGTTGGAAATGCAACATCATCTGCTGTTTGAAATGAAATTAAGGTCAAGGATTTACCTCTCAAACTGATGTAAAACATTGAACCTAAGTTGTGTTTTAAAGTTGTTCCAGAGGATAATAGTGCCTTGTTAATCACAGAATCACAAGATAGTTTAGGTTGGAAAGGACTTCTGGAGGTCATCTGGTCCATACCACCTGCTCAAGCCGGGCCACTTAGACCCAGTTGCCTAGGACCATGTCCAGACAGCTTTTAAATATCTCCAAAGAAGGAAACTTCACAGCCTCTCTGGTCAACCTGTTCCAGTGCTCTGTCACTCTCACAGTAGAAAAGGGTTTCCTGATGTTCAGAGGGAATCTCTTGTGTTTTGGTTTTTGCCCATGGCCTCTGGTCCTGTCACTGGGCACCACTGAAAAGCACCTGGCTCCATCCTCTTTGCACCCTCCCTTCAGGTATTTATATATATTAGTAAGATCCCCCCAAGCTTTCTCTTTACCAGGCTTAACTGTCCCAGCTTTCTCAGCCTTTTCTCATACGTGAGGTGCTTCAGTCCCTTAATCATCATGTGGCCCTCCATTGAGCTCTCTCCAGTATGTCCATGTGTCTCTTGCACTGGGGAGCCCATAACTGGACACAGTACTCCAGAGGTAGCCTCATCAGTGCTGAGTAGAGGAGAAGGATCACGTCCTTTGACCTGCTGGCATTGTTTTACCTAACGCAGCCCAGGATACCATTCATCTTCTTTCAAGCTAGGTGGCCCCAGTGTATACTGGTGCGTGGGGTTGTTCTTCCCCAGGTGCAGGACTTTGCACTTCCCCTTGTTGAACTTCATGAGGTTCCTGTCAGCCCGTTTCTCCAGCCTGTCAAGGTCCCTTGGAATGGCAACATGACCCTCTGGCATTATCAGCCACTCCTCCCAGTTTGGTGTCATCTGCAGAATTACTGAGGGTACACTCTTTGCTATCATCACCCAAATCATTAATGAAGATATTAAACAGGACTGGACCCAGTATTGATCCCTGAGTACACTGCTAGTCACTGGCCTCCACCTAGACTTTGTGCTGCTGATCACTACCCTCTGGGTCTGGCCATTCAGCCAGTTTTCAATCCACCTATTGATACAGCTTTTGCAGCTACTCTGTGTGTGTGTACTTTTGTCATTGGGTGTTATTATCATTTTTAAAAAATTATCATTTTTAAAATTAATGTATTGATTATCAGTATTTTAAATATAATCTTCATGTAAGCACTTGCTGTTTTGAAGCAGTTACACTGAATACTAAGGCTTATCACAGCCATCCAAATTCAGTGGTTTCTAAGTAGCAGAAAAATCACAGTTGGGATGACAAATATTGACTGTTGCTGCTCCATTTGCTGGTTAGACACAACACTGAGATCTTTTTAGATGAGTCTCTAGCAGTGTTGTTAATAAAGTGTAACATGCTGGGGAGGAATTAATTTTGCATTAGTTTAGACATCTACAAGTCACGCTTCTGTTCTGGGATAAAGGTCCCTGAGCTTATTTGTGAGAAATTACTGACATCCCATGCAAGTTTTCCCAGAACTAGTCTTGTGATACCAGTACTGAGTGGCAGGGATGCTGAAGAGGGCTATGGGCAAAGCTGTAAACAGAGTTTGGATGTCTCCCCCCTTATCAAACACCAGCTATCCTGACTGTGATTAGTCCTTCAAAATGAACAAAATAAAGTCTGCAAGCTTCTGTCACGTCCTTCCATGTCAGATCAAAATAATTATCCATTATTATTGGTGTGTGGGCTATTTGGGGATACATTGCTCAAACCCAGGTTGATCAGCTTCTCTTTATTTAAGAGCATATTTTATATGCTGGGGTTTCTTAAAAATCTTGCTTGCCCCAAAACCAGGCAGAGTTGTGATTATCATGCTCAACTTCTTGATAAATGCAGCACTGTATTTTTATTCTCCATTCAAGGAGCTTTTGATCTCCACTTTGAAATTTTTCACTTGCTCTTAAATTATTGTACTCCACTAAGAAAAGATCAAGTTCTGTGTAGTAGTATGTGTGTAGTAGTAGTAGTATATGCAAATATATATGAGAGAAACTTTTCTGTAGTTATTTGATTGTTTCTCTGACTTTGTTCAGAGAAGAACTGTTAAAAAATAGACTAAGCTGGGCACACCTTTCCCAAAAGCTGGAGCGAGGCAGATTTGGCACATACTGCTATGTGCAGTATCCTCACCACACAGCTCATTCCTGAGCACTTACCAACAGGAGGTCATTTCTGAAGGTGCTGTGAAATCAGTGGTGATAAAAGTTCCTTGTTTACTGAGCAGGCTCTTAAGGACTGTTGAAGGTAAGAGTGAACAGTGACACATTGCTAACAAAGACTTTATGAATGGGTTGGGACAGTGTTGTTCACTTTTGGCAAGCATTGCTTTTACAATGGCTTTGTACAGCGAAGATTTGCTGTTCCTGCTATAGAATCACAGAGTCATCATGGTTGGAAAAGACCTTTAAGTCCAACCATAAACAAAATGGGTAGCTGCTTGTAAGGAATAGTGTTTCCCAGTTCTATTCCTGCCATCGCTTTGTTACACTCATGCTCAGATCTCTCACCTACTTTTTTATGATGTGATACAAAGCTTTTCAGAAATGGAGAATCCTTTTACATCACCCTAGAGCCCGTGAGAAATGCAAACACTGGGACTTCCACTGTCTTTGAGTATGTGTATCTATGTTGTGTATGGAGCTGAAACATTGGCTGGTGGGTAGCATCAAGGTTTGGCATTGGGCTTTCAAAACAGCCACCACTACAGAGCAGGAACAGTGGTGGAAGGTATTGCAGTAAGCTGTCTGAAGGGCTCTAATTGCTGCCTTTGACTCTGTGAATATTGCCATTGCTGTCACCAGCTTTAGTGATAGATTATGAGCATGATCAGCATGACTGAATCAGCTCTTAGAGGAAATATAAAATGAATATGTTATACTGGCTTATTCTGGAAGTCAACAACCTGAGTGACTGCCTGAGCACTACTGGATATTTCTTTCTCTTCAGGGAGTTCCCTTTTACCTCCTTGCCAGTCCCCTGGACTGGTGATTAAGCAAAAGCAATCAAGTGCCACAAATGTTGCTAATACTCTACAACAAAAGGAAATCAGCATTTTCAAAGTCAAAGAAGAGGCCATAGACTGAAGCATAGAAATTAATATTGGATGATGTGTCAAAAGCTATGTGTGTAGTGGCTGTGTGTTGCCTGTGTCATCGTGAGTCATCTACTGCTTACTATGCGTTTGCATGAAGATTAAATCTGCTTGTCCAGTGTTATTATGTTAGGGCAAGTGCACACAGAGCACAAATAACCACAAGTTATAACCACTAAAAATCTCTTTATTTTGTGTATCTTTTTTTAGAATAAAGTCAGTAAAGAAGGAGAAATTATAAGAAGAAAAAGTATCCTGAGTTCTTCAATATGTCTAAGGAAATAAAAAATTGGCACCTTTTTTTTTTAACTAGGAAAAAAAAGAATAGTGCTAATAGCTTTCATTAGCTATTGTTGCCCTAGAAAGATCATGTAGCTATTCTTTTCAGAGTTCATTGTTTGTTTCTACAATGAAGTTCTCCATCATGACTCTTCTATTTTCTCCTTATTTTTCATTCAACTGTTAAGAAAAATTGAACTTAATTCAGTCTCTTTCTGTACACAGTGCTTTAAAGGAAAGGGCAAGAATGTTTCTAGCACAAGGCACATTAATCCCAGTTCTCAGTGGAAAATCAGGTGAGAAAGAATATTCTTCAGCATGCTCAATCACCAAAGAGATCATAGAAGTCTCTTGGTAAGATCACTGACTGCTAGTTCCCTTCTTCTCTTCCTTTACATACCCTGAAGTTGGGGAGCACATACCTTCCATTGCTGTCTTTCACAGAACCAATGCATCTGACATCTTTTTGGCATCTCTTTGCTGCTTTGATCACTGCTACAACTCTGCATGTCCCAATGACTCAGCCTGTCACTGAGTCCAGTGTCTGTTATTTCTTCATCTCCTCTGTGCTGCTTTTGACAGTAAGTAGGGATGCTACCAAGCAGCTGTTCACTGCTATGAAATAGGCTTAAGACCATTATTGGAACTTGCCATTATTTTATCCAGGGTCTTCTGTGCAGATACACAAGCACACCCATGAAGTTCAGCACATGGCAGATGTGAATGACTGTCTCTGAACACAGTGAGCCTCTGTCCACTGCATTTGGGATTGATCCAGTATCTCCAAGAAATGCTAGACTCACTCACTGTATGCCATGGGATTCATCTGTGCATGAACAAGAGCTGCTTCTTCCAGATGCCTGCAGTGAGGCTTTTACTCTAATATTACCTCACTCACTAAATCAGATGTTTCTCTTTTAAAGCACTGGGTAAAAGATCTGTATTATGCTATTAAAATAGATATATGAAAATACATTCATTATGACTGGAAACTTGTTTCCATGTGGCTATTAGACCTAATGTTGTAAGGCATTTGGAAGAAAGATTTGGGGTATAAATTACTTATGACTATTAGAGTTTGGAATGAGACATTCCCAGAAGTCATATCTACTTGCTGCTTTTGTTTCCGAGAAGTGGATGATACTGGAGATGATTCTGGACTAGAGACATACAGAGTTTGATTTTATCCTCCTCTTGTTCAGCTACTCACCATGTAAAGGTTTGGTGTGACAGCTCATGAACCCAGATCACTGTTTCTCAAAGAACTGCCTTGATGTGGGTGTTGTATGGGATTCCTGCCTTTGCATGGAAAGAGAGCTCAGGGGAATATTTTATGGTGCCTAATATTCTAAGTGGAGGGGTTACACATCAAAATGGAGGTGTAAATGGATGGCATTCGTTATACTTGATCTTCTTTTGCTGATCATTATCTATTCTCTAATAATTCTTTTATCATAGGATCATAGAATGGTTTGGGTTGGAAAGGACCTTAAAGCTCATCCAGTTCCAACCCCTCTGCCATCAGCAGGGACACCTTCCACTAGACCAGGTTGCTCAAAGCCTCATCCAACCTGGCCGAGAACACTTCCAGGGAAGGGGCATCCATAACTTCCTTGGGCAACCTGTTCCAGTATCTCACCACCCTCACACCAAAGAATTTCTTCCTAATGTCTAATCTAAACCTCCTCTCTTCCAGTTTAAAGCCATTTCCCCTTTCTATCACTAACTGCCTTTATAAAAAGTCCCTCCCCAGCTTTCTTGTAGGCCCCTTCGTATACTGGAAGGCAGCTGTAAGATCTTCCTTAAGCCTTCTCTTCTCCAGGCTGAAGATCCCCAACTCTTTCAACTTGTCCTCACAGGAGAGGTGCTCCAGCCCTTGGATCATCCTTGTGGTCTCCTCTGGACTCGTTCTAACAGGTCCATGTCCTTCTGCTGTTGGTGGCCCCAGCACTGGAGGCAGCACTGCAGGTGGGGTCTCAGGAGAGCGGAGCAGAGGGGCAGAATCCCCTCCCTCGACCTGCTGCCCACGCTGCTCTGGGTGCAGCCCAGGACACGGTTATTTACCTTCTGGGCTGCAAGTGCACATTGCCAGCTCATGTTGAGCTTCTCATCCACCACCACTCCCAAGTCCTTCTCTTTGGAACTGGCCTCAATCCACTCATCACCCAGCTTGTATTTATGGTTGGGATTCCCCCGACCCAGGTGCAGGACCTTGCATTTGTCCTTATTGAACTTCATGAGGTTAGCACAGGCCCACATCTCCAGCCTGTCAGGTTCCCTCTGGTTGCCATCCCGTCTCTCCAGCATGTCAACCACACCACTCAGCTTGGTATCATTGACAAACTTGCTGAGGGTGCACTCCAGCCCACTGTCCATGTCTCCGACAAAGATGTTGAATAGTACCGGCCCCAGTACCGACCCTTGGGGGACACCACTCGTCACTCATTTTACACAAGAAGCATGGGACACACATTTATCCTTCTGAAAAGAAGGTTTTAATGAGTGGGGAAGACATAATGCAGAAGATAGAAGCTTCATGGCCTAATAAGGTAGAATACATGGTTTGTGGTTGTTCACTGCTCTGCCATGTCCTGCCAGGTCATTTTCAGGAAGTCATGGACACACGTTTTGCTTCTTTTTCTGTACCTGTAAAATGGAAATAACAATGAGAGGAGCAGAGGAAGAAGTTAGTGTGGATGCGGGGAGTGCTCCTAATATTTGCTTTCTTTTTCAACTGAGAGAAATCTTGGAGTCAAAGGGATCTTCTTTCCCTAGTTTTGACACTCACCTTTGACTCAACTTTAAGCTATTTTTGTTTCCTGACAATTTCTCAAATAAATCAAATGTGCCTTTCCCTCTCAGGAACTTATGTAGACCCAGTTGGAGGTTCTGAGTGTCTCATAGTGTTGATTGTGTTTGTGATTTCCACACCTGAGCTGGAAAGAGATGGTGAGAGAAAGGGAGAGTTAGAATGAATAAAACAAGGATATCCTATGAGCACTATCCTGAAAGTGGGATTCAATATCCAACTAAGCACTAAAGCTTCTCAGTGTCAGGAGAGTCAGATGTTTGCTACAGAGACTCAAAATCAGCAACCATTCTGCACAGAGAGCTTAAGCACTGGCCAAAAGAAGGGGTCAAATGCAAAGGCTTTCAGGGATGTAACTTGGATTCAACCACCAGTATCCCACTCAGACCTGGTCTCAGAGGAAGAGGGTTAAAAGATGCCCCAAGACATATTTAGTCTGGGTTGCTGAATAATAATAAATGGAGCAGAAGAAAGAAGTCTAAACGTTTAGCCTTCAGGGGAAAATTGCACCAAAAAATTACACAGAAAATGGCAGTCTATTCTTGGTTCTCCAGTAAGAAAGAGAGGGAAGTATGTGAATTTGTCTGTGAACTAGTGACAGAAATGGAAACTGAGGTCCTTAACCTTTAGCACAAGTTTCTCTGCTTGACCCAAAATGTTACTGGTAATTTTCTTTTATTTTATTTGGCCTTCTCCCTCCAAGAAGAAATGGTGAAGAAGTGCAAATAGGAAAGAGCAGTATGAAATTCAGTGATCTGTATGTTATCTGGAGCATCTAGGTGAATGGTTATTTGTTGCTTTCCATGTGAACTTTCCTTTTCAAAACAGCTTTTCAAAAGGTCTTCCTACCTTTTTCAATGGCTGTTGTCAACAGCACTTTTAGAAGTGTTCAGTCTGATGCTTTTATTTGACGTCTTATTTTCCTGATGGCTGGGTGCTGAGCTAGCACTGAATGACTATGGCAAAAGCCCAAGAAGAAGTTGGGTAAAGGGCAGCAAGAACATCATAAAGAGTTCATTAGGAAGTTGTTTATATGTGTCCTTTGGGGATCTTTCTGAATTTCCTGTTTTATTTTAATTCTCTTGTTTCTAAGACACAGTTCAAAATAAGCATGGAAAAAACCTATTGCTTGGGATTGGGTGTGCTTTTGATGAGTAGAGGAAGGTGGTTTGTGCAGCAAAACTGCATAGTTTTCTCTCTGAATTCCTTGTGATGAAGAGGAGTGCTTGCCAGAAATTGAACTCCCCTCCTCACCCCCAAAGTTACTACTACTACACACAGTTCCCAGAGCTCCTCAGGGTGACATTGCCAGTGGACATGGAATCTTTCTGCTTCAGTAAAGTAATTAAATGATTTTCACTCACATTCTGGGAGAACTAGCACCTTGGAAAATGATCAGAAGTGGTTTAATTTTCACAGGGGATGGATGAAGGCATCCGAACCTAGGTGTACACATTTCTGAAACCTGTTCAGAGACATCCTTGTGTGGCCTGCCTGCCCCAGGGCTGGGAGATGTGCTTATCTTGCTCCTTTTTCAGAATCTTTGTGGAAGTTTGACCAATAATGTTGTTGCATAGGAAGACTCTAGAAAATCAGCATCTCCAGGAATGTTGCTTCTAGTTTACAGTGGGATAAATAGGAGGGAAGTAGAGCAGTAAGTTTACCATATGATTAATATTCTCCTAGATGAAGCACTAAAGACCTAAACTTTTCTACATATTTCTGAATACATAATTTAACTGCTTTTTAAAGGACTATACTAACATTAAGCTTTCTCTTGCAATGCTCTTCTTATACCTTTGCTGTCTCCTGAACCCATATGCTGTAAGAAAACTTATCAATAAGTATCTTAAAATATTCATTGTCTCTAGTTGTGTTTGTCCTTTATTTTTCCTCTTCACTCCTCAGCAGGCTGTTCTAGTCCTCACAGGGGTGGGATAAATAATTGATTTGCCTTGTGAATAATCTGTTCTTTAACCTTTTCTTAAATCAAATTGCTAGGCTGTTTTAAGTCCAGCACAGTGTTCATCTCTCTTTTATTTTGGTCCATACCAGGAAATGCCTACAGAGAATGCCTGGGCAATGGGACATGGGCTTCCAAGATAAACTACTCTCAGTGCGAGCCTATTCTGGATGACAAGGTCTGTATTTTTCCCTTCATTCTTCTCAATGACATTTCTCAGTGTACATGAATGCAAAGCTAAGCTTAAGGTTAACATACTAATTTGGGACTTCTGAGACAGATGCAATTTCTGTCTCTGCAACAAATCCTCCCTGTGGATTCAGGCAAATCATTTATCCTCTCTCCCTGTCCCCTACTCACATGGTTTTTAAAAAAGATGCTTTATTCCACTCTGTCCCTGATGATGTATGTTTATGCCGATCCTTCCTGGCTTTGTTCAGAGCCTACAGCTGCTGTAGTAAATGTTAGCAATAATAGCAATAAGACCAAAAGCTTCTTTGGCACTGAAAACTAAGCTTTCACCAGCTGATTCCACCCTGTTCCTATCAATTCTGAGGTCTCATCAACAACTGGCCTTTCTGGATCTCAATGCCATTTTTCCTTCAGCAAATATGTACAGGGGCAGTAGCAGAAAAATTCATAAAAAGCAGACTTGGGTCCCAGCTGTCTTTGAAAGATTGAGCCAGTCTTTTATTATATAGGAGTTTACAAAGTGAAATTAACATATAGGGTTAAGCTCCTTCAAAAAGGCTGCAAGCAATTATGCAAAGTGCTTTTCTTGTCAAATGTCTCAGCTTTTTTTTGAGGCACCATAGACATTCACCCTTACACAGTTTAAACCTTCAAACCTTTCGTGCCATGTTCTCTTTGTCTTCCTCTTGTTGGTTTTAGCCTAGAGAAGAGAAGGCTGAGAGGGGACCTTATTAAAATTTATAAACATCTAAAGGGCAGGTGTCAAGAGGATGGGGCCAGGCTCTTTTCAGTGATGCCCAGTGATAGGACAAGGGGCAATGGGCACAAGCTGGAACACAGGAGGTTCCACTTAAACATGAGGGAAAACTTCTTTACTGTGAGGGTGCCAGAGCCCTGGGACAGGCTGCCCAGAGAGATTGTGGAGTCTCCTTCTCTGGAGGTATTCCAAACCCATCTGGATGCTTTCCTGTGCAACCTGCTCAAGGTGAACCTGCTTTGGCAGGGGGGTTGGACCAGATGATCTCCAGAAGTCCCTTCCAACCCCTACCATTCTATGATTCTATGGTGGGACACAAGCACGCATAGGCTTTGTGCTGTCTCTCTGCCAGGAATGACTTTCCCCTCTAAGAACCAGGGTGGAGCCCAGCAGCTCAGGCCTGTTTATGTTTTGGGGTTCATTCCACTCATTCTATCACTGGAGTTGTGCCATTCCAGTTGCAAACAGAGAGTAGGAAGACAATGTCTCACCCCCTGAAAGCTTCTTGCAGAACTAATTCAAATTTAGTACCCAGGAACTATCTGGACTAGTGCTGTACCCAAAACAGTCGTGATGTGCGTTGGCTGTGGCCCAGCATCCATCCTGTAAGATCCATGTTGTTGCTGAATGTGGGCTTTGACAAGTGAGTCAGAAAACAGAGAACTACACACCAGCTGCTGAGGAGTGCCTACTCTTACCCATTGGCTAGGTAATTTGGTGATGGCCCTCCTCCCCCACACCTCCATTTGTTAGAGGCTTCAGAAAGTGAGAACAAATGTACCAGTACATGACTGCTATCCAGAGGGACTGACACAGGTTCAAGGTGGTCTAGTGTAGTGGAGAGGGTCCCATGGCAATTTAAGCTGTTCTAAGCCGTGACCACCCCAGTGAAGCCCCTCCTTATATTTTTTTCCCACTTAAAATGAAAAACTAACTTTTTCCTGGGTCATTTTTCAGATTTTATTGCATTATTGCAGGAGTGCTGGGGCCAGCACAAGCCAGGGGAGTGAAAGTGTGACTGGGGTTGAGCAGGACAGCAAACCATGGTGGCAGACCATCACTAACTGAAATGGATTTGCACTTCTGTGAAACCACCTTCTTAAAAATGAGAAAGAGGAGGGTGTGTGTAGCAGCCAGTGTTGATTTAGAGAACGGGGAAGAGAGCTGGGTGAAGACTCAATATCTTTGTTGTGGTTTAGCTGGTATAGGAAACCTGAGCTGATAGGAGCAGTCTGCTGTACCAGCTCAGGAAAATGCTGCTGTATTTTAATGACACTCTTTGTGTGCTTGTCTGCATGACTTGAACAGTTGCTATCTCTGCACCAGCACATACAGAGGAGTTTTATCTGAAGAGACTGGAGAAGTGTTGTGACTAGAGGACAGGATTATTTCCTTTACTCTTTTTGCTTTTAAAAACTTTGCAGCTATGGTGATAGCTTAAAACTTCTTAAATAGCATATTCCTTAAACAGATGAAAGTGCAGATGTTCCCCCACCCTTGTTTGTAAAAGCTTAAAAACTCATTTATTAGGATCTCTAAAGATTTGCAACAAGCTTTGGAAATATTAATATTTGTGAATATTTTTGAAATCTCTACATAATGCTCAGAGTTACAGATGAATACTTGGGTTGCACTGTGATCTCAAAAAAACAACAAAAAAAAGAAAAAATCCCCATGGATTTCCATAATCCTCAATTTGATTAAAGGTGAGATGCAAGCACACACGTGGGTCTCCTGTTATTTAGGACTGCTCCTAGCCAGAGCTAAGCATCAGCCAGGAGGTATGCCCTGTGCTTCGTGGTTATTTTCAATACAGAAAACAACACTACTTTCAAGTTTGGCCACTCACAGCCAGAGTGCTAAAGAATTACGTGGTTTGGCTGCAGATGCAGTGATTGATCCATGGGACAGGAACAGGACTTTTCAAGATCAACTGCATGTCCAGTGCTACATGCTTTGTGATAGAGTGTTGGCAACGTAGCAAGGGAAATTTAAGCTTTTTTCAGCTCTGGGTCAGTCTTAGGAGGCATAAACTCCTGTAACACATTGATGGGATTATGTTAATACATCTTTGCTTTTCTTGTGGTCAAGATTTGTGGCAGTAGTCGATGGTTACTGGTACTGCTTTGCCCCTAGATTCCCACTTTGGCTGGGATCTTGTTGTCTGCACGTAGTTACGTGGTGTAGTATAAAGTGCCCCAGTGTTTCTTCATGCATCTGGCAGGTGTGACCCAGGCCAGTGACCTGGAATACCAGTGTCCTTCAGCAGCAGCAATTGGAGGTCAGTCACCAGGACCAACTAGGAAGCACAGAGTCTCCTGAGTGCATCTCAAGGGGTACTAGATACCTACATGTGCATAACTATTTGTCACCCTTGCTTCAGATATTGGTTCAGTTATTGGGTAAAGACCCAAATGTAAATGTCCTCATGTCAGACTGACTCCCATCCTCTGAACAATGTTAGTTCCTTCTCCAGGCACAGGAATCAGGTACAGAAACCATTTTGATGCAACTGTTTGATGGCATTATGTGTGCCAAATTGAAAGCTTCTGCTCAGCCTACAAGCTCCTGTGTCAAAGGGACCTTTGCTGCATCTGGCACAAACCTGTGCTCTTGTTAGAAGACAAATTAGCATCTCAGGCACCAAAAAATCCATCTTAGTCTCCAAAAAGAGCTATAAATTAGGAACTTTGGTCTTGTTTATGTGGCCTGTGGCAGCTGGATATGAATTTGGTTCTGCTAATGTTTTGAGGTGGGTTCAAGCTGTGTAGCTGAGTTAGAAACACGCTGGGCTTGAGTTAATGTATCCTGCTTAGGAGCACAGGCACACTAGCCACAGCTGCCCAGCTTCCAGCTGGCTCAGAACAGGAAAGCAGTGAACTCAGAGGCATCTTGGATGAGCAAGATACTTCCCAGTTGCTTCTGAAAGTCTTTGGAGAGGTGATATGGTGTCTTTAAACTGTACTGGTGGTGAGATCATCCTGGCAACAGGAAGAAATGTGAAGTGACTGAACTGGGAATGGAGTGCAGAGCCTCTCAGGAAGATGTGGGCTGTAAATACTGGTGGGACCTGTCAGGAAGTTCTGTTAGAGGGAGGAAGATCCCTGTCATTAGGTGCTTATTAGTTCAAATCAGTAGCTGATTTGGTTTGTAAAGGTTAGCATTTTCGTCCTAGCTAAAGGAAAGGAAAAAGTCCTCTAGACAGAAGAACTCTCATTAGCTTGAAATCTGGCTGCAGGCAGCCCTGTGTGCCTTAGGTTGGCAAAGCTGGTGCAGGTAAAGACATAAAGCTGTGCTTCCTCAGTTTACCTGATAGAAGATGGCTGGAAGATAACTTTATGCTGTTTGATATAATATGATTGTCACGCATAAGGTATGACATGGAAGAGGACCCCAGTGATGTGACCTGCTGTGATCCAGACAGCAAGGCTAACAGAGTGTCCACACCATCTCCTTTAGTGTCCCCTTTCTAATGTAATGATCCTTCTCCTAAGCCTGAATAGGATTTAAATCTGCATTTTTTTGAAGTGAAACCTCTTCTTGGAAGCAGAAGAATATTGGGTAAAATCAGAAGATTGTTACAATTTTAAATATATCAGTCTTCAAAAGGATGAGACAGAAAAGTTATGCAAGTCTTTTACATGAACTGAGCTCTGGCCAACACATGACTGATTCTGGGCACGTGTTTTTCAGCCTTGAAGGTGTTGTCTCCAATTCAGCCAGAGATACAGATTGCATGTGGGCTGGTGGAAAGTGATCTTGCTACCCTGTCAGCTTAGTTTTTCATAGACACTGAGGCAGTTCTTGTTTCTACAGTATTTGAATTTGCCTTCAGGAAACCTTGTTAGTGTCAGCAACAGAAAAAAATAAAAGTTGTGCCTGTTTTGCCTTCTGCATCAAAGAGGAGCTTAATTATATTTTTTTCCAATTAATTTTCTCGTGTTTTGAGCCATACCTTCTTCAAATTTAAGTGAAGTTGAAATAGTGATTAGGAGCCAAAGGAGGGAGCTGAAGTTTCAGATTCAAAGAGCAAGACCCTTGGCTTGGGAGAAACATTGTCATCTTCCAGAAGATTTCTAGCACTACATGAGCAATTCTGGATGTCATTCTTAGTCATGTGGTTTAGTTTTAGGTAGTCCTGCAAGAAACAGGGAGTTGGACTCCATGATCCTTATGGGTGCCTTCCAACTTGAGATATTTTATGGTTCTATGATTCTATAAATTAAGAGGGAAAGTAAAGAAGCCAGGCAGTTCTCCAGGGCACTAGCTGAATAGCCCAACATTCCATTTCAGGTAGGCACATCAGGTCCTGTGTGTTTTCTTCCCCTTTATGTGTCCCTGTGACCTAAGGATAAATAAAACTCAGTGTGGAATTCAGACCTTGTAGGGGGGTTTTTTTGTTGGGTTTTTTTTGGTTTTGTTTCTCCTCAAGGCTATTCAGAAAATGGGCCTGTGCATGGGGAAGTTTATTTTAGGGGATTTTATAAAAGACTTAAAAATACCTTACATGGTTTAGTTCTGTCCAGAAATGGCACATTACTCCATGTACTGAAGATACAGGCAGGTTTCATCTCTAAAATTATTCCAAGAGCGCTTGCTCGCTTTCTGGCATGTGCTGGAAGATGCTGTCTTCACAGAACAATGGGACAGATTAACTCCAGCTGCTGGCTTTAGTTTCATCCAAACATTCATTCACTAACAAAGTCCTTTGACTGGAATAAAATGTTAGAAAAAATGAAACAAAGGAAGTTCAACCAAAATTAGAAAACTGATGCCATTTGTAGGTTTTTACTTTTATATTTTTATCACAGGAGAGGAAATCTCGGTAGTTAGTTCTCAAAGGTCTCATTCTTCTGAAGGGGGACAACAACCCAAAATGGGGAAAGATCTGCCTAACCTGAAAAGAAACAAATGTCAATAATAAATAAATAAATAAATATATATATATATATATATATATAATTTTATTTTTTTCAGGGGGATTTATTCTTTAACTAGCAAACCTCTGTCAGTTTTTTTACCTGCTTCAGTATTTATCTGAATAGTGGTTTTCTACTTCTTCCTATCCATCAGGCAAAGAGAGGAGATGCTTCTCTTTGAAGCCAGCAGCAGCCCACCAAAAAAAAGAATGTTCCAGTTAATTCAAGGTCAAATTTTGGTCACATCACTAAATTCACTAGGTGGGAGCACTTTTGTACTTAATTTTTTATTTGCAGGATCAAGAACCTACCAATAATCTCGCCAGCATCCTAGGAACTAGACAATAATACGTTAAGTTTCAGCACATATTTGGGTCACCACTAAAAATGACAGGATCTCTGGTCCATCAGGTTCTCTTAAAACTGAAGAGACAGCACCAGATTCCAGCTCTTTCAGTCTGCATTGGTTCTACCCTCAGTTTGAAAGATAAGGATCATAGCTTGCAAGGAATGTACCTCAGAGAAAAAATCTGCCTGGATGGAAAGGGCTTATTATTTATTCTTACTGACAACTGATTCATTTTTGTATGAAAACCAAACCATTTGAGTAAAAAAGTAACATAACCTGGCTCACAAAGACCATGCAGTTTCCTAACAAAATAATGTTTTATAACTTTTGAAATGGTGAGAAGATACATCTTTGGTAGCTTTGTCATTTGAGGATGACAAAGCTTTAAAATAGCATAATAATGGAAATAAGAAATCCTGAGGAAACTGCAGAAAATAAGGGGAAAAAAAAGAAAACAACACTTTTTTGATGGCATTTATAAGAAACTAGACAAATCCCAAAGTGAAATGAAACCAAGCCTGTACTTCTGTGCCTGGGCAACATGTTTGGCTTATACATAGGCATCCGCCCTGGGGCTATTATATCATTTTAAAGTCTAGAAAAGTAATTACTGTTTCCTAAACTGATTAACTGTTCCTTAATGTCAGTGCTTAGAGAGTCATGCTGATTTAATCATGTTATCTCTTTACCTCCAGAGGAAGTATGCGCTCCATTACAAGATTGCTCTCATCATAAACTACCTGGGGCACTGTATATCAGTAGGGGCCCTTATAGTTGCCTTTATGCTTTTCTTGTGCTTGAGGTGAGTAATCTGTTTGCATGCTTCTAACTTGGTTGGGTGTGTGACACTTACTGGGTTACTCAAGCCCTTTAATAACACTGTCCAGGTCATGTATGGTCTTGAAAAATGGTCATAGCTTTAAAACTCCCAAGCATGCACATGGTTTCATTGACTGATGCATTGGGTGAGCTGTAAAGGTGGCTTCTGTGTGAAGGACCTAAAGCTTATTTGTATTCAGGAAGAGAACTGTACATGATTTATTGATGCAGTAAAAAATTCGGTGAGCACAGAGTGCTTCATTAAGGGAAACTGGGATCTGAGTGTGTCAAGTTGCAAGTTTTGGGGGCAAGTTTTCTTTTTTATAAGGTACTGCATGATAAAATAAAGCATTTTGTGTTCCCTGACAGAAAATGTGCAGACTTAGACTAAAGGAGATAGAATGAAATATTTCTATTTTGCTTTGGGTTAATTTCAATTTTTCTTTCACTAAAGAACTCAGAAGTTTTCTTAAATAACAAGAGAAACATCTTTAGAGGAGCTTTATCCCCACCAGTGCTCATTAAACAATGAATGCAAATCAATGAAACTGCATAAAAACGCTTTCCTTCCCTGGTTCAGTGATGCAGAAGGGAGTTTGTCAGGTCAAATGGATATGTCAGTGAAAGAAAGTCTGTGAAGAAGAGTTAGGGCTACAGGGAGAAGAGAAAAGGCAGGAGGGAGGGAAACAGTGGAAAGTAATAGGTAGATGTGCATCAATCATCATACATATCAAACATACATAGCCTGAGTCACAGGAATATATTTAATAGGAGTGGTCTAGTGGAGTATTTCTGTATTTTCTGTTGGATTACCTGACTGGCATTTCTCTACTACTTGTGTTCTGAGCATTAAATCTTAATTTATAACCAAGTGCTATGCAATGATAAACCTTGAGGAAAATCTGATACTAGTCATAGAGGACAAAAAAGTGGAGAAACCCCCCCCCAAAAGGATTACAACATGATGATTGACAGTGTCCTAAGTGAAAGAATTACTTAGAAGTGATTTCCTAGAGTGGAGCATCCCTACGAAATCTTATGCTAAGTCTTCCTCTTGAGCATTCCTAACAAGAGGGTCTTTCTTATTAGCAACAGGAATCTTCTTTCACCCCAGCATCTATAGACAGAATAAGCTATGCTAATGGGAAGAAAAAAAAAAAAAAAGCTTAAAACATTCAATGGGAACATTTATGGTGCATCAGTTTAAACTTCCATTTCATCCTTTTCACTGTGCATATAATGCTAATCCCCATAGTGCTTGGAGACCTGAATAAATTTAAACTGAATAAAGAATGCAAATTATTCATTGTAACTATATTCTCTGCTTCGATGGTGAATCTTTTATAAATGCTTGAGTAAATAATGCAAAAACAGTTAGTTAATGTGGTATAAATATATCCAGCTTCTAATACATCCAGAAGTAGCCTAGCTGATGTCTTTTAAATTGTTCTTTTGGTATTTAAACTTTGACTTTAAGATTTAAATTTTGCAGTCAGCTTCAGCATTAAAAATAACTGCAGCAATTAAGTACTTCCCTGTACATGCTGTGAATCAAGATAGTCTATCCTTTCAAATCTCCACTGTATCATGCAAAAAACCCCCCCCCAAAAAAACCTAGTGTCTGACCAACATTAATCAGCATGAGCTACCTCAGAGTTACACCTGTTTTCAAAAGTTCTGAAGATGCTCCACTGAAAGCAGTCCAGACTCATGCTGTATTACAGATTTTCCCTACACAAATTCCAGGTTATGCATATCTTCATCACACTTACCTCTCCAAAGCATCCCAAGAGCAAATCAGTTTTGATAATCGAATCCTATTATCTGGGGCTATTTTTCCTGTTTTAGTTTGGATGAAGAAGGCATCTACTAATTGGGTGAAATGTGAGAATTTAGATAATTCCAGGCTAAAAAAACAACAGAAGACCCTGAAGGCTAGATCTGATAGTCCCACATCTTGGCCCAAAGTATAAACCTACCAGTTCCTACTTCACTCCATGAGTGCCTTCTGAGAGTGAAGAGAGAGGAGACCTCCAGGAAGGCTCAGGTTCTACAGTGCTCCGTATTTTTATGGAGCTTCTTACCCATCACCTGTTTGATTTTCCTGTGCCCTGTCAGTGCAGATGAACTCCCAAAGGCAGTCCTGTCTGAAGGAAGAGACTGGAGCACGCCTGCTGCATTGGGATGTAACTGCTAGGAAAGCTCTGGGATGTCTCACACTGGAATTTTTAAGAGGAGGTTCAATACCTGGTTCGAGTGGCTAGGAGTATTCCTTTGATCATCAGCTAGTGAGATGGGTGTTCTGCTTTTGGAGATGAGCTTCACTATTACTGTTGCTGCCCCACCCCAGGTAGCTGCTGCATTGCTGGGAAGCTTAGTCCTCAGTTGTGCTGAAATGGGAAGGGGGAAGAACTTGATCTAGTCCCTGTTCTTCCAAATCTATCCTATGTCATCTTGTTTCTAGTTCCAATCTTCCTCAGTTCCTCATGCAACCCTCTGTCCTCCATTCACAACCCACCCTCCATGCCAGTAGAAATGTTCTACTGTCCTAAACTCTAAGGAACTATACACCAAAAGATATTTTGGGTGTTGGAAAGCTCAGATGTAGCAGCAAATAAAGTAATGAAATAATCTGCCATCTGTGTTTGTGTTGCCAGGAGACCCCAACACAACTGAGAAGGGAGAAGAACTCAGCCACTAACTCCCTTTTACTGCAAAGACCTATTCCAGCCTTGTTTTTTGCAGTTCTGTCACATAAGAACCAATCTTTCTTTCTTGGCTGTGCAATGAAAAATAAGGAAGTAAGCATTTCATTTAGCACCTTAATAATAAAAAGTGAAGCCCAGCTTATGGGAGAGGACTTGATTTTTGTTGGCATGCTGACTGAATGGCAGTGAGTCATTAGAATACCTCCTAAAGATCTAAGTTTAGTTCCTCAAGATCTAAGTGTAGGTGGTCTTAAAAGTATGAGAGCCATGCTGTCTTTATAATGAAAAAAAACCCCAAACAACCCAACAACAACAAAAAACCAACCAAAACAAGTGCACACACACACACACAAAAAAAGAAACATGCCAAGAAGGAAAAATGAAGAATTTGTGCATAAACCAAATGTGCTGTAGAGCTGCATTGATCTCCAATACAGGATCTGGAGAAGTTTGCTCAGGGCACTTCACAGGGCATTGTTAAATGTATCTGCACTGCTGTGAATCTCTAGTCTGTGTGTTCTCATTAATAGTAAAAGTTTGATCCATCCCTCAGGTGCACATAGGCAGTTCCTGCTGACACAGCTCTCATTGTCCCACCTAATCACATTGTCACACTTGTAAAGCAGGAGTTTTCCATAGGAGGACTCCTGCTATCAGTTATATCAATCAAGCTGAAGGATTAAAACACTTCTTTTTAATTTTGAATCATATTTTTCCTTTACTGTTGCTGATAATGTAGAAACTCAAATTGTTTTGTCCTGGTTTTTTCATTGCTAGTGTGATGTTATAGCAGCCTCAGAAGTGGAATGAGAGTCCTTTGTAAAACTCCTGACTTATTATTAAACATTGTGCTGGCAATGGCCAGCAGTGACCTGACTGGAGGGAAGCAGACAATGTTTTATTTGTGCAGTAGTGACTAAAGAAATAGTGCAGGAAGGCAGGTATTTGTTCTGAGAAACGCCTGAGTCCCTGCTGAGTTTTGAATCCAATAAAGGATGGTGCTGAAAAGAAGATGGGCTGAAGATTAAAAATGACAAGTCCTTCTGCACAAGTTGCTGGATAAAGGCAGGTCTAAAAAAAACCAAATCCACAAATATTGGCATAACATCTTTTGTCACTACTATGGTGGTACCAAAGGCAAATTGACTTTTTAAGAGAACTTTTGCTTTCCTGTTGCCTCTAAATTTACCTGTTTCTATTTCCCCTTTAAAACACCTGTTTTTTTTCTCATAGGCCTGAGGCAGTGTCCCTTTTTTTTCTCATCATGACAACCAGATTTCCTAAATTTCACATCTTTTTTTTCTCCCAAAAGACTAAAACATCTTTTTTCTTGAAACAACCCAGTCACTTTTTTCTTTTTCCCCACCTAACCATCTCCCAGGATTTAGGAGAGGAAGATCTACTTTCCTTTACCCTCTCCTGTTCCAAGATCATTTGAACTGCCTCTTGATCTTCAGTCTGGCGTGCAGTTGGTGAGACTGCTGCTGCAGGCGTCTGTTACTAAGAATGGAAGAGTTTGATTAAAAGATTTGTAGAAACCTGTCAGAAGAAATGTAGGGCAACCATACAGATTTCATAGAGCAAAGTGATCTGACACCTATCAGAGCCTAGACAAGTGATCTGCACAATTAGTACTGGTTTGCACTTAAGAGTATCTGATGTGATTAGTGTAGAACAGACTCCAGATCTAAGGCACGCTCCTCCCATACAGGCATTTCTGTCATGGAGCAAGGGGAAAAAAGAGCAAGTCCCAGGACAGGGCATCAACTAACCGAATTTATGAGTTCACTGACATGAATAGAAAAAAGGCTTTATTTTCCCCTTCATCTCCTGGCTTTCCTCCCAGCCTGGTTCAGTCTATTCCATCTGCCACTTAGAATAGTGGAGTCTTAAATAATGGTTCAGGCACATCACAGCATCTTTTAAACTTTGTCATAAATACCGGTAACTGCAGAGCGTGTGTTCGGTGGCTGCAATGGCTGTAGGCTGGAGACAGCGCTTTGTCCCACCCTGTAATAGTCCATAGTAAAGTTCTCAGAGCAGTGCAGGAATGAAAATGATGGAGCTCTGTAAATAATGAGATGGTCTTCTTTGAATGCAAAACATCTGAAGTGCCTGTACTGCCTGAAATCATGTGAAGTGTCTCATCAAGCACTGGATTGTGAGCCGGGCGAGGGAGGGGATCGTCCCGCTCTGCTCTGCACTGGGGCGGCCTCACCTCCAGCACTGGGGGCAGTTTGGGCACCACAGGAGAAAAAGGATCTAAAGCTACTGGTGAGTGTCCAGAGGAGGGACACCAAATTGGTGAAGGGTTTAGAGGGGAAGTTGTACGAGGAGAGGCTGAAGTCACTTGGTTTGTTCAGCCTGAAAAAGATATGGTTGAGAGGAGATCTCATCACAGTCTATAATTTCCTCCCAAGGGGAAGAGGAGGGGCAGGTGCTGATCCCTTCTCTCTAGTGACCAACAGTAGGACCAGAGGACATGGCAGGAAGATGTGCCAGGGGAGGGTGAGGTTGGCCATGAGGAAGAGGTTCTTGAGGCAGAGAGTGGTGGAGCACTGGAACAGGCTCCCCAGGGTGGTGCTCATGGCACCAAGCCTGACAAGATTCCAGCAGCATTTGGCCAAGGCCCTCAAACACATGATCTGAATGTTGGGATTGTCCTATGCAGGGACAGGAGATGGACTTGACGATCCTTGTGGGTCCCTTCCAACTCACAACATTCTATGATTCGATTATCTCACCAACTCAGATAAAGAACAGAAACATATTTCTTACTGATTAACCTTAGGCCAATGTCTGCTTCCACTGCCTTTACTCACCCCCCCTCTCACCTCATCTCTGTATGACTTGTTCTTTAGACTCTTTGTATAGAGCCTACCTAGTGCAAAAACCACAGAGGACAGAAAAGCCCTCCTGAAGTCCTGGAAGAATACCAAAAATCAAAAGTGTGCCCAGAGAGCTATATTGTTAAAATGTGAGAGGTTTCATAAGCTGCATCTGAAATAGCTGTATTGTAGCCTAGCAATATGAAGGCTGGCAAGGAGTGTTATTGCAGCCTATAAATACATGACTAGTGGATAAACATTAGAAATGAAGAGGTTCTTAGAATCAAGGACAATGTCAGTGCAAGAAGAAATAGGTATAGACAGATAGACACATGAGTGGTTATTAGAGGATGATTTCCAACCCACAGAGCAGAGGGGTCCAGGGGCAATGTAGTGGAGGAAAAATATAACTTGGGGTTAAACTAAAGTTTCAGGAATTTATTAAGAACTTTTACTCAATGATTTTCTTGACCTGGGGTTTGGAGGATCAGGAGGCCACTTCCTATCCTGTGCTAGAAATGTGTCCCTAGTGGTGTATATTTCTGTCATTGCCAAGATTTTAGCTGTGAGGCAGTGTTTTGGGAGATGGACACTAACTTGTTTAAATTCTAGTAATAGAACTGCTCTGTGCAAGATTAGATCTATGCTGACTAGCTAAAACTTGTCTGTGCTCTGTTCTCCTTTTGATGATGATGGAATGGTTTTGGGAACAGTGGAGCAAGCATTGCAACTTATCCAAAGTTTCAGAGGAAGGAAGAAAGTAAAGTTTGGTCTTTATAATTTTGGTATGAATCATGCTCAGGAGTGCAATTTACTTGAAAAAAGAAAATCAGAGAAGATATTTTCAAGCCTAGATGTTTAGTTACCCTCTACAAATGCACCTGCAGGTGTTGAAGTACTAATGGTTCAATTTCAGTTTTCATCCAAGGAATTGCATTTCTACTCCCTCACTAACTCCACTGTAGTTGTTCAGCACCCAGCCACCTTCTCTTCTGTCTGATCTAAAAGATGAATACTGCTCTTTCACATTACTCTGTCAAGTAAAACACGAGAGAGGTGGAAAATCCCTGATTTGTGTCACCTCTAAATGGAGCATGTTATTGAAATAGCAGCTTCCTGAGGGATTGCCCAGGTTTAACCACTGGCAACATTTCCACATGCACAGAGAGCACTATGAGGCTAATGAATATAGATCATGCACAGGAATTAATACTTGCAAAGAGCAGACCATGAATGAGCCTATATGATCTTTCCTGAATTCCTGGCCAAATACTCAAAAATAATGAAAAATTACACACTGTGTTTTGGTGAAAATGAAGCCAAGGAAAGTGTGAACAGCAGCAGAGTTTCCTCCTTGGTTTATCCACACTGTATCTGAAAAGGTAGATAATTTAATAAACATTGCTAATTGTATAATAGTATTAAAAGCAAAAAACCCATAACCCCTGAATTCCTTAGCTGGTCATTTAAATTTATTTCCTTTCAGATTTTTTTTTTGTATAATCCCACAAGGGGATTATGAATGAGGACATGCTGTGCACTCTTACATTTCCCAAACAGTAGCTGTTAGCCAGATCAACCACTATCAGCTCTCCATGTCTGGCTTCTGAAGTCCTAACTCTGATCTGTGCAATCCAGCTGCGATGGTCACTCTTCATAGAAAACATTCACTCTTCCACAGTCTGGAATGACAGCTATAACCTGTGGCCACGTACTGTGCCCCTGCTACTCTGAAGCTAGTTTTTTATAGGACAATAAAAGCTGAACTGAAAGGTAACTTCTGCTGAAGAAAGACCTTACAGCCCTGTTTCCTGTTTGGTTCAAAAATGACTGACATCTGACCTCCATTTAGCAAAGCAAATTAGAGCAGATTCCTACATCTTTTTTTCAACCAGCTAAACCACAAGCACGTGCTGTACTAAATGAAGTCGTCTGTATCTGACTTTGTCATTCTTGTGAACATAGAGGAATTTTCTCCAGTGGAAGAGTTGATTGCACAGTTAAGATTGAAGCCATGTTTTCAGACTGCAGTGTCCAGTGACTGGGTTTCAATTGGCCCATATTTAACCACGTAGTTCTCAGGGGCAACATTTCTCTTTGTCCACGGACTAGGAACAAACCACAGGCTGATGTAGTGTCCTACATTTGTCCATACTGTTCATTGTTGGCATGCTCATGGGTAGTTTGCAGAGGGCCATTTTGGACCCCTGTTCACCATGCTATGCAACCAGCCAGTGCTGGGCACAAATACTGACAGTGGACACTTTCTGCTCCTGCCTTGGGAATCTCCTGGCTGTGATCCTGTTCTGTGTTGTGTTGGCTGCATCCTTCCAGCCCTAGGAACGTCAGAGCTTTAAGCCTTTTTGTCTAAAGCAGGCAGAATTCCCTGTGTGCTTAGGGACATGGTTTAGGACTTGTCAGTGTTGGGTCAATGATTGAACTCAAAGATCTTAAAGGTCTTTTCCAGTCTAGGCAACTCTGTGATTCTGTGTGCTGTGATTAAAAATTGGCTTGAAGGCAGGAGAAAGAAGCTTTGGAAAAGGCTTAGTGGAGCACTGATGGTTCCACAATGGGTTTATTTTTAGGATCTATGCATATCCTAAATACTAATGGAAGCTGCTGCTTCTCCTCTTCACCTGAGCGTTTCACCCCTGTCCTTGTCATTATTCTCTTCCAGGCTTTCGTTCTTCCCTTGCAACTACCTCTTGCTTTTCCTGTGGGAATATTTATATTCCCCCAAGCAACTGCCACCAAGAAGCTCATTTTCCCTGCCAACCTCTCCAGCTGCTTTTCCCATCTGCAAGCATCAGTACCAGAATATATGCAGTGATTGAACACGAGCACACAGGGGAAACCATGAGGACCTCAGGGGAGACTTCCATATGGATGAAAGCAAATAGGCCATGACAGGCACAGAGCCTGGGAAATAACTTGCTGTTAAATATTCTTCCCACTCCATGCCATTTATGGCTCATCCATGAGCTTTGCCTGCCCTAGAAAAGACTAAAGAGGAAAAATATTTTTTTATAAGTATTGTCCATGCGTCTCCTTCCTGCTTGTTCAACAGTCATGGAATGGGAAGGACTCCAGCAAAGTGCTCTCAGATTTCTCCTGCCAAGTGTTTTCAGACAGACTTTGGGACAGCAGTCTTAATTGAACATCATTATTAATTGAATACTACATGAATTAATAGGTTTCCAAGCTGCTTTAATAGAGTTCTCATTTGCAATTATTTCCATGCAGATAATTCAACTAATTCAGCTAGATTTCGACCATGCTGGCACATTATGAAGATTGCTAATGTTAATTGTTTGTGTCATGCTTTGAATCAGAAAATAGTAGCTCTGCACATCCCAGAGGAAAAATACCACTGTATGGATAGAGCGGGGAAAAAAACAAAACAACATAAAAACAAAACCCATGAATCAACAGAAAGGCTACTTTGAGTTTTACCAGTGCTATTTCAGAAACCCTTTTATAGCTCTCCATTTCTGAATCAGTGAGGACACCTGGACAGAGCTGATCAGATTTTCTGCCTTTTCAGATCTCAGCATTTCCCAAGTCAAAAGAAGGGTTTTTCTAATTCTCTGCTTTCTCTATCCAACCATACAATTAAGGTCATTTGATGGAAATAATTATCTAAGTGTGCTTTCTCTACCAAAAATCAGAAACTCTTTCTGCCCACCTATGACAGGCTGCACTCAAATGCTGAAGAATTTTGCTTTTTATTTCATTTGCTGCTGTTGTTCCTAACCTGGCAACCTGGTTATGACACCCCATACACAGAGCTCTTCAGGACACCAGGGGTAAGATATCGAGTCAGGGCATAACATTTGGGCCTGAAACATGGTCTGTTCTCAAATCAGATGAAGAGGTCATTATGTGTAATTTCTCACTGTACACCTGGTTTTTTATTTGCTAATTAGGAAGGTCTAATTAGGTGTGCTTTCACCTTAATTGCTTCTTTGTGTGTAACCTGCTGCAGAGCTAAAGCTAAAGCTTTTATGGGGCTTTCTGTGTGTGCAGTGAGTAGGAGGCATGTGTGCCTAGATCATCTTATCTGGTTTTGGCCAGTACAACCAGAGACATACCCTGGAACTCTTGACTCAGTGGAACACACACATTTTCCTGTACCATTGTCCCCAAATTCCTATAAATATAAACCAAGGTGCTTCATAACTCAGTCTCCCATGAAAATATGCTGTCGCTTGCTACACTCTTCTGTCCACAGCCTCACATCATCAGCCTTGAGGCAAGTGGCTGTAGTCTGAACAATGGCTCCTGGCAAAGAGTCCTGCCTGCCCGACATGAGGACATGTCTACCCAAACCAGCAAGAGGAGTGGCACGGCAGCAGGCTCAAAACTCTTGCTTTGTCAGAAACAGTCATCCAGAGATCACTCAATAGCAGGCAAAGCACTGGTTCTTAAGAAATCATGAGAAGCCAATAAACCCTTTCTATCCAGGTGCTTCCAGTGGCAGTATCTTTCCTCCCTCTAAGTCAGAAACTGTAAGTCCTTCTTTTCTCTTCTTCCCAAAGAAGTTTTTTCCCTCTGCCTGTTCCTTCACTCAGTGTAACATACACTACTTACTTGTGCCTGTCTGACATTACTTGCTGTATTTCAGGGGATATTTCAGGCCCAAAATCTGCCATCAGGCATAGCCAGAAGTGAAATGATTGCATGAACTGAGCTAGTTCAGGAGCACATGTTGGAGACACACTACCAACCACTCCTCTCAGCATGCTCCCACAGCCCTTGGGACCAGCAGTTTCCTGCTGTCCAGTTCCAGACTCTTTCTGTCCCTCCTCCTTGTAACTCCCAAAGGACAGGAGGGAATGTAACTGTGAGGAAATGCCTCCTCATCCAGCCCTTGGGAGGGGAAAGGCAAGCAGAGAAGAGGAACCAACATAGACAAATGTAGTTTACCATGGATAACATCTTACAAGCTCTTCATTCCATCATGTTAGTAGCATTAGCCATGGCCTGGCCCCAGTGAGCACAAACCACAAAAGGAGTTCAGTGACTCCTTTGAGGAGCTGGGGCCACCAGTGAGGTGATTTAATGCAATTAAATATGGTCTCTAAATCAGGAATATCTTAAAACCTTTGACTACCAGAAGCAAGAAAGTAAGAGTAAGGAACAACTAAGAGTCTACTTCCCCTGTTTCCCATACTCTTTTACTGATCACCACTGAGGACTGAGTCACAACATGCAAGGCTCATGGGTCTGATCAGATATGGACGTTCTTTTGTCTTTATGGTGTGGCCTCAATCCTCAAGTCTGTTCTGTCTGTGTTGCTGCAACTTCTTTTCTTATTCCTTCCATACTTGGACCCATGCACCAGGGATGAGTTAGTAGAAGAGTGGAACCAAGACCTTTACCAACGCTTTTGGTTTAAATAGGATCAGAGCAGGAAGGAAATATGGGAAGAGGTTCTTTAATGGAAGTTGGTAGCTTCAGTCCATGGTATCTTGAGACATGCCAGACTCTTTGCCCTCCTGAGAAGATAGCTCTCTGCTGTCTATGCTCTCATTCTGTCTGTGCTCTCATTTTCCTGATACTGTCACTGCCACAGTCTTCAAATTGTGTTATCTTCTTACTGAGGTAAGAATAATCCCAAATTTCTTAGCTTCTGGGTTGTGAGGGAATACTTTCATGCCAATAACTGTGACTCTAGGAAAACTCCTAACTTATAATACAGCTCAGTGTGTTTCAAATTCCACCCCCTTCCATTTACAATGTGATGTGAATTCCTTTTCAGTGCTGCCTGTAAGGGCAGTTATTGCTGTTTCTGGAGCACAGACTTGCTGACTTTTTCACTCCACTGAGTGACAGCAATAATTCATCAAGGAGAAAGCAACTGTGTCATAGAAGACTGTTGTAACTCTTAAGTTTAACTGTTTTTCAAAAATGGAAAGGTAATTTTTTATGAAAAGCAGGAGTATTTAAGTTTAAATTAAAGCTTATAAATTTAAGCTAGCTTCCATCTACCAGGAGCCAGGAAAAGACCTGTGAAGGACAAATTACTCCTGTGAGTATAATGAGTTTCTTCCTCAGGCTTTGAGATGAGTGAATATGACAAGGTCAGCTTTGTCCCTTCACCAAACATTAGCTGCACTGCAGGTCTCCTGTTACTCACTAGCTTTGTTGCCCAATCTAGGACATGTCCTTCATTCACTGTCCACCTCAGACTCCAATCTGGCTACGCAGGTAAACTTTAGGGACAGGATAAGCTCCTGAGCCCAACAGAACAGTCTCATGTGTTTAATGCCTGTAATGAGGGGACCCTGGACTCAGTCAGTATGCCCCTAGATGCTTTACCCATGCTAAGTAATGATAATAACATTCACCAGCAGTGCCTGTAAATGAGAACAGCTTTCTCAGGTGGCTGGCAAGAGATCTTTCCCTTCTTACATGGATTGACTTTGCTGCAGTCCTCCACTGCTGTGCCCTGCAGCCTCCACACGCTGTGTTAGCCCTGCTGTTTCTCCCTCCCCAGTATGAACCTGACACAGTTATTTCTCAAGCTTTTCCTGCCCTTGGCTGTGAATTGCTTTACTACCACTGTGATTTCTGTGCTAGTAGTAGTTAGGAGATGGAAACAAAGAGAAACCGTGTGCTCTGGGCTCTCTACAAACCAAAACAAACTTTGAGTCTCCAGTTGGGACTCTTACTAAAAGAAAAAGAAAGGGAAAAAAAAATAAAAAGGGAAAAGGTTAAAACTATTCTGTGCCTGGGGTCATGTCACTGCCTGAGCCGTTGAGAAACTCTGCAGCACTTTGAGACTTGTGTTTCTCTCAGCCTGAGTGTCATGCTGCTTCCATTAAAACCCTAACTGCTGTTAACACCAGCAGAGCAGTGGCCCAGATATGACAGAAGCAAATCCTGCCCCTCTCCGGTTTGTGCTGCTCTGCCAAGGTGTGTGGTGGGGAATGTGACTGGGGAGAGACTGCAGCTGGAAAAGCAAAATGCTTGCTCTACAGCCTCTTCTTCCTGGCTCTATTAGCCTCAAAGACATGAAGCCTTTTGGCAGGTTAAAGCAACTACTCACCACCTATGCCACACATAGAGTGTCTCAGAAGGGGAATGAGACCATGGTACAAGATTGCTCATACCTAAAGTATGGCTTTTGCTAAAGGTAGTGGGACATGGGAGCCAACTGTCCCTGTTTCACATCCAAAACACTATTTGACAAGGCTTCAGCCTTCTTTTTGGTAAATTCCAGGTGCTGGCCACATTTATACTGTACTAAATTTTACACCAGGAACGCATCATCCCTCAGCACATGTGGCTTTTTGTAAACAAGCAGAGTTTTGATCATAATTATCTGTAGAGCCTGGGAGTTCCCAATACAGACCAGACCCTCTTGCTCTGGATCCTGAACAGACATCAATAAAAGTTTGCCTCTGCCCCAAACATCTTACAATCCAAAAAAGGTCAATGGCTACATGCAGACAGATGGACAAAGAAGATAAAACAGTGTGAACCAAGAAGTAAGGAGAGCAAAGATCATGCAGCCAGTAGATGCTGAGGTTGTCTTTACATTCCAAGACACAGAAGAGAATGTGATTTTTATGACTAGGATCTTACTGAGGGGAAAAGCTCTTTTTAGGAACTGAACAAGAGGTCTACAACTATTTGTTCCTGTTTCATTCTGCAGCCAGTCCAATGTCCTGCTGTAAGTCTTGTGGGAAAAAGGTTTCTTCTAGATAGATTTAGTGAAGTTCCAGTATATGGGATGATTAAATTATATCTAAAGGGAGCCATGCAGCAAGAGTTATTATTTTTTTTTCTTTCCAATCCTTTATCTTCTCTTTGTCAAAGAAATACATCCAGGTGGCAAGTGTGCTGGATCTGTTTTGTTGTTAGAGCTCTCAAGAGCAATTAATTTCATGCCAGTAACTCTGCAGTTTGCCCTGAATTTCTTCAGTTTCTAGTCCCCTGCCTCCCTTTCCCCCTAGAAGCAGTATTTCAAACTTAATCTGCTAATCTTGAACCTGAAGAGAGAGAATAAAACATCTAGATGAACAGCAGCCACAGGGCATTTATGTGCAGAAAGATCAACAGAGAACAGGCCTTAATAGCATGTTTCAGAGTCCATCCAGAGCCAGATGGGTTCCTGGGGTTCAATGTGAAAGGCAGTAGGTGTTGGTTGCCTACTTTCTTTGAGAGCCTAACTGTGAAGCTTTGCCTTTTGTCAGAAGTGAAATTTTCCAAGTGATATATGTCTCTGGCATGTTCCCTGGTAGCACAGGTTACACTGAGAGAAAAGCTTTGGGGTTTTGTAGCCTAAATAAAAGTGAATGGATCTGAGCAGCTGGAGATTGGTTTTCCAAATTGCTTCCAATCATGAGTCACTGAGGCTGTCAAAAACGAATATCAATTTGATACCTGGAGCCTGAGTTGTTAAACTATTTTGACATTGACTTAGTAGGGTTATACCTCTGAGCATTTTTCAGTATCTCATATGTGGGAAGTCTTCTATTTGTCTTTTTGCTGGACTGCTGTGAAATCTTTGAAAGATTTTTGAGGCTGAAGGACATAACAGAATTGCTTCTGGCCCTAAAACTGATTAATTGAGTCCTAGGAAAAAAGTAGAATAAGTGTTTTATGATAGCAAAATAGTGTTTGTTATTAAGGCTGGCTTGTTTGTCATGCAAAAGACCTGAGGCAACAGCAAAGCTGGCAACTAGATTGTGCCTTCTCTTTTTGCTGTCAGTGGGATGAGCTACAGTCAGCTACAGTTGAGTAGATTTGAGAACACCACTTTCTGTGTTGGTTCAATGTTATTTGACAGCTTCCTCTGCAAGGAGGGAGACTGATATGGCAAATGAAGAATCCTAACGAGATGATCCCAGGAAATGCACTGGCTATTTGAACCCCTATGGAATTTATTTTATTAACTGGAGTGTAGCTGAGAAAAGATCATTCAATTGCAAAATTGCAGCTTGGCATTCACCTTCCTTTACCATTTCACAAAGAATGAAAAGACAAACGCTCTTGTCTCAGATGACTGGGAAACTTTCTGTCTGGCTTCAGTGATACTTCAGTTGCTGCCATCAGCATCATGCACTGGCTGCCTCCTGGAGCCATTTTCAGCAGCAAGCACTATTTAGGATGTCCTCTCTTTTGTTTTATGGCACTGTGTCCTGACTCATTTTAGCTCATATTTTACATTGCACTTATATTTTACATTTTCATCTAAAAGGGGGTTGGGAAAGGTCTAAAACCAGACACAGATATTTTCTGGTGAAGGTGAACATTCAGCTTTACCTTAAGAAAGCTTAGTACAGCCAACTGATCTTGGGACTGGAAACCAGGCAGTCCATGCTCCCCTATCACATTAATAAGTCTGAAAACTCTGAACTTCACACACATGAAGTTCAGCAGACTGACTGAAGGTAAACTATTCCAGTTTTTCCATGCCAGAGCAGATGTTTATCACCAAATCTCCTTCTGTGAACAATGCCACAGACTCCAGTGCAACCTTATTGTTTAGAGATTGATCAATTCTAGTTGACATTATAATAGAGCTGATGGGATAGAGTGGAGGGGAACAAAACTGATAACCAAAGATGAAATGACCATTTGAATATTTGGATCTTTCCAGTAGATCCTGTTTCACTTGCCTGGTGTGATTATTATCAAACGGAGCTCCTCATGTTATCAAGACAAATTGTTGTACATGGCTTTGCAAAAAGTTATGCTGTGTGGTTTCTGGAAGAAAGGTGTATAGCAAGGAAAAGAAGCACAGAATTTTCCATCCTCTTGTTCCTCTTTTATATTTATGTCATTTATTTGTGTTGTGACCACACTGAAAAATCTAAGTTTTTGGTTTTAACACTGACTGTGGTATTTACTCTGAGAGCCAGAGGTTGCGACCAAACCCAGATATGCTTGCTGGTAAAGATCTAAGCTACAAACAGCTTCACAGACTGTTATTGCTGACCCATTGGACAGACAAACCTCCTGTTTTATAGTGTAAAAGATGTAATGGATGGGGATAAACCATGAGGAATTTTGCAAGTGAATAGAATTAGCTTGTTTATTTTGTGTAGTCATTAATATGTATGTATATATATTCACTATATATAAATATATATGATGATTTAATTCTATTTCCCTGTTTAGGAGTATCAGATGCCTGCGGAATATTATCCACTGGAACTTGATCACCACATTCATCCTGAGGAATGTGATGTGGTTTCTGCTTCAGATGATAGATCACAACATACATGAAAGCAATGAAGTAAGTAAGCATGTCTCTGCCATGTAGTTTGGGGACAGGCAAGGATGCTGAATTTGTTCAACTGACAGAAAGATTACAAAGGACATCTATCCACATGCTCAGAGTGACTTCATGTAATTTCAAAATTATGAATAAAATTAGCTTAGATTGGCTAAATTTTCATTTATTTCCTCATTACTGAATATCAAAGGGATTTATAAAGTACAGAAAATAATTAATTTAGCTGTTGATGCTCTGAGGCAGCTACTTTGTCTCATGACAGTGGGCCAAGAGTCAGTGGGACTCCCAAGAAAATAAGAAATAGGGCCTGAAAGAGCACAATTTTTACTTGTTGATATCTTTGTGAGTTTTTTAAACAAAATTCCATTTTTCTGCTAATCCTTGAGGATGAAGTTCTGTGATATGGGTTGCATCCAGCAGCAACAACCTGTTCCTGAAAGCGATGGCTTTTTCCTCCAGGGACCCAAATGCTTCACTCCAGCTTCTGCTGTTTCTTCTGCACTAGCTGTGTTCCTTTTCTTCATCCCTTGGGGTAGACTGAACTCTTGGAGACCGAACTCACTAAACTGGTAGAGAACTAATCTAGCCAACAAAAAGGCAAGGAGGAGTTTTCTGCTGGCATAACTGTCTTAGTCAGCTCTCTGGTGGGTAATTGAGAGTCAAGAGACAGTTCAAGGGACCAGATAGATCCACACAACAGAAAATGAGAAGGCTGAGGTGGCAATGAGTGAGGCATCTTTGCATGGCATTGAGCACTCTTGAGAAATACAGCATGTCACCATTTCTCTCACTTGCCATGTTATTTTTTCTTCACTCAAGCTACTCCCAACTGCAGATGCTTGTCTAAGTGACAATATTGAATCAGTGCCTAAGTGAGTATTGTAATGCCTCCCCCTGTTTAGTCACCCAGCAGCACAAATAATATGAGGATCTCAAAGTGATTTAAGAGCATCCACACCAACAGAGAAAGCATTTTGTTTTTCTTGGAGAATAATTCTACATTTCCTTGGCAAGTAGTCCTTTCTGGTAGTCCCTTCTCTGTGTTTTTTACTGTTTTCTTCCCCTTGTAATATTCTTATAGTGGAATATTCTCCTTTTAGGGCTGTCCCCTGATATTTACCTCTGTAATCAAGAAAAAGTGTGTTACAAACACACATGCACATACATGCACACACACACATCCCCTTCATACTCTCTCTCTTTAGAAAGCAGGTGGACTAAATTGCCTACAGATTATGAGCTGGATCCATAGCTGGTATCAGTCAATGTGGCTCCACTCATGCAGGAACTGGTCCTGTCAAAATTGAAAACCACCCCAGGAGAGTGAATATCCATTCACTTTAATCTTAGCTGGGCACTTATCATCCTTAGTTAACTTTTCAAATGTAAGATTTGACATCTGAACTTTAATCCCATACTTTGGGAAAACAAATAGGAAAGCCATTAGTACCTAGATAAAGAAGTTGGCTGTGCATAACTCTGTATTATTATTCAATCAGATGCTCCTCTGAGAAGATGCAGCTTCTAATAATTCACTGTTTGCTTTGTCTGTGTTCCTGACATGTTCAGACTACAGAAGGTGGTGGTTTATGAGCTTTGTTGCTGATATTTTTATGCTGCGTGGTTCACAACAATGCTGCAAATCTTAATATAGATTTTTACAGTTATTTAGGAAAAATCAGTTTGAGTCAGGGACTCAGATACCCTTTAAAATGTGACCACAAAGTGCCAAGGAAAACGTAAACTTGCAAATATAAGGACAGATCCTCACATGCCTCAGTTTTCATTAACTCATCTTTTCTCTGCAGAACACTGCAGTCCTTTTGTGAAGGTGCTTTATACAAGCTTAGTGATAACTTTGTTATGTTCTTATTGTGGTATAAGTCTGAGTTGAAATAACACCACCAAGTCATTGGGAGGAGCATCATTTATGTGAGCTAATAATGTGCTCTTTTTTGTGCTGGTCAGTGGAGATTAAATAATGCAGTTACAGAACTATCAAAGACTCAACAAGGAAACATTTTGCATGGTGCTTATTTTACTAAATAAACATTTTGCATGGTGCTTATATTACTAAATCAAGAAGGGAAATTGCTGAATATATATCTGGTGCCTAATGGTGGATACATGTGGGGATCAAGAATCCTCAGTCAGATAAATGGAAAGGTATAAATTAATGAGTTCTCCTAATTGGCTTTATTATTCAATAATAATAAAGCCACAATTACAAAAGCAATTGCTAAACATTCATTTTATCCTGGTTTCCTATGGAAATGATGTAGAAGGAGATCTCACCACCATCATATGCATTTGTCTGTATCTGTCCCAGTATCTTCCCAATCCACTGGCCAATTCTACTCAGTTCTGGCCCAGGAACAATGGGCTCAGATATGATTATTTTTTACAATCCTTGTGAAAATAGGCAACTGTGGAGAGGAAAAAAACTGTGTAATTGTTGCAACTGAGTGAGAGAGGGAAACAAAATCTAGGCATTATATCAGAGAATTTACATGAGATTGAGGCCACAGGGAAAGATTTAATTAATACTCATGCATTCAAAAAGTCAAATGTGAGACTTACAGTCTTTGGAAACCTGATCTTACTAGTTTGGGGGTCAGTCAGGAATGGAACCAAAATACTTGTTTGGTGTTGGCCAAAAATATGGAATTTATTGGTTTATGGCTTTATTTTACTTTCCTCAGGCCAAAAGGAGGAAAAAAAGAAAAGAAAAAAAAAAAAGAAAAGAAAACTTAATTTGTTTAAATAAACCTTTGAAAACAAAATATTTCATCTTATGAGTTATTTTGTTTTTTAATTCTATTTCAAACACGGAGCCAAACTAAATTTCAAATCTTAATGAAATAGGAGAAAAATTAAAGTTTTAAAATCCAAAAGATTTTCTGTTTTTTTCAGTTCAATAAACAGAAGTTATCACAAGTTGTGAATGGGCTATCATTTTGTAACTGTATTTCTTGTCCAAAAAATTCTTAGTCCACAGAATTTTGCTGGGTTTGGTAGTGCAACTGCTGCTCTGTTGACTGCCTACAGATCATCAATACCTCATGCATATGAAGTCTGAAATAAAATGTACAGAGGGCCAAAAGTTGCAAATACTTTAGTAGAGTTAATTAAAAGGCTGGAGAATGGTCACACCAAAATGACATCAGTGAAGGCAGCTAACATAGGTAATTAATGCCATGCTTGAGGGAATACTCTGAATGCCTACTTGGTCAGAAAGAAATGTTCCCAGACCTCTGTGTGTAGCACTATGGAAATTACCATCAGCAGTTGCTTGTGGTTTATTGATGTGATGTTACCATCTGCCTCTCTAGAGCTAATTGCATATTCCACAGCTGTGCTCTCACTGCCCAGTCATTAGAAGAAGATGCCTTTACTGATATATTGAGCCTGACCAAAAATTCTGAGGTCATGTGCGTAGTGATGTGACATAAAGACAGAATGGAGGGAATAGAAGGGATGGAGTAGCTGATAAAAGCATATTTTCAAAGTAAAATATCCTTTTCTAAATGTCAGTGGTGCTCCTTCTCTTCGGTGGAAATGAAGCAAGACTGTGACATTAACTTCTATCTCATATTTTCTTTGACTTGCTCAGCAGGTGGGTTATACTGCCTAAGATATGTTTAAACTCTTATGCCATCTAAGGGTACAACCATAGGCTTTGGCTGTACCTCCATGAAAGACCATCTGTGGTCAGTGATGAGAGGGATGGAGCACTTCTGCTGTGAGGACAGGCTGAGAGGGTTGGGGCTGTTCAGCCTGGAGAAGAGAAGGCTCCAGGAAGACCTTCTAGTGGCCTTCCAATACCTGAAGGGGCTCCAGGAAGGCTGGGGAGGGACTTTGGCCAAGGACAGGGAGTGACAGAACAAGGGGTAATGGTTTTAAACTGGAAGATGGGAGATTGAGATCTGAGGAAGAAATTCTTTCCTGTGAGCGAGGTGAGGCGCTGGCCCGGGTTGCCCAGAGAAGCTGTGGCTGCTCCTCCCTGGAAGTGTTCTCGGCCAGGTTGGATGAGGCTTTGAGCAACCTGGTCTAGTGGGGGGTGTCCCAGCTGATGGCAGGGGGGTTGGAACTGGATGATCTTTAAGGTCCCTTCCAACTCAAACCATTCTGTGATTCTCTGACCTGCCTCCTCTTGTCTTCTTTCCACATGACTGCTTCTTAAACCGCTTGCAGACTGCTGGTGTGGACATGCCTTATGGCATGTTAACATTCCAGACATGCTCATGTACAGGAGATCCTGCATGTGTGGTCAAAGTCAAGCCTCAGCAGAAAGTCACAAACATAGCTGTGAGTTCCAAAAAGTACCTAAGATATTCTGATTGCAAGTCCCAGGTGTAGATCTCCATCCCATGAATGAAGTCTACCATTGATTTTTGAGGGAATAAGAAGATGCAGAATTTTTAAAATGTTTTCACCATGATTTTAAAGTATTGTTTTCTGTTTCCTTTCCAGCCCTGGTGTCGATGTATCACCACTGTCTACAATTATTTTGTGGTGACCAACTTCTTCTGGATGTTTGTGGAAGGCTGCTACTTACACACAGCCATAGTGATGACTTATTCCACAGATAAGCTGCGGAAATGGGTCTTTCTCTTCATAGGGTGGTGTAAGTGCCTCATGTGTTCAAAATGGTGTTGTGTCTAGCATTAAACTGATAAAGTCAAGAGCAGCAAGAATAAACTTTAAAAATCCCACTGTGGTGAAACCTGACATTCAAACCTATCTTTGTCAGAAACACATGAGATCAGGTTTAGTTCTTCACTGTGGTGATGACAAAAAGCTAACAGGTTATTGCTGGATTTATCTTCTTCATTTAGATCCTCAGGCACCTGGTGTTAAGGAAAGAAAGACAACTCCCAGGCTCAGCCTTTTGGGAATGCAGCAGTTCATACTATGTCCCTTTCATTTTGATCAGCAAAGCAGTGATCACAGCCCCTTATACACCGCTGTGCAACATAACATGAAACAGAAAAGGCATTGTCCATGCCCTGTGGACCAGTCTCAAGAGACAAATCAGGCATTTCTGAGTGAGGAGCTGAATAGAAGAGAAGCCTGATTATCTTCCAGTCCAACTTTACAGCTGTCTTTTGGACTGCTGAAGGATTTGTTCCTAGAAAACAGCCCTTAACAGAGCCATGTCATCTTTATATTATCCTCATGGCTACTCAAAGACAGAAAAATAGCTCACTGCATGCTGTTACCTCCCTTCTACTGCATCAGCTTGGACCAGAGCAAAGGATTCTCCTTTTCCCTAGCTACATCAGTACAGTCTGGTCCATCAGTACAGGCTAGAACTGACTGTCAGAGGAGCAGTTCTGATGAAAAGGATGTAGGGCTTCCAGTGGATGCAGGCTGAGTAGTACCTTCTCATCATGAATAAAGTGAAGCACGTAGTGGGCTGCACCAGGAGTGTGGCCAGAAGATTGAGGGAAATTACTAAGACTTTTTACTCAGCTTTGGTAAGGCTGCCCTTGGAATACTGCGGTCAGTTTTGGGTCCCTTAGGTCAAAAAGGATATGGAAAAGCTCAGTATTATCCAGAAGGCTGCCAGTATGCCTAAGAGTCTAGAGGGCATGACCTGTGAAGTGAGGCTGAAGGAGCTCAGCTTGTTTAATCTGGCCAAGAGGAAGCTGAGGAAGGATCTGTTAGGTACCAGAAATTATTTGAAGGATAATTACAAAGATGATAGAGCCAAATTCTTCTTGGCAATAGCAGATGTTATGAGAAGGGGCAATGGCCACAAATTACAGACTGAGAGGTTCCAGTTGGACATTAAGAAAACACAAAATTTACCCAGAAGGTAGTGCAACACTGGAACGGATGACAGAAGCTGTGGAATCTCTGACTCTGGAAGTACTGAGAATTCAGCAAGGCTAAGCCCTGGCTGAGGTGGACTAGTGTTGATACACTGCTCTACTCTGAGCAGGAAATTGAACTGGATACCTTAAGAGGTCCTTCCCAACCAACATATCCATGATTTGAACTTGGCCAGGAGAGGTTTAGCAAGAGAAGTCCCTTGCGGGCAATTTGTTCACTTGAATGCAAAATCTGGAGCCAGGCAGAACTAGTGAGTTTGGCAGTTCTTTTTCTGTTGAAAGGGAAAAGGTGGAAAACAAATCACAAATATTTTCTTTTCTGAAAGTTGAATGACATTTTGTTCAGAAATGTCTCTTCCTCTCAGAGTTGAGTAGAAGTAATTGAATTGCAGTTCTGAAGGCAGAAACAGCCTTTAGAAAGAAATATGTTGTTCAATCCAAAATCAAACAGGAGAAAAGAGGAATTGTAGTAGAAAGAATATGTTTATGTTGGGAATTGATTCTTTTTTAAAAAAAAATATTTCAGTGTTTTCAATAGAGCAATTGCAATGTCTCCAGTATACCAAGATAAGATGACTTCTATTTAGACTCTTCCAGTTCATTAACCAAGACTCTCCTCATACAAATCTGAATCTATATCTGTCTCATCCATCCATAGATGGGTTGTGAATAACTCCTGATTTTTTGCTGTTGCAGGTATTCCTTGCCCAATCATCATTGCCTGGGCCATTGGCAAACTATATTACGAAAATGAACAGTAAGTGATGTTAACGTTTGTGTTTATGTGACTCTTTAAATAAATTAAGAAATGCCTGCAGGCTGAACTGGTAATTTAGAAATCAGGCTGATTGATAGGAAAGAGGAAAGCTCAGATCACCTCCCTCCAAATCCAGACCATCTCAGGTTTCAGAGCTCTACTTGAGTCAAGTCTTGAAAACACCTTTCCCAAATATCTTTAGCCAAGCCCTGAAGCTGTTGTTTGATAGCTTTATACATGGTTTGCAGTCAGGCTAATCTCCTTCAGTGGGAGTTTTGCTTGAGTAAGACCTTGGTAAAAACTAGAATTGAGTGCTAAAGGGTTTAGCCTTCTGGTTGTGGAGAATTCAGTTGACAGTCTGCCAAGAACAGTCTTATGGCTGGAATTTTTGCATTTCTCTTTCTGCCTTTTCCAACTGGAAGCAGTTAATGCATGAAAATTTAAAAATATGAGCGATAAATAGGTTTCTATGTTTTGGGAATTTTCCCCCCAAACATCAATACTGGTCAGATATAGGTCAGCTTGTACTTTTCAACTAGTATTCAGATCAGTGTCTATTGTCTGTTACAGCTCCATTCCTTAACCTTAAAAAAATTATTTTCTCCATGAATCTATTTTTCATATGACCACACTGTTTGTCTGTCCGTAGCACATCTGATTAAATACAAGTGTCTACCTTGTAGGTGTCTGCATCTGCACTTATCTGTGGTCTGTTATGATCAGCGGTGATCAGTCAAAACAATAAATGCAGTCTGGGGTGCATTTCATCTCATCTGGAAGGAAATGTCCAAAGTAGGTTGGATGAATTAGACTTATATGCACTATTTCTCCTGACTCTAATGGAGATGGATAGGATGACTGGCTGAGCTTTGGGCATCTGTGCTGTAGGGATGGGAGGAATTCTGTTATGCACTAAGTTCCTCTTCTCTGCTTCTCACAAACTTTCAAACTCTTGACCAATCTCTCTTCTGTAGCTTTAATGGTGACTTCGAAGGTGATAATCTAATTCCCAGCGGTTACACATATTGACAATCAGACAGACACCTTTTCACTGAGGGAAAAGTTTTGTGTGATTCCATCCCTGCCTACAGTACTCATACAGGAGAATTCATACTGTAGTCTTAAAATGATAAGAAAAACTTCAATTGGAACCTGTTCCTTGAATGTCAATGTCCCAGTCAATCAGCCGTGGGACATAACTTCAGATCACGAGATTTCCCTAATCTCACTGCTCACAGATCTTCTTGTTTCTGAATGGATAAAGGATCACAACATGCCAGGTCTGCTACAAGGTCAAGTTCCTTGTAGCTTTTGCTTTGCACAAGCCAGAGCAGCTTGGCAGCTATCTCATTGTGCTGAAGTAGGACTTCCAGCTCTACAACTAGAACTGAAGGAATTAGTCATCTTAAACAGCACAAAACAAAATAACCAAAACTTGTATCTTGAAACCTGAAGAGGCAAAACACCACATGCTTTAATAATGGAGATTCAACACCAAGGTTTAAACTTCCTCAGTTTGGAAGACTGCTTATCACTCCCAAAAGAAATAAAGGAAAGTAGGACTCCTGATACAAATGTGCCACAACATCTGTGATCACACTGCACACAAGGTGGCTGGATGGAGAAACCACCACACTATGCCAGTGCGTTTTATCACCATCATTTTATACCTGCAAAGTGAGTGTGAAAGCATCTCCCGTTGATGTATCATAGATATAAAGAAAGACATGA
Source organism: Caprimulgus europaeus (assembly GCA_907165065.1). The sequence continues at coordinate 55,260,035 of OU015530.1, read as the reverse complement.
TATGTTTATATATGTTTATATAGGTGTGTGTGCTACCTTTTACCAGCAAAGGTGTAACTGGCCCAGATCCTGCACAACAAAAGAAACAGGAATACAAAACACAGTCAGCAGGGCAAGAAAGACAAAGTGATCCTTTGGTGTGCAGAATATCCAGGCTGTTTCTGTTGAATCTCTAGGCTCTTCGGTGGATTATCAAATGGAGCCTGTGCTTTTAAGTCCATGTCATGGACAAATCTGTACACTCTAACTCATGTGTATCATTTGCCTCACATGTGTGCTGATAAGGGAGGTACCACGTTGCTCTTGGTAGACCTAGACAATTAAACCTAATGTCTTGGGATGTTTTCACCTTTCTGTCTTAAATGTTGATATTTGCCCTGGAGTGTAACGTTCACACACAACCTCACTGCACATAATAGCTACTCCAAATGCATTGAGAAAGTCCTTTTGGCTTCTGCCCACCAGCATGAGGTGTAAGGGCCTGGAGCCTCAGTGTTGTGCTCACTTATTGTCAGCGGTAGGGCCAAGATTAATGTATTTTACTCTGCTTGAGAAATCAAGACTGGATGCTTCAGTAGGGCCATTCTTTTGTTCTAGCACCTTCACCCAAGCAGACAGGCAGAGGTCTTGTAAATGAAGAGCTGATAAGGACATAAGGTGTAAGGCAAAGGCTATGAAATGAAATCTGCTTTTCACATTTGTAGTAATGTCCTAGGCAGGGGAGACTCAGGGAAACAAATGAACTGGAGCAAAACAAGAGATGTACAACTTGCTGAGGATCTTTCCATTGTCATAAATATTCAGTTGCCTTCTCAAGCATGAAAGCATGTGATACTTCAAGGTAGTCCCTGCCCACTGAATCCCAGCCTGAGGAAAGGAGCAGATTCTGCTAAGCAGTCAAACTGAAGCATGTGTAAGAATGCACCTGCATGTACATGCGTGTGAGATGTGCACATGTCTGTATTTAACTTGCTTATGGTCTATTTTCCTCTCCAGTCCATTAGCCATTGGGAAAGTTTGGACTAAACTTTACGGCAATACTTTCTCTGTGCTGGGATAATGTGGAAATCATGCCTTTAATTTGAATTCTGTAAGTGTGTGCAAATATAGACAGGTGAGAAAAAACCTGATTCCTGACTTTGAGAAATAATTGCTGTCAGGATACTGGAGCACCTCTCATGCAAGGAGATGCTGAGAGAGTTGGGAGTGTTTAGACAGGAGAGGAGAAGGTTCAGAAAGATCTTATCACAGAATCATAGAATGGTTTGGGTTGGAAGGGCCCTTAAAGCTCATCCAGTTCCAACTCCCCTGCCAGCAGCAGGGACACCTTCCACTAGACCAGGTTGCTCAAAGCCTCATCCAACCTGGCCTTGAACACTTCCAGGCAGGTGGCATCCACAACGTCCTTGGGCAACCTGTGCCAGTGTCTCCACACCCTTACAGTGAAGATCTTGGCACTGTTCACAAATAATCTTATAGAAGGGTGTGAAGAAGGTGGAGCCAGACTCTTCTCACTGGTGCCCAGTGACAGGACAAGTGGCAGTGGCACAAACTGGAACATATGAAATTCCATCTGAACATCAGGAAACAACTTTTTACTGAAGGGGTAGTAGAACACTGGAAGATGTTGCCCAGGGAAATTGTGGAGTCTTTCTCCTTGGAGCTACTCAAAAGCCAGCTGGGCACAGCTCTGAGAAATTTGTTTCAGCTGTCTCTGCTTTGAGCAGGGAGGGTGGACTAGAAAATCTCCAGAGGTCCCTGCAACCTCGAGTATTCTGTGAACAGGTTGCTCTCCCCAGTCAGCCTAGCTGTTGTACTCCATTTATCTTGACCACTGGGGAAATCATGTGTTATTCCCCTGTGAGGTCAGACAGAGCAAACTGGACATATGCAGAAGCTTCCAAGACTGGTTGGATATCCCAGAGAACAATTCAGAACTAAATGGGAAACTTCCCTTCTTCATCTGAGTATGCATTTGAATTATAAATTAAGTTGTTCTGAGGTTGAACTGGGGTTTGAGTTATGTAGCTCATAATAGTTTAAGAGCTCAAAACAGCACACTGGAAGAATGGTAAGAAAATGTTTCAACCAACTTCCTAATTTTTTTCATTTTTTTTCTTACTAGAGATGATGTTCTGCATATTGAGGCAAATATAATTGGTACTCTGGCAAATATCCTGTCTGGAGTGTAGCAGTTCTTTAGCAAAATCTGACAACTCTGAAAAAAATACTGTTAAGACTCAATAAAAAAAACCCACACAAATGATTAAGAATTATTGTGGTAATTTCACTGATGGACAGTTGGTAAGGAGAAGAACATTAGTAAGATCTAATTAACAATAATGATAAAACCAGTGGTGGTTTTTGTTATGTAAAGAACTATCAGAGAACCATGAAGAATATTAATTAGTGCTATTCAATGGAAATGTGTTTACATACCTAAGTCTAATCAGAACTGTCTTCGTAAATTGTCCTCTTCAATATTCAGGAAGTGTTTGTTTATTCTTTCAGAGGTAAAAAAGAAAAAAGAAAAGAAAAAAAAAAGAAAATGGCTTTTATTTCACACAGATGGAATTAAAATTCTGGTGCACCAAGTAATTTTCAGTGGTTTAGGTTTCTCTTTTTGGTTTTAAAGAAATATGCAGTGCTGGTTTTATTGCGGATATAATGGCTTATGTTGGATTTAAAGGAAGAGTTAAGATGACAGGCAGAAAACTTCACAATATCTCAGCTAAGGTCTCAGTTTGAACAGTTAGACTGTAAATATGAAATACAGCTAATCAAATGCAGCCATACATAATGTCAGTGGCATATCTGTCCTCACCCTTACTCGCGTGATTTAATGGGTATATTAGTAATGTTTTGATTACAATGCAGCAGATCTGTTTTATAGTCTAGTGAGATTAACACCATCCTAGAAAAGCTGCTGTTTTGAGGTTTTTTTTCTCCACTAACTCCTGGAGCATCAAGCTCCCATGGGGATGCCTGCGTTGTAGAAGTCTACCTTTGGACACAACCTTGTTCCCTCAAAGTGTGAAAGTGTATGTAGATATATGTGAAGTTTCACCCAATGCCACCTTGGTCTAATACTGGATTTCAGATAATAAATGTCATCATTTTGCTCTTCATTATGGTCTTACAGTTAAGCAATATTAAAATTCCAAGGAGCAATGATCAGCCTTTGCCCTGGAACGTCATTTGTGCTCTTCCAGGTCTGTTACAAATTCTCTGCTGACTTTTCCTAGCCCACTAAGTTCTGCCACATGCCTCAGTCTGCTTCTTATTAGTCCCTATGCTAAATTCCTCTGCTAGAACAGCCAGCTTCCCAGAAACTCATCTTCTAATAGTCCTTGATTCTCTGAGTTTAAGACCATATACAATAGTTCTCCCAAAATGCTCTTCAAAAACCTCTCTGAAATATAGGTCTTGAAAGTTCTGGACAGTTGTGTTTCCTGCCTTGGCATATCTTGTAATTCATTTTCTTCATATCTTTCCATCTCCATAACAAAAATAAAAACCCCAAAAAATCAATTTCATTCATTTAAGGCTGCCCTGGGGATTCTTCCTGGGAGGAAGAATGTTATTCCAAGTCTTGCTCTCATCACCAAATTGTAAGATTAATTGCAAAATTACCAATTTACACTAATTTGCAGTCACTGCACCAGGAATAACAGACATGTTTTATATTTATAAAATATTCAAAGCTCTCGGATTCATTTGGAACTCAAAAGATACAGAAATTGAATCAAGAAAAGGCAAACAATTATTTAATACTGAATTGTGTTCCTAGGTATCTGCTGCATATCTCAACATTTCTGTACAGTCAGTTCTATAAGAGCATTTTGCAACAGGCAAAGAGCTCCTCTGCTTTAGCAAGCAAGATATTTTGGAAAAAGACTTTGGGGGCATTCTGTGATTCAAATTAATTCCATCTGAACCATAGCTTTCCTTATCTCAGTTTATTTGCCTTGGACTCATTAGGTCACATCTTACAGACTGCAATTTCTTTGAGGCAACAAGTGTTATTTCTTGCATGCTTTTAAAAGTGCAAATCTGCACCTGTCTCCATGGTCTCTTTGGCTCAGGATTTACCCTCGTTTTCATGTCTCCATTGGCACTAAGCTTATCTTTTGTCACAAGGAGAGCACAGGGAAAGCATAATTTTTCCTATATGGACTTGTTACATAGCATCCACAAAAGGGAAGAAAACTGTCAGACCCTTGAACTCCAAAATCTACTTGTTAAGGGATCTGAAGCTCCAATGACCTAAAAATTAAGACACTGTGATAGCAAAGTTGCCTCTGCTTGGTGGAATCAGGATCTAGACCATGTGGCTGTATCCGTAATATTAAATTAGCTATGCCTGGAATTGTTCCTGGGGCTGGAGTCCAAATAGCATGCCATAGTTCACAACCATCTTATTAAACCTTCTTGGCCTGCAAATCAGGGTAGCTGCAGTTTGTAGGCTATTGGGAATGTCCTCTGGCTCATGCTAGGTCCAGATTTGTTCCCCAAGAATAGTTTGGTAGTTGGCTATTGTTTGGCCTGAGGCAAAACTGCAACAAGGAAAATGTAATGGCATAAATAATTGAATCCAGGCCTAAGCTCAGTTTCTTGTTAATTTACTGACATAAATATAACTGATTTATTGCTCTCAGTTAAGAGAATGGCGTGAAAGTCAGTATGGGTCACTGTGAAATCACAGACTTAGTCTGTTGTATAACACAGCAGGGAGAAAAACACTTGTAATTAGTGGAATTAAAAGTCAAGCCAGCACTCAGTCATACATGACACATCCAGGCTCTCCACTGGTTTAAAGCCCTTCAGTTTATCTGTGCTTTCGCTTAACGTAAGTTGATGTCCTTTTGGTGATGTTGGATCAGGTATTCTCTAGCTTCTAATGATGTCTCTGTACTGTATACTGGATTTGGTGGTCACCAGCTTGGTTCAAAGCCAATGGGATGAACTCTTTATTCATCCAGTACCTTATTGAGACAACATTTCCATCCAGCTTGAGACATATTTGCTGTAAGTAGCATCCCTTTATGAAACTGAAATGTTGCTGGACTCTGCAATAGAAAACAGATTTTTTTCCTTACAAAGAATATTTCTTTCATCCCTTCTTCAGACTCAGCAGGACACATCTCTGCATCCTCTTTATAGTAGGTTCTCACATTTCTTGGAAATATTTACATGGCGAGTAGCCAAAAACATAACTGGAACAAGAATGGTCTAATGGGAGGGGAAAATGGGGATCAGATTTGTGTCCAAACCAGAAGTGGCTTTGTAGCAGAAAACTCAGTCACTTCCCCATTATGTACATGATTAAACAACTTGGGGAATAAGGGAACATCTCTTTGTGAAGTCCTTGATATTAAAATCTAAAAGAAGTGCATTCCTCTTTATAAATTATTTTCTTATTTGTTTTGTTTCTTACAGATGCTGGTTTGGAAAAGAGCCAGGGAAATATATCGACTACATATATCAAGGGCCAGTCATTCTTGTTCTTCTGGTAAGCATGTATGTGGGTGGAAGTACACTGCCACCTCCCATTGAGGGATAATTTGATAGGCATCTGTGATGTTCCACATCTACTTTTATGTTAAAAAAAGCCCACAAACAAGGTCAAAAGTCTTCAGCTATTCTCTGAAGTGGCCACAGTAGCTAACACTGCAAGTCAGAATTGCAGTGATCTGGTTTTGGATGTTTCCTTGACCTTAGGTCATTCTTTCCACCTCCCTCTGTAATGCTGTTTACCTTCCTTTGTATAATGTTTTGAGATGTGGGAAGGAAAAATGTTCAAAACCAGGAGGTATGTTATAATATCTGTTCATCCACTCGAGGCTCTTCAGAACTAGGGCAATTCTGTCGTGCACACTGATTAGAAAAATACTGTCATCGTGGTAAGGAATTGCATCTCCTTGTACAGTCATTTATATCTTCTTCATCCCCATCATCGCTGTTTATTTGTTTGTTAGCTTTCCTGTTGTTGTTTCCTTTTCAGTGCTGCCTACAGTTAATAGGCTGTTTATCTGTTTACCCAACATCCCGTCCCCTGTTCCAATGAGCAGTAGGCAGTGGGAGAAGCAAGCTCATTCATAAACCATTTTGAACCTTCAACTAAAATGCAGTGATGCTTTCCCAGAAAATACTGCACGTGGAGGGGAAGGATCAATGCTATTAGAAAGGACAATGCTGAAAAAAACAATCCTACTCTTCCAATCCTTTGTGGTTAAAGCCACCTAAGAAGAAGGAAAATATGCAAACAGAGAATTTAGAGGGCTCTCTGCAGTCTCCTTTCTTAGGGAACCAAGACTCAGTATAGCTGGGTCCAGCACCCATGGAGAAGGTGCAAATGCTCCAGAATAGGCAGCCACTGCCAGCTTTTTCAAGGCTAGGAAGCCTTGAGCTCTTACTCTGTCATTGCTATGCCTTTCAAGTGATTCAGCATGAAGAAAGCTTCTCTGTTGCCTAGGAAGCCAGCTACTAATCTAAATGTTTTCTAACCTGAAATCCGGAGATTTAATTTCTGTGTTAATTATTAAGATGCACCAAATAGATCATATTGTGCACAGCTGAAAAGAGAAAAAATGTAGTAGGAGTCTGTTTTTATGTGAAAATACGTTTCTTTATGTTTTAAGAAGAGAAATACAATTGGTTTGATACACACAGTATAGTTGTGTGTCACCAAAGGAGCCATCCCAAAAACACAAACAGCCTCACACTGAATTGACTCATTGATACAGCGACTAACTCACAAACAAACCCTGTTTAGATCACACAAGGTAGCAGGTTTGTGATATTCAGAGCATTTAATTTTCGCATCATTGCTTAGAAGTCTGCAAATCCGTGAATCTACTACAACCCCTTTAGTCAACAAAATCTGTAAAATCCTTGGATAGCATCTCTGGCAGATACCACAGGTAGTTTAGAGTCATGAAAATAACTTTGTTCTCCCCAGAACAGCACTTTCTGTTTAGAGACCCCAAAGAGGCACAGAAAATGGAGGTATCATTGGAGGCTGCCTCTTTATATACAGGTTATTGTATTTGCCTCTGATTTAGGGCAGCCTTGAGACTCCTCTAAACTGAGCCAAGGGCTATACCACCCTGAACTGACATCGTGTATTGAACCTTTCTTCACTGGCCTGCATTTGAGCTCTAATTAAACCATTAATGAGATAACAACAGTAATTGCACTGTGGGGTGGAAAGCAGCTGATATCATTTAAAGAAATAAGGGAAAGCCCTTACTTCACTCTCCTTATGGTTACTGCCATCAGAATATGGAAATATAATCAAAAACACAAACCTGAAAAGTCCTGTTACACTACACTCCTGATTGCTAAAATATGTCCCTCTTATTTTTTTAAACTGACAGTTGAATGTTGTGTTTATCATTAAAATACACAACCTCACACTGTGTTAAAGCAACTTGACAGGCTCATTTTTTTGATCCTTAAGCGAATAAAATCAAATTGTATATAATGACTCAAGCATCATTTATTATTATGGAAGCTACTGACCCTTTCAAGGGTGCTGTGAGAAATGCTGGATTAAGAGCACTGAAGTTTGATGTCTGCCATGTACTCAGGGCAACACAGTCAAACATCACCCTCCAGGATGTCAGTATGCCTCTGCCTTAACATAGATGGGGACAAAGTGCTGCTTTCCTTTTCCCTCCAGTGAACAATGGTCACCAGAAATGGAAGACACAATGATTTCAAATGTAGTCCAATTCTGTGACCTCTTTCAGTCACACCTAATGAGTTGGATTTGAACTAATGAAGAATTGATATGTTCAACTGAAGTTCATGTTGGAAGAAAGACCATACAAGATAATTCTGTGTGCTGCTGGAAGGATAGAGACATAGAATCACAGAATGGTTTGGGAAGGAGACCCAAAGGACCCAATGGAAGGGACCTTAAAGATCATCCAGTTCCAACCCCCAAATGAGAGACATGAATGCTACTAGAAGAAATTAATGTTATTTCCAAAAGAGGGCCCGCACTAAAAGCTAAAAGTCTAAAAACTCAATCAAAGTCTGTGGCAGTTAAAATTGGTTTCACCCACCTAAGCTGGTTGAGAGCCAAGTGCCCAGTGTACAGCTCAGCTGAGTTTTGGTTACCTGTTAGACAGAAGTAGCATCATTATGTCTTCTAGAGACATCATTAGACTAACCAGTGGCAATATGATTAGAGTGGTTTTGTTGGTAAATATTAGTCCCAGAGGGATAAAACCTGCTTCCAAAGATGCCAAATCTCTTTAAAAGGTAAGAAGATTTTGTCAAAAATTACTTTTGTTGGTTTTGATGTCTCATTTCCTTTTCTCTATGCGTTGAACTGCTGCAGCACAAGATAGCATAACACCAGGAAACAGGTCATGCAGGACTTCTACACCTCTCTGGGAAATAAAGATTGGACAAAAATAAAGCCCTTTGATCATGGTAGCAATCCTCACGTCCATCTTTAAACCATATTATTCTCTGTTACATCTCTGGGTACAAAAACTTTGGACAATGTAGTAGAGAGATTTGTTTGATTGCTTTCCTACTTGACTTGAACATTGACTTTGGTTGAAAAAAAAGGGAAACAATTTCAGAGGTGATTTCAAAGGCAAAGGGAACTGCTTATAAATGATGATCCTGAATATTGGGTCAGAAACCTGTACTTGTATTGACAAAAAATGTGAGGGAGAAAATGTAGGTAGTCATTCTTTTTTGTTTCATTCCTGAGTGGATTTTGTCTTGAACATATCCCAGGAGAGATCTAACCATAAAGTACATCATATGATTCTAAATTAAATTTCTGATAGCACTAGAAAAATACTCTGTTAGGTACTTTCTCTTAAAATTAATGATTTTTAAAAATTCTGGTGTGTTTTCTCAGAGTGGAATAACCAAGTTTTAATCATACAGCCCTCTCTGAAGGTAAAGAAGGGGCAAAAGGTTGAAAATACATGCCAGGAAACTGAATTTCAGCCTGATTTTATTAAGGAAAATACATTTCTGATGTGTAGTTTTAAATGCAATCCCTGTCAAAGAACCGGTGAACCACAAAAACACAGCAAGATGAGAAGATGAACCTCAGAAAATAGGCACTGGAGGCAGTTAGCTGAGCTGCTTTTTTCTCAGTAACTACTGTTGTGAGCTGACCCCAGATATGAACTGTTCAGCAATATTTCTCAGAGCTAAAATTGTATTAAATTTTCAGTTTTTCAAATAGGCAGATCTTTTATTTTTTTTTCACCCGAACCTTACATTCAGTTTTAATAGATTTTTTTTCTCCTGTGCTTGAGAACTGAACAGTTGTGTAACCTTTGTTTTTTGTGTCTCTTTTTGAAAATAATTCACCACAATCAATTAACTGCTGGCTTAAGTGGGTATAGGAGCTGATAGGAAGACCTGGTGTTCGCTTCTGTCTCTGTTTGCATCAGTTATTTACTTTTGAACAAGTTAGATTGCTGCTCTAGGGCTCAGTTTCCCCAGCTACAAAAGAAGCTTAATGATACTTATCTTCCTTTGTAAAATGCTTTGAGATCCCTGGATAACAAGTGGCTTAGAAGAGTTAAGTGTCCTTAAGAAGATAGGCTCATCCTTGCTGCAATGTGGAATTTTGCTCAGGAGACAGCTGACACATGTACCAAAATGTTCTTTATGATGTGCTAATCATTATGGATGTGGCATTTTTGTGGTGGCAAGATCAAAGCTTTCCCCAGTACTCAAGATGTGACTGCACAAATGGATTTTTATAAAAGCATCCTCTTCTCTGTTTTATTTTCTTTTTCTTTCTTGGTAATTCCAAACACTTTTTGTTTCCTTTCTTGAGTACCATTGGGAACAGAGATGAAGTTTTCAGGGAGCTAGCTGGTGTAATTCCAACATTTCTTTTGTGAATGAAAATACCCAAAGCTTATAACTCTTCATGTAAAGTTAAGATTGCTTTATTTCCTCATTGTGTTACCTTTATATCATGTGTTTTCATGTGCCATGTTATTGCCTGGTCACTTAGTATTGTAAGTCCCTATACAGCAATTTGCAATCTGCCTTTATTTTTGCTATCCTGAGTAGCTGTGTCACTAAAAATCTGTCAGCCTCCTCCTCATTTCCTTTTATAGATCACTAAGGTCTATGTAAAACAGCACAGATCTACCAGTAGCCTCTCTCCATTGAGAAAAAAAAAGTATATATATATATTTTTTATATAAAAATATATATAAATATATATAGGAATATATAAATATATATATTCCTATATAAATATATTTATATTCCTATATAAATATATTTATATTCATATATATATATATATATATTCCTACCCTTGGTTTCCTGTATTGCTATGCATAATGCTCTTCCCTTCAAACCTCTAACAGCCAAATTTCTATAGGAGCCTTTGGAGAAACAAATCTGAATTCCTTTCAGAAACCTGAGTAGACTATCCACTGCATCTCCCTTGTCCCCATGCTTACTCTTTCACAGGACTTCACAAACCATGTAATTCTTCCCCTTTACACCTTATTTCTACAAATGTTTTTCTTTACAGTGCTTGCAAAGAATTTGTCCAGCTCCAGCTTAGCTTCAGGATATAGGATATCTTATTAGAATATCTTATCTGGTGCTCTGGAAGACCATGTCATGGTGAAAATTTCAGTAAATATCTGTGGTTTTTTAGTTTTTCAAAAGCAAGACTGTGGAAAGATGATGGTTTTTGTAAGTATGTCACAGAGGAGAGTGGAGGTACTTAAGCTTATTAGCATTATTGACAAAAAAGGAATTGTCATAAATGACCATGAGTATATTTAAGCTAAATTAACAAGACTTCTAACATTCATAGAAGTAGGCTTCATTAGCTGTCTTCCACCAGAAGTAAAGGAATAGTAACAAATTCTTTAATATTGCCCACTTGTGCAAGAGTTGTTTCAATGCAACTGTTTACAATAGCTGTAGGACTTGACTCAATAATTCTTCCCATCCCGTGTCCCAGTTTATCAGTGTAATAGCTGACAATTTCGATTTTTTCTCGAAACGTGCTGCTCTCTGATTCTGCATGATTATTCTAACACCACATAGGCATTTACACTTTCAAAGAGCACAGCTGTCTTTCCATCTTTTTCCAATATATCTTTAAAAGTAGCACAGGTAGGGGTAACAGGTTTATTAAGCAACTTAACCAATATTATGGAATCCATTCCTTTCTGATATCATCCAGTAGACAAAATTTGTAGCATCTTAATCTTGATCTTCACTTCCTTTTGGTTGACTGTAATGCTCCACTCAAAATGTTGCATTTCACATTGCTAAAGTTCCTTTCTTTTAATCTTCTAAAAAAGTTTTAAAGGTTTGTTCACTTGCCATTTTATATATAGAAGCATTGGGGTGTGGTTAGTAGGTCAAGAGAGGATCTTCTTCCCCTTTACTCTGCCCTGGTGAGGCCACATCTGGAATATTGTGTCCAGTTCTGGGCCCCACAGTTCAAGAAGGACAGGGAGCTGCTTGAGAGAGTCCAGCAAAGAGCCACCAAGGTGATGAAGGGAGTGGAACGTCTCCCTTATGAGGAAAGGCTGAGGGAGCTGGGTGAGTCTCTTTAGCTTGGAGAAGAGGAGGCTGAGGGGGGACCTCATTAATGTTTATAAATATTTGAAGGGTGAGTGTGAGGAGGATGGGGCCAGGCTCTTTGCAGTGATGACCAATGATAGGACAAGGGGCAATGGGTGTGAGCTGGAACACAGGAGGTTCTGCTTAAATTTGAGAAAGAACTTCTTTACTGTGAGGGTGACAGAGCACTGGAACAGGCTGCCCAGGGAGGTTGTGGAGTCTCCTTCTCTGGAGACATTCAAGGCCCGCCTGGACACCTTCCTGTGTGATCTCATCTGGGTGTTCCTGCTCCAGCAGGGGGATTGGACTGGATGATCTTTCAAGGTCCCTTCCAATCCCTAATATTCTGTGATTCTGTGATTCATTGCACCTATGTACGTATCTATAGGCATTTCATTTTTGTTTTGTCTGAAAAGCATTCCATAGTTCTGTGCAAGCATCTTCCTTGCTGATATAATTGCTTCTCTTAATATCTTAGTTTCTGCTGACTCTCTTCACACTTATGCTTCCACTTCTGCATTGTTCTGTTCAGAGACAGAATTTTTTTTAATATTATTGATACATTATTTTCATTTTCCCCTCTCCTTCCTATCTGACTGGCTTCTGTTTTTTCTTGACCATTGGATTGCTGATTAATTTAGTTTTCCTATTGATTTTTTTGAAATTTCCTTCTCTCTACAGATTTCCAGTTTTTCCACTGCTACCAAGGTTGTAGTTCATGATGTGCAAACTGTTGACATCTCTTGAGTTTTTCTTAGAAGACATTTATCATAATTTTCACTCGTTTGCAAGCATGCTGCCATAGCTACACATAGGATAAAAATAATATGCTAATTTGATTAGAATCCATCCAGAATTTATCTCCAGTTCTGCCATCATTGCTATTACTGTCTTCCTGTTGTTTACATTTTGTAGCTGTGGAGTCAATAGCATCAAACAAGGTGTCCAATACCATGTACACTCCTACAGTGGCTCCTTCTGTCTATAATTTCTAATTCTGTTTGTGACATGTTCCACAGACAATAAGAAGTTCATATGACCATCATCATTTGCCCAGAAAACTTTCTCTAAAACTCATCTTGTCAAGTCTTACCCAGAATACTTTCCAAATAGGAAATCACATTTTATCAGTGAGTTGCTGGATGGTTCCTCTTTGGAGGAAGACTCTCTCTTGAGTCTTTTATGGTTCTTGCTGTCAACACATGGCAACTTGAACCTGCACAGCCTGGGGGACTGCCAGGGGACTATACACAGCAGTATGTGTTTTAGGTTGTCATATCACCTTGGTCATTTTTAATGTGCTGGTGTGATGAGTTGGTTGTCGAGCAGCTATCACTCCCTCCAGATAAGAACTCTCTGTGTACCATTGTTATTTTTGAATGGATATTTGTTTACTGGTATTGCAGCATTCAGTGTGTTCCTGGCTTGAAAGGTGAAATAGTTGGAGAGATGCCCTGTTGAGTCACATGTGACTAGAGACCCCGTGGTAGTTGTCTTGACTGGGGAGAGACCTGCAGTGTGATTCTTTAACAGAGTGTCTTGAGTACAAGATGTTTCAGGAGAGACAGAAGGACCAGCATGGTAGTAAGTGGATCACAGGTGGGGTTATAAGATTTGAAAAGAGGCTGTGGACATGCTCATGCATGGTGCAGGGTTCTAGAGAGGAAACAGTGTGATCCCACAACTGGAGTTGTGTTTGGACTTGGGTTTAGATGACTGTGGGTAAATGCAAGGGTCTGTGTGCTGATGTGTAAGACAGACAGTAAGTAAGGAAGGTGTCTGTTCATTTAATACTCACTCCCTTCCCCACCAAAACATGACTCCATCCCATAAAATCTTCCAGATGTGTATGCTCTTGCTCTTCTTGCCTGAAGAGTTGGTCTTTCACTTCTGCTCTAGGGAGTCTTTTCCACAGTCTCCCTGATCCTGACCATCCACCACATTATATCTTGCTCTTCCTGATTGCATCTCATTATTCCAGATCAGATAGGGTTTTCCAGGACTTTGCTGTGTGCCAAAAGAAGTCATTGTGGTGCCTGTGACCTTTGGTAGAACAATTAAAATGAGGTATTAATAAACCAGCAGACTATTCATTTGAGGTCAGGATGACAGTATATAATGCTCCAGCTAAAATGACTGCTCTAATGCCAATTTGGCTTACTTAATCCTGGGGTGGATTTTACCACATTGGATAAAAAATGCAAAGTCTAAATATAATAATATTTACATTTCCTGAGAATGAAAAGGAGCAAACATTCTAGGAAGCACAGAAGTGCAATTTTTCTGTGAAGCATAAAATAGGAAGCCCAGCAGAAATAAACAAAATAAATGCTATTTGCCCACTAAATTCTCAAAAGAGGAGAAGAGCTTAACGACTTCCCATTGAAACTCCTGAGCCTAAGGTAAACTGTAAAGAATCCTTCACAGTCAGTGTTCCCTCTTTCATGCATCTTGGAATATTTTGGCTATTTCATCTCACTAAGGGAGATAAATTTCCTCTCAAATGGAGTTTGGTTTTTATGACAGAAAATTTTTATGACTAAAATCTTTCACTGAAAAGTTTATTTTGGTTGAAATGGGTTTCTGGGTTTGTGTGTTCAGATTATAATTGATCAGTACCAAAACAGGTGATCCAAATGTTTTTTGGATCATTGACTTATAAATGCATTTTGGGGCTCTGAATTTTCATCTCCATTTAGAAATGGAATCACTAAACTTCCAAAGCCTCAGCAAGATATGAAAACTACTTCTTTCTCATTTGTATTTGTGGAGGGTCTTATTCCACCAATAAGGCTATTCTTAGCACATCATAAATTAAAGTAAGAGAATAAGAAATAAGCTGGTTTATTCTGTTTTCAAGATCTCACCTTTGGATTCATTTTAACTATCAGTAAATACCAAGAGAAAAATCCTTAGTTGTATTTTCCATTATGAAGCAGAAAACATGTATAAACAGAAATGAATAAAAATATCAAGAGATATTAAAGATAAATAAAGAAGATGCAGTGTATGCCATCATTACTTCTCTTAAATGTCCATTCATCAGACTCCGTTTATGGAACCGATGTGTGGGTTTCGTTAGAGCTGTCGAGTCCTGAGCTAAATTAATTTGTTGACATAGGGCTCCAATAATATCAAGAAAGTCCTTGACAAATAATTGTGTACTTTGCTCTATACAGTACAGAGGCTCTTTTCTAGGAAAACTCACTTTGCAGTAGTAAGATCTTTCTTCCCTTGAAACGCTATATCTATATAAGGAATAAACACCAGAAGCTTCACCTTCTTTGCTTATAAATCAGAATCAGTCTGGTAGTCACTAGATAGATTCTCTTTAGATGAGAAAATAGCTCCATTTTCATTTCAAATACTTCAGCTTTTGCAGGCTGTATGCAGCAGCCTGTTCCCTGTTTGATTCCCAGATGGCATCTTCTGTCCTGAATGAACTCAAGCTATCACCCCTATGAGCTGTGGTTTCAGACCCAGCGTGGAAAAATGGACAAAAACATTCCACATGATTATGCAGTGAGAATTGGTCTTCAGATTAGATGTCTTTGAGTGCTACTAAAAGGTCCTACTGAGCCAAATGTCTTTCTGAAATGAAGGAATGTTCTTTTAAAAGAAATCATTAAAATTAAACACACTGAAATGTCTTTTTAGTAGGCAAGACCAGAAACAAGTATTTTGATGTTACCATATTTGCATAGAATCACAGACTGGGTTGGGTTGGAAGGGACTTTAAAGCTCATCCAGTTCCAATCCCCCTGCCATGAGCAGGAATTTTTGCTTGCTAAGCTCTGCCTTTGAGAGGTTATCCTATTCAAGTCTTAAAGATCTCCCAGAGAAACCTTAATAGAGACAAAAGAGAATCCTTGATGGCCATCCCTGAAGCCATTCAAGGCCAGGTTGGATGGGGCCCTGGGCAGCCTGATCTAGTGGTTGGCAACCTTGTTCACAGCAGGCAGGTTGTAACTAGATGATCTTTAAGGTCCTTTCCAACACAAACCATTCTATGATTCTATGTTGGTGCCTCAAAACATTTTTTAAGCTTTCACTTAATATAATGTCACAGATCCTCAGTAGATAAAACCACATTCATTCAGTTGAAGCTCAGGTGGGATACCCCTGGACAATCTGAACATTACTGGATGATTTGTATGGGCAACTGGTTAAAGTCCAAGCACTATTTATCAAAAAAAATCTAATTTAAAATAAGTCAAATGAACCACTGCTGAAAAGTGCCTGTTTCTCTCCACTGAATATAAATAGAGCCTGGGATAACCAGCTGCCTAGAAGTAACCTGAAATGGAATTATTCCAAGACAACTCACCTCCTTATGCTTCCTGTTGCTCCTGTGGACAGTTGTCTCTTACCAGCCCTGTGTCACATGTACCAGTGCCACTTGTAGGCCTTAGCCATGCAAGAGTGTCTCAAATGCTACTGTGGTCAGTGCTTGGGTGTCTCCCTGAATGTGGCGTCCCTTGGGATGCTCAGCTTTTGATGGTACCCAGCACACAATGAGCATCAACTGAGACAGTATTACTGCTGCCAACCAGGTGAGCAAGCCAGCTGTCACCAGGGATCAGTGCAAACATACATGAAAATCTAGGTGAGAAGTATTAATGCATCCTTTCTGTATTTCTGTCATCGTTGTTGTCTTTCTGCAAGCCTTGGATAGAGGGAGCTTAAGGGATAGAGTGGGAGAAGGAAAAATTGATTTATATATAGAATAAGAGTGTTTCTGGTGAAGTAACTCCCAAACTTTTCAGCTAGCAATTCTCCTTTTGGACTGATGAATCACACTTCTGCAATTTAATTTCAGAAAGATCAAAATCACTAATTTTTCTGATGCAGCCTGTGGCAATTTGAATTTCCAGTTCCCTGCTGTCACATCAGACTAGGACTCATGAAACTTGAAATGCTTTTCCCAGTCCAGTTCATCACGTTAATCCCGTGTGATTATTCTTACTTATATTTGGAACTTGCCCTTGCCTGAGAGTCTATAATTCCATCTGGCACCTTCCATTGTGTTTGCAAAAATGACAAGTTTTGGATTTGTGCCTTTTTTGATCCAAGAATGGAAGTAACCCAAACCTGGCTCTGAGCTGGTGAAGAACCTCAAGATTTGGTAGCAGAATTTCAGAGACAGAAGCTTTCTTTCTGCAAAGGACATCAGCATCCACCTCCCCCTCATTAGACACTGCCCAAACATTTCTCATTCTGTTTTTGAGCGATGGTGCAATCTTCAATGTGAGGAGTTAAAGATTCCAGACAAACCAGTGATAGGAAGCTGGTTTTGTCTGATAAATAAAGTGAGAAGCAGTTGACTTCAAGCTCTTAAACATGACAAAGACAATTTTACCAAGAACATGTGTACAAGCTGCATGGTTTTATTTATTCCTTATACTCCCTAAGGCTCACTCTGCTAAGGAAATAAGTTCAAAAGACATCACATGTTCACTCGTAGCGCTGCATTTTTGTGTCTCACATAATAGGTGTTTAATGCACATGATTCCCAACGCTGCCAGTCTCCCAGTCTCTGTTCAGGTGCTTATTGCACCATTTGTTATAAACAATGTTACAGTAAGTGCAGGGACTGATATGATGGATGTCAGGATACCGGAGTCAGTGAAATACACCACATTGCATGGATAAAGAAGGGAGTGTATTTTGAGAACACCTTTAACTTGGCAGCTCAGCTACAGTGTTCATAAATAATTGGAAGTCAATCACAGAATTGTTCCATTCATAGTCTGCAAAATGCCAGGAGCCCTGGGACTCTGGAAATGCATGTGAGAGAAATATCTGCTAACAAGCTTAGGTTGTGGCCTCAGCAGTCCTGAGATAACAATTCTGTACTTCTGACAGTTTTACATCAATGACAATTTTGAGACAGATCCTTATGTTGTAAGCTACTCTACTTTATGTGTTGAAAGTGACCCAAAACGTGCTCCAAGGTGCCAAATCCTTCTGCTGATCACAGTCTATAAATCTGAACCTTCTTTTCAGGTTTTTTTTTCTTTCCTGATTACACTGAGAGGAAACTTATGTAAGAAACTTGCTAGCAGATGCTAAACAACAGTAATTAGAACAAATCTCAATTCTCAGTGGTGAGATTGTAACAGAAATAATAATTACCCAGCTCAGCACATTAAAAAGGGATGTGGTAAATCCATCATCTCACCTGTAAAGATAGTACAAAAAAACCCCAGTAATTTTTCAGGTGTGATTAATCTGCTCTGTTTTAAATGTCTCCTGTGGAGTGAGATCTATAGCCTCCACCAAATACAAAGGGAATCCAGTATGACTAGCTCATATTCAGATCTCTGCAATGCAGTCTTGTACCTTGGGTCTGGGGAGCCCCACCTAACCAGTACAGCCTGCTGAGGGATGGGAGGATGCTTGTTTCAAATGCCTGCCATGTCAACACAGCTCAGAGCTACCAAATACCCTACTTTGAGTCAGAGATGGATAGAAATAGCCAAATAAATCCCACCCTTAATTCTTTGTAACACCCACAAAAGGAATAAATGGGAGTAAAAATAAGTATCTTGTTGGTAGTATTAATTTTGTAGTCCATTTTCATTGCTGTTTTGAAAACATGAATAGCCATTGGATATTTGCTGCATAATCTGATATTTCTAGTAAAATTCTGAGTCTGTTGCAACCAATGATAAAACTAAGAGCTGTTTTCAATCTATTTTCAACTGCACAATGTGCCTTTTTAAGTGGTATCACATCCTTTAAGCCACTGTTTGACTCACTGGTCTTATTTTTTCTTCTCTCTTCCTTCTTTTTCCAGATAAATTTTGTATTTCTATTTAACATAGTTAGGATTTTAATGACAAAGCTGAGAGCTTCAACCACTTCAGAAACAATACAGTACAGGTAAGTCAGCTGGTGCTTCTTGCTGTTTGTGATGTTAACAAAGAACTGCCTTGCCTGCCCTGTCCTTGTCTCATCTTTGTGTTCCCAGATGTCACTGTTGATCTCAGAGGGAGTCTTTCTTGCCCCTTGAGTTAGGCATACAGTATTTATTTTTGCAGGCTATCCATAAAAGCATACCTACATTTTTTCTGTCCACTCCATTTCAATGTCCAAACAATACAAACAGCCTTGGTGTACAGGCACAGGGACACGTGCGCTGCCGCAGCCACCAGCATCTCTACCTCCTTCAGGCTGGCACATGCCCCAACACACACGTGAAATTTCCCCCTTCCAACTAAATCTGAAGCATTTGAGGGTAAGAACTTTATCAATTTCTGTATGTACACAAGCATATGTATTATATTATAAAAATATATCATAGCTCCTTTCACTGATGACTAGACCATCCATACAGCTGATCTGGAGAATCAGTGGAAAACTCTTCTGTCCCTACTAGATTGCTTCTTTGTCCTGGTCTCTAGCATTGTAGATGCAGAACAATACAATATCAAGACTTCCCAATAAATCATGTGCATATGCATACTAAAATCCTTCTTCATACCAATATCCTAACAGAAACAGAAGAAGAACAGATCCTTGGCCAAAACATTCATATGATATCTGTCATTACTAATGATTACAGGTATCTACAGTAGGTTTCAACATGCTTTTTAAAGTGTAGGGTGTGTGAATGAAGAGTGATTGTGTCCTCTCCCTTCAGCTGCCTAAACAGTCTAAAAGCACATTTTTAGAGGTCAGAAGATTCTGAGTTCCCTTCCTGTCTTACCATTTGCAATATCTTGCAAGATTGTCCAGAGTTTTGGAGTATTTATGGACAGACAGGTCCTCACATTGAGAAATAGCAGAGATTTTGTGGAATAACATCAATCACAATCCTCTAAATCATTTCTAGATAAAATCTCAGTGTATCAAACTGATCTGTGAATCCTGATGTCTTCAAATCAGCCTGCTCTTGACTTTGGAGGCAGTTTTGCTGTAGTAATGGGGTTCTGTTGTTTTGCTTGATTCCTGTCTTTTAATCCTGTCTGAGATTTGGGGACAAATGTGAATTTAATGCAATGATCTGATTTTCTTGGTCAGACTCTTCTCTGCACATTTCATTTCCTGAGAAATGAAGGGCAAAAATACCCTTTTTTCATCCTCAAGCCTCATGCCATTGAACTAAAACTAGAATGAAAAAAACACTAATTCAAATCTCAGTACATTTTTCTCCCTGCCACAGTTTGCAGGCAGCATTAGAGATATTAGATTCTGAGGCAATCTAAAGTAACTGCCTTCGTCCTTGAACAGATGACGATGATCTTATCCTTGCTACAAGCTCTGTGAGGGAATCTTCTTTTTTACAGCCTAAATAAAAATCCTTATAATTCCAGGAAAGCCTGGGGCAAGCCTTGCTGCTCTAAAGCTGTGTTGTCCAAACATTTCTTAAGCAAGTATTAAATGATGTGACAGCTACTTTGTTAAGATGGTCACTGTCTCCTAACACTGGCAATGTCTCTCTGCTCCCCTGCATGCCTGCCTGCTTGTCTTTATCTGCTTGTCTTTGTCTACTTGTCTTTATCTGCCTGTTATGGCATTATACAGAGATTTATACAGACTTTGCAAAATTGAAGTTTTCCGAGTTTGTACAGTATCAACACAACAAGGTGCTGTTCTTCAGCTGACGTCCTGAGACATTATTATAGCACTAATAATAAAGATTAGCCCCTAACAATTCTATTAATAATCACTTTTGCCTTCATTGTTCACCATCTGCTTTTTTATTATTGATAACACAGCCCTAAGGAATTGTGTTGGATGTGTAGGTGTTGCAGAGAGAGAGGAAACTCTTATACTTCAAACAGAATCAAAAGATGAGAGTAGATCAGGTCTCACAGGCACAGCGTTCCTGCCCTGGTCAGCAGCTAAATTACACACTTACTACATCACCCTGTGGTGTAAGAAGTCACTCACTGAGGCTACAGAGAAGCTCGAGGGGATGAACAGCAGAATTCAAAGGCAAACACTTTCCCAGAACATGTTTCTCCAAGTGGTCAGGGACTAGTCAGAAAGTGTTAACTAACAAACTGGTCAGAAAGTGTTAACTAACAAACTGGTCAGAAGGTGTTAGCTAACAAACAGGTCAGAAAGTGTTAACTAACAAACTGGTCAGAAGGTGTTAGCTAACAAACTGGTCAGAAAGTGTTAACTAACAAACTCATCTGTGGCTTCAAAACCCAAAGCAGAGACTGTCACTATTTCCGTGCTCCCCTCCTAAACTCTATCCAGCCTTTTGGACATGGGATCCCCTGGGTTCCCTCTTAAATATCTTCTCCCAAGCCCTAAGAAATTTGTGTTCTTCATTGCCTCAGGACCTTAGGAGCCTTCATCTTGAGTTACACAATAAGCTGGTCATGAACCTGGGGACTGTTCCTGTGCAGGCAGGCTAAGAAGTGTCTAAAACTTGTATGTCCTCCTAGGAACAAGCTCAAATTACTTGGCCATTGTGCAAATACAAGCTTCCACTGCTATCCTCAGCAAATGCTCTAGCAGCATGCCTTGAGAGATGGAGGTACCCACAGGGAGTACTTGTGTTCCCCATCTCTATTTACCAGATAGATGCTGGCCAGAAATTGACATGTGAATTTCTCTCTTAAAATGTTTCTTTCCTCCAGTGACTGTACATATTGGACAGCCCTGGGCAGACTTGTCTTAGGCCGTCCTTTTGTTTTCTTTTCACCCTATTTGACATGTGCAGGTGCTGAACTGTCTTAAGGAGACACCTAAGTTCCCTCTCTAGCTGATGTAGGTACTTCATTTCCCTCTGAATTGCTCTGAGACTCATCCCCTCTCTCCACTAAAGGAGTGAACTCTTTGGATTGGGTCAATCAACAGCAGTTCTGATAATACTGTTGTTCTTTCTCATGTTCATTTGTGTTTTCTGTTTCCTCCACACAGGAAGGCAGTCAAGGCAACGTTAGTTCTTCTGCCTCTGCTAGGCATCACCTATATGCTTTTCTTTGTCAATCCTGGTGAAGATGACATTTCCCAGATTGTCTTCATCTATTTCAATTCCTTCCTGCAGTCTTTTCAGGTAAGAGAGCAGATACCAGCTACTGCTGAAAGGATCCTTAGTGCTTTTCAGACATGAAACTCATGGCAATGAAGTCCATGATAGAAATAATAGTTGAAAAAAGCTGAGGTTTGTTCATGATTATGTAATAGATGTATAAGCATGACATATGGAGTGGAGCTCTCCTCTCCATGTGTACCAGGGGGATTCATCTCCCTTTACATCAGCACTGTGTTCAGCCTATAGCTATAGCTCCTCACCTGGGCTCCATCTACAGTCAATGGAGGGAGAGGTGATGTTTCATCCTATCCTAAACTGCCTGAGAGAGGATGATGAATCACCCTCCCTAGGTACCTCTCTTTTCACAGTGAGCTGGGACTTAGATTAGATGTTGCTAAAACAAAGGGAAACAACTCATACCTGTTGGGCTCATTTGATTGAGACATCAGCTTTATTGTCCAGCCTCTCACTCCAGCTCTCCTGCAATGGTGCATGCACTCAGCCATCAGACCATACCAACTCAAAACTCATACCCTATCTCCTCCCTTCCCTGAATTTAACAGGAGTTCAACCAGGATATAAAAGGCACTGGAACATAAGTAATTGCCCCAGCTTTCTGGATTTGGCACAAAACCAAATGTGACTGAAGACCTTGAATGGTGTTTAGCCACACATTTCTGCTTAGGTGTGTCCTACAGCTTTACCTCTGCTTAAAGATTTTCTTGAACTAGGGTGGAACTATGACGTTGATGTGTTATCTGCAGGAGCAAGCACTCTGGTACCCAGGACATCAATACAAATATACAGCACACATGCTGTCAAGCCAAATCCAGGGTCATGGATTACAAAATTTTGAGCTTCAGATTACTGTTTTTAGTGATTGCCTGGTTACCTTTGAGACACAGAGCATCCCAGCAGAAACTGAAACTGAATATCCAAAATGAAAAATGTCCCTTTTAATCTATGAACAAAGGAACATTAGCCTTTACCAGTGAACCAATCCACATTTTTCATTCCCTAAAAATAATTGTATTTGTTACCTCCTGATGCTCAATGTCTCAAAAAATGCTACACTGCTTGTTTTATTGGTAGTGTTATGAAGACATATGTAAGAAAAAAAGCAGGAGGAATTTGTCCTTTATGGTGACAATAATTACAATCCATTGCTGAAAGCAAAATGAGTAGGATTCTACTCACAGGTTTAGAGATGAAAGTGTCATCATGTTGTCATCTGAGCTTCCATTATCATCATTATGATCTTAGCAGTCATTACAGGGGCCTAGTCACTGCTGTCAATAGAAACTTCAATAGCTCAGGTGAACGTAAGCAACCTGATGATACATTTGCCCACTCAAGACCATCTAAGGCTATTGGACCACCCCCTTGAGTGTCTGAGACATCACCACGGAGCTGGCAGGAATGACATAGCACCTGTGGAGATCTGTGCCATTTGGGGGAGACAGCTGGAAGCTGTAGATATGCTTTAGCACAGTGGAAGAGCTGTCTAGATTCTAGCTCTTATGTCTCACCTGTGAGCTGCAAGACACTTGGTATTTTCTCATGAAGTTGTAGGGTAAATATTTCATCTGTCTAGAAGTGGATAATCTCAACAAGATTATGTTTTTGCTCAGGATGATGCCAGGATAAAGCTCAGTCCTTGATTCCGCGTGTTAAGATACTTACCTAATAATTGTCTGCTTTCTATTCTTTCCAGGGTTTCTTTGTGTCAGTATTTTACTGCTTCTTGAATGGTGAGGTAAGTAGAGTCCCCTGCTGTCAGTGTAATTAATTCTGAGGAGATGGAACCTACTTGAATGCCTGATTGTAGGGACCTGAGATGTTTTTTCATGGAGTCATGGTCCCAGCAGTCTCTTGCTCTTGCAGAAGTCTCTGTTAATGTGCATCTGAATTTCCCAGCCCTCTTTGTAGGTCTCCCTTGTGCACAAAGCTTTATCAAATTCAGGTTATTACCTGGGAAGTCAGGACAGAGGAAAAGAAGTCTTCTCAGATTATAAAATTATTGTTCTTCATTTTAAGACTTCTTTGAAGTTTCTCATTAATTACAAATATGATTCCTGGGTATGCATGAGCATTACTCCTGAGCTGGGCACTTGTTAAGTATATGCTACAGGTAACCCATTTTTATAATGAGATTGCCATGCTGAGTTGAGTTAGTTTTTCTGTGTTGATATCTATCTCTGAGTGATCAATGCCTGTTGCATTCAGAAAAGAGACTTGGGGACAGGGCCATTGATGTTCCTCAGAATTAATTTTAGGTACCGCTATTCAAGCAAGGAATGTTTCACTAATATCCCTCAGTGTTTGACTTACACCACAAAGTGTGAGAGGTTTTCCCTTACTTACACTGCCAGTGTCTCATTTACCTGCATTTCAGCGTGTCATCTTCCTTCAGTTAACATTTGAGTCTCTGCAGAAATTAATTCCATGTCTTAATTATTCCTGCTGTATTGGTATTTATTTTGTATGTGCTGCTTCTTAATTTCATTGTGGGCTCCCTGTGTGACTGGCTCTATGAGAAAGAATGAGCATGTTTTCTCACTTCAGCTAATGAAGCACCACTATTTAATTTTTTTTTTTTTTTTTTGCTTTTCTTCATTTCCCCTCTTCCTCATTAATTCTGAGGTGATGTTAACAAGAAGCAACACTGCTTTCTCAGGTTAGGCACATGCTGCTTTTATATACGGACAGCAAATTGTTCTCAGTTCTCTTTTCAACTTTCCTTCAACAAATTCTGACCACTCTGTTTAATAACTCTTAATAAACAGGGAGGTGAAATCTTCCCCAAAAGGTGCCACAGGCACCTTACCTGTGAGATACATTTACCTCAGTATCTTGCCATATATCTGAGTTGCTCATGTCTATACTTTGTTTTTGTGAGCCACTGTGCTGCATGATCTGATGAGTTAAAGGCACCAGAAGTCTGGTATGTCCCTTCGGTACTACTTGTCATCTTCATCATGTTTACATTGTTAATGCAGAAGGAGAATCTTCCATGTAGACAGCAAGCTTTTCTTCTGTCTCTTTTTTTTTTTAACTTTTTCTTTCCCCCACCAGTGCCACAGTGAACATCAGGGGCTGGAACCTGGCACACATGATTTCAGAGTCAGTCAGGACGTGGCATTACCCTGGTGCACTTCCATTTTGTGGACTTGGCCTAAGGACAGTTTGCTGTTTGCACCAGGCTTTCACTTTTTCCTCTGCTCTGAGATTCTTTCAGCTGCCTTGTAGTGGGAGAAGTATCTCCTTCAGTACAGCAGTCTGCAGCTCTCTGTCCAAGGCCATGAGCCAACTTCCCTTTTCCTGTAACTTAAATGAGTTCAGACATAATCAGACTTGTTGAGAGGCAGGATGATTCACCTCATGTACTTCTTCTATGCCTTGATAACCATCTACTAGCAGTTCTGGAGTGATTTCCATGACAGTGATTTTCCCAGCTCTAACACACTATTACAGTTTGAATGGGCATTTCTGAGAGTCAATTCAAGGCTAAGACAACCAGCTTGGGTGATGTAGGTGACCTTGGTTCATTTCCCTAAACATAGATATCTAGTGTCTTCAGAGGCTATAGAGTATCTGAGGCATTCAAATGGGTCTACTAGATATGGTACAAGATCTATAGAAGATCCACACCTTCTAACTGGGAAGTGGGAAGCCAACTGAGATTCAATGGGGCTTCTCAAAGGGCACAAGCTCTCTATGTCACTAATTCAAGACAGTCAATGCAATATTTTTCTCGTCAGCTTAGCCTGCAGTAGACACTTCCATTTGCTCACCTGTACAACTCTAGTTTTTACTAACAGTATGGACCAGCCCTGCACTGACTATACTCCAGACCTAGACACTCTGATCACATGGAGACACATACAAATAACTAAATTTATGAGCAAAATCTTCCCTGTAGCCATCTGTTTATATGTAATGTGCAACTTCCACTCAACTAGCTAAACCATGGCAACTCCCTAACTACTTCTTTGAGATATATCATAAGTCTAAACCCCTCAAAGATTGCAGCATTGTCTATTTCAAAACTGTGAAAGGATTTTGGACTCATCTTAATGTACTGTGGGAATGTTTTTGGAGTATCATAAAGGTTTTAAAAGGTGAAAATTCCTGCTCTGTTTTAGCTTCAGCTCTGCACAGCTTAGAAACAAGCAGCAAATTCAGTGAATTTTCAGAGCTTTCTGGATTTGTAATCATGTTGCCCAGAATAAAAATTGCATTTTCTAGCAAACTGTTATAAAAGCTCTCCCTTGTGATAGTGCCTATCCTCCCTAGATCTCCACATACTCATAAAGCATTCTAAAAGCAGCTTATGTTTCCCAGATCACATCCTGAAGGCCACATCACATCACATTGCCAAAGCTTGCAGTGATGCTGCACCTTGCCTCCTTGTGAAGCCAGGAGCCTGTAAATCTGAAGGCCTTGGTTGTCAGCACAGCAAAAGTGTGTTTTCTTCCTGTAAACTTCCACATCTAAGCAGTGAAAGCCATACTGCTCAATTAGATTTGCAGTACACTCTTTTCCTCAATCATTTCCTGTGAAAACGCCTGTATTATTTATGTGAACAGCACCATATCAGAAATACAGAAGTACCAAAATATCACTTGCATTCTCCTGACATCAGCTGCTCTCAGAGAGGCTTCCCTTCTAGAAGTGGTGATGAAGGAAATGCCACTCAATCCACGTGAGGTACCAGCACTTTTAGTGAGATCCACAGCAGATTTTGCTCTAAAAGCAAAAGAGCCAGTAAATAACAGCCTTTCAGTAGCCTGAAATCTTTATAAATATCACTGAAGCCTTGCTGAGTTGTTATCTCCTCAGTGAGTTTGATATTCCTGTCTTTGTTATAGATGGGCTGATGACTGGCTATCTCAGGAAGTTTTAAATACTTCAGGTTTTCCAGTTATGACAGAGTTCAGTTCTTTAAATTCATGTAAGTCTTTATTCATCCCACACAGAGCCAGGCCTGCTCTTAATGATGACACAAGCAAAAAGGCTAGAACATCCATTAATTTCAAGCTTTAATCATGCTGTAATCTCAGCTGCATCTCTACAACTTCGTATTTGATATGAAATAACCATCAATAACCATCAATTAGTAGAGATCAAACAATATAGATCGCAGATGAAAGTCATCAAACTTTCTGTCTTTTTATTGGAGTTCTGTCTATAAAGTTTAGCAAATGAAACAGATATATTTTTTTCTCTGTAGCATCTTGTAACCTCCCTTGATTTAAACAAACATCCTTATGACTTAAGGAGGGTGTTTCTCTTCCTATGAGTTGTTGTGCCGCAGATCAGAGTTACGTAGCTGTGCTGCTGGAATAGATCTGATGTGCTAGCAGAGAAGGCAGTGCCTCCAGCACTCTAAATGAAGACACCACCTTGGTAATACAAGATATCACCATAAAAAGTCTTGGTCCTGATTTTGCAGTGATTTGGTTTGACAGTGCAGCAGTGGGGTCGCTGAGGGGAAGAAGTGAAGCTATTAAATTGCAGTCCATGCATAGAATTGCAAATGGGATGAGTTTACTTTGGAGCAGGCATTTGACCTGGGAATGCAAACATCTCCCTTTCCCTCATTTCCACAACACACAGTGTTTCACACAGATCTCGAACTGGCTTTGTTGGCTTGCAGTGAGAATTAAGCTGATGGGCCAGGTCTTGAGAGAGTGTGTGTTGTTCAGACCTCTCTACTGGAGATACAATCCTTCAGATTTCTAATATGAATGTCTTTCAAGCCAACACATTATACACATTAGTCCAGTGAACCTAAGGAGTAGTTTAGATACAAAGTTGTCAGGTTTTTTTATGTTTTATTGCTTCTGAAAGGTTCTGAAGCTGTTTGGAACAAACTGTGTGTGCCATGGATGGGCATTAGATGCCATTGGCACTTGACTCACATTAATTTGTCTAGTGACTTTATGGAAAAAAAGTTTGATTTTTTTTGACACAGAGAAAATCTAATAGTACTAGAGGGCAAAATTAGGCAAAATTATTTCAGTCTGAGTGGTAAAGATCACCTCTAGACTTCAAGAAAATGGAGAATGAGAGGTCTCTGAGAATTTAGGATGTTGCAAAAAATGGCATAATTAAAAACATGTATGCGTTTGCATTAAATGTCACTTAAAAAGCATGAATGTAGATTATCAAGTTTTTTTTTCAATGACTACAAAAATAAAGATGCTCCTCAAAATTTTTTCTATCAACTCACAGATCATAAGATGGAATTTAATAGATTTTTAAAAAATATACTTAAGATGGAGTATTTTTGGATCAAAGCTAGATACAATGGCATAAAGCTGTGCTGAAGAGTGTGTTTCCACAAAACTCCCATTGGACAATTTTTATTGCAGTGCAGTAAAAAGCTTTAGGTTTTTTTAGTTGATTACATTTATTCTGCCTAGATAAGTTTGCTTATGACAAGATAATAATTTATAATCAGGGATATGCTTTCATGGTATATCATACTCATGTAAGTTTGGATGAGACTATAGATCCATAGAAACTACTGTATCATCTCTTGAGGCTCTGTCATACAAACTGATGAATTCAATCCAGTAACTGAGCTTGATAGCATGTGTTTAATTAAAGCCTGTCTTTCAAAAGGGTTTCTCATGTGGCATTCATCTCACATAGTACTTCTGATTTTTTCTGACAATGAACTTTAGAACTGAATGTTGGATAAAAACTTCACTGTCCTATCCAGGTCACAGCCAGACCTGAAACTGAAAAAGGATTCAGTGAAGGTTGTAGTCTTTAGGGATATGTAGAGTATCCTTATAATTGCTTCCATGATATGAAACCCAGGAAAAATATTCATTATAGTTTCAGTAGCAAAAGAGACTCATTGTTATTGGGCAAATAAAAAATGTTTTCATCTTTAGTTTTTCATACTAGAGCATGAAGAGAAGATAACAGAAGGCAGTAGTGATACTCACTAGCACTAATCACTCTGTTGATCTCTGGGCTCACAGCTCACTTCATGCTTTTGTCTCCCAGGTCTCCTTTCAGTTCTTTAGTATACACCCTCTGCTCACAGGCAGATGAATAAAGCATTCCCAGTATTTCTATTATCTCTTTGACTGATTCTAGATAAAGCATCTTTAAAGGAAGGACATTGCCTCCAGTTCCCTTTCTAGTGTGATATCTACCTTCTCAGCCAGACCTCCTTGCTAGTGATGGTTTTCTCCCAACAGAAAATAAAGTCTTTCAGAGAGAGGGGGAAAGTCTGTGTTTATAGTGTTTCATATTCCAAATATATCTTCCTGTATGGTTGTGTTAGCTTTTGTCTTATGGCTGCCTTTTGTCAGAATCTAGAGGGGAGGAGATCAGATCTCAAGTGCTGCAACATCCCTCAGAAAAGGAACTAAAATATTTATGAGCAGCCACTGGTAAACTTCCTGAGGAACGAGAGCTTCACTGGTAGTCCTGGCTCCACTCCTGCTACCTCAACAAAGATATGATGGAAACATAATGGAGGAAGGGTCCCTGCCTCCAGAGAACACCTCTCCTTGTTATTAGGTGCTTCATGTCATTTCCAATAATGCAATTCAGTGTTGATCCCTCAAGAGAGTCCTGTGATCCTTGGAAACTTTACTAACCATAACGGGAGATAATAACAACCGTACCATAACAGAGTGTTTGTAAATGAAGGTGATGGTGTGTGAGAGTGACCCAGAGAAGAGCAGTCTTCACTATCAAACTGAATTAAAGAAACAGGAAATCCTGATTGAATATAGGGAGGGTGTTTAAACACTAGAAGAGAGACCCAGAGGTGTTTTGAGATCTCTGTCTTGGATGCTCAAAATGACTAGATAAGGCCCTGATATAATTTCGAAACTGGACATTATTTCCACTCTGGTCTTTCTTTGATCATGGTGTTGGGCCATAGGCCTTCTGGGGTTCCTTCCAACCTTAATTATTCTCTAATTCATGAAAGCTTTGTCCATAATAAGGTGGCTGTCCTTCATTTCTCACCATGTCCTGAAAGGGTACATTACTCGCAGGGCCCATGTCAGAAATCATCCTGCAAGGCAGGAATTCTAAGCTCAAGCAGGTCTCAGATTCTAGCATTATCTGGTCAATATCAATAATCAGCTATGACTTAATATTTAAAATGGAAAGCAATTAGCTGACTTTGGAATAGAACAGGTTACTTCATTCAAATAGCACTTTGAATTATTCTCACAACAAGGTGCAAGGCAAAGATAAATATGTTTAATTTTGTGTGTGTGTGTGTGTTGACCCTTTACCTAGGCACCATCTGTCTCTCAAAATCTATTAAGCTCAAGGTGGCTTACTTTGATCTGATCATCTTGGGAGGCTATTCATTATAATTGCCAGCTATGAATCACCACCTAAATGGTTAGTCATCCACCTGCCCATCAATCTAAGCAGACTTCACATTAATCATTCCAAACCCAAAGGACATGCATTAAGCATTCCTTCAAATCACTGAATAAATATGAATATAGGGGTGGACTAGAGGGATAAAGTTTAATTCTATCTCCCATAATGATTGCTTTCTGAGCAAAGGTGTCCAACAAGGTGGGCATGACTACTACCCCTAAGTGTCCCTGAGGATATCTGGTCAATATAGTAAATTGAAGGGTTCAAACCTTCCCTTTGGGACCACCTCAGTACCCATCTCCCACACCCACGTGTGTCTGCTAGAAAATAACCTTAAATGCTGTGACTCTAGTAGGTCTCTTCAGATTGGGGTCCCATCAGAGAAAGGAAAAATTAGGAGATGCACAGGCATGGTGAAAGGTAGCCACTGGTCTGAGGGTCCTTCACCACCTCATCTTCCTTTTCACTACACCACTGCTATTATGAGAATGCCTTCAGAGCTCTCCACAACAAATTCACAGATGATTGGAGTGGGCTGATTGCGTTAGTGGTTAGTTCTGGTCCTTTGTGGCCCAGAAGAAGGAAGCAGCATTTACTTACAACCCAAAATGTGTAACAAATCTTTATAAGTACTCAGAACTGTTCTAACTTCTCAAACATATTATATATGATAACAAAATTGCACTGTTATGATCTTAAAAATAAAACTTCCATATCTCAGTCTGGCAGGTGCTGCAAAACTATGCCCCTGTTACCAAGTTGTTTGGAATTGCTGCCAAAGACTCTGGCACAAAAAATGAATTGCAGACCAGTTAAGCGGGAGAACTTTTTTAGGGAGAAAAAGGAACTTAACAATGTTACATAAAATAGTGGTATGATTTAGGCTATTTGGGGAAAAAATAGTTCTACCTGAGCTTCATTTTTTTGGGGGACTAAACACTGATAATGGCATCTTAATAGAGAAGTTTGATTGAATTTTTTGTCTAATGGTAACTTGACCATCTTTGGCCTGAAGAGGTTGACTCCACTGGGAGCCTTGCAAAGCCACACCAATAGACTGAGAGGTGGCTGTAGGATGCATGTATAGTTGCTCAATGGTGTACTTTATTTACAACATATAGATAAAGACACACTCCTTTCTCTGTGAGACTGTTAGCATTCCTCATCTGCACATCCCCAGGTCTGTCAGTCCAGTGGGCTCTGTGCTTAGGCTGTCCTGTTTCTTTGCTTCCATTTAAGACTGCAGTGAATCCTTCCAAGGACTTGGAGAGGTTTGACCCAGAGGCTTCTTCACAGCATTTACTATTAAATCCTGCATTTACTGTCCTCCCTCTCTTGAGGACAAACAAATCCTTTGGAAGACTTTCAAAGTATCATGTAAACCATCACCTTACTTTAGTTTAAGTTCTGTTATGTAATGGATGGGATTTTACCCCCTGATGTTAGACATCTAATACATACACATATGCAGTTGAACTGATCACCCTCAACTTCATTTATAGGCAACGATTCACCCAAATGAGGGTAGATTTCACCTGGCTTATTTTGTTTGTCTATTTTTGATGAACTGTTGGCAATACATTTTGGCCTTTCATATGTCTCTGCTGGATGCAGAGAGACCAGGACTTCAGAAACTTCATGGAAGTGGATTACACTGCCAAGCCAGACACAGTGAAACCAGTGTCTTGAAATTTAAAGTCTGCATAGCTGGTTCCCTTTTGCTGATTTGGACACTACTTGAAAGTCCCTCTTGCTCAGAGTAGCTTACAATAAGATTGAGTAGATCTTCATCAACTTTTTCACAATCTGCACTGCCATTCATAACTATTATAGAATCATAGAAAGTTGTGAGCTGGAAGGGACCCACAAGGATCATTGAGTCCAACTCCTGTCCCTGCACAGGACAATCCCAACATTCAGACCCTGTGTCTGAGGGCCTTGGCCAAATGCTTCTGGAATCTTGTCAGGCTTGGTGCCACGAGCACCTCCCTGGAGAGCCTGTTCCAGTGCTCCACCACCCTCTGGGGGAAGAACCTTTTATTCATGGCCCACCTAAACCTCCCCTGGCACATCTTCCTGCCATTTCCTCTGGTTCTAGAAGTTTAAAGTCCAAAGTTATTCTCTAGTTACTTCCAGCTGCAGCACAAAAATCTGAAACATGACATAAAGGTGCTTAAGTATAGGTGGAACTTGATTAATTCATCACTGAGACCTGTTTTCTTAGAACAAAAATCAGTCTATTTCAGAGGCCATTGAGAACTATATAAACCTTCTTCATTTATTTAATTTGTCTTTGGATAAGGTTTTCTGGGAGTAAAAAGTTGCATATGAGCAAAGCAAGAGCTTAGTTGGGGTTATGTAGTCACAGACTACTGAATACCATGATTATTCTAGAGTCAGAGAGTACTTGTTGTTCTTCTGCCCCTCACTCGTTAACACTTTCATGTGAGAGATGTTCTCTGGGGACAGAGTATGGTGATGTCCCAATAGTCTTACTTCCAGCTGCCATTACCATGACAGCTCATTTAATCCTACTCTTCTTATGAGATCCTTCCTTATTACCTACATTACTACTATTATATTTTAGTATTACATCAAGAGCTGAATGGGCCCCTTTGTTCTACGCACTGTGTAAATGGGTCAAGCTTTCTTCCTCTCTGCTAATAAAACATGACATTTCTTCCAAAAACTGATTTTAATGTCACTAAAAGGTCTTTCTTCAGCTCATTTCTAATTGATGGCTGCAAGAAATTAGCCCCCAGCCACTGTATAGCGTAAGTAATAGCAACACAAAGTTGATGTCTGTTTTAGCAAAAGCAAATCTTATCTGCTTGTTTTCATCCTTCTCTCCATCTCTTTCATTCTTTTTGTTGTTCTTCTGAAGAGGAGAGGCTTTTAACAATTTTTATGATCAGATGTGGTGTTTAGTGATTTTCAGATGCGATCTGAAAGTTTGAGAATGCCTCAGTTAGGTGTTCCTATCAGGAAAGAAAAACTATCACCCATTGACTTCTCTGCATCCCATCACCTGAATTCTTTCTCGTGACTGCTCTAAAAGAGACCTGCAGAGAGCAGTGCCCACACTCTGTAAGCACAAATATATTGGTAAATACGATTTTACAACATGTTCAGAAACTGTCATTATCCACAGTATGCAAAACTGAAAGGGTAATTTTGAGACAGTAACTCTTTGCAAGACAAAGACAGACCAAGGGTCAACACAAAGAGCTGAGCTCTCTGCACAGCAGCATGGATAAACTTTGCCATCTCAAGCAACTGAAGTTACATAGAGGTGAAGCTGATAGTTTGTATTCCTGAGACTCCTTGTTAAGCTTTAACCACTAATGGTAGCCTGTGAGCATCTTTGGGCTATTACAGGCAAGTGCTGTTAATTTCAGGTCATAGTTGTGCTAATGTTGACTCTAGGACATGGCACTGACTCTACAAATGCTTAACAGGTAGGCGTAGTTGCTCTTAGGTAGATTAACAACCAAGTTTGAAATTGCTATTTTGCTTTATCTTTTTCTATTACTCTTTTGCTGTGTAATAGCTTTTTTAGTGTCTTTTTTAACATGTTATTATGGCAGTCACAGCCAGTTTTCTTTTTTATTTCCTGACCTAAAGTTAAGCTAGCATTTGTTTCTGAGTTCCCTGTAAGAGAGAAATTTGTACTTAACCTTTTCTGCTTGTGCTCCGGTCACATCCTAATTGCAGTGAATTATTCTGTCATTAAGAAATGCTTTGCCACTCACTCCTGTAAGTGCAGAGTTTATTTTCCACGTGGCCAGTTCATGCAGAATGCCTCCAGAATTTTTGTTGCTACTTTTTATCCTTTCTCAAAGCTTGTACACAATCCATATCATAAAAACCATTTGGACAACTGCTTGTTTAGACTCACGTCTTTATCTCCAGGTGACTCTTTTTGACTTGATTGGTTTGAAGCACAAATGATTAATCTAATCTGGCTTCACTGGCTGCATAAGTATCTGTTCACAAAAGTTGCTCAAAACCACAAAAAGCTCACCAGGTGACTCTCCCTTTTCATGACCCCATGAAATGCTGCTGCAGGAGTACCTGGGAACAGGAGCTCACAGGGCTGCCAGTCTACGATTAACACCTTTAGCAAGACTTTGCTGTACACAGAGATTCATTCTCAGCTATTTCACCAGAAATAAAGAAATTCACCTCTTTGAAGGACTTACAGACTCCCTGTACAAGGGTGAATTTCAATCCAACAGAAAGAGGAAGAAACTTTTTCTAACAGTATCTCAGCATTTGGTGACATCTGGAGAGAAATGAACATTTGAGAGGAACATCCCTCTGCAGAGCAAGTCCCATGTTCTTCATGGGACAATTTCAGGACACTGATCACCCCTCTGACACTTTATATGTTACTTATAGTACTTATAGGTACCCAACATTTAGTTAAGCTAGTTTTGTACTCAAAGGAGCAAGATGAATCAAGGACTTATTCATTCCATATATCTAAGTCACCTTCTTAGGGGGATTATCTCTCCTTCTCCATTGTCTGTATTGAAAGAATAAATAATTGGCCAAGACTAGGTATCAGGCTTTCACATGAGGTGCATCAACCCTTGCATGTGCTCTGGCACATGTATTTGCTTTTAGGTGTATATTATTTGCACCCTTAAATCCAGAATCAGAACTAAGTATCCCTTGGCCACTCCAGGTAGAACCATGATATGTTTGCAAACATTGGGCATCCAGGAAGGTGCAACACTACAACACATCTTATTTCCAGTGTTTCTGTGTTTTAACAGGAGGGTTCAGTGAACCAATAAGGAGGGTTTGATGCTAGAGTGAAAGTCAGGCTGGCTTCTACTATAGTAGTATATGGCTGAGTCAGCCTATCCTGACTCGACTCTGGCTATCTCATAGAACTATCTCATTTAACTCCTTTTGTAAACTGACCAAACCCCATCTCGAAACTAGGGGAATCATCTTGTATCTACTACTTCATAATGAACAGCTCTTCCAGAAATCCCCTGCACTGTTGTTTAACCACATTATTCTCATTCTCATCACAAATTCATTTATTATGGTAATACTCCTCTTGGCACCGTTGTCTTTTAACTTAAATCCTTCTTTTACTTGGATGTTCACTCTTCCCTTCTCCATGCAAGCAATCCTATCCCCTCCTAGCTTTTACTTTTCTAGATTCTGTCCCACCTATTAAGTGTAAACCCCATTTTTTTATATTGAAACAACCTTTCATACAACATAATTGATTCAAAAGAAAAAGAAAGAAACGTAGTGTGGCACTCTTCTCACCTTACTATAAACAACTGCATCTACTTGTCTTAAATATCAAGATGAAGCAGCACAGATCACACACAGTTGAGAAAACAACCAAAGAAAGAGATCCTCAGGTCCGTTTTGCCCCGTCTGCACCTTTTAGAAGGGCTCTGATAGAAAAGTGAGATTTCCAGCTTCAAGATTCCCCTGAAAAGGCACCAAAAAGGGCAATTACAAAACTCTTTCCAAGTTGATGCAAACCTGAAATGGGTTGTATTTCATGGACAATGCTGATGATGAGAAGAGATTGTTAAGTGCCAGACCAGAGCACTGCAGAGTTTCTAAGTAGTTGTGCTACAGATTATGGGTCTAAGTCCCTCAAGGCCCACCAAGAAATGGGAGGATTGAAACCATCTGAGGAATTTAAATCCCCCCTTCCCATGTCCTCCTTATGAACTGTTGCATGTTTTAACTATCAGGCCAACATTTCTATCCCTCTAGGACATCTAATACTGACAGTGTGTGGTTTGAGTGAGAAATACCTCTACTACTATTGCTCATCAGCTCATTTGAGCACCTGTTAGACAGCATGTTAGAGCTGGTCTGAAGTGGGTTGGGAAGTGTACATTCCTCATGTTTTGAGTAAATGTCACACTTTACCTGAAGAGAGGCCCCAAGTTTTAAAAGAAATGGAGAAAAGCAGTGGCTGTGCACCTTTGGGCAATTTGCTTCAACACCATCTTCCCTGCAATCCCAGTGGTGATTATAGTTACACCCAGGATGGCTTTGGTCTACCTCAGGTGCTGATAGCTGAGAAGCTGTGTCAGCACAGGTTTCACACAGGTTGTGCAAGCTCATCCCAGGCCCTGTACAGTTGCCATGGTAGCTGATCCATGCTGAGGTCTACTCTACAACAACATCACTCCTATTAATACCCAAGCTTTAGCCTGCCCATGGTAAAATGGGAATAAGAGCACTCCTTTACTTTTGAGGGATGCAGTGAAGGTAAGTTCATTAAAGACTGAAAAACATTCAGAGTAAGATATCAATATTGTCTAAATGTAGCTAAATTTTTAATCCAGACATCTTAAGCAGAGCTAATTGTCTAGACTCACTTTATAACTAATGAAAGAAAATAGGTATTTTTCATCTGACCACAGTATCTGGCCTACTTTGGACACCTTCTTTAGGAGGAGATTAATCATACCTTTTGACCATATTGATGGGTTCTCTCTTGTTCAGGAAGAGAACTGGGTCAGTAGCTGAGGTGTAATATCTGCATTATATTATTTATAACCCCACCTTCTAAGAAATGTGGTTTTGGCAAAGGAGGCCCTGGCTTGACATAGAGGTTGCATGTAAAAATGCTCCTTTTTCAAAGTTGTTGACTGGATTTCAGGTTGGCAGCAGAATGTCAACATCCTTCCCAAGTTTCAGAGTACAATTACCCATTGACTAGCCAAGAAGCCAGACCCAGATTCATCTCACCTATTTTGGTAGGCTTACCTAGCTGCCTAGGTTAGGGGTCTGAATTGTTCTTGTCTCTACAACAAGCAGAGATCAACAAGAATATCCAGAAATTGGTCTGTTTAATTCCAGCTTATGACTTTGAGTCTTCTATGCCAAAGATTTGGCAGGAATTAATTACAGTCAATATTAGGAGTATCTCAAGTTTTCCCTCCCATTGTGTTTGAGGGTTCCTATCACCTGTCTTTCTCCTGCTTATGTACTTTATATTTCATCTAGGTCTTGTGGGCTCTTTCTTTGGTTCATGCAACAAAATATGCACCTAGAGTTCAAGATTCATGTGGCCTATTTGTAAGCATCTACTTGAGGATGACCTTCTGTTGACTTAGAGTAACTCTCCACAAGATGCTCACAGGGGTGAGGTCAGGTGTATCTATGTTGTAGACAGCAGTGTTTAGTGATTCCCCTTCATATACAAGGGAAGCAGTGGCAACTACAGGCCCTGTGATAGGTTTCTTAAGACCTCCATGAGGTGCATCCATCTTGAGAGCTTGATTTACTTGCATAAGCTTAGGCATTTATTGTCATTTGAAATGCTCTGGGATAGTAAAGACGTCACATATGAGACATGAGATATGTTCAACCCATGTTTTTCCCAGAGTGCAGTACCTAGGAGAATCTCAGCTGAACTAGATGCACATATTTAGGCCGCTGAATCAAGCCCTGCATGTTTCACTGGCTTGACGTGTATCATCATTTATCTCAGAGCTGTCTGTTGTCCCTTTACAGAGGACACCTGAATACTCTAAGTGTTCATATTATTTTCTTTGGTTTTTTTTTTACCAGGTCCGTTCTGCCGCCAGGAAAAGATGGCACCGCTGGCAAGACCATCACTCCCTCCGAGTGCGTGTGGCACGTGCCATGTCTATCCCCACTTCTCCAACGCGAATCAGCTTCCACAGCATCAAACAGACCGCAGCCGTATGATGTGCCCCACACATACACACACCACTTGGTGGCCTTTGGGGTTCTTCTTTCTTCACTATCCCCAAGCCCCTTTCTTCACACTTTCTTCCTTTATTCTGCACTGCTCTCTTTCACATGGAGGTGCCCGGCGTATTTTTGTGGACAATCATCTCCCGTATTCATGATGCTGTTTCAAGGCAACTGGGCATAAGCCTCTTGGAGTAGGTGGTGGCAAAACAGATTCAAAGGAGAAAGAGATTCAACACTAACTGTACCTTGTGGAAGTTCACAAAGCAAAGTCTGAAACAGCACACTGGCAGGAACAATACATTTTTTTTCTCCTTTCTTTTTTTGTTTTTCCCTTCCGTGTTGTGGTGAACAAAGACTGTTTTTAACATACTGCCCATCTCACCTTGTACAGTGATTCCCAATGATTTCAACAGTTTGGTGTATAGATAGCCCATCTCTTTCTTGTTTCTTTTGTAAAAAATTCTTCTCTGCAGAACTGTCATTTGAGAATCTGTGGCAGCAAGAAAAAGAGCATCTGAAAAGTGGTGTGAAAAATCCAAATTTATCTACCTTCCCCATTTCTCCCTTTGATAGACTGGGAGTTGTCCAGGGCATCACTGGACTGTTTAACACACAGCACTTTGTCTTGCAAGAACCTTGCCCTGTTCATACACAAAATTGTGAAAAGGACAGCAATATCTCTAGACAGTTCTATAAAATATCCTTATACCTCTTAGCCCCACGCTTTCGACACAATGTAAGTAGCCCTTGGAAAGTCTTGGATTTTTTCAGCTAAGAGGGTTGGGGTAGGGGAGGACAACAGAACATGTTTTCTAGGTTTAAAAAATATAAAAGGGAAGCATTGTAAAAATAATAATGAGAAGAGAGTGTTTGCATTCTGAGGATAGTGCTACATGCTGCACAAAGATTATCTATTGAGCATTTTGAACTAGAGCAGATGTATCTACTAGGCTTTTTATGTGATGTTAAAAAATACTGTATATTTTCAATAATAAACACTACTCTGGGTTGGTTTCAATAAAACCAAGCATCATTTTCTTTACTCTGGAAAGGAAGAGGACACCTATCTTGAGAGTGATTTTGTAGCTAAATGAAGGAAAGAAATCCTGTTTGTTAATGAGCCAATTAGAAGAACAACCTCGTGATAAAATCTGAGCAAGGAGGTATTTAAATGCAAGATGAATTGTCTCCCTTCTCAGGTCATGGCATTGCACAGGATCCCTGTCCCTGTGCACTCCCCTTCCTTCCACTGGACTTTGCAACAGCAGAAATCAAAAAGCAAGTTGTTTAATATATTTTCCACCACCTGTATCTCACCAGTGCTGGATTAATTTACTCTTTCCACTTTAGCATGCATATTCTGAATTTCCTTCACATATTTTAGAGGACTTTTCAGCACAAGCTGGATTTAAATCTCCAGGTTTAAACTGGTCTCTCTCTAGTTTCCAGGACTACACCGGGCTGGAAAATATCTTGGAAGACACTGACGTTAATCCTGTGCTCTTGGAGGCATCTTGTCCTAACAGCTCAATCACATTCAATGTTGAGCTGACTGGCAATGCACAGCAAATTTAAACTAACAGATTAAAATTTTGTAACTTTTCCCCCTCCTAACTCTCATTTGGCTTCATGCACCAACTGAGGGAGGAGGGAGAAGGAAGATTTGAGATCCTGTGTAGTTAGACCTATCATCTTTGGCAAAGAGGAGGAGAAGGAAAGAGTCTTCACATAGCCTTCCATGTGGTGTGCCAGCTAGCATGATAGATCCCAGTGTGGCAGAGATAGAAATAAGACTGGAAATGTGCCTGCCTGTGCCACTCACTGCTGTCATTGTCCTGTGTTCTGCAAAGTGATGCAAATGGTCTTCATGGGAGCTGGGAAACAAAAGTGTCTGATGAGAGAAGACAGATGTCAATGCTTTAATTCATTGCATGCATCACAATAGTGATGCACAACCTCCTGGCATTTTGTGTTTGAAGGGACAGATATATCTACAGGTTAGAAATATGTGGATTGAGTACCTCTGTGTTTTCTTTGTCTCTAGGTCAGTCTGGGATGAAAAAAAACCCAGGATTTGCAACGCAGCAGATACTGTCAGAAATTGCAGATTATTGTTGCTACCAGGAGTGTGTTTTCACAATAAATAAAATCTTTTTTCCAATTAATATTTGTCCAAAGCAGAGATTTTAAGTCCTTCCAGCACTGGACCCTGTTTTGAGTCAGCATGGTGTACATCAAGCATTAATGGGATACTGCTTTTGTTAATTTTGAGGTGATTGCCATGCTAACATACACACAACCTCCACTTGTTTTATCACAGAAGCTTTCTGAAGTCTGCCGTGCCTGAGGTCCTGACAGCCATAGCCCATTTACTCTAGAGCACTGTGATGAAAATCAATCTTCAATTTCTACCTTCAGCCTTGTAAGAGCAAGATTTCAGATCATCCTCAGAAAAGCAATAAAAAAATTCTTTGAGAGTGGCTTTTTTTTTTGTCCTCTCAGAGAGTGTGGAGCAGAGGAGAACAAGGGAGATAGACAAGTGTGTAACTCTGAACGCAGCATATCAGGAGAGAGTCATTAAGGCCAGGATTTGATTAAAAAAGGGAAGGTCTAGGTTATATCAGGCAAAATCCTAGGGGGTGACTGCTTTGTGGCAGTGGAAGGAATATCATTTACGTCGGCTGAGGGTTTCCTATCTGAGGTAGGATACATGGGGCTCAATCCAGAGCTGGTCACATTATATACACTGAGCTCTAGCTTTTTTGCACATGGCTGCCCTGTAGACAACCTATGACAGTTTGTAGGCTGCCTAACCCTTTCAGTGGGCACCAAACCCTCCTAGTCAGCAACAAGGAGTGGAATATCTGTGCCCTGGAGCTCATGTTCTGGTTCCTCTGGAGCCACAAGTTGAGGCACATGAACTGTGGACTCTCTGCATTTATAAGGTGGTCACTGTCAGTCTATTTTCTAGGCATAAATTTCACGTCTCTGGAAGGACTCTTACTGGTGTCAGTGGACTTGATGTCAGGCTCGCATTTGCCTTCTCAGTATCCCTTTCTGGTTCCCAAGAAGTAATTCTTATCTTTCACTTTCTCTCCTCGACATCAAGAACCAGGCAGACCATAGGGCAACCAAGATCTCCTGATGAAAGCTACTAAAGAAACAAGGAGTAGAAAGCATTCTCCTTGGAAATAGTGCTTTGGAGGCTGTTTCTGTTTCCCCCAGTCTGTCAATATATTGCTTCCTTAAGTTCACCTGTCTGCCTCTATCCATTGTTTGGTTTCATTAAGTGCAGTAAGATCCTACTCAATACCATAACTATGGGTCAATACCACCCATGTTAGCTGTGAAACTAATCTGCCCTTCACATTTTGGGGTTGAGGAGCTAGGATTCATCCTGAATTTCCCACACTGCTGTGGACATGCACCCAGCTCTGAAGTACAAGTGCAATGGAGCAAAAATGAACTGGTTTCTTTCCCCCTATAGGGTATTTTCTTTTTCTTGATAGACACAAAACACAACTTTGTGGGCACAGCTGCATCTTCCCTTGGACTGCGTAGATTCACTCTCTATTATTCTTGTGCTGTGAAGCCTACCCTTTGTCAGATGAATCTTTGCTAGTACTGTAGGGAAGGGATCATCTCAGTCATGTGTGCCTCCATGACACCTACCACCATATAGTTCTCAGCCACAACTGCAGTCTCAGGGCAATATAAATAACCAGGGTGACTGTCACTGCAAGGTGGGACTTGTCCTGTAAATGGAGCAAAAGTACATCTAGGTACTATCCTCCCAAAGACCATTCTGGTGGGACTCACTTGACTTTATGTAGCTCTTCACAAGTCTCAGCTGGAGCTACTTCCTTCTGTGATCATTGGACACCTGCTCAATACAGTCAATGGAGTCCAAGAGATTAATCTCATCCTAATGTAGATGTCTACGATAGAGCAAGGGAATTGCACCCTAACACCTATTTTGCCCACTGGCTTTTGTAGAGACAGACACAGTGCAAAATTGAGTAGCCTGAATCCCACACCAGTGACATGAACTGGGATATTGTAGCCAGTAAGAAATAAGGTGCTGGTAACAAGTCCTTTTCATGCTCTTCACAAGAACTAAGGAACCCAGGTACCAGAACTTGAATTGAAGAATTGCCAGATCTATCTAACCATGATCTAGATGCTGTTAGCCATGCATATTTCTAGTCCCATGGTGTGGCTATAGAAAGAAGTTAGTCTTATCTAGACCCTGTGAATTGGACAACCAAACCTTTGAAGGACTGTGGTGTTAATCCATATACCTGACTTCAAATCTATATTGTCCAGATCAAATGCAGAACATCTAGCAAGTCTGAGTAGAAAAGAAATTGGGCAGCTGAAGACATGAACTGATATCTCTGACAATAGACATTCGACTGCAGGGTTTGCTTTCACAAGGCTCTTTAGAGCTTAGAGTCATTGACCTCACAGTAAACCACTGGAATATTCTTGTTCCAGGGCACTGACCTTGTACCAGTGTTTTCAGAGCTATTTCTGGGATTCACAATAAATATTCACTAAACGTTTGAGATCGATAAATATATTAAGACACCTAAATTTTGTCTCTGTCTCAGTAAGTCAAGTGTCTGATCTCATTACATTTGGTGCACACCTAAGCAAATTGTGCAGTGAAGCCTGCAGAGCTTCTTGGCTGGCCTTCAGGAGGTATCTTAGTCTTGCTGAATGGAACACATCTCTTGGCCTTGCTGAGGGCTTGATTCAGTTGCCTAAATGTAGGCTTCTAGTATCACTTCAGATGCCCCAGGAAACCCATCTACCTTCTAGTTGTCAGTCTAGAAAAGCAGCTGTATGACCTGTGCAGATATCCCACCTTCTCTAAGCTCTTTCAGATGGAAATAGATACTTCTGAATGTCTTGTACACTTAACCACTTCTCTGATCTTCCCCTAGGGAGAAATCAAATTGGACAGTCAAGTCAGCTCATCCAGGATCCTGCAAACAGAGCATAAGGAGACCTAGTTAGTCAAGGAAGCTAGGATGAACTATGGTGTTTTTTTCTTCCAGCAGTGAGTTCAGAGCAAAGTACATGGAAGCCAGTGAGATTTGCACTGCCTAAAGAAAAAAGGCTAGGAGGGGCTCTTTCCTTTCTCTGCTATTAGATATAGGTTCAAGGGTAAAAATATTATACTCTTTTTTTTTTTTTCATTAGTGCAAATAATTTGAAGAAGATAAAAATAACCTTTTTGACTGTGCAAGTTCTCACTCACAGGAGTTTGGAGAAGTCCATAGTTCACTTGACTGGTAGCAACAGTAATACTCTTGTCTCTGCTGTACTGTATAGTCCCACTGGTGGAGAACTGACTTTTGTTATCAAAATTTGGCACCTCCAAGCTGGGATGACAAAATGCTCACTATTCCTTGAAACACCAGCCAAGGTAGCTGCTGATGACCAAGGCCTGGCATGGGATCAAGTCATGGGACTGCTCAGAACTGAATTAATTTGAATTAAACTGTTTGTAAAACATCCCAGAAGAAAAATACCTGGGAGCAAAACAGATAAGCAAGAGCTTCCATTTTCCCTGGGTAGCCTTTGATAAAAATGCTGGCTGAGCTAGAGGTGAGCCTCACACCCTCATCTCAAGAAGACAAACATTTCCAAATTTGCATTGGCACCTGCAAATAAGCCTATGGCTGCCTGGGAACCTAAGGCATCCTTCAGGGATCATCCCAGCTCAGAGACCAAAACCCTGGCTGAACAAGAAGGCAGGAACAGGAACGCATGGGGAAGCACTGGCCTAGGTGCACTTCTGGGCCAAGGTTCCTGGGTTTCTACAGGGAGGAGCTCCCATCTCTGACAAA
The DNA here is from genome assembly GCA_907165065.1 of Caprimulgus europaeus. The sequence continues at coordinate 55,216,493 of OU015530.1, read as the reverse complement.
TTTGCCAGTAAAACCTGGCTTCTTATCTCATTTTCAGCCATACCTTCATACACTGGAGTCTGAGAGAGTTGTCTCCTCCCTGGCTTCCACACCAGCCATGTCCCCCAGTGGTGTTTGACCTGCAATGGCACTGTTCATTTCCAAGGTCCAGGGGAGCTATGAGTGATTTTCGTGTTCTTTTAATAGTGACTTAATAATCTGATGATTATTCAGGAAACCTGTGAGCAGAGCTACTAAGATGATCCATGAATGTCTTGGGCAGCAAAGGGGAGACCCTTGGTCACATGTGCCCTCTGAGGAAGGTGAGGACCAACTGACCGAGGAGAAACCATGTGGAAAAGCACCCAGGGACTTTGGTGAATGCTGAAATGAACCCAACCCATCTATGTGGCCTGGCAGCAAAGGTCACTAACATCAGTCTGGGCTGTTTTGAGGGAAGTGATTAGTCTCTTCTCCTTTACACACATTATACCACATCTGTGCCAATTTTGGGGCCCCCTAGTACAAGAAGATATTGATAAAATAGAGCAAGGTCAACCACAGGCCACCAAGATGCTCAGATTGGGAATGTTTGCTATGTGTAGAGAGGCTGGAGAAGCTGGTTCAGCATGGGGAAGAGGAGACTTTGGGTGGACCTAATAACAGCCTGCTGGTACCTACAAGGAGGTTACTGAGATGATAGACTCAGGCCTTTCACAATGGTGCGTGGCAGGCAGACAAGAGGCAACAGACATAAGCTGAAAAAAGAAAGGGCCAGATCAGATATAAGGAGAAGATTTTTCCTCAGGAGGACAGTCAAGCAATGGAACAGGTTGCCCAGTGAGGGTGTGCAATCTCCATCTCCAGAGATTTTTCAAAACCAAACTGGATAAAGCCCTGAGCAACCTGATCTGTGATCGTAGCTGAGCCTGCTGTGAGCTGGGGATTTGGCCCAGAGACCTCCTGAGATCCCTTACAACCTGAATTATCCCATCATCCTAGTAGTAATATTGTCAGTCATTCCCCTAACACTAGGAAAGAATGAACATGAGCAACTTTTAGCTGCTGTATTTTTTCTGGGTGCACCTCAGGGGTCTTGGAGGTGCTCATGCCTCCTGTCTTCAAAAGAAGTTTCTTCCTTTGCTTTCTCCTGGCAGGGATGTAAAGATGAATAAAGTCACGTCTCTTTAGAGAAAACTATCTCCTTTATATTGTGATGCCTTTTAAAGCCCCATATCCCTTTCAACAAAATAATCATTCACAGCACGGATCTGGGATGATTCAGATGTAACTTTTGGATCAGCAGGAAGAGTCTCAGCTATGCCAAGAAAATGGTTGTGGATATGAGAGACTGACAATCCCTGTGTGGGTGTCTATGTGTGTTTATGTACCACTGTATCTATATGTATGTATATGTCCGGTTGTGGGTGCATGTGTGAGTGTGTGTCTGTGTGCGTGAAGACAACTGGTCAAGTTCCTTTTGATTTATAGCAGATTATGTGGGAAGAAAACAAGGCTTCTTGTGTTCAGTGAATCATTATGGAAAAGAACATCCATGAACACTTAAGTACTTGAAACAGAACTCATAAAAGCTCTTCCAGGAAAATGTTTGCAGTGCTGAGTGTTGCAGATAACGCATGTGCCAACTGGCATCTGAGAGCAAGTGTAAACTTACTTTGGATCTGGACTAATTGCTTCCTTCTGACACTATTTAAATCTTTTCACTCTTCTCCTTTGCAACAAATCCCCAGTCCCAGCTTGCAGTGGAGACAACACATTGCCTCATCCTGATTGTTCCCTGTGGGAGTCAGTAATGTTGTACTGCAGCTCCTTGGATGGAGGGATGTCAGCCTAACGACTGAGTTTGAGTACCATCACACAACATGTGCAGGACAACCAGGTCCAGTCAGCATGGGTTTATGAAAGGCACATTCTGCTTGACTAACCTGATCTCCTTCTATGACAAGGTGACCCATTTAGTGAATGAGGGAAAGGCTGTGGATGTGGTGTACCTGGACTTCAGTAAAGCCTTTGACACCATTTCCCACAGCATTCTGCTTGAGAAATTGGCTGCTCATGGCTTGGATGGGCTTATGCTTTGCTGGGTAAAGAAATGTCTGGGTGGCCAAGCTCAAAGAGTGGTGGTGAATGGAGCTAAGTCCAGCTGGTGGCCAGACACAAGTAGAGTTTCCCAGGTCTCAGTGTTGGGGACAGCTCTCTTTAATATCTTCATCGATGATCTGGACGAGGGGATTGAGTGCACCCTCAGTCAGTTTGCAGATGACACTAAGTTGGGTGGGAGTGTTGATCTGCTTGAGGGTAGGAAGGCTCTACATAGGGAACTGGACAGGCTGGATTGGTGGGCTGAAGCCACTTGTATAAGGTTCGACAAAGCTCAGTGCCAGGTCCTGCACTTGGGTCACAACAACCTCATGCAAATCTACAAGCCTGGGGAAGAGTGGCTGGAAAGCTGCCTGGCAGAAAAGGACCTGGGGGTGTTGGTTGACAGCAGCTAAATATGAGCCAGCAGAGTGCCCAGGTGGGCAAGACAGCCAACAGCATCCTGGCCTGGATCAGAAGCAGTGTGGCCAGCAGGAATAGGGAAGTGGTTGTGCCATTGTACTTGGCACTGATGAGGTCGCCCTTGAGTGCTGGGTTCAGTGTTGGGCCCCTCACTACAAGATGTTGAGGTGCTAAAGCGTGTCCAGAGAAGGGCAACAAAGGGTCTGGAGCACAAGTGTGATGAGTTCACAGCTGAGGGAACTGGGGATGTTGAGCCTGGAGAGAAGGAGGCTGAGAGGAGACCTTCTGGCTCTCTACAACTCCCTGAAAGGAGGGTGTAGAGAGGTGGATGTTGGTCTCTTCCCCAGGGTAACAAGTGACAGGACAAAAGGGAAGAGCTTCAAGTTGTGCCAGGGGAGGTTTAGATTGGATATTAGGAAAAAATTATTTCCTGAGAGGGTTCTCAGGCATTGGAACAGGTTGCCCAGGGAAGTGGTTGAGTCACCATCTCTGGAGGTATTTAAAAGATGTGTAGATGTGGCACTTAGAGACATGGTTTAGAGGTGGATTTGGCAGTGTTAGGTTTATAGTTAGACTCAATCTTAAAGCTCCTTTACAACCTAAATGATTCTATAATGCTAAGGAATTGCTATGGGAACTTGTATCAGATGGCAAATTCAATTTTAAATGCATGGTTTCATAGCCTCCTCTGTCATCTTTTGCTTACAAACAGAGCTCTAATGCCCAGGAGAGACCAATAAAAATCCCCTGCATCATTAAGTATCAGTATCAGACATTCTAGTGGAGCATACGTGGACAGTGCTGGCCACCAGGCCACAGTAGCACATTTTTTAATGGCAAAAGGAAAGAACACGATGAAGATTTGCCATTCTTAACCTGTCAAACCTGGAAACAGTCTGTTGGAGGATGAAGAAAAGAAAGACACAATCTAGAGCATCTGTACACTGCAAGAAGGGAGAATGCACCTCCAGGGCATAGAGGTCGGTATGGCTTAAAGACCAGAGGGAGAAAAAGGGAACCTGACCCTATGGTCAGGTGGAGGTGCAGATTCAGATGAGGGTCACAAGGATGAACACAGCAAATAGGCAGTGTCCATTGAAGAACTCTTCCTGTTGTGGGCAAAAGCTCAAGGGAGTCCAAAGAGAGACTATGCCAAGGCTTTTCCTCAGAATAAGGTTGCTTCATAGAGCATCCTGAGATGAGTATGTGTGAGAAAGAACATTTTGGACATCCTTTTAAAGCCTCACACCTGGACAGAAATCCAACTCGTTGAAGCTTCCACATCTCTCCAGATCTTCTCCTTTCCTGCTGGAAGGAGGGGCTGGAAGCAAGTCCCTGTTAAGCCTTTTTCCAGTACAAACCTGTTATCACTGACTAACAGGGTGACGCCTTGGATGATTTTCTAAGTGTCACCCACTTAATAGATAAAGAAGTCTTGCAGCAGACTACTTTGGGGATGGATCATCAGTCAGTCTGGGCTGAGGCAAATAGTATTGTTTTCCTGACTGCCCCTTGACTTGCAGAAAAATTTCATTACAGATTGTTAAGACAGCTTTGCTACCCCCAACACAGAGCATTTGGCTGTAGTGTGCACAAGGATGGATACATTCATGGCACCTTGAAGGAAAGAGGAGTTTGCATGGCATGAGCTCTGAGCTGGCTGGAGAGCAGGAGCAGCACAACCCTGACCCCATGGTGTGTAGTACATAGCTACAACTGCCAACAGTGCTCCTCACCTTGGCTATGTATCACACCGTTGGTAATGTGCATTGCAGTGCAAGAAGGTGATGTGCACAAGCCAATAGATCGTGGGGAGAAAATGTGTTTTGATGCTGGGGCTGAGTCGCTTGGATCAGTGTTGAGCAGGAAGCTGGGCAGAGAGGAGTTAGGAAGGGATGTAGTCAGCTTCTGGTCTTTGGTCAGCCTCATTGTTTCTGCAGTGTTGCTACCTACTTTTGCAGACAGCCACCACAAGGCTTTCCCTTTAGTCCATGGAGAATTTTGGGATTACACTCCTTTGAGTTTGCCACCCAGAAAATGGTATTTCTGTGTGTGGAAAGGGTATTGTACATTCATGGGTGTGAAGGTTTCACATAAATCCTTTAAATGTTCATAGACATTAGTTCACTTTATTCTCTTTCTCATTTAATGATGTAGAGCTGGAAGGTAAGAAGCATCTCAGGATAAACCTTTAGAAAATAGAATATATCTATAAATTGTGGATGCATAGCAAGATATGTAGTAAAAACAAAAACATGCATCATCTGGATAGTGCTGTTGGATTCTACATTGGTTTCTCCACTTGTTAATTAGTGTAATAGAAAGAAAATATTTCTGATTAGTATAATTACCATAGAGCAGTGCTATAGTGACCTTAAGCTATGAGAAGCCAAAGCTTTAAAATAGAACTCATAAAGTTTTAATGAGTTTCCCAAATGCTAACGAGCAAGCCAGCTTCCACGAAGGCTATCTGTGCTCAGCAGTCTCCAAAGGCTCTGAAATGAACCCTCTGACCCTTTTGACACATTTTTCCTCTGCCCTTCCAGGCTGCAAGGGGTCATGTCAAAGGCTGAACCAATTACTTGCACTCTGGATATTGGCATATGTCAAATGAGTGATTCAATCTTCTGAGGTGGAAAAATGACAAATTATAAAGCTGCTGGCAAGGTCATAAGAAACAGCACCAGCACCCTGCAGGGATGCTTTCCTCAGGGTCCAGCAGTATTGTGTTGATTATTGACGTGGTGGCTAATAAGCTGTCCCATCCAGGCTGAGCAGGGAATAGTGGTTAACCTGGGTCATCCCAATCCTGACCAGCCACATCCAGCCTGAAAGTACATTTAGATGGTAGAAATTCTGAATGTCCTTCAGCTGGCTTGCCTGTGGTTTATCAGTTGACTCATTTTGACCTTGGGGATGCTCACTGCTGACTTACAGCTCAGCAGTTCAGCCAGAGGCTAACTGAGCAGCTGCTGTATCAACTGGTGGGTCCTGACACATTAACCGATCACCTCTGATGTCTGAAGCAGAGATTGCTTCTTCCTAGTACAAGGGTGAGGGAACATCTCAGCTGACTCAGGAGCACTATGCAACCAAAGTAATGTAGGCCACAAGGTCAGCCCAACTGCTTGTTTGTGAGATCTGGTGATTGCCATGGTTTTATATCTCCTAGGGATCCCTGCAAGTCTCCTTGCCCAGCAACCATATGGGGATTTGCCTCAATTCTGTAAATGTATGCAGATATTTTGGATAAATCATCGAGTCTAGAGCAGCCTTTAACAAAAGGGTTGCATAGCCTTTTAGGGAAAAAAAACAACCCTAAACAAATCTAGTCATCCTATGCTGTTTTGCCACAGTAATAACACTGAAGTGAAAGTTGGAGTTCACTTTGAATAACTAGTGATGGCTTTTATTAGCCCTTAGCTTGTTTATATATACATATATGAGCACACATCATTTTTGGATCCTTCTATTTACTTAAGAAGGTGTCTTATGGCTAAAGAGTGACTCAAAGACCAAGAAACACTCAGCAACCAAATCAAGTGCTGAATTGCCCTTCTCACTGCTCCTGTAGACTTCTCATGTCACCTCAAAGAAGTTTCTTTCCGTGTTTGCTTGTATCAGTTTCTCCCTGCAGTTGTCCAGCTTGAGCACTTAGACTGGAAGCCCATTTGGGTGCAGACTTCACTCAGTTGCTGTCCATCCAGCAACTAACAGGGTGTGGGCTCTTTTTAAAATGTGCAATACCAAAATACAAAAAAAACCCCTATAATAATCTGAGAGGTGTGCAGTTCAATCCACAACTGAAACCTATCACACAGTGCTGGGTCAACATTGTCCCTTTGTGATTTAGCCCAGAGGTCAGAGGTGTGAGCTGTATACACTTTGTGCTAACAACAAGCCCTTGGTAGAGGTGGCTGTCTAACAAACACATGATCATCCAAAAATAATTGACATTTTTCTATGCTATTGTCCAAATGTGTATTGGGTTCAAAGCATGCAGAGAGATAAGCACCTAATGGGAATTTCAAACATTTCTGTGTAGGCTGAGTACTTAATTCCCTTTGATTTCTAGTGGAGTTGTGTGCGTATTGGAGTTAATTGACTTTATGAAAACTCTTACAGGTGCTCAGGTATTTTTCACTGTATTAATGCTTTTTTGAAACACATCTGGCAGGTCTTCTGCAAATATCTCTTGAATTGAATGGGAAGGCTCTCCTGGATCTCAGCAGGCTTTTGCTGGACATATCTGTGTCTCAGTGAACAAAACCAGCCATGATGGCCAGCAGTACCCAGCTGCTGAGTGCAACCACTGCAGAAAGCTTCATCAATGCAAAAGAATTAATCACAGACACCAGTTGGCTTCTTTTTTGATAATTTAAATCTGACACACTATGAGCTTTGAAGACACAGGTCAAGCTTTTGAACCCAACATCATATACCTCGGGAAGAGCGCAAGTGGAAGGAACACCATTGCTCTTTTTGCTGAAGCCATTTTGGATATCTCTGATGGTGATTTATAAGAAAATACTAGGAGGAAAAATCTCTGTTATTTTTCACTTGCTCTTTTTAATTTAGATAAGTGGTCTGTTTTTTTTCTTTCTTCAGATTTTTTTGTAGGCAGCGTTTCCATTCTGCAGCGGTAAGTATGTGCAAGTGGTACCATTTATACATCCAGTTCCATCACCAAATCAGTTTAGGTCACTGAACGAGAACAACGTGACATTTTTCCAATAGATAGCAAATTCATGTCTCTTTCCCAAAAGGGAATTTCACAGGAACTGAAGCTATTTGCAAAACTGGGTTAAATGAGACAATAATTTTGACTGAAGGAAAACAGGTTGTTCAAAATGCTGTTACTGATGACTAAGAACTGCATTCCACATTTAAAAAAAAATATAGTTTGCATGACAGGGTTTTGGTAGTGGGGGGGTCATAGGGGTGGCTTCTGTGAGAAGCTGCCAGAAGCTTCCCCCATGTCTGACACAGCCAATGCCACTGGCTCCAACATGGACCCACCACTGGCCAAGGCCAAGCCCATCAGTAACACCTCTGTGAGAAAATAATTAAGAAAAAAGGGGAAGAGGAAAAAAACTGCAAACTTCTGCAGCTAGAGAGGAGTGAAGATGTGAGAGAAATAAACTCTGCAGACACCAAGGTGCAGAAGGAGTGGGAGGAGGTGCTCCAGGAGCCAGGGCAGAGATTCCCTGTAACTTATGGTGAAGCCCATGGTGAGTCAGGCTGTCCCCCTGCAGCCCATGGAGGTCCATGGTGGTGCAGATGACCACCTGTAGCCCGTGGAGGACCCCACGCCGGAGCAGGTGGATGCCCAAAGGAGGCTGTGACCCCGCGGGAAGCCCGCGCTGGAGCAGGTTCCTGTCAGGTCCTGTAGCCCGTGGAGAGAGGAGCCCACGCTGGAGCAGGTTTGCTGGCAGGACTTGTGACCCCGTGGGGGACTCGCTCTGGAGCAGTCCCTTCCTGAAGGACTGCACACCATGGAAAGGATCCAGGCTGGAGCAGTTCGAGAAGAACCGTCAGTCATGGGAAAGACTCACGTTGGAGAAGTTCATGGAGGACTGTCTCCTGTGAGGGGGACCCCACACTGGTACTGGTGCTCTGCTGTGTGTGGTGATAATACTACCATGAGTCCTTCTAGGAGTCTCTGAGTTCCAGCCAATTCAGTATTCACTCACTTTATTCTCAGTTTCTATCTTTCCAGAAACTTTATGCTTATTTGTTGATCCTTGCTTGGCATTGTACTCTTAATTTCTCATGTTCCTAGCCCCAGACCAGAGACAGTTAAGTCTTCCTTTGCCAAGCCTACAGTATCTCTGAGATGCATCCTTTAGCTGGTCACAGGAATGTGCCCATCACAGAGGGCTTGAGTTTTCATTGGGAGTGCAAAGAAAATGAACCCTACCAGATATAAACCTGCCAGCAGGATGTTCTTCAGAGATGTGAAGAGACTGAGTGCCAGAGAGAGGGATATGCAGAGAAATAGTGATTGAACTTGCAGAGGTTTACCAAAGAGCAGTCAATTTACAAGTAACAAGGACCAACCTACTGGGTAAGATGATTTAATGAACAGACTACCCAGAGGGGAGAGATGGTTGATCTGAGGAAAGGCTTGTTGAGACCAGAACAAGGGATGGATGTAAAAACAGTGTAGATGCCCTGCTACCATTGGTACATGCTGCAAAGACTACAAGGTTTGAAGGCACAGGAGTCTCCATGGAAAATAGTCAGTCCTGGAGTTGGAGCAGGAAAGTTCTTGCATTGGTCCTGAGCTCCGTCATGTACATGCAAATTTCATTGCCTGGGAGAAGTACCACACAACAACACCACAAACTTCTAATCAATAAGGTTGTTTTAAAGTTTTGTTTCAGCTTTGCTGATTTTCATTTTCTCATTTTATTAGGCACTCATTTTGCACGTTTTACTTGCTCACCGATAAAAATCTGTGACCAGCAATATGTCTCGACATTTGTGCTGTTCTCCAGACTAAATTTCACCTTGTTAACAACACTTGGCTTGCTCATCCCCATCCTTTTCCCCCACTTGGTGTACACAGGCTTTCAAAGCCTTTTTACTTTGGTCAGCATTGACAAGTATTGGGAAACTGCTTGCAAAGCAATAAAGAGAAAAAGTTGCATTAAAATGTTTTATCAAAGTTGCCAACATCATAAATCTTCTAGGAAGCCTGCAGTTCCCTCTCCTGCTGAACTCATAAAGGCAAGAGATGTAAAATAAAACAGATCCAATCTGCCATCCCCTCCAACTCGCTGTGAGCCTAAGGATGGAAGGGAAAGCCTCAAGCTGCTGCAAACCTAAAACTCATCATGTAACTCCTTCAATAAATCAGCCCTTCCCACACGTTCTGAAATGATATTAGCTTCTAGCCACAAGACATTTATGATTCATACGGGACAGGCTCCTTGCGAAATGATTACAAGCAGTCCCATCTGCAGCATAAAACCAAAAGACTGTGCAGTCAAAGTCAATTAAAAAACAAATTCATCAGACCTCCTGGTCCCTGGTTCAGCAAGGAAGGATCATCACATGCTTTTCGCTATCAGTAATTCATCAGCATAATTTTGAATGTTGTTATTTATTAGTTGTTCCTATCTGAATCAACAACCCAAACAACCAAACTATCTCAGCTCAGTTATTTTACTGTTTACAGGCAATTTTGTTGGCATGACAGTGTCTGCATACCCCTCAAGTATGATATATGTATATATTTGTACCCAGGCTGAAAGGAGAATCTTTTGTTTTCCAGGGCCAGATTAACATCTGCATCCAGAATCATGTGGAAGAGTCTCCTTAAACCTGCAGAGATCATGCCAAACATGTGTGGCTGTTATCATACAGAGGGAATGTGCTGCATGGGATTCAAAACGGGCTTCTGAAACTGTGGCAGTTTCCCAAGTCTCTTCTTGTTGTAGGCTTCCTGGTTCACCTGTGTCCTGACCTAAAGAGACACCTCAAATCTATTGCAGGAGCAGCATACCGAGCACCCTGGTTCCTGCTTCTCTCCAATCAAACTTTGACCTCTTCATCAGGATTCACCTCACTGAAGACACCTGAGTTGAGGTGTGTCCTGTTTGTTTTTTGTTTGTTTGTTGGCTTTTTTTCAGTATGCAGGTGTGTCCAAGGAGCTGATGTCTTCATCCCCATGGTAGGCAGTGGAGGTAGGATCCATACAGTGGGCACAGTCCAGAGAACTGTTTGTCCTGTCCACATGCAGGTGTTTGCCTTTGGGTGACCCCAATAGTTCCCTGCACCCCATGGGCTGTGTTGACAATATTCCCCATGGCTATGAGAGGAGCTTGGAGGCTGGCTCAGACTCCTGTGGGTTAAAAAGAGATATCTCCTGGGCTAAACCTCAGAGCCTAGTTGACTAACTTGTCTAAACATACCTGCTAAGTTTCCACTTGAGATGGCCTAGAATGTCTGAGATATCTGTGTGGGGTGGCAGGATGAGAAGCCAGAGGCCAGGCAGGGCTCCAAAGGTGCTAGACACTGGTAGGTGAACCACTTGTGTGGGCTTCATCTGTACCACAAGTACCACAAGTACCACATCATATTATCATTTTATACCAAGCCAGAGAAAACCATTTTGTATTCACTTAACCTCTCCTGTACCTCTTGCTCTTCATTTGCAGCTGAAATCCTCTGCATTACTCACCCAGTTTTCTTCTCTGTGGCATTTCCAAAATGAAGACTTTTATTTATTTTATCATTTTATCACAGCACTGGACAGCACTAGGAAAAAGAGAGAGAAAGCCCACAAGGTTAAGTCTCTTTCTGCTGTGATGACTGAATTAGCACAGTGCAGCAAGTAGAGACCAGCCCACCTGCAAACCAAGATGTAGGCTCAGTGCTGTAAGGAGATAAGCTGGCTTGAGCTTCATCTCACAGTCTGGTGGTGTAAGGAGAGGAGGGACAGCAGCAAAGAGCATTAGTAGTGAGGTAATGAAGGGATGGACAAAGAGGAGCTTGCTGTTATGTTTTCTGTAGTACAAGCAGGTATCACAGGCTGAGATCTCAGCTCTAAGGAGTGATTGCAAGCATAACAGAAAATGGCACTGTCTGGGGTCCACAGTCATCAAATGACTTCTCAGGAATGGACAATAATATGTGGGGGTTTTTTAGTTTTTCATTTTTGGGGCTTTTTTTCTGTTTGCTTTCTGTGCCTGCTGCTTTTCTAGTACAATTAATCTGAGAGGACAAAAGAGAATAAAAGCTAAAAAAATGGTTATAATTCCTACACAATGCCAAAGAAAACATTCCAAAGTTACAGTGCAGTTTTCCATTGTAAAGCTGGCTTTGACTGGTGAGCTAAAGGAAGAAAACTGCGTCAAAAGCAGCTTTAAGCCTTTTCTGACTCAGCTTTTGGGCTGGGATGTGTCATAACCTCTGGAGCAGACACGTACCTGGTAGGCAAGTTAGTGACTCCTGTGAAGATGGAGATGAGAGAAGCCAATGGTCTCATCTCCAGCAGTCCTAGGGAATGTCATCCCTGTGGGTTCAAGCAGCGTACAGGTGGGACCCAACTCCCATCTGCCCAGCAGAAGAGCTTGCATAAAGCCTCCTTTGGGGAAATAAGCAAAAGCATCATGGACTTTTCTTCTTGGGTGACCCTTTGTACCAGATCCCACCATTTTTATGTGGGGAAAGGTGTTTGGTGTGTCTCCCTGTGCAATTTATAACCTCAAATATATCTCTCATGATGTTTCCATTTTCCTTACACCTCCATATTCCCTGGGGTTCCCATTCACTGCACTGCACCTTGTACTAGCCTGAAATCCACTCTCCAATGTGCAGGACAGTCTCTATCCTGCTGCCATTATTCCTTAGGAGCCAACAAGGAATATTTATTAGTAGTATCATTACTGTGCCTCAATCACAGTTCAGAGTGAAGAACAAAGTGAGCAGCAGGACACTGCAACTGGGGAAGTGACAATCTTCCCATCAGACCTCTTGTCCTGTTCATTATCTCCCATTCTCCAAATTAAAATTTCAGACCATGCTGCAAGCACTTGGAATATAATCATATAAAACTTTATTCCCTCTCATAGAGGCTGCACACACATAATACCTTTTCCATATGAGATCCCCTGGGTTACCAGTGAATACTTGACATTTTTCCATGTGTTGCAGAAAATAGGTTTTGCAGATTTGTTACCTCTCCACCTATGTTTTTGGATACTGCTAAAACTTTCCTTGTGCTCAAGTGGTATCTTTCAATGCATAGTCCCACTAGTGATAAAATAAAATTGCTTATGTCTCAGAAACCTTGAGTGAAGCAAGTTTCCTCATGAAATAGAGTGAGGGATTCACCTGAATGTCAGTGCTCACAGCCTGGCTGCTGTATTTGAGACTCTGGTCTGTGCAGTCTGTGGAGTCCAGGCTGCAGAAGTAAGTGACTAACATGCTCTGCTTGTGTAGAAAGCTTAAAAGTCAGGTCTCATCTCAGGACAGCAAGCTGCCTTTTGCCCATCCCTTCATTACTTTGCAATTATTCTGTACTGCCACTGATGCCTCTCCATACACCCTCAGGCTGAGAGATAATACTCAAGTCACCTTGTCTCGTTATAGCACAGAGCCCACATCTGTCTCCAGACACTGACTGTGACAACCTCCATTAGGTTTTCAGTTATTTTCTCTGCTTCTTTCATGTACAAAAAAGAAAACAAAACAGGGTTTTACTTTATGCCTAATGTAGGATTTATTTGCAGTCTTCTCTTATGGGGTTATTAGCTAATTCAAACAGAGCCTGGATCAAGAGTCATTAAAGGCTGATGCTAGTCCAGCACAAATTCACTGTAAGTAAAGAAAAATTAGTTGGTCACATTAGTGCTCAGCAGAGAATTGAAAGGGAATTATTCAAGGTTTTATATGAATTAATAAATGCACAGACAGTGGCATTTTAGAATCAGACACAGGAAAGTTAAAAAAAATCTCTTCTGTCTTTTTTACATAAGCATTTTTTTCCTCCCAATGGCTACTGGATATCTGTAACTCTTCTGGTATGGGAAATGACCACCAACATCCAAGGACACAATGATGTTTGCTTTGAATTCACTGTTTCTTTTCAACTTCATTCTTTGTCATGACTATAATAACTAGTAATGAAATAGGCATTAATTGAACTAACATCTTGCACGTTTATTTTCTTTTTGTATACGTATACAGGTAGCAGTGGATTATTTTTAGATAGCCTATAAGCACTTCCATATCCCTTAGACTGAAAGCAGCCTGGGCAGAAGGTGGTGAGGCTTGTGAAGGCCAGCAAGTTCATTACAGAGCTTTACACTATCTCCCAGCAATGTTTTCTTTTCTATAAAACTTTACTCTTATTATGGAAAGTTCTCCTTTGCCAAAAGTTAACCAATGGGTGAGGTCTCAGATGTTTTCCTCCAGTCCTTTGGCTTATCACATGTGAGAGATCAAAAACGTGGACATTTTGAGGCTCAGATAAAGACTACTAACCTTCTAAGACAGCTTTCTTCAGACCTTTACCCTGTCAGGCACTACTTTATCTTTGAAATAAACCAAACTGCAATAATTTAGAATCAAAATGATGTGACATTTGACATTGTTTCCATTTACTGCAAATAATGGCATTGTCACAATAATAATAATCTTGCTCTTATGCTAATTTTGTAGTTTGAACTTACTTAGCTTCAGTCCCCAGGCTGCAGATCTGCCTTTGCTTGTGTCTGCTTTGCTGGAGAGCCCTATACTATCAGAAATCTTTTGCTTGCAAATTTTTCTCTAGGTCATGATCAGCTCTTCCTCTATCCTCTTCCTCTAATTAAGCAGATTCAACATCCAGGTTGCCATTCCTCTGAGCAGCTGTGGTTGTGTGCTTTACAATGACAGAGTTCATTGAATTTATTATATTGGCTTACTCTCCATTCCCTCTAATGGTCATGTAGAGTTCTTATGTGTGGACATCAACAGTGTAGGCACCTGGGGTCCTCCTACTGCTGGTCAAGGACAGTCCAGGCCTTTTAGCTTGCTTAGCAGTCCCATTGCATATGCTCTTCTACATCCATGTGTCTGATGGTATAAAGCATCTCAAATATTCAAGCAACGATATCAAGGCTTGGGAGTTAGTTTGAATTAATGTGTCACCCTCCACACACACCCCCTCTCCAGTATTATTTGACCAAACTCTTACACATTCCTTTAGTCTTTCCTCATCTCTTCCTAAACCTGTTTCAGATGCAGCTGGTAGATCTTTACACTGACTTCATTTTCTGTGGCTTCCTCTGTCCATTTTGCATAGGAAGATAGCACTGAGATCCATGCCAGATAGCAATTTACCTGTAGTTCTTCTGAAGGTTTTCCTCTGTGGCCTGAATAGCTGTTATAAACTTCATCTAGGTCCAAAGGTTCTTTGGCTCTGTGCAGTCCAGCCCAGGTTTCTCCATGAAGATCAAAGTAAAATTTTCTGGAGGCCAGGATAAGATAATAACTGTTTAAGGCACTATCAGCTGATGTGCAGGTACACCATAATGTTCAGAGATGGAGCAGACATTGTTCTAAGCCCTTTTAAATGTAAAAAGTGTCCTGATCCAGACCTTGAACAGTCATCTCTCCCCTTTGCCCACATCTCCCACCTCATCTTTGGAGAAGAGGATGAGGCTGGTGTGAAAAGGAAAAGGAAGATACTTTAACTGACATTTAAACATGCATAGAATCTGAGGTTGTCTGGACTGTGATGTTTGAGAGCTTTTTTTTTTTTAACAGTTTCTCTTTGATGCCTTTTGCTCTTAGTGCATGGAAAACTTAAACTGAGCTGTCAAGTTTCAGTATTGAATATCAAACAGATGATTTAGTGTAAGCTGCTTCTTGAACAAATAAGAACTAGTAAATAACCCTTAGAAAAGTATTTAGTGTTTTCAGTTATCAGGTCATGAGCTTATTCCACTATTTTCCTGACCATAGTCTTCAGTAGCAGCAAGGCAAACCAAGCCAGGGCAAATTATACATTTGATTTAAAGTTAAAGGCTGGCAAGGATCATGCCCTCTGTAGACAAACAATATGACCTTCTCTGAGACTGAAGAGCCACAGGGTTATAATTTTAGGTCATAATTCTCTGAGCTCTAAAAAAAAACCAAAACAAAGCCAAACAAACAAACAAACAAAAACAAACAAAAAAACAAAGGTGAAAGCCCAGCCTAAGAAAAATACTTTTCTGACACAAAGGTGGCATTGACTACTTTTTGTTATGGTTCTAGGGAAGCCATAAACCTTCACCAGGTTGATGGCAGAATCATTCGTGCCAGCACATAGGCTGGATTTTCACTCCCAGCCATTTCAGTAAGGAAAAAGGAAAAAAATAAAATTCTTTGATTCCCCATGGCTGTAGCAGATCTATCCATCAAGATTTCACAGGAAATCTGTCATTACTTCATAATGCAAATTAACCTGACTCCATCTTGAAAGATGAAAAGAAGTTGAACCAAACATAGATTTTGCAAAATATTCATGATCTTATTGGAACAAGAAATTTCATTTTGATGTTAGCCTTCTGAAACTATTGCTTTTAATGAATATTAATTCAGACTTCTGAACTAAGAATGATTTTCAAGAGGAAAGAAATTGATGAAAAAATGGGAATGGGCAATGTCAGGGATGTCATAACAAATTATCTTTTGCTATTAATAGCTTTTATCTCTTGAGAAGCTTCAAAACTAATAACTTCCAACAATCAGCTCTTCTTTCAATGACTTGTTACTTTCTAGAGACCAATAGTTGGATCAGAAAATTCAAGGTCTCCTTTTTAATCCATGGTTACTATGTGAGTTAGGCCTTTCTTATTTAAGCTTTTGCCAGAATGATCTGGTTAACATTGAAATAAAACCCTAAATATATGTATATTGCTCACTCAATCTGAGACACATGGGTATTTGTTATGATCCGTTAGTGGTTGATAGCAAAGGTGGCTATTTCAGGGGACAATCCTCAGCACGAGCCCATCTTTGGTGCTCTGAAATGTTTTTGTGTAGGAGGCTTCAGGGAACAAGAGGAGTCTGGGAAGCCAGAGGCAGGGATGTCACCTCAGTACATTTGTACATGCACACACTTAAATAATTTTCCAGTGTTTCAGGACCCCACAGCTATAAGTAAAGAGAGGACAAAAAAATGTGAGTGCCATACTGGGTCAAACAAAGGTCCATCTGACCCAGGATGGTCTATTTTGAGCTATAGACACCAACAGATGTTTGAGAAACCTGCTCTGTCCCTACAGAGGCATGGCACTGTCTCTGAAGTCTCTCAGAACCATATAGAAGTAAGCATATGGCTTCTACAAATGCTCTGATCTGTGGTCCTAACCCTGTCAAGGGCAATATGTGCACCCATAGCACTCCCCTCAGTTCATCTTTCCTGAACCTATTCTTCCTGTCACCCTCCTTCTTTTCCCATGGAAAGCAATAAGGCAGTGAGGAAGGAGTGGAAGATGGTAACCAGTGCTTTCCTGAGGCTGTACAACTCACTTTTGGTCTTCTGGGAACATCTTCACCATTGCATCTCAAGTGCCTTATATAGTCAGCTCTTACTACTGTTCTGGGATAAGAAATGACAATTAATGCACACTAATATTGAGGCTGAATTTAAAAAAATTAAAAACCCTAAAAAAACCCCTAAACTCCAACCTCAAACTCTGTTCAGTCTCTGTGTTCTGCTGCCGTCAGGTTGCTGCCCTTCTTAAGATTTAATCAGTCAACAAACAATCCCACTACAGCTTGGGTTTTCTTGGTGTGTATACATATATATATATACCAATATATATATATTTAGTTTGTTGATTGGTTTGTTTTCAGTAGAAAGATCTGTTTTGGGGTATGTGCCTTTATGTGGGTATCCAAGTTGGGAGGAGTGCTTCCTACTGTATCTCAACTAAACCCAAGGCTGTGCAGCAGTAAGCTCACCTTTATTAAACCTCCCTCAAATATTCCTTCAGCAATTGCTGCTATCCAACAAGACACTTACCTAAAGATTTGTCAGGCAGAAAATATCCTGTGCTTTCTGAGGATGAGTGACAAGTTTCAAGGTAAATGCACACCAATTAAACAAAGCATGGTGAGCCCAGGAAGGCAGGGAGAAACCTTGAACTAGTGCTGCAGATCTTACAATCTTCATGCAAAAACTCTTAGTTCCCCTCAAAGGACCAGTGCCTTTATTTCCTCTTTATTTTTGGCCCTTAAGGATAGGATAAACTAAAATCAGTAACTTTAACCCAATTTTATGTTGTCTTAGGATGTGGTTGTGCCCTGTGGATGACAAGATCCAACAGTTACTGGAGGTACAATGAGCACACATATCCTGCAGATATTGGAGGGTTTGATGGAAAGATTCATCCCAGCTCATGCAGGATGTCCACGATGTAGAAGTCTGACTTTGAGTTGCTCATTCAATGCAGTGGAGATGAATGGGCATTCCAAGGCCATGACTCACCTGTCCTCTTACAGACACCTTCCCCCACTGCCCAGTGGACTACATTTACTGTACCATCACCTTTTCTGTTTACTGTAAAGGAAGCCTCAGTGACTAGTGAGATTAATTCACCTTTTAAGCCTCATCACTGAAATGACTCATATTCTGAACCTGCTTAAATCCACTGGGATTATTTCATGGGTGTATCACTTTGCTTTTATATTAATATAATGTAATGATGAATCACATCTATTGTTTTCTATGGAGCTCCTTTTGATCCAGGGTGACAGAAGTAGGAAGAGAAAACTACTGATAATATCATTATCCTTCTAGAAGAAAAAAATCTCCTGAATCAGACTGTCACTACAAATTTATTTTACGGAGTTGAACATTGAAATATTTATTTTATGCTACCAACTGTATTACCAAAATTTTACACAAAAGTACACAGAAAAAAAAGAAAAAAAGAAAAAACACAAAAAATCTATCTTCAAATGAAACAGTAGGGGTAAGACAACCTCTAACTGAAAAAAAAAAATAAAAAAGAATCCTAGATATTAAAAAATCTCATTATTTACTGTCTCTTTTTCATTAATATTTTACAAAAGCTGACAGCAGGAGTGCTGTTCTTTGCTGTAAATACACAATTCCTTCTGTCTCTTCTTGCCAAAATACAGGTGTCTCCTGCTATAAGAGATATCCCAGAGCACCAGAAACATACTCCTGGCTGACTGATGTAAAGTGGGACTTGTATGTGGACTTCCAGGGGAAGCAGCCAGGCCATGAGGAACATCTTAGGAGGTCCTAAATGGCAGGGGATGCCTATGTGCTGGTGAACGAATGAATTGCTTCCATTTGAACAGCTCTTGGTACCATTCACAGTGTGAAATAGATCTGCACAGACTATAATGGGAGCTGGAAGTCCCCACTAGAGTCAAATGTCACTCTCACATTCTACTCTTCTCATACACAGTTTTACTTCATGGTAAACCCAGTGAATCATCCTGCTCTGATTTATGTCAGTGTACACCCAAAACATTACCTGAACGCCCATAGGGTTATTTCCAAATCATACTGGTGTGAATCACTCTAATGTAAATAATATATGGGATTAGAATAAGATCTAGCACAAATCATCCTCACTCTGCTCTTTTCTGTACTTCAGCCCCACTCTTCAGTAGTACAAAGCAATATTGTACTCTTGTGATGAGGTGCCTTCTCCAGATCTCCATGTCTACATATCCATCTACCTGAGGCACCAAAGAAACAGAGTGCAGATAGACATCCTCTACAGGGGATGGACAGAGACAGCATCTGCCATAAGAAAATGTAAATTTTCTTGATGGCTTGTCTAGTTGGCAACCTATGCATGCACACACTGTGTAGGGAAGCTATGGAGATGGTGGTACTGGCTTCACCAGTGTAAAGCCTGATCAGGGTATACAAGTCACACAGCACTATCCTCATGTAATCCTGCTCTGAACATTGCATCAGTACTGTTGAAACTCAACACAAAATGGTCCCACTGAAGACATTCCTCTCTGTGAAATACCTTCTTCTGGAGTTGAAGAGACAAAGCATAACAAAAGTGAGCACCATAGCAACTCAAGCAGATTTTTCTTTTCCCAAGAAAGAAGCAATATCATGTAAAGTAAGGCCAAATTAAAGGAAAAGAAGAAAAGAAAAGAAAAGAAAAGAAAAGAAAAGAAAAGAAAAGAAAAGAAAAGAAAAGAAAAGAAAAGAAAAGAAAAGAAAAGAAAAGAAAAGAAAAGAAAAGAAAAGAAAAGAAAAGAAAAGAAAAGAAAAGAAAAGAAAAGAAAAGAAAAGAAAAGAAAAGAAAAGACAAAGAAAAGAAAAGAAAAGAAAAACAAAGAAAAGAACAAAGAGGTGACCTTGTATTTCATCTCTAATTAATGCAGGTTTTTTATTATTGAATAACATCACCAAAGACTGTACTTTGTGTAAGGTACTATTCTGTCTATAAATAGACAGTGTTCAAGGCTGCTAAAAAAATACAAGAAGATACAGAAATAAAATTTCCCAATAGTTCATGTCTTGGATAGATTAATCTCAGAGTGACTTCCACTGGGATAGAGGCCAAGGAAGAGAAAGTACATTGAGATTTTAGAGGTGTACTACCTCATCCCAGGCTACCGAGATCACTGCTGTTTCACTGGACAGAAGCAATCTTTGTGGAGAGAGCTGAGATAACACAGTTTTTAATGAATAGTCCAGATGTTGTTATTGGCTTGAGGTCTCACAGCTTCCTCAGCTACTTGGTAAAATTCCCAGATCCAAGAAATCAGAGTGTAGGCTTGGTACCTTGATCCCAGAAGGACTAAGGTCCTTGTATGAATAATCTCTTCGTGGAGCAGTCTTCTGCAACAAGGGCTTACAGAAGACATTGTCCTGCACACAGCAGAGGGGCTACCTGGGAATTCCCTGAGCAGAAATAGATGCTTGTAGACACATGTGATCTGCCCTGTTTTAGACATCTGCTTTGGGATGAGTTGCAGTCTAGGTCCTGTCCTATGTGTTGTCTCTATCTCCACTGCCTGTAAAAGAGGCATAGACTCTATATTGTAGATTACTCTGTCTTATCTTGAGCTTAATTCATGTACCTGGAACTGGAGACCCATTGCCATTTGAAACACCCCAGGGTATTGGAGACCTCCACATGGAGCTAGGAGGTGTGACAGCTAAGAGCCAGTTAATATTACCCAGGTGGGATACCCTAGGGTGTCTCCAAGAGCAGGAAACACTATGGCTGGGCAACAGAACCAAGACTTCTTTGTCTGTGTAACATACTGCCTTCTTAGTCTCCTTCACATGGCACTTTTATTTTTCTGTTAGCCCTATATATTTATTAGGATAATGCTTTGACATTGCCCCCAAGTATCTCACCACCATATTTCTCCCAGGAAAGAGGTGTGTGTGTGTGTTTCTAAGTGGTGTAGATGAAGTGGACACACAGAAGGGCTCAGAGCATTTCAGGTACCTGCTTCTGTCTGGATTAGGCATCTCAGTGCCTTTGAATATCACAGTTCCTTACTTTAAATCATGCAGGAAGTCTATGACAAGGAAATAAACTGAAGCCACCTCTCCCAGATCCTAATCAGAGCTTCCTTTGCTAATGTAGGCAATGGAGAACAGCATTATGGCTCATGGTTTGACTTAGTAGAGCAGGAACATCTGCCTTAGGATGACTCCCTTCTCACCTGCACAGGTACAAACAGGCAGCATCACAACCACATTGCCTCAGGACAGATGGAAGTTTCCCTCTTGTAACCTCAGGGAGATCCCTCACCAGTGCAAATGGTCCACTTAGGTGACTTCCCTCCACCCAGGCGAGGGAAGCTCCCTCCTCACACATGCTTGTGAGACTGTCCTCACCATCATGGCAGAGGAGCTGGTCAATGTGCATGCACAGTGCAGGCACCCTATATGAGAAGCCAGTCCTAGGAGATATCATAGAATCACAGAATGGTTTGGTTGGAAAAGACCATTATGATCATCTAGTCCAACCGTAAACCCAGCATTGCCAAGCTCACCTCTAAACCATGTCCCCAAGCACCATGCTGAGCTGTCCCTGCAGAATTGTGTGCAACAGAGACCCTGCTCATGACATCGTGCACAGCTGCTGCAACACCCTTTTGAAACCCTTTGGCCCTGAGACATCCAACAATCCAACCCAGGGTGCTGGTACTTCTCTGGCTATGACTGGATCCACCCCATCCTGGATAAAAGGACCCTTCTCCAGCACCACAGGTGCTGTATACATCATGAAGACCATTAGCACTCCAGTTAGAAAAGAACTGCATTCCCTGAGGATGGAGGGAATTTGGTCTGGAAACACTGAAATACAAATTTGAACAATGTTGGTCTGTGGAGCCACTTTTCCCCATTGACACCACTTTATTTTTGCTCATGCAATTTAAAACTCTAGTTTAGCAACTTAGAAGTGTCTGTTACACTGCAACTACCTCACTTACCCGTCCCTATTCTCTCAGAGAGGAACTATTTATCTATGTGAGAAGGACATAGGAGAGGTGAGGTGATACTAAAGTGCTCATTATCTGGAGAAAACATGGCAGTACTAATTGGGAGCAAACCAGAAAAAAATTAATAAAAAAAGGAGGAAAATGAAACAAAACCAAAAACACTGAGATAAAACAGTCCTGAAGACAGGACAAAACCAAACCACAGTAACCAGAGGATGGGATCACAGCTTGCTTACATTCTGGTCACTCATAAATCAGCAGAGCTGTCACTGCTGACCTCACCTCTCTCCTATTCTTTCCCACGAAGTGTTAGCCTGGTCAAACTCAAGTTTTCACTTGCAGGTCAGGTGGGTCAAGAGTAAGAGCACAAGGTTACCATCCATCAGTTGAACCTTGCTGCTGGATCACCATATTCAACTGTAATTGTAGCCAACAGACAGCTTTGCTCTGCCTGCTCTGCAGCAGTGTGTGCAACCATGATAGCTGATGGAATTGCTGGCAAAGAGGCTTTTTTGTGATCAAGTGTTGCTTCAATGGTTTAACTGGAAAAAAAAAAAAGAGTCAGTCATTTCTACCTCTGGACACAAGTTACCTCTGGCAATGAAATACTGAACCAGCATCCACAGCATCCACATGGCACTTCACTTGAGAAGAAAAGTCTCTTTTAGTTAAATGCCCTATGCCCCTTCTGTGGTCAACAGAGAGCTAGTTAACATCATCAAGAGTCCAGAGCATACTTATTTTAAAAGAGGCATCTGAATTATTTTTAAGCCTCTATATGTGTCTGTTTCTCTCTGTTGGCAATAAAGTGAGCTGAAGGGGACTGCTCCAGCTTTAGACATCTAGCTGAGGTTGTCAGATAAATCATGCTTCATCTATCTCTTTAATGTGGTTGTGCACAGCCTGCATGAGACCTGATCCACACACAGCTGAGGATCCAAGACAGTTCCTGAGAGCAAATCTGTGGTAACAGCAGCAAACACCACCACAACACGGCCTAATCTAAAACTGCATAGCCGTAACACATGCCAGAAAACTGTCAGTAGCAGCAAATTTGCTTGTATTGAAACGATTTGCTGACTTCAGGCTATGGTAAAGGGGCAAAAGTAGTCTTCAAGGCTTCTTTTTGTCAGTTCAAGGTCTTATTAAATATTTTCTGTTCAATAGGGCTTCAATGCAGACAGGAAAATGGTCCTGAAAACCTATTTTTCCTGGAGCATCAACATACCGTGTTCTAAGGAAAGAGAGCAAGAGTTCTCAGCAGAAATCCCAACCCCTTTAGCTGTGACAGTATGTGCAATTTAAAATCCATTATCCACCAATATATCAACTGTGCTTCTTCCACCACTTTTTCCAACGAGAAGTTTGTATCAAAGGCTGGCAGCTGTCATAATGCTTTGATCCATGTTCATATTACTATTCTGAATTAAATATGAAATTGTAAGCTGAGTCATAGTGAGAGAAATTTCCCTAACTCCAGCACTCAACCTTTCTGTCTACTAGCCATCTACGGATGGAGGAACAGGGGAACAGTCACGTTGGAGTCTATTCTTGGATCTATATTACTGTGTTCTGTGATAGACACTGGCCTAATCTTTGTGTTGCAGAGAGAAAAGTAAACCCAAAATATAAACCCCCACACACTCACCCTCTGAGAGTGTTCCTTGACTCACTTTTCAAAAATAAGAGAGAGAGACAGATTTGACAATATAATCCTATTCAACACAACTGAAGGAGCAGTTTTTCTCCAGTAGCTAATGAAACCAGAGCCAACGTGTCTGAAATAATATTTGCCACCAACATCCAGCACAGGGAGAACTGCAGAGGAATGGTCACATTGCACCTTCTGACAGCAGCAGCATTGCCACGCTTGATGTCTGCATCTTCCATGACATTTTCACAGTGGAGGAGGAATCAGGAGCCTAGAATTAGCTTTCTGGAAGTATTACCTAAATGTAACTCAATGCACTGATGGGCCTACAAGAAAACTGGGGAAGGACTTTTCATAAGGGCAGTTAGTGATAAAACAAGGGGAAATGGTTTTAAGCTGAAAGAGGGTAGGTTTAGATTAGATATTAGGAAGAAATTCTTCACTGTGAGGGTGGTCAGACACTGGAACAGGTTGGCCAGAGAAGCTGTGGCTGCTCCTCCCTGGAAGTGTTCTCGGCCAGGTTGGATGAGGCTTTGGACAACCTGGTCTAGTGGAAGGTGTCCCTGCTGCTGGCAGGGGGGTTGGAACTGGATGATATTTAAGGTCCCTTCCAACCCAAACCATTCTATGTTTCTGTGATTATATGAACTGCTGCAGAAATGCACACCAATCCTGAGATCAAATAGCCCTACAGTTTGCAGGGCAAATCCCTTGGCAATCCCAGCAGAAACATTTTGGTTTCAACAGGTGACTTTAACCAGAACTTGAAAAAAATCAGCAAACTCACTCCCCAGTCACAATGGTCCTTCACTGCCCAAGCTGTGAGCACATTTTTTTCATAATGTTTGAGTAGCTTGCAACTAGCTCCAACCTGGAAAAAAATGCTTGTTCCAACACCTTGTTCTGATGTATAAAAACACATCAGGTAATTATTTGTTATCTTTCCATGTAAGTGAGAACAGGATAGGAAACAGTGACCATGCAAGAAGATTATGGAGGAATTGTGCTGTCATTTAGTCCTTTGAACAGCCTTGGTTGGGACACCAACCAGCCTGACTGTGAAGCCACAGCATGAACATGGATGTTTCCTGAAAACTGCAAGGATGGGATGGGTCAAGATTCCCCTTGAAGGAATATTCACACATATTTACACTTGGCTTCCTCAGAGAGGTCCAGGAGCCAATCCCAAGAAAAGCACATAGAGATCAGGGAAATTAGGAAGTCACCCATTAAGGCTGAGGACAGAGTTTTTCTTGATGCTTAGTTACTAAGAGACAACTGGAGTTTAAGAGGAAAAGGCTTACTGGCTCCTCTCCGGTTTATATAGCCGACAAATTAACACATCACCCATTTAAGCTGTCTGGAGCAAGTACTAAAACATCAGAATGGAACATAAATTAGTCTGGTGCGTCTCTAAAAGGAATCAGGGTTAAAGGACAAAAATGAATGCATTAAAGTACTAAACACCAAGTGAAAACTACAAAATACTGAACACAAATTAGAGATAAGTACAGAAACCAGCCATTCCTCTGCACTCCTCTGTCCCATCAGAAATGCCTCAGTGACAGTAGGACATTCTCTATAAACATCCATTTCCCAAGCTCAACTTGTCACACTCTTGACTCTTTGCCATCCAGGAGCTGTTTATTGCCCCTGTGAAGGCTCCAGAGCAAAGCAGGACAATCACAGATTCCAGAGTCAGCCTGGTTTCACCCCAAAATGCTTCAGCTTTGTCTCCCCCTGACCATCCACTTACATCTTTCGGGAGACAGTAGCTAGGAAATGCAAAGCTGAGAGACAACTCATCTTACCTAGGGTAGGTTCACACCATGAAAGCTTTGAGAAGGCCTTCCCATTCTCCCTATCATTGAATTTGTAATCCTTGCAGGATTTAACATACTACAGGATCTATGTTTGAGGAGCCATAGGCAGCATGAAACTCCTGGGGATTGGAATCTTCTGTTCTGCCCCTATTTACTTGCAGATATGAAAACCAAAGTTCTAAAGTCTAGTTCAAGAGAGCATTGACCTTCCTGTCCCTGACTCATTCAACATCTTCCCTTAGAGCCTGTTCAAAAAGACAGCTGCAAGGCCTCTTTACGGGTAATATCTCCTCAAAACACCTTGAAAAGCTCTTGAAGGGACCCAAGGGTTCAGATCACCAAGAAAGAACCACAGCTCCCAGGACAGTTCTTCTCTCTGTAGACCAAATAGCTTCATGAAACATCTGCTGGCCTCCTGAGGGAGCATGGTTACCCATGCACCACTGTTGGAAAATCTGCTGTGTGGTTTAGAAACTGCTACTGTTGGTTCTGAGGAGGGACAGCCTGTCTCTCCCCTAGCTCAATGTGCTATCCTTGATCTACTTCTAGCGTGTTTGCCATGTCTGTGGTGATGGCCCCTGCTCCAGGACCCCTGAACCCTGGTATCTCCCACTGCATTTGCAAGCCCTCCTCTTAACCTAAGACGCTCTGCAGGTCAAGCTGGCTCCAGCTTTTCCCCTTTCTAGTGAACTATTTCATTCTTCACATCCTCTAAGGCCTCCTGAGGAGCTCTCCAAGGAGCTTGCAATGTCAAAACACGCTCATAAATCAGTTATCTGCAGCTTTCCCAAGAACAAGCACACAGGCGCCGCCGTGTCCCTCTGAGTAATTTCCCACCATTCTGTTTGACAGACACGAAGCTGCTCGGTGGATTCTCAGCCCCTAAAAATTCCTTCAACTCTTTCTCATTGCATTACAGAGCGCACAAGTAGGTGTTTGCAAACAAGCCCAGCCAAACACTAAACCCCACGCTCCCCCCGTCCTGACTCAAAGCAAACATCAACAGGGAATTTGACAAGCTGTGCAATGCATTATCTCATCCCTGCAGTAGCTTTCACCCACGTCCTGTCCGATCAAAAGCCAGTTTCCCCACTAAAAATGTCAAAACATCCCAGAAAGGGATGTTCAAAAAATATCTCATTGCTTTACCGAATATTACGCTGTTCCTAACTCTTTTCAGCAAGCTGTTTTGGATTGTTTCAGCATATTGACAGTTCAGCTTGCCCTATAAAACTAAATGATCACTTGAGTAGTCAGCAGCAATGAAGCAACATTTCTAAACCTGTCTTCCCAGTCTCCAAGCCCTGATGGTTATTGGTGTGAAGTGATACTTCCCACCTACACAGCTGAAACCAACTCACAATCTCCTGCTGGGCTATTACTTTCTCACCCATTGCACTGTTCCAACAGCAGTAATACTGAGTGACTCCACACCAAAATAAATGCCACTGAGAATTATATCTGTCCTCCCCTGGACTTTCCAGCACAGAGCACCTTGAACAAAAAAAGTGGCATCAGGAGAGGAAGGGAGGCTGATAAGAAGTCCATCTCTGACCTTGTAATTGAATGAGTTTTTTGTAATATGCAGGGAAACCAATTGACACTGGAGAAGACAAAGAGGAAAGGGGAGACCATATGTCTCACCTCCATGGCTGCTAGCACATTTCTGACTAGTTAGCAAACCTGGTTCTTATCCAAGATGCTCTCTGTTGTCACATTTCTGAGCAAGACCTAGAGGGCACACCCTTGCACTGTCAGTCTTTGGTTGTGTGTGAGATTCATGCTGACTCCAGAGACAGCACTAAACTGCCCTTGAGAAGTGCAATCAAAAGAGATACGTGGCTTGGAGTAGCTCTAATAATGCAGTAATCCACTGAAAATCCAAAATCCCACAGCCTGGAGATAGGACTCTCAAATATAATTCTCAGAAATTTCAGCAGTGTCTTTGCATTCATCCCTCCATCCTCTAAGTATATCTCAAATTTTAGCACAATGCCAGCACAATAGGAAGCCTGATGCAGAACATGTGTCCATCTATATTCTCATCCTGGAAAAATGTACTCAGGCTTGAGAAAGGGTGTTAGAAAATGGCTGGTCTGTCACCCAGGTCCTCAATCTCTTCCAAATGCCAAGTGTCCTGGGGAAAGGCAAAAACCCACTCACCTGTAATGATAAAAGCTGTCCCCAGAATTCCCTGCTTGGTGTCTGGAGGAAACTCATGTCAACAATTGCACAGGCGACACTCTTAAAGCTTTCATTGAGATAATGCCACCCCAGAATCTTTATGGTGAGGCAGAAGGTAGTACATCTACCATGACCTCACCAGAGAATGCCTCCATCATTGGCTGTGTGGCCCATACCCCATTCACTCAGGTCAGTAGCTTTGCCTTCCCTCACTTGAGCTCTGCAGCTCAGTGACAACATCTACTCTATTGCCCCTTTGCCTCTGTTGTTCGTGCACAGTGTTCATGCTTCTGAGCAACCCCTTAGCATCCTATCCATATTGCTGGAAATACTGGAGTCTTATAAGAAATCCTACAACTTCTTGCTTTACCAGACCACAAACAAGTGCCTCCCATCCCAAGAAGCCATTTCCACCTTGCTCATCATATCAGGTAATAAACCACATAAAATTACTCTTCCACTCCCATCTGCCTCTGCTTTTCCTTCCCTGTATCCATTACATCACACAAACCTCCTTCAGCAACAGGGTCAGAGCTGGTTCTTGGGATCAATGCACAAAGCCTAAGCAAAATCTAGGAGATGAACCCAAGCATCTGTGCACCCCATCCTTTTTTTTTATCCCCAGTGCAAAGCCAGAAGCCATAGGTGCTCTTACCCAGTGAGAAGGTAAAACAACAAATCTCCCTGGCCAAAAATGCTTTTAAACACGTGCTGAGCTAAGAAGTGTGTGTAAGTCACATAGCCTTGTCTGCAAGCTGTGGCTTTACCCACCCACAAACCCTACATTGACCTTAAGATACTGAAAAGGGGTCTCTGAACTGGGCTGAACCTCTGTTAGGACAGCTAGTACTTCACAGACAAACATTGTCTAATATTAACCCTGGGAACCACAGAAGGACATTCAGGAATAAAGTTCATAGGCCAGAGAAGAAGTTGTAAGCAGCAACATTATCTTTGACTAAACTAACTGGTGTATCCAGGGAAAGCAGACAAGCTGTTGGGTCCACAGGCTGCTTCTTCCTGAAGCAGATGCCTTCAACCTGCTATTCAACCTTCAAAACTGAACATGATTTTGAGCAATCACACAGATTGTCACCAATTGCTAAATCTGGCAGAAAAACAGAGCTTCCTTGTTTTCCTCAGTTCATATGAAATTCAGGGTGCTTGCCAGGGAAGGGAGTATGTATGTCTGTGAGTGTGATGTGTTGGAGTGACAGGGAGAAAGCAAAATCTTTCATGTTTATTTTTGTCTGGGGTCAGTGTTGACTCAGAAGGAAGTCAATAGAAACATAGGCAAACAAACAAATAAATATTCTGTGTTTCTGGTGGCCTGGAATTGCCTGTGTCTGTAGGTGTTGAGGGGAGTTGGTATGCTCATTGCTCTCGTTAGTCACTTAGAGGTCGTCAGGGCTTAATGCCCTTGGTCCTTTATCTGCAAACCAGCATGGGGCTGGGAAACTCACAATTTCCAGCACCTAAGGCTTGAAGTTAAGACCCTAGAGAAAGTTCATTGAAACCTAGATGAAATACTTCAGTCTTAGACTGAAGACATTTTTAGACTGAACTTTGTTCCACTGGAAAGCCTCCCACAAGCTCTTAGCTTGAACAGGTCCCTTAAGGGATCCTTCATCAGCTTTGAAGCCACCAAAGGAGAAAAGACAAAGAAAAAGCTCCTTTTAAAGCAATGTCCATACAGTTCTGCACAAGTCTGACTGCTTAGACATACCCAGACCAATGATGAAAAAAAAAGCCTACAGCTGGGCAGCTTATCCCAGGCTACGTGTTTGTAGAGCCCTGAGAAGACCTTGGTTCATTACACTGAGGTCCATGCAAAGGGTCATAATCCTTTGCTCCAAAACATCTGTGTATTCCAGCTCCAGACCTAGAAAGACAGAGCCACGAAGGAGGATAAATCAGCCTAGGAAGTGCTGAGTCCATATTGCTCCTGAGACCTGAGCTTCCTTATTCAGAGCTCGCTGTTCTCTCTCTTTTCTCCCTTGGAAATTCAACATTTTCAGGGCTGTTCTTCCACCTTCCAGACTTAAACGTATTTCCCCTTCCAGGAGGCCCCGGGTAAAAGAAATCCATGTTCACCTGCCTGTACAAGGCCTGGAGACATCTCCTTGGCAGGCAAGCAAAAGTCCAAGGGTAAAATTTAATCCCTAATGTAATTCTTCAATTAATCACTTCATCTGCAATTAGGCTAAAGCAGACTTATCAGCTATCTGGGTCAGACCTCCCAGTTCTACTTCTATCTACCAGGCTTCATCTTAATCAGATACAGAGCGTGATAAGGGTTAGTCTCCAGTGAAAGGAACTAATTTCTATATGGTAATTAGAGATATCTGCATTAAAAATGCAGTTGTACTTCCTCTCACGAGCTTATTGCTTCAAGTGACTCAATTCCAGTGAACCCAATACAACCTAACGTGTTCATTAGTTTCCATGATGATTTTTCAGAGCTGTGACTGTGCATGAAGCTCTTCTATCTGCCCATTTCCATTGTGTTTCTCTCTGATGTGAAAGCATGTGAGAACAACACACATGGCCACAGCATGGCAGGATTAGAGAGGGCTCCAAATAATGCTGCAGGTTTGTTTATGTCTATCACACAATCAGGTGGTGGTGGGATCAGAGCTGTGCAGTGCCAGGCATCAACACAGGAAAGAAGAACAAGGAGACCCCTGAGGCAGAGAAATCACAAGGCAGCATCTGATAAGGTGCAATAGGTGGATAAATGAGGTGGGATGGGATGGGAAAATTATAAATATGCAGGACTTGAGCATATAAAATATCTCCAGGGGAAAAAAAAAATGTTGCACTAGGTCAGCAATGTAACTGCAGCCTCTCAGATCATCACATCATCAGGGCTTTGGATCTGGGATCAGTATCTTTTAAGAAAGTTGCTGGTAAACTCCCTGTGGAAATGATCTTTCCACATTTCCAGAACTGGTTTTAAGAACTGGAGAGAATTTCACTGTGTTACACAGTACAACTTCAAGGCTCCTGTGGAAGCGAGTGTGCTACAAAAAATCTGGGGAGGGACTTTTTACAAAGGCAGTTAGTGACAGAACAAGGAGCAATGGCTTTAAATTGAAAAAGGGCAGGTTTAGATGAGATATTAGGAAGAAATTCTTTGCTGTGAGGGTGGTGAGACCCTGGCCCAGGTTGCCCAGAGAAGCTGTGGCTGCTCCTCCCTGCAAGTGTTCTCGGCCAGGTTGGATGAGGCTTTGAGCAACCTGGTGTAGTGGAAGGTGTCCCTGCTGATGGCAGGGGGGTTGGAACTGGATGGTCTTTAAGGTCCCTGCCAAGCCAAACCATTCTAATGGGACAACTTTCTCAGCAGTTGAAGAAGTGGGTTTTATTCTTTGATAATCTAAGCCCTAAGGACATTGTCTTCCAAACAGGAACCCTAATCAAGAGTAAAGGTTTACCTTAAGAATATATGGGTGCCACAGAGGATGATCTAGTATTACCAGTAATGTTGATTCATGAGAAGTAATTAAAACAGAATATTTTCTTGCAAATATTGCAGCAGTCAGAATTAGCGCTTGAGAAAGCAACAGAGCCAGGCCTGGCTGGGCACCAACAGGAACAAAAAAAAAAAGCCTGTCCACACCATGCACAGGCTGCATCAAGAAGATGATGTTCATCCCTTTTATCAGTGATGTGGAAGATCTTTGTCTCAGGGAACAGTTAAGAGCTTGAGGTTCTTTTCAATTAAGCTGTATCTTTTAAACACAAAGAATTTTGATTATAAAATAATATCTGCAATTAAATAGAATAATAGGTGTTTTCTATTAGTCAGGGTTTCGCACAATGAGGTGTTTTGTTTGGGAAGGAAAATAATGATTCTCTGCTATGAAAACCTTAAAAAAAAAAAAAGAAAAAAAAAAAGATATATTCCATTTATATTCCAGTCTCTCTCAGGTTTCCGTTGAGAGAGATTATAAAAAAATAGATCTCTTTTTAAAAATCATTATATTACTCAGTTCATTTTAACTGTTATGAATTAACATTAACAACTGAAGAGCATGACTCCTTTTTTACCTCTTTCTTCCTGTGCATTTATACTTTTATCAAGGTCAAAGTAATTAAGCTGTACTCTTTCAACATGACCAGCTCCCTGGAAGCCCAGGAGAGGAGCAGACTGACAAGACAGATTGTGATTGCAAAGTCAGGGTGCTGAGGAGAAAGGAAAGAAGAAGCACTCAAGTGCCATTTCTTCAGATGAAATGGCATACGGGGGGATGTTCAGCCCTTGCTCACTGCAGAAGTGGGTATGAAACCTGGTGAATTTTGCCATTATTGCTTACTTTTAGTGACCACTATTTCAGTCAACACAGCAATGACTGAACTGAAGACCTCCAGCACAAGAATATATAAAACTGGAGCACTTATGGTACCTTCTCTGGAAGGTTGAGGTTCAAGACTGTGACTGTCTACAGAGTAAGGTACCAGTAGCTCATAACCAGCATTGCCTTAGAGGTGGATTCATCCCACTTGATTGCAGGGGATTAAGCATCTGTGGCTCATCTTTCTAGCCCACAGAGGCCTAGGATCCATCTCCTTAAACACAGGTTTTGGGTGTTATTTGAGATGACTTAGAGCAGCTTGCCTGGCTGCTGATTGAGAACCTCAAACAGCTCCCAGGGGCAGGTATCATCTGTGCCAGCCTCAGATGGACATTTCAGACACCCTTAGTAATCTCCAGCAGCAGCAGGTTCCTTCATTAAGGTGACTGAATCAAGCCCTTGGACTCCAGGGACTATCACACGCACTTGGGCATCAAACTCATGAATAAACTGCATTTGGCCTTTGAAATGTCTTCATCTCTCCCACAAGCTGTCATGTGTGCAGTACAGACAACTTCACCTGAGTCAGACACCTCCAGGCCCCATTTGTAGTCATCAGGGAGAAGTAGGATCTTCTAGAGTATGAATTATCTACCCTGGTTTTGAATGAGAGAGGTCTTCCAAATGTCTAACCCAGGCAATATAAGCTTATAAGTGATCATCTCTACCTACACAAAAAATGCATATTCTTTTCCCCTTCTCAGCTGTCATGAATGGTTTAGACAAACCTTCTGAGGTTTCTCTTCCCAAGGGAATGGTTCACTAATGCCTTTTATCTAGGACTTGGTATTCTTGGCTTAGGAGACCTGTAAAACACAAGCTGGGGCTTCCACCAACACATACTGCTTCTCAGTGGAGGAAGTGCCTCAGAAGTAAGCTGATGGACAGCATTGAGTCAGGATAATGGAAAAAGGGGCCTGTTTCTGTAGAAAGAAATTAAATCACCTGGAGTGTCGTGGAGATAACTGAATTGCCCTGAAAGCACCTGCAGTTCATGAGCACACCAAGCATTGCCACCCCTCCTGTGTCTGCACGCTATGGGAGTGATAAACCTGTTTCCATGTACCTGGGTAGGTACCCGCTTCAAAGCCTTTAAAAAGCACTTCACTGACCCAAAACCTACTGATTTTGAAAGCAACTGAGCATACAATGTCTTTAAGCACTCTGAGCTTCCCAGAAACACATCAGCCAGGGACTGACTCCC
The DNA here is from genome assembly GCA_907165065.1 of Caprimulgus europaeus. The sequence continues at coordinate 55,183,820 of OU015530.1, read as the reverse complement.
TCCTGACTTGTGCTGGCCTTCAGCATTATATTGATGGGTTCTTCTCTTCTCTTCTCTTCTCTTCTCTTCTCTTCTCTTCTCTTCTCTTCTCTTCTCTTCTCTTCTCTTCTCTTCTCTTCTCTTCTCTTCTCTTCTCTTCTCTTCTCTTCTCTTCTCTTCTCTTCTCTTCTCTTCTCTTCTCTTCTCTTCTCTTCTCTTCTCTTCTCTTCTCTTCTCTTCTCTTCTCTTCTCTGTTAATTTGCTTCCCCCCCTTTCCAGATGAGCTGTGAGTCCTGGGAGGAGAGTGATTGCCTCCCACTGAGGTCTGCATCCCTTATTGTGGTGCTCCCAGCTCTCAGCTGGAACCTGTCAATGCTGTAACACTACAAATAATAAAAACTTGCTAGAAAGGCTCAGAAGTCTAACACATCATCTGAGCACACAGACTCCTCAAAGGATAACAGAAAACTTCCCCAAACAATTCCACCCCCTGTCCTCATCTCTATCACTTCTTAATATCTTCAATTTTCATCAAAACCTTCCATTTGCTTAAAACCACAGCTCTCACATCTGGGTTAATTCTATAGCAGTGGATCCTATTTGTATGTAAAAATATTATCAAATTATGTATCACTGTTTTTAAAGAGGCTTAATGCGTTTTCATCTGAACAATTTTTTCCTCCTACTGTCAGGCAGCTATTATTGTAATGGTTGTTTAATGTAAGAATAAGAAGTACTGATAAATGGAAGAAAATCTGTGAAACAGCATCCTGCCAAAAACAAAAAGTCAAAGCTTTTCCCTTCCTGCCAAACCATGGCAAACCCAATGGTTTCTCACATAGTGCCAAGCCACTACTCCCAAGGGTTTAGTAGAACACCATTGCTGGTTTCCTCTGGTGTAGGAGAGCAGCTGGCCAGCACAGGAACAGGATTTTTTAGAGTCAGGCACCAAAAGAAAACAGCCTCATCAAACTCTGGAGATCTGTGGTATGTGTCAGAACATTAAGTGACCTGTCTAGTCTCCCCTTTGCAGTCCCATGGAGATAAGTGGGCATTTGTAGAGCACATGGTTTGATGGTTTTGTTTTATTTATTTATTTATTTTTGAAGTCTACCTTCAGGTGAAGTTAATTGTCTTCTAGAAATGTTTGAGGGGAGTCACCATAAGGGGATTCACATGTGTGCTCTGTAAACATTTCATTCCCATCCTGATGTCTCGTTTAGGGACCTACTTTAAGCACCTCCATCCTCACATTATAGATGTTGGCCCAGACAGGTGAGCTGGGCACACACTGTGAAATATCCAGAGTCCTTCTCCATTGAGGGGAGAAGCCCCTGTCAACAGAGAGTGTTTCAGAGACATAAATAAGGTCTCTGTTGGCTCTGCAGAAAGCTCAAGCATTTGAGTTCTCACTAACACAGAGGGAGGAAAGGAACCGAGACCACAGACAGGGAAACACCAGGGACAAATGTGAGATGGAAAAGGGCCCCTCAAGACCCATTGTGCTGGTCTGGGAGTCACTGCTCACCAAGAATCACAGGCAAAGTGTGTCTGAAACCCTGTCCCTTTCCTCTAAACTCAGCATCTAAGTTCTGCCAAAATTTATTCAGTGATCCATCCCTTGAGATGTGAATGATTTTGTAAGGCAAAATATGATAATTGTCTCTGAAACCAGCTGGTTAATGTTTTGCCATCTCCTACGTGAGCATTATCTTAACTTTCCCTTTGAGCAGCTAGTACTAAATTTATACTTCTTACGTCTTTTTTTTCAGGGAAAATTGTTTCCAAATGAAATAGATCCTTAACAAATCTTCTAATATTCATTATAAATTGGGCTGTTTACTGAGAGGCATAGCACATACGCTTTTAACTGGAAACTCTTGCCACCTGCATGCAAGAGTAAATATCTCCATAATTCAGATGCATTCGCTCTTTCAACTCTTTCTGCACATTTATGAGCTGGAATGATTAACCCCCTCTGCAAAAATCACTGCCAGGATAGACGCAACCTGGCAACCTACTCAAGTTGTCAGTTGGCTCTTGTTGGTTTGGCTGTCTGAGGATCCTGCAGACAAAACCTGCCAAAGTGAACAGTTTTCTGTCTTATCATAATGCCAAAATCCCACAAGGTTTCTGGGAAAGTAAAGGTTTGTCTTCCATCCTTCTCCCCTCCTGTGTTATGTGGTATAACTGCTTCATGGCTTGGGAACTCAACTCCTCTGGAGATTTTTGAACTTTGCTAGTGGTAAAAATCTAGTAAAGTAAATGGTGTACCCACTACCATGGGTCACAGATCTCATCTGATGTCAAGGCCATGATGCTTCAATTGCTTTTGCCAGAGGAAAGTTGGGATGTGGAAGTTTTCAGATATTTATGTGGAAATCATACTGGGATTTCCTGATGTTAATTATAAATGCACCTGTTAAATTTGCATAATACATTTTTAAATTTGAGTGTCACTCTTGGGCATTCAAAGGGGACAATTCTGAAGCAGGATTTTTGTCAAGTCCTTGACATGAAATCTTGAGACTGAGCCCATACAGTCCAATAGATGGCTAGGAAAAAAAAGGATAGCTAATAATGTGGGTTTGATTGGTTGAGGAGAAGGGTTGAAGGTTGTGTCTGTCATTGAGTTATGAAGCTGCCATGGGTGATGACTGTAATTTCTAGAATGGATGGGTGTAAAACTTCATAAAGATCTGACTGATTAGAGGCACTTCTCAGCTAATGACCGTCAATTAATGCTAATCTCCAATGAGCAGCAAAGAAAATAATGGATTCCTGCGGCTACACTGTGCTGTCTACACAGATCAAATTGTTTTCTACTCTGCATTGCTGAATAAAGTGAAGATTGAAGACTATCAAAGCATAAATCAGAGACAAGACTGCTGAATCTAGAGCATCCTGTTTGTGTTTACCATGAGACACTTGGTGTATTTCTTGTCCTAACACTTGCTCACCCTCTGGCAATTAAGACCCAACACTTCAGTCTTCCCAAATCACTGATTACTATGGAAAAAAATATCTTGGTGACACCTTCTTCTCTCAGTAAGTAACATTAGCTATGACATTGTCATCTCCTGGGATGGTGGACTTCAGATTTGCCTTTGGCCAAAGCTATTGCTCTTCTTAGTAAATCTCAGACTCCCATCAGACACTTACAGGACAACCACTTCCAAATACCTTCCAGGGGGATGGCTCTGGCATGGCTCCAGAGGCTCCCAGCAGACCTTGAAGTTGGAAACTGTCAGGAGACTCCAATACCCAGTTCAAGGGCACAGACTGAGTCCGTCCAGGAGCTGCCTTCCTCAGCTGGAGTTATTATAGGCAAAGCTTTCCACAAATGGACCTTTGCTCTCACACTGTCCGGGCTTTAAGAAGGAAGAAGACAAGAGTTTGGCATGTTTTCCTTAAAAAGCTCCACTCTGCAGAAATGATGCCACTAGCATTGAGAAATTTTCTTGGAGTTTTCCAGGGAAACCTCTGAAGCTTTGTTGGCTGTGAGCTCAGGGAGCCTACAAACAATAATATCTGCACCATCAGCTCAGAGTGCCCAGGCTTGACTCACCATGCAGCATCAGCTTGCTCCAGCTGGTGGCTCTGGGTGGGCCACTTGTGACACTTGCCCAGCTGTGCCAACTCTTCAGGAGCCAGATTGCTCCAGGACTTGTTATCAGCTGTCTTATCAGCTTCTGAGGAAAAAAACAATGTATTGTTCCCAACTGGAACCAAAGAAATGTCAGTGTGTGTGCTGTCTAGCACTAATTAGGCAGTAATTTTTCTAAGGGGTTATGTTACATTGAGCATGTCAGCTGTGATCATCACCTTTTAGGAGTGTGGATCAACATAGTTTAACAGCCTTTTCTCATACAAACTGGCCGGCATTTGAAATGAAAAGGACAGAGCTGAATAGGGATCTCTTTTTGAGGGCACCTTAGGTATATAAAGGAGGCCAGATTGAATGAAATAACTCAGAAGAGCTGAGATGTCACATACTTGGGAGCTTCTTAATTGGATTTTTTTAGTACCATAGAAATGTGTCTTGCAAGGCCCTTTGCTACTAAGGTCTCTTTGTTGACCAGACATCCTCCTGGAAGATAGTAACAAGAATGGGGAAAAACTTTACATTTCTTGGTCATTCCAAACAAAAGCAGATAACCAGAATAACTTATTTGAAGAGATCAGCACTGCACACCCATCCTTGTATTTTCAGTCTACTAATTATCAGTATTTTTCTTCCCATCAGTTTGCAAAAACCTTCATTACCATGGGACATGGCTCTTGTTGCCCTGTGTTAGTATGTGAATCCAGTCCAAGACAATGCAGGAAAGTTGGAGTTGGCAAGATCATGCTCTCCTCCCACACTCCTGCAGTTACTGTGGGTTAAATAAAGAAATAGGAGGTAGTTGTTGCAAAAGTGGTTAAATGTGACTTGCAAATGTGGAAACAAGGATGTGTGGGGCTTCTGTGCAAAATGTCCAATGAACAAAGGCTGGGAGAGCCGGAGGGAGGAATATTCAGTTGAAAGTAAATATCTGGCAAGTAGCTGTCTCCATCTGAGTTAGACACCTTCAGACCTTCTCAAATCAGGAGAGATCTAGTCAATTTGGTCAATGCATCCTGAGGCACAGTTCAGACAGGTATTCTGGCATGAGCCAAAATAGGGCAGATGAATCAAGATGTGAAAGTGACTATCCTCTCTTTTGATGGCAAAGGAGTCTACAGTGATTAACTCAGCTGTACACTTTGTGAGGATGGACAGTTGATTCCTAAGTATTGGTTTTATTTTACTATTGTCTTGATTTCTCTCATCTTGACCACTTGCTTCCTCCATGCAGTGTGACTAGACACTTCTGATGTTCCTGAGAACCTGTTATTCTATTTCACTCACTGCTACACCATTTGGAATCACATTAACATGGAGAAGCTCAAGTTTCTTTGAAAAAAAAAAAAAAGAAGGTTTTTTTAACTTTTTTAACAGGTTTCATGATTTTAGGAAGAGATTTAATTTAAGCTTTTAAGCTTTGGCATGTTCAACCACTATCTCTAAGGAGCAGCTGACATGAACCCAAGTCTGACCGATTTCACAGCTCCTATTATCTTTCCTTTGGGGAAAAAAAAATTCTCCATCTACTGATAAAAATACACTGCGAAATTATAAATCCTGACAAGTAGCTTCATTCCTCATGATGTATTTTCTCAAAAAGAGGTCAAAGTCTGCAAGGTACCAAAAGAACCATCTTGTCAGACTCTTGCCAGAACTGATGTCATCACTTGGGTCAACCATTGATTCTCCAGGAAAATGGTCTCTTCTGCATCTCCATCAGTGATCAGAGGCTTTCTCAGTGCCCCCATATGTGAGAATTACACTGTAATTACAGGTACATTTTATTCACTGCAAGAACTCAAAGGATGTGCACAACACAACTGAAAATAATCAGCTGTGAGGACTTCTGGAGCACACAAAAGTAAGGCCTGTATTTTGCATATGCACACCAGATCAACCCGTAAACTTTTACTCATATGAAAAAAAAGACTCAAATTAGGTGTCTAAATGTAGATGTTGTCTTTTGCACAGCCTTGAAGTATTCAGGATACCCACACAGGGAAGAGAGACATGAGACAGGACCTTTGGAGACTTGTGTTTCCCTGGAGCAAATGTTGGAACCTGCTGGGGCAGGGCACCCCAAAAGACATTGGATAATTATGTTTAACGCACAGAGCCAATGCCACACTGTCTTTCTACATCAGCCTGACACATATCAATGAGATCCTTTGCAGGCCAAGGCTAGGATTTGATCTCACCTGCCTTTGGTGGTCTAGGTATCTAATCCAAGCCAGATGTCCAGGGTGCCTGTATAGTCAATAGAGAAAAATGGATTATCTAGAGGACATCTCAGCCCACATATCCTCAGCACATTACCTTGGGTGGGCTATTGTCAAGCACTGGAACAGGCTGCCTAGGGAGGTGATGGAGTCACCATCCCTGGAGGTATTTAAAAGACAGGTAGATGTGGTGCTTAAGGACATGGTTTAGAGGTGGACGTGGCAGTGTTACGTTAATAGTTGGACTCAATGATATTAAAGGTATTTTCTGACCAAAACAATTCTATGATCTCTATATCTTTTCTTGACAACAGAGGGATCCTAATGACTACTTAGAGCAAGACTGCCTCAAACAAGTTAGCTCAAATGATCTGTATCCCAATGTGCTGCTCAGCGTGAGCAAAGTTATCAGGATCTGCTCTGTAGCAAGATGCAGAAGACCTGGAAAAAAGAGTCAAGGCAGCAATAAAGAGAAAGACAGAGGCAAAACTTGGGAATAGTCTACAAGCACGTGCCTGGGGTTGTGCCACCTCTGTGGATTGTTGTTGGATAAACAGCCTGGCTTGTTTCAGAAACACCATGTTTCTACTTTGCAAAAGCAGCTTGAAATATGCTCTACTAAACAGACACAACCCAGCATCCCTCACAAAGAGAAGCTGTAGGAGCTCATTACCAAGCGAAGTTTCTGGCACCTGATTGCCAGCCTGTTTAGTTTTTAATTAACTTTCATTGCCCAGCCTGTGGTACACCAGCAACCAATTGCTTCATGTGAAGGGCGCTGCTCAGTGTGATTAGTCCAGCCACTCTCATTAATAAAATCACACACTGTGAGATGCTGTAGAGGCTGGTGAGGTTGTATCCATCAGGAGCAGCAGCAGAAAAAGAGCTGTACTGCATGGCTAACCCCACCATAGGATCAGAAGGACAGGATACATCATGAAAGAAGCCTCTTTCAGTGAACAGAATAAGGTGGCATTAGAAAGACTGTGACATTAATTCTGCTTCCTCCTGAAAGAAACACTGGAATTTATTGACTGGGGAGACTGAAGCTTCTCCATCACTGGAGGTTTTTAAGCAGCTGTTAGACAACTCAGACTAATATGGGCAATTCATTTCATGGAAGAAAGATTTAAAGATAGGTCCATTTGTATAAAGATATCTTTATAAAAATCTGGAGGCAAAGGAAATGTAGTGGCACTGCTTCCAGTGCAGGAATATGCCAAGGTAACACAAAGAGAGGGATGCTCCTAGCCAGGATGAGTCACTGATTTCTATTTAGCCTTTCAGAAAGACATGGTCATTAGCAATAATATAAAACTCTCTTAAAATCATTCTTAGAGTGAATTAAAGCACTGTAGGTGTAGGAACACAGGACATGTATCTGTAGGACTTAGGTGTCCTGCTGTCTCCCATAAACACACCTGGGAAAGTGGATGGAAACTTGGGTTTAATTTCCAGCACTCTATTAGTGCTTTACAACATGGAGAAAAATTGTCTCCCTTTTCTGGGCCCTAATCTCCCCACTGGTGAAACTGGGGATAATAGCCCTGACCTTTACAATCCAATCCTCTGTCAGGGAACAGCAAGAGTGGGACATCCCCTCAAGGACTTCAAAGAGGATTCAAAGCTGACTGAGGACTGCAGTGGTTTGTGGTAGCACCACTTTACTACTGCCTGTAAAGCTACCTAAGAAAGACTGAGAAGAGGGCAAGCACATAGTGATGTTTTCCCAACCTCCAGCGATCTGCAGTGTTGGGATGACAGAGGGCTCCTCCATATGCAGCAGCTCTGGTCCCTGTGACATCAGGATCCCACCCTCCTGGACCACTGCCTTCTATACGCAGATCAGACATGGGTGCTGAACCAACTCTTGTTGCAAGGATGGCACAACCACAAGCAGGTTCAACTGTTGCTGTGCTGACTCCAGGTGTTTGTCTCTGGGTCAGGAAGGAAGAGAAGTGTCTGTATTTCTGAGTCTGGAGGCTAAGCAGACTCCTACCCAAGGAGGATGCTTCACGAACCTCTTCAGCCTCTGGCTCCACACTGGGTGTAGGACTCAGTGTGGGCTGTGGATTGGCACTTGTGTGAATGGAAGATACCTGAAGCACAGCACAGACATCCACACAAATTACCATGACAGAAGAACTCTGACCTAAGCAGATTTGGGGGACTGGAAGATCAGAATCTATCTTCTGCCTAAGTGTATGCTTCAAGATCAATGGAGAGAGCCTAGCTCCACTCCAACAGAAGCCAGTATTAAAGTTCTAATTGACTTCAATAGCAGAACAACAAAGCTCTGGCACTTCAAAGGTTTCTTTTATGGTGCTTATCCTGTTAATAAGCACCATCCATTCCTTTCAACAAGGGAGCCATCCACTGATTTCCTAACAGCACTTCTCCAGGGACCTGGCCCGTGTTTATGTAATCAAGGCAGTTCGCCTACACAGGCAGAGAAGGGGCTGACAACGTCCCACTGCACAGAAGGAGCTCTGGAGAAGCAACAGGGGATTTAGCTTCCAACAAAGGTGTTGTGTTGGTGTTGAAAGTCCTGGTGTATTCAGTTCTGCCACACAAACTGCTAACTCAGCCCAGGCCAGGGAGCGGGGGATGAGTGCTTGGTTTCACACCAAATGAGACTTATTATCACACAATTAGCATTTGCACAAGTTAGAGAGTTGGAGAAGTCCTCTGTGGAGCACAGAATAGAGTGGCTGAAGAGCATCCATTCTCACCATTTTTAAAGCTGGGATAACCCTTAGAGTGCAATAGCAATTTATTGGGACTTAAAACTGTAGAAATTTAAGGAACTCAAAAGTCATCTGGACATGATCCTGGGCAACCACCTCTAGACAGCCCCACTTAATGGGGGTTTGGGCCAGCCTGTCCTAAAGGGACAGCCTTCTGGACAAGGGCAGGGAGGGACAGAACAAAGGGTGGTGGCTTTAAACTGGAAGAGGGGAGATTGAGATTAAATATGAGGAAGAAATTCTTTGGTGTGAGAGTGGTGAGACACTGGAACAGGTTGCCCAGAGAACCTTTGGTTGCCCCCTCCCTGGAAGTGTTCAAGGCCAGGTTGGATGAGGCTTTGAGCAACCTGGTCTAGTGGAAGGTGTCCCTGCTGATGGCAGGGGGGTTGGAACTGGATAGTCTTTAAGGTCCCTTCCAACCTACACTAATCTATGACTCTACAATTACACAGAACTTCACTTTGAGGTACATTTCCATATTGTCCATTTTACTGGAGAACAAAAACTCCAGGTTTTTATATACACATACACAAAGTTAATCTACTTGTGACCTCTGAAAGAAATTAAAGAAGAGGTACAAAAACAAACTCTGAATTCTTACTTCAGCCCAGAGCAAAATCAGATTCCAGGGAAACAAGATATAGCCAGGCATCAACCACGTGCTCAGATACAACACTGCCTTACAGGGCTTCACTTAAACGAGGGGGAAGAAATATCCTTGATGCTTACCCTCATGGAGAGCTGCCCACTCACCACTGCAGAATCACACTGCTGTGCTCTGGCATATCCAAAAGAGCAGCTCCAGGCAGGGAGGATCAACTCTTGTTCATCACCTCTCTAAGGGAATGTCCTACCTGCACTTCATGAGGTGCAATTTGTGGTCATTGCCACTGTTTATATCATCTGGCATTACTGAGAAGAGCATGGCTCCAGCATTTTTGTGTCTCCCCTGCAAGTAGTTGCAGACAGCCATTAGATCAGTCTTCAGCCTCACTTCAGCTGGCTAGGTAAGCTCAGATCCTTCAAGTCCTCTGCAGGCTTCCCATGGTCCCTCTAAATTGCAATTCTCTTAGGCCCTTAATTTTGTGTCACCTGCTGATTTCCTGAGAGTAACTCTGACATTACCTAGGTCATAGGATCTTAGGATCACAGGATTGATCAGAGTGGAAGGGACCTCAGGAAGTCTAGGGGTTACAGCAGGCTCAGGTATGAGAGCAGAGCAGGTTGCTCAGGACTTCATCCAGCTGGGTCTGGAAAATTTGCAGGGATGGACACTGCACAACCTCACTGGACAGTCTGTTCCTCCTCTTAACTGAAGATCATGAACATGCTGGACAATATGGGACCTAGTGGTGACCCTTGGTGCACTCATCTTATTACTAGCTGCTGGTTGGACACTAAACCATTGATCCATACCCTTGGCTTATGATGGATTGCTTCCCACTACAGATTAATACTAAAAACCCAATTATTTCTCTTACTGTTGCTAGATGATAAGGTCTCTTATCCTACTCTGATGTTTGCAAACAAGCTGATTCCAAAAGCTTCAAATTAAATGCTTGAAGAACAAAATCACACATTCAAAGAGCAATTCTACTCAGGTTTGTTTTCACATCCACTCTTCTCTTGCAAAGAATCAATGTTGAATGTCAGCATTTTTGTTAGTTTTGAAAGCCAGTTCTTGCTCAAGGCTTTGCTTCAAATAAAGGATCTGGCTTGCTCCGAAGAAAATGAGGAGAGGATGAGAGATGAGTGAAGGTGTTTCTGATGCTCTGCAGAGCTACAGCTGCCTGACAGCGTGTCAGCCCACACTGACTGAGTGGCTAACAAGGAAACAAGGCTTTTTTTCATTCCAGACCTGTTTTCTGACCTTTAAAGCATCCTCTCCTTTGAAGCAGCATAAAAAATACAAGAACCAGGATAACAATCATTTTCTCCACCTCTAAAAGAAGTGTAAGAAAACAAGACAACAAACCCTTAAATGTCAAAAATCTCTTCTCCCATGAGCAGGCACCCAACAAATCCTTGTGACTGCTGTAAACTCCTATATTCTGGAAACATGAGCATTTTACCATGACTCCTCAGCTGGACAAGATGCTAAATATTTATAAACCACTGGAGCCTTGGGCATGCAGAGAGTTACTGATCCTAAACGTCCTTGAGCAGGAGGTGCTCCCAGATATTTTGCTTAAAACATTGACTTCCACATCCTGCTGTAACTCCACAAGACCCCATTTCTTCATCTGTACATTTGAGTTTTAAGGATGTTTGGCTTGGATCCAAAGGATTTTCTGGCTGTCTTCTCTAAAAGAACACTCTAAACATGAGAGCAGCTTGGCTTTGAAGGATGAAGGTGAAGACTTTAATTCCATTGGCCTTTCACATAATTTAAAAGAGATAAATTTGTGAACTCTAGGCCTTTGAGGAAATCACAAAAGCTGATGAAAGGTCTTGCTTGGATTGTTCTCTTCACCAGCTAGTTGGTCTTCTGTAGATAAGCATACTTTGAACTTTTGAGTATATCTACCCTCTAAAAATTACTTTATTTTCCTTATTAAGTCTTGTAGAGTTTATAAACAGAAATCCTGACTATCCTTTCTCAAATGATGGAGAGTGAATGAGTCTGAGGAGGGTGATGGAGGGGATCAGAGAGATGAAATCAAACTGCAGCTGAAAGAAGAAGAAATAACTGCCCCATACCAAAGGAAGCCCATCCTCTAAGCACAGACTAAGCACGTTGGTATGAGGTTACTATTTTCCTTGGCTCAGGGCACTGGGTGATGCTCCTCTCTTAGGATGTATTCTTACTACAGGGAGGATGTATCTAGGAAGCAATGCAAGGAGGAAGGACATTTCCTTTCCACTAGAAGGCAAAGAAAGAGAAAGATCAGCACAGCAGGGCAGCCTAAGGATTTTGTTAGACATTTATTAGCTGCTCTCCCAAAGCTTTTCACAGCCCTCAGGACTGCATGCAGCGGGGTAGACTGGGGTTCCCCTGAGCCCTGCATCTTGTGACATGGGCAGCATCACAGGAGGCATAACACCTCCTTGGTGAGTAAATTCACACCTGCCTCTTTCCTTTAGTCTCCGTTAACAAATCCCAGAGGGGAGCAGGGTGGGCAGGAGTCAAGAGAAGAGGGGAGCCAGCACATCGGGGTTTAGTCCTTCAGGCAGGTGGCTGAGAGTAGGATTTACACAGCAATATGTGCCTGAGCCAGGCTTCCTAAGTAGCATGCAGAAACCAAGTCAGGGAGCTGGGGATGTGATTCATCTCAGCCTAAGGCTAATGTCTAAATTAGAGCAGATGAATAATAACCTTGAGATTCCTCCACTGAATACAAGCTCCTTTCACTACCAGGGAGCTCACCACCACTGCTGCAGGTATTTGAAAGCAAAGGTTTCACCTTCTCAGCAATGCCTGCAGCTGGGTTTGCCCACGCTGCCCTCCAGGCAGGGAAACTGAGGCACCAGCACAGGCCAGGCTCATGCCCAGACTCCACTTTTATAATCTGGACTTGAAAGACACCTACCAGTCCTAGGGATAAATGCTTGGTTCCCTTTCAGTGGGACATAGGGATTGAAGACATGAGAGGGCAAATAGCACTCATTACTCCCGCAGTTACAACTTTATTGCACGTGATTATGTGCAGAGAGGACCTATGGGGTTTATCTGTGGAGGAATCACAGAATCACCTAGATTGGAAAAGACCTTTAAGATCCTCAAGTCCAATCATTAACCTCACACTGACAAGTTCCCAACTAACCCATGTCCCTCAGCACTGTGTCTACACGACTCTTCAACCCCTCCAGGGATGGGGACTCCACCACTGCCCTGGGCAACCCCTTCCAATGCCTGAGAACCCTTTCAGCAAAGAAATTCTTCCTCACATCCCATCTCAACTGCCCTTGGTGCAACTTGAGGCCATTTCCTCTTGTCCTGTCACTTGTTCCTTGATTGAACAGACCAATCCCTACCCTCCTTTCAGGTAGGAGAGTAAGAGCATTGGATAGCAGCTGTTGTGTTAGAATGACACTGGGGAGGCTGCTCTGTTCAACAGCAGAACTGTGCTGCTTTACACCAGCTCCTTCTCTGCTCTGCTACTGATGTGCCATTCAACCTTGGGCATTTAGACCTCACTAGAGTATTTTTTTTAAGTTAATTTAGGATGGGATTGTTCTGGGAAAGAAAGTTGCAGAGTGGAGAGACTGAGGCTCAGGGGATGAAGGGGTGACTGATGTGGGGCTAGAATCCCAGTTCCCTGCTCACCACATGGAAGACCTGGAGATGTTTGATGCCTCCCACAATGTTGACAGCACTTAGGGCAGAGTGAGCATGGTAAGGAAGGGTTTCTGATCTTGGGACATTACAGCCATAATCCTTCCTTCTCCCTCCTGACAGAAGTCCTGCAGCCACCAGCCCTGACTGCAGCTCTCCTGGGGAAAAGAAAATCAAATGACCGAGTCTTCATGTACAAGAAGACAATTGCTTGAAGGACAGACAGGTGAATGGGGTGCTGTGATCTGGACAGGCTTGAAATCAATGTCAGGCCCCTTTGTGTTTAAAGCAGATTGTAATTTTAAGCTCTTATCAGATGAGTATGGTGGATATGGAAGCAGCCACAGACACCACAATTGTTTTCGTGGCAGCAAGACAGGAAACTGTGGGCTTGGGCTGCACAGTGAAGCTGTAGGAGATGTTAGTTGAAAAAAATAAAAGCTTTCCTTCCTAATCAGAGGCTCAAAAGCAATTAAAGAAAAGCAGGGGGGTTGAAAATTACTTGTCATTTAAACACTTTGTTCTCCTTTATCACATTTGCCTTACAGTGAGAGTTGTTTCCTAAATTAATTTTAAAAATCTATAGTGTAGCAAGGCAGCTGGGGGCTCTCTCAGCCTCAGCTGGCACCTATTGTGTTTGCAAATCTCAGGAACAATCATGGACTCACCTGAACAAATAACTGGGTTTCCTTCTCCCTTATCTCTCCGTGTGGCATTGTCCAGCTCTCCTGCATTGTGTGTACCCAGCAGAACAAGCCACCTCACACCCTCAAGCCTCCTGATGTGATTAACTGTGACATCTTTAATAAAACCTGCAGCAATATTTCCTTCTAAAGCAGAGTGAAGATTTAATTTACCCCTCCTCCTTTATTTTCCCAATTCTATTTTTACTTCTTTGTATAATTAATCAGGGACTGGAGCATATGACAGTTTGGCTTAAATTTAGTTCTCACTTCTGTGCAGCCTTGTTGGATACAGTTGGCCAGTTAAACACAGAGTTGGATTCGTCTGAAAAAACAAGACAGAAATCACCAATCTGGATCAGACCTTTAGTCCAACAAGTCTAATATCATATCTCCAGTGACAACCAGCACCAGACACTTCAGAGAGTGAGAGGTGCACCAGGCACTGGAGGAGAATGCTACACCAAAACACAACTTGCCCAAAGGAGAAGACATTCCTAACCCTGGTGGTCCTCTGACATGAAAGGGTGGCTGTGCCTAGCACATGAAGGACACACAAACACACACACATCCCTCCTGCAGCCTGGATAGCTGTGTTTTCACTCTGAGTACCCATGGGATAGTCCAATCCACTTGGACCTTGACCAACCAGGTGAAAAAATTAGTGTGTGCACAGCCTGGAGACTGCTGAAAGGCTCAGACCTTGTAAAAAGGTTAGTGGGTAGCATGGGACAGATTAAGTTTTGCAAAGTGCAGAACTCCAGGCACCAAAATATAAAATGTGAGATTATTTCAGTCCTATACTGACCTCTACTCTGGAGAAGTGCAGCACAGAGCTTGCTGGCCTACAGGACTGTGAGCTTTGTTATTTTTTACCTTTTCCCCATGATGTCGAGTTTATTTCCTAGTACTGCAGTGTCTACAAGTTTCACCCATTTCCCCTTCCCACTAAACACCAAACATACACAAGCTGGTTATCAGCACTACTGCACTAACTTGCTTCTACTCCATGATCCCCACCCCAGCTCCGTGCAGGTCTGTTCCTCCAGGCTATTGTACCCATAGCTGGATAAGCTGGACCTGTCTTGCATCTTGGTCACCTGATAAGAGGAATCCTCTCCCAGAAGAGGACAGGTCTTGGACATACCATGCCAGCACCTGCATGTTTCTTGGACCAACTGTCCATGTCAGAACAGCAGGTCACAATGCAGTGCCTAGAGGATCTGGAGTGTTTAATAGAGAGGAGGATTAGGAAAGGAGCTTGGGGGTGAGATGCTGGTCTGGTGACACACTGGGAAGTTCTCATTTCAATAATAGCAAACAAAGACAAATATATACTCTTTTTTTTTTTTGAGAAACAGAGAAACTGAGAGAGAAACAGAGAGAGATGAGATGCACAAAACACGTTCACACATGTATTTATACATTCCACCCAAATACAAGGATGCCTTATTAGATCAAAAGTGAAGGATTACCTTTTTAAAAATACAATAAAACAAATCAAATTGACAGAAGTGTGAGATTTTTCTAAGCAGGAGCAGACTGGGAAGAGCTTTCACTGGCATCTAGTGGTACGTTGCAGAGGCAGAGTCATTACAGTTGATGGTGCAGCTTCACTTTCAAAGTGGGTTTCACCAGGATAGCGGAGATTCTGTTCAGACTGGGAGGTCACCACTTCTAAATCTGGCTTAGAAAGAGGCATTTTTGGACAGAACCTAGCCCTGCCCTGAGAACTTTGTCTATGAAGTCCTTTTGAGGATGAGCTCTGAGTCTATTTTTGATTGCATGAGCAAAACCTTGGGGTCACACCAAGGCATATTTGATCTCTTCTTTTCTTGGGTTTTGGGGTTTTGTATGAGCCTGAGAAGACAGCAGGTAGATCTGGTGAGGTGAGTTGTGGGGGGACTCACCTGGGAAAATGCAGATGTCAATGGAGAGAAACAGGAGCACTGAGGGCACAAGCCACCTGCCTTACTAGAGGTGTCCACTTTAGAATAAGGCAAATTGTGTCCCTGGTGAACCAGTGGACACTAACACAGCTGAAATGGCACAATCTTGGCCCCTTCCTCCAGATCTCTGTGGTAGCAAAGGAGTCACACAAACCATCCCTCCATCTACTCCAGGTGAGACTCTCATCCACATCCTGTCTCAACCTCTCTCCCTCCATGGGGCCTCACACCAAGATGGAGCCAGTTGATGGAACTGCTGACTGGCATCATCCAAAGGGTTGGTAGGCAGGATTTGTGGGCAGGTATTATGGAAATAGGAAGGATGGAAAAGGGGAGGCATGTTGCCTCAGAAGTCCTGCACATGAAGAATTTTGCCTCAGCATACCCGGGGTTTACTGTGGCCTAACACTATGGACTCTCCTGTCTGTCCAGGACCTACTGTGGCACTTTCAAAGCAGAAGACCTTCAGTAAGGCAAATTGAATGAGGCTGGAGTATGTTCTGCTGTGCTTGTACTGGTATAAAGATAGTTGGACTTGTATGACTTCCTTCCCTGGACAGGGATACAAGCTGGAATGTAAGTGCATCTTCATACTGGTGCTGCTGTTTCATACTGGTGGTTTGTATTGCAGTAGAAAATAGAATCATCAGACTTTATCCAAGGCACATACTGTGTGTAGACTAGATCTGAACTCCAGGAACCCTGTAACCTTCAACTTCCTTGTGTGATCTGAGACAAGCACCTCCCTGTCTCCTGCCTCAGTTTCCCTGAATCAAAAGTGATGAGAACAGCATGTTTGCAGCCTGGTGTTATATTTAGGACAGGACTGGAGGTGATGGCTTATGGAGGAATGAGTGTTATTGTCCAACTTCAGAGACATGGGACAGCCCCTGATTTCTGCCCCAGGGAAGAGTCATGCTGAAGCAGCTTTTCTTCATGCCACATGCTCCTAAAACCTTCACAGAGAAGTGTCCTGGGCTAGAGCTTCCTGATGAGTCTCTAAGCCTCATTGTGCAGGGCAGGTCCGGGAAGGTCTGGGCACTTGATAAATCAAGTCCATGTGCCTCAGTGTCCACCCTTGTCAAATCTGCACCCTCCTTTTGTGCTTCCACTGAGCATTATGAGGATCCTTTGCTGGTAACCTGGCACCAGCCTCAGTTGCTGCCTCCTCCCAGGGGGATTACAAGCTGCTTCAGACACGGAAATATTCCCTGAAATGCATCTTTCCTCTCCTGATGTTTCCTGGAGCAAGTCCCAGACCATCAGCCTGGGAGGGAAGAAGGATGCTTGCAGCACTGCGGGATCTTTTCCTTCCCACAACCAAAAAAGCAAACACTGTCAGCTGGAGCAAGAGAGCAATGGCCTCATCCTGCCCCACCGGCTGCCAGGGCAGGGAGGACAGGATGGGGGACCAGAGCTGCTGGGGAGGACTACAATTCCCAGAAGGCAATGCGAGGCAGGGACCCTTCCAGCTTCCCACCAATATAGTGATGCAGAAGAAAAGCACAACAGGGAGAAATTCCCCTCCTCTCCTTCCCCCAAACTCCCACCAACACCTCGGCAGTGGCGTGGAAATCCCTTCCGGCAGTGCGAATCGAGAGCATCTCCCCTGTCCTCCTCCTGCTCCTTCAACCTTTGCTCTTTGTCTCGCTTCACCCTTCCTCCGGTAGCTCTCACTGCTCTGGTCACAGACTTCCTTCAGGTCAGCTCAGCTGCGGCTGCAACACAACTTGCAGCCAGGTCACCAACAGTGTTGTGCCACTGAGACTGCCCCGGAGGAGAGAAATGCCAGCCAGAGACTGATGGCCCGCTCAGGTAAGATGCTTTCGGTCAACTGACCTTGATTTGTCCGTATAAAAAATGAAGCAACTCCCTGGAATCTGGTTCTGCCCTTGATTCAAACCCAGAGCCTGGAAAATTGCAGAGCTGGGAGTAAAGGCAGGGTTTGGAGCTGTATGATCTCCATATTTATTTGTTTTTTTAAATAAAGATAGAAAGCAGGCAGGAGTTTCTTCTCTCACCCTAATCTGAATTGTGGAATTTGTTCATTTTTGCCAAAATCCAGAGGGGACTGAAATGCTGCTGCTGGTGAGATGTTTTCTCTGAGGGACCAGCGTGAGCATCCGTGTCGAGGAGAGAGGCCAAGGACACCACGCGCTCCACCTGCAGCTGAGCATGTCCCCTCAGCATCAGCCAGACGTGACAGGAGGGTCCTTGGTGGTGGGAGGCTAAATCTGCTACCTGCTCAAGGGGGTTAACGACCTTCCTTGGTAAAAATACACTAATGAACTTAGTTCTGAGTCCTCTCTCCAGCCTGGCTGCTGCTGAGGCTCTGTCTGCTGAATTAAAACCAGTTGTAGGTGTCACATAGCTGCTCCATCACCTGGGGCGGGGGTCTGGACCCTTGGAGTCTCCCCTCCACTAACAAACACTAGACCCAGCTCCTGCTCCAAGTGTCTGTTTTCGCTCTCCTGGTTCGGTAGAACTTTGCAGGTAGTTGGTTTTTGGTTGGTTTTTTGGTTGGTTGGTTGGTTGGTTGGGTTTTTTTAATTTATTTATTCTTGTTTTATTGTTCCTGTGGTTGCTCTGTACCAGCACGGAGAATTCAGCTCGGACAGGAGCACCATTGTGCTTCAGTAGTAGCTTTTACCAGCATCAGTGGAAATCCAGATGGATTAGCCAAAGGGGAAACACAAGCAGCATGACTAAACCCAAAGTAAATTTCCCCACTGTAACTCTGAAGTGGCTGCCCACTTCATTTACCACTCTGACCACTCTCCTCTGAGGAGTGGAGAGCCACAAATTCTCCATCACAGTTGTGTCTCTATGTTTATAGTTCAAATCTGGAAGAGGGAAGGTTTAGATTAAATAAGAGGAAGAAATTCTTTGGTGTGAGGGTGGTGAGACACTGGCCCAGGTTGCCCAGAGAAGCTGTGGCTGCTCCTCCCTGGAAGTGTTCAAGGCCAGGTTGGATGAGGCTTTGAGCAACCTGGTCTGGTGGAAGGTGTCCCTGCTGATGGCAGGGGGGTTGGAACTGGATGAGCTTCAAGGTCCCTTCCAACCCAAACCAGTCTGAGATTCTATGATCCCCCACTGCTTGTCCCCTGATCCACAGCATTCCCCTTCCCCAGCCCCCCACACCTTGGTGACAGGCTCCCCAGGGACTCATCTTCTCAGCCACAGCCTTCCCAGTGACACAGACCTCCAGGGACAGATTTCACTGACAGCCCATGTCCTAGCTGGCAGCCTGCCCCATAACTTCTGATTTTAGCAGCTTCACCTTCAACCATCAGTACTGCCAGTAAAAATCTGCCCAGCCACATAGACTCTTGTTGACAGTCATCTCCAGCACCACCATCTGCCTTCCCTCAGTCTTTCTGGAGCTTTCCCCTGCTGCAATCCAGAGTCTTGATAAGAGATGTTGCTCACATCTCTGTTGGCCCTAATTTTCTTTTTTGGGGGTTTTTTTGTCTGTTTGTTTGGGGTTTTGGGTTTTTTTTTTTAATGGAAATACGTAGGACCCAGACCTGGCTGTCAATTGAACCCTTTTGAAAAAGAATAAGTCACTTAAGCTTTCCATGTCTCACTTCTCCAGCTGGTCACTGAGGACACCACTCACCTGTCTTCTCCTGTGCATGGAGGTCTGCCAGTACAAAGCAGCACGTCCCAGTTTGCAAATGGTGCCCAGTTTGGTTTCCTTCTAGATTTCAGGGATTTTGGATGCTGCACAGTCACTCCTCAAAAATGAGACTAATTACAACAATTACTGCAAAGCACAATAATTAATTAACTTATTTTCTTATAAATGTTCTTGGTCAAAGAACAGAGGACTATTCTGAGAGTAGCTCACTAGTGCAGCAGTAGTGGAGCTAAAACCTCAGTAGCATGTGCATCACAGGTTCCCCCATCACAGGGGGATATTAGCCTGGTCCTGCTCTCTGCTGGAGTCCAGCTGAGCTTGTCCTTCAGAGATCTCGTTCAGTCTTCCATGGAGCAGCCAAGGTGCCACCCGTTGTGTTTACATAGCGAACACAGCAGATGGAGAAGTAATAATGACTTAATAATTTTCCCTGTATTTTTTTTCAGTCCAGCAATCTGAGTCTTCAGGAATGCCAGGGAAATCCCTTCAGGAGATCAGAGGAGGCAGGAGATGGAGTTGCAAACATTGCATCTGCAAGCTGAGGTGGAAGGAGGCTGAGAAATGAGGAAGACCACACTCCTTGTTGGCCCACAGCTGGCATACAGCAGCAGCACCCTTTCCCCTACAAGGAATGAAGTGCATCCATTGAAGTACACTTTGATGTGTGTGTCCTGATGGTTTTTGTGTCCTCCAAGACATCTCATCCCCATAATACTGTGGGGTTTTGGCTGGCAGCCCCATCACGCATCACTGGGTGCCATGAAGGAGTTGGTTAAGCGCGTGGTGCTAAAGGTGCACCCGTGTCAAGAGTGTGGCAAATCCTTCAGCAAGAAGGGAAACCTGAAGAGACACCAGCGGCTCCACACAGCAGAGGAGCTCTTCACTTGCAGGGAGTGTGGGAGATGTTTCACCACCCGGGGCCACCTCGTGACCCACCAAAGCATCCACACAGGAGAGAGGCCCTTCTGCTGTGGGGAGTGTGGGCGCTGCTTCCGCCTGGAGATATGCCTGGTTGCCCACCAGAAGACACATGCCAAGGGTGGTCCCTACCTCTGTGCCTGCTGTGGCAAAAGCCTGAGCACAAAGATTTACTTCAACATCCACATGCGGACCCACACAGAGAAGAGGCCATTTGCCTGCACTGAGTGTGGGAAGAGCTTTGTGAAGAAGGGGACCCTCACTGCCCACAAGGAGATCCACAAGAGAGAGAAGCCCTTCAAATGCCCTGACTGCAGTAGGTGCTTTGGGCAAAGTGCCACACTGCTGGCCCACCAGAAGATACACCTCCGTGGGGGGCCTTTCATTTGTACTGAGTGTGGGAAGAGCTTGAGCACCAAGCAGTATTTCAATGTCCACCAGAGGAACCATGAAAAGCAAAAGCCATTTGAGGGACACATCAATGGTGTGTCTCTCCAGGTCATCCAGATTAAAAAGGAGCCTGATTTTTCCTTTAAGTCAGAGGAGAATGTGTTGGAGAATACACCCCATGAAGGAGTTGTAGCCCAAGGGTGTAGCATACCTAGAAACCCATCTAATCCAAAAAGCCCTCCTTGGAAAATCCAGGTGAAGGAGGAACCAGAACCACCCACTGATGACACAGAAAACACGACTGCAATAGCCTGCCAGAAACTTTACATCAAGGAAGAGCCACCAGAAAACCCAGACTACGGAAAGCTCTTCCATCCAAAGATCCCACTGATGGCTTTACAGGAGAGACAGCTTAAAAAAGAAGAAGATGCTGATGGGCAGCATGAACAGGAAGTCTCCATAGCCAGGAACCAGGTACTCCATGTGAAGGAAGAACCAGAGGAAAGCATTGAGTTTGGGATGCATTATGGGCAGAAGCCAAGCCTCAGTGCTACCCAGAGGATCCAGACTAAAGAGGAACGTGGTGTGGAGACCAATGACCAGGAGAGCCAGAGCCCAGAGAGGAAGCAGAATAAATGCCATCAGCCAACCAAAAAGGAGATGCTGGAGAACCAGGAGAAATCCATGTCCAAGAAAGATCCCTCAGCAAAAGGAGTTGTTAAGGGTGAACGGATATTCCCCTGTCCTGAGTGTGGGAAGAGTTTCAATCAGAAATCGAACCTGACCAGGCACAGGAAGATCCACACGAGTGAGGGACCGTACAAGTGCGGCGAGTGCGGGGAGAGCTTCCGCATGAACCGCAAGCTGATCCGCCACCAGCGAGCCCACCTGAGCGAGCCCTTCAAATGCACCGAGTGCGGGAAGAGCTTCACCCAGAGGTCCAATCTGGTTCGTCATCAGAGGATTCACACCAAGGAGGAACCCTACCAGTGCCCTGAGTGTGAAAAGACCTTCAACCAGAAGGCCAACCTCTTCCGTCACCAAACCATCCATGTCCGCATGGGGCCTTGCAAGTGCACCAAGTGTGGGAAATGCTTCCCCCACAAGCTCCACCTCATTAAACACCAGCTGCTCCACTCCCGAGGTGGGGCCTACAAGTGTGGGGTCTGTGGGAAGCGCTACCGGCTGAAGAAGTACCTGAGGAGGCACCAGAAAATCCACGCACGGGAAGGAACTGCTCCCGGCACAAAATGGGAGGAGGCCACAAGCACCGGTGGTGGACCCTACCACACTGAACAGATTGCTCTGGCCCCCATGAAGAGTCAAGAACAGAGCTGAGTGGGTGTGATGCCCACTCCTGAGGGAAAGTCCTTTGGGAAAGCGGAGTGATGGAGACAAATTCTGCTCATCTTATGTGTGCAGTAGCTAGTGGTGGGTCAACCTGAGGGGACAGTGAGGTTGAGAGGGCAGAGCACTGCAGGAAACCAGTCCCCTGCAGCTTTTCTGAAGGCAGCCATCAGGGTATCATTTGCTCACAGCAGTGGGATGGGGCTGGAGAGCCAAACCTTTTCAGAACACTTGGAGATTGAGGGATAAGAGCTTGACATCCTTCAGAATGGTGTCCTTGTGCCTCTAAAGGCTGCCAACATTGTGGATGCCAAAATTGTTTTGTGTGGGCAATGCATAGCCAGGAGGACCAGGAGGGATTTATTTTTATTATGTTACTGTGTTTCTGAGAAAGCTGAAGGGAACCTCTCCCATCTAGGCAAGGGTTTAAAGCAAGGGCCAACTCTTTTCTTCTCCCTTTTCTTCTCCTTTGATCCACACCTTGATCCTACTGAGCTGATGGACCCTAGTAAACTGTATAGTACTGACTTGGGAGAAACTACTGCCAGCCAGAGCAGGGTTTTAAGCCTTGAATCTCCCAAACCAGGCTCACAGATTGGCTTAAGCCAGGTCCTTAAGAGTAAGTTATGCAAAATCCATGACTGTTTTTCCAAAGCTAGCCCAGAAGCCAGGAGACTGTCTTCTGGTTTGGGCCTCCACAACCCCACTGCATGGATGTGAATGAAAATGTCTTTTCTTAGCATCAAATTTTACATCTCTGATGAGTTTTGCCACCACAAGTCCCAGAAGCATCAGTGGCTTTGCCAGTTTGAGCAACAATGATGCTGGTTCTCAACCATCTGCTTCCCTACCTGTTACTGTGAAGCTCTTGGTAGGATATTGACTTGATTGGGCGTGATTTAGGGAATTCAAACCAAGGAACAGGAATAGTTGAAACAGTTTTCAGATTTTATGGACTAAAGAACTGGAAACAATTTCCCTATTGGGATGTTTTCCCCTCCTCTCCCTGGTGTAAAGGAGATTGCCCAGATACTCAAAAGCATGGACAGTTCAGCAGTCTTTATGGGTCACTGCTAATTATTTTGTTTGAGTGTTCCTTAGTCAAATGGAACTTTGTGTCTTGAAAGTCCCTGTTGAAGTGGAGATGTGAAGGGAATCCACAATCCCCTGAGACATTGCAGCTCTGCTAGGTGGTCACCTGGGCACTGCAGAATGAAGATACATACCAAGGTTCATTGTGTTGCTGTAATACGTAGAGTCCAAGAGACAAGTGGAAAATGTTCCATGGTGAAATAGTAGCTCTGGTTTTGTGCAGGAAAAGAAGCCCTCTCCCCATCCACAAGGCACACAGCACTTCCTTCTCCCAGGACATGTTGCAGATGACATCTTGGAGGCATCTGAAAGTCATGCAGTGTGACTTTGGGCAGCTACCTGCTGTAATGCTTTAGACCCAAGCTGCTAGTTGTCTGCACTGCATCCTCTGGAGCAGCTGCTTTTCTAAACAGGGAAACTGCGACATGGAGAGAGGGAAAGGAGCAGGACAAACTTCTTGAGTTTTGTCTTTACCAGCTACTTGGACACCATGCTGTTGTGGTGCTTTGTTGCAGTGACTCAAGCATGACACTGAGTACAGCTACCAAACCCCAAAAGTACAGTGTGATTTTGGTGTTTAAACTCCCTCAGCCTTTGATATAGTCAGACCCAGGACATGATTTCAAGCAGCAAAGCAAGCTCTGACAGCATCTGAAGGAGCTTACCTCTGTTCCTTCACCTGTAAATCACAAACTGGATGATATGAAGCTTCCCCTTAAATCCCTCTGACCTGGTGGAGGTTCATTTTGGGGATATAAAAGGCAGATCTATAAAGGAAAACAACAAGCTTAGGATGTTCTAGGGGTGTCTAAGGGACATCCTTGTTAGAAAAATGGCTCTGGGCCATATGGTGAGTAGATGTTTCACTGTAGGACTGGCAAATTATGTTCCTTGGGAAGAATGTGGCTGAGCCAAGCTAGTGAAGCAAAACAGCCTCTGTTAGGCTGAGGGGCAGAGGTCCAGCAGAGCCCTTCAGTGAGGAGAAGGTAATCGTTAGATGGGTGGCATTTGTTTTCTTTTTGTTAGTCTAGGGTAGGGCCATAGAGATTTGTACCAGCAAGAGGAACTGGTATGGGAGGTTTGTCAGATGCATCGTTGTGTCTCTGCACATATACAGGACAATGAGTCAATGTCAGTAGCTTTCTGGATATCACAGAATTTTCCACCATTGACCATGGCCAGTGTGAGTGTCCCAGCTGCTGGGGAAAATCAGGGCTGATAGTTTGTAATATCTCCTCAATAAAGTAAATATTTAAAGGAAAAAGAGAGAAACAAAAGTGTGGCTCTTTTCTGTCTTGTTTTTTTATTTTAATGTTTTTAATAAGCTATCACTGAGAGAACCACACTACATTCCAGGTGAACAATGCCAGAGCAAGACTCGTACCAGTGGTAACCAAATGGATGTCGTTGGTGAAGAGCTCTCCAGGCCCTGCTGACTGCATTAACCAGCTCTCCACCAGCTGTGCTGAGAGCTCAGACATCCACATGCTGACCCCAGGGCTCCAGTCAGTGACCCACACACAGAATCATGGAATGGTTTGGGTTGGAAGGGACCTTTCAAGATCATCTAGTCCAACCCCCCTGCACTGAGCAGGGACATATTCAACCAGATCTGGTTGGTCAATGCCCCATCCAACCAACATGACTTTGAATGTTTCCAGGGATGGGTCTTCTACCACCTTTCCAAGCAACCAGTTCCAGTGTTTCACCACCCTCATTGTAAAAAATTTCTTCTTTATATCTAGTTTAAATCTACCCTCTTTTATTTTAAAACCATTTCCCCTTGTCCTACAGGGGAAACTTGTGATAGGTACCAGCACCTGAAGTGCCCTAAGGTGTCTGCATAGGGCTAGAAGGACACAGACCTTATGGAAGGCCTTGACCTTTCTGGATGTGCAACTGGAGTCCAGGAAGAGCATCTCAAATTAAGCTAGACACCACGGTGTGAGAAACAAACGATGCTCTACATATGGTTGTTTTCATCCATGAGCTAAACTCCACCCTCAGTGTCCCTCCTGTGAGAGCACAATGCTCAAAGTGCAAAGGGAGTCTTCCTGGGTACCACCAAGGTCTGCCTGGGACATTGCACTATGGCTTTGTCCAGGACACCTCCGAAGAGATGCCTTGCAGGTAGTTTGGGCTGCCAGCTCTGGTGTCGATTGCTGACAGTTACCTTAGGTTTGGATCAGGACCATGGAAGAACCCCAGCTCTATGAGAAAAAAAAAAAGGATTTATCTGGGGACTGAACAAAGATAAATCCTCACCCTCTAGTAGCAGAAGCCTTCATGCTTCTCTCTCTAAACCTATTAAAAGGGCTCCCAGATAATAATAATAATAATAATAATAATAATAATAATAATAATAATAATAATAATAATAATAATAATAATAATAATAATAATAATAATAATAATAATAATAATAATAATAAAATGTTTAAAACCCAAATCATTGTCCCATTCTCCACCTCATGGACTTGCACAGAAAACCACATCTGGGAGCATTCACTGAGCAGTTTCAGTCACCAAGTGAAAAGGATGCCCACAAGGTCTGATTTTGCCTTGAGGTCCATCCAGTAAATTCAGCGTGGTCAAGCTGAAACCAGTGGAATTAAATCAAAAAGTTATGTTAGTGAAAAGAGATCCAAGCTCTGAGGACTTTTAAAAGTAAATCTTCTGGTCTTGCAGAGTGGGTCAGGTAGAGCTTGTCTTGAGGTAATCACTGTCCTGTTTCTAGCCATGCACATTTTTTCTGTGGATTTCAGGAGGAATTTGTCTGTGGGACTTTTGTTTTTATCACCTCATTGACTATCTGTGTGTATCATCTCAGCATCAGTTCTGTCTCTAGCATTCAGCATGGCCTGTCTGGAAGAGAGATGGAGATAGGCTGTGTTGGGGAGCACTTGTGCTTTGGTGGGATGTGTGGAGCTGATTGGTGCTCAGCATGTTCTGGTATGGTGGGAATGAGGGGGTCTTTGGGGCCAGAGCAAATATCTACCCGGACATAAGTGCCCTGGGATGTTTACTTGCCTTTTGGGAACATGATGGTTCCCATGAGAACTTCTTTGAGAATCCCAGGCTACAGGGAGCCTCTTGTCCCTGCAGATGGGGAGTGAGGAGAGTGAAAAAGATCAGGGTGAAAACTGGATGAGCAAGAGGATATTCAGCTTCTACACACCCTTTATCTGTTTGCTTTTGACTAGCAGCCTCCATTGGGAATGAGTATTTACTCACTACCACCACCTTAGCTACCTCTCATCCCACCCAGGGCCAAAGTGATGCAACCAGGTAGGACCACACAGGACCAGGTTATCAAGCTGAAGTGCCTGTAGCCAAGGCACACTTGGACACTACTGTGTCTATCTCCTGACCCAAACTACAGTCCTTCCCTTGAAAGTGATTTCTTCAAGATCATCCAGTTCCAACCCCCAAATCTTACTTATAGCTTTGCCTGTTTGCATTAAGTTAATTTATTATCAATGACTTCAGGCTACAATAAAGCCCTACATTGGGTGATGCACCTGATTGCTCCGTCTGCTGCTCATGGTGGGGTGAGGGAAGACTGACCTTGTGTGTGTTCCTGCACCTTCTCACATTCTTGCTCCTCTCTTCAAAGCATCACTTGCTGTTGTTTTCCTAGGCTGAGCAGGGTCCTGAGGGAGGAATGAGCCTTACTGGACTTGACCAACCCCAAAATGGAGTTTCTGCCTTCTGTGTCCAGCCCCTGAGAGATTGCACCCCATGGGCACAGCCTGCACGATGTTCCCCATGGCTCCCCAGCCTTTGGGGAGCAGCCAGCTCTCACTGCTCCCAGACACAGAGAGAGGGTGTTGGGGGCTGTCAGAGGGGGCAACAGGCGAGAGAGGGACTGCATGGGCACACAGATAACACGGTATTCCCAAAAGCACCTGCAAACCTCTCTGCCTGCATGTGTGTGGAAGAGCTGAAGTTCAGGCAGGAGATAAATCAGGAGAGGTCATTTCCTGAGCATGAGGCCATGTGGTCATTGCCACAAGCTGATTTTTAATTGCAAAACCCACTAACCAGCTCCTTGAATGCCTGTCTCTGTCCCCAGCTAAGGGTTCAGGTGTGGTCAGAAGCCAAGGAGCTTTGATGAATTTCCTTGGATGGACCACCCAAAATCAGGTAGCTCATACACATGACCCCAGCCCTATGGATCTAAGAGGAAAGCTGGTAAAATGAATCAGAGATCAGAATCCCTTTGCTCACTGCAGGCAGCAGCATTTTAGAGGCACAGGTGGAGCACAGCTGATCTCTCTGAGCCTTTTCTCCTGTTGATGAAGTGGTGTAGGACAGACATCACCCCAGACCCTATAGATGTTCCTTGTCTCCTGTCTCTATTAAAGCCCAGGGGGACAGAGCATGGAGAGCTCCTGTTCCAAGCAGGAGCTGCAGACATTTGTCCTTTGCTTTTCCAGCCCCCTCCCTGTGTTATGGTCCTGGAGAAGAGGGATGCTCTCAGGAATGACAGACACACCTCACCCAGATGGTCCAGGAGCCTGATTCCTACAGCACTGTCTGCCTCCCTTTGACTCCCTGTCTCTCCTCTCTTTCTGGGTAGTTTTTGCAAATTTTGACATGGGCTTTCTGAGGCTCAGCACTTCAGTCCCATGGAGGATGGATAAAGCTGGGGAAGAGGCAGCCCTGGATGTCTGTACTCCTGAGGAACACAAGCTTGGATTGCCTTCACTAACAAGACCTTGTCTGCCTGAGAAACCCTCAGCCAGCTCAACCTTTGTCCTGAAAATCAAAACATGGCTCTTCTAACTACTGAAAAGAAAATTAACTCTGTCCTAGCAAAACCAGGACAACCTTAGTGCAGGTAAGATACATGGGCTGGAGAGAGGCTGTCCCTGTGGCTGGGACCTTCACTGTCTCACTGTCCTTTGCTACACTGACGCTGGCAATCAGCAGGGAGGGAGAAAGGGAAGGGAGAGATTCTCTGATGCCTGGAAATTTTTCTCATCAATAGGAGAGGTTTTTTACTTTCTTATGAATTTGTGAATTCTTCAAGCTGACAGAAAAGGGGAAAATTAGGACAACTAATTGTAAAGTCAGCAAAAACCTTTTGAAAAAATTTCAGTCTTCCTACTCCATAAATAAATTCAAGCTTTACATTTGGGTAAATTGAAGGTGTTTTTCTTTCCCTTAGAAGGAGTCAACCCTGTCCTAAACCAAAATGTTTTATTATGGGATGAAAGTAAAATACATTCAAAAGACATTTAGATTTGTGTTTACTTTCCAAGGAAAAAAAGGTTGAAAAAAATGGTTTTTAAGTTTACCTGGAACAAACTCTTGGCTTGACAGCAGATCAGATGCTACCACATGTTCATCCAGGTCTACTTTGAATAAAGGCCTCTGGAGATTTCCTAAATGCTTAAATTAAAATGGGTGAATGAATAAGGGGTATAAATGCTTTGATAGAAATAACAACATGCGTGTTCCTAAGAGTGCAACAGCGAGATAGGGCAGCAGATGTGACCAAGTCTGTTGTATTCCCATGGTTGGTTCCAACCAGGGTAGTGGTCAGGAATGAAAGAGGGAGTAAAACAAGCACTCTCCCCTCCAAATAAAATAAATATATAGGCAAAACTTGGAAATAAACCAAAGCAGAGGCAGGGACAGAGGGGATAACTCAATGCCAGAGCTCAGAGCTGAACACAGGAGTCCCAACATCAACCTCTGGTGCTTCCCACATCAAGCCTCAGTTCCTGCTCTTTACTGTAGCAGTTCAGTAATTCAGGCACTTACTTCATCAATGACAGCTCTGGATGTGCTTTTTTTCCAGCTTTGGCACCAAGATGCAGTTTTATTTCATGTCTTGCCCAGTAGGTTTACAGTGTGGTGCTATGAAGAAAGAAGCAGCATGATGAAAAGGATGTTAAAAACAGGAAACAGACCAGGAATTGAAATGAGGAAGGATAAATGAAAGCTCCCTCCCAAAAAAAAATCTCAATAAAGCTGAATAAAGACAAGAATAAACATGCTGACTGGAAACACAGTAGCTGTGAACAGTCATTCATTCCTCAGCAGCAAAGCACCTGACTCCACACATCAGCTTGATCTTCTGGGGAAAGCTGGGAACCAAGAACATGGCCATTTGGCCTCCAGACACCCATCCAGGTCTGTAGACCCTACATGGGAAAAACAAAAGCAAGAGTTCATGAAGGACATTCCACCAGCAAAGCCAACCTGGGGAAAACAAGAAGAGGAAAAAAAACCTGAGCACTGTGAGGAGGTACCCTGTACCAAGCCCTGAAAACACACGAGTGGGAAGAGCTTCTTGAGCAAAAGGAATCCTATAGTCCACTAGAAGAAGGTCCAAAATTGTCTACAGCGTTCAAAGGAGATGCACCAGGACCAAGCAGCATCCTTGCAAAGAGCAAGACAAGCAAGACCAAAGAAGCACCATCCACAGGGCAAGGAGATCCATGACAAGAATAAGACCTTTGCTGTGGTGTACCAGGTGGTGCAGGTCCCCAGATAAGAGTGGGGATATGGTAGGCTAAAGTACTCACCATGGAAGATGTCTCAGGCTGCTGATCTCTGCAAGAGGCTGTGCTTTCTCCTCTCTGTGGTCACAGTGTCTGGATGACTAGAGCGGGTTAGGATGGTCAGGGTGAACACAAATGTAAAGGTCACACAGGACTTCTGCTGGCAGCCACTGTCCTGGGGTGGTGAAAATCAGTGCCTGTGGGCACTGCTCACTTGGGAACATCTCACAGTATTCAGCTGGAGACAGGAGTGGAAAATCTGCAACGATCTGGACTTCAACACACACCAATCCCTGAATCAAGGATCCATCAAAACCGGCTGACAAAATGTGAAATTCAGGGGATGGTGGAGGGATATAAATATATATTTTGGCTTCTTTTTTATTTCTTATATGAGAGTGTCCATTTCAACAAGGGATTTTTAAATTAATTTTTATTTTTTTTTCCTAACAGGAGGGCTAAGAAGTTAAGTGTTTTAAGCAAGTCAATGAAATCTGTGATTTCAGATATATTCACACGACTCCAAGTTCTGGAACTCTTTTTTTTTTATTTTTAAAAAAAGGTGGGGGGAGGAACCAAAAATCTCCCTAAATGCTCCAAGACTTGCCATCACCAATTTCCCAGCAGGAGTCAGAGCAGACCATTGTTGGCTCTTCACCTTCTGACAGCTGACACCAGCACTGTCTGTCCTGCAACACAGGGTCTGTTACTGTGTGAAAATTGCATCCAGAAGTGAAGGAGGACATCATGACCAAAGGATCCAGGGATGGAGATCCTTCTGGCACCTGGGGAAGGGCCACTGAGGTCAGTAATGCTCCTCATGGAGGGCAAACACCCACCCATATGGCCCAGTTTGCAGAGCCAGTTTGCAGAGCCAGGGAACTAATGCAGGTTTTATACCAACATTATTTCTCCTTTCTTAAAATAACCTCACACATGTCTTGATTGTGCAAGGTGATCACTGGGCATATTTATTACAGAGTTGAGAGCATGTACTGCACAGCCATGGTTTCAGAGCAGCATTTGGGAGCTTGCCAGACCTGTTTCTTGCACCACAATCTCAGTTGCCATGCCAAGATGTGGCTCCTAAACCTGAAGACCACTGGTCTGTTCTGTGTACAGCCACACTGAGGTAGGGAGAAAACTTCTACAACTGCCCTCCATGTCACACATTTGCAGTTGTGACCACAGTGTGGCACCAGTAAAAGGTGTCTTTAATTGCTCTGGCAAGAATTGGAGGCGTTAGGTCACTCCTGGTCCCTGGGTGGAGTTGGGGGTTAGCAGAGGCTGTTCCCACCATGGGTGTGGATGAGCCTCCCCACATCTGGCATGGAGATTCTGGCCCTATGGGCTGCATTGTCCCATAGGACCCCTCTGACTCAGCTTAGTGATGCAGAGGCCACCTCCAAGATGCACCTCCAAGGACACCTGGCCAAGCCAATTTACTGTTCAGAGTGTTTTTGGGGGAGAAGAAGGAAGGGCTGAGCTGGGCAATCACTTAAAGTGCCATTTCAGACTTGCCAGGGAGGTTTGGCTGCTTTTACATGCTGGATGTTACTGCCAGAGTTTGCTTCAGCAACAGCAAGAAGAAGGTTCACCACCCTCTACCCAGAGCTGGGTGCTCCCCGTGCCCAGAGCAGCACCCTCCACCCTTCTGCTCCCTCTAGCCTCCAGATTTTTCCTCTGAGGTTCCACAAAGGTGGTGAAGTACACCACTATGTCCTACCAATGCTAATGTTCAGTACCTGCAGGTGCCTTTGGAGCTCAAGCAGCTCAAAATTAAATTAAAATTACCGGGTGGGAAACGATCCCCTTCCCTCCATGGACTGGCGTGAGCCCTGAGCTCCATCCCTCAGTGCAGCTCCTGCTGCTCTGCATCCTGTCCATTAAATTAATATCATGCCATTAACTAAGGCACAGAGCTCCAGTGCCACGAAGCACTGGCAGGAGCTGAAGGAAGGATCAATACAGCACTATTAGCTTGCAAAAATTGGGCCAGCCTGTCTTCAAACCCCATGTGGTCACCAGATGAGCCAAATGGAAAGTTCACACAAAATTAAAGACTGTTTTCACTTTATTCTTTTTTTCTCCTCAGTAGATTTGTTTGATTTTGAAGATTTCCTTCAACATTTTTGTTCTTTTAATCAGCTGGGTTTCTTCCTGCATTTGTTTGGTGGTAAATTCATCAGCCTTTAATAGGTAGACTGATAACAGACCGTGATAATATGACAATAAACTATTACATGAAAAGCAGGGAATTAAATCATTCACTGGAAAACAGGCCATGGTGGAAGGCTGCTGTTTCCTGAGAGCTTTATATCCTTTCAAGCTTGCTTTTTTTTTTTGTGCAAGATGTTCTTGCTCCAGTAATCTTTGCACAGCTCTGCCCTATTTCTGCGAGCTAAAGAGACAGCGAGCTGGTGTGTAGGCTCAGCCCTTGCTGACCAATTGACCCCTCCTTGTCCCTTCTTTGGGGATTTTCTCTCAGGAATTAAATGACAACAAGGAATAAATTATCCAGCTCCCCTTTTCTAACAGATCCTGATTTCTTTAGCTCACATTATGTCTTGCTAATAATCCTGCTGCACATAAACAAACTTGAGCTGGGGATGATTGGAAAGTGGCTATGTTCATCCCATGGTAAAACTTCTGCCCTGATTAAGTGGTCACTTTTCCAAGCAGGGGGATTATGAGTGATGAGTAACAGAGCATCCTACTGGAGCATGGATACAAGAAGAAAAAAACTTTCAAATAAGACCCAGGAGGACAAATAGTAGAGCATGAGCATGGCCTGATTGGACTCAGGGGGGTTGGACTAGATGACCTTTAAAGGTCTCTTCCAACTCAAACTATTCTATGAGTTTATATTCTATGACTCTCCTTTGGGCAACTGCAGCCACTCTGTGTTTATGAGCTGTGGTTGGGCAGTTTTCCATTGGCTTTCTAGAAAGGCTTGACTGCCCTGGGCTGCATGAAGATGAATTCTCAGTCTAACAAAGTTTCTTACCTGCAAATCATCCCAATGTCAAGTTAGAAAATAAAATAGGTTGGGAATATGTCTGGTTTTCATATATCTGTTTTCCCCTATCTCAGTGGTTGTGGGTGCACCATGCTCTGAGGTTAGCTTTATCTCGGCTGGATTCATGTCTCTACAGCACAAGTGCAAACATTTGAGCTGGTCATAGAATCACAGAATCACAGACTGGTTTGGGTTGGAAGGGACCTTTCAAGGTCATCTAGTCCAACCCTCCCCCACATCTTCAACCAGATCAGGTTGCTCAGAGCCCCGTCCAACCTGACCCTGAATGTTTCCAGGGATGAGGCATCTACCACCTCTCTGGGCAACCTGGGCCAGTGTTTCAACACCTTTATTGTGAAATATTTACTTCTTACATCTAGTCTAAATCTCCCCTCTTTTAGTTTAGAACCATTAACCTGCACATTTCTGGCTCATTCCCCCATTTAAAATCAAAGAAGAGAAATGGAGAGATGGAGAAAGTGATTTTTCTGCCCTATTTAGATGCCCAGTAGGGGCTGAGACTCCAGAACTTCATTGGCTCTACTGGCTACTTTACGGGCTGTGAGGGGGAGCCGGGCTCGGAGGGAGACATCCCATCAGTTCATGGAGCTTTCAGCCCACAGCAGCCAATCTATTCAGGAAAAGAGCAGGGGCTGTAGGGACACAGGCTGCAGCATCCAGCAGTTATTAGACATGACCAGAGCATGGAGTCAGCACTGCAGATGCCTCTGTCGCAAAAACATCCCAGGCTTGAACAATTTGTTTGCTGCACTGCAAATGATGATGAAGATCTGCCTGCAAATGGTCCCAGATGTGTGTGGCTTCCTGAGGAGTGAGCTGGTGCAGACAGGGGTGTGGAAAGGCCGGTACAATCCACACAGAAGAGGATGATGATATCCCATGTATACTCTTATGACTGTTTTTATTTACTGGTAGGCAGAAGGTAGCCGTGCAGGAGATGGAGGAACCAGTAGGAGTTGTGGACACTCACTGAAGTGTTGACATATGATCCAATGTTATTTGCTGTTCTTCCCTACGTTTGTTTTTAGAAAGCAAAATAAATTACATTTGGTAACTGTCCTTCTTTTTCACATCACATAGCAGCACACTTTTGCTGCATAGGAGAATCACCTCTTTCCCTGAGATTTTTTCTGTATTTCCTCTGATTTGCAGATGGTTTGCCTTTATTTTTCTAATAAATACTAAAAAAAGCTGTGCTTCAGTGCTGTTGGATTCAAGTCATCCTGAATGGAATGGAGGTGGGGGAGGTGAGAGCTTGGGATGGAAGCATCCAGCTGGGACCAGCATCCTCAACTTGATTCAACCCTCCATCCCGTGGCAGGTCTGAAGCGGGGACTGTGCAAGACAGAGGTTTTGCCATGGAAATCACTGAGAAGGAACTCAACTTTCTGGGTCTCTCTATAAACATTTGGGAAAGGACATGCAAGGTCCTCACTCATCTTGGTGTAAACCAGTCTGTAAAAATCAGCCATAAACAGAGGCAAAATACAGGTGAAAACTGTGACTGATGAGCAACCTTGTCTCCAAGTGTCTGGTGCATCCTGGTTGTCTCCTGCTCTGATTGTTCCTGTTCGCTGGTGATCACAATTCTGCAAACAGGAGCTCATTGATGGAGAATGAGGAGCAGGACAGGGCAAGGCAGGAAATGAGAATGAGATCTTTCTTGTTCATGTTCACACCATGAGCATCTTAGAACCACTCTTCTCCATGTCAGCCCAGTGCCAAGCTCCTGGGACATGAGAAGACCCTTTTTTAAGAAGCAGGAAGGAGACATGCTGGAAAAGATACAAATTTTCTTTAACAAATTCCCTGCTGGGGCACTCAGCTAAGACACTTGTCCCCAGACACTCCTGTTCCTTGCCCATGGTTTGCCCCAGACTTTGATTTCACTTTGTGGTTTGTGATGCCTGCTGGTCTACACATTTGGGGATCTCTTTGAGCCAGATGTCTGTCAGAGACCATTTGGTGACACAACAGGATGTTTCTTTCCAGTAAAAACCCCTTAGAGATTTTCTGAGCAACTCTCACTGACCAGGTGAACCTCATGAGGTTCAACAAGGCCAAGTGCAAAGTCCTGCACCTGGGTCAGGGAAGTCCCCAGTATCAATACAGGCTGTGGAATGAAGGCATTGAGAGAAGTCCTGCTGAGAAGGACTTGGGGGTACTAGTGGATGAAAAGCTGGACATGAGCCAACAAAGTGTGCTTTCAGCCCAGAAGATCAACTGTATCCTGGGCTGCACCCAGAGCAGCGTGGGCAGCAGGTCAAGGGAGGGGATTCTGCCCCTCTGCTCCGCTCTCCTGAGACCCCACCTGCAGTGCTGTGACCAGCTCTGGAGTCCTCAGCCCAGGAGAGACATGGACCTGTTGATGCAAGTACAGAGGAGGCAACAAAAGTGATCAGAGGGATGGAGTACCCTCCTATAAAGACAGGCTGAGAGAGTTGGGGCTGTTCAGCCTGAAGAAGAGAAGGCTCCAGGGAGACCTTATTAAGGCCTTTCAATACCGAAAGGGGGCCCATAAGAAAGGATGGGGACAAACTTTTTAGGAGAGCCTGTAGCAATAAGACAAGGGGTGGAGGTTTTAAACTAAAGAGTTAGATCTAGACCAGATGTAAGGAAGGAATTTTTAACAATGAGAGTGGTGAAACACTGGCACAGGTTGCTCAGAGAGGTCATAGATGCCCCATCCCTGGAAACATTAAAGGTTAGGTTGGACAGGGCTCTGAGCAACCTGATCTGGTTGAAGATGTCCCTGCTCAGTGCAGGGAGGTTGGATTAGATGATCTTGAAAGTTGCCTACCAACCCAAACTGCTCTATGATTGTATTATTCTATGAATTGACGGATCCTCCAACCTCCATCACTCCTCATTTCTCTTTGCACCAAACAGCCTGGTCAAGAGAGCAGACTTGCCCCTTCCCTCCTACAGAAGGACATTTGTTATTCAGAACAAAATATTATGTTGCCATGTTATTTAATCGAGTCAAAATTCATAGGCAGCATCTGTGCAGAAGATAAAATGTTTCGGGACAGTTTAGTCCTTTTCTTATCTGAGTGATTACGGTTATGTAAAGACTTCTCTTTCAAACACGGAGATAGAGTTTCATAAGCGAGGGACCAAAATAGTGCCAAGTAGCCAACCATCTCCCCTTGATCATGCAGGATTAGTACAATTAATCTGTAGGTATTAGTGACCAGCAGGGTTTTGCCTGAAGGATATCATATATATTTATTATTTCATATCTGATTTCCCCCCAAGAGGCAGAAAATTCAATCATCGTGGGCTTTTCTTTCCAGCATTGTATTTTTGCAAATAGGGTTGTGGCATTTGGAAAATTACCAAGGGGCTCCTGATCAAAGGGGGGAACAGTTAGCAAAAGGGGGGCCAAGATATCTGCTCATTTTTTATGTCTTCTGAAAACGATACAATTGGGAATTGCCTGTTGGATGAGCACAAACTGGTATGGGATCTCAGCCAGGACCTGCTGGGGTTAGTGGGAGAGTAAGAAATATCTACCAGTATAACCAGTCCTAAACCACTTTCCAGACACTTTGCTATCACCACCTAACACAGGAGGAAGCCAAAGATCAGAAACATGGAATTATTCACCTGGGAGAGGATCAGGAACCCTTGTTCTTGGGCTGCTGTTCAGTTCCTGTGACATGGTTCATGTCAATAACCCTTTCACTAAGGTCAAGCTCCTGAAGAAAAAGCAGAGCTTTGCTCTGTTCCCAAAATGAAAACCAAAAAAGGAAAGTCCCTGACAAATTTCCATGGCTTTGTGTTTTGGGGAATAGGTGCTGAGGGTTCCTCACTTTTCTTGCTGCAAAGCAGCTTCATTTCTTAGCAGTTTATAAAGACGTAGAGGCCTGGTCTGAAGCAGCACCTGCTTCAGCAAATTCAGATGAATTGACTTAAACGCTGCTCTTAGAGCTCTATCAGTTAAAGGTTGGCAGAGATGGATTTAGCTTGAGTGGGTTGATTTGTGTGCTGATCGCTGGGAAAACTGATTATTACTCTGGTTCTTCCCATACCTCCAAGTCTTTACAGACCATACAGTGGCCACCAGAAGATTCAAGGCAAAGAGAGGAAGAACAGCACAAATACGCAGTGATCTCTCTTCCAAGCAGCTATTTCAGAGCTGTCATCTGCCAATTTTAGAGTATTCACCAGTTGTATTAGAAGACAAAAACATAGAATCACAGAATGGTTTGGGCTGGAAGAGACCTTAAAGATCATCCAGTTCCAACCCCCCTGCCATCAGCAGGGACACCTTCCACGAGACCAGGTTGCTCAAAGCCTCATCCAACCTGGCCGAGAACACTTCCAGGGAGGAGCAGCCACAGCTTCTCTGGGCAACCTGGGCCAGTGTCTCACCACCCTCACAGCAAACAATTTCTTCCTCACATCTCACCTCAATCTCCCCTCTGCCAGTTTCAAGCCATCACCCCTTGTTCTGTCACTCCCTGCCCTTGGCCAAAGTCCCTCCCCAGCCTTCCTGGAGCCCCTTCAGGTACTGGGAGGCCACTAGAAGGTCTCCCTGGAGCCTTCTCTTCTCCAGGCTGAACAGCCCCAACTCTCAGCCTGTCCTCACAGCAGAGCTGCTCCAGCCCTTGGATCATTCTCGTGGCCTCCTCTGGACTTGTTCTAACAGGTTCATGTGTTTCTTGTGTTGGGGGCTCCAGAACTGGTCACAGCACTGCAGGTGGGGTCTCAGGAGAGCGGAGCAGAGGGGCAGAATCCCCTCCCTCAACCTGCTGCCCACACTGCTCTGGGTGCAGCCCAGGACACGGTTATTGGCCTCTGGGCTGTGAGTGCACGTTGCTGGCTCATGTTGAGCTTCTCGTCCCCCAGCACCCCAAGTCCTTCTCCTCAGGGCTGCCTGAAAATGAACCTTTCTTTTCTACTCTCCTTCTTCACACAGTTCCTAAAAACAGAGATCAACCTAAATTCTGTCTAAACCTAGAGCCCTGGCATTGCCAGTTCTGATGTGACTTAGAAAAGACCAATTGGCTTTGCCCCGTCTATTCATTTTTGTAACTTTATGAAATGAATGAGCAACGCTCTCCAGTCCCCTCACAGGGGAGATAGCTGCAGATTACAGCAGAAAGCGGGGTGTTACATGATCAGCTCGGATAGGAACATGGAAATGAGTGTGGTAGAGCGATGCGGAGTTAGATTGAGCTTCTCCTTATAAATACTAAACTCTGCCTATCTGGCGCAGAAGGTGAATTGCAGGTCACAGCAAAGATAGGAATCAAAAAGGTTTAAGCTGAATTTCCAAAGTACATCTGTTGGAGCTGTCGTTGTTAAGACAAACCCATCACCTTCAGCTTTTGTTGTGGGGTTTTTTTTTAATCATCAGGGGGATTTTTTGCAACACACAGCTTGGGTAAGTTTCACACCACTACCTTCAGGTGTTGGCTGTGCTCCCCTCCCCAGCATCCTGCTCCATCCGCTGAGCAAAACCGGTGCTTTTGTGGTGCCTCTTTACAATGCCCACTTAAGGCTGAGACTTAAGTGCCCCAGACTCAGCTGATCACAGAGATTGCCCAGGAGGCTACAACCATGTGTTGTAAATAACTGCATGGAGACCTTCTAGTGCCCTTCCAGTACCTGAAGGGGCTCCAGGAAGGCTGGGGAGGGACTTTGGACAAGGGCAGGGAGTGACAGAACAAGGGGTGATGGCTTTAAACTGGATGAGAGTAGATTTAGATGAGATATTGGGAAGAAATTCTTTGCTGTGAGGGTGGTGAGACACTGTCCCAGGTTGCCCAGAGAAGCTGTGGCTGCTACTCCCTGGAAGTGTTCTTGGCCAGGTTGGATGAGGCTTTGAGCAACCTGGTCTAGTGGAAGGTGTCCCTGCTGATGGCAGGGGGGTTGGAACTGGATGTTCTTTAAGGTCCCTTCCAACCTAAACCGCTCTGTGATTCTGTGATTTAATCAGATAGTTCCTCCCAACTCCAGAAGCTCTGCACAGGGGGAGCCAAACTTCACTCTTAAACCCCAGCCTTGTGCTCCCCTGAACTGCTCTGAGCTACATTTCTAAGACTTTCTTGTAATTAAAACTGCATTAAAATCTGGGTTGCAGCAGCATTTTCAGCCACTGAATTCACAAAGATCATTAGACCAACTCAGTGCTGGAGGTCGAGGACTGCAGCACCACTGAAACACGCAGAAGAGTAAAAAATAAAAGAGAAGATTTCAGTGTCTGAATACCTTCCCGGCGCGTGCC
This sequence comes from Caprimulgus europaeus, assembly GCA_907165065.1. The sequence goes on along the minus strand of OU015530.1, from coordinate 55,145,183 downwards.
ATTTTCTGCCTGACAGCACCCTCTTCTGGGAAGCGGGCGCTGGTGGCTGCAGGTGCACCCTGCTCCGCTGCCATCGGCTCCTCAGTGCCTCGGCTCCAGCACTGCAAAGGGCAGAGCCCTCAGGGTGAATTTAAGCAGAGCAGCACTAGACAGGCTCTTCTGAGCTGGTTTTTTTTTGCAGTTCCCTTTGAAGGAGTTTGAGGATCGCTGGATGATCAAGCAATGGTCAAAGGCACAGCACCCAGTTAGCAGTACCCACTCGCTGATGGGTGCAGCTCCCAGCAGGCAAGAATCACAGAATGGTTTGGGTTGGAAAGGACCTTAAAGATCATCCAGTTCCAACCCCCCTGCCATCAGCAGGGACACCTTCCACTAGCCCAGGTTGCTCAAAGCCTCATCCAACCTGGCCCTGAACACTTCCAGGGAGGAGCAGCCACAGCTTCTCTGGGCAACCTGGGCCAGTGTCTCACCACCCTCACAGCAAAGAATTTCTTCCTCACATCTCATCTCAGTCTCCTCTCATCCAGTTTAAAGCCATTTCCCCTTGTTCTGTCACTCCCTGCCCTTGTCAAAAGTTCCTCCCCAGCCTTCCTGGAGCCCCTTCAGGTACTGGGAGGCCACTAGAAGGTCTCCCTGGAGCCTTCTCTTCTCCAGGCTGAACAGCCCCAACTCTCTCAGCCTGTCCTCACAGCAGAGCTGCTCCAGCCCTCGGATCATCCTTGTAGCCTCCTCTGGACTCGTTCTAACAGGTCCATATCCTCCTTGTGTTGGTGGCCCCAGCACTGGAGGCAGCACTTAAGGTGGGGCCTTACGAGAGTGGAGCAGAGGGGCAGAATCCCCTCCCTGGCCCTGCTGCCCACGCTGCTCTGGGTGCAGCCCAGGACATGGTTATTGGCTCTGTGCTGCCAGCGCACGTTGCCGGCTCATGTTGAGCTTCTCGTCCCCCAGCACCCCAAGTCCTTCTCCTCAGGGCTGCTCTCCATCCATTCTCTACCCAGCCTGTCTTTGTGCTTGGGATTGCCCTGACACAGGTGCAGGACCCTGCATTTGGCCTTGTTGAACTCTATGAGCTTTGCACAAATCCACCTCTCCAGCCTGTCCAGGTCCCTCTGGATGACATCCCTTCCCTCTAGTATGTCAGCTGAACCACACACCTTGGTGTCGTTGGCAAACTTGCTGAGGGTGTGCTCAGTCCCACTGTCCATGTGTCTGACAAAGCTGTTAAAAAGAGCCAGACCCAGTGCCAACCCCTGAGGGACACTACTCATCACTGGCCTCCATTTGGACATTGAATCAACCACAACTCTTTGAGTGCAACCATCCAGACAGTTCCTTTTCCACCGAGTTCTCCATCTATCTAGTGCATGCCTCTCCAACTTAGAATCTGCAGAGACACCAGCCAAGCCTGGGAAATTGCTGCTTTGTGTGAGGACTGACCTAAAAATTTCAATTATGTCCTCAGACATGTCGCAGTTTTTTCATGTGGGTATTAAGACAGGAACACACATGTTCCTCTGGCTACATCTCGTAGCAGCACAAGTTGGGAGTTATAAAGAGGATGAGAAGCTCATCTGTCCAGGGACATTGGGCAGAGCTGGGGCAGCCACCTTCAGCATCCATGTGACAAAGCTCCAGATGCCACCTTCCTCCAGAATTGTCCTCCTCCCTTGCCCTCTGCAACATCAGGAGCACCTCGCTTGTGGCCAGCATTGGTCAGGTCTCTGCTTGAATGGATTTAACACAGTGCAGCTGGCTTCAGGGCTTGTCTGTATTTTAAATGACAAGGTTTTTAACTACAAACCACACGCAGGGCTGTCCTGCCTCCTGGACTAACACTCCCCTGTGAAGGCCAAGCAGTGAAGTGGAGACACAATTTGCTAATTGTGACAGTTTCCCACTCATGGCTGCAAACTTTTATCTGTTCTTATGTTAAGGAAATAGTTCTGCTGCATTTGCTGGCAGTGGGGAGGTGGTTAATTACCTTTTTCAAGCATGGAGAACAGCAGGGAGATGGACACAGTGGAGCTGACCTGAGTTTCTGGATGTTCCTCTGTCCTGGTTTTCAGCTGTGACAGAGCAGGGTTTCTTTTCAGTAGCTAGAACAGCACTGGGTTTTGGTTTCAGCTGGGATTTGTTATGAGACACTGAGACCATCCCAATGTTTGCATTTTGTCACTGGAAGTTGAAGGACTTTGTGTTTGCCAGTCTACAAGTGCAAGATCTAAGGGAGTGAGGAATATTGAAATTAGTAAACTACATTGGCATTTGGCTCTGCCAATGGGATATTCCATCTCCTATATGTCATGGTCAGTATGTCAGTGAGGGGCTCTTCCTCTCTCTCTCTCTCTGGCTGTCATTCGGGCTCTCGCTCTCCCGGGATTGCGGTTTCGGTTTGGGATTGTCGCTCCTCCGGGATCGGTATCTGGGAACAGGCCAGGCTTGGTCAGCAAGTGGTGAGCAGCTGCACTCAGTATCACTCATTGGCATACTTTATTACTGTTATTATTTTAATATCATTATTATTTTAAATTTTATTTTATTTCAGTCAATAAATTGTTCTTATCTCACCCTACAAGTCTCCTTACCCTTGCTCCCAATTCTCTCCCCTATCCCCTGTGGGGCAGGCACTGAGTGAACAGCCGTGTGCAGCTGCAGCCCAGTGCTCGACCAGTGAAACCACCCCATGCTCCAAAGGCAACAGTGAGCAGAGGGAGCAGCACAGTGACACTGTGCTTGTCCTGCCCCTCCTCCACCTGATTTGTTTCCTGTAACTCTCTTCAGGTGATGACCACCTGTGGTGACAATCATGGATGCTCTCTGGTTGGGGTAGCTGCATCCAGCGTGGGAGATGAACATCACAGTAGCCAAGGGCTACCTTGGGCAACTTGCCACATCCATCACAGTGCTGGAGCTCATGTTTTCTAACCTGTCTTTAAAGGAGTGTTTTCAAAACAAGCAAAAGCCTGGAGAACAATGCTTCCTTACTCTCTGAAGCAGAGGTTTCTAGCCCAGGGATCTAAATCCCTGAAATTCTTCACTGTGAGGGTGATGAAACACTGGCCCAGGTTGCCCAGAGAAGCTGTGGCTGCTTCTCCCTGGAAGTGTTCTCGGCCAGGTTGGATGAGGCTTTGAGCAACCTGGTCTCGTGGAAGGTGTCCCTGCTGATGGCAGTGGGGTTGGAACTGGATGATCTTTAAGGTCCCTTCCAGCCCAAACCATCCTCTGATACTATGGCAGGAGAGCCTCTCCAAGGTTTGGAGGACACCTGAGCAGGCTGAAATTAAATAACATGGAAGAAGACAAGACCTTGTCTCTCTGCTTTTTAGTGGGATGACAGCCTGAAACACAACAAGGTGTGATGCTTCTCTGAGCTGGTCTGGGTCAGGTGGGGTTCAGTGCTCCCCCAACACTGAGGTGACATTCCCACCTCCAGCTGCAGCAAGGCACTGACAGCTCATGGGTTTGAATTTCTCTAGGTCACTCCCTGGTTTCAGTCCTTGCTGCCAGAGACATTTCATGAAAAAGCAAACCTGCCAGCACTCCTCCTCTCTGTGCGCCTAGCTGCTCGCTCCCTCAGCCAAGCAAACCAACCATCCCAAGCAAAAGCAAGAACTGGAACAGGATTTTTCATCCCCTCTCTGTTCTCCTGTGTAAAAATGCTCCCAATGTGTCAGAAACAGGTACTGCACCCCTGCAGCCAAACCATCTCTTAAGGGAGCAGCTTGAAGCACTGTGCAGTAGGGAAAGGAGGACTGAAACCTTGATCAACCCTTTATAAACACAAGGCCAAGCAATTAGTACTATCTTGCACCAGAATCCAAGGTGATCTGAAGCTGGATTAAAGGGTGTATGTCCCTGCCTTCTTGAGGAGCTGTAATAAGCCAGAAGCAGTAGGAAAAAAAGAAAAAAGACATTTCTGAAGAAAGTACAAGGTTGTAGGAAGGCAGAGAAGCAGGCATACATAAGGGCATTTTTATTCTTAACACCTTTAACTTGGACTGCAATTATTTCAGTTTTTAAAGATAAATTCAGGCAGCAATTGAGGAAAAAAAAACCAACAAATAGTCCCTGTGTGCAGAAACAATGCAGCTTGGAATAATACACGATAAGTTTATTTCATATTAACATGAACAGTAAAAAGTGGACATTTGACAGGATTTTACTTCAGGTCCTTTTCTTTATTCCTCTATTGTGTCCTTTTTGCCAGTCTCTTGTCCCTCAAATTGTGGATACTTGGCCTCAACATCAGCCCAAGTTAGATAACCGTTGGCCAGGTCACGAATGATGGCAGGAAGTTCAGAGATCTGCAGGCAAAGTCACAAAGACAGGAAACACAAAGTAATGAGAATCAAGTTGCTTTGTTGGATACTTGGGGAACATGGGTAATTTTTTTATACCAGCACCAGAACAGGTGCAAGATATCCTCCTGCAAGAACATTTTTGGGGAAGAAAAACAATTAACTTGAAGACATCTTAAATCAGTCTGTGTCATCTCAGCAAAGACTGCTTAGTTATTCAGGGTGACCCATGAGGGAAACACAAATGTCACTGCGGTGCACAACAGCATCCCTGGGAGTGTTATGTTACAGTTTTAGAAGGGAAATAAAAAAAAACACACACATCCAAAAGATGCTGTAAGCCAGGATTTAGCCACGCCTTGCTTACTGTAAGACCAGCACAAAAGAAGCTGCCTACTGCCTTTGCTCCTCATAGCACACTGTCATGGTGGGAAATGGCAGGAAGATGTGCCAGGGGAGGGTGAGGTTGGCCATGAGGAAAAGGTTCTTGAGGCAGAGGTTGGTGGAGCACTGGCACAGGCTCCCCAGGGAGGTGCTCATGGCACCAAGCCTGACAAGGTTCCAGAAGCATTTGGCCAAGGCCCTCAGGGACATAGGCTGAATCTTGGGCTAGGCCTGTGCAGGGACAGGAGTTGGACACAATGATCCTTGTGGGTCCCTCCCAG